>CM061548.1:289671656-292071656 GCA_030864215.1 Capsicum pubescens
TTTTTAATAGATGGTGTCTCCATTGAACTTTAACCAAAAGAATATCTCTAGAATACAACCGTCTAATAACCCTAGCTAAAATGGATACTGGCTCCTCAACAAGGATCAACTTCTCATCCAACTTAATTAAATCCTAACTCATAAGCCACCTCCCAAAAGTCACATGTATCTTAAATGGTACATTATGCCTCGAGTTGAGATTTCCTCTCTTCCCAAATCTCATAACACCCTTCATGCATGACACAAAAAGGAAGACTCGATCACCAATCTCAAACTTCAAAGCACAAAGCCTACGGTGTCTTAGGTTGGTGGAAAGTGGTCCAAGAGAATATATTTATGGGTCCTAACGTCCATTTCGTGGCTAGTTCTCCCTAACCGAACATATTGGGAGGCGGGCATTTTCAAATTACTAAAGCTCAGAGGGACAAGGTGGCCAACATCAGGTCAAAGTGGACAAATACTCTTTCACCTATCCTTCTTGTCGGTTTTGCGACCAACATCAGGTCAGAGGGGATGAATACTCATTCACCTATCCTTCTTATCGATTTTATGGTCGATCATAACATTTTTTTTATGAGGAAAGAAAGAATCAGTGTTTTAAATATGGTCAATTAGGTGACATACAATGGGAGTGTCCAATAATGATTGTCGCTTGGGAAAAAAGGGTACTGATTTCCACTTCTCTAGATTTTGCACCTAGGGGTGACACTTTTAGCTCTAACATTGGTCAAGACAGTGTCAATGCTCTTACTATCGCTCAGGAGCTTAAGGTACCTTCTGATGCTGATACAGGTATGTTGAAACTTATCTCTCATGATGTGTATTATTTACGTGACCCAATATCTACTCTTTTTTATGTGACCTCGTATATGGATGTGCAACTTAGTTTTTGGTATTAAGAGTCTATTAGTTCCCTTTTCTATTTCTACCCTACTAGGAGACTCTATGGTTGTTAAGAGGGTTTATGGGGTGGGGTATCTATTAGTGGTATAAAATCTCTTGTAGACTTGATAGAGTTGGGCATGGTTGATTTTGATATTGTCCTGGATATAGATTGGTTATATTTATGTTATGCTTTCTTAGATTGTCTGACCCGGAGGCATGTTTATGTTTCCCTAATGAGATGATCATTGTATGGGAAGGTGTTTCTTTGGTGCCTAAAAGGAGATTCATTTCATATCTTTAAGTTCATAAGTTAATCTCAAAATGACATTTATATCATTTGGTCTGAGTTAAAGGTTCTAACTCAGAAGGTTCTTCCCTAGAACCTATTCCCATAGTAAATAAGTTTGCCATTGTTATTTTGGTGATCTATCTAGTATTCCTCCCAAAAGGGAAATCAATTTTAGGGTTAATCATATTCTGGACACTCAACCAAATTTCTACCTCTCCTTATGAAATGGCTTCGGTGAGTGAAAAAATCTTAAGGAGCAATTAATAAACCTATTTGATAAAGGTTTCACTCATCCTAGTGTGTCTCCTTAAAGTGCTACCGTGTTGTTCGTGCGTGAGAAGGATGTTTTCCTTCATATGTGCATTGATTATTATTCGTGGGACAAAGTGACCATAAGGAATAAGTATCCTCTCACAAGAATTGATGATTTATTTGATCAAATTCAAGGTGCAAAGTGTTCCTAAAATTAATCTTAGGTTCGGTTATCATCAACTTAAGGTTGGGGAAGCGGATATCCTTAAGGCTGCCTTTAGAACTTGGTATGGTCACTACGAGTTCTTAGCCATGTCCTTTGGATTGACCAATTCCCTTGTGGCATTCTCTGATTTGATGAATAGGGAGGTTGAGTGTGGGATTGGTCTTGTTTTGGACATTTGTCCAACTCGTATTCCTCTATTATAGAATGGTTTTGGTTATAGGAAGACCAAGTGTCCCTAGTGTATCTCCCTGGTAATACCCATTAGAGCGGAGTGTTGTGCTCATTCGCATAATAGGAGGAAGGTCAAAGGTTGATCCTAAATTTTCTTCTAGCGGTAGTCCCCAAGAAAAGGTTGTGTTGTGTGCTCTAGTGATTCTCCCATATATCAATCAAGAAGGTGTTTTACTAGTGTGGAATGCATTCTATTTGCACTTATTCCTAAGGTCTATATCATGCATATATTTTGTTCCATGGATATGAGTATTAACCTTCCATTGCATTACCAATTGTATATGCAGTGGTGTGTCATTTGGTGTCTAATCCTAAGGACTCCTTCTTTGGTATGTGTGTCAGGATGGGTCACATTTATGACCTAGGTGGTTGCTATTAAACCCTTCATGCCTATGGTGTCGTGTCTCTTTTGGGGGTCTTTCCTTGAGTGGCATAAGTTGTTCTTGTGCTTTAGTTCCTCCATAACCCTTCTTGTGTTGGGGTGATAGTGGATCAGGGAACATGGGGATGTTTTTAAATATGAAAATTTAGAAGTCCTTAAGTAGGGGAGATTCTAGAGGGACTTCTAGAAATAAGGTTTTGGAAAGGAGTGGATGGTGAAAACCTTCATAAAAATGATAGAGGGTGCTAGATCTTGGGAAGGATAGATCATACCACGGGTATAAAAGTGGTAGACTTGAATGATGAGGTTGGAAGATATACCAATAGTCGTGTTGGGTGCTTAAGAGGTTTGGAAGGCATGTTGTATGAATTGTTTTATGGCATAGTTGTATTGTATTCTGAATTTTCAATCATATGTTGGTGATTTTGACTATAAAAGTTCGTTATAGTTTTCCTATGTCGTGTACTTGTGATTTACATATGATAATGGCAATGGAGTAGAGTAATCTTCAGAATAGATGTAAGGAATATAGCCCGGTGGCTTAAGTTAACTCCTTTTAGCTTTGAATAGGCTTGAACATGGAAGTGGTGGTGCATAGCTAGACTCAAGTACTTGTAGTTGTGTGTCTCTGGGAAGCTATAAGTTGAATTGGAATTGCTCTCTAGCATTGGCATGGCACTTTTCATGACGTTGTATGGTAGGATATGTCGATCTCGTATTAGGCAGTATAAAGTTGGTGAGGGTAAGTTGCTTTTCCCCGATCTAGTTCACCAAGCCTTAAAGAAGGTGAAAGTGATTTATGAGAGGTTGAAAACCACTCAACGTCGCCAAAAGTTCTATGCAAATATGAGGGAAAGAGATTTAAAGTTTAGTATTGGCGATTAGGTATTCTTAATGGTGTCTCCCATCAAGAGATTGATAGGATTTGGTAAAAAGGGGAAGCTTAGTCTCTGTTATGTTGGTCCCTATTTTATTTTGAAAGGATTGGCAATGTTTCCTACGAGATAGAGTTTCCTTCCATATTAAACTCCATTTCCCCAGTTTTCCATGTCTCTATGTTGCGAAGATGTGTGGGTGACCTTTTCTTGGTTGTTCCCTTGGAGGATGTTTGTATTTCAGACTCTTTGTCCTATGAGGAGATCCCTGTGAGGATCTTAGATCGGTAAGTTTGCCGATTGCAAATGAAAGAAGTGGCTTCAGAGAATGTTCTATGGAGGAACCAATAGTCTGAGGAAGCTACTTGGGATGCAGAGGAGGACATGAAGTCCAAGTATCCGCATTTTTTTCTCGTACTGAAAACTCGTGATCGAGGTATCTGTTAATCTTCTTTATTTAATGTATGTCTTTGATAGACAATGGTTCCAAGTCCCTAAGCTTCAAATTGATCAAGTATTTTTGATAAATAATGGATTTGATTCCCAAAGACAATGAAATGAAAAGTTGATTGATGATTATCATGATAAATGTTATATCCTTGTGGTATGCCTTGTCCTAACTTTTTTAGAGATTTTATTGATGTGTGATAATGTGTTAACTTGTGTTTATGCTTTCTTTACCCATCATTCGGGGACAAATGATCCTAGTAGGGGAGAATTGAAACACCTAGGCTTGGAACCATGAGAAAAATTTCCTCAATTGATATCAGTGGGCTAAGTACAACTAAGGGCATGATTCATATCCCTTGGATATGAGTTGTATCCTCCTTCCCCACCCCTCTCATACCCTAGTTAGTGTGGTAAGGTTTACTCACTGTCATAGGTACAAATGAGACACCCTTCAATCGTACCTAAGTGTAGAAGTCGTACATAACCCAACCGTATAGAGTGTGTCTTGATCAAAAAGTGAACTATTTTTGGTATGAGTGAAGTGTACGAGTTAGGGCATAAGTCATACCCTTTGTATAGGACTCAATGGTGGGTAGTCGTACCTTAACCAGTATGGATGACCTAGGAGAAGCCTAGGGTATGAGTTAGGGTATGGTTCCCTTAAGTGAGTCGTACCCAAAGACGGGCTCATTTTCCAGATTTTAGTTGAGGACCTTATGGTAATTTACCACACTAAAATCCCTAAGTACCATCACTATATAAATGTTTGTAACCTCCTAAACTTCTATTTTGATGGATCAAACATCCAAAATACTCTCTCTAACTCATTTGTGAAGAATTGGAGGCCAGGGTTTTAAGGGTGTGCATCTAGGAGCAAGGTTAAGTCAAGATTCTTGGTGAATCAAGTTGTATAAGGCAGTATCTCTCCACCTTATTAAATAACTCAAAAACCATGTATTTCACACTTGGATTAGTAAGTGTACATGGTGGTTTTGAAATCAAATGAAAGAGGTTCTTGTTGTCAATGTTGAATAATGTTTGTTCTTGCTTGAGCTTGTGAGTATACATTTTATTACTGATGGCTTGCATGTGTGGGTAATTTTTTGTATGTGGCCCAACATATGGATCTTGAATAACCTTAATAATGATGAATTCCACCAAGAATTTGGTCTTAATAAAGGTATGCACATAAGGTGTGTGAAAATGTCTAAATAAATTGTCTAGTCACATGTTAATGGTGTGTTGAACTAGGGTATTGGTCTAGTAAATATGAATGAGATAAGAAATTGTTGCAATGCATGTGAGTACTTAGTAAATGATTGGTAAATGACTTGTTGACCATGTATTGAGTCATAATGAATGTGAATTCTTGGTAAATGGTTGGTAAGAACCTTATTAATCATGTAATGGATTAACTTATGACTTTAGATAGTGTGATGGCCCAATAAGTATGAATGGTTGATCAATTTTATCGTAATGATATTGTTATCCATGTAATTAGTTAAATTATGACCATGTTGGTTGATGGCTTAGAAAGGGGTTCATTTCCCAAAATATGAACTTGAATTGTGTGTGGAACTAAAGTGTGGTATAGAAAGCCTAATGAAGATTGAATGGCTTGTGGTTCGAGTACCTCTCCCAATGAATGGCTTGTGGTTCGAGTACCTCTCCCAATGAATGGCTTGTGGTTCGAGTACCTCTCCCAATGAAATGATTAGTGGTTCGAGTCCCTAACCCAATTAAATGACTAGTTGTTCGAGTCCCTAGTCCAATGAATGGCATGTGGTTCGATTCGCTCGCCCAATAAATGTCTTATGATTTGAGTCCCTTTCCCAATGAAATGACTAGTGGTTCGAGTCCCTAGTCCAATAAATGGCTTGTGGTTTAAGTCCCTTGCCTAATGAATTTGATTGAATTGGTTGAGTTGGTTTGAGGTTTGGATCCCCTTGACTAATGTAACAGAGATGTTTAAATTTTAAGAATTGGTAAGGTGAAAGGTTGAAAGTTCTTCACTCCATGTCTCACGAATAAATGCTTTAAGAATAATTGTTATGCCTCTTTCCATGACTTGGTATGCTATATATAGACATGTGTATGTGTCTCTTCATATATGCCTATGCTAATGTAAATATGATTTCTTATGATGGTTTGATTTGGGTTGAGCTAATGCGTTATTTTATCCTTATCCTCGAGATACTTTCTAGTGCTCCAACTGTTAACCGTCTCCAGACACTATGTCCCCACGCTACATAGGTTTCGGAGCTTCTTTTTATTTTTCTACGCAGTGAACAAGTGTTTCGGTGGATCATGTATTGACATCGAAGTGGTGAGCTTCCACTATCCAAAAGGTATACATTTCATAATCTTTTACTTTAAGCCATAGACTTCATTTATTTTGACTTAGTGTTGTCTATTGTCAGGGGCATGTCCCGACATGTTTTAGACATAGGATTTGTAGAGGTTTTGTAGATGACTGTGGCTTGGGTATATTGGATAGATTGTTGTCATTAATGAAATGTTCAATATTGTCTAAGTATTGACTATTATCTTTATTTTCCTCTACTTTGATATTTGGTCAGAGTTCATCTGACACTTATGAATTGAATAGATGGTTAGGTTGGGTTGACGGGGTGATCTCCAGTCCAAGTTGTGCTTGAGATGCCAACATGACATAGTCTAGTTTTGGGGTGTGTCAATAGGAGATCGACACCTCCTACTATATAATGCCTCAAATGGGTCCATACCAATACTAGAATGGTAGCTATTGTTATAATAAAATTCAATCAGAGGCTAATGATCGAACCAACTACCACCATAATCAATCACAAAGGCTCGCAACATATCCTCCAAAGTTTAAATGGTCCTTTCGGCTTGCCCATCCGATTGTGGGTGAAAAGCAGTACTAAGTATCACCTTAGACCCCAAACCACGCTGAATAAAATGCCAAAAATGCGATGAGAACTGAGTTCCACAATTTGAAATAATCAATACAGACGCACCATGCAACTTTACAATCTCTTGAAGGAACAACTTCACATAATCCTCGGCAGAATAGGTGGTCCTCACGGGCAAGAAGTGAGCGGACTTGGTTATCCTATCCACAATGTCCCAAATGGATTCACACTAATTCCGCGATCTTGGAAGGCCAATAATGAAATCTATATTAATTATCTCCCATTTCCACACTGGTAATTCAATCTTTTGAAAAATGTGATATAACATGTATATATAACATAAGGGTACGCCAAGTCCGTGTAGGAGTCGATTTAGCATAAAACGCCCATGTATGGAGTGGAGAATTCATATCACCCTATATTCATATGGAATAGGGTGTGCTTCATACCCTATATCCCCCTAGAATAGAGCATGCGACGCATGTTAATCGCATGACCTCTCTGGAATTTGTCCTCCAAATTTTGATTAAGTGTTGCCCCTTCCTCCTTCCATCCCTTGTCCTGTGGTGTCTTTCCATTGATTTCCATCCTATTTAACATCTAAATATCATAATATTAAGCTAAAAAATCATTCTACATCATCAAACCACACGAATTAGAAACACAAACAACACTAAACCCATTACAATGAATCAAAAACAAGAGCTTAGACTAGGTTGAATTTCATGATCTTTCACTTCAAGTTTCCACTCTTTCTTTGACTCATATTAACTTTGTACACTCTTAAAAACTTTTTACACATATCATAACACATTTAAAACCATAAGGAACACATGGAACTCAATAGAATCCAACAAGATAGACTAGGAAAGCAACTAGCTCAAGCTAGGAAGACTAGTTTTCTCCATTGAACTCTAATTGACTCTTTTAAGTACAAACTCACTTGGAATTCACTTAGAAACTTATAAACACATGCTTTAACACTTTTATACATGTTTATCTCATTATCAACCCATATATCATAGAATCATTCTCAAAACAAGGCTAAAAAGGCTAGAATAGTGATGCTTGAATGCATAAATACACCCAACATTAGAGACCCTCAAAGACAGGTATGATGTTACCACCAAGTCTTTCCTGACTATACCAAGCCTAACATTGTAATAATTGATAGCTTCAAAATGTTTGTCAGCTATCAACCCCCAAATTTTAATAATTTAAGGGCAAATAGAATCTAAAGCAATATGTCTCTCACTTTGTTGAGACATGTAATAATGCTGGAACCTACGATGACTATCTTGTCAAGTAATTTGTCTGATCCTTAAAGGTAAAATGCCTTTTATTGGTACACGTACCTTGATCCTAATTCCACTGATAAGTTTTAGCAATTGGAACATGAGTTTCTAAATTTCTTATATAGCACAAGACGTACAGTGAGTATGGTAGACCTCACAAATACTCATCAAAGAAAGGATGAACCATTTATTGACTTCATCAATCGATGGAGAAATGAGAGCCTCATTTATAAAGATTGGCTAAGTGAAACTTTGACTATAGAGATGTGCATCCAAGGAATGCATTTGGAGATTCTCTATATCTTGCAAGGTATTAAGCCATAATCCTTTGAAGAGTTTGCTATTTGTTCTCATGGCATGGAGTTGTTCATGTATTCTATCAAAAAAAGAGTGACGTCTATCCATGACCCTCAAAAGAGAAAGGACAAGTAAGAACCCATGAGATGGAGTAAATTTTTCTTCAAAAGGGACAATAAAGAATATATAAATGTCAACATATCTTTTGTGAAGTTCACCATAAAGGTGAGAAAGAAGCAAAGCATGAAGATAATTTCTCAAGCACATCCAAATAAGAAGTTTAATTTAAAAGAGATGAAATAAAATGAATACCCCTTTCTTAATTTTGATGTTTCAGAAATTTTTAATAAACTCCTTAAACATAAGCTTATTGATCTGTCAGACATGAAGTGGCCCGATTAAGCTTGAAAAATTAATGACCCAAACTATTTCAAGTTTCATTGCCTTATGGGTCACCATATAGAGAAATGCTTCATCTTCAAGGATAAAATTATGCAACTGGATAATGAGAAGAAGGTCGTACTTGATGATGAGAAAGCCAGTTCTTATCAAATCTCTATCACTTTTGGATCGCTCGATCTTGTCCAAATATGGTTCGAAGAGCATAATAAGGAGCCATTGGAGTATGACAAGTCTCCAAATGATGAATGTTGGATTTTGGTGACTAAGTAGAGATGCAAGAAGATAAACCTACCAATTGAGTCAACCGACCAGCCAACTAGAAATAGGATGGTGAATAAATCGAGGAAATTAATATTAGTTGAGATTCCGAAGATGGATAGGGTGATGGAGCATCACCACCAAAATACATGGTGTTCTATGACATTAGAAGAATTCTTTCCAAGTTGGTTCTACATAAAGATTGCTTAATTCAAATCGAGGCAACTTATTACAATACTGGCAAAGAAGAAGCAAAAGGGGAAAACCTACCTATAGAAGTTCCTTCATCTTTTGAAAAACCTATTGAACCTCCTAACCAATAAACACATGCATGTGATACAAAAATCATATTTATAGATGATGACATATTTTTTGCTGAAATCCTACACGACCGTCCCTTGTATACGGTGGGTCACATTCTAAGAAAAAAGATAAATAAAATCTTGATAGATGACGAATCTATAATTAATATCTTGCCTATTAGCACTATAAAGAAAATTGGCATCATAACTGATGAACTTACTGAAAATCGTTTAATGATCCAAGGATTCAATCAAGGGGTCAAATGCCCATAGGATCTGTCAAGTTAGAGATACATATTGGTGATTTGCAATCAAATATACTGATGTAAGTGATTGATACCAAGACTTCATACAATATATTTCTTGGTAGGCCTTGGTTACTTAAGAAAAAATTGTCTCATTCTCTTATTATCAATGCTTGATGTATCTCAAAGGTGGAGTGTAAATAAAAATACGTGTCGATGATAAGCCATTCACTAAAGCCGAGTCACCTTGTCGATAAAGAATTTTACTTTAAGAATTATGTTGTGATGGATAAAAATATTGATGACATCACAACAACCAAGTGTAATGATATCATAGCTAAGAAGGTCAAGGTGGGTGTCGAAAAAGTCACCATTAAGAGGCCTCCTTCCACTTTGAATAAAGGAAGCGTCACATCTATGAAAAAAGGCAACTCTTATTCTCCGCTATGTACTAAAGGTAAAGAAAGAAGAAGGTCACTCAGTCGACTTCCAAGATAAAATGATAGAAGGATTGACTCTTTCTGTCAAGAGAGTTGATGCAATACATTTTTCCTCAAAGCTAAATAGAGAGTTTGTGGCTCAAAATCTGTTGTCAGGTATGACACTCCCTACAAAGCGATAAAGGAATGATTTATTTCCAAATGCTTTCAAGTTATTTGTATAGGTTGGATACAATCCTAATAATCAATCAAAGTTGGGGAAACCCCCATCCAAAGGTACTACTAAAAAAAAGAGTGAAGGATATAGGTACACGCCACCACCACCGATTCACATCTCCATAACAAAGGTAGTTAGCAACAATATCACTGTGGAAGAGGAATCTACTGCTAACCAAAAAAGGCCTTCTATCTTTAATTGACTTGGAGAATAAACCATAAAAACTTATGTGTTTTATAGGTTGGGCCTAATAAATAAGAATAAAAGCAACAAGCACCATAGAAGTTATTAAAGCATGATAATGCACTCTTCACCTAGAATCCAGAAGGATTTCTAAAGTTTGATTTCTTCAAGAATGATGCGATAGACGAAACTTGGGTTTCATTCAAGGAGGTGTTAAAGGAAAAGACTCATACTGTGGTTTATACAAAGGAACGTGAGGAAGATAAAGAAAGTTTAGACTTTTCATATCATATTATAACCCAAAGTGAGAATGATTCCTTATCTCAAATAAAGGTTGATGAAGAGTTTATACATATTTCTTGGTGTTACCATATATCTATCAATGATGATGATCTTCAAAATGAGAAAGATGCAGAAGATGATCCATAAGAACTTGAATAAGAAGTGAACACCACAATAGATCCTTTGAACGAAGATAATCTTGGAATTGATAAAAACCTAAGACAACTTACATTAGCCATTTTCTAGAATGGATGAAGAAATCTCTTATATGGACATGCTCAAAAAATATAAAGATGTCTTTTCTTGGAGTTATAAGAAGATGTCAAGCTTAGATATATAAGTAAAAGTTCATCAGTTATTGGTTAAGAATAGTGCTCATCCTATAAAGCAAGACAAAGGTGCTTTAGGTAATAATAGGTTCAATTTATTGAAAATAAGGTTAACAAACTCATCAAGTTGGGTTTATTTGTAAAGTTAAAATCCTTACACGGATTTTAAGTATTGTTCCTGTGAGGAAGAAGAATGGATAAATTTGAGTTTATGTCGATTTTAGGGATCTCAACAACACCTGCCCTAAGGATAAATTTTCAATCCCCATTCAAAAATTGATGATTGATGCCACCATTGGTTATGAGGCAACGTCCTTTATGGATGGTTCATCCGTCTATGTCCGAATCCTCATGGCATCAAAATATGAAAAGCTCACTCCATTTTATATGTTCAAAAGGTATTTATTGTTACAAGATGATGCCTTTTGATTTAAATAATGCTAGTGCCACTGATCAAAGGGCTATGAAAAACATCTTTGATGACCCACTCTATAAAAATATTGAGTGCTATGTGAATAACTTAGTGGTGAAATCAAAAAAGAGGAACGACCACTTAAAAGACCTAAGAGTAATATTTGAGTTGCTATGAAGATATCAACTTAGGATAAACCCGTTGAAATATGCCTTTGGATTTACTTCTGGAAAGTTCCTTAGCTTCATTGTACGACATCAAGGAATTGAAATTTATCAAGCTATGGTTGATACGATTTTTAAGATGCCCAAGCCTTAAAACATTTATGAGTTAAAAAGCCTTCAAGGAAGGCCAGCATATTTAAGGAGGTTCATCTCAAACCTGACCAGAAAATGTCAACCATTTAGCCCTCTTATAAAGAAGGATACTCATTTCAATGGGATCAAGCTTGGAGTAAAGTCTTTGAAATTATCAAATCATACATGATAAAGCCTCTAGTTCTTGCGGCAACAATACCTAAAAAATTATCAATTCTCTATATCACAGCACAATAGAAGTCAGATGGAGCACTATTAGATCAAGAAATAGTTGTAAGACCCCAAAAGATTCTCTCATAGTTGGAGCCTTAAAGCGTGTTTAGTGAAGTGTTAATCCAGTCCTAAAAGGTTGAGAAGTGTATTCCCAAGTGAGAAGTATGTTGAACCATATATAATTTCCCTAATATCAACATTTTTCCATGTAGAGAATTGAATAAGCTTTCTGTCGATACCAAATTCTCCCAAATCCAACACTCGGGCGAAGAGTTAGAGCTATTTTAGTGAGACAGTGTATCACCTGGTACTTTAGCGCATCGCGGAGCTAGCCAAAATGGAAATTGTCAAAATCCAGTGAGCCTCTGCGATTATGGCCCGTCACTCCAAGGCTCAATTTTAGAGTTGTCAATTTCCAGTGTACCAACGTGATTCCACCGCGTCGTGGTACCTTTCCAGTTCGCAACCAAGGTGGCAACGCGATTTCCACTGCGTCGTACCACCAATTAGTTTCCCTATTGTCCAGTTTCCAGTAAGATGGCGCGATTCCACCAAGTTGCGCCATCATGTGAAATCAGGATTTTCTGATTCTATTTTTAAATTTCAAGGACCAATTGGTAATTTCCTAAAGCCCCAAACCAGTCTGTATAAGGGATACATACCTTAAATAACGAAAATACTTCTTTATTCATCAAAAAAAAAATTCAAATCAAAATATTTTCTCTCTCAAGAAATCAATAACAAGACCTAGGGTTTCTAATCCAAAACCCAAATCATCAAAATTCCTCCGTTAACTTTTCAAGAATTAAGAAATTAAGGTATGAAGATGTTGATTCTTGGGTCCCTTTCATCCAAGAAGCTCAAGAACCCTTTTCTAAATTTCAAAGATCTTATATTTATGAGTTTTCATGATTTATGTGAATTGAAATTGGAGTTCATGCTATTATTGGGTTTCTAATTCATGTTTTGTTTTAAGGTTTCAAGCTTTGACCCTAGTATGTGATATTCATGTGATGTTCATGATAAACCCTCTTCAAGTTGCTAATTAATTGATGTGTTCATTTCAATTAAGTGTAGAAATTGTTGACCAGAAATCCCCAATTGTGTGCAAGCCTATGCATGCCAAGTGTTTGTTGAAAATCCTTAGAGAATGAATTGTGACATATTAGCATGAAATCCCCCAATTATGTGTTCTTTAATGCATGTTAAGTGTTTGATGCAAGACCTTGTTGAATGGAGTATAAGCCAATAGCATGTCTCTCTATACTATCACATGTTTATGATTTCTAAATGCTTGAAGAGATGTTTTAGTAATTGTGAAGGTGAATGAATGTCCATAGTCTTGATAATTAAAGAATGGTTGTTCTTTACTTTTATGTTATCAAGTCCTGGAGGTATTTATACCCGACAATTTAGTTGCAGTCTAGAGCCTGTGTCAGTTTTCACGATAATCTCAACCAAGCCAGGATTCTTAGAACTCAGTGAGTTATAGAACTCTGTACTCTCAGACAGATACAGAATTTAAGAAATCTCAGTAATCTCTGTAATCTCAGTATCGCTAGTAATCTAGCTTCAGTTCTGTACTCAGCTCAAATATAGTAGTATTCATGTGTTCAGTTCAGACCTCAGTAGTAATCGAGTAATCTATTCAAATCTCTGTATCATTCAGTCAGAAAACGAGATTCAGTAGTAATCCATCAGATACGAAACCAAGTGAATTTAGCTTAACTCAGCCAGATCAGTTGAGAAATATGATTAGTATCAGATTCAGTTTAAGTTGAGAATTAGTTCAGAGTATTTTAGCTGGGAGTAGGAGCTAGCACCGAATGAGTACAGGGATGGCGGCTCCCCGTTAGAGAGGCAGATTCATTAGGAGCAATCCCTGAACTTTAGAACTGCATAGCCAGCGTAGGATGCAGGAGTCACCCGTTAGAAAAAGCTTGTCACCTGCTAGATAGGCTTGACTATTATACTGCCTTAGGCTTGACTTCCTGCGAGGGTCACCCATTAGAGGGGCTTGACCAGAGAGGTATTTACCCATGGCACGGTATTGACACCCTTCCAGCTGGGATTATAGGTTGGATCCCACCAGTTCAGATTTAGGGCATGTCGGTTAAGTGAGCACTCCTACAGTTATAGTTTCAGTATCAGTATTATCAGATCCAGAGATCACCCATTAGATAGTCTTGATCTTAGTCTTAGATTTAGTTGAGTAATATCATTATCAGATCCAGAGATCACCCATTAGATAGGCTTAATCTCAGTCTCAGATTTAGTTGAGTAATCTCATTATCAAATCCAGAGATTACCCGTTAGATAGGCTTGATCTTAGTCTCAGATTCAGTTGAGTAATCTCATTATCAGATCCAGAGATCACCCATTAGATAGGCTTGATCTCAGTCTCAGTTTCAGTTGAGTAATCTCATTATCAGATCTAGAGATCACATATTAGATAGGCTTGATCTCAGTCTTAGATTTAGTTGAGTAATCTCATTATCAGATCTAGAGAGATCACCTATTATATAGGCTTGATCTCAGTCTCAAATTCAGTTGAGTAATCTCATTATCAGATACAGAGATCACCCATTAGATAGGCTTGATCTCAGTCTTAGTTTCAGTTGAGTAATCTCATTATCAGATCTAGAGATCACCCATTAGATAGGCTTGATCTCAGTCTCAGATTCAGTTGATTAATCTCACTATCAGATCCAGAGATCACCTGTTATATAGGCTTGATCTCAGTCTCAAATTCAGTTGAGTATTCTCATTATCAAATTCAGAGATCCTCCGCTAGCTAGGTTCGATCTCAGATAAAATTTCTTCTTATCATTTATAGTATATTCAGGGATCATCCATTAAAGAGGTTTGATCTTCGATTTAGTCAGCTGAAAGTAACAATTTCAGAGTGCAGTCATTGATGTGGTCCTTCGGAATCATGAGCACCGTGTGACATTTTGGTTCCAGAAAATTGGGTCATTACAATAGTTGAGGCAAAGAAAACTCGCATTACTATCTAAACAGAATAATGACAGAGATGAGCTAAATTATTCTTTTAATAAAAATCTTCATTTGGTGATGGCCTTCTCAATCCAAAAGATGAAGCACTACTTTCAAGCTCATATCGTTCATCTTATATCTAGGGTAAATCCCATTAAGAGTGTAATGTCAAAACCAACCTTTTTTTACCTACTTGCCAAGTGGTATCTTTAATTTCAATAGTTTAAGATCTTGTACATTCCCTAAAATGTCTTAAAGGGACAAGCATTAGCAGACTTCTTGGCATACCACCTGATATCTAATGATTGGAAACTGATCGATATACTTGTTGATGAAGATACAATGGTTATTAAAGTTAGACCTTCATGGAAGATGTTCTTTGATGGTGTCATACATCAAGGTGGAGTTGGTGTTAAAGTGATGTTTTTCACTCCACAAAAAGAGGTTATCCCATACTTTTTTACCCTAACAAACTATTGTTCCAATAATTTTACTGAATATCAAGTATTAATACTCAAACTTAAAATGACCATCGACATGAAGCAACTGCAATTGCAAGTCTTTGGTGACTCTCAATTGTTGATCAAGTATCTCTTGAGAGATTATGAAGTCAAGAAGCCAGAGCAACATATATATCATGATTATGCTCGAAAGTTAATAGTATGGCTTGGAGAAGAGGCACTCCAACATGTGCCAAGAAAGAAAAATAAGCAAGCTGATGTATTGACTACTTTATCTTTGAACCAAACTTTTCCAGATCAAACACGAGTTACCATCCGCCAAGAGTGGATAATACCTCCATTGGATGAGAATTAATTTACAAAAAACAAGGTTGACCATTGCATTGTTGTGTCTAATTGCATAAAAGAATATTGGAGATAACCAGTTATTGACTACTTATGTTTTGGAATGCTTCTACAATATCCAAGGAGAAAGACTAATATCCGTTGTGTGCACCTCACTTTCCTTGCTACAAGGACACGCTACACAGAATCTCATTTAAGGGGTTACTCTTGCGATGTTTAGGAGAGAAAAAGCAATTCAGGCTTTGAAAAAATCACACTCGAGAGTTTGTGGATCTCATTAGTCTGGTCCAAAGCTACATTTTCACATGCAAAGAATGAGATATTATTGGCCAACGATGGTGAAAGATTACTTGGACTATGCTAGAAGATGCAAGGCTTTTCAATTTCATGCAAATATCATACATCAGCCTCCTAAAGTATTACACCCACAACATCTTGGCCATTCAGCACTTGGGGATTGGATGTTGTCAGACCACTGCCAAAATCTTCTGGTGGACACTTGTATATCTTGGACGCAATATATTACTTCTCAAAAGGGGCCGAAGTTGTTGCTCTTAAAGAAGAGAAGAGGAAGAATATGACAAACTTTATGTGAGTGAATATAATCTACCATTTTGGAATCCTCAGTACATAATAATCGACAGTAGCAGACCATTTGATGATAACAAGCTGATGAATAAAATTTGTAATCTCTTTGGTTTCAAGCAGCATAAATCATCTATGTAACATGTTATCTCCAATGGTCTAGCCAAAGCATTCAATAAGACCTTATGCAATCTATTGAAAAATATTGTATCAAGATCCAATCGAGACTGGAATAAATGAATGGAAGAACATTTATGGGCATAGAGGATGACTTATCGCACACCGATGCAAGAAATGCCATACTCACTTGATTTGGGAGTTGAAGCAGTCCTACCACTTAAGTGTCAAATATGTTCTTTAAGACTAACTATTCAAGAAGGGCTCACCAAAGAAGAAAATGCTAAGTTGCATTTTGTTGAGTTAGAAGCTCTTGATGGAAAGAGGATAGGGGCTCTGCAAAATCTTAAATTTTATCAAGACCGCCAATCTCATTCTTTCAACTAAAGGGTTCATTTGAGGTGCTTTCAAGTTGGAGATCAATTCCTTGTAGTAAGAAGGACCATTATCACTACTCATAAGTTTGGGGTCAAACTTACCTTAAAGTGGGATGGTCCATATTCGTACAACAGGCATATTCAAATGGTCCTTTTAAGCTTGTGATGCAGATGGCAAAAAAATTATTCCTATTAATGATGAGTTCTTAAAGAAGTACTATACTTAAAAAACGATGATGCTTCTTAAGGAATGATCATAAACTACATGCCCGCTCTTGGCCTGCAATAGTATAAACTGTGTATGGCTAAAAAAAATCTGCTAGGTTAAAAACCTTGAAAGATGCGGCCTCGGAAAAAGTTAAAATGTAAAAATATATATGAAAAAAATACTCACCCATAACTATGTTGTGACTTGATCCTCTTCACTAAGGTACATAGGCATTTAGAATTTCATTCTAAGTTCAGTTGCATGATTGTTAAGAAAATACATATTCCCCTTTTATCTGTCACATGAAGGTTAAAAGTCTAAAATCACGCATTTCATCAAACTTCATATTTTCACCAAGTATTTATGACTAAATGGGGACAAACCCCTATGGAAAATGTGTTTCTTCAGCAAGATTTGAAGCCCCCAAATTCACCAAACCTGCAGGTTAAAGCGTAAAACCTGTCAAGACTATAAGGTTGAAGTAAAAAATCTACCAAGTATGTGATATGGTCTCAAATATATCAAGTCTACAAGTTGAATTCTTCGAGTCCTCCTAAGTTTGTAAGTAAAATCCTTCAAATTTTCTTTACTGAAGCCTACAAGTTTACGGAGTTTGAAAGTTAAAATCTTCAAATGCTTTATGTCTGTAAGTCAAAGTCTTGAAATCCGCCAAACCATCTTGAGTTTACCTTTATTATGGAAATTATGAGTATATATACCTTTGCGCCATAAAATTACATTTACCTTTCTTAGATAGGGGATGATATCCATCCCTTTGCACCATAAGAATGCCATTAAAATTACCTTTTCTTAGGGTGAAAACGAGTATCCATCCCTTTGATCCATAAGATACCTTTACCTTTATTGGGACAGGGATGAGCATCCATCTCTTTGCGCCATACGATTACTTTTAAAATTACCTTTTCTTAGGGTGGGAAATAATGTGCCATAGTTTTATGGCACTTTAATGCTTACAATCAGAAAATATGCATGTACTTAGGTCCTTTTTATTATATGTGATGTGATTTGTGTTTTTTTTATAGAAAAACAAGGTTGGAAGTGAGTAGAAGAAATAAAGGAAGAAAAAAATCTCCAAAAAGTAAAGTCTCTACTTAGACAACGAGTCGTTAAGTGACGCAATGACTTGTAGTCCAAGTCGCAGGTGACCAATGAAGAAATATGAGAAGAAGAACCAAGTTGATGCTGCCTATGACTCATAGGATCTGACTATGAGTCATAGGTAAGATTGTTCTGAGGAAAATTGTGACAAAGTCTTAAAAGTATACAAGTTTGATCCTAGTGGAGGCGATGTTGGTGACGAGTCGTAGGATCTGACTCCGACTTATAGTGAAGGTCGTTCTGAGTATTTAGAGAAAAGACCTGAAAGCTAAAAACTTACTAGAGAGACAGCGAGCCTGGACGATTACTATAGGGATATATGACGAGTCATAACCAAAGAACAAAGAATACAGAATACAGAGATGACAATCAGTGATTGTTAGTCCAGACGACTCGTTGTTTGAGGTGTTACCACTGCCGACCTTATTTTCCTATTTAGTTTTGGTTAGGATTGTTAGGGTTTTAATGTATTGTATAAATACTCTTTGGATGTTTTGGTATTAGTTTATGCACTCTTTATACTCACAACACTATATTGATTCTTAGATACACTTTTGATCTTGGAATCCATTTTTATTGATTTTTATGATTATATATTAATTTGAGACTCTAGTTTTCATTCGTAATATATTGTAAGATTATTTGTATGATTTCTTCTATGAATTTAATAGATGCTCTTGCAAACATGAGCGACCAAACCACATAACTAAGGTTGTGGGAACCCTGATGGAATAATGAAGTAAAAGAAGTGCAAAGTCATTTTTGATTGATGGTCTTGCATGTATTGTGATTTTCTTCCATTTGATTGCTTTCTTAACAACTAAAAATGTTAATAGCTTGCCTGTATTCGATACTAACTCCAAAAGAGAGGTTGAGATTACGATAAAAGATCACAACAGTAATTTGAAATTATCAACCTTGACCTAATTGAGACCCAAAAGGTAATAGTTAATCTAGGATCCAAGACAAGGGTTGGTAAGGCGACACTCTAAGACTCAAAAAGTGATGGGTTAAATTCACCAAAGGCGTTCACAAGATGGTTGGTGATACATATACTGTTAAATTTTGTATGCAAGGCATCGAGAGAGTTCAGCAAGCACGATAATTCTGCAGAGTTAGGAAGTTAGGGGAAACACAATCCTAGTATTTATCTCATATTGATTTCAACCTAAAGTAATCAAGATTTTTTACTACTATTATTGTTTCTCAAAATTCCCTCATTTACTTTTCTAAACTTCTCGACTACTCGAGATAGAGCTCAAACACCCCCAATTTTTCCATACTTGCCAGTGTTTGATGATCTGAAGGATGATTTGGGGTATGTTGAGCCTATTGATATAGGATATATCATTCCTAATGAGTTTCCCCAAGGGAAGAAGTTTGATATTATGAGTGCTATGATTTAGTTGCTTAATTTGGAGGGTGTATTTGTTTGTTTGTTGACTGATGACACAAGCATGTACATCATGAATTTCATTGGGATTTTCACTTCAAAATTTACCTGGGGTGAGTCAAAAAGCTTTGAAACTCAGGTTGTTCCCATTCTCTCTTACAGGAGAAGCAACATCATGATAGGGGAACTACCTCGAGGGTCCATCACTACTTAGAATGAGTTGAATAAATAGTTCTTAGACCAATTCTTTTCTCCTTCTAGAATTCTATAGTTGAAGGAAGAGATTTAAAATTTTAGGCAACTACATTCTGAGGCATTGTACGATACATGGTTGAGGCTCAAGAAGAAGTTGATGACTGTGCCAATCATAGAGTTTTGGGGAGGAATTTGATTGGGATATTCAATAGAGCCCTAAATGCGAACACCAAAGTTGTTGCTGATATTATTACTGGTTGGGATTTCATGAGCCTTTATTGAGAGCTAGGCACCAAAATTTTAGACTGAGTCTCTAATACCAATTAAGGGTGGCTTACTTGGGAGGCAATAAAAGAAGACGATACTTATGCAATTAGTGCTTCCGGTGAGAAAGATCCATAGATGATACAGTGGCTCAAGAGGTTGCACAGCTGAGGGAAGAGATTGGGTTACTTACCAAATAGTTTGTAACATAAATGTTGAGAAAGTGAATCCAGTGGGTGCGCAAAATAAGTTGACTAGCATGCTGAGACTTACACTGAGGAGGAGGTTAAGTATTTAGATAGATAGATGATGGGTTTTTTAGCTAAGATATAAGGGTACAATCAGAACTCTTAGAACTCAAGGTTAGGGAATCAAAGTTCGAACTATTATGAAGATAGGTATAAGGATCAGAGTAGAGAGAGAGATGGTGACCGGAGGCAAAAGGATGACTATAAGGAAAAGAGTGGTGTGTATGTTTAGCCAGGAAACCATGATAAATATTTACGGATGGAAGCGTTACTTGAAAATTTAGTTAAGCATTCATAGAATCAAGAGAGTTGCCTTAAGAAGATTAAGGCAGATATTTCAAGACTTAGTAAAAATATAGAATCGCATGCTACTGCAATTAAGTAGCTAGAGCACCAACTAAGTAAGATGTCAGCTACATTGTATCAACGTCAACTCGGCACTCTTCTAAGTAACACCGTCAAAAATCTTAAGAATGGCAGTCATTGTTTGGCCATCACCACTCAGCGTGGTAAGGCTACTATTGATCCTTATATGTCGGTAGTTGATAAGGTAAGGAATGATATTATTGATCTTAATGATACACCCGATGCGGAAATTATAAAGTTAGTGACTGATGCTAAGACATCAAAGAAATTGATGGGTGCTAAGAAAAGAGCTGAAACTAATAACACACCCTCACATACTATTCTTGCTTGAAAGTTATAAAATAAAACACCAAGAAACACTAGTCCGCTAGAACCTCATAATAACAATAATCGATCATAATCATATGGTATATCATATTATAATCCAATAGAACATCCTCCTTCTACACATTACTACCA
Source organism: Capsicum pubescens (assembly GCA_030864215.1). NCBI lineage: Eukaryota > Viridiplantae > Streptophyta > Magnoliopsida > Solanales > Solanaceae > Capsicum > Capsicum pubescens. The sequence continues at coordinate 289,692,467 of CM061548.1, forward strand.
TTTACCCATCTATACACCTAAATTGCTTCCATAGCTCTATAAGTTACAACTAAACTCTTCTTTTTTAACAACCACGGGGGAAGACTAAATTAACAATACTCAACCACCAATTACTTTCATTAATAACTTATACTTTTCTAACTCTATGTAATACAATCAAGAACCTTTTTCCTACTCCAAACATATTCTAAGTCACCTTAATAAATAAATCCTTCTCTATCATCCACCATGAAATCTAAACCATATTCACTACTCCTTTAGGTAACACCCAAAGATGCATCCCCTCAATCCTTACTTAATAGCATGCATAGATCCCTCGTTATACTCTTAACCAGTCACTATCTCTAACTTAATTGTCACTACACTTCTAAATTCATACTTCAAACTCTAATTTGTTCTACTACTTATGAATTATAACACACTAAATAACAATATTTCTTAAAGAAAACTATATTCAACATTCTAGGTACATAACCTCTTCTCTCATGAGCGTTATCTGTAATGAAGGGCTAAATAAAAAACTTGATTATGTATCATATCCTATCTTAACCACATAATTCATATGGAAGAAGACATAATCTTTTGAATTAAAGTACTTTAAACACACTAGTGGGCTCCACCAAAGCCCTTTGTGCGACTTCTGAAGTTACTAATAGTAAATTTGAGAGCATCATCTTGGGAGGAATTGGAACTTAGTAATCATGTTATCTCAATAGTAAGTCATAGATGGAGAATTATGGAATAACACAAAAATCGGTAGAAGTTTATGAGAGAACAACTTTATGGAACGATCAAAAGCATGAAGAAAGGAAACATTTCTTGAATGCCTTGTAGTCTCTCAAAGAAAAGTAAAGATGTCTCCATACCGTTCCGAAAGACTCTACAAGACAGGACTTTATAGACACCCTAGGACACTTGAAATTTATGCTCTGATACCAAGTTTATAACGACCCAAGACTACCCCCTAGATGTCACATGGTGCTTAGAATCACAAGCGATCCCAAGTTAACCCATGATACTGGAATAACTTATAAGCACTGAAATAAATGGATAAAATTGGAAGTAATAAGTGGAAGAGATGTCTTTGTTGAGTATGTTCAATACAAGACTATTTAGAATATTTACACTTTGGTTATACGAAATAAAACTGAAAGTAAATATATCAACCCTGAATGACCGTCTATGAAGCCTCTACTAATACTGACTATAGGTATCTAGGACATGACCCCCCTCTATACCTAATCAATACAACTGAATAAATAAATAATACTAGAACTCTAGTTCACTCAAATCCTTGAATCAAAAAGAACTCATCACCTGTTGGCTGAAAGCTGCGAACTGTCTGATTATGATGTGTAGGCTATAATTGGTACCTACATTATGAGACAATGTAGCACACAGACATATATGTGGGTCTGTACTTTTGGAATGTACTGAATATGTGGGGTTGAATGCATAAGTAAAACAATAATTGAATATGTAAGTAAACTTTCAAATGATGCATGCTAAGTGTAAATGACTCACCATGAGATTGAATATAATAAAGGACTGCAAGATCATAAAACATGAATAATAATGCATGTGAGTGAACTTAGTGAGCCATAACACTTAGTATCTAGAGTCTTTACTTTTATTCTTTCTTATGGGGGATTCTTCTAACCGACATAAATCATGTGAGCTACCATGGAGTCCAACTTCTTACCCACGTTGGGGAGAGTTGTCTATACTTGCCATCGAAATAGAACCTCATCTTAAGTGATCACTGAACTTCATCCATATTGGAAAAAATCTTAACCTATGGTGGCTCATAGTTCTAGGAATTTAGGATACGTTTATCTGCATTCCCTTCTCGGTGCTAAATACTACCCCCAGAATACTTATATGTTCATACTTTAAGAAATGCACCTTAAAATAGCATAAGAGTTTATAGAATAAAAACCAGTTATGCTTCTCTTTTCGTTAAATCATAATCAAGATGAATAGTTGTGGATTTCATATCTTATCTTTAGATCAATCTTTCTTGAATTATGCTATAATGTATGTGAATGAAGTTTCAAAGGCTTAAACTTTCTTGTAAACTTAATGCTTGTACTTGGGACTTGCAATTTAGTCTTTAATTCATAGGATTCCATAAGAAAACATCATGATCAATAATCACCTTGAAATATTTCAACAATATCCAATTAAGATAGTGAAATTCAAATCATAATACAATTCTTGCAAGTCAAAACATGAATATATGTAAACCTTGATGAACTTAAAGCTTTCAATCACGTGGTAGTATCATACTTCAAGAATATGGCTATTTGGGTATGAACCCTAATTCAAAATAAGTAAATTTAATATCGAAACCATGTACTTTGGGCACAAGGATGAAAGATAACCTTGTTCATAAACCCTACAAACCTGAACTTTTTGACTTCCTTGAAGGGAACTTAGATTTGGAAACATGAGAGATGATTCTGAAAAAGAAACCCTAGCCTTGTTGTTCTTGAGAGAGAAGAGAAGAAATAATGTGTTAAGTGATTGAGGATGGGGGAAAAATAATTCCTTATTATGTTTCTAAGTCGTGGGTTGGAATTTTAAAGAGGAAAAAAGACCGAAGAATCCCTTAGGAACCTTCTGGAAATCGTTTGGAAGACATCCCCATGTCTTAGGTCACGACTCATAAGTTCTGGGTACGGGTCGTGTCTTGAGTTGTCTCCAGAAACCCAAATTTCAACCCCTGCTACCATGGTGATGAATTCTTCTGACAACTCATAGGGCCTGCTTATGAGTCATCATCAGTGAGTCATAACCACTAGCAACTTTGAGAGTCCTTCAGTATTTCGACCATAACTTTTCACCCCAATATTGGATTAAGGTGAAATTGGTATCGTTGGAAATCTAATTCAATTATATATCTGTTTTGGGTCTTTAGATCAAAATTTATTAGTATATCAAAATTTATTCTTGTTTGAAGATGACTATAGTTATATGCATCCCAAGAATTTAATCGCTAAGGAATGTTTTGACTTGTCTATAAGCTAGGAGCTATTTGAGGACTTAATATATGTCTACGTAACTTATAAAGCTATCAAAACATGAGGCTTAATTCTTTGATCCTTTACTAGTCAGGATACGAGTTATATCTTACGACTCGTAACAAGTCATTACGACTTGTAGCCACCACTCATAAGCTGGACAGAAACTTAGAGGACCTACCCGGATGATCTTATGACTCCCCTTTGTATGACTCATAATATCAAGTAATGACTCCTAGGGCCGAGTCGTCAAGTGACCAAAAATATTTGGCTTTCCTACTGGGCTGTTTACAATAGGATTATAAAAGTCATAAGGAGTCTTTGCAACTTGAGGGTGTGAGTCATAAGTTCCACAGTATCTTAAGAGTATAGGGTATAACAATATCTCCCCTTGGGATCATTCGTCCCCGAATGATACTGACTTGGCTGAAATACTAGAGAAAGGTTAAGATGATGCACCAAACACTTACAAACTGAATCATGGCTTAAAATTTAAATCTAAAACTGATGCATGATGCATGGACTGGGCTGAATTCGTAATTTGCATGGATGCGAATATTTTACCTCATGGAATAGACATACTCATAAAATGTCGGATAGTAAGACTAGATGGAAATATGGAAAACCATAGGAGCTTATATGTTTGATTGCTAAACTGAATTGCTAGCTATACAGACTGAATCAGACTTAAAGTATATACTCAACTGGAGTATTTCTTCAACACTCTTTGCAAGAATTTCTAATAACATTAGGGAACATGTAATTTTTTGGGGGGCATGATTTGAATAAGATATCTGAATAAGGAATCGTGACATGGCTACAACTCTATAACATGGAATATAGGCTTATGAAACATAAGACAGGGTGGAATTTCTAAGCCTTCGGCAATGCAACTGCTAATTTCAAGCTTAACCACACTTCTAAACATTCCCTCAACTATACTTTTCCCTTTAAATACTATGCTCATTTGATACAACTTATAATTCTCACATGGGTACACATAACCATTCCCACCAAAGTCTGAGTTAAACTACATACCTTCACCATGTTCAAACCTAACTCAAAATCACAACGTACTACACATAACATCACAACACTAGTCTAAACCATGAATTCAATACCCCATGTGTGTTTCACATATCTCATCTTAAGAATAATTCGTCTTACCACTTCACAACTAAATTCAACCTCTTACTAGGAATTCACTAGCGCGTAATGCACCCATCCACTTATATACCAACATGACACTCAAGCATATCATTATAACCATATATGAACTTCTAGGAAAATAACCTACCAAGGAATTCTTTTTTTACCTTCTCTAATATCTTTTGTCAATAACAACTCCCATGCACTATCCCCAATAAAACACACATAGAATTCTCAACTAACCATGACATATATTAAAAGCTCTGCCTCAATCAGTCTTTAAACTTAGAGCCTTAGATAAAACAAGCATACAATAATTTTTCCCCAACAAGAAACATTTACTCTATCCTATCTAAACAATTGTTCATCACCACTATCATCTCCCCCTTAAGTTAAAGCTAACCTTCTAAGCTTATGGATCTATTTCATATCCCTAGGACTGAGCCATAACTTATTCACTCTAATGTTCTACAGAGAAATGCTCAACTCATGCGAATGAACTATATTTAAAACATAATAACTTCATTCTTGTCAATCCCTTCGTATATACCATCCTTAACTTTCTCTATCTTCAATGATCATCGTCATAGACTTACACTCTCCCCCTCAAACATACATGCCTCATTAAACACATAATTTGTATCATATTTCTAAACTTAATTTTTTTCCTAAACCACGAGAATCAAAATTATACCAAAAGACACAACATCATCTATCCGTAATTCCTTAACTTTGTTATTAAAACACCATATACTATATAACTAGCCGTCTTCTCATTTAGAAACTCAAGGGTACTACAAACCACACACAACACTTAATAATCTTAGAAAATAATACAACCCCCATATCATATTTGGTAACCTCTAAATCATACCTACAACATCATACTTAATAGAGAATAAATAAACTTAAACTCTTGCATACACTATTCTATCCCACTAGATCACTTCCATATAACTAGCATCACTAACCAAGCAATCATTATTTCCACCTTGATGATCATCTATTGTTCAAACTTAGTGTGTAGTGCTAGACATGATTAATAACACACCCTCACATACTATTCTCGCTTGAAAGCTATAAAATAAAACACCAAGAAATACTAGTTTGCTAGAACCTCATAATAACAATAATCGATCATAATCATATGATATATCTTATTATAATCCATTAGCACATCCTCACTCTTCACATTACTACCATTTACCCATCTATACACCTAAATTACTTTCATAGCTTTATAAATTTCAACTAAACTTTTTTTTTCATAAACACAAGGGAAGACTAAATTAACAATACTTAACCACCAAATACATTCATTAATAACTTATACTTTTCTAACTCTACATAATACAATCAAGAACCCCTTTCCTGCTTCAAGCATACTCTAAGTCACCTTAACAAATAACTCCTTCTTTATCTTTCACCATAAAATCTACACTACATTCACTACCCCATTAGGTAACACCCAAAGATGCATCACCTTAATCCTTACTTAATAGCATGCATAGATCCCTCACTATACTCTTAATTTATCGTTGTCTCTAACTTTCTTATTATCACACTTCTAAATTCATACTTCCAACTCTAAGGTGTTCTACTACTTATGAATTATAACACACTAAATAACAATATGTCTGAAGGAAAACTATATTCAACAATCTGGGTACATAACCTAGCCTCTCATGAGTGTTATCTGTAACAAAGGGCTAAAGAAAAAATCTGATTACATAGCATATCCTATCTTAACTGCATAACTTATATGGAAGAGGACATAAGCTTTCGAATTAAAGGACTTTAAACACACAAGCAGGCTCCCTCAAAGACCTTTGTGTGACTTCTGAAGTTATCGATAGTAAATCTGAGAGCATCATGAGGAGATGGAACTTACTAATCATGTTATCTCAAGAAAAAGTCATAGATAGAGAATTATGGAGTAACACATGAATATACAAAAGTTTCTGAGAGAACAACTTTATAGCACGATCTAGAGCATGAAGAAGGGAAATATTTCTTAAATGCCTTGTAGTCTCTCAAGAAAAGTACAGACGTCTTCGTACTATTCCACAAGACTCTACTAGACACGGCTTCATAGATACCCTAGGAAACTTGAACTCTGTGCTCTAATACCAAGTTTGTAACAACTCGAGACTACCCCCCTGGATTTCACATGGTGCTTAGAACTACAACTAATCCCATGTTAACCTATGATACTGGCATAACTCATACACATTAAAATAAATACATAAAACTGGAATTAATAAGAGAAAGAGATGTCTTTAACAAATATGTTCAATATAAAATTATTTAGAATATTTATGCTTTGGTTATACAAAACAAAAATGAAGGTAAATACATCAACTCTGAATGATCGTCTATGAAACCTCTACTAATACTGACTATAGATAGCTGGGACATGACCCTCATCTGTCCTAAATCAATATGACTGAATAAAACAAATGATACTAGAACACTAGTTGACTCGAGTACTCCCATCAAAAGAACTCATACCTGCTGGCTGGAAGCTGCGAACTATCTGATTATGATGTGTGGCTACAACTGGTACCTACATTTGAGACTATGTAGCATATAGACATATATATGGGTCAGTACTTCTGGAATATAATGAGTATGTGGGGGTGAATGCATAAGTAAAACAATAACTGAATATATAAGTAAACTTTCAAATGATGTATGCTAAGCATAAATGACTCACCTTGAGCTTGAATAAAATAAAGGACTACAAAATCATAAAACGTGAATAATAATGCATGTGAGAGAACTTAGTGAGCCATAATACTTAGTTTCTAAAGTCTTTACTTTTATTCTTTCTTATGGGGGATTCTTCTAACCTATATAAACCATGTAAGCTACCATGAAGTCCAACAACTTACCTACATTGGGGGGGGATGTTCTACCCTTGCCATCGAAATAGAACCTTATCTTAAGTGATCACTGATCTTTGTCCATATTGGAAAAAAACTTAACCTACAGTGCCTCGTAGTTCTAGGAATTTAGGATACATTAATCCGCATTTACTTCTCGGTGCTAAATACTACCCCAGAATACTTATATGCTCATACTTTAAGAAATCCACCTTAAAATAGCATAAGGGTTTATAGAATGAAAACCAATTATGCTTCTCTTTTCTTTAAATCATAATCAAGATGAATATTTGTAGATTTCATATCTTATCTTTAGATCAAAATATCAATATTTCTTGAATCATGTTATAATGTAAGTGAATGGAGTTTCAAAGGCTTAAACTTTCTTATAAAATTAATGCTTCTACTTGGGACTTAAAATTCATGCTTTAATTCATAGAATTTCATAATAAAATATAATGCTCAATAATCACCTTGAAATCTTTCAATAATATCCAGTCAAGATAATGAAATTCAAATTATAATACAATTCTTGAAAGTCAAAACATGAATATGTAAACTTTGATTCACTTAAAACTTTCAATCACATGGTAGTATCATACTTCAAGAATATGGCTATTTGGGTATGAACCCTAATTCAAAATAAGTAAATTTAATATCAAAACTATTCACTTTGGGCACAAGGATGAAAGAATAACCTTGTTCATAAACCCCAGATACCAGGACGTTTTGACTTCCTTGAAGGGAACTTAGACTTAGGAACTTGAGAGATGATTTTGAAGAAGAAACCCTAGCCTTGTTATTCTTGAGACAAAGGAGAAGAAATAATGTGTTCGGTGATTGAGGATGGGGGGAAATAATGCCTTCTTATCTTTTTAAGTCATGGGTTGGGAGTTTAAAGAGGAATAAAGACCAAAAAATCCCTTAGGAACCTTCTGAAAATTGTTTGAAAATTATCCCGACGTCTTAGGTCATGATTTGTAAGTTCTGGGTACGAGTCGTGTCTCAAGTTGTCACCATGATCCCAGATTCTAACCCCTACTACCGTGGTGACAACTTCTCCTGACAACTCATAGGGTCTTCTTATGATTCATCATCAGTGAGTCGTAACCACTGGCAACTTTGACAGTACTTCAGTATTTCGACCATAACTTTTCACCCGGATATCGGATTAAGATGAAATTGGTATCGTTGGAAAGCTAATTCAATTATATATTTATTGGTGGGTCTTGAGATCAAATGTTATTAGTATAACAAAAGTTATTCTTATTTGAAGATGACTACAGATTATACATCCCAAGAATTTAATCGTTGGGGAATGTTTTGACTTGTCTATAAGCTAGGAGCTATTTGAAGAATTAATATATGTCCACGTAATTTATAAATATATAAAAACATAAGGATTGATTCTTGGATCCTTTACTGGCCAGGATACGAGTCATATTTTACGACTTGTAGCCACCACTCGTAAGTTGGACAGAAACTTATATAACCTACCATGTTGATCTTACGACTCCCCTTTGTACGACTCGTAACATCAAGTAACGACTCCTAGGGTCGAGTCATCAAATGACCATAAATATTTGTCTTTCCCACTAGGCTATTTATGACCGGATTATATAACTCATAAGGAGTCTTTACGACTTGAGGGTGTGATTCGTAAGTTTCATAATAGCTTGAGAGTATGGGGTATAACAATTACTCACTAAGGTGATTATACCACACACGTCCTGATTAAAATCGACATTGGATCTTAAGAGAATTCTCGTGCAACAAGGGTTTTCTTGTATTTTAAAGTTTTATCTATCTTATTCTTTTATATAAAGACCCATTTATAGACAAGTGATTTTACACCATCAAAGGTTTAGACTACATCTCCAAAAACCTCATATTTAGTTAGTAAGTGCAACTCTGATTGAATTTTCTCTTGCCATTTTGGCCAGTCACTTCTTCGACAGAAAGAAATTCAAAATCCTCATTTTTTTTTTATAATGTTAAGTGAGACATTATATGTAAAAATAGTATCCACCATGATTTTTGATTGACTTAAATTTATTCCATCACAATTAAAACTCATCAAAAGTTCATTATTCACATGAATCTTGGGTTCACTGATTTCTTCAGCAATATCAAAATTAATCAGATCTTGAGTCTCTCATGAGATTTACTTTTATCATTTTTCATGCTTTTTTTTAGAATTTTATCCTTAAAATTTAGTGGCCTACCACACTTCAGGTGTGTTTGGGATTTAGAATATATGACACTAGTAGATGGTCCTTTTGGGACATCAATTCGTACATGCACATTCACTGGCATGCTATGTGACTTAGTTATCCTTTTTCAAATCAGTAAATATTTCTAGCATTTGATTAATTATTTTCTACAAGTGAATGATCTTCTGAATCTCATTTAAGAAAATAATTTTATTTCTTTTGAAAACTCTTTAAGAATTGCAATAATATTCATTAATGTGTTTCTAGTACATCAACCTTGATTGATCTAATTCGTATAATGATTATAAACAAGTTTTTCAAAAACTTTTATGTGCTTTAGGCATTTTGAATCATTCAGCAATATTCATATAAGTTTTGTCAAGTGACAAAATCAAGTATTAAATGTGTGACATCTTCTGGTGTCTGGACTGAAAATCACATAAACTTTATCCTTATCAAGATGCATCCTTCCATGTCACTTGAAAAATATTTCTACATTAACATGCTTTAATAAACATAGAATTCATATCCTCATAATCTTTTAAAATCTTACGTCATATTTTATTACAGTTATTATCGATGAAATATCATTTTGAATCGGTTCACAATGTAACATAAATTATTGAGATCTATTCACTTTATTATTTTTAGGTATCCGAACCTCATATGATATTTCATGAAGTTCTATGTCATTTCTCTTCTAGAGCACATTGCCTCTTTATTGTAATCATTTTCTTTTTAAGAATTATTTTATTTAGAGTCGTTTGATCTATTTTCAAGCATGTTGTAGACTCTGCCCTTCAGGAACACACTGTAGGAGCATCTGCAGCTAAATATGAAATCAACTTTGGACTAGAAAATGCTTCTAGCATTTGACTTGAATTATCTATTAATGAGGATAATAGTAACGACAATTCACAACATATTTCTTCGTTGTTTATTATCTCCCCCTTAAGCTAGAAAATTAATATATACTCCAATGGTCTAACCTACTTTGAAGAATCTATCTTTGTGTATCATGGTACATTAATTAATTATATATGGCACATCAAAAAGTTATTAGATGGAAAATATATGATTCCTGGACCTGAATCTTTTGAGGGGAAATAATTTATCATAATTGATTGGTTGAATGCATAAAAGTGTATTGTATGCAGTATATCAGATTTTAAACCAACACGTGATATCTTGTTATGATAAACAATGATTTAACTATATATCAGAGGTATTCAATGCCAAATCACCTTGAATATAACTAGCATTATCAATATTAATTGTCTTGATTACACAATCTGAAAAATTTGCTCTTAACTCAATTTAATTGAGCAAACAACTTATGAATGTCAAACTGCAGGTTGACAATAAACATACATGTGACCATCTTATAGATGCATCATATCACATAACAGGTGAACGAGCCCCTATCCACCTTTTATACTTTTCATAATTTAGAAAATTCAGTCCTAACATTAACTGATTCAATCAACTTATCATGAGAACAAGCAATAATTCTTGAAGAATCTTCTAATTCTTCAGTATATGTCTAATACTCAAAATGCACATCTTCAGGACAACAAAATTATTCATACCAACAGATAAAATTATTTAAACTAGTAACTTCAAGTTTACCATAGCATGTACTATTTACTTGAGTAAACTTCAAAGTTTTACTGACTCGAGAGTAATTTACAAGATTTTACTATTGCAGAATCTTACTACTTTGGGAGTAAATCTCATAGCATCTATTACTTCAGACTGAATTTCAGATTTACCACTTCAAGAGTAAATTTTAGAGTTCTACTATATCAAGAGTACAACACAAAATATTTAGGACATTTTTCCTCAATGGTTTTACCACTTCACGAGGTGGTCATGATATCATCACAATCAAAAAAATATTCGTATTTACAATCTATACTAAATACTGTCACATTCACCCCATGAAATGAATCTATCGTTCTAACATTTATTTAAAGTTTCCATTCTTCAGGAATGAAACATAATTATTTGAATGTATCTTTAATCATTTGTCATCATTCGGACTTATCTCAAATTTTTAAACTTTAATATTCTTGAATTTTAATATTCTTGAATTATTTGAAAGTTTCCATCGTGGAATGAAACTTAAAAACATAATTATTTGAATTATTTGAAAGTTTCTATCATGGAATGAATATTTGAACGAACCTTAAGCCTATCAAACTATGATAACTTAGAACCTCTTTCAAGATATTGCTACTCCAGGAGCAAATCGAGGCATACATATGATATAGAGAGAATCTTTCTCAAAGATATCTTTCAAAGTATACTAGATTTCAAAACAATTGTTATTTTAGAAGCAATGAAGCACCATAAAATTTAATTTCTCATACACTTTGCTAGAGTTAGAAACCAAAGAAAAAATAGTTCAAATATTGCATACCTGAGTTCCTGTAAACTTACAGCAAAAACAACATACCCAGTGTATTCCCACAAAGTGGAGTATGGAGAGGATAAAGTATACGCAGTCCATACCACTACCTCAGATGAAGTAGAGTAGTTGTTTTTGATAAATCCTCGGCTCAGGATAGATAACAAATATAAGAAACAAAAACATAACATCAAACAACAACAAGTGGTGGCACACCGCTAGATAATAAAGAAAATAAGACACCCATAAAGTAATATTATAAACTTGATATACGAAATAATATACATCACCAAAACACCATGAATAAGAGGCTACAAAACACTATAGGCACAGAGACAAACAAAGCACTCTTTTTTACTATTACGAATGTACTCCTACATCTAGCCTTCTACCCTAATCCGTATCCTCCACACCATCCTATCAAGGGTCATGTATTTCGTAAGTTGTAACTATCCCATGTCCTACCTAATCATCTCCCTCTAATATTTCCTTGGCCTATCTCTACCCCACTAAAACCTATCCATAGTCATCCTCTCACATAGCCGAACTGGAGCATTTGTGTCCCTCCTTATCATATGCCCAAACCAATGCAACCTCACATCTCACATTTTGTCCTATACCAAAGTCACTCCCACTTTCTCTCAAATAAACTCATTTCTAACCTTATCTCTCCTGGTAAATCTACGCATCTACCATAATATCCTCATCTCTGCCATCTTTAAATTTTGAATGTGGAAATTCTTAAGTGGCCAACACTCCACTCCATAAAACATAGTCGGTTGGACTACCACTCTGTAGAACTTACCTTTAAGCTTTGGAGGCATCTTCTTATCACACAAGACTCTTGAGATGAGACTCCATTTTAACCACGCTGCACAAATATGGTGTTTGTCATCCCCATCAATCTTACCATTATCTTGAATAATATACCCAAGATACTTAAAACTCTCCCTCTTCTAGATGGCCTGAGAATCCAACTCCACAAACACATCATCCTCATGTGGCAAATCACTAAACTTACATTCTAAGTACTCCATCTTGGTCCTGCTCAACCTAAAACCTTTAGACTCAAGGGTCTGTCTTCAAACCTCCAACTTATCATTAACTCCACTCCAAGTCTCCTCAATCAGTATAATATCATCAGCAATAACATAAACCAAGGCAGCTCCCCTTGAATATGCCGCGTCAAAACATTCATCATTAAGGAAAATAAAAATGGGCTAAGAGTAGATCCCTGGTGCTAACCTGTCAAAACAAAAAAGTGCTCTGAATCTCCTTTTTCTGTCCTCACCCGAGTCTTCGCACCCTCGTATTTATCCTAAATCGACCTAGTGTATGCCACGGGCATCCCTCTAGCCTCCAAGTACCTCCAAAAAATTTTCCTGGGAACTTTGTCATATGCCTTCTCAAGATCAATGAACACCATATGCAAGTCCTTCTTTCTCTCTTTTAACTTCTCTACTTAGCTCCTCATGAGGTGAATGGCCTCATTAGTCGAGCGACCTGGCATGAAATCGAACTGATACTCAAAAATGATCACGATCCTCCTCAGCCTCAACTCTACCACCCTCTTTCAAACCTTCATGGTATAACTCGACAACTTACCTTTAAAAATATTTTCTTGAAATGACAAATTCTTGTATTAATAAGGTGTTATAAAATAAATACAAAATATTAAATTAAGAGTTATGAAAGATAAACATAACTAGAAAAAATGGAGCAATGTTGCTTTGCCTTTCACTGTTTTATTTTTATTATATATTGGTCTCTACTTATTACATGGAAAAATGATAATTTATAAGCTCAAAAGCTTTGGAGCCAAACCTTGTTACAGTATTACTAATTGGAGAAAAAAGCTTTGTGGTTTATTGTAATCAACGTGCATTCACAAGCCCAAAAGTGACTAGGCAAGTTTGGTGGGTCATAAGCATCCACATCATTCACAATATTTTTCTTATGGGAAAAAAATCAAAATATACAAGTTTAGTTTGTATATTCTAAGTCATAGCAATACTTCTTAATTACGACTAAGAGCAACTTTTAAACAAAAAAAATGAATTAATAGTAATTTTAAATTAAAAAAATCCTTTAGAAACGTGATTTTTATTTTAGGTAAAAAATACCCTTTAAAATATATGACAGTAAATAAAGGATGTCAATCACCCCTAATTTCTCTCAAACGGTTTTAAATCGACTTCTTCTCCAAAAATACTCTTCTTCTCAAAAAATATTCTTCTTCTCCAATAATAATCTTCTTCTTAATTCTGCAATAAATAAGTAAAATAAACTAGTTGAAACATAAAATCTCTCAATTAAGGGTGGTATTTAAAGTGTTGAATTGGATTAAAATACTAACTAAAGTATTTTAATTGAAATTATTCAAAGAAAAAAATTGAAAAACAATTTATCGATTGTGTGAAAACATGTTGGGTGATAGTTTACATTCAATCATGATATAACATGAAGGTAGATGAGATAGCACAGACATTTTTTTATATATTCAGTCATAATCTCTCAAATAATTTTGGTATTTAAGGAGGGGGGTTCTATTAAAAATATTGACTTAAGTATTTTAATTGAAACTAAAATAACTCAAAAGGAAATAAATTTAAAAATACTGATCAATTTTCTCATAATATGGATGATTATAATTTACATTCAATCATGATACAACATGAACGAAGCTGAGATGTCAGATGTAATTTCAATATTTTTCAATATTCAAATTCTTTCAATTCTATACATGAAATTATGTTGATTTGATTGTATTTTATTTGTTTTGTATTCATTTAAAAGGTAGATATACAAATTTCAAATTCGAAGGAACTATTTATTATTCAAAAACACAATACAATGGCTTGACTAACGTGATTGCATACTGGTGTGTATATATATTTAGATCAAGAAAAAGTAAATAGAAATTTTTTTCCATCAAGTATTCATTGTGTATAACGTTGAGAGATATGACTATGAATGTAATATTGTGGTGTCGAATTCATAGTTGATGAAATTAGTTTACATTCAGCTAAGAAACTCGGGAGATAAAAGATCAATATTCAAATAATTACTTTGGTGATCAAAGCAATAATCATTCGAATTCGAATGTAGAAGATTTATCAATCTTACCATTAAACATGATGTGATTTGTTGTTCTTATTTTTCCATTAAGATACACACTGATAGTATTATATTGTATGGAAGAGGTGTATAAATTAGTATTGTACGAAAAAGTTATATAAATAGATGTCTCATATGATGTGATTAGTTGTTTTGTATTGTATGAAAGGGGTATATAAAAAGATATATAAATTGATGTCTCATATGATCTGATTAGTTGTTTCATCTAACATGAAAAAAATATATAAAAGGTATATAAATTGATGTCCCATATGATTAATTTAATTTTTTTGTATTATATGAAAAGAATATACTATCGTTGTTTAAAAGAGAATATTTCTCTTCTAACAATCCTCCACACTTTGCTTCACTAGTTCAACTTTTCCTTTACTTGCAATATGAAATTGGGGATTGAGCATAAGAGTAGAACCAGAACGAACAATAAATGTGAGAGTATGAAGTAAAGAAGAATTGCCACAATGAAAATAGTGCACAAGTCTGACATGTTTTCTTCTACTTTTCAACAACAAATAGAGTCCACTAAGAGCCCGTTTGGATAGACTGAAAAAAATGGCTTTTAAAAAGCATCTTAAAGTGCTTCTAAAAATGTTGAAACTTATTTTAAAAATAAGCAGTTACGTGTTTGGATAAAAGTGTCAAAGCTGAAAAGAATTGTAGATGTGTTTTGTAGACAATTGTTGTTAAGCATTTTTTTTTTAGTTAAAATGTCTGAAATGTCTTTATAATTGCTAACATTATATAAAGTTGATTGCTATTAGATTTTTATTCTTAAAATAATTTAAATTTAAATTAATTTATATTTCAATTCAATTTTAGTATAAACTACTTAATACATTTATTTTTTTAAAATATTTTCATGAATGAATAAGTTAGTTGTGCTCCATTTTTCTTCTTAAAATTGAACAAAAGAGATCCAAAAAGGAGCAAAATTTATTGTTTGAGATATATGGATCCATTTTTCTTTGTGAATTTTGCCACACTAATTAACCCATTTTTATTTTACAAGATTTTTTTTCCTGAAAATTAAACCAAAAACACTCAAAAAAGAGCAAAAATTGTTGTTTCAGCTAAATTGATTTATTGTTTTTTCATTTTTCTTTAAGAAAATTGAACAAAAGTCGCCCAAAAAGAAGCTGAATTGCTAACGATTGATTAAAATTTATTGTTTCAGTCAAATAAACTATCAAAGAAAATAATTCTTCTCAATTCCTCATAAACCCCACAAGCATAAAATTACTAGCAACCATTACAAAAGAAATAAAGACACAAAATGAAGAGTAAAATGCAAACTTGAACAGAGAAACACAAAAATAGAGAGAAAACACAAAAGTGGTAGAAGAGAACAAATATTTTAGAATAAACATGAGGGTAATTTTGGAATATGTGAGAATTATAAGGGACAAAGATGTCTTTTACTTGATCAAACTCGAATGACTTGTAAGCCCAAAATAAAAAAGTAGGGATTGATGTACTTTTGACTTTTAACTTAAAAAAGTTATTTTTTGACTTTTTTAAGCAATTTTTGAAGTTGTCAAACACTTCAAAAAGTAAAAAATGGCTTAAAAGCTATTTTAACCAGTTTTTAAGCCAATCCAAACACTCTCTAAATAGCTTAACTTATCTGTATGAAACCAATTTGTATACATATTCCACACACAAAAAAGGTGCATGCAAAAGTAATCAATTTATATACACAATAAAAAATTTCACAAAATATGGTTAAAAATTGACGAGAAAACTCCAAAACTGAAAATTACAAAAACGACAAAAAAAACACAGTAGAGATTGTACAAGAATGAATGTTTTTTTGTTGAAATATTATCTAGGTAGAAGAGATAATTTGAGGATTTATTTCCTTTTAAAATTGCATATGATGAGAAGTGGGAAACATGTAAATCAATTGGTGAGCTTTTTTGCCACTTTTTTTCTCTACTAATAAATATTCAAAAAGTAAATTAAGAAAAGAAATGAAAGAGAAAATTAACATGGTAAAAAAGAAAAAATGAGTGCATTTTATCAAAATTGTTGTGAAAATAAATCACAAATAAAAATCACTTCGCTCATAAAATTAATTGATATTCACTTGAATGTATTCTTGTAAAAAGATGAGAGATGGAATAAAAAGAACATTGATTGAGTAAAAAAAGGAGAGATGGAGAGATGGAGTTAAAAAAAAAAAGATGAAGATACGGAGTAATGGAAGAGATAATCAAAAGATTTGATTTCTCTTTCCTTTAGAATTAGAAATGTGTATTATCGATTTAGATATCTTTTTGTCCACATTTTACTCTCTCAATAAATATCTTACACATTAATTTAGGAGATATTCTAACTGTTATATATCTAATAAATCAATTTAAAAAAAAAAGAATTATCTTCAAAAAAAAAAACTTGAAACCTGTGATAACTTGTAATTAATTTCATGATTCAATAATATACAAAAGTATTTTTACAACTTGTAATAAACAGTCTAATAAGTAGATAATTTTTACTTTTATTATTCCTTGGCCTTGTCTTCTTTCTCTCCCATACATCTTATTTTTTTTCTTTTTTACACTCCTCTACTCATTTTTACTTATTCACTATTTTAAAGATAGATGATTAATTTTATTTGTCATTGTAACATATTAAAAGACAACTATTTTTTTGTTATAAACTAATAAAGAATAAAAAAGAAGAGTAGAGAGAGAAGAGAGAGCAATTGTTATTTCTCTTGAGGGATGAGATCATAAAATTCTTGAGAATTGTTTACAATGAATAAAACCCCTATATTTATAGGGGAAATTTACTTCTAGTTTCTCACTAAAAGACAAATACTCCAAATCCTGATAGATATCGACTAGATCTTGATATATCTTGATAGACATTCACTATAATGTAAATATATTTATAAGACTCTCCCTTGAATGTCTAATTGATAGATAATGTGCCTCGTTAAAATCTTACTAGAAAAAATTCAATGGGTAAAAAAATTTAGTGAAGGAAAAAGAGTACACATCTCTAACAATGCGCATATAGGTTGCCTCATTAAAAACCTTACAAGAAAAATCCAGTGGGACAAAACCTTGAATGAGAAAAAGAGTACAACGCGTATTTATTCCCCCTTATGTTAGGAAAACTAACATACATCCTCCATCTTCTTTGAGAAATCCATCTTTGTGCATCATGGTATATTCATTAATCGTATACCGCACATCAACTATTAGATGGCATGGTTGGTTCCTGACCTTGAACCAATTGAGAGGGAAGAAATAATTATATTTTATTGGTCTAATGCATACAAGTTCTATTGTATGCAGCATATCATATTTCAGACCAACACATGAAGTTTTATTCTCGTTAGCAGTGGTTTAGCTATTTCGAAGGCATTCAATGCCAAACCATCATCATCAAGATGAATTGTCTTGATTACACAATATGAAATTATGCTCTTAACATAATTTTACTGAGCAAGAAATTTTATGAAGATCAAACTGCAGGTTGACAATAAACCTACAAGTGATCATCTTATTTCGATGCATATTAATCGATCACATGACTTGGTGAATGGGCCCATATTCACCTTTTATGCTTTTCAAATTTGAGGGATCCAATCTCAATATTAGTTGGTCCAACCAACTTATCATGAGAACAAGCGATATAAACAATTCTTGAAGAATCTTCTAGTTCCTCAATACATGTCATTTATTCCATTTTGATGTCTCCTAATAGGAGCAGAAATATACCTTGCTAATAAATTGACTGAAAAGTCTATATCAGGCCTTGTAGTATTTGCAAGATACATTAATGTTGTGCACCAAATGCACTAAGATATGATACTTCGTATTTCTCATTTCAGCAAATAATTTATTTCTTTTGAAAACTCTCCAAAAGTTTCAATAATATTCAAATCATCAATTTATCCCTTATAAGGATAAACAAATTTTCCAAAAACTTTATATGTTTCGGGCATTTTAAATCCTTTAGGGATTTTCATATAGATTTTTGTCAAGTGACAATATCAAGTGTGACATCTTCAAGTTCCTAGACTACAAATCAAATAAGTGTTATGCTTATCAAAATGCATCCTTTCATGTCACTTGATAAATGTTTCTACGTTAGCATGCTTAAATAAATGGAGGATTCATATCCTCGTAATCTTTTACAATATTTCACCAATATTGTATCAAAGATATAAAATAATATATCATCGATGTGGTGCATTGAGATTCAAACTCAACGTCTTATCCATATATAGGCATCTTAGGCTATAAATCAGAGGGACTTGAACCCAACATCATATCATTATAGTGCATTAACATATCGGGACTCAAATTCGATGTCTTAACCACGTCAAATAATTATAAGCACAAATAAAATCCAATCATAACTATGACTTAGAAAATATTGCTAATAATAAAAATTTATCGGTAAATCAATTACAGTAACATCACTACTTTGTTTAAGACTAGCAGCTACCAACCTTGGCTTTCTGCTGGGTACACGAACACAATCTTCAAAGATAAGATTAATTAGTACAAATATTTCCAATATATAAACTTGAGAATTAGGACAAACCGCCAAAATAATAATTCTAAAATTGTTAAAAAAATTCAACACTGCAGACTTACTTGACACCTTGTATAACTATTAAAGCTACAAATCCCATGTACAAGTGTGAAAATATAACTATTATTAGAACGAAAAAATAACTGAGAGCAAATATATAATTCTTTTCATAATAGTATGTGGCACCCACTTAATTTCTTTTGCTTCATTCAATAATATAGAATTAATATAATCTTGAAACACCCTTAATAACAATATTAGAGAATAGAATAAAACTTACCTTGAGTTTTATCATGTCAAAAGAAAGATTCCCTGCTGCTAATTTTCAATGGTAATTTGTTCTTAAATCTAATCTCAGTTGGTTAGAGTATCGTGCTGATAACGTGTTATAAACTAATAAAGAATAAAGAATAAGAGTAGAGAGAGAAGAGAGAGCAATTGTTATTTATTTTGAGGGATGAGATCATAAAATTCTTGAGGATTATTTACAATGAATAAAATCCCTTTATTTATAGGAGAAATTTACTTCTAGTTTCTCACTGAAAGATAGATATTCCAAATCCTGATAGATATCGACTCGATCTTGATAGACATTCACTATAATGTAAATACATTTATAATATTTTTCATATTTTATACCTGACATTAATTACTTATTCTTAAATTTTTTCTAGGACCTAATATAATACAAAACATCAATTAAAATGAAAACTATCTATCTATCTATCTATCTATATATATATATATATCACATGCCGGAAAAGGGAACAAGGCTTAGCATGAACTTTAAAACCTTATCATGGACTGTGTTGCTTGACCATCCTAAATGGTCCCCAGTGTGTGTTTAACATGAAGCTTAGTTGTTGACCAAAGGATAGGCTAGGTCGAAAGTCATTATAATTAATCTTTCAATAAAACTATAAAGATTTCACCCATTGGCTCTTTCGAGCTCCTAACAAGTGTATGATTCATAATCGCCCAAAACCTTAATCAAGCATCCCTATTTCGTAGTAAAATTCTAATATCAATTATTATTTCCTAAAGGACGTGCAAAGTCTGAACAATAAAAATAACGGGAGAAAGTACCTTTTATTTATTGACTTTTCTTTTAGTTTTGTTCACCTCTACTTTAATTTGATTTTAACTTGGAAATTCTTATGTTTTTAATTGTTTCCGCAGATTGTTCCTTCTTTTTCTCCAATGCATATAATTATTTTTATTCTTTTTCCTCTCTTTTTTACCTTCTCTATTCATATTTTTGTTTAGTTTTCAACTTCTTTTCTATATGTTTTTTTGTTAATTTTTTTCCTGTTAATTATCGAATCGATTCTTTTTTGAATATCTATATGGGTAATCTTCTCAACATCAAAAGTGTGTTTCGAGTCGACTCACACATGGTCACTTTTTTTTTTAAGAGTCCGACTCCTTGAAGAAATAGAATCATAAGTTTTTGAAAGATAAATGCAAAAAAATAGGTATCGGTAAAGGGAAAAACCTCATTTTTATGTTGAGATAATTTTGCTCTTATATTTTATGACAGGTAGCAACTTTATGTTAAAGAAAGATCAACATCCATAGAGCAAAATCTTAGATCCGCCACTGTTTAATCATCGCCTTGCTTTTTACGTGTTGTTGACTATCAACTCTAATGAAAAATGAAATCAATATCAACTCCCTTTGCACAAAAATTCTTTGATTTATAAACATACAAGGAGAAAAGTTTTCTTTCATGGGAGCGTGCCTTCTTGCACCGTGGGAAATAGGTCAGGACCTGATACATTTTGTAAACTTTTTTATAACGGATTGTTTCTATAAAGGATCGGATTAATAACTTATACCATGCTTGTATCCTCTGTGATACTTACCATCTAGTTACTCTGAAGAAGAAGAAGAAGAAGAAGAAGAAGAAACAAAAATTGTAACATGTCGTTGATTAGGCATAGATTAACTCCAAGGTCAAAAAATATTTTTTATTGTAGAAAAACTACATGTGAAAAACTTTATACTTCATCTAACTAGGTTTTACTTTTCACATATAAGAATCGAAATCATTCAAGTGATTTTCTTCACACATTGGAGTAGTCAATGATCAGAAATCTAACCTTTAATAGCGGCTCAAAATTCGGAAATTTCTCTGTGTTTGCACAAATAGTAGCAACATAATCATAAACTATCTACAAAGTTTAAGTTCTCCAATTAATCAAAAAAAAATATTGTTATCTATATATACTCCTAAGTCCTAATGCTAGTATTCGTGTTGCTTGCTTGTAGAAGCAATATTAGTTTTACTATCAGCACCTTCTTGCTCTTCAATATCAATTTCTTCTTCTATTGTAACTTGATCACCACCTCTTTCTTCTTTTATTTTAACTTGATCACTACCGTCTTCTTTTATGTTGATCACCTTCTTCTTTTATTTCAACTTTACCACCTACTTGTTTTATTTTAACTTGATCACCTACTTCTTCTCACAAGAACATTAATCTACTTTTCGTCATCCATTCTAACAGCCCATAGCTGAATCCTACTACCTATTTTGATATGATTGCGGATACAAATTATTGTCCATTTCCCGTTCAACACATAACATACACTCATTGAGTTTTCTTTCTTCATCTCCCATCTTCTCAACTACAGTTCACACGAACTTTCTTGGACTTCACTCGATCTTTCCTTGAGTTCTTCTTGTCACCATTATTACACATACTACTACAGATATACTCTTCTTCTTCATCTCTTAGAAATTTCTCCATGATTTTTTATATTGGTATTGATAAGTGATTATGACTTTCACTAGCATCCGTTTTGTATATTCCTTTTACAATTATCAATCTTACCTCTTTTACTTGTTTTCTCAACTGATTGATCCAATTTTTGACATTTTCGGGCATTGGAATGTGCTCTATTTTAGATTGTATCCTCTTGAAATTACTCTGCAATACATTTTTTTTTCTTGATCATATCTTTTTCTCTTTAAACCCGAAGAGCTCCCTCGAATTCTTCTTCTTTCTGCTTTCTCCATAGGTCTCTTAAGCTTCTTTTCTCTCCTTAATCTATCTTGGTGAGACAAAATTTCTTCGTCTTCATCAGTAATCAACCCACCCTCTTTCTTTTCTAACGTGGCTTTAACGGACAATGTCATATGATCAGTAGTATCGTTACTATTCCAAGAAGTGTAACTGATAAAGAAATGGATCTTGGGCCTAACTCAACATGATAAAGAAATGGACCTTGGGCCTAACTCAACCTCAACAGCTAGCTCATGAGGAGAGGATTATCCAAGACCATATAAGGAGAACAAGAACCCTTTAACCCACCAATGTGGGAATCCAACACCCCCTCGCACGCCCAGGGCTGGACATCTGGAGCATGGAAAATATAAGACGGGGGGGCCAACATCGGAAATAATGAACTGGGTGGGCATGGCTCTGATACCATGATAAAGAAATGGACTTTGGACCTAACTCAACCTCAAAAGCTAGCTCATAAGGGGAGGATTGTCCAGGACCATATAAGGAGACCAAAGACACTTTAACCCGCCGATGTGGGACTCCAACAGTAACCAATCATACTCACATCAAAACCCATTACCTGTTTCTTCAACTCTCTTCTCTCCGCATTATTCACATTACTGATCTCATCACCATTAACAATAGTAGTATCCGTCTTCAAATTTATCCTTGTAGGGCTTTTAGAGAATTCCACCATTCTTGAAGGTAAATGTTCTTCAACTTGGGACATGGAAATTTTCTTGGAATTTTTTGTTACTTTGTCATAAATTTCAATAGCACGTTCACAAACAGCACCCAACATGTGTAGAGGGGACTAATTAGGATCAACTTCAATATCTTGGACGTCTTCTGGTGTCATCAGCCATATCTTTCAACACTTGAAATTACAAACTGGACTAACAATATTGGTGTATGTAAGGGGAAAATAATCAAAGAAAGCTTGATAAGCAAGGTCAAGGGAAGAGCCGGACCATAAGAATACAATAATAACAACATACCCAGTGTATTCCCATATAGTGAGGTCTGGGGAGGGTAGAGTGTACGCAGACCATACCACTACCTCAGGTGAAGTAGAGAGGCTATCTTCGATAGACCCCAACTTAGAACCGATAACAGTATAACAAACACAAAAGATAAGTGCAAAATAAACTAACACCACTAGAAACAAGATAATACTACCACCACAAGATAAAAATAAGAACTATCTAACCTAAATCATATACATCACACAGCACCATACATAAAAACTACAGACATAAAAAAACGCTTTCTTATTGTTACCGACACCCACCCCCTAACCCTCTATCCTAATCTGTGTCCTCCTAAATATACCTGTAACAGTGGTAAGGAATTAGTATCAATTATAGAGAAGACAATGGTGAAAATAGGAATTTTATTGATCAATAATGGAGAATTGATTACAACATTGATGAATTCCTAAGCTTCTGAATATCACCTGTAATGAAGAATTGAGAGATTGGGTTAGAGAGAGAAAGAAGAGAGAGAATTAATGAGGAGAGAGGAGGGAATTATAACAAAATTACAAAAATTCACTACGTTTATCAGTTCTTGAACAGATATTTATTATTGCGGTTGCTACTTTCTTTGGGCTTGCTTCTACTAATGGGCTAAATGACTTGGCCCATTTAATTGCATAATATCTGTTGATCCGGTCCAGTAGTCCTTTTATCCACTAGCTTCTTAACTACATTTATACCACATTTTATGATACACGTGGCCTTCCATAACAAAACTCTTACTCTTTATTGTTAGAATCATATCACTTTCCCAAAATAGTAATAATCCCCACCACTTCAAATAGACCTTGTCCTCAAGGTCTTGCTTGAGCCACAAACTCGGGAAATTGATTCTTAATGTATCCCCAATCCTTTCAGGTAGCCTCATCCGCACTCATATTATCCCAGTGAATTAAGACTTGAACTTCGACACCATTATTGACTTTAACCATTTTTCTTTACAATATAGCTAGAGGTTGCATCAATAGGCGACCATCACTGTCGCATGAGGGAAGCTGCATCTGAGAATGAATTGTAGGTCCAACATGTTGTTTGAGCTGAGATACATGGAATATGGGGTGGATTTGAGACCCCTCTAGCAGATCCAGATGATAAGCAACTAACCCCACCCTCTACAGAATAGTGTAAGGACCATAGTATTTGGCAGCGAGCTTTATATTTCATCGCACATTAATAGACGACTGCCGGCATGGCTACAATTTGAGGTACACCTGATCTCCAATCTCTGGTGTTCTTTCTGGTCTGAGCCTATCCACGTAGAATTTCATACGTGACTGATCTTGAAGCAAGTTGTCTTTACAATACTATATAATATGTTGTCTTTGGGCCAAGTTCACCCCAACAACACTGTCACCCGAGTATGGTAATGAACCCATGGATAGTTGGGGAGGAGGGTACTCGTATAAGGCTTCAAAAGGTGACATTTTTAGTGATGTATGGTAGTTTGAATTGTACCACCAATCCTAGAGATGTAACTATTTAGAACACTGTTTAAGATTCTCCAAGACTATAGCATGCAGATATGATTCCATACACCTGTTAAGTCGTTCAGTCTGTCCGTCTGTCTGTGGATGGTAGGATGAACTCAATGTAAGTTTAGTTCCTATCATTTTGAATAACTGTTGCCAAAAATGATTGGTGAAGATCGGATCCCTGTCAGAAGTGATGTTTTTTGGCAACCCATGAAGCTTGTACACCTATCGTAGGAACACCTCCGCCACATCTTTGGCAGTGAAGGGATGCTTAAGGGATAAAAAGTGACCATATTTGGTGAGTCGGTCTATGATGATAGGCGTATTTACACGCCTAAAGTACTATAATTTACCCATATTTTAGCTAAGTTTTAAGGACAAAATATATAATTCATGCACTTTTAGTCCTTTTTCCTGTAAGTGAGCTAACAAACATGATTAGCAAGTTTTCAGGTATAAATGATGAAGATTTCAGCATTTTATGGATAACTTGACGCCCAAGGAATCTTCACGAAAGAAGGAAGGGAAAGCTTGGACGCCAAGGACCAAAAGTGACGCATGGAATATCTGTCCCAGGCAAAAACAGCATTTTCAAAGACTTTGGGGATCAGCAGTAACTTATTAGGATTAGGATAATGATGCATTAACCTAGTAGGATTAGGTTAAGTAATGCAGTAGCCTAGTAGGAATAGGATATGGGTGTTATAAATACCCTATTTTGCTAGAGATTTTCATTCATTCATTCTGGAGTTCCGAAAACAATTCTCTTTCAATTAATTACTTTCTCTTCATCTATTCAATTCTTAATTTCCACAACAAGAGAACCGCTATTCTAAAAGGGAATTCACGCCTAACGCCATACCAAACCCTACTACACGTGAGATATTTATTTTGGTATAATGATAAAGTCTATTGTGATTTCCGTTGCACTCATGAATAGCTAAACTTCTCTGTTGGGGTTATGGAAGCCTTATGAGATACTATCTATTACTATGAGTTTGTGAATTCGTGACATGTATGCTGCTTATATCATTATTCTCTTCATCTTAATGCAAATTTTTGTGGTTGCAAACGCATAGAATACGCCAGTATAGCATTAACTTGTTAGAAAGAAAAGTTGTATGTCTGGAAAAGAGATAATGACAAGGTAATAGGGCACCAACCCCTGTTAAAAAGTTAGTGCCGTAACTGGATTAACCTCTTGGAGAATTTGTACCGTTAGACACGCTTTAAGCTCGAAAGAGTTAAAGTGAAATAATCCTTGATGGTCGAAAGACGCCTGGATTTACCATAGAATACAATTCTCTATAAGCACATGCATGTCTGAATTCCGCATAACTCATAGCCAATAGAGACGTATAACTCATAAGGTGGACATAACCCCAATTCTCAATTCTCATTGGTTAAACATCTTACTGAACATTCTTTCCTTTTTACTTTGCTATTTTCCGTTTTTACTCTACTATTTTGTTACATTATTGCACGCTACAAAATCCCCCCTTTTACGAGACTTGCACCAAAAGTCTAATAATCTTTGCTTACTTAGTGACCGGCTATTCTCTGTAGGATCGATACCCAACCCAGTTGGGTTATATATTTGACAACGACTGCTTACACTCTTACGAGAGCTGTAGTTTGAGCGTTATCAAATATTGGCGCCGCTGCCGGGGAATACAGTTGTCAACTAAGTTTGTGATAGTTACTAGACCCTTTGGTCAAAGATTCTCAGATTTTACTTTTAGTTGTCATTTTTGTTTTATTCAGGTTTGTTTGAGTGCATGCCAAACACTCGAAGTTCAGGTCAACCATTATTACCTGTCAATCCTGAACCACAACTTATTGGCAGAATGGATGCACAGCGTGACATTGAAAGAAGGGATGCTCAACAGGAGCAGGCTAGATTAGCTGCACTGGCAGCTTCTCAAGTGCATCAACAGAATATTGATAACCCAGGTTGGGCAACAAATCCTGATGATGAAGACCTGGGTGATGATGAGTTACTGAATCCTAGGCGTGCAGATGAAGTGGCAGCACCTATGCACAGGAGAGATCGTCAAGCTAGAATGATACCTGACCGTCGAGCTGTGCAGGCTCCTTTTGATGATGATAATGACGATCTTGATGGAGCTGGTGCCACAGGGGCTATTATTCCTCCGCCCTTGGCTCCCGGAGCTAAGTTCAATATCACTAGCACCATGATTCAGTTATTGCAGCTCAAGGGGTTATTTGGTGGACTAGCAGGCGATGATCCGAATATGCATCTGATCAACTTTATTTCAACATGCAAGTCATTTGACAATCCAGGAGTTGGGAAGAATGCAATTCGGCTGTGCCTATTTCCATTGTCTCTGTCTGGGGAGGCAAATCTATGGCTGAACGGGCTAACTCCTGATTCTATTACTAATTGGAGGCAACTGAAAGACGCTTTCCTAGAAAGATTCTTTCCGCCATCCAAGAGAGCACAGTTGAGAGATGAGATCAGCAATTTCTGACAGCTTCCAACTGAAGCTCTCCACGAAACATGGGAGAGGTTCAAGAAGAAGCTTATGCGGTGCCCAAATCATCATATGACCAACATCCACTTGATGGAGATATTATACAGGGCTTTGAACTCAGTGACTAAGCCAGTGGTTGATAATGCTGTAGGTGGGTCATTCATGGACCTTACTTTTCTCGAGGTAAGTGATATGCTAGATCGTATGACAAAGCAGAGTAGAGCTTGGCATACCAGGGATTCTGAGGTAGCAAGCTCTACCGTATCTGTTGGCATGACTGCAGAGCAGAGGCGTAGACAAGAGGAACGTGATCAAGATATGGCGCACATGAAAACACAGATGGATCTTCTTACAAAGCATCTATTATCAGGGAAGACCGAAAAATTCAAAGCAGTTGCGTCAAAAGGAAGAGACGAATCCGATTCAGAGGAAGAAGCCAACTACTTGAATAATCAGGGGGGTTTTCGAGGCAATGCCCAAGGAAACCAAGGTCGGATCTATTATGATAAATCTGGATATAAGGACCGCGATCAAGGTAGTTGGAAAAACAATACCGACAGGAGTGGTTTGTATGTTCCTCCTGGAAGACGTGACACCACTGCATCTGGTTCTGGAAATATGTCCATGGAAGATATGATGGCTAAGCTGCTGAAAGGAGTAGAGGCAACCAGCACAGGAGTAATTGAGGTAATAAATGATCTGTCCGCAATGAAGCAATTGGTTGACTCGCATTCCACTTCAATAAAACAGCTGGAGCAACAATTGAGTGAATTATCTGCGGCATTCAACCAAAGAAAGGCTGGAACACTACCCAGTGATACGGTGCAAAACCCAAGGAACGACGGATCAGGCATGGCAATTACTACCCGGAGTGGTAAAGTGTTGGAAAATCCATCCAAGGACAAGCAGGTAGTTGATGATATAGCGGATAATGTTATTGATGCAGAATGTGAAGAGGCCGAAGAATCTGAAGAGTGTGTTCATGACGTCACCCCTAGACGTTTGCAGCCTGAAAAGATTGATAGTTGGAAGCAAGGTAAAAAGAAAGTGGTGGAGAAAACTATTCCCCTTCCACCACCACCTTTTCTGCAGAGACTGAAGAAGAAAGTTGATGATACCAGGTTCAGTAAATTCATGACTATGTTGAAGCAGCTGACTATTAATGTTCCTTTGGTGAAAGCGCTAGAGCAGATGCCCGGATACGCTAAATTCATGAAGGACCTTTTAACAAAGAAGCGGGCAGTCAGCTATGAGCCGGCAGATAATATTCATCATTGTAGTGCAATTGCCACAAGGTCCTTAGTACAGAAGAAGGCAGACCCTGGTGCTTTCACTATTCCTTGCACGGTTGGATCTATGAATTTGTCTAAGGCATTGTGCGATTTGGGAGCTAGCATCAATTTGATGCCACTATCCGTCTACAGAAAGTTGGGGTTGGGCGACCCTACACCAACCAATATGCGGCTCGTGATGGCAGATAGGTCGGTAAAACGACCTGTGGGTATCTTGAATGATGTGTTGGTGAAGGTGTCTACCTTCATTTTTCCTGCAGACTTTGTGATTTTGGATTGCGAGGTGGATTCTGAAGTTCCCATAATCTTGGGACGTCCTTTCCTTGCAACAGGAAGTGTGCTTATTGACATGAGAGCTAATGAGCTTTTATTTCGATTGAATGACGAAGTGGTCTGCTTTGATATATGCAAAGCAATGAAGCAGCCCAGCGATATAAATGTGTTCTCCGTAGCTGATGTTCATTATGAGGATAAGAAAGCATTATCTGTAGAGAAACAGCTTACTGTTGAGCCATTGTCTGCTGCGCTGCTGAATGTTGAGCATGAGGACGATGAAGATTATAAAGAAACTATGTGTGCTCTAACAGAAATAGGGTCCTATTCTCATACTCCTAAGCAGCCGGACCGTGATCTTAAGAATCAACCGTCACCAACAGCGAAGACTTCCATTGAAGAGCCCCCAGTGCTAGAATCGAAAGAGCTCCCCAATTATCTAAGGTATGCGTTCTTGGGAAGTGGAAATACACTTTCGGTGAGTGTGGCGGATGATTTAAGTGAACAGCACGTAGAGGCTCTCATCTCTGCTCTGAAGAGATACAAGAGAGCTATGGGTTGGACTATTGATGATATAATTGGTATCCCTCCTGGGATATGTATGCACAAGAGTCATATCGAAGAAGATTGCATGCCTACAAGTAAGCATCAGCGTCGTCTGAATCCATTCAGAAAATGATGCCCCATCTATCTCGATGAAGTCTAAGTAATCGAGATAGCTATGTCGTGCCGCGATAATAAATCAAGTGATTGGTGGGAGGCAACCCATCGTTTTTAATTGTTTTGTTTTCTTAAGATTTTGTTGAGCCACGACCAAAACTAAGGAGCTTGATGGGAGGCAACCCATCGTTCTAATCGTTTTTATTGTTTTTGAGTAAGTGTAGGTGCAAGAGGTGTAAAGGAAGAGATTGAGTTCAAATCTTGATTTGGAAGAATTGCATGTTCAAGGTGGTAAGTTATGATTGAAGAAGCAAAAGGCTATGGGTTGGGCATTGCCTATGAAAATATAGGCAAAGAACAAGGCAAGGCCTATGGTCACTTTTGGTCTCCAAATCCAATTTTAAATGGGTCAAAACCCGACCCAAGCTTGCCCTATAAATAAGACACTTAGTCTTAGACCAAAAATACATTGCAAACCTAAGAAAAGCGCCGCCTACCTCTCCAAATTCTCTCAAAAATTTTCCTTTTGCTCTTTTACTTCACAAGAACATCTTCCAAAGGCATCAACCAAGTAAGTACTTCTTTGTTCTTCTTTTATATTCCGTAAGTACTACAATACTACGCCTACAATAAATTGTTAGACCTTGAAGTAGTGTTGGTGATTTGAATGTGGTTGATTTGTTGTGATACTACTAAGTGAGTGAAAGAATACTTAAGGATGATTTTAACTTGTTTCCAACTTGTCTTTGATTTTCATACACTGTCATACTTTTACGGAATTGACATGGGCACAAAAATTGCATAATCTTTTAAATAGAAAGCTTACATGTGGAATGACTTGTTCATCGAGATGAGAATCATGGTTAAACTACCAACTTGTGAGGTTGTGATTATTTCTAGATGTTATAACTTGATTCAATCTCTATGTAGTAGTCTTGATCAAAAGATGTATCAACTATGAAAGTATTGCCAAGATTTTCTTGGAAGTATGACTGCACTGATTATATTGTTGGAATATAGCGCCTAAAACGTATATCGATGAAGTCTGAGTAATCAACATCGTTCACTTCACTAGTTCGTACCAACAAACTAAGTGTGGGGTGGTGCCACTACTGCTTGTTCATTGATTGTATCCACCGAGATGAAGCTAACATGAATATTAGTTTAATCTCAGGTACAATGGCACCAAAAGCAAGGCAAGGAAAGGATAAAGCAACCACTTCACAAAAAGGCCAGAAAAGGGGACGAAAAGAGCAAGGCGAATCCTCCTCGCTGCAAATACCTCGCCGCATGTTCGGAATTAAATGGGTCTTAGAGGAGAAAGGAAAGGAGTGGTATAGGAACAATAAAGAGAAGAAATATGTTCACGTGGAGTTGATACACAAGGAGAGCCTAGCAAAGAAAGAACCTCGCATGTTGGCTAAGATAATGGCGTTACATCTTGATTTCATCTTCCGAGATATGGGAGAGTGCAATCTCGATTTAACACGAGAATTCTATGCAAACTGGTCACCAAAAACTACAGGGAGTGAAGTCAAGATTCGGGGCCAAGTTCTGCAACTAAATGCGGAGTTCTTTAACTCCTTTCTAGGCTTTCCATCTGTGGATCCATCACCACTCAAGGAGATTTATCACAGACCTACATACAGGGCAATCAGACACACACTATGCGGAACAAGATCAATGGCACGGTGGAGTCGTCACAAGGATACCGGTCGGCACAATACCTTCCCGTATGCCTCCTTGAAAAGAGAAGCTCGGATATGGTTGCGGATAGTCAATTATTGCCTGATTCCAGGGTCACAGTACACAAAGATCACACATGATAGAGTATGCTTGGTGTACGCCTTGATGACAAACATACCCATCAACATTGGGGCGATTATTCGATCTTCAATGCGTAAGGCCAGGCTACACAAGAGGTCCCACTTCAGCTTTGGAAATCTGTTGACTGCGATATTGAGGAAGGAGGACATTGAAAAGGAACCTGCAGATCATAAACTTCCACACAACCCGAAGAAGGTTGACCTCACAACGGTTAAAGATGCTGAATCCATGCATGGCGTCAACCTAACCACTGCAGAAAGACATGCTCCCGACGAAAGCTTCTCCCGCCATTTATATGGCATGATGAAGTTTACCATAATGAGTGGGGGTCGTGTTCCAACTGCTGTAGAGCTCCAACATTTGGATTATGACTGCCCAATGAATGAGCATGCGAGGGAGATGTGTGGAGTAGGTGTATATTTTGAGGAACCTCTTGATGACGACATGCCAACCGATGATGATCGACGAATGCCAGACTTCAACGTGGAAGAGAACTCTGATGACGACGACTCTGATGATGATTCCGATGCAGGGGGTATGACCCCAGACATAGAGGATGAGTCCGACTAATCAGGTTCTTCTTATTTATTTTCCACTGAGGGCAGTGTGTCCCGTCTAAGTGTGGGGTGCTGGTATTTGCATGCTATACTTCTTTATCTGCATTTGCATTTATTTATGTTTGTTTGTTTTGTTTTTTTTTTGTTTTTTTAGTAGTTAAAATTTTTTTAAATTTTTTTTTGCATGAAATTGTTCTAATAGGCAGCATGGAATTATGACAAGAGTCTGTGATAAAACCATTACTATTGAGACGTTTAGGCTCTAATTTTGACTCACTATGTGATAATTGTGTAGTTCAATTCCTTCATCTGCTGGGTCAAGAGTCTATACTACTCCCAATAAAGTCGACTATGTGCCTTGTGTGTGTGAGGATATAGTATATTCTATGTTTGTGGCTGATGCTAGAACTTGCCTGGTGTGTGTGTAAAGCGAAATAAAGAGTGTGAGTTTAGGAGATGATTTAGGCATTTCTTTGGCAGCCTGTGATTGTTTACCTTTTGTTTACCTACCCGTGGACATTATCCTAGTCAACCCTTTTGAGCCTTTAAGCCATTTTCTTTGACAACCTCATATGTAAGCCTAATCCATTTTTTTTCAAGACCATAATTTGATCCAAATTCCTAAGTGCTTTAAATTGTGAAGTCATGTGACAAAATAAGAGGAAATTGGGTGAGAGTGATGCCTTAGAGTGTATTGGTACTTGAATTTGTTATGAAAAAGAGTGGCTATCATGGAGGTGTGTTATAAAAAAAAAGAGAAAGAGAAAAGAAAAAGAAATAGAAAAACAAAAAGATAAATTGTGTTTATGATTAAATAAAAAGATAATTATACTTGAATGGCAAAATAGGTGAAAAGGGGTGATAGATGAAAGAAAGGTAGCAGGGTTGATTAAAAGAGAGTGTTAATGGCATAATGTGATGTATTAAAGCGCTTAGGAACATAGTCACTATTTCTGGCCAAAATAGTCCTACCCGTCCCTTAGCCTACATTACAACCTGTAAAGACCTATTTGATCCTAAGCTTAGCATTCTGATATTTAGTGGAGCATTACATTAAGGGCAAGCCTATGGTCATCAGTTGCAAACATATGAATTCTTTGTGAGACTGAGAGCAAGGATAATATTATACCCATGTTTTGAAAAATGAAATACTTGTGAGTAATTATGGGTGACATATTGTGAGACACACATGGTTGATGAGTTTTGGGTAAGTCGTATATGATTCTTTGGGCCTTAACTTTTGGATACGAATTAACCATCATCACAAGTCTATGTTGGAAGCTGAATTGTTTCTAGAAGTGATTAGAAAACTACTCTTTGTTAATGATTGTCGTGCCTGTCTTGACGAATATTTTGTGTTGTTGCTGTGAAAGCCTAAGTAGATGTTTAGATGGACATGATATTTTGTTCGAGGATGAACAAAGCTTTAAGTGTGGGGTGTTGATGATAGGCGTATTTACACGCCTAAAGTACTATAATTTACCCATATTTTAGCTAAGTTTTAAGGACAAAATATATAATTCATGCACTTTTAGTCCTTTTTCCTGTAAGTGAGCTAACAAACGTGATTAGCAAGTTTTCAGGTATAAATGATGAAGATTTCAGCATTTTATGGATAACTTGACGCCCAAGGAAGCTTCACGAAAGAAGAAAGGGAAAGCTTGGACGCCAAGGACCAAAAGTGACGCATGGAATATCTGTCCCGGGCAAAAACAGCATTTCCAAAGACTTTGGAGATCAGCAGTAACTTATTAGGATTAGGATAATGATGCATTAACCTAGTAAGATTAGGTTAAGTAATGCAGTAGCCTAGTAGGAATAGGATATGGCTGTTATAAATACCCTATATTGCTATAGATTTTCATTCATTCATTCTGGAGTTCCGAAAACAATTCTCTTTCAATTAATTACTTTCTCTTCATCTATTCAATTCTTAATTTCCACAACAAAAGAACCGCTATTCTAAAAGGGAATTCACGCCTAACGCCATACCAAACCCTACTACACGTGAGATCTTTATTTTGGTATAATGATAAAGTCTATTGTGATTTCCGTTGCACTCATGAATAGTTAAACTTCTCTGTTGGGGTTATGGAAGCCTTATGAGATACTATCTATTGCTATGAGTTTGTGAATTCGTGACACGTATGCTGCTTATATCATTATTCTCTTCATCTTAATGCAAATTCTTGTGGTTGCAAACGCATAAAATACGCTAGTATAGCATTAACTTGTTCGAAAGAAAAGTTATATGTCTGGAAAAGAGATAATGTCAAGGTAATAGGGCACCAACCCCTGTTAAAAAGTTAGTGTCGTAACTGGATTAACCTC
This sequence comes from Capsicum pubescens, assembly GCA_030864215.1. NCBI lineage: Eukaryota > Viridiplantae > Streptophyta > Magnoliopsida > Solanales > Solanaceae > Capsicum > Capsicum pubescens. The sequence goes on from CM061548.1 coordinate 289,726,788, forward strand.
TTGGAGAATTTGTACCGTTAGACACGCTTTAAGCTCGAAAGAGTTAAAGTGAAATAATCCTTGATGGTCGAAAGACGTCTGGATTTACCATAGAATACAATTCTCTATAAGCACATGCATGTCTGAATTCCGCATAACTCATAGCCAATAGAGACGTATAACTCATAAGGTGGACATAACCCCAACTCTCAATTATCATTGGTTAAACATCTTACTGAACATTCTTTCCTTTTTACTTTGCTATTTTCCATTTTTACTCTACTATTTTGTTACATTATTGCACGCTACAAAATCCCCCCTTTTACGAGACTTGCACCAAAAGTCTAATAATCTTTGCTTACTTAGTGATCGGCTATTCTCTGTGGGATCGATACCCAACCCAGTTGGGTTATATATTTGACAACGACCGCTTACACTCTTACGAGAGCTGTAGTTTGAGCGTTATCAAATATTGGCGCCGCTACCAGGGAATACAGTTGTCAACTAAGTTTGTGATAGTTACTAGACCCTTTGGTCAAAGATTCTCAGATTTTACTTTTAGTTGTTGTTTTTGTTTTATTCAGGTTTGTTTGAGTGCATGCCAAACACTCGAAGTTCAGGTCAACCGTTATTACCTATCAATCCTGAACCACAACTTATTGGCAGAATGAATGCACAGCGTGACATTGAAAGAAGGGTTGCTCAACAGGAGCAGGCTAGATTAGCTGCACAGGCAGTTGCTCAAGTGCATCAACAGAATATTGATAACCCAGGTCGGGCAACAAATCCTGATGATGAAGACCTGGGTGATAATGAGTTACTGAATCCTAGGCGTGCAGATGAAGTGGCAGCACCTATGCACAGGAGAGATCGTCAAGCTAGAATGAGACCTGACCGCCGAGCTGTGCAGGCTCCTTTTGATGATGATGATGACGATCTTTATGGTCTATGCGATGGACCGTCGCCTCAGCAATGAACCGTCACTCGACCCATCGAGTATGAAGCGGCAACTCCGAGTTTGAATTTTAAAATTCATGTTCTGGAAACATATAAATACCAAGTATTAGGGTTTATTCCAGATTTTTTGTCAGTAGTTTCATACTTTCTTCTCTATTGAGAGCTGTGTAACACTTTTCCTTGAGATTGATAACTAGAAATTAAGATCTGATTATTATTCTCTATTTGTTTTCATTAAAGATTGAGAAGAACAATATTGTAACTTTTGTAAGTACTCTCTTGAAGTTATTTATGAACATCAATATATCTTTGATATCTTATATGGAGATGAGTAGCTAAACTCCCATAACTTGGGTTATGGGAGCCTTGATGTAGAGAACTATTTGGGGTTGTGAATCTATTTTATTTTTATTATCTATCTAAATTGCATGAATCTCTCTTCATTTTAATGACATCTCTTGGTTGCAAACTTGAGAAGTGAGCCCATGAACACCACTTGTTTGACATAAAAATAGATGTTGGGAAAAAAGGTGATTCACATGAAATCCATAGGTTTACCCTTTTGGTCACAGGTTGATTCCCTAATGGGATCAACCCTCATGAGATTTCTATTGAGTGATACATAGATTCTTTAAGTTCGAAGGAAAAAAAGGGTAAAACACCCATCAGGTTGAGAAACAAGTGGGTAATTCTTAGATTTCAATACTTCTTGCAATTAAAAGTATAAGTTAGAATTCAAGCATAAGTTCACAACCCTAACTGTTTGAACATCTTGGTGAGCATAACTCTAGTTAACTCATTTTCATTGAAATTACATTTGATTAACTCTCATTAGTTGAACCGTTGTGTGATACAAAAATGAAAGAGCATTATTAACACATCAAAACCCCCTTTTACTCAGGAACCTTAGATCAATAGTCTAATAGCAGTCACTTTCGTAAGAATGTTGTAATTTGGGCGTATCAAATTTTGGCGTCGTTGTCGGGGAATACGGTTGTCAATTAAGTTTGTGCTTGTTTATTGACATTTGGTCAATTTTCCCATATTTTACTTTTGTTTGTTATTTTTGTTTTGTGCAGGGGAGTTATTTTGTATGCCAAGTACAAAGAGATCGGGTGCACCATTATTACCAATACATCCGGAACCATAGTTAATTGGCAGAATGGCAGATCCCTAAGATGCTGAAAGACTAGCCGCTCTGGCTAGAGCTCAATTAAATTAGCAGAATGACGGCCAACAAGAACGTCATCCTAATCCTGATGATGATGATTAGGGGGATGACGACTTGTTAGATCCTATTAACCCAAGGCATGCAGAGAATGTGGCTGCACCAGTGAATCAGAATGTAAACAGAAATTGCCCTTTCAGGGCAAGGGAAGAGCGTTAACTAGTGCAGTTTGATCTAAACGATGACAAAGATGGAATAGATGGAGTGGGTGTAACTGGAGCTATCATTCCTCCACCTCTAGCACTAGGATCTAAATTCAATATTACCAGTACGATAATTCAACTCCTTCATCTTAAGGGGTTGTTCGGTGGTCTTCCTGGAGACGATCCAAATATACATTTGGTGAATTTTGTCACCATTTGCAAGTCTTTTGATAATCTAGGAGTCGGTCAGAATGCTATCCACCTATATTTGCTTCCGTTGTCTCTGTTTGGAGAGGTGACACTATGGCTAAATGAACTGACTCCCGACTCTATAACCAACTGGAGGCAGTTGAAAGAGGCTTTCCTAGAAAGGTTCTTTCCACCCTCCAGAAGGGGTACAGTTGAGGGATGAAATCAGTAACTTTCAATAGCTTCCCACTGAAGCTCTTTATGAGACATGGGGGAGGTTTAAAAAGAAGTTGATGCAATGCCCGAACCATAAAATGATAGATATTTATTTGATGGAGACTCTTTATCGGGATTTGAACTTTATTACGAAGCCAGTCGTGGATAATACTGCAGGCGGTCATTTGTTGACCTTACTTTTCCAGAGGCCTCAGATATGCTTGATCGGATGACCAAATAGAGTAGAGCTTGGCATACTAGGGATTCTGTGGTAGCAAGCCCTACTATTTCTGGTAGTATGACTATGAAGCAACGCAAGAAGGAGGAAGAATGTGACCAGGATATGGCACATTTAAAAACAAAGATGGATTTGCTGACTAAGAATCTATTGTATGGAAAAATAGAGAAGGTGAAAGTTGTTGCATCCCAGGGAAGAGTTGATTCTAATTCGGAAGAAAAGGCGAACTATCTAAATAATCAGGGGGGTTTCCAAGGCAATAGACAAGGAAATCAAGGTCGGAACTATTACGATAAAGCTGGTTACAAGGATAGATATCAGGGGAACTGGAAGATCAAAAATGATAGGAATGGACTGTATGTACCTTCTGGAAGAAGAGATAATGCTGCAACTAGCTCTGGCAAGATGTCTGTGGAGAACATGATGGAGAAATTATTAAAGAGAGTTGAGACTACCAACTCTGGGTGACTACTATAAAGAGTGATTTTTCTTTCATGATTCAGTTGGTAAACTCACACTCTACTTCTATCAAAGAGTTGGAGCAGCAAATGAGCCAAATCTCAGTAGCATTGAATCAGAGAAAGAGCGGAACTTTGCCAAGTAATATAGTTCAAAATCCTCAAAATGATGGCTCTTTCATAGCAATTACCAAATGGAGTGGTAAGGTTTTACCAGTCCTATCTGTGGACAAAGTTGTGATACCTGAGGATATTGAGCATGAAGAAACTTATCTAGTGGAGTCTGAGAAATTGGATGAAGTTATTGATAATACACCATCTAACCGTCAGCAGGTTGATGAGTTGGAGAAGAGAAAGGGAAAGGAGACCGAAGTGGTGGTGACTACACTCCCAAATACACCTCCTCCATTTCCCCATTGGTTGAAAAAAAAAGGCCGACGACACAAATTTTGGCAAGTTTATGGCCATGCTTAAGTAGTTGACAATCAACTTTTAATTGGGGGAGGCATTGAAGCAAATTCCTGAATACGCAAAGTTCATGAAAGGCCTTGTTACGAAGAAGCGTACAGTTAGCTATGAAATAGTGGACAATCTCCATCATTGGGGTGCAATTTCTACAAGGTCGTTGGTGCAGAAGAAGGCAGACCTGGGAGAATTTACTATCCCGTGCACTATTAGGTCTCTTGAGTTCGCAAAAGCTCTATGTGATTTGGGAGCTAGTATAAATTTGATGTCGCTTGTTGTGTATAAGAAACTAGGCTTGGGGGATCCTACTCCCACGAACATGAGATTAGTTATGGAAGACAGGTCTGTGTAGTGGCCCATAGGGATTTTATATGACGTATTAGTGAAGGTGGCTAGTTTCATTTTTCCAGCTAATTTTGTCATTCTGGATTACGAGGTGGACTTCGAGGTGCCCATAATATTGGGTAGACCTTTCCTCGCAATCGGGAGTGTACTTATTGATCTAAAGGCAAATGAGCTACTATTCAGGCTGAATGAAGAAGTAGTTTGATTCGATGTATGCCAGTCCATGAAATAGCATACATCTATGAGTGTATTTTCTATTGTGGATGTTTATTATGAGGAGGAGCAGGAAGTACCTATAGAAGAAAAATTTGTTGTGGAGACTCTAGCCACTGTATTAATGAATTTTGATCAAGACGGTATTAAAGATTATGAGGAGACTGTGTGTGCCTTGACAGGCATGGGGTATTATTCTTATGCACCTAAGAAGCTGGATTTGGACTTGAAAAATCATCCCAGTCCACCAGCCAAGCCGTTTATTGAAGAGCCACCCACTTTGGAGCTGAAAGAGTTGCCTGGTCATTTGAGGTATGTGTTCCTGGGCAGCGGGAATACACTACCTATTATTATTATAGATGACTTAGGTGAACAACAGGTGGAAGCCCTCATCTCTGTTCTTAAGAGATATAAGAGGGTTATTGGTTGGACGAAAGCAGACATTATCAACATTTCTCCTGGTATATGCACACAGAAAATCCAACTAGAGGAGGATTGCATCCCGACAATTGAGATTCAGAGCCATCTTAACCTACCTATGTAAGAGGAGGTGAAGAAATAAATTATCAAGTGGATAAATGCAGGAGTGGTATACCCCATCTCAGACAGTAAGTGGGTAACTCATGTTCAGCGCGTGCCCAAGAAAGGGGGCATGACAGTGGTAGCTAATGAGAAGAACGAGTTGATCCCACTCAGGACTATTACTGGGTAGAAGGTGTGTATGGATTACAGAAAACTCAACTCGTGGACATTGAAATAACACTTCCCAATGCCTTTCATGGATCAAATGCATGATCGACTAGCGGGAAGGGGTTGGTACTATTTCTTAGATAGGTATTCTAGTTACAACTAGATTTCTATTGCTCCTGAAGATCAGGAGAAGATGACACTCACGTGTCCATATGGCACATTTTCTTTTAAGAGGATGTCTTTCGGGTTGTGTAATGCATCTGCTACTTTTTAGCGGTGCATGATGTCAATATTCTCAGATATGGTTGAAGACACCTTGGAGGTATTTATGGATAATTTTTTTATGGTAGGAGATTCGTTTGAGCAATGTTTGGTAAATCTGAGTAGGGCTTTCAGCGGTGTGAGGATTTCAATCTTGTGCTTAATTAGGAGAAATGTCACTTTCTGGTGAAGGAGGGCATCGTTCTCGGACACAAAATTTTAGAAAAGGGGATTGAAGTTGATTGAGACAAAGTTGAGGTTATAGAGAAGCTTCCACCTCCTATTTCAGTGAAGGGGGTGCATAGTTTCCTTGGTCATGTTGGCGTCTATAGGAGGTTTATAAAGTACTTCTCAAAGATTGCAAACCCCCTTTGCAAACTCTTGGAGAAGGAAGTCAAATTCTCCTTTGATGATGATTATTTAAAGGCATTTGAATGCCTTAAAGGGAAGATGGTTGATGCTCTTATCATTGTTGCACCGGATTGGTTAAAACCGTTTGAGATCATGTATAATTCAAGTAGTGTTGCCCTTGGAGCTCTGCTGGGACAAAAGAAGGACAAATTGTTTCATCGATTCTATTATGCCAGCAAAGCACTGAATGAAGCTCAAAAGAACTACATCGTCATAGAACAGGAACTTCTTGCAGTTGTCTATGCCTTTGAGAAGTTCTGGGCTTATTTTCTAGGAACCAAGGTGGTGGTCCACACTGACCACGCAGCCTTGAGATATTTAATGGCGAAAAAGGATGCGAAGCCAAGGTTGATTAGATGGGTGCTTCTGCTTCAAGAGTTTGACTTTGAAGTCAAAGATCATAAGGGTTGCAAAAATCAAGTTGCGTACCACCTGTCTAGGCTTGAAGGGGAGCAAGTAGCTAGAGATGAATTTGAGATCAATGATGCATTTCCAGATGAGGAAATCTTGGTTGATGTTATGGAGAAAATACCTTGGTATGCTGATTTTGCAAATTATGTGGTGAGCGAGGTGATCCCAGAGAATCTTTTCTTTCATCAAAGGAAAAAGGTTTCTCTATGATGTGACCCATTACTTTTGGGATGAGCCATATCTTTTTTAGCGATGTGCGGATGGTATTATTAGACGGTGTGTCCCAGAAGTAGATATGTTGAGTATATTGGAAGTGAGTCATGCTTCCCCAGTTGGAGGTCACCATACAGGTGATCATACTGCAAGGAAAGTGCTTCAGAGCTGCTATTATTGGCCCTCTTTGTTCAAAAATACCTACGAGTTCGTGAAGAGGTTTGATCAATGCCAAAGGTAAGGGTCCATCTCAAAGCATCATGAGATTCCAATGTTTAAAATACTGGAGGTATAATTATTTGATGTTTGGGGCATTGATTTCATGAGGGACTTCGTGAGATTATTTGGGATGAAGTACATATTAGTTACTATTGACTACGTGTCAAAATAGGTCGAGGCCGTGGCTCTGACGGATAATGAAGGAAAGTGGGTTGTTGCATTCATAAAGAGAAATATCTTCTCTCGCTTTGGGGTACCACGCACCATCATAAGAGATGGAGGATCATACTTTTTCAACAAGATATTCAGAGCCGCCTTGGAAAAATATAGAGTCAAACAGCATAAGTTGGCTACCCCATACCACCCATAGACTAGTGGGCAGGTGGAAATCTCTAATCGGGAAATCAAAGCTATCCTTTCCAAGACTGTAAATGCTAGCAGGAAAGATTGGTCTAGAAAGCTGGATGATCCCTTATAGGAATATAGAACAGCTTTCAAGACACCAATTGGCATGTCACCATACCAATTAGTTTATGGCAAGGCGTGTCATTTGCCGATTGAACTAGAGCATAAAACACTGTAGGCACTAAAGCGGCTTAATCTGAATTGGAATAAGGCAGTGAACATGAGACTAGGGAAGCTGGATGAGATGGATGAGTTCCATCTTAGATCTTATGAAAGGGTTGACTTGTACAAAAAAAGAATGAAGAAGTACCATGCCCGCAAAATTGAAAGGCGGGATTTCTAAAGAGTAGACCTGGTGTTTTTGTTCAACTCCAGACTCAAACTATTCCCAGGTAAGCTCAAATCCAAATGGTCTAGCCCATTTAAAGTGAGTTAAGTCTACTCATCTGGAGTAGTGGGGCTTGAAAATAAAGACGGAAGTGTCTTCAAGGTAAATAGGCAATGTGTGAAACTCTATATCGATCCAAAGAACTTGATAAGGAGTATTGATAATGTCTATCTCGATGAAGTCTGAGTAATCGAGATAACTGAGTCATACCGGGATGATAAATCAGGCGCTAGTGGGAGGAAACCTATGATGTTGTTGTATAGCATGAGTTGAAGTTATTTTGGTGTTTGTTTTGTTGTTTGGTACAAGCTGAAGGGTTTGTGTAAGTGTGCAGATCTGACAGGGCAGGAACACAGAAGCTGAGAAAGTTTGGGCTGACCGACAGGTAACTCGACAGATCATCGGTGACTCGACGGATGATAGTGGTAACCATCGCAACAAAGTCCAGAAACTAACCTACTGGAAGAGTAGTGACGGGTTGATCGATAGACCGTGACACATGCGATGGACCATCACTTCAACCGTCGTAGTATGCCTCCAGGTAATTTCACTGGAAAGGGATAACAGGATTGACCGACAGAACATTGCACATTCGACGGACCGTCGCTTGATCCATCGTATGAAACCCTATTTCAGTGGACCAGGTCGAATTAATTTAAATGGCTGAATTTTTCCTTATTATCCAATTCAAACGAGTTTAAATGATAATTTGAAGTGGTTAAGTAACTCCCAAACTATTCAACGCACCTGAGCCCTTTCATTCTCTCTTATAACTATCTATCTCCCCTTTCCCAGCTATTTAAAGTTCATTTCTCCTTCTTCTTTGTTCATCACAAGCTAGCTAAGTTCTTTTCACTAAAACAAATAATCATCTGTTGTTCGGAATTCATTGTGCAAAGTCAGAGAAGTGACCTAATACTGCAATAGCAAGGTATGAATTTCCTTTCACTCCCTATTTTTCTTCAACATGATGAGCAATAACATAGGTGAATACAATCAAGTGAACGAATTCTCTTCTACTTTTGGTAATGTGTGGTAATAATTTGAGTTGAAACCTAGCATACACTGTCTTGGGGGAAGTCTGAGTAACCCATGAACCAAAAATGAAAAAATATGGTAGTGTATTATCAATAATTATGCCATAAAAATCATCCTTAAATGAAGTGTATGCAAGGTGTCCGACAAAATGCCAAAATGAGGTTTGAATTGGAAAAATGCAGGCGACGGCTTGAGCGACAGACCGTTGGACACCGGGCGATCCATCGCCTGAAGCCGTCGCAACTTTCTCAGAAATGTGATTACTGGAAAAACCCCGACTGTTGGGGTCGACGGACCGTTTCTCTATCCGTCGTTGGTTGGAAAATTTTCTTTATTCTGATTCAAGTCTGTGGACTGATAACTATTGCACTTTCAGGTACTATGGCTAACAAATTACCACCAACCAGAGGCAGGGGTAGAGTCCAACAAGCCAGGCAAGGGCCATCACAAAGTTCAAACGCACCAGCACGCAATACTCGGCGAAATCATTAGGTGATTTCTTTATTCTCCTAGTTTGACGAGCAGGGTGAAAGCAGCAATAGTAGCTCAAGTTCCATTCTGGTTGAGAAAGGGGTTGAAACATCTAACCCCATCCAAGAGGAGATTCCTGAATAGGAACTGAACATAGTTCGACGCAAGGACCCGCAAATGCGGGAGGGTATGAGATGGCAAATCAAAGGGGCTCGGGAACATTTCTACAAAGGGGTAGCACCAACAGACAGGTTGGATGCAAAGAAACCTATTTTTTAGGAGTATCAAATTATGACAACAAACTTTTATGATTACCCAGAACATGAGCACCGATTCAACGAATATGAGTTGGAATGGATGAGCAGTCCACTCGGATCCTATCAACCAAACTTGGTACGTACTGGTCTGTATAATCTCATATATTCGCCTAGTCTCCATGAGAATTCTAATTTATTATCAAAAAGGCAAAGAAATAAATTCATCATTCCCCTACATTCGATTCAAGAACTCGAGAATCAACTAATGCCCTGTTCAGGTATCTCGATTGAAATCCCTGTAAATGGTATTTTCTGCCAAAATCGTATTCTTGCTTATTTCGATGAGTTTTTCACCAATTACTTGGCGTTGTTTGAGAAGAACCATCCACTAAATGCGTCAGTAGCTGACATAAACAGGTTGGATACAGTTCCCGTTTGCGGAGTTAATATAGATATCTCAGAGTGCACATTAAACAGATTCTTGTTCGGGCCTGAATACCAGATACGGGGTGCAATCCCAGAATTAGAACATTGACTGTTCACAGCAAAGACACAAAGGTCGTGGATATCCAGAGTATTGACAGGTGAAGAAGAGCCTGCGTGGTTGTACAACCCACGCGAACGGATATCTAAGTCATCCCTGAGCTTTAGGGACAAGTTCTGGTGGGCAATTATGAGATTGAGGCTGATGCCAATAGGAGGTGACGATCGCTTAGAGATCACTAGAGTTGTAATCGTTGTTGCATTGATCGGGGGATTAACAATAGATTTCGACCACCTTATTGCTGATGAGTTGTTCTTTCAAGCTCACAAGACCATGACTGCGCTTCCATTCCATATCTTATCACTGAGTTATGTAAGCAAGCAAATGTTTCTTTGATTAGTGGACTTGATAATGAGGTTCGGGCAGTGCATAGTGATGTTTCGGTATCTTACGGAATAGTTAGCATCATTTTCTTTGGAAAATTGTATATTTTCAAGCAACCAAAGTGTTATTTAATAAAGTTTTTAGTGTTTCTAGTGAAAGGAGAAAACCACAGAAGGAAGTTGGAAAAAGTAGCAGAAAAGTGAGTTTGACGATCAAAATGGTGGACCGTCAGTCTTACGACGGACAACCTGGTGTACCGTCAAGGCGAACCAAAACATAGAATGCTAATGAATTGAGTGAGGGACCACGTGGTGGACCGTCAGCCTTGTGACGTACCACCTAGTGGACCGTCGACCCTTATCCAGAAACCACCTCTCAAAAGGATTTTGTGACGATCAACATGGCGGACCGTCATCCATACGACAGACCACCAGATGGACCGTTAATCCTTATCCAGAAACCACCTCTCTAGGGACTTAGTGACGGTCAATATGGTGGACCGTCAGTCTTGCGACGGACCGCCAGTGTCATCATCAGGTCTTATCCAGAAACTGTTATTTGGAAGAAATGAGTGACGGACCAGATGGTGGACCGTCAACACTTTGACGGATCACCATATGGACCGTTAGCTGGGAGGGGGATTTTCTGCTTTTAAATTTTAAATTCTTTTTTTATCAGGGAAGATATAAATACCAAATTTTAGGGTTAAGACTGCATCTTTTATCTTCTACAAGTTTTATCTTCTATTGAAACTCTCTGTGATCTAGTACTTTGGGGATTCTTTAGATCTTGGAGAAATTTATCATTGATTATTGAAGATTCAAGAACTGATTCTTGGGATTCTTTGTAAGTAGATTTTTAATCTAATTTATGAATAATACAAGAATTACTTCTTCTTCTTCTATGGAATATTGTGGCTAAGATCCCATAACTAGGGTTATGGGATCCTTAATGTGAAACGCATCTATGGGTTGGGAATCAAATTAAGTTCCATGATTAAAGGATATTGTATAAACCTTTCTTCAATTTCATGACTTTTCTTGGTTGCAAACTTGAAGAGTAAGCCCAAGAACATCACTTGTCTGAAAGAAAAGTGTTTGTTGGGAAAAGAAAGTGTTTACATGAAGTCTAAGGGCTTTAACCTTTAGAGTAATGGAAAATTACCTAATAGGATTAGCTTACATGAGAAATGGGTTGAAAGAACAATGCATCATTTGAGTTTGAGAGAATTAGAGGATAATCTATCCACTTAGGTTGAGGAACTAATGGATAAAGAATAGGACTCAACCCTTCTTGTAATTGAATTTGCTAAGTGGAACTCATAAATGATTCACAACCCGAATGGTGCTATCATTTTGATGACCATAACCATGATTTGTTTAATCTCATAAAGTTACGAATTACAAAGAGAATCATTCGTTGAAATACTCTTGTTACAATTAATTATTTTATAAGTTAAAACCCAAAAACCCCTTTTTTTAGGAACCTCTGATCAACAGTCCAGTAACGATTACAATAATTAGTGAGCATAGTATTTCCTGTGGGATTCGACACCCAACCTAGTTGGGTTCTATATTTGACAGCAACCGCTTACACTTTCTATCGACAATTGTAATTTGAGCGTATCACATAGGCAAGATATTGAAAATAAAAGGGATGACTCGAAGTTCGATATGCGAGTCAACAGGCCCGCAGCTCAGCAAACTTAGTCAGTACCAATTCCTGAACCATCTAAGGTTCTTTCAGGTATGCCATTGCCTCTTGGTACGTACATACATCCTACTACCTCTAAAAGTTCAGCTTCGATGCCCATGGGTGGGACTGTAAATTCTGCATCACTTCCACCCCAATATTCAAAATACAGGCTGAACCAAAAGAACTTTACAAAGGTAGTCCGGGCGCAGAAAAGGGTTGAAAAGCAGTTATCTATATGGGGGCAGATTTCAACCCTTTTGTTGAAAAAATTGTAGAGGAAGTGATACGTCCTTTCAAGAATAGTCAGATAAGAATGGAAAACATGGAGGAGAGAATCAACAAGAAATTTGGTGCCACATCCATTCCATATTTTGCAAAATTGATTGAGGAGGTTAGATAAATCCAAGAAGATATAGACAAGATGAATCAACAACCACAGCAGGCCATATTTGATCCAGTCCAGGTTGCAAGTGATGAAGATGAAGGTCTTGTTTTTTTATTGGGGAGGACGATCAAATATAAGGGTAAGAAGGTAGCTGAGACCGATGAAAAAAATGCATGAAAAGTTGATAAAAGAAAGAGACTCAAAGCCACGTCACCAGAGGAGAGAGAGCATTATGAGATAAAGAAATCAAGAAGAAAATCAAGGAAAGATAAGGAGAGAAGAAGAAAAAAACAGAGGAAGAAGTAGACAGAGTGTCTACCATTTCGGCCCCAATTAGGAGGCAAGTTGTAGATCCGGCCTGAAATATTGTACCTCCGATTCTGGAGGAAGAGATTATGATCAATCCCACCACCATGGGGGTAAAAATTACACTTGGTGAGGACATTGTATCCTCACCGTACTTCAGAGATGCCTCATATAAATAAGAGGCGCTACAAGTATTTCCCCTCTTTTGTACTTAAATTATATGCATTAAGGACAAAGCATTATTTTCTGTGGGGGTGAGATGTTCTTATACCATGGAGGGTTGTGTTGACGATATTCTTAACCTTACCATGTGCTATCTAGGAAAATCGACATATCTAGGTTTAATTTTATATTTGTGTTTTTCTTACTTTTAAGTCTTGTTATGTTGATGATGTTGGTCCATGAAATAAAAGTGTTGTTTGTGTTAGTACCTTGTTGTAAATATGGATGATGAATGATGTTGGCATCAAGATATGACTATTTCCATTTGACTGCTTACTTTTGTCTCCTAGGATATGTTATCAACTGTTAGTGAATCCACAGTTGGCATTAGTCTGTAAATTCGCATGGCATGTGATGCATATCATAAGAACAGTAGAATGAGTGTGACTTAGTTACCACTGTGTGTGTGAGTATTTTGTATTAGTTCTTACATAGTATAATACCTAGAACTTGCCTGGTTCAATTGATGTTGTTCTGTAGTTGATGGGATGAGAAGTGATGGTAGGCCACCTTGTGCTTTTAGTCCACTTAGCCAAAAGTTAACCCTACCAAAAATAATTTTCCATGTTTGAACCTTTCTTTGAGCCTTTGTAATTTTTTCTTCATCACCAAGTATTCTAGTTAACTCTCTTTCAGTTGTTGATTCCTAGCTCTGTCCCTAGCCTAGTAATAGGCAATGTGTACCTAAACTTAGGAAAAACACCTAAGTTGAGGGTGGCTATTGTGAGGCCGTTAACTTCTTAATAGATAGTTGGTCGTCTGGTTTAATTGATGTTGTTTTGTAGTTGATGGGATGAGAAGTGATTGCAGGACACCTTGTGCTTTTAGTCCACTTAGCCAAAAATTAACCCCACCAAAAATAATTTTCCATGTTTGAACCTTTCTTTTAGCCTTTGTAATTCTTTCTTCATCACCAAGTATTCTAGTTAACTCTCTTTCATCTGTTGATTCCTAGCTGTGGACCTGGCCTAGTAATAGGAAATGTGTACCTAAACTTAGGCAAAACACCTAAATTGAGGGTGGCTATTGTGGGGCTGCTAACTTCTTAATAGATAGTTGGCCTAGAATTTGAATTTGAGAATTTGGCCCTGGTCTAGTTAAGACAATGTGCACCTTGACTTATGGCATCAACCTAAGTTTAGGGTGGATGGTGCTTATTTGTATATATATATATATATATAATAAATTAAAAAAAGGGGTGTTTACTGTGGTAAAGCATAAATGAATGAAAAAAGGGTAAGTAAGCTAGCAATGTAATAGCCTTGGTAAGAAGAATTTGAAGGAAAAGAGAGCTAAAGCCTAGTTCTTAGTCACTTTTACCCAAAATTCCTTCCTGGCCTAGTCGGATACCTCATTACTAACCTAGAAAAGACCTGCTTGATCTTGGAACTAGGCTATAAGGGGGGCATTGGATGATAAAGGCAAGCCTATGGATACATGTGCTATGTTAGTAACTTCTTTGATAAGTGAGAGGGTTTTGATTTGTATCCACAAAATATTCTGAGTGGTAGATCTCCTTGACTATGAGGGAAACCTGAGTTACACTTAATTTGGCTGATTTCTGTAGATTCTTGTATCCATGTTTGTGTAGATGAATTGAATTGGAAACAATGACGATTATGGACTCTGACACATTAAACCATATGATTTGGATGACAAGTGAATGGTTGTGTGAAAACTTGTTCAGTAGTAAATGCCTGTCATTATGTTGCTCATATTTGTAATTCGGTGTTGAGTTGCTTGAAGACAAGCAATTGTCATAAGTTAAGGGTGTTGATGTTACGGCTTTTGGTGTAACATTTTAGGCCTTTTTCTTAGGAGAATTATGTGTTTTCAAGAAACGATTGTCGTATTTAACATGGTGTTTTAGTGTTTTAGTGTTTTCAGGATAAGAACTGAGTATGAAGAATAACTTGGATAAACTGGACAAAACAAAGAAAACATGATCAGCGACGGCCCATCAACCTTGCGACGAATCGTCGGCCAAAAATTGTCACTATGGGCAAGAGTTGACACTATCTTAGTGTGTAATAACTTGGCAGATGATCTACAGCTAGTGCCGTAGAGGCAAAAATTAATACAACAAACGAACAAGTTATGCCCCATGGCCAAGCGTTGATACTAGATTAGTGTGTAATGATTTGGTAGATAATTTATAAGTCTTTCCCAAGAGGCAAGATTTTTAGACCCCAAAGGAACAAGTTATGCCCCATGGACAAGAGTTGACACTAGCTTATTCTGCAATGATTCGGCAGATGATCTACAACACTTGCCCTAGAGGAAAGACTTAGACATTAAAGGTGGTTCAACTCATAATTTTTCAAAGAACATTCTTCCTCTACCATACAAAATATGTTTATAGGAATATTACAATCTTACAACCATATGAGAATCAATCTTTTAGACAAAAACTAAAATTCTATAAGCCAAGAACAAAAGCAATAAATATTAAAAATTACAAAAAAAAAAACACGGGAGGGTATTCAATTGCGAGTACAAAAAAAGATGACACCAATCAACAAAACCAAGCATCTAACCAAATAAATAAAAGTGGAGAACCAACTACCGAGGAAGATTAGATGACCCTTAGATTACAAGGTCTAAACTGTTTCTTATTTTATGTCGTTTAATTGAGGACAAATGTGATTGAAAAGTTCACAATGATCAAAATACTCATGTAGCAGTCGTACATAATTAATGATAAGACAGCCCCCATAGGAACAAGTTATACCTCATGGGTATGAATTGGCCCTGCCACATTGTTTACTAATTTAGAAGATACTCAATAACTCTTGCCTTAGGGGAAAGACTTGCCAAAAGGAAAGGCAAAAAATATTCTTTGATAATAAAACATAAATATACAAAGATACCAACAAATGAATTAGTAGCGATTCTACATTGTATACTTTACGTTATCGCATCAAAAATAGCCGATTCAATTTGAAAAGACTGTTTAAAATTTACATAATCGCATAAAAATAGCTAAAAATCCTTCATGTGCAGTGATTTTCAATAACTACAAAACTAAACTACTACTCATGGTGCGTCATCTTCCTCTTTTCCTTTCCAAATAATCTGCCAACTTTTTCTGTAGTGTTGTCTTTTATACCAGCTTCTATTTTTCTCTTTCCATAATCCCACTATAAAGCTCCATACCTCATGCGAACATAACCAATGTCAATTTCTTTAGGAATATCTCTACCATGAATGACATATTCAGCAAATGCATAAACAAATGCTCCACAATTACTGTGATACAAAAGAAATATATTACATGAATATATGAAAAACAACAAAAAAAAAGTGAAATGAACATTTAAAAAATGAATGCAATAAGATACCATTGAGTTTGTTGTGGCAGCTCATCAACTATTTTTATCGGCAAAGTGTCATTTTCATATTTGCCAATGCCCTTCTCAAGTTAGAAATTGACCTTTTTCAGAAAATACGGTATCAATGTTTGGTAAGGTAACATCACTTTTTGAACAACTTTATCACTGCGCCTGATACGGTTGGAGTCGTATACATATATGCACCAATCAGTAAAGTCAAAAACTCTCAAAATTCAGTGTTCAAGTTCAGATTTTTCTCGTGGAACATAAACTGGAAATAACACATAGTCAACCTTGTTCCACGGTACGTTTGCATCACAATAGAAGTCTCTGATATACTCCTTAATCTCATGTTTCTTAGGAATGGAAGAAAAATCTTTCTCATTTTCCAAAAAATAGTGATAAAGAGCATCAATCTTGTTTCTAAATACAAAATCAGTTGTAGTGAACTTCACAATAATATTAGGTTCATATTTTGCCTTCTTCCTCATGTAGTAGAATATTGTGTCCAAATGTTGCAACAAAATAAAAAGAACACTGAATAAAAGCATTACAACACATTCATTACAAAAAGAAGTAAACAAAGTAAGATGATCGCCAATAGTGGAATATAGTTGGTGAAGCATTTGGGCATGTTATGATACAACTCAAACTGTGCCACAACACTGCTTCTCTTCTAACTTATCCTACTATAAACCCTATTCTAATATGGGTGGTTATTGATACAATTGTAGACTCATGATGCATAAAGTATCTTAACTTTTGTAATTGTGCATTTCAGGTATGGCAAGAATCATGTACCTTTTTCTCTTACTCTTTCAACTATTCAAATACTTTTGCTTGGGTACATAATCGATGCATCATTCCTTTACTGTATGTTTAATTCCACTGTTTACTTTGTAGTAAACCACATCAAAGCATTTCTAGATAGTTTATTCAGTTTTAAAGGAAAAATTCACTCTCTTTTACTTACTCGTGATTTATAGACACCTTGCCTAAGTCAACATTCATCCTTTTCCAGAGTTCCTTTGATATTTTGGGGTAGCCAATTCTATACATATATTTACCCAGCTGAACGATTTAAAAGAAAAAGTCTGACTAGACATAGAATAAGCAAGAGGAAATAAAACTCCAAGAATTGAACATATAGAAAATTTTACAGCTTTACACCAAAGTTACAAAGTAGCATCTAGATATTTAACCAATCAAATACTGAAACAACATCGTTCAAAGGGGTGGAGGCCGGATTTTCATCATCTTCAGTATATACACAACAAAGAGAATTTTTGACCTTGTATATACAATATGAATTTTTGAAAAAAAGGGGGTCCAGCTGACCCCTTCTACCTGCACAAGATAGGGGTACATACACTCAACCCTCACCAGACCCCACTTGTGGCTTGTGGAATTATACTTGGTATGTTGTTGTTGGTCCGAATGACCCCCTTTCATCCCTCTAACTATACACCTGGCTCTACTAGTGAATAGAAAAGTTATAACTTTACACCAAAGTTACAAAGGTAGCAGGTAGATATTAGCCAATCCAAACTACTGACCAGTATTAGTGGAAGTTGAATTTTCATCAAGGGTGTTCATCATCTACAATATACATATAAAAATAACTTTTGACCTTATAATATAACATATGAATTTTCACCAATACACAACCTCTACTTAACTCTGCCCCCTAGCTCTACTAATGAAGTAAATGGCAAGAATAAAGGATAATACATCAAACTTCCATGAAAAACAAGCAAACAAACAATAAAAACCCAAACCAACAAACTTTAGCACTTCCGAATAAATACAAACAAAACTACTGATCAACATTAGAAGAAGCTGAATTTTCACCAAGACGTTCATCGTCTACAACATACACATAAAAATAATTTTTTTAAGCTTGTATCCCAAGAACCAGAATAAATATAACCATTACAAGCAGTCAAACAAGAAATATTGTCAGCATGTTTGACCTACTAAAAGAAAGGGAGGAACAAAACAAAGGACAAGTCAAAAGCACATTACAAATATAGATTAGGATAGCAAGTGATAATACCGTGTTATTCAGAGGTCGACCACAAGTTGCAAGTGAATAAAACCACTCCTTCGAATCCACAGTACAAGAGCCAAATATTAAACGTTCGAACAACACATCTTTGAGAAATGAGAGATTTGTGGGTCGAAGCTTTCTTTCCTACATGTGCCATTGATGAATCCCAACTTGTTTATTCCAAGTATGACAATTCTCATCGATTTAATCCACACAATAGTTTTTAGATCTCGCTAATTGAATAAAAAACAACATAACTTCAGACAGATCTGATGCATTCAGATACAATTGATGATTATGACTCAATTTCTTGGGCAATTCATTATCTATCACCACCACCACTGTTACTCCTACTAACTTTCTTAATTTTTCTCCTCGATTATCTTAACTTAGACCATATCAATAGTCAATAGCTCTTATACCATGATGTAAAAGAGGATCAAGAGAAAGAGGAGAAATGAGGATAATCTCCAAGTTGAACCAAGTCGTGATCCAATGGTTGATGATTAATATCGTGAGTCTATTTGATTGAAATCGGACGAAGAAAAAGAGCAAGAGAAATGAGGAAAAAAGATGAACAACGAGAATGAATATCTGAGAAAAATCTGGGGGAAAAAACTCTAAATAAAGATTTTAGACAAATAAATTAGAAAAAGAAAAAAAAATAAAGAAATAGATAATGGTTGAGAAAAAAGAAAAAGAGAAAAAAAATAAAGGTTGAGATAAATAATAAAACATGAATAAAGTTAAAGGAAAAAATAAAAAAATGAAAAAAAAAGTAGAATAATAAAAGTAAAGGAAAAATAAAAAAGTGAATAATAAAAAATAAAATTTGAGAGATAAATGATTATGGAAAGTTTAAAAATATATTTGAGGTGTAGAGGGGCAAAATGGTACTTTTAGTATATTAAAAAGTAAGAAAAACTATTCTTCAAAGACATTTTTATTTAGGATCAAATATCTAAAGTCACCCATATTTGGATCTATGACATGCAATTTCCTGAAATTTCTCTGCCTATATGATATCTTGCACCTCAAGTTCATGGTATCCACACTCAATTGTGCCACAATCAAAGCACACACGTGTAATGCACTTCGTTCACAATATGCTATAGTCCTGAATATCTTCGACTGGTCTTCTAGCCTTAAATGTACAACCATTTTGAAATGCGAAGAATATTTGCCTTTCGAAGAGGGACAAACAATACATATCAACATATAATAAGAATAACAACATGATACCCAGTGAAATTCCATAACTAGTGAAATCCCATAACAAGGGTCTAAGAGGGTAAATCCCATAACTAGGGTCTAAGAGGGGTAGAGTGTATGCAAACTTTAAAACTGTCTCGTGGAGGTATAGAGGCTGTTTCAGAACGTATAATAAGAACAGTAAATAAATAAAATTTATAGCTAAATAACCCTTTTTTTATCTGCAGCAAAAAAATTACGAACCCAAATGGAAGGGTTCTGAATTTAGAATTTCCTCTAGCACCAGAAAGGAAAAGAAGAATTCACACTTGCTCTCCAGTGTTAAAACTACAATCACATACAACAAATGGACTAACAAGAATATGGCCATTGGAACCAACCTCCAATGCCTTGTGCTATTATCTCCCTAAAAAACAATTAAGCTTTACAATGATTATGTTATTAGATATATATTTCTTCTTACAAATAATGCAAAACAAACAAAAAAAAAGGAACTGCTGATGACCAAATGGGCCTCAAGAACTGAATTGCAACCAGGCATCAGGATCAATTTTGATCTGACAAGAGTACTCACATTATGGTGCAGTTGCACTTGGATTCCAGCTTTGGGGGATTCAAGTTGTCACCTTTAATAGGAGCTCCAACAATGCGAGTTGTGGATTTGTCGGTCTTATCATCACTTTCGGTGTTGATGTTGCTTTGAGGAGGTTTTGCGTCCGTCTCCATCTTCAGCCTAGCCTTTTGAGAGGACTTAGAATTACGTCTACCTGAGATTCTACCACGCGGATCCCTTCTGTCAGAATTCGCCTTGCCCACTATAGTCACCGTGGGCCGTGAATCTTTCAACAGAACTGAATTCTCTTTTTCAATAGCTATGTTTGCAGCTCGATATGCAAGGTCATGTACAATGGAGCTACAAAACAGTATTGTATCAGTAGCTTCTTCTAGTGTCAAGCTTCTTGGCTTGTTACCTGCTTGGCCCTCCAGTGTAACAGTTGATTCTTCTGTCACAAGAGATGAAACTTCAGATACGGAAGAGCAAACTAGTGGATGTACACCTTAAACTCTTAATGGGATTAAAGATCGTAGATTTTATTCTGTCATTTGGCTCAACAGTAAATATGAATCCCGAAAAGGAAAATATACAAGAATGTGCATAATTACAACAAAAGAAATATACATACCGAGAACGCTGTCCTTGTGATCCATGGAATCAGCTTTGTCAACAGATGCTACTATTTCATCGCCATCACTAGATGCTGCATGCAAGAACTGCTCATTTAATTCCTCTATGCTGCTCTCCGGGTGCAAGGAGCAAACATCAGACTGTGAATCAGGAGAACCCACATGACCATTCTCAATTTCCAGTTCAGATATTGCATCTAGCGAGCTCTGATCCAAAGAAGTCACAATCTCCGCTTTATCAACGGAAGAATTTGACACATCTTCCTCAATAGGACGAGTTTCAGAAATCAAATCACAAGGTTCCACATTCACAGAATTGTCTGAGTTATTTGCCAAGTTTTCACAATTCATATATGAACTGGATTCCTCAAAATTTGCACTTGATGGCACAGATGCTATGTGATCCACTGACTTAGAGGCAATTCTACAATTATCATCACTCTCAAAATCAGCGCATGAGTTGTTCACTTTTGTATTTTCTCCATGCAGCAGTTGTTCTCGATCAACATATGCTACCTCAACATTCTTTTGCAAGTGGGCGGACGCAGACGTGTCAAAGGACTCTTCAAGGGAACTTGTCGCAATGCTTAAAGTCTGTACTGCATGACTTGAAGTTCCAGACAAGGATGAGTTGGAGCTTTGGAGCTTTCTATCACTCTGATTCTGATAATTTTCCAAGTCAATTTTCCTTCCACTTAATTGCCGCTGGAAGCGAGTCTCTGTATGACCAGTGGAGCCCAAATCAATGGATGATGAAGCAGATGCACTGCCATACCCAGTGGAGCTTCTCAAGCAACTGTTCACTGCATCAATTACATATGATAAATCATCATAATTTATATTAGTCACAGAAAGTGTCCTGCTCTGAACAATGTTCCCTTTGCCACTACTTGATCTATTCAGCAGCACTGAAATACCTGCACCTTCTGTTTTTTCAGCATTCAGAACAGGCTTGGAGATGATGTCAGCATACGGTGATTGAGCCATTGCTTGATGGCTTGCAAGAGCTTGCACACCTTCATTCACATTGGACTTCATGTAAGCTTTCTCATCCTCATCAGGACTCAATCTATGATGACAATCCCCTAATTTATTCTTGCCAGTTGCTTCTGAGGAATCATATGAATTCCCCGCTGGCTCAAGACCATCAACTGATCTGCTTTCTAGGATTGTCGTCGAAGTTTCAGGAGAATCCTCACCAACTACTGAACTTAATGGGGGAGTAGCACCCAACTGTACTTCTGAACATACACAATCTGGACAAAGCTTCAGATCTCCATCAAGTGATTCAGTGTCATAGTACCATTGACCATATCTAGAACAAAGTACAGCATCTTCTAGAGCATTCATATGGGTCACACTTGCTTTCGAGTTCAAGACTTCCACATCTGCTACCATTTCCAAAGTTCTATCATGTGGACTGCAAATTTTAGAGCCAACAAGTAGAGAATCAACCCTCAGGTCACCATCAAGATCACCAAGTGGACTGCAAGAGACCGTATCATAGATTTGTTTCCCAAGATCTTCATTTGTAGAATCAGCCTTATCAAGGACAAAAACTTCATCCTGTAAATTAGCATATGTTATCTTTACTTGATTGTTACCTATATCCTCCTGGTTTTGTTCATTTCCTTCATTGTCATGTAGTCCAATTGTAGCTTGATCAGAGCTAGCATTACTGCTACTTGTGATAGAGGAGTTTCTGGAAATTATAGAATGATGTGCGGTACTTGCTTTTCCAGCATAGAAGGTTGAACTGGGGACGCTTGATAAGAGAGGCCTGAACATATTCTGGGGAGCTTTCCTGTGATCCTACAATAGAGTTGTTGCAGGGTGAACTTCAGAAACATATTTCCTCAACAAATTAAACGAGAAAACTGTACAGTATCCCATTCAGTAATTATTTAGCTGCAACTGAGAGTTTGTATTTCCTACTTCAGAAAAATTAAGCGCCAATTTCCCAGCTATAATTTCCTCTATTAAGTCCAATGCTTTGGTGTTAGGGCAACAATGCTGGTATAGGATATATTTAATTAGTTCGCTGAGGAGTTTTACTTGCACATTACCATCTTAAGTTTTGCGAGTTTGAAGATGTTTACTTGCTACCCTGCTACACTCACTTGGTCACTCTCCGAAAAGAAGAAAAATTGCTAATGAAGGTAACAAGAAGCTCACTTTACAACAAGGAAGAACAAAGCAGGAGTAAATGGTTAGTAATGGCCCTGTCAAATATTTTGGTCCCTTTCTTAGGAGGTGTGCTGGCTTCTGTTTGGTCGGGTAACACTCCAATAGCAGAGACCACATGACTCAATTTTAGTTTGGGTGACTTATTTAATATCTCGGTGTAAAAAGACGTGCCTTTAACTACAAATGAAGCATCAAGGAACAACCAAATGGTGCAGATACGCCAAAACATTAGTCCGAACAGTCTACGCCTCACAGTTTCATGCAAGGTCTGTATAACAAGATTACAGTTATTTTGAACAGTTACTCTTCCATTCTATGGCATATAACTAGTCCTTCAAATAAATTGCAGCAACAACCTTTATATATGATTATGCATGATTCTCCAACACTGTAAATATTCCAGACCTGAGTTTGAACCTAGAAAATAATCAATGTATCCCATCGATCTTTCATACCAAGGTTAGATCTACTAGCTACATCTGGAAGACATAACCAATAATAAATGCAACCTACCCAATATTTCATCTTTCGGAAAATTTAAAGAGGAAAAGAATTTATTGATAATTAACTTTAAGAAACTATTGTTAGTAGGACTAGTTAATTGTTCTAATAAATAAATAAATATAACAATTATTAAATAAAACAAATGAATAAATGAGATTTTTCTTTTTAAAAGAGAGAGAGAGAGAGAGAAGTCTATTTTCAGTATGTAGGTGTTCTGATTTTCCAAACAATTAACTAAGTTTTCAACTTCTAACTCACTTTAAACAAGGAGATTTTTAGAATTTTAATATAAAAGGGAACAAAATGAGTATGAAGAGAACAGATCTGTTTCTCAATTTCCTGTCAACATAATAGAAGAATAAAAACAAGTTTGTTTTTGGGTTAATTTCTTCTCAAGGAAATTCACTTATTGGAATTCAAAAGAAGAATATCAAATTTACCTTTCCTTTTCCTGTACAAACAGTCTTTTATTGTAACAAATGACACATGCAAAATGCAATTGCATATACCCCCCCCCCCCCCAAAAAAAAAAAAAAAGCAACAAATGTATACAAAGATCCTTAGTATAATCGAAATAAGGAAAAAAAATATATATAATTTTCCCTACTTGTAATCCAAAGGCCATTGTGTTGCCATCAATTTTTTTATGCTTTGCGCTACTCATAAGAAGACATGACATCGAGCAACTCCAGCTTATTGAGGACATGACCCTAGACAGGAAGTTGTGGAGGAGGCGGATTAGGGTAGCAGGATAGTACGAGTTTAGGTTGCTGTTTCTTTTGCAGTGTTACTTGGTGTCTCTTGCTTATGGTATTATCGGATATTGTTGATTTCTATTGTATCTTGTTCTTTTACTATTCCTTGTCCAGATTTTTTATTATGAGCCAGGGGTTTACCGAAAACAGCCTCTCTATCCAAATCTGAGGTAGTGGTATGGACTGCGTACACTTACCCTCCCCAGAACCCATTTGACGGGAATATACTGGGTATGTTGTTGTTGTTGTTGTAACTCGTAAGATAACAAAACGACATTTGGGAAAATATTTTAGCTAATGGAGTTTAAGGGGCGTTCCAAGTTTCCATGGTAGAATAATCAATTACCCAAATAGACAAAACACTAAGATGTCCTTTTTATAACCATGGTGTCCGGACAGACTAATACAGGCTATCTACCACCTCCCCCAGCAACAAGTTACTCTGTCCTAAGAAATCACCTAGTTTTTTTTTTCTCTGCTGGGATTTGAACCTGACACCTCATGGTTCCCAATTCACTTCATTGACCACTAGGCAACAAAAGACTAATATGTTAGTTCAGTAATTCCAGATCCTAGATGTTAAATTATAGTCCAAGACTCTGTGCTACTGTGCTATCAGTACTTCATAGATAATAGTAAATTACTCCTCTCAGTAGATTTTTTTTTTCACGGATACCTGCCACCTCCCACCAACAACAGATATCAGGTAACTCTACGCATCAAGGCTAGGACAGATGGGAAGAATCACACAGTGTTTTTTGTACTCCTCTCAGTAGATTTAGAAAATTAGAAAACACTACGGGGAAGAATATGAATTTGAAAAATACCCAACTAAAACACACAAATTTGAAAAATATTAGAGTCCATGAGTCTTTAAATTCTAATTTCAGAATATTTCCAGGATAGCTCCTTAGAAAAAGCGGCATATGAACGAAGATCCTTATTGATGTTTCAAGTGTAATGAAAATGTTAAAGCTGTTCAAAGAAGTATTAAGCATCAATAAACCAAAACTTGTAACTTCCAGCAACATTACATACTTGCTAGGATATCAATCTTTCCTAAATCTGTTAGCATTTTTGGCAACTAGTCCCAAGCATTAAAAAGATACAACCTAAAGCATACCTGACAGCTGTCCCCCCACCCCCTGCGCGTTTTTACCCAAACCCCATTTTTAGCACAACTTGAGCATAATGGTCCCACTTCCAATCAACTGTCCATCCTAGTGACATCTTTACGAGAAAACGATATAGAAAATCAATGGCAGGTTCATATTAGTGTCTCGCAAATTCTAGTAACTACCATGAACCGCAAGAGTAAAGAAGAGTAATATACCATTTGGCGGATTGCCATGTCAAAGGATCTCTTTGGAGCAGAAATTGAGGATAGTACTCTTTTTGGCTTCTTTGATAGGCCAAGAGGTTTCTTATTTTGGAATCCATTGATACTTCTTGGACCTGAACGATCTGAACGACTCACAGGAATGGATTGTAGAGAATCTATGTCGTCATCACCAGATGATGCAACTGAACCTTTACTGTGAGCGCTAAAATGGTCACGATCATGACTATGTGATGAACTGACACTTCGAGAAGCAGTCGGAGACATTGATTGTCTTCCAGACTTTGATCCACTTCTGGATGCAGGAGAAGACCCTCTCACATAGGAAGCAGGGCGATCACCCAGTGAAGTACGAAGATTGGGAGGTGCCTCCAAGGAAAATCCTGGAATATTTGACTGCCATGCCCTAATCTTTGGTGATGCAGAGTTTGCTCTACTAGTCTTGACAGGAGAGGTGCCCCTCACTTGCAATGGAGCAGCAGTACCACTAGAGCCTGTGCTCATCCTCCGAGGAGTTGGTGTAGAGGACCTTGGAGGAGGTGTTGAGAATTTATTAGGTGAGTGAGACGGTTTCCTCGTCGGAGTAGAATGTCGCAACTGAGGCGGTGGACTTGAATGAGGTGCTGATGATGGTCTCCCTCTTGATTGATCAGCAGTATAACTAGACCTAGGAGATGGGCTAAGGAGATTTGGACTGGCGCTGCCTCTACTACTTCTGTAACTCTTGTCCATCTGCCATTCAATCCATATGAAAGTTATTAAATTGATTGTATCAGACTTAAAACAGAAGCTCCTTGCATTTGATATGGTTAGGTAACTATAATATCAATACAGTTCCCAAAAAGGGAAAGGAAAACAGTTGAATGACAAATGCTCACCGTTGATGATCTAGAGATTGAAATGGGTTGACTTCTAGGCCGGCCCCTCTGCTCATGATTTATAGGGTGTGTCTCATGACTTTCGTCATCCAAAGAAGGAAAAAGAGGGGTGTCCGGAGGGGTCAATAACCTTTCACCAATAAGTGAGCATATTAGATAACATTTCATCAATAAATCAGCATATTAGGCATGAGGGGTTTATTGAAGAACTTACACCAACTGACGTGTGTGCTAAAGAATAAATATATCTCTGAAGAAAATAGGAATGAATTTCTTCTTTCTAAAAATTTACTGTAGAATTACACCGAACAAGCGTATCTTTCTGGCTCCAAAGTTTTCGAATCGTAAGCAAAGGGAAACTTTTAACAAAATTAGAACATGGACAGAAAGTTTGGCAAAGCATGTAGTGAGAAAACTACGCATGTGAGTTCATTTTCAACATCTAAGCACAAAATGACAAGATAGGGGAGTAAAGAGTAAATGCTTGAAAGATAAAACATAACCAACCAGTCATAGTCATTCTTGTCGCCTTCCGCATTAAGCAGGTCACTACTCTCTCCTCGAGCTGGAATTGATATTCCAAGCTTATAATCCGTAAAATACCTCAATTTAGTGGCTGCCAATGACAATGAGCAACAAAAGCAATACAGTCAGGAAAACTAAAGCAAGAGCATGTTTCTGTGCTTCACAACAAAATAAAGCTCTAAAATGTAAAACAGAAATTAACGCAAAATCTTACAAAATAAGTCTTCGAAGTCGTCATTTGCTTGAAGCAAGAAATTATCTTTTTCTCTGGTTTGCACCTCATTAAACAGGGCAAGATCATCATCCTTGTCCCTCAAATGAATCCCACTTTCCAGACTGCGCCCTCTCTTGTGATTTTCTTGCCTGAGCTCCCTTCCAGGAGAGCATCTCATAGCTGGTGAAGGAGGCATCACAGTGTCAGCGTCAGCTCACCGGACACTAATCAGTCAGACTCCCCCCAGGAATCCCAAACTAAAACAGCATATTATATCCCCCATGAAACAAAAAGAGCAAAATTTCAACCACTTCAGCTAGACCCTCTCAGCATTAATTCATTTGGAAATTGAAAAGCTAAGTCAAGTGTTCACAGAAATCTCAAAGTGGGAATTCAATTCCTTTACATACAATGTACACTTGCTTGATCCCTGGAGCAAGAAGACAATAACAATAGTCTTGCCACCTTGCACTTCTTGTCTGAAACTATCCAAAATGAAATCTAAGGCCAAAACTGAACTTTTACCCACTCAGTCAACTCCAAATGCCCAATCACTACAAGGGTAGGAACTACAAAATCAAGCAGGAAGTCCACACACACACAAACATAAAAAAAAAAAAAAAAATGCAAAATTCCACAACAAGTACCTCAAGAACCCCAACCCAATCACCAAAATAAACAAAAGCAAGTTAATTATCAGTCCCCCATTGAGCTTACAGACTCATCAAAACTAAAATTAGGGTCAACAAAAGAAAGCACTCAAACCCCACTACTCAAAATGCTCAGCTTAACACCAAAAAGCTTGAAATTTGAAGAAAAATCTGATCTTGAAAGAAGAAAATATCAGGAAAGAGTAGAAACCCAAAGCTGGATCTGCAAGAATTTGTACAGATCAGCAAACTGCAGAAATGGGTTTTGGAATAATACACAACTGAACCCGCCCCCCACCCCTCTTTTTTCGAAGAATGCAAATGAGATATTATGGATCAACACAGAAGTAAACCCTAAGAAACCATTTTTCTCAAACAACAAAAAAGCACCAAGACTGAATTAACAGAAGGAATTGATGATGCTGATGATGAATGAGGAGTGGAACAGGCTTTTGGTTTTTAGGGTTGAATAGTAATTTTGCTACTTTCCTTCGCAGCAACAGCAACCTTTTCTTTTTTCTCTTTCTTTCTGCTATCTCACAGTTCCCTTTCTTTTTCCGTTTTCTTTTTTCTTTAAAATTTGGATAATTACAGTAAGATAATAATCCATACTTTAATTCATGATGTTAGCAGGTAAGCAAAGATTTTTTTTATTGTATTAATAATTAATGTTTGAGGTTTATGGTGGAGTTAGAGAGTATTATTCATGTTCACGAAAAAAAAATACTCCCTCCGTCTCAAATTATCCGTTCCAAATTGAAATCATATATTAATTAAGAAAAATAATTAATAGCATACCTAATTTATCACAGTACTACTTCTATTAAAATAATGTTTACATTTTAATTTGAAGAAAAAATAATTAATGCAGAGAATAAAATATGAAGAAAAAAAATTATCGTTTTTTATTAATGAAAAAAAAATGTAAAATGAAAAATCAAATTAGAAAATTTAAGACGGATAATTTGGGACGGGGAGTATCTATATCTATAATCTATCTATAATATATTAAAAGTGTGAAGCCTCTTAGAAAGTAATTTGAACTTTTTGTCCTTCACTAAAATACTCCTCAATAGATAAAATCGTTTTTTCACTATTTTTTAAAAATAATTATCATTAAATTATTATTCAAATATTTAGAATATAGAAGGAAAAAAAAATAAAGAAGAATCTCATATCAAAAAGGAATTAAACGAAATGTGGAAAAAATTTCGTTAGCAACTTTTTAAGGAAAATCCTATTTATTGGAAGTAAAAAAAATAAGAATCAAAATTTATATATTAAAAAAGAGAAATCGTATGGTTGGTTTTTAAGGAAAAACTTTTAGGATCCAGCACCTTTTTAGGGAAACCTATTTATGGAAAGAAAAAAAATAAGAACCAAAATCTATATTAAAAAAAACATATGGCAATTTTTTTTAAAAAAAAAAAAAACTTTTCGGAACCAATATATATATCTATAATATATTATATTTTCTTTTATAGTGATCAATTAAAAAAATAATCCTAAAATAGGATAGAAAAATACTCATAAAATAGGATCGTATTAAGAAAATACTTCTATAAATATTGAGATGCACGTTAAACTAGAGAAGAAATCGATTTACTTATTGGGAAAATATGATTGATGTTCATTTAACTTGATTCGATTGCATGTCTAGATTGGTAGATTTTTAATAATAAAATTCAACGTGTGTGTATATATAACTTCTTTATTTTCATTCAAGTAATTTACAAGAGGTAGATGAATGTCGGTCGGCTTTGAAGATTTTTTTTAGGTAAAGGTTAGGTTCAATTGTATTATTTTTATATCTCTATTTTGTGTTTTTTTTGTGTGTGTGCAAAGGTTAAGTTTAGTTGTATTATTTTGATATCTCTATTGTCGTATTATTTTGTTATAGTTTACATATGGTAGATGAGTGTCAGACGATTTTGAGAATTTTTTTTGTATAAAGGTTAGACTTAATTATATTGTTTTGATGTTTCTATCATCGTATTGTTTTGTTGCAGTTTACTGGTGGTAGATGAATGTCGATCGATTTTGACAATTTTTTTTGGCAAAGGTTAGATTTAGTTAAATAAATTCTCTAAAAGATGTTGAATTTAATTATTGTATTCATATTTATTATTTAAAAAAATACCCTATTTAGTATAACTGAGGTGCACGCGCAAGGCGCGTACACCTAAACTAGTAAATAACATAAATACCAACTCTTTTGGAAATAATTATACTCTCTCCCACTTTTTTAATTACTTTACTCTTTCTCCCTATTAATATACATAACATAGCTGATATATACATAACATTCTGTGTATATGTTGGAATTTTTATAATATATTTAGGGAGTTGAGATTTTTTGTAATATTGGAAACATAAATTGTGTATTTAAATAATTTTTAGTAAAAGAAAAGGCTAACATCACAAATCACACGTGAGTTTGTGGATGCGTTTTTACTACTAGGCCAAAGGCATCGATAGACACTCAAACTTGTTGCCAAAATTGACTTAGACACCTAAACTAACGCATGTTCTTATCAGGCCCCTAAACCCCCCACATTTTGTTCCAATTGGGTCTTTTTTGCCTATGTGGCACTGCGCGTGCAGTGCCATCGTGGGAAGCGCGTGAGGAGCATTTTTTTTTTATTAATTTACAAATAAAAAAATGCCAAGTGGCATTGAGGGCCCCAAATTTTTTTTAATAACAAAATGTTTTTTCTTTAAACACTAAAGACCCTTTTTAATAAAACAAAAAACATTAGAGGGTCCCAATTTTTTTTTTAATAAAACAATACGCTGGGGCTGGGGGTAGGTGGGAGAGTTTTATTTTTTTAAAAAAAATTATAATTTCTTTTTAATAATTAGTTTTTTATTTTTTAAATAATTTTATAATTTCTTTTTTATAATTAGGCAAAAAAGCATTAGGGGGTCCTAATTTTTATTTTTTTAATAAAACAATACGCTGGGGGCTGGGGGTAGGTGGGGGAGTTTTATTTTTATTTTTTAAAAAATTTTATAATTTCTTTTTAATAATTAGTTTTTTATTTTTTAAATAATTTTATAATTTCTTTTTTATAATTAGGATTTTATTTTTATTTTTTAAATAATTTTATAATTATTTTTTAATAATTTGGATCCTCAATGCCATTTTTTATTTACATTTTTTAAAAAGTTTATAATTTTTTTAATAATTATATTTTTATTTTTAAAATAATTTTTTAATAATTTATTTCATTTTTTAAAAAAAATTATATATTTTTTTTAAATAATCAGTTTTTTATTTTTATTTTTCAAATAATTTTATAATTATTTTTTCATAATTTATATCCTCAATACCATTTTTTTTTCATTTTTTAAAAAGTTTTATAAATTTTTTTAATAATTAATTTTTTATTTTT
Organism: Capsicum pubescens; assembly: GCA_030864215.1. Taxonomy (NCBI): domain Eukaryota; kingdom Viridiplantae; phylum Streptophyta; class Magnoliopsida; order Solanales; family Solanaceae; genus Capsicum; species Capsicum pubescens. The sequence continues at coordinate 289,757,685 of CM061548.1, forward strand.
AAAATAATTTTTTAATAATTTATTTCATTTAAAAAAAAATTATAATTTTTTTGAATAATCAGTTTTTTATTTTTATTTTTAAAATAATTTTATAATTATTTTTTCATAATTTATATCCTCGCCATTTTTATTTTCATTTTTTAAAATTATTTATAATTTTTCTTAATAATTAATTTTTTTAAAAATAATTTTTTAATAATTTATTTCATTCTTTTAAAAAATTATAATTTTTTTTAAAATAATCATTTTTTTATTTTTAAAATAATTTTAGAATTATTTTTTAATAATTTCATCAATATCATTTGTATATACTTTTTTAAAAAAAATTATAATTAATTTTTAATAATTATTGGACCCACAATGCCACGTGTCAGCTTTCAATTAGCTCATTTTACCACGTCATCGCGTGTGTGCAACACACACTTTGAGCTTTTTGATGATAGGGCAAAAAATGCCCAATTGGAACAAAATGTGGGGGGTTTAGGGGCCTGATAGGAACGGACCTTAGTTTAGGTGTCTAAGTGAATTTTGGCAACAAGTTTGAGTGCCTATCAATGACTTTGGTCTTACTACTACTACCAAGTACAATTCCCTAGGTTCTAGATCACTATTCCTAACATCTTACTGTTAGTAACTCATGTTTTTCATACGCAATTATGAGTTGTTTAATATTTTATAGAATAAACGGAAAAGAGTTTAAAATATCTTTTAATTATGTAAAATGATATTGTTATAAATGTATCATATATAGTGAATGTTTACTTTATTATTTAGCATATATAGTGAATACCTACTTTATCATATATTGTGTATGTCTATTTATGAAAAAGTTACAAATCCCAAGATTAGTTTTTCCCTATAAATAAAGGATTTTCCCTCATTGTAATTCATCCCTCAATAATCCCTCAAGAAATAAAGAAGTCTTTCTTCTTTCTCTATTCTTCTTGTATTTGCTTTATATTTCATAACACGTTATCAGCACGAGACTCTGTCAAACAAGATGAGATTATAAATCTAAAGGTAATTTCAAGGTTAGTATTTCCTTCTGTTATCTGTCTTTTGCTACTAATAATATAATTATTGTTGGATTTGAGGAAAAATAATTGGTTTGGAACCATTTATGTTTTAAATTTATTCCTCAAAAATAATATTATCCAAATGAATGATAATATGTTGGGTTCAAGTCCCATCGATTTATGCCTAAGACGTCTTTATATGGATAAGACGTGGAGTTATAATCTTAACGCACCATATTAATGATATTATGATGGCTAAGGCAAAATAATGACTATTTGATCAAAAGTCATGAAATCTATGCTTCATTCTTTGAATTGAATGTGGTAGTGATAAATCATATATGTCTCAATTTGCTTTTGTTGTAGCTATCATAATTTGATACGTTTAAGGCATGATTATATTCCATTCCTGGGAATGAGAATTTTGATTATTATAAATACAGATCTAGACCTTAGGGGTAAATGTGGTTGTATATAAATTCGAACGTGCTCGTGGTTGTAAGAAAATCACAATCCACCTCCGAAAGAGGCAAAATAATTGAGAAGGGTTATTTTAAAATCTACTTCTGAAGTAGTAAGTCTGAAATTTATTCATGTAATAGTAAATCTGAAATTTACTAAAGTAAACTTGGAGTTTGCTAGAATAAAAGTTCATAAATTGACATGATCGATCGACATCCCAAAGATGTGCATACTGAGTATTGAACATATATTGAAGGATTCGAAAATTATTCATGAACTTTAGTGTTGCTTGTTCTAATGATAAGTTGGTTGGACCAACTAGTTTTAGGATTGGATCCCTTAAAATCTGAAAAGTATAAAAGGTGAATAAGCATCCGTTCACCTTTCATGTGATATATTGAAAAAATACATTAATAAGATAATCACATGTACATTTGTTGTCAACCTGTAGTTTGACATTCATAAAGTTGTTTGCTCAATAAAATAGAGTTAAGAGCATAACTTTTAGATTGTGCAATCAAGACAATTCATCTTGATGAAAATGGTTTGGCATTGAATGCCTTCAATAAATAGCTAAATCATTGCTGATGAGAACAAAGATTCATGTGTTGGTTTGAAATATGATATGTTGCATACAATAACACTTGTATCCATTAGACCAATAAATTATGATTATTTCTTCCCTCTCAATTGGTTCAAGGTCAAAACCAACTATTCCATCTAATAGTTTTGATATGCGGTATACAATTAATGAATATACCATGATGTACAAAGATAGAGGATGTATGTTAATTTTTCTAACATAAGGGGGAGATTATAAGCAGCTATGAAATATGTTAGGAATTATCATCAGATCCTCATTTAAAAGATAATTCAAGTCGAATGCCGAACGCATCTCATATTTAAGCTGCAAGTGCTCCTATTTTGTATTCATAAAGGACAAAGTCTACGCATGTAAGAAGCATAATAGACTAATCGGTTCCAAATAAAATAATCCTTGAAAAATAAAGAGCTAATAATCATAATAAGAAGGCAATGTGATCTTGAAGAGCCTACGACATAACACTTCATGAAACCTTATGAGAGGTTCAGGTAAATGAAAATAATGAAGTGATGAGATCTCAAAATGTTATGTCATACTGTGAACCGATACGAAATGATATATCATCAATGATATCTTTGATATAATATTGGCACAATATTATAAAAGATTATGAGGATCTGAATTCTACGTTTATTTAAGCATGCTGACGTAGAAACATTTATCAAGTGACATGAAAGGATGCATCTTGGTATGTGAAAACTTATTTGATTTGCAATCCAAACACTTGAAGATGTCACTCATGAAATGTTGAATATTGTCACTTGACAAAATTTACATGAAAACTTTTAAGGATTCAAAATGTTTGAAGCATATAAAAGTTTCTGGGAAACTTATTTATAATCTTTATATTGTATAAGCTTATAGCTTGAAAATTATTGAAACTCTTGGACAGTTTTCAAAAACAATAGTATATTTTCTTAAATGAGAAACATGCATAATTGAATAAGGGTTCATTCTGACCTCAATAAAAGAATGAGGAACTCCTTGGTTATGAAGTACCATATCTTAGTATAATTGGTGCACAATGTATCTTACAAATACTACAAGTGATATAAGTATGACCATGAGGATGGACGTGTGAAAGTGTAATGAACCTGGGGCTTGGAGTGTGCAAGATAAATGCAAAAGAGGGCCTAAAACACACACCAAAACTGAACCTACACTACACTCCATGTGCGACATTTTGAGGCTTTTCATTAAAGGGCCTTTTGGTCATTTTGTATTCTAGTTGTAACCTAGTATAAATAGAACATTGTAGGTCATTTTTGTCTTAGACTTTGACGATATTTGTAAGTTGTATAACACTTTGAAAGACAAGTCCTCTCTTCTCTTTAGGAAGAAACCCGAAACTAGGGTGATACTAGTGTAGAATCACCAGTGTTGCATTCATGGCTTGAGATGTTGGTGTTTAGAGGAGGTAAAGTCCCTCTTGTGTCAACGTAGGAGTTAGGTTAATCGTTGTGTATAGCGTTAAGGATCCAAGAGTATCACATGTTCTTGGGTTCTTAAGATTATACCAACCAAGGTCTAACTATCTATCCCTTTTATTTATTGTAATCTTGTAGCCGTTTGTGTATCTTGTAATCTTCAACCCGTGAGTTGTTGTCTCTTGTTGCTATTGGTCTTATCATATTATCCTCATCTTAATGTTGTTTTTGCTATTTTGGTGTTGAAAACACACCTTTCTATCTCGTCATTGTGTGTTGTAGTGAATTCGAGAGTTGGTCTTCAATAGGTCCTCGAATCTTGTGATTTGTGGACTGCTTAAAGTGTAATTTCGTGTATCCCTTGGTTTTCTTGTATCATTTGGTATCAAAGTGTGGCTTGATCTTGTTCCTACAAGATCAATCTTGGGTTTGTTAGTTAAAAAAAAATTGTTGAAAAAACTAAAAATACAAAAAAATAACAAATTGTCCAATTTGTGTTCTTGGCCGAAAATTGTGTTCTTGTTGTGTATTGGCCAAGATTTTTACTTGTCTTTGTTGTCTCTAAGTATTAGTATTGTTACTCACTAACACATTGAGCCTATATCTTAGATTTGAGCTTGAAATGTTGGTGTTGTTGTGAACATAAGCTTGGCCGATTGTTGTTGGTGTTATTGTGGCTCACGGTTTGGAATTGTAATGTGAACATTGTTGTTGTTCTTAGTTTGGCCGTGTGATGTTATAAAATTGGTGGCCTAAGACCAATTTTGTTAAAGATATGGTAGTCTTGGCCGTGTGAGACAATATTATTGTGGGTTTAGAGTGGGCCGTGAAAAGGGAATTGTTGGTGTTCTTGAAAATTGTTGTTGTTGTTCTTGGTGAATGTTGTTGTTTTTCTTGATGTTCATCACTAACTTCATACCTTTCTAAAAAAATAAAGTGCTTATTTGATCCAAAAAGGTGAAGAAAAAGGTGTAGAAACTTGTTAGCCTTGAAAGACCCCCAATCACCAAAGAACTATCAATCACTTCTCAACAACTTTTCCATGATTTAAGGACCTTGTCTTGAGAAGAAAAGTCAAGTCTTGTTTTTTGAATTTGAAAGAAGATTTCAAAACTTGTTTTCCCTCCTTAACCAATTCCTACCAATTCCAAATTACAATTGGATCAAGACTTGAATTGGAAAATAAAATTTGCTAATAACCGCAACCAATACGTGGCTGCCATGTCACGTTTTATTGTTCACCGATAATTTTTATGTTCAAATTTTATATGTCTTAGCTTCTTATTTGTTGATCCTTCGTTTTGTTTAATTGATCCCAGTACTAATTAATAAACTAGTAAACTCCTACTAGATTGTCAATTAGTCCTTTGAATCCATTGTTTGTGTCTACGTTTCTTTTGTGCTTTTATCATTTTTAAAATCATAGTATTTCTTGGTTCAAGTTCGGACATTACTTTTATTGAGTCTTCAAACAAAGAATCCATTCCGACCAAGGAGTAGACTCACCCCTCGATTCATCACGAACTACGAGCCGACTTGAAACACTTGTAAATCCAAGTGTGAGACGATTAAGTGTGTGAGAGTGTGGTGAGGTCTTTTCAAACTAACTTGTGTTTTGTTTTGTAGGCTTGTTCTTTTTTTTTAGGTACAATTACAAGGGAACCCGCGGCTTCAACCTCTCAACCCATGGACAACAATGCCACCAATGTCATTTTGGCCTACCTTGACACTATGTCCCGAGACCTAGCTATGGCAAATGAAAGGTTGGATCGTATAGTAGGTCAAAGGGAGCAAGTGGGCTGCTCGGACACACATCAAGAGAAAGGTCGTAACTCATGTGAGCTACGAGGTAAAAACGTTATCCCCTACACTCCTATGAACTTAGAATATTGTGTTGTGGCTAGTAGGAGCCAAGTAGGTGTAGTTGCGACTTTGCCTAGGGTAGAGGTGCTCGAGTCTCCTTTTTGTGATACTCTCGGTATTGTTAGGTCACATGAGGACCAAACTCTTGTTGTAGGTACGCAAGCACTAGTTGATCCTTTAGATGACGAAATTGATTCTCCTCGTGAGAATGATTTGTGTCCATCTAGTGCTAGCGCTTATAACTTGACTAAGGTTTCATTACCAAGTGACGAGAGTATTCACACACTAGTTGACCCTTGTGAAAACCAATATGGGTCTACATTGGTATATGAGTTGCCAATAACTAGTGAGGTTGTGGACAATGATCAATCGGGTGGAAATGACCTTGACGTGCTTGATTGTTTAGGAAACCCGAATTGTGATTGTCTTGGTAAAAATGGTTTTACTTGTGATCCCTTTGCTGCCCATGATAGTTTATGTCTATGTAGGGACTACTCACTTGAAAGAGAAAGTGTTGCATGCTTAGAAATTCCATCTACTTCTTCTTTATGTGTTTCTTATGTTAAGACTACTAGTGTTGTTGGACTTGAAACTAGTAAGTACATGCATAAGGAGATCATAGTTGGAGTTGACTCATGTGACACCTTTCTTTATCCTCTTTTTGCTCATGATATTTTTCATAGGGATATAGAGGGTATGCCTAATTTTGAAGACGACACCTTAGGGGAAAGTGAGAGTGGCCGAGGCCTAAGTCCTTGGTTACTCCACCCATTTGATCCCGGTACCATCTTAGGGTGGGGAAGGATTACTCTTGGCCTATTTTCCTTTTGTCTTGATGCTTTCCCGAGCCACCTCCTTTGTAGCATTTGTACTAATCTTTTCATGATTAAAACAAAGGACCCATGGCTATACTTTAAGTTTGTTCTGCCTTGGCATGGTATGTTGATGTGTTATTTTTTGCTAACCCTAATCCCTCATGTCATGAGGATGTGTGTTTTTTGCCTTCTCTTGATTTTGCAAGGTATGGATTCGAGGTCGAATCCTTTTCAAGAAGGAAAGGATGATACAAGTACGACCACGAGGATGGACGTGTGAAAGTGTAATGAACCCGAGGCTTGGAGTGTGCAAGATAAATGCAAAAGAGGTCCTAAAACACACACCAAAACCGAACCTACACTACACTTCATGGGCGACATTTTGAGGTTTTTCATTAAAGGGCCTTTTGGTCATTTTGTATTCTAGTTGTAACCCAGTATAAATAGAACATTGTAGGTTATTTTTTTCTTAGACTTTGATGATATTTGTAAGTTGTATAACACTTTGAAAGACAAGTCCTCTCTTCTCTTTTGGAGGCAACCCGAAACTAGGGTGATACTAGTGTGGAATCACAAGTGTTGCATTCATGGCTTGAGATGTTGGTGTTTAGAGGAGGTAAAGTCCCTCTTGTGTCAATGTAGGAGTTAGGTTAACCATTGTGTATAACGTTAAGGGTCCAAGAGTATCACATGTTCTTGGGTTCTTAAGATTATACCAACCAAGGTCTAACTATCTATCCCTTTTGTTTATTATAATCTTGTAACCGTTTGTGTATCCTGTAATCTTCAACCTGTGAGTTGTTGTCTCTTGTTGCTATTTTTCTTATCATATTGTTCTCATCTTAATGTTGTTGTTGTTGTTGAAAACACACCTTTCTATCTCGTCATTGTGTGTTGTAGTGAATCCGAGAGTTGGTATCCAATAGGTCCTCGAATCTTGTAATTTGTGGACTGTTGGAGTGTAATTTCGTGTATCCCTTGGTTTTATTGTATCAACAAGGCATGACATAACCTTTTTCGGTTAATTTGTTAGCAAGGTATATCTAGTTCTGCTCCTACTAGGAGATATCGAAAATGTGATCAAATATATGAGCTTATTTTATTCTAAAGATTATAGTCCTGATCTTGTTAGTTATGCTGATGTTGGGTACTTATCTGATCAGTATAAAGCTCGATCTCAAATAAGCTTTATGTTCACATGTAGGGATACTGTCATAGCTTGGAGATATACAAAGCAATCTATCTAGCCACTTTATTGAACCATGCTGAGATAATAGCTATTCATGAAGCAAGCCGTGAATGGGTATGGTTGAGATCCATGATACATCTCATTCGATAAAAATATGGTGTGAAATGTGACAATGTACCCACAGTTTTATACGGAGATAGTGTAGCATGCATAGCACAACTTAAGGGAGGATTCATAAAAGGAGATAAAACGAAGTACACTTCATCAAAGCTTTTCTACATACATGAGCTACAAAAAAATGATGATATTAACGTGCAACAGATTCGTTCAAGTGACAATGTGACTGATTTATTCACCAAGTCTCCTCCAATTGCAACTTTCAAGAAGATGGTGCACAAGATCGGGATGCAAAGGTTCAATGATGTTCTCATTAGGGGGAGTTAATATGCGTTGTACTCTTTTTCCCTTATGAGGTTTTGTCCCACTGGGTTTTTCTTATAAGTTTTTTAATGAGGCAGTTTATATGTGTATTGTTAGAGATGTGTACTCTTTTTCCTTCACTAGATTTTTTCTCCACTGGTTTTTTTTCTAGTAAGGTTTTAACGAGACACATTATCTATCAATTAGATATTCAAGGGGGAGTGTTATAAATGTAGCATATATAATGAATGTCTACTTTACCATATATAGTGAATACCTACTTTACCATATATTGTGTATGTCTATTTATGGAAAAGTTACAAACCCCAAGGTTAGTTTTCCCCTATAAATAAAGGAATTTTCCCTCATTGTAATTCATCCCTCAATACTCCATCAAGAGAAATAAAGAAGTCTTTCTCTTCTCTCTCTATTCTTCTTGTATTTGCTTTTTATTTCATAACATATATAAAAATATCATCTATTTATTTATTGTTCTTGAAATATCCTCTCTGTCTACCTATTGAGTTTGATTTGTCTTCTTATTCAATAGATCAATTTGACCCCAATTCATTAATGACGTATCTTTTTTAATTGATCAACTAATAATTAATTTTTCCCCTAAAATCTTAACTCACCCAAATCAAATAACCCGATCTTCTAATGCCCTGCCCCACCCAAAATAAAAGAATTTTTTTTCAGTAATATTCCTATCTGATACAAACAAATAAAGCCGATATATTTCTGATAGTAGCTGTAGTTGCAGGTTCTTATTGAATAAAAGCTGCTCTAAATACAAATTTACTATGAATATCAATGTAGTACAAATATAGAGGAAAAGGCTCTATATATATTAGTTTACAAGTATTGTTATATTTACCTTGTTGTATTTCTTTAACTTTTAATAACCAAAATATTCTTGAACTTGATCTGGATAAAATGTATTTTAATTTAGGATCTCGTCTAAATGAGTTTTCTAATGTGCATTATATTTCAAATAAAGACATAATGTGAATCTTGCGTTAACTCATATTTTCCTGCCTTGCTTTATCTGTGCAAAAAATGTATATAGCCTTCAATGCATTTTTTCTGTTGCGACCAAATTCATGAGGTTTAGCCAAGTATATGAACTTGTTGAAACTAGTTAGGTTACTTTGTATCTTGAAAATTTTGATGTTTTATTATTTGAAGTTCAATGCTAATACACGAATTTGAATGGTAAAAGTTTTTTGGTATGCTTATTTTATATACCTTGAATTTTAACAACTGAGAAGAGAAATTATTAGCCAATTTTTCATTTAACATCATTTTGACTTTATGAATATGCCAATCATTTCAGCCTTCCTGATACTATTTACATGCTTTGTGATCCTTGAAATGCTTGAATATGTTTGCACTTGCATTGGAATGAATTGTCAATTGGCTGAAAAAGATGTCTTCTAGTTTGGGTGGAGCAGGTCATTAGCGAAACAAGTCATTTGATTTAGGTGGGTTGGAATTTTAGAGGAAAAATTAATTATTTTAATTAATTACTAGTTGATCAATTAAAAAAAGACACGTTATTAATTAATTGGGATCAAATTAATCTGTTAAATAAAAGGACAAAACAGCCCAAATAGATAGACAAGGAGGGTATTTCAGGCCCAATAGGTAGATGGAGGATATTTTTGTACCATTTCACATAGTTGAATGACATTTTAGGCCTTTTTTTCGTAGAATAAATAGGGATATTACAATTTATGGGTAATTTTATGGGATTATTTTGACTCAATTCCTCAAATTATCACTCAACTTGTAGATTTATCTCACTAAAATAGTTTTTGAATTTTTTAAATAATATTGTCATTGAACTTGTAAAAATATCTCATTAAAGTAACTTTTGATTTTTTTTAATCAATATGGTCATCAAACTACTAACATAGTCAATTCCTCAAATTGTCACTCATCTATAGATTTATACTATTAAAGTAACTTTTGAATTTCTTAGACAATATTATGATTAAATTTGTAGAAATATCTCATTAAAGTAACTGTTGAATGAGTGAAAATTATTTTCACCTCCCAACTTTATTTTAAAAATCAACTCCCCCTCCCCCAATATTGAATAATAATCATGCTCCCTCTTTTATTCTATACAATATCCATTTTGTCTTTGTAATTTTAATCCTATATTTATGTGTTACCTATTTATATTATATATAATTTATATTTTTTAACCTAGGTATTATAGCATTTTATTTAAGTTTATTAACGTTATAAGTAAAATAATACTTTTTATAAATTTATGACAAAATTTCATGTTATTTTTTAAGATCGTTATTTCAATATTATATGTATTAAAAAGTCATTTGGTGTGAGGTGTAATTATAATAAATCGAGGATAAAATTCATGATTATGTTCTCCTATGTTTGGTTAGAGGTATTAGGTAGTTTTAAAATTACATATCCCACCATTTATACCATAGTGATGGAATAAGTTATCACATATACGTGTTGACACAATTTATTTTGGGATAACTAATCCCAGAATATCTTGTTCTCAATCAAGCCATCCTTAAGTGTGTATATATATGTACATGCATGTGCGTATATATTTTTGCATTAGACCTCTCTCTTACTACATCCATTTTATAATACTTGGCTTTTGTTGACATGACACAATTCTTAAGAAAATTTTATTTAGAGGTGCATTTTACTGAATTAACCTTATTAGTGATACTTTGAAATTTTAAATTTGTCTATACTATTACTTTATGCAGTTACTTAATACTAAGAGTATAAAAAAAAAACATAATACAATTCTCTTGATTTCATAAACTTTTTTCACCTAAAAGATAATGTTCATGTTTTATGAAATTTTTTATATGATTTTTTTAAAAAATGATGATTTTAAAGAAGTAAAAAAAAATTGATGATGAGAGAGTATAATAGGCATTTTAAAAATTCGATTAGGATAAATGGGGAAATATGATTATTGTTTAAAGTTGTGGGAGAAATTTATTTTTTTAGACAAAGTTGGGGAGAAAAATTAATTTTCACTCATTTTTTTTATTAATATGGCTATCGAACTATATACACATATTTTCAACAAGATGAAAACTAACGAAAAAGTTAAATTCTTTATGAAATTTTATACATATTTTAGTATAAACAACATAAATCCCATACTTTGGCTAGTTAATTATCCTCTCTTCCGAATTTGTTATTTAATTTTTCTCTCTCCCAAATTTTAATTATTCTTATACATTGATGTACAATACAACTTATGTATATGATTTAATTGTTTTAATGATAATTAAGAAAAATAAATCATCCGCCTTTAATTACAGTCGCAATTAACGCTATTCTATCAAAATTGTAATTAATTGATCCTTAAATTTAGTAACAACATTTGAATTTCAAAAATTTTGAAACAACATATAAATTTCTTTTCTTATTCATAAAAATTTATCAATTTCTTTGTCTTAATAGTGAAAACGGCATATCAATTTATTTTCCTTATTCTCAACCAATTTCTTTTCATATTTGTGAAGCTCTGTTTTTCAATAAAATTTATCAAGAATATGAACATCACAAATTCCTTGAGGCATTTCGGTATGAACATCGCAATTCTCTTGAGGCATTCCAGTATTTCGTATTTGTGGTTGACATCTGCAATTGCGATCAAATTAGAGATTGAAGAATTTAAAAAAAATTGATGTCTGATATGTCGTGGAAGGTAATTCTTCGCCAATTGATGTCTGATATGTCGTTGATTGATGAGTTGCTATTTTTTGTATATAAAATATTATTCTTATACATTTATTTTTTGTGTATAATGTTGAGTACCATCTCGATTATCAAATTATCTACTTATGTTTGTTATGTTGATAAATATTTAAGTTTGAATTATGTATACAATTGATGAAAGTGATGAAAGTACGCTCATTTCATCACATATACATTAGTATATGTTGTAAATGTACATTCTATAACTACAAGAATATTTTTATCAGTCATATACATAATTGCCTTTTGTATTTGTATTTTCTGACCAGCCAAATACCCATGTGTCTTATGTGCATGGCTAGGAGACTATTTTATTTATCGACTATATACATACGAAATTTATGAATATTTAAAATTGTTATGTATATTTAAATATAATGTGAAATTTTTCCAGAACAACACATACATAAGTTAATTTAAGTATGTTGCTATGTTATTTCACAACATACATGAAAGTGCTGAAAGGTCATTATTTATTTTACTACATATACATAATGGTCTTACATATATATACACACATATATATATGTATATATATATACATATATATATATATATATATATATATATATATATTGTCTTATGTATATGTTTGTTGTAGAACTATTAGGCTTTATTATTCTGTTATTACTACATGGTATGTTTTATTAATCTGCTACATATCTTCTTTAGATTGATCAGTTCTTGTACATAACATGATTATATATTCAAATTGATCAGTTATTTAATGAGGATGTATGAATCGCCAATCATTTCAATGCCAGCTATGAAAAATTGTCCTGTTCCTAAATTTGTACATGAGGAAGAAGTATTATCACCTAAATATCGAAGATCACCTAAAAAGTCGAAGAAAAAGAGACATAAGAAATCAAGTGAAACACTGTCATCAAGCACAAATTGTTGTGGAAAGTGTAGACGAAGGGGTATAACAGGCAAACATTTGATTTCTTCCTCAAAGATAATAGAAATTTGTATTGCTAGATACATAGCATAGTTCACTTGCATTACTTAATAATTAGTTATGTATATTTAAATATGATGTGAATTTATTCTAGCATAGTTTCTACATTTGTTAAATCTTATTTAACGATGTTTCATTTAATGACTATAGTCATAGTTTCTGGTATTTTTTTAAATTAACTTATGAGATGTATTTTTATAATTTTTCGTTGCTTAAACAACGATTGATTGTTATATGCATATATAGTGCTCAACAATCATACACTGTATTTTATGCTAATTATGACATAATTAAGCTAAATAACTGTGTCATATTATACATCTCAATAATAAGAGCAAAGCATCTAGTACATTCCTGAACTATGATCAAATTTGCTATGACACACTTCAACTTCACAGGGGTCCTATTACCCTCCTGAACTCAATTTTAGTGTATTTTTATCACTCTTTTTAGCTAACGTGACACATTTTTAGCTGACGTGACATCTTTGATGTGAGCTTCATTTTTATGTAGTAAATGTGTCCTGTCATCACAGAAGGGTATAAAAAATATGCTAAAATTAAGTTCAGGGGGTAATAGGACCCATGTGAAGTTGGAGTGTGTCGTAGCAACTTTGGCCATAGTTCGAGGGGGTAATGAATGCTTATCTCATAACTGTATAAATAACTATGTTATTATTATTATCTTAGGAGAACAACATATATAGTTGTATGCCATACGTACACATAACTATGTGTTGAACTAAAACAGCTAACAAATATGAATTTTAAAACAGATACACAATTATTTTTATGTATATGACGTGAAATAAAAAAATTATGCAATTTTTATGTCATGCATGTTCAATTTGTAGGTTATACATATATAAAACTAATACAGACACATAACTAAAACAAAAAAATGGTATGAATCGGATAAAGTACATAGTACAATCATATACTAAGTTATATGGGTTGGTGTTCGGTAATTCGATTTCAGATTTTTTTTAATTTTTAATTTTTTTATCTTACTATTAGGTTTACCGAAAATCAAATCGAATTAGTTCGGTGCGATTCAAATTCGGTTTAATAATTTTGATTTTTCGATTATGGGCTTGTTTAAGTCAGTCAAGAGTGTGTAGTTTAATCACTCTTGACCAACAAGTACGTATTGCATTTATGATCTAACCAATAAGAAATAATTTTAATTTATAAATCATGTTACAAGTACCATACCAAGTAATGGTGCAGAAGAGAAGTTAAGAGAAGCTACTAAAGCACTCAATGAGATTGAGACCTGTTGATGAATGTTTATAGATTAAAAATATAGCCATTTCACCCTAATTGTCAAACACGTATGGAATTCAGGAATTGTCTAATCTTAGGATAAAAAACTCATTAGACATCTTTGCTCATTGGCTTCTTTATTGGTTACTAAGGCAGTAGCAATATGATGCAACATTATAAGGAATAAGGAGAATAATACACAATAAGGAAGTAGCAATCTTTGCTCATTGATCATGGACCAGTTACTTAGGGCCTTAGGCTCAGCCCATCGTAATCCATTAAGCGCAAAAGTCCTCTAAAAACACTTGACAGTTCTAAAAAAAACTAAAAAACCCAACCCCACAGGACCATAACCATTGCAACCATTTCCTTTATCGCACTAATCAAATTTTTTTTTTGCTTATTTTTCTATTTTAATGCGTATAATGTTGTTTTTCCTCTCAATTTTGTATGTGTTGTTGAAATCAGTCAGACATTTAAGCCGCCAATATGATGAGTGGACAACCAAATTAGAAGAAGTTTAGCTAATGGCTACAAAGAATTTGATCTCGATGCTCTTGTCGGTATGTTCAATGACGAGCTCATTAAGCTTTGAAATGCTCCTCCTTGTATAAGGTTTTTTTATTTTCCAATTTCATGTCAAATATTAGATTCATTTACAGTACTATGAATTAAAAAGTACATATTTTATTTTTGTTTGATTGACATTTCGATTTTCAGATAACACATAACTAAAAAGTACCAAAAAATTAGTTGCTTTTGCTTAAGTGCTATATTATTTCATTTGTTTTCATGGAAACATCAACATCAACATGTTGTCCCTAAAGTCGTTGGTACTACTACAGACAGTATAAAGCACTAAAAGCCGACATCAACATGCATGAAACCTGAAGATAAGCTAAGAACAGCTCAAATGCTAAATCTGCAAAAGTTCGCAGGTTAAAAACTGATTGTATATTGAGTCCAACACTAGATATAATACAAGAAACAAAGTTTAAGTCGGAACTATAATAAACGACGAATCATTCCACACTAAAACATTATCTATAACATACGTATTCATAATTGACGAGAAGCTGATTCTACATAATATAAGTGTTTTTTTAGTCATCAAGGGGAGGAAAAGAACACTGAATTATTGGCCCAACCAGGTACCTTAAATAATTCAGTGAGAGAATTTGTCTATTTCAAATGAAGCAGCCACTCACGAAAGTAGTAGATTATACCGTGACAATAAAATACAATATTTGATGTATGAGATATGAGACAAACAATGTTCGTGGGAAAATATAGAGATGCATATGGATTCAAATGAAGATCAAAATCAAATGCAAGGAGCTCTATCTCTACAGGCTACAATTGATGACAACAAAAACTAAAATCACGAAGGTCCTTAGCTGAGTTAATTACTCTTATCTGAAATATCCTAAAACTACTTTAACCAAGCTCTTACCTCAGAAGGAGTGAGCATCATAGCCTAAAATTTCCCACATGAAGCAAATATGGTATAATATTTACATAAATGAAACGACTTAAACATGCAGTAAAATATAAGCTCCAACTTTCTGCAAAAATATAGGTATCATAAATATAGGAGAGATGTCTTCCTAGTCTTATACGACTGATATAAGGAACAAAGTAACCTCCCTACTAAGGCACTACAGTGCAAAATAAGGCACAAGTTATACCAGAGAATTAGCTCTACAAGTTGTACATATAGTGGAGCTTATTACAGTTATACTATACCTACAAAAAAGTTACTGCACACAAGGTTTAATGAGGATCAAGCTTGCACCAAATCTCAATGATAGCTGTAAAAGCAACATACTTAGCAGCAATACATAACTTCTCAATATTTGCCTTATCAGTGACAACAATAGGCAATACCATAATAGGAAATAGGTAATAGGCTAATAATAGTTAGGCCTATTGCCAATAATAGTATGCAATAACAGTAACATCAACATACTTAAAAGCAATACATAATTTCTGAATATTTGCCTTACCAATGGCATCAATAGTCAAGACTACAATAGTCCAATAACACTCACTCCAGTAGCAACCATCCTACAGCAAAATAACATGGTGCACTATATGAACCACACAAACAACTTTTTATTGGGACAATGCAGGAACTAGTAGCAACAACCAACAATGCAAAAAGCCAAAAATAGTAGCACAACCTAAAAGGATGAAATAGTAGCAATGTAACAACATAAATGCAAAAATAGTAGCAGCCTAAAAGGCTAAAACAGTAGCAACCCATAAATAAATAAAATAGTAGCACAAACAAGTCTTAAAAGTTAAAATTCAACTAGAGTGAATCATCTCAATTCTTAAGTGTTTAAAGATAAATCAACTTATTCTCATCTTTCATAGAACACTTCTTGAAATGCATATGCAAAGAAAATGTGCCACTTGCTTTCGGATGACAATTGAGGATTAAGCCACATTACAAGCATCTTGCTTTACGCACTTCTTTATTTTCTTGAATTACCTCATAATATTCCTAAATAGTCGAGTAAAGTTTAGATTTAGGAGGAATCACTTGAAACTTTAACATAAAACCAAACATTAGAATATAACTTACAATTTATAAAAGGATATAACCAAACAAATAAAGTATTGAGCTGACCAATCATCACCACTACTAAGCACTAGCAAATCGCAATCATACCTCAATAATGCAAGAGTTTCGTCCACTATTTGTCATTTCTAAAATAAACCTTAACAAATATGTTATACTACAACAAAAGTAAGTATTTTTTATTTTTTTGCAAAAAAACACAAAAAATACGAAGCCTTACCAAGTTCAAGTTTCTCAAAAATCTCTAAATTTTCTTCAACATAAATAGGACTAGTCTCTTGTCTATGCAAATCTTGAACACAAATGAGGCATTGCGCATATTTAGAAGTCAATGAACTTGTAAATGGATTAAGAATACGACTGACGATACTAAATGCATATTCCGATGCCATACTTGACATTGGAATAAACAATACATCACGAACCATCTGTGAAAGGATAGAAAACCTAGGAGAATTAACTTTCCACCAATTTAAGATATCAAAATCCTCAGATTTAGATTCGAATCCAGACTCAGACACAAGCTCTTGGTCTTCTTCACCAAGGTATTTATCCAACTCCAATTTAGTACCTCCAGTACTACCACAATTATTTGACTTCTTCTTTCTATGAAGATTATTTCTCAAAGTATCTGTTTTCAAACTTTGAGGAAGAACAAAATTAGATGAATCAAAGCTAGATGAGTTAGATGAAGTGTATCCAGATGAAGATGAATTATTTTTAGAATCTTTTGAATACTTTCTTACATAGAAAACAAACAAATTCCTCAAATAAGTTTCTACTTAATCACTTACTTTCTTTTCCGTTTCTTTCCCTAATAGTTCTTCAAGTGCAAAGCCAATATACTCAAACTTATTACGGTGATCCCACACAGAAGCAATAAAAAATTATTTTGTTTATCTTTTCAGGAGTCCCCCAATAAGTCTTGAACTTTTGTTTCATACCCTCGACCATTTTGCGCAACTCAGCATCATCACTTGTCATACACACTTTCAAATAAGCATCAAGTTCACATATATCCTCAAAATAAAAATTTCAAGTGACATACTGTGAACCTAAAACCTTTAAAATGAGCTCATAAAATCTTTTAAAAAACTTAATGACGAAATCATCACTTTAAATTGGACCTGCAACACTACCATCTTCACAAACATTAGTAGAAAGATAAGAATTAAAGTTACCATCATAAAAATCAAACCTCTCAAAAGCCTTCTCAAACTTTTCTGCTGCTTCCAACATCAAATAAGTGGAATTCCACCTAGTAGGCACATCTAATGATAACATCTTACCACATTCTATCTTTTATATTTCATGAATTTTCTTATTCTTGAAAGAGAGGATCTAACATACTTGACCATTTGTCTTACCCGTTTGATAGAAGGACCAATTTCTTTCAAATTATCTTGCACAATTAGATTAAGTATGTGAGCCATACATCTCACGTGGAGATGGTTACTATCCATCACATTGGTTCTCCAAATATCTAACTTCTTAGACAATGCAAAAACAATAACATTATTTGAACAAGCATTGTCAACAGTAACAATGAACACATTGTCCAAATTCCAATCAAGCAAATGATTACTAATACACTCTGCCAAATGCTCACCTTTATGACTAGTGATAGGGCAAAAATTCAATATTCTTTTATGAAGCACCCAATCTCTATCAATTAAGTAAGCCATCAAACACATATAGTTAATCCTTTAAACCGATGTCCATGTGTCTGCTGTAAGACAAATTCTTAGTTGCATTTTTCTAAAAAACCTCTTCAAGATTAGTATCAATTCACTATAAACATCATAATAATTCTTGTTATTATTCTAAGGAAAAGAATCCAAAACAGAGATTGGCTTTACTCATAAACTTCTTAAAGCCTTCATTCTCTATGAAGCTAAATGATAGTTCATCTACAATTAACATCTTGACTAAATCTCTCCTAACTACTTCTTGCTCAAATTTCTAATATTCTCCTGATAAATCCTTTGTTTGAAAGTTTACCAGTGTTTGATCACTAGATGGGGTGGACGGGGATTTATACATTTTGCATCTAGCCAAATGTTATCTCAGTCCACTTATTCTATTTTTAGTTGAATTAGCATCATAATTTTGATGACAATACAAATAATTTGCTTTAGCTAGTTTACCATTTTCAAAGATCTTTACAAAATATTCTCAAGCAGTAGATCTACTTTCCATTTCTTTTCTTTTCTTTGGATCCACAGTGTCAATTGAGTTGTCATTGCTATTATAGGGTACGCTATCAGTTAAACCTGTCGCACTAACTCAACTTTCACCATCCATCTATGTAAAATTGAAAAAAAAAACTAAATTAATAGTGTTTACCTTTTGTGAAGTGAGCTCATTCCACAAAAAGAAGAAAAATCAGTTTACAATTTATAAAATCAGTCAATTAGAAAATTGAAAAATCACTAAAAATATTATTTTACAAAAATAAAAGTACAGAACCATCGATTAAAATTGAAAGTTAGAAATGAAAGTATCTTTTATTCTACTCAGAAATGTACAAGGTTATTTATGTTCTTTAGTTCCACATTAGTTGAGGGAATGGTAAGAAGAAGAAACAAGAAAAAGAAGAAGAAAGACAAAAAATAAAATAAAAAAGTATCTGGTTCGCTGCTCCCGTTCATTGTTGGTCCGGTGTTTGTACTTTGTTGTTCCCTTCGCCATTGTTCGCCGCTTTTCACTGTATATTGATTATCGATATTGGTATTCCCCTTTCATTTTTTGCTGAAGGCTGAAGCAGTGTAATACCTAATTAGTAAATACCTACTATTTGAAATTTTGGATTTTGGGTGTGGGTTGTAGCCTATATTTGGGCTGGTTAGTGGCCAGGCTATATAAATGTTAATGGGCTTAAAATAATAGAAGTATATTAAAATTTGGGTTGTGTAATAAATAACTAAAAAATAGAAGTATATTAAAATTTTGGTTTAAAAGAATACCAAATTATGTTTAACACAAAAATCGAATACCGAACCGAAATATCAAATTTATAAAAAGAACAATCAAAATCGAATAAAAAAATCAAAATTGAAAAACCAAATTAATTTGGTTCGGTAGTTCGGTTTTTTAATATTTATGCCCACCCTACTAAGTTATATGGTATTGTCTAGGTTAAGCATATACATAACTTTGTGATGTCCAGTAGTGTCTAGTCAATTTCATATACATAACATAGTTATGTATATAATGTGTAGAATACATAACCTGACGAACAAGTACATAACAAAGTTAGACCTGTTATGGATTTGTATACATACATCCCATGCAACATATATGCATAACAGTACTATGTATAATCCACCCATGTACATAACTTAGTATATGTCAGGCACACTAAAGCATAACATGCATCATTGAATGTGATAATAAAAAAATAAGTTACTATGTTATGATCACTTTGTACAACACAAAACACAAAGTCTTTAAGTTTTCAATTTCAAAACACACCATTACCAATATTTTGCAAAAATATTTGCACAAAAAAATTATTCTAGAACAGAGACTCTTTAAAGCTATTCTGTGCTAACTATTGCTAATTCATCAAGTGATGGATCATAATTTGGTCTTGATCTTGGAGGATCTTTGTTGTCGCTATCATAGCCTTTTTTTTTTCTTGACCACCCCATAATTCTAAAGGAGTGAAGCGTATCTCAATTCAAATACTCTGTATTGTCAGCTGCGAACACTCCACAGTCCCTGAATAGTAAAGTAACTTGAGTTAACAAAAATTATTCAACAATAATATAGGGATGTGCACTTTATCCGTACATAATTAAAAATAAAAAAGATACATAACAAAGTTATTTATATGGGTTTGCAAAATACTCATTTCAAACATTACATATACATACTAATATGAAACAAAACTTGAAAACATACAGATAACACATCATATACATGCCTACCATTCTTTCATATATAAACAATTGCTATGTATATGGCTGAAAATACACATATCTCATCTTGTCTAACAGAGCCATAAACATAATTGTGTTATGTATAACACTGCTTATGCATAATATATACATAACTCTATAATGTATATGGCCTGAAATTAAACAACCAGTAGTGTCTGTTTCAATACATATACATAACAAATTTATGTATATGGGTTGAAATAAAACGTCCAACAAATGACGTAACTACAAATATATACATGACTCATTATGTATCACAATTTAAAATAACAACATGAATTTACTAAGTAATCAGATCATACATATAACATATTTATTGTATAAGAAGGTATCTCTAACCCTATATATAACTAAGTTATCCATAAGGTTGAAATAACAATAAAATGCTCTTATATAACAATGTACAAGATTGCGCAAATTGATAAAAAATATAAATTCAGCAATAAATCACTATATCTTTGAAAGATGCGGGCGTGAAGATTCTTCACTTTTTATCTTACTTGAAGATTTTCGATGGTCTTTTTAGAGCTTTTACAAGCAACTTTCCTCGGCTTCTTCATCTTGGCGGGATCGTTTCAGTGTTTTGATCTATTTTTTCTGAAATTGGGGTCCTCATTATCAAACGTTCTAGGAATAAATCCAACTATGAAATAAATAATGAGATAACCAAGTTATGTATAATGTTGAAATAACAATAAAACACTTTTATATAAGAATGTATAAGATTGCGTAAATCGATAAAAAAATACAAATTATAAATAGCCAAAGGATCCAGACACAACCAATAAAATAATAGAGAAAGAAATTTGAATCAGCAACAATATAAATTTACCATGTTATGACTCAAAAATAGATCAAACAAAGCAAATTTGAACTCAAGTATCGTAAAAAAAAAGATCACAGAACGTGGATCTTGATGTTTATTATTCAAAATGTAGTGCAATGATTAAAAAACCACCATAAATTGACTTGAAATCTCAAGATGATGCCAAATCATATGTGTGATCCAAGATTGGTCTATGCGCGCACCTCCACACGTGGTTCAAGCTGGATAAACTCCGGTGGCTTTGTCGACATGTGAGACTTACTTACACTTTCTCCGGTCACCATATTATGGGTAATGAAGGATTAGAGAAAGATGTTTTTCCTAGTAAGATGGTGACAATTAATTTAAAGTCGCACAAATCAAAAATCAAATAGTCTGATTTCGACAATCATCAGTGGTGAATTTCACGTACCACCACTTCAAATCTTACACCTTTGATACCATCCAAAATAAAAATTAAAGAAGATTGCTACTGGAGATTTTTAGTAAGTTGAATGATGATGATGAGCAGTTTGATCCACATATGGTTGTAAATTCAAAATTGATAACCGCTTGAATATGGCTCCTTGATTGTAGGCACCTTTTAAGGATGGAAAATGTATGGGGAGGAAGAGTTGTGTATATGAGATAGAGAGAGAAATTGTAAAAGTGAGATATTTATAATAGTTTAAGGATATGGGATACTGTGTAATAAAAGAAAGTAAAGTTGTGTATATAAGTAATTTTTAGTATTTTTTTAGGATTTATCTTTTAGACCCAATACTCATTGACTCATTATACAAAATTCATTTGATTCACTTCAATGGATCTTTAATCACCCCCCCCCCCCCAACTTTGAATAATAATCAAAATCCCCCCTTTATCTTAATCAATCTTTAAAATGCCTATTGTACTCTTTCATTATCAACTTCCTTTTTTTACTTCTTTAAAAATCATGATATTTTTTTTAAAATTCATGTAACATTTTCTCTTGGAAACATAAACATTATCTTTTAGGAAAAAAAATGAGAAATACTAATTAAGTACACATGCTAAAGATGATCTGCTATATCTTGTTTTAATGATAATAAGCTTACAACAAGAGATCAGATTCTTGGATTTTCAAGGCTAAAGTATAGCTGGCATGCGCCTGCACATTTTTGTTATCTAGTGTAACAAACTGCGCAGGTGCTTCTTGTACTATTTAGGACACCTGGTCTAATTGCATTTTAACTATAATCATTACTCTACTAGAAAAGATAAAGGATGCTTCTCAATTAATAGTTTTTGCAAGATTTAAAATCAAAGTGTTAAGAAAAAGAAAAAGCCAAAACCCATTTTCAGCATAAGTTTTTAGTTCAGTATGTGCTTAAGAAGAAAATTCTTCTTGAGTCAAATATTGGTCTATAACTGAATTACTCATGCTATAAGAGTAATGTTTTCTCTTTACTTTGATAGTGCTTAGGTACAGTATCCTGAGCTTAAAACTAGTTAGAGTTAATCAGTGTTGAGGGAGTCTTGACAGAGTTGTCAAGGTGAGGTTGTAGTAGAGTTACTACAAGCAGGAGGAGTCTAGAGTTAGGATCAAGTTCGAGTCTGTAATTTAGAGGTTGATTATAGTGAACTTCTGAAGAACTTGTGAGGGAAAGCCATGATTTTTACTTCCTTGAGCAAGGAGGTTTCCATGTTAAATCTTGTGTTCTTTAAGTTTTCTGTACTGTTTTGTGTTTCTGATTAATTTACCGTTTTATTACCTGTGACTGATTTTGAGGGACCTGGTCCCTTACTGTGTGGTGCAACCCTCCTCGTTTCATCAATTGGTATCAGAGAAAAAATACTCTAAAAGGTTAACACCTAGACTGAATTGGTTATAATGGCTGCTCCACCCAATCTGGAAGAAGGGCAATCTACCATTAGACCACCTAGATTAATGGGCAATACTATGGGTGCTGGAAAACTAGGATGTTTGACTTTATTATGGCTAAGGACAATGAGCTTATGGATATAATTCTTGATGGTCCTTATGTGCTAGTAAAATAGGTTAAGGATGGAGATATAACAAGAATGGTTGTTAAAAGTAGGAGAGAGTATGATGATGAAGATAGAAGAAAAATTAAGAAGAATTATAAGGACAAGAAATTGCTAGTTTATGGCATATGGCCTGATGAATACAATAGAATTTCTGCATGTGAAAATGCTAAAGAAATCTGGTATTATTTGAAGACTGCTCATGAAGGTACCGCTGATGTGAAGGATTCAAAAGTTGATATGCTGACTACTCAATATGAAACCTTCACAATAAAAAAAGGAGAGACTATCCAAGAGATGCATGCAAGATTCACTTTAATCACCAATGAGTTGCACTATTTAGGAGAAGTGATTCCTTTGTACAAATAGGTGAGAAAAATTTTAGGGGTTCTGCCTAAATCCTGGGAAAGAAAAGTGGATGCTATCACTAAGGCAAGGAACTTAAAAACTCTCACTATGGATGAGCTTATTGGTAATCTGAAGATACATGAACTCAAGAAACAACAAGGGCAAGAAAAGAATGAAGTAAAAAAAGAAAAATCTCTAGAATTGAAGGCCTCTAAGTCATATTCAAGTGAAGAAGACACTAATGCTGACTATTTGAAAAAAAGAATTGTTAAAGTAATGAAGGAAAGTGGCTAGTTTCAAAGAAGAGGAAACACCAACAAGAAAGGAGACTCTGTTGAAGTTTGTCACAAATGTGGAAGTCCTGAGCATTTCATCAAGGACTGCCCAATAGACAAAATGGACTATCAGGAATATCTCAAGGATAAAAGTTACAAAGGAAAGAACAGGGACCAGGTCCCTGTATAATCAAGAAGAAAGGCTGTAGCTGATTTTACAGTAAAACATGCCTTAGCTGTTTGGGGGTATTCTTCCAGTGAATCTGAAGAAGATGGAAAGAATGAATATGTTTCCATGCTATCAGTGATGGATGATAAAATGACCTTTGAATCCTTGTTTACTCTTATGGAAAACACTGGAGATGAAGAAAAAAATGAGGTAACACTTTCTGACATAAACTACTCTGCTAAAAAGATTAAAAAAAGCTTACCTATGTGTTGATTGACTCTATATGTCAACTGAGTACTGAGAAATATACTTAAGAAGAGAAAATAGAGAATCAAGAGCTTGAATTACTTGCTTTAACTCTCCAAATTTTTGAAATAAAAGAATAGTTTGCTAAGATGAAAACTAATAATTTGAGTTCTTGTGGCAACTGGAGAAAGTAAATGACTCTGATGATAAGAGAAAGAAAAAATCTTCAAAGTTTAAGATTAATCTTGAAGATAAATTGGAGGATTCTCAAAAGCATCTTATGATTGCACTCCAGAAGAATGAGGAGTTAGAAAGGGACCTGGTCTGTCTGAGGAAAAAACTTAAAAAATCCCTACAATGGACTACATCCTTACAGATCATTTCTAACATAATTGGTCAAGGAATTAATAATGGTAAAGTCCTTGGGTATCAGTACAAAACTCAATCACCCAAGTCTCAAGGCAAGGTTGTTCAAGATATTAGAAACAAAGTCCATAAACCTTTATGCACTCACTATGGAAGAGATGGACACATAAATGAGAACTGTCAAAGTTGGAATAAAACTAGAATAAACAGTGTTAGAGATATCTAGCAAGGGAATGCCTATCCTAAAGGTTCTATACTTTTTAAAAATATGAAGAAGCTCTTTTTACCAAGATGGACCAAGAAGGATTTGATTACACACTTGTCTTTCAATTTGGAACTCAGACTCAAGTGGGTTCCTAAATCTAACAAATGATTTTGTTTACAGAAGAGAGAAAGAATTACAGTCAGAACATGATTCATTGATAGTCGGGATTCAAAGAATGACTAGAAGGTTTGATGTATTCTCTCTCTCAAGGTACTTCAAAGTGGAGGTGTCTCATGTGGAAATGGTAAACAGAATAAAAAATATTTGTGGCTGATGGGAAGTAACTTACCTTGGTGTTCAATATCAAGATGCTGACATGAGACATGTAAGTTTCTCTGTGCTAAACTAGTTGATTTTAAGGAACCTGGTCCTTGGAATGCAAAAGCTAAAATTTCTAAGGAAAAAGGGGTTAAGAAGAGGAGAAAAGCTACATGTGTGGGATACACATGAACAAGCTAAGTACATAACGTTCTCATCAAAAGGAACTTTGCGTGTTGAAGAAAGTGTGAATGAAAATGTTAGATGAGTAAAAACAGATGGTAAGTAAAGGTAATGGTGATCTAGGAATTCAGTGACAAATTTTTGCTCCAAACTAAAAATATATCAATAAAGGGTGAGACAAGTTTTTCAGGGACCAGGTCCTTGTAAAAATAATTCAGAAGGTCAAACTAGATGCACATATATTCTCATCCCCCTGGACATTCTTGCTTGAAATTTGTAGACAGAAGTGCAAATAAGAGCCTAAGTCAGAAATCTCATGGTTTTTTTAGTATTCCTATCCCAAAAGTGAGCTTACAAAGGTGAAAAAGATTATGAAAGATACTGGTTGGTTCAATGTAATGCAGAAGGAACCTTGAAAATTTAAAGGATACTAAGTATGGGCCTTGGTCCTCAGATATTTTGTAGAAAAATTCTGGTATGATGTGGTGTATTAAAACTAAAAATCTGAAACTAGAATTGATCAAATTAATTTGTCCTACTAGATGGTTCAGTTTTTCTCCACCAAATTAGCTATGATCAGGAGACAGGTATCCGTGGTAAAGTGTGTATTTGGTAGTCTAACTTAGTACCATACTTTGCAGGTATACACCCATAGGAACAACTTTGAAAGAAAATAGATGAAGTATGCACAAGATTGAGAACTCACTCAAATAAAGAGAGGGACTTGGTCCCATCTCTCTGATTAGTATCATGAATGTGCATGCATTTTTTGTTTTGTTAAGAAAAGCTGCATCTTTTCTCTCTTTGTCAGAAAATTTGCCTTATCCAAAAAGGGAAAGATTAGACAATTTGAAATCAAACTTATCTTTCTCAAAAAACTCATCTTTGTATCAGCTTCGTGGACTCTGCCCAACTTAGCTATCCTAACCATTCAAAGCCAAACCCTTTCTTCACTCACCTTCCTGATGAATATTTATCCTTGAAAATACATGATCCCTCTGGTAGTGTAATGATTGGTGATGCTTGGGTTGTTGAAAATCTCATTCTGCTATTACATTACCCAAGAGAAAGTTTGGATGGTCCTAAGAAACAAAATGACAGCTTGAAAACAATAGTCTCTGGAGTAAAATCTGGAAATCCTACTAAGAAGTACCATACTTTTGAGGGACCTGGTCCCAAGAAGAAGAGAATGACTGATGATGAACCTATTAGAGTTTCTAAAAGAATAAAAAGATGCAGAAATTGGGAGATTACAGGTACAAATTCAGTAATTTTCAAAGGAGGCCCAAGGGTCTTTGCAGAACATAGAAGTGAGAATGTTGAACTCAAGAAGAAGGTTACGACTCTAACCAATAAGGTTCTGAGCTTTAATATAGATATCAGGATGCTAACCAACGAGTTGTTGCACTATCTTAAGATGACCTTACTTCTCCAAACCTTCTCCCTAAATCCTTCACCTTTTTAACTCCTCCAACTTCTGTGGCATTTTCTATGGAACAAGAAATATATATCTTGCACTGTAATGATACCTAAACTATTAAGTATGACTGAGTTCTTTCTTTTGTTCTCTTTATCTATTTCTACTTTATTTCTAAAGTTATTTTTTATATTAGTGTTGCCCCAGGGGCCATGTGTTAACTGACCTGTGCTTATTTTACTCTTTCTTTACTGTTTTTACTTTTCAATGGTGCCAAAAGGGGGAATATTGATTTCATGTGGAAGGGATCAGGTACTTAGTGTGTAAATATTAAATTACAGATGTGTATGGAATGTTGATAGGGGGAAGTATGTGATGGAAGTATGTGATGTGCTAAATAGATGGATAAACTCCGGTGGCTTTGCTAACACGTGAGACTTACTTGCGCTTTCTCCGGCCACTAGATTATGGGTAATGGTGGATTAGAGAAATATTTTTCTTTCTAGTAAGATAGTGACAATTAATTTGAAGTCACATAAATCAAAAATCAAATTATCAGATTCTGACAATCATCAGTGGTGCATTTCACGTACCACTTCAAATATCACACTTTTGATAAGACTTTGATATCATCCAAAATAAAAATTGAAGAAGATTGCTACTGGAGTTTTTTAGTAAGTTGAATGATGATGATGAGCAGTTTGATCCAAATATGGTTGTAAATTCAAAATTAATAACCACTCGAATATGGCTCCTTGATTGTAGGCACCTTTAAGGATGAAAAAACGTATGGGGATGAAGAGTTGTGTATATGAGATATAGATAGATAAATTGTAATAGTGAGATATTTGTAATAGTTTGGGGATTTTGAATATTGTGTAATAAAAGAAAGTAAAGTTGTGTATATAAGTAATTTTTAGTATATTTTTTAAGATTTATCTTTTAGATCCAATACTCATTAGCTCATTATACAAAATTCAATTGATCCACTTTAATGGATCTTTAACCCCCCCTCCCCAACTTTGAACAATGATCAAACTCCCAATTTATCTTAACTAAATCTTTAAAATGTCTATTGTACTCTTTCATTATCTACTTCATTTTGTTTCTTCTTTAAAAATCATGATATTTTATTTTTTAAAATTCATGTAACATTTTCTCATGAAAACATAAACATTATCTTTTAGGCAAAAACTGAGAAATACTAATTAAGTACACAAGTTAAAGATGATCTGCTATATCTTGTTTTGATGATGAGCAACTTACAATAAGGGACCAGGTCCTTGGATCTTAAAGGCTAATGTACAGCTGACACACGCCTGCACATTTTTGTCATCTAGTGTAACAAACTGCGCAGGTGCTGCTTGTACTATTTAGGACACCTGATCTAATTGCATTTTAACCTTAATTATTATTCTACTATAAAAGGTAAAGGATGCTTCTCAATTGATAGTTTTTGCAAGATTGAAACTCGGAGTGTTAAGAAGAAGAAAAAAGCAAAAACTTATTTTCAGCTCAAGTTCCCAGTTTAGTGTATGCTTAAAAAGAAAATTGTTCTTGAGTCAAATATTGGTCTATAGCTGAATTACTCATTCTATAAGATTAATATTTTTTCTTTGCTTTGATAGTGCTTAGGTAGAGTTTCCTTAGCTCAAAATTGGTTAGAGTTAATCCGTGTTGAGGGTGTCTTGGCAGAGTTGTCAAGGTGAGGTTGTAGTAGAGTTACTACAAGCAGGAGGAGCCTAGAGTTAGGTTCAAGTTCGAGTCTGTAATCAATAGGTTGATTATAGTGAACTTTTGAAGAGCTTGTGAGCGAAAGACGTGGTTTTTCTCTCTTGAGTAAGGAGGTTTCTACGTTAAATCTTGTGTTCTTTAAGTTTTCTGTACTATTTTGTGTTCCTGATTAATTTACTGTTTTATTGCCTATGACTGATTTTGAGGGACCTAGTCCCTCACTTTGTGGTGCAACCCCCCGAGTTTTATCATGATCTATAATAAAGTAAATTAGCATAATGAGAAAATTAATTTTATTAACATTATCAAAACTCTAATATTTATTTTATACAAATAAAAATAGCAGGTTATAATAACTACTTAAATATATTTTGATGTAGGAAATACAAAATAATTGATTTGATTAAAGTCAATGTTTTAAAGATTGTATTTATTTATATGTTAAATTATTTTGAGCTATAATTTATGTAATACTTCATTAATGATAATCAAAACTTGTTTATTTATAAAATATAGACAATAGAGAATACCCTCGCCATTTCATATTACTTGCGTAGTTATTTTAATTTACTTGTCCAATTTATGAAATTAGGAGGACTTTTTAAAGTATTAAATAACTTCATAAAGTAGTAGTAGTCAAATTTAAAGTTTAAAAAGTATTATTAATATGGTTATTTCAGTGAACTACACCTCTAATTAAAATTTATTTAAGGACATGTCATACCAAGAAGAGCTAAGTAATATGAAATGCATGGAGTAAGAGAGTGGAGACAGACAAAAATATATGCACACACATGTACAAACATACACATATGATTAATGCATATAATATTGAAATAACGGTCATAAAAATAACATTAACTTTTGTGACAAATTTATAAAAGTGTATTCTACTTGTAATGCTAATGAAAATAAATAGAAAGTTATAAATACCTAGGTAAAAAATAAATTATATATAACACAAAGGTTAAAAAATAAATTTTATATAACATAAAGAGGTATTACATAAATATATCTGATATAAGGGTAAAATGAACATTGCATAGAATAAAGCGAGAGTTTGCTTATTGTTCAAAGTTGAAGAGGGAGTTTGATTTTTAAAGAAAAGTTGAGGAGTGATAATGATTTTCACTCAAAATAAATTATATTTATGTAACAAGAGCTAGATGAAAGTGCAATCTCTCATTAAAATGTATCTATATCTCTTTTATTTTTAACAAAAGCTTATACATTTATTATTTTAGTTTATTTTTTGTTTAAAATTCAATCTAATTATAGAATTTATAGCATTTTAGATGCGCAAAGATGGAGAAAAATTAGAGAAAATTATGCAAAATATTCCTTGGATTAAATTTTTTCACAAAAAATAACCCATTTTTTTTTTATTACGGGAAATAAACTTTCGACCAATTTTTTTTTAATAAATGGCGAGTCGATCATTTTTTTTTTGAAAAAAGATGATCAATAATAGTAGCTTTTCATTTCTTTCAATATATGTTCCATTCGACCAACATTTGGAGTTCTAGTTTGGTGATTTCAACGGAGCAATGATGTGAGTCTGTCTGTCTAAGCCTCGTCGTAGTCACTGGTTGCTTCGATGGGAGATTCACCAGAGTTCAATAATTTGCTGTGAAGGAGAAGGTGAAGGGTGGAAGAGACTATTTGGTTATTGTTTGCATGGTGGTGTGGTGGAGCATTGGAATTTATTTCATTAGAAAAGAGAGGTGGATAGGTTGAAAAAGGAGAGAACAATTGTTGATTGTTTGTCCGGATCTTAACCAAAAAATGAAAAAATACTGAAAGTGGAAACTGATAATAGTGGTGGGTTGGTTGCTATTTGGGTGGTGGTGTGGTGGAACATTATCATTTGTTTTGTCTGAAAAGGGAGGTGGATAGGTTGAGAAAATAAAGAAAAAGTGGTGGAACATTGTAATGCCCCGAAATCTAATTTTTGGGATGCCACACGGTGCTCCGAACTACAAGTAGTCCTGAGCTAACCCTGGCTTCTTTTTACTAAATCTGAATCTCAAAATAGGGGAAAATGAACATGAAAACATAATAAATATGGAAATCTTATCTGAAGCATACTTATCTCACAAGTCTTAGTAAAACAATAATGAAAAATCTGGATACGGAATCAAAAGTCTAAACTGAATCTAGTAGTCCGACAAGCCTCTACTGACTGAATCTAGAAAGTCACTGGGACTGGCCCCAGCTGACTCAAACTGTCAGAAATGAATACTAAACCATCTACTAGATAAAAAGGAAATCTGAATAGCTAAGTCCTCGAACTATGATGGCTCACCAACTGCAGAGATGTAGATGAGATGCTCGAAAATCACTCACGCTGTTGAGACTGAGCACCTGAACCTACATCATGAGACAATGTAGCACATAGACGTATATGCAGATCAGTAATTTGATGATTTACTGAGTATTTGGGGTGAATGCAATATGTAAACAAAATATCATCATAATTTATAAAATCATGCATGCTAAATGTAAATGACTCACATAGGCTTGAGTAATCTGAAATCTGAAGATCATAAATCATGAACAATAAAGCATATAATATGAATCTTGTGAGCCATTACATTCAGTTCTAAAATCTGTTCTTTTCTGAAAACTACCGCATTATCTTTTCAACTGTAAGGGAAATGCTTCATCTCAAGACTTTAAGAAATCTTAAAATCCATAGATTTTAAAACATATACTTTTATCTTAAGGCTTTCAACAAGTAGACTATTTTAAGAGTAGGGGACTTCTTTTGGGGGGTTCTTCTAACTGACATAAATAATGTGAGCATTCATGGAGTCCAACGTCTTACCCATGTTGGGGAGAGCTATTCTACCCTTGCCATCGGAATAGAACTTCTTATCTTAAGTGATCACAATCTTAGTCATCCACGTAGAAGTGGGAATAATATTAATCCTACGGTGGCACGTAGTTCTGGGGCATGAAACCTTGGTAACATACCCATCTCGGTACTAAATAATACTCCCATTCTTATGTTCAGGATCTTAAGAAATCCACTTCAAAAATAGCACAAGGGTTTACAAGAAAATCAATTATGCTTTTCTTTCTTTAAATCTCAAGTCATATGAACAATGTGGATTCTTTATCTTAGCTTAAGACCAAAAGGTCAAATCTTTATCAAAAACCTGAGAATAATCTTATCATAGGGTGCTCATAGCACAAATAATCTTGAAATAGCAATCTCTAATTAGGGCTTAATGACCCATGCTTCAAACTCATATAAAATCATAGCAAAACATCATGCTCAATATGCTTCTTGAAAATACTTCAACAATATCAAAATAATAAAATCAAGAATCTCAATATCATGCTTAAACTCAATTGGAAAAAATCTGGAAAATTGCATTATACACATAATTATATGAAAATAGTCATGCGATTCAACATTAAATCACTTGAAATCTCATAAGCTTGTA
This sequence comes from Capsicum pubescens, assembly GCA_030864215.1. Lineage (NCBI taxonomy): Eukaryota > Viridiplantae > Streptophyta > Magnoliopsida > Solanales > Solanaceae > Capsicum > Capsicum pubescens. The sequence goes on from CM061548.1 coordinate 289,789,549, forward strand.
AATAACAATAATGGGTATAAACCCTAATTTGAATTTCATGGAAAATCATATAAAATTTAGTAAAATTAGAATTAAAATAAGTTTTGGGAACAAAGACGAAAGGATTGTCCTTGTTCATAAACCCACATACCTCAATTGATGATCTTAGATGCTAAAACTTAAATCTTGGATCTCTATTGATGCTTTGGAGTGAATTCTTAGAGTTCTTGAGTTAGGGTTTCTAAATCTTGAATTACCTTGGAGAATTAATAGAGAAATTAGGTTTCTTGGAAAAGGAGCTTTGATGATCTAGGGTTTTCTTTTGAGATAAAGTGGATGAAATAAGCATAAAGTTCTTTGGAATATGTTAAATCTTGTGTTTTAGACGGATTGGGAGCTTGGGAATTGACCAAAATACCCTCTTTAAGCTTTTAAATGAAACTGAAAAACACAATATTTTTCGAACTGGGTGGCCGCCGCGATGAGACACTATCGTTGTGGCTCACTGGAAAGTGGACGAATGGAAACTAAGCTTTCACCGCGATGCACCGCAATCGCGGTGCCCTTTAGTTTGCCATTTTGGCCACTGGCGCGACGCGCCAGTATCACGAAGGCTCACAAAAAATTGACAAATGGGAAATTGGCCCTCTCTGCAATGCGCCAATATTGTGGAGGTCCATTGAAATTTGACAATTAAGAATTTTGCCTTTCCCACTACGCGCCAAGTGCCCAGGTGCCACACTGTCAACTTAAAAATGCCATGACTCCTTCACCAAGTGTCGGATTTGGGAGAATCTTATATCGATGGAAATCTTATTAAATTTTTCATACAATGGAATTTCTAAATCTGAAAAATTCCATATAGAATAAATATTATTCATTTTTGAAGCTATCTCTTAATGTTCCAGGAACGATTTTAAGCTAACAAAGTTCGGGGTATTACAAACATTGTCGTGTTTTTGTGGCTAGTTCATTTTTGGGCTATTTTTTTTATAAAGAAAACTTGGCTATATTTGTTGTAAAATAATTACTTCATTGTATATATTTAAAAATAATCCATAGTAATTATGCATCTCCATATTTTCTTTTAGCTAATCTCTATTTTTTATTAAGAGGAATCTTTTTAATTACAAATTTGAGATTAATATGTAGATGAAAGATATGGAACGATGGTATGATTTTTCATGGAAAAAATGATTTAGATTACCTTCATTTTTCTCTAAATACATGAATATAATTCATTTTATTTAAGACACATTTGAAATGGATTCAATAAATTATATATAATAAATGAGTATATTATCTAAAAATAAAACTTAAATATGTATGAGTAAATTCCGTTAAAAATTACCTTTCCGTTAGTTTTAACCTTGTTGAAAATATGTGTGTAGTTTGATGATCATATTGACCAAAATAATTCAAAAGTTCCTTTAGTAAGATGTTTCTACAAATTCCGTGATAATATTATCCAAAAAAATTTAAAAGTTACTTTGAAGGGATACTCCTATAAGTGACAATTTTAGGAATTGGCTCGATTGTTCTACAGTATTCTTTGCACAGTAATCTCACTATTTTAGTACAAATAATTCCCATATTATTTAGTACCTCATATCAAATATTGGATAAAGTTAATCCTAAACTTTATCTTGCAATTATTTTCCTTATCCAACGTACTAAACAACTCATTAAGACTTTGTTTAATACTTCTGTGTGTTAAGAAAATAGACGCATCTCCCGCTATGAGCGAAGTCTGAAAAGAATCAGACCACAAAGATTTATTGCACAATCTTATTTTGCAATTTTAAAACTGGTTATTTCCACGGCTTGAACCCGACTTTACATATGTGTTAATTTAACCAAATCCTTCTCATTTCATTTGCTTTTTAATCCCATTCTCTAGCCTTTTAAACCAAAATGCCTCCCCGCCCCCCTTAAAAAAATTCTCATTGAGTTCAAAATTTAGTATCTAATTTACTATGTATATGAATTTATAAATTTATATTATTCCTTTTTAAAATAAATCTTGCATATTATTCATAAGTTCCTTTAAACATAAAATATAAAACAGATAAAATTCATAATCAACTGGAAAAAAACTTTCACTCTAGAAATATAATAGTGTTGTAAAACTAATATGTATGGATGTCCAACATTCTAGAATTTACTCCCACTACTTATTTTCATTACTTTCCTCCATTATGAAAATAACTTCCACCATTCATGACCACTATTCTTGTAACCTTACACCTCTATAACCTCCTCTATTATTTTCATGGTTAATGTCATGTTTATGACAACCTTTTGTATACCTCTATGTAACACTATAAATAGATGAATTAGAGTTCATATTATACATACTTGAAGTACTTGATACTGATAAGAATAAGAGATCCTTCATCTATTCATCTCTCATTTCTTCTCTATTTTATTATTTTCTATTGTTAATCTTTTAGCTTAGTTTTAAAACATGTTATCAGCACGAGACTCAAAGAGTATAGTTTCAATTTGATGGTTGTCTTCCTTCGTCTATGATGTTTATATTGGAACTTGAGGATTTTCTTTTATTTGTATATCTAAGTAAATCAGGTAAAACATTCCAATAATATTACTCAACTTTCTGATTTTTTTTTAACCTTTTGGTTGTTCCCTCGTTATGAAAAATGTATACAACGTTGATTTTCGGGTTTACTAAAATCTATATTTTACAATAAGAACTTTAAACACATGTCCAACTAAAGTTTGAACAATTCAATGAAGTTGTAACTATGTATTCACAACTTTGAATTTTAACAATAGGTTCAACCAAACTTATGAACAACCAAAAATGAAGTTCAAACTATATTCTGGAAAATGGCAAAATCAAATATTTAGAAAGAGATGAAGATTGGAAGATTCAAGTCCATCGAATTCACAATATGTCCTTAAGAAAATTATTTTCCTCAATTACCCGAGGTTGTGGAATATATCCTGCTACGATAAAATGAATCACTTCGATAGAATAATGGTACCTCAAACTCTGTCAAACTCCAAACACACTCAATGGTAACGAATCACACTTGAATTTTTCAAGAAAGAGAAGTATTTTTACTTTAAATTTTTATGCTATACATGAATAAAAAATTAGGTATTTATAGGCAAAAGGTAGTGCTTCATAAAAAAATAATGGCTCACAAAAATTGCACTATTTCAGACCGTTAAGCCCAACTGCAGTCGCTGATGAGCCACATGCGACTGTAGATGAACTTCTAGAAAAACCAGAAAGCTGACTGTAGGGTGCGTTGCATTTATACCCGCAGATTACCACCTGTGGTCGCAGATCCCTATTTTGTTTTCAAATAGTGCCTCGATGGGTCACATCCCTTTGAGGTGCATTGTGACATGCGTCGGTATATGCTCATATGCATCCACATGGAGAATATTTTTGTGTATTTTTTTTAGATTTAGCAATCATTAACTCTCAAGTTCCAAAAGAATTTTGACAAGAAAAATAACTTTATCGATAGATCATTTGACAAATCCAAATTTGAATCTAAATTCAAATCCAAAGTCGAAGTCAAAGTCAAGCCGAGCGAGTGACGACCATGGTACGAGGCTTGTCATATTCTTGGATCACTATCCACTTGAAGTAGTGCTTTTATATTTAAACATAAAAATGTTTCCTTCTCTCATCAATGTGGGAGAATACTCTTTTCATAAAGTGGATACACATTTTGCTTTTTTTTCAGTTCTCTTCCCTCTATTTTTCATTCACTTTTATTACTTAGAACCCAACAATCCCTCATATAAATAGGAAATGATTATTTTATCAAAAAATATATGGACAAGTGTTGACCTAAAAGCAAAGACTAATTGCATCTGGATAAGTAGGTTTTCCTTTGAACTTTCCATAGTGAACTTATATCGGATATACTTGGTTAATCGATAGATGGGATATCTTTGAACCATCAAATTTTAGTGTATACCTAGACAACACAAGTTACACAACCAGCCTTTTACCATTTATAGTTCTCATAATTTTATTTATTTTAGCTATGAACACTTCCTAGTTTCATGAGAGCTTAGAGAATAGGCCTTTACCATCATTCTCCTTGAAACAACTTCTTCACCCTCACATAGGTGATTTTGAAATGTTTAATCCTATAGATCAAGTTGTTTTGTTATAACCACCAAACTTTGAAACCACTAAAAATCTTTAAATCATAAGCCTTATCCTTATCTACCGAACATTATATTCACCATGAGAATGGGTTGAGTTAATTACAATGTTGAACCATCAATCATAACTTTATTTGATATACTTTAATCTAGATGTTGAAATCTCTAATATACTAGGTAGAGTTTTCGTAGTGATGACATGCCTAGGCCGTAAACCGATTTTCTTCGATGATCTCTCAAGCCCCTCTTTAGTTAGGCCTTTTGTAAGTGGATTTGACATATTATGCTTTGATCTCACATAGTCAATCATGATATTTTACTAGAGATTAGTTCTCTAATAGTATTATGTCTCTGTCTTATATGATGAGATTTACTATTATACATCATGCCCATAACCTACCTATTGCAGCTTGGCTATCACAGTCTATGCATATTGGTGCCAAAGGTTTGGATCAATAAGGAATATCTTCCAAGAAATTTTAGAGCCATTCAACTTCTTCACCGACTTTATCTAATGCGATAAATTTATATTTCATTATAGAGTGGACAATATAGGTCTTTTGGATAATTTCCAAAAGCCTTCTTCTCCACCAAGAGTAAATACATATCCATTCGTGGATGTTACTTTATTTGATCCAGTGATCTAACTTGCATCGTTATATCCTTTAATTATCGCTGGATATTTGTTATAATGTAAATCTTAGTGTTGAGTATGGTTTAGATACCCGAAAACTCTTTTCATTGCCATCCAATGAATTTGATTGAGATTACTTATGTAATGACTCAATTTACTAATAAAATATGATATATTTGGTTGCGTACGATTCATGATATACATCAAACATTCCACACTCTTGTATACTTCAATTATGAGTCACTTTCACCTTCATTCTTTTGAAGTATAAAGCTCACATCCAATCGTGTCTTGGAAATATTGAACTTCAAATACCTAAATTTGTCAAGTACCTTTCCAATGTAATGAGATCGCAAAAATGCCATCCCCTGTGGAGTTCTACAAATTATTATCCCTAAGATCACATCAGAAACTCCAAGGTCTTTCAAATGAATTTTTCTCTCAAGCATTTATTTAGTAACATTTTTGTCAAAAATGTCTCTACTGCTTATCAACATGTCGTCCACATACAAGCAAATAATGACTTTGTAATTGGGAGTGTCTTTAATGTAATCACATTTATCATATTCATTTATCTTTAATTCTCTTGCCAATATGGTTTAGTCAAACTTTTCATACCATTATTTGGGTTCTTGATTTAGTCCATAAAGTGACTTTACAAGTTTGTACACTTTCCTTTCTTTATCAGAAACCAAAAAACCCTCGGGTTGTTCCATGTAAATTTCTTCCTCTAGTTCTCCATTCAAGAAAACTATTTTCACATCCATTTGATGGATTTTAAGACCATATACCGCAGATAATGCAATCAACATCTGAATAGATGCTATTCTTGTTACTAACGAGTATGTATCAAAATAATCAAGGTCTTATTTTTATCTAAAGACTTTCACAATAAGTTTTGCCTTATATATGTCAATAGTACCATCAACTTTTATTTTTCTTTTGAAGATCCTTTAGAACCTAAAGGTTCATTTTCTGAAGGAAGATCAACCAACTCCCAAGTATTGGTCAAGGTTGAATCAATTTACTAGTAGTAGCTTCTTTCCAAAGGAATAAGTTCACAGATGACATTGCTTCCTTGAATGTTTGAGGTTTATTTTCAAGAAGAAATGTTACACGATCCGATTCGTAGAAAGTCAATGTCCTTTGTCGCTTACTACACCTTGGGTTCTCTTTATTAAGTGCATTCTCCTTTTGATCTTCCCTAGGCCGTTTAGACCCTTCACTAGATAGACCATGTCTTGTCTTATGTGGATAAATGTGTTTAAATAACTCATCATTATCTGATTTAATTATTGTATTATCATAAATATCTGAATGTTCATATCTATGAACCAAAAATTGATATGCTTTACTATTTATAGTATATTTGATGAAAACATAGTCCACAGTCTTTGACCCTATTTCACTCATTTGGGTATAAGAACTTGGACTTTGGCTAGACACCCCTACACTTTAAAATATTTTAAGTTGGGGTTCCTTTCTTTCTATTTCTCATATTAAATAGATTATGTATTGCTATGGGTCACTCTATTGAGTATTCGCTTAGCTGTAAGGACAACTTCTCCCTCACAAGTTTTGTGGTAAATTTGAACTTATAAATAAGGAATTCATCATTTTCTTCAATATTTAATTTTTCCCTTTCTGCAATCCCATTCGATTAAGGTAAATATGGGGTAGTAGTTTGATAGATAATTTTATTTTTCAAACACATCTATGTAAAAGGGGATTCATTCTCTCCAGCCCTATCATTTCTCATCATTTTAATCTTTTTATCCAACTGATTTTCAACTTCAGTTTTATATTGCCTAAATGCTTATATTGCTTCATCCTTACTATTAAACGAATAAACATAACAATATCTAGTGCAATCATCAATAAAAGTTATTAAATATTTTTTTCTATCACGAGATGGTATTGACTTCATATGTCAAATATCTATGTGAATTAAGTCAAAGATATTGAAATTCCTTTCAACAGACTTATAGGGATGCATAACATACTTCGATTCAATATATGCTTGATGTTAGGAAAAATTTTCAAACTAATCAATTTTCACAAGGTTTTATAATTGACATGTCCTAATCATTCATGCCATAATTCATTTGACTTAAGCAAGTAAGAATAAGCATCATACTTGTTTATTTCAACAACCATTATATCCAGTTTGAAAAGGCCCTCAGTGAGGTAGCCTTTTCCTACATACATTTCATTTGTGCTTATTAAAATTTTTTTCAGAAAAAACACACACTTAAACCCATTTTTTAATGAGAAGTGTTGTAGATACTAAGATCTTCCTAATAGTAAACATGAAAAATATTATTGAGAGTCATCATTTTGTCGAAAGTCATTTTTAGAAATATCTTCCGACTTCCTTCAACCTTGGATATTGAAGTATTTCCTATGATATTACTTCTTTGGAACCAACGATATCATAAGTAGGAAAGCTTCTTTGACCGCACAAACATGTCTAGTGGCTCCTGAATTAAACTACCATTCATTTGGATTTCCAATTGAATTGCATTCAGTGATCGTTGCATATAGATTTTTAATTCTTTCAATTGTTTCCAACATGTTTATCTAATTTTGTGTCTTGTTCTTTGTCAGAACTTGTCAATTTAGAGCTTTGTGACCACCTTTACTACAATTGTAGCACTTGAATTTGAACTTTTCTTGTTCTGCTTTTTGTTTTATCTAGAATATTTCTTTCTCTTCTTTTTATATGTAGCACCATCTTTAACACGATTTGCATCCATTATTGCTGATTTCTCACACAACTTACTATTCTCTTCTATCTTGAGATGAATCACAAGATCTTCCAAACCTGATAATAATTTTTTAAAATATACCCTTTTCAGGAACATGAGGATCTCTATTTGTGAACCCTTGCATTCATGTTTGGTCAGCCAAATGAGCATCATTTGCTACCATTCTTTGAAGTTCACATAGAAGATTTTTCTAGTTTCTCTACTGATACCATTGCTAGAGCAACATTCGTATGGTTTAATGCCTCAATATTAGTTATCATTGGGACAACATATTTATAACAAAATCAATTTATTGTTCAATTTTATTTGTCATTTTCATGTCAATATTTGACAAACACTTTAGTATTTTAGTATACTAACAATAAAGACTTATCTTTATACAACTTGTTTCTAGTTAATGATGAGGTTTTTATGTCTTCAAATCGTCAATCGAATGAACTTTAAAACCTGATGAAGTTTTTATATTCTTCAAATCTGAATCAAATTCAAATAGAGTGAAAATTCATAGGTTTTAAACTCCAAAAACCAATACAGAGAATTCAATGAATCGGTGAAGTTTTAATATTCTTCAAACCGGATTCTCAATCTGATTTTTTAGCAAAGTTTTTATATTCTTTAAACCGAGTCAGTAAAAATCAAATTTAGTCTCCAGAAAATCATACCCAATATAGATTAACCAAGTACTTAATAATTTCCTTAAGATTGTTGATTTTTGGGTTTAGTAAAATCTGTATTTTACAACAAGAACTATAAACACTTATTCAAATTAAAGTATAAACAATCATATGAAGTTGTAATTTTGTATTCACAGCATTGAACTTTAACAATAAGTTCAACCCAAATTATGAACAACTAGAAATGATGTTGAAACTATTCTTTGGAAAATATCAAAATCAAATATTTAGAAAGAGATGAAAATTGAAAGATTTAAGTATACCAAATTCTAATCTTAGGAATATCTATACACCTAAGTGTCATTGTCTACGTGTGTTTAACTTAGTTTTGAAGACTTCTTGGTGTTATTAATGAGTAATTAAGGGTGTAACTGTGTATTTATGTGTTAATTTAAATTTTTAGAGTGTTTAAGGTACATTTAAAATAAGTCAAGAGTCAAAATGATCAAATAGAGTTTAGACGAGAAAACTAACGGGCTAGCTTGAGCTACACTTGTTTAAGTGTACTTTGATGAGATCTATTGTGTCGTATGAACTAAAAATTATTATTTTATGCTATATAATACCTTTGGAGGTTTTAATGGAAGTTAATAAATCTGACAAATAAGTCATAAGAAGTGGAGAAACAAGGAACAAATGTTTGAGGAGATAGGAGCAAAACGGGAGGAAGGGCTTTGCGCCGCACCCCCCAAATCATGGGATGGACCTTGATCTGCACCCCTTACTGCATGGTCACACTTCTTAATCCATTCTATGGGTTTTTTCCTCACCATATAGGCCATGCTTTTGGCCTTGCAGCGCAACCTCCTCCTTTATTTTGAATGACTAAAAGTTTATTTTCATGTCTTTAAGTTGGGGGTAATATTGTAAATGCATATGTTTCGTATGGGGAAGCCTATGTAGGAACTAAAACACTACAAGAGGAGTGCTTATCCAAAATTACACCTCACTTTTAGAACAACACAAGATTGGAGATAAGGGAAGGTATCCAAGGGCTCTACACTAGGGTTTGTTCTTCTTTGCTTTATTTTTCTTGTAGATTTTACTTATAAATTCAATTATGGTGATCCTTCATAAGAATATGAGTGGATAGATACTAGGTTTAAGACTATGGAAATGATTACTTATCATTCAATCAAGTTGGTTTAATGTTGATTATCGTATTTTGGTTGTTTATGTTTTCTTATTAATACTATTCTATTGACTCGCGATTTTTAGAATATATTTATATTCTATTGTGATCCTAGAAGAAGGAAAATAGATTAAAACATGGAATATTTTGAGTGGGTTCTTGTATTTTAAATGAATTAAAGGTAGAATTCGTGGTTCAAATAGGAATATACCTAATTTGTCCTATTTGGTTCAAATACGAGATGAAATACAAATGCATTTGAATTAGTTCTCACATCCCCACTCAACGATGTGATAAGTATTATAATCATGTTATCAATAGAATTGTCGGGTTAGTTTAAATATAAAATTAGAGATTTGAAATATTCTAATCATGTTATCAACCCCGTGAATCAACAACCAAGATAGTTAACTTGACCAACGAGATCGTGTAACTTCATAGGATTATTCAAATTTACTTGACCCAAGATTTCTCCTTATTATTGTTTCAAACACTTTATATTCTTTCTATTGTTTATAGTTACTTTTAAATTCTCAAAACTTAAACTCTCATGGGTTACAAATCACACTTATTTAATCTCATTAGTAACAATTGAATTGGATTACTTGCCAATAATTAAGTCTCCGAGGGATCGATATTCGGCTCAAAAGGACCACTGTATTACTTACACAACCACATACACTTGCATGTGTGGTAGGACACAACAAGTTTTTGGCACCATTGTCGGGGACTTAACAAATCAACAAATCTCTAATTTTTAGTTTACTACTTTGTTTGATAAGTGCTGACAACTTGGTCTTAGCTACTGAACTTGTAGGTACAAGTTTGAATCTCAAGTATGCTGGCAAGAGAAAAGGATTTGGTTGAACCATACCCAAACCTAAGCAAAACTTGCACCAAATAAGGAGAGAAATAACACCTTTATATCCCATCTTGTAAGTTCAATAGGTTGAAGCTATTCCTGCAGTCATGGGCTATGAACAACCAGCCAGCAAGATAGTGTACGAAGTGCAAATACCACTCACTACTAATATTACCTTCGCTATCCTCAGACCATTGCCTAAGGATATATTTGAGCTTAAGCAAAACATGGTGCAATTATTGCACAGTAGTAGGCAATTCATAGGCCTATCATGAGGATCCACAGGTCCACTTATAGAATTTTGTGGAGATTAGTGATACGTTCATTCCCATTAGAGTTTTCACAGATTATATGAGGCTCACACTCTTCCCCTTCTTACTATTAGGGGAAGAAAATAAATGGTTGAAGGAAGAACCTTCAAATTCAATCACAAATTGAAACGACTTGGCAAAGAAGTTCCTTATCCGATTCTTTCCTTCTTACAAAACTAAAAGGTCAAGGAGTGAGATCCTGAGTTTCAAACAAAAGCCAGATGATAATATCTATCATGCATGGGAGAGATTTATGTCTCTTATCTGGGATTGACCGCATCACCAATAGGCCAATGAGGTATTAAATCATACTTTTGTTAAAGGACTTGATCATAACACAAAATTTTTTCTAGATCACCTGCAGGTGGTTAAGCTTTAGAGAAAGCTTATGATGAGTTGTATCTCTCCTGAACCAAATTATATAAGGTAATCGTGAATCACAGGGTGATGTATGCATAAATATGGTAAAAAAGCCTATAAGTATGATTGAGGTGGATAGTGTTACAACATTGGCTGTACAATTGGATTCTTTTTAAAACCAAATGATGATGCAGTTCAGTAAGTTGAATGTGAATCAACCTCAATCCTAAGTTAATGCAATCCAACAGGGCCAGAATTGATGTGAAATTTGTAGAGGTAGTGGTCACTCTACAGACTTGTGTGGAGCAAATCTAGAGTTGGTGAATTTTATGGGCAATGCACAAAAAGTTAATCAGAATTATGATAATGCCTACAACCATAATTGGCATATCCAAACCAATTATTCATGGATCAATAATCAGTAATCAGTCTTAACCTCAGTAATTTCACCAATAGCAGGGCATTCACAATAACACTCAGGCCAACAATATAAGCGAAGTTGAAAAGGATCCTTGTCAATCAAGAACAAATGTACAAAGATTTCAAAAATCAACATTTGGATTAGAAAAATTTAGAGACACAATTAGGAAAATTGGCCCAGGCACAAAACATAAGACCTCAAGGGTTTTTTCCTAGTGATACAAAAAATTTGAAGCAAGTGATGGCAATCACCTTGAGGAGTGGTAGTGACCTGATTGATATACCTCCAAATAAAAATCATGAGGTGCAGGCCGAGTTGATCCCACTCCAAGTATATGAGAAACAAACAACAACCCAATAAACTAAAAATTCAGGGAAGTTTGAGTACCCAAAAGCAAAGGTAGCCGAGCAAACACTTGAGATACCACCACCAGCATTACCTAAGAAGATAAAAAAAATAAAGAGGATGCTTGTTTTAAGAATTTCTTTGACACGTTCAAAAAACTTCACATTAACCTTCCTTTGTTAGATATTTTGTAGGGAATGACTAAGTATGCTAAGTACTTAAAACATGTGGTGACAAACAAGATAAACTGGGTGACATTGAAATAGTAGCATTTACTGAGAATTGCAGTTCTATGGTGATGAGCAAGATGTCTAAAAAACACAAGGACCCTCGGAGTTTCACCTTCCCCATATAAATTAGTGGAAGTGATGCGGTCCATTCTTTGATTAATCTAAGGGAAAGCCTACAAACTAGTCATAAGAAGTGCGGAAATAAGAAACAAATGTACGATGAGATAGGATCAAAATAAGAGCAAATCCTAACCCTTGAAGAGGGGACTTATGCCGTACCCCTCAAAGCATGGGATAGGTCTTAAGATGACACCCCTAAGGTGAGGGAACACTGCCTCACCCATGATATGGGTGTGCAATGTACCCCCAGGCCATGATTTTGGCCTTGCGGCACAACCCCCCCTTTAGACAACCAAAAGTTGTTTTTTCATGTCTTTTAAGTTGGGGCAATGTTGTAAATACATATATTTTGTATAGGGAATCCTATAAACAAACTAAAACACTATCAGAGAAGTACTCAGCCAAACTTATACCCCACTTTGAGAACAAAATAATATTGGAGAGAAAAGAAGGCATCTAAGGTCTCTACATTAAGGTTCTTTCTTCTTTACTTTAGTTTTCTTGTTGTTTTTACTTATGAATTCAATTATGGTGGTTCTTTGTAAGAATACGAGGGAATAAATACCCATATTCTATAGGTAAGGCTACAAATAAGTACTTAGCATTCAATCAAGTTGGTTTAAAATTGATTATCATATTTCATTGTCATTTGTTCTTGTTATTACTATTCTATTGACCCACGACCTTTAGAATACATTTATATTTCTATTGTGAGCCCAAAAAGAGGAATATTTTATTAGAACGTGTAATATTTGGAGTGGGTTCTTGTCTTTTAAATGAACTAAAGGTAGGATTCACGGTTAGGACATGAATATATCTAATTTTCCCATTTAGTTCATATACGAGATGAAATACCAATGAATTTGAATTAGTTCTCACATCACCACTCAACCATAAAGTTGTGGGGCTAATTTGAATAGATGATTAGAGACTCGTAATGTAACGTCCTGAGTCTTTACCCCAAATGTCACACAATTCTTACAATCTTGAAGGACCACAAGCTAACCCATGACTGTTATATGCGGTGAGCACTGAATAGTAATACTAAAATAATGTGGAAGAATAACTAAAATTCCATAAGGTTCAAAAATATTAAAAACCAATACTGATATAATACTGAAAATAAAACTGAACAACTGTCTGAAATATTCTAGTCTGAAAGCCTCTAACTGTCTGAATTGGGAGCTGATGGGACAAATCCCCAACTAATTCCAACAACTGAATAAAATGAGTCTACTAAAATACTGAAAAGAATAACTCAGTCCTCAAAATATAAGGACTCACCACTGTAGTTGCTGTTTATAATCTGAACTGCTAAGTACGATCTGGAGCCCGTGCGTCTGAATCTATGATATGAAATATCATAGAGCAAAGAAAAGGTATGCGACAGTACTTTTAATGTACTGGTATGCTAAGTGAGATAGGCTGATATACATGAGTTTATATGCATGAGATGATGGATGAATGAATGATATGAACATGACTGAATGAGAGCACATGGATAACTGAGACTACTGTAAATATTGAGTATGCAATACTATGCACATATACTACATCTGGGATCATACTAAAACTAAATACTGAGTTCTGATAACTGAGTAACTAATATCTGAGATTTCTAATAACTGAATTACTGATAACTGGGTGATTATTTTTGACAGTCCTGATCTCGTAGAACTGAACTGAGTTCTATACTGAGTCTAAAACTAAAATTTTAACTTGGGAGTCTTCATCTAACCGACATACCCCGATATAAGCTGAGTTAGGGTCCAACCTGTAACCCCAGTTGGAAGGATGTTAGAACCTTTCCAAGGGATACTAACAGGGCTGGGTAAACCCTAATCTGGCAGAAAGACCCATAATTTATATGTATGGTTGTGTCAACCCTAGTATGGCAGGAAGTCATCTTACCCTATGCTTGCTACATAGTTCTTTAACGCTGGGACTTCTACTAAGGATCAAACCCTATGCTGGTAGGAATGCCTCCATCCCTGGGTTCGCTCGGTGCTAAATCCTACTCCCAACTGAAAGGACACTAAACTAATCACTAGACTGTACTAGGCTTGACTGAACTAATACTGATCATATTGACTTACTGAACTGGACTGAGTTCACTGAGTTTTGTAACTGACTGAATTATAATATTCGTGACACTACTAAAACTATCTTGTAGCTACTATAATTCTAGGTAAACAACTAGATTATCGGGTATTGAATAACCCCAGGAATCGATAGCATCAATACTAATAGAACATGGAAATACTTGGAAACGTGGCAATAGTCAACTATTCACAATGAAATCATTGAGACATTTCATCAAGAACTTGGAAGTCATGAACTTGTACATGAATAGGAATACAGGCTAACATGTCATAATTACACTATTCAATTCACATAGGCATTCCAACAAACACTTGTAAGGCATAGCTTTAGCATGATAGTAATTTAAATATGTAGTAATGGCATGAGTTCAACACTAGGATCACCAATGAATCACAAATGCACAATTAACTCCATTAAGCATTTTGTAAAACACCTAGGAGGCATAATATTGTACTTGGGCATGAATAACATGTTGATGCATCATGACTACAACCATCAATTCACAATTCAAGGGTTGTGACACGGGGATTACAATAATTTCATACATGATATCTTATACTCATGAATACTATAATTAAATCTTGAATTAAACACCCATACAAACAACATGAACATGAAAACAACCCAATTGATATGTGTAATTCATGAAACTAGCAACTTGAGATTTTGAACTCCAAGGGTGGAAGAAAACCCAAGGATGAACACCTATCATACCATGGTAATCAAATTCGTGAAAATCGTTGGAGTGTTCTTGATGCTTAAATTTGAAATTGAATGCCCTAGGGTTTTGTTCTTAAGTGTTTTTGAGAGAATGAGTGACTAATGAATGAAATTTTCCTTTAGAAAGGCTTAACCTTGTATTTTTGGGGCTGATTAAAAGGGGAAAAAGACTTAATTATCTCTATGGACGCGGAATTAAAAGAACAAAAACGGTGCCCAGTGACGCGCAGATCAACGTGCCTCGTTAATTTTGCACTGAGGGCTGGTGAATAATCCTGGTTGATGTGATAGGAGACACGATGCATCGAGATCGCGTTGATACATTATTTTGGACTCCCAAACGTGCCTCAAACGACGTCCGAAAAATCCAAAACTCGTCCGAGAATAGCTACTGACATCCCTGATCATGAATCAATTTACGAATCGATATTTTTAAGGTCATAATGGTTGAAAATAAAGCCATTAAATTATTGAGGTCAAAAAATGAGACTAAGTGTCAATACTCAGCTGAAATTTTCTAAGTCTGGGATCTCTTTCACACTATAAAGGACTGAGTTAGGCTTGGAATTTTACGGGGTCTTACAATATCTCCCTCTTGGGAACATTCATCCTCGAATGAGACTGACTAAGCTAAGAGTACTGATAGACTGAGTTTTCATACTAATCATGTACAACTGAAGCATGATTACATAATTAAAACTACTGATAAACTGAGTTTTCATACTTAACATGCATAACTGAAGACATGAAACATAGATGAGCTATTTCATGAGATATGCAAGATATGAGAATTCTATGTTGCTGAAACTGATACAAAGATTGCACAGAAAATCTGAGCATGGAACTGAGTAAATCTAAGAAAGACTGTTACCTTGATCTGAGTCTGAGTTTTGCGGAAAAGAGGTGAGGATAATTGATCTGAATATCCTCTTCTACTTCCCAAATAGCTCCCTCAACGGACTGATTCCGCCAATGAACATTGACCAAAGAAACTTTTTTGTTCCTCAGTCTGCAAACCTGGTGATCAAGGATTTAGACTGGAACTTTCCCGTAAGAGAGGCTATTCTGAACATCTATACTCTGTATAGGGACTACAACTGCTGGGTCACCAATGCATTTCTTTAGCAAGGAGACATGAAACACTGGGTGTACAGAAGCTAAGTCTGAAGGCAACTCAAGTTCGTAAGCTACCTTTCTGAAATAACTGAGAATACTGAAAGATCTAAGATTATTTACTGGGCATGCACGGATGGGAACATGGGATTCCTACTGGGTCAGAAACATGATATATGAACTGAATATCATAGACTGAACTATTTCCTTGAACACATACAATGATATGAGAATGGTTATAAGGCCGAGATAGGAATGAGGGAGTTAACCTACGAGTAACCACTACCTCCTGCTAGATCTAGTTTCCTGAAGAAAAGATAATAGATTTAGCACATGAAGAGCTTGGGGGTGTCACATTTACCCCTTGAGATAGTTCATCCCTCGGATGATACTAACTTGGCTCAAATATTAAGGAAAAATTGAGATGATGCATAGGACTCTTATGAACTGAATCATGGCTGAATATTTGGAACCGAAACTATTGCATGATGCATGAACTGAGCCGAATTCTCAATTTACATGGATATAATTATCTGAAAAAAAAGAGTTGCAACGTGGCTAGAATTCCGTAACTGGAGCATAGGCCTACGAAAAATAATCTAGGATAGAATTTCTATGACTTAGACCATATAACTGCCACTACTAGCTTGCGATCTTAGCCATACTTCTCCACTACTTCTTCAACCATACTTTCTACTTCAACACTGCATCTCACTTGAGGCTACAAAAAACATTCATATATGCACTCACAACTCTACCTACTGAGGTCGGAGATGATCTGAGTCCTCCCACGATGTTCAAGCCTACTTGAATCTACAAAATACTCACATCGCTCTATAAGACTAGTTTAAATCCTGAATTTACCACACCCAACATTCTTTACAACTCCTTATCTCATGAATAATTACTATTACTTCCTCAACAACTACATATGAACTTCTAACCAACCACCCATCAACTTTATAAGAAGAGGTCATTAAAAGGTTGACACCTGAGGACCTGAAGCATGAATGAACGTAATACATAACTTGACACTTAACTGAGGCTTGCAAAATAGATTACCAATATCATGGATTCATCAAAAGGGTTTGAACCGAGGACATGAATGGCATGAACCTGGATTTCACTAATCATTAAGTGTGTAGCATGAGTACTAGAACTGAGTATACTATAAAACATAAACACACGAGTCTTGAGATGCACGACTTGAGTTTGGATTTTCTAAATTCATGGAATCTGGTTCCTATTGCTCAGCAAATTGGAACTCCCTATACTGGGGAGTGGAAGTGTACATGATCCTTTATGGTATGCAGGGACATGAACTTTGATTATGGAACTGACATGTAAGGCATGAGTAGATAACAGTGATGACTGGAAAACCTTGCACTGAGGTAGGGATGGGTCGGGCATCGTCCCCTCCTATTGCTTTTCTACACATTCTGTCATCACTACTAGGATCCGAGAGCCCGACTTAGTTACTTATTCTACCATCTTCCCCTTAGCTTAAAGCCATCATTCTAGGTCTGGGAACTACTCAATCAATATTTCTAACTGAGCTGCCGCCGCCTTACACTAAAACCTGGGGATATTAATATGCATAAATTGACAAACTCACCTTGAGAGACTACACCTGATAATATAAAACTTCCTGTTGGGGCTGTAGTGAGTTGAGTCTTCAACCCCTAAAAACTCTTCTCACAAGAATCTGACCATTGGAATTTGACTTTCTTCTAAGTCTATCTAGACATGGGGGATGCAATAGACGAAAACCCTTCAACAAACCATTGGTAATGGCCAGCCAAACCTAAGAAACTCTTGCTATCTGATGGATGGGTCTGGGATAGTTTCTTACTACTTCGGTCTTTTGAGGGTCAACTCTGATATCATCACAGGAAACTATATGACTAAGAAAAGTTGCTGACCTTAGCCAAAATTTGTACTTACTGAATTTGGTGAATAACTGATGGGCTCTGAGGCTCTATAACACTATTTTGAGATGGTTTGCATAATCATATTCGCTGCAAGAGTAGAAAAGAATGTCATTAATGAAGACTATGACAAACATGTCCAAGTACTGCTTGAACACTCTGTTCGTTAAGTCTATAAAGGCTGCTGGGGCATTGGTAAGACCAAATGACATGACTAGAAATTCGAAGTGACCATATCGAGTTTTGAAAGCCATTTTTGGGATGTCACATTCTCTGACTGTGAGCTGATGATAGCCCGATCTGAGGTTTATCTTAGAAAAGTAGCTGGCCTCCTGAAGTTGGTGAAACAAGTCATCAATTCTGGGAAGTGGGTACTTGTTCTTAATGGTGACTTTTTTCAATTGACGATAGCCAATACACATTCTGAGAGAATTGTCTTTCTTGCGCACAAATTGTAACGCCTCAAATCTGGTACCCAGAATGCCATATGGTGCTCATGACCTCGATGGATCACAAGCTAACCCATGACTGATATCTTTAATTGAGCACTGCATAACATACTGTATAAATGGGGAATAAAAAGGCTAAAAGGACATTAGGTTCAAAAATCTGATAAAACATAATGTCTAGAGATACGGTATATCAATACCAAAATAACTGAAATAACTATCTAAACATGCTAGTCTAAAAGTCTCTAAGCTGTCGAAATAAGGAGTTTATGGGACATGTCCCCAACTAACTCCAACTGCTCAAATAAACCAAGTACTGAAAGAATGAAATAGTCAAATAATAACATCCTCGAATGATGAGGACTCACTTCTAGTCTGACTGCTGAATGGTTGATCTACTAAGGATGCTTTGGAGATCGTGATTCTAAACTTATGGTATAAAACACCATAGCGCAAAAGAAAAGTATGCGTCAGTACATGAGAATGTACTGGTACGCAAGTGAGGTAAGTTGAATGCAAAGGTTCATATGCATGACCTATAACTGACTGACATGAACCCAAACATGACTACCTGAGGATACATGCATGAATATGTGAACTGTAACTGAAGTCATGAAAATACTGAATCTGAATACTGATAACATGAGTTTCGTATTAACTGAGTGACTGTGTCTGACAATCCTGATTCTAATAGAACTAACTGAGTCCCGTGCAGAATTGTGTGACTGTATCTTACAGTCCTGAATCTGAAGAACTATTTGAGTTCTTTTACTAAGACTGAGACTGAGACTGTGGGAGATAGTCATCTAACCGACATGACCCTAATAAGCTATTATAGCTGAGTTGGGGTCCAATCTATAACCCCAATTGGAAGGGTGTCAATACCGTGCCACTGGTAAGGACAAACTGTGAGTAACCCTCATCTGGCAGTATCTCGAAAGGAGAATGGTGGGACCCTCATCTGGTAATGTTGATCCACCTCATCAACCCTCAACTGACAGTGTTGATGTCTCAACCTATGCTAGCTACATAGTTCTGAAATGCAAGGATTGCTTCTAAGGGTCACACCCTCTACTCTCTGTGTGTGCCCTCATCCTTGGGTTTCCGTCGGTGCCGAATCATACTCCCAACTGAGTAGACACTGAATGGATTATACTGAGATAAACTGGATTGAGTTCATTGAGTTCCGTGGACTGACAAAATGTTACTGAATCCTGTTAATTGACTGAGTTCATGAGATTACTGAGTTTTCCTGAGTCATATAACTGATTAAATTCTACTGATCATGGTATGACTGAGATTATCATGTAATTGACACTGTCTCTAGGCACATAGATAAATTGTCGGGTATGAAGCCAGGACTCAATAGCATAAAAGTAATTCATGAAACAAGTTCAAAAGTACAACAATGGCTACACATATATCCATAATTCATTGACTAAGACATTTCATCAAACACTTGACATGAATTAACTTGTATAGGAATGGGCATTTCATACCATATGGGGAATATACTTTGGTTATACCATCATCAATGCATCTAATTATCATGGTTGCATAAATAAATTTGCAATTTGAAGGGTTTATCATTAATATTATGCAAATCATCACATACTAGGATCAATCATTGGAACATGTAATTTAAAACATGAATCAAAACCCAAAACAACATGGACATGAATTTCAATTTAACTAAATCATGAACATTTATAAATACACAATCTTTAGAATTTGAAAAGAGATTCTTGAGCTTCATGGGTGAAAGGGACCCATGAATCAACACTTGACATACCTTGATTGTGAGTTTCTTGAAGTTCTTGGACTTGAAGAACTTGAATCTCTTAGTTTCTTGAAGAAGGGGTAGGATCTTGTTCTTGGGAATTGATCTTTGAGAGGAACCCTAATTTGGTGTTGTAGATAAATAATGAAGTTATGAGCCCTGGTCTGGTATAATTAGGTGTTAAAAAGGGTGGAAAAGACCCAAACAACCTTATAAAAATGGCTATAAATTGCACGGGATTTGCGATGGCTTGGGTGACGGTCCGTCGATGGCTCGACGGCCCGTCGACCTTTCCGTTGTAGTAGGCCAAAATGTGATCTTTCTGTCTTGGTTGTGACGGTTTGGGCGATGGTCCATCGCTAGCTCGACTGTCCATTGGCTATTCCGTCGTGCCTAGATAGAAGGTTGACTCACTGCCTCCGATGCAATGGTTTAGGCAATGACACGTCGCTAGATCGACGGTCCGTTGTCCCTTTCCATCGCACCTGGGCGGTTCAGACTGCTTTCTATATTTTGCCATAACTTTCTACCCCAATACCAAATTTAGGCAAATTTGGTATCGATGGAAAGCTTATTCAATTTCCCACACAACAGAAAGTTAAAATTTTGAAAATTCCACGTATATAAAAGTGTATTCATCCTTTAAAGCAAGTCTTTAACATTTTTGGGATAATTTTTAAGCTAGGTAGAAGTACGGGGTATTATAATATCTCCTCCTTGGGAACATTCATCCTTGAATGAGACTTATTTAGATGGGAGAAATCATACACTGAAGTACATACAAAACATGAACAACTGAAACATGACTACATGACTGACATTACTGATATTCATACTGATCATGCATATTTGATGCATGGTTTTATGACTGAGATGATACATAAATGCATGACTGAGAGTATTGATAGGCTGATCACGCATATCTGATGCGTAAATTCATGACTGAACTGACTCATGTACATGCGACTGAACATGTAAGGGTAAAGATACCTAGTTTGAAATAAAAACTGAGCATAGTTTGTAACTGAAATTTGAACCATAAGCTAAATGAACTTAAGGAAAGCTATTACCTTAGGCTGAGTCTAAATTTGCGGAGAAGAGGTAAGGATACTTGGTCCGCATATCTACTTCTATTTCCCAAGTAGCTCCCCCAACGGACTGGTTCCGCCAAAGAAATTTGACTAGAGGGACTTCTTTGTTCCTCAATCTGTGAATCTGATAGTCAAGGATTTCAACTGGGATTTCCTTATAAGAGAGACTGTTCTGAATGTCTATGCCCTCAATAGGGACTATGAATACTGGGCCACCTATGCACTTCTTAAGCAAGGAGACATGAAAGACTGGATGCACTAAATCTAGATCTGAAGGCAACTAGAGCTCATAAGCTACTTTGTCGAAGCGACTGAGAATTTTGAAGGGACCGACATATCAGGGACTGAGCTTTCCCTTCTTGCTGAACCTCTTCACTTCCTTCATGGGAGAGATCTTTAGATAAACATAGTCACCAATCTCGAACTCAATATCCTTTCTACGTACGTCTGTATAAGACTTCTGCCAACTCTGAACAACCCGAAGTCTTTCTCTGATCAACTAGACTTTTTCTAAGGCATCGAATACTAAGTCAGGCCCTTTAACTAAGGCCTCACTAACTTCGAACCAACTGACTGGAGATCTATATCTCCTACTGTATAGAGCTTTGAATAGAGCCATCCAAATACTGGAATGATAGTCGTTGTTGTATGCAAACTCAATCAAAGGAAAATGGTCATCCCAACTTCCCTTGAAATCAATTGCACATGCTCGTAGCATATCTTCTAAAGTCTGGATGGTCCTTTCTACTTAACAATCTGTCTGAGGATGAATGACTGTACTAAGGTGAACTTGGGTAACAAAACCCTTTTGGAACGCTTTTAAGAAATGAGAGGTGAACTGGGTACCTCTATATGAGACAATGGAAAATGGAACACCGTGTAATCGGACCAAATCCTTGATATAGAGTTTGGCATAATTCTCGGCTTAATAGGAGGTATAGACAGGAAGAAAGTGAGCTGATTTGGTCATCCTATCTACGATGACCTAAACCGAATCATGTTGATGATGAGTACGAAGCAAACCCGTCACAAAGTCCATGTTCACTTCTAACCACTTCCAAGTAGGAATATTGAACTCCTGCATAGACCCATTAGGCTTCTGATGCTCAACCTTAACCTGCTGATAAGTAGAGCACTTAGCCACAAACTCTGCAATATCTCTCTTTATCCCACTCCACCAATAGATCTCCCACAAGTCATGGTACATCTTAGTGGCCCCTAGATGAATAGAGTAGCGCGCACCATGCATTTCTAAAAGAATTCGTTGCCTTAAGTCATCTACACCTGGAACACACAGACTACCTATCAACGCAAAACACCATCTCCTTCTAGGGAGAAAACCTCTACTTTACGATCTTTGACTGACTCTTTCAACTTAACAAGATTGGGATCTCTATCTTTTTATCTTTCACCTCGAAAACTAGAGATGATTCTGAGTTGTTCTGAACCCATATACTACCTTCTACTGAATCGTCTAAGCGGACACCTAGTCTGGCAAGCTGATGGACTTCCTGAGCTAACTTCTTTTTACTGTCCTTGACATGAGCAATACTACCTATAGACAGTCTACTGAGAGCATCGGCCACTACCTTGGCCTTTCCCGGATGATAAAGGACACTCATGTCATAATATTTCAAGAGCTCTAAACACCTTCTCTAATAAAGATTTAGATCTTTCTGAGAGAATATGTATTGAAGGATTTTATGATTTGTGAACACATTTACATGAACATCGTACAAGTAATGCCTCCAAATCTTTAAGGCAAAAACTATGGCTGCTAACTCAAGATCATGAGTAAGATAATTCTTTTCATGGGGCTTAAGTTGTATGGAGGAGTAGGCTATGACCTTACCATGCTGTATGAGGACACAACCCAAACCTACTATGGATGCATCGCAGTACACCACGAACCCATCTAACCATCTGGAAGAGCTAAAACTGGGGCTGAGGTGAGTCGAGTCTTCAACTCCTAAAAACTCTTCTCGCAAGGATCTGACCACTGAAACTTAACTTTTTTCTGTGTCAACCTGGACATAGGGGATGAAATAGAAGAAAATCCCTCAACAAACCGTCTGTAATAACTAGAAAACCCCAAGAAACTCCTGATATCTGATGGAGAGACAGGGCGAGGCCAGTTTCTTACTGCTTCGGTCTTTTTAGGATCAACTCTAATGAAATCATCGAAAATGATATGACCAAGGAATGCTACTGACCTTAGTCAAAATTCACACTTACTGAATTTGGTGAAAAACTGATGATTTCTGAGAGTCTGCAATACTATTTTGAGATGGTCTGTATGATCACGCTCACTATGGGAATAGACAAGAATATCATCTATAAAGACTATGACGAACATATCTAAGTACTGCTTGAACACACGGTTCATCAAGTCTATGAAAGCTGCTGGGGCATTGGTAAAACCAAATGACATGACTAAGAATTCAAAGTGACCATACCGAGTTCGGAAAGCTATTTTTGGAATGTCACATTCTTTGACTCTGAGCTAATAATAGCTTGATCTGAGGTCTATCTTAGAGAAGTAACTGGCACCCTGAAGTTGGTCAAACAAGTCATCAATTCTGGGAAGTGGATACTTGTTCTTGACCGTGACTTTATTGAGTTGATAGTAGTCAATACACATTCTGAGAGAACTATCTTTCTTTCGCACGAATAAGACTGGTGCACCCCACGAGGACACACTAGGTCTGATAAATCCCTTGTCTAGTAGATCCTTTAACTATTCTTTTAATTCTCGAAGTTCTGCTGGTGCCATTCTGTATGGAGGGATATATATAGGCTGAGTATCTAGAAGGAGATCAATGCTGAAGTCTATTTCCCTTTCGAGTAGAATTCCTGGAAGATCTTCGGGAAAAACATCTGAGTATTTGAAAAGATATTCTTGAGCTTCACTGGTGAAAGGGACCCATGAATCAACACTTGACATACCTTGGTTGTGAGTTTCTTGAAGTTCTTGGACTTAAAGAACTTGAATATCTTAGTTTCTTGAAGTAGGGTTGGGATCTTGTTCTTTGAGAGAAACCCTAATTTGGTGTTGTAGATGAATAATGAAGTTATGAGCCATGGTCTGGTATAATTAGGTGTTAAAAAGGGAGGAAAAGACCTAAACACCCTTATAAAAATGGCTTTAAATTGCTGGACGGGATCTGCGATGGCTTGGGTGATGGACCATCGCTGGCTCGACTGCTCGTCGACCTTCCCATCGTACTAGGCCAGAATATGATCTTTCTACCTTGGTTGCGATGGTTTGGGCGATGGTCCATTGCTAGCTAGACTGTCCATCGGCTATTTCATCGTGCCTGGCCAGAAGGTTAACTTACTACCTCCGCTGCGATGGTTTGGGCAATGGCTTGTCGCTACATCGATGGTCCATTGTCCCTTTCTGTCGCACCTGGGCAGTTCAGACTGCAATCTATATTTCGTCCATAACTTTCTACCCTGATACCGAATTTAGGCGAATTTGGTATCGATGGAAAGCTTATTCAATTTCCCATACAACAAAAAGTCAAAATATTGAAAATTCCATGTACATAAAAGTGGATTCATCCATTAAGGCAAGTCTTTAACATTTTTAGGACAATTTTTAAGCTAGGTAGAAGTATTGGGTATTACACGAATAGAATTGGTACACACTACGGGGAGACACTGGGCCTGATGAATCCTTTATCTAGGAGGTCATTAAACTGTTCTTTTAATTCTTTAAGATCTGCTGGAGCCATTCTATATGGCAGAATAGAAATGGGCCGAGTGTCAGGAAAAAGGTTTACTCAAAAGTTAATTTTCCTTTCGGGAGGAACCTCAGGAAGGTCTTCGGTAAATACATCTGGAAATTCACATACTACTAAAAATGACTCAAGGTTAGGGGTATCTTAACTAGAGTCTTTAACTTGAATGAGATAATAAACACTCCTCTAGATTTTTTTTTTTCCCTAAGGTAGAAAACAAGCTAACCCCTGAGTGCTGAAGTACTACCCTTCCATTCTAGGACTGGTTCATTCAGGAACTAAAAATGGAAAATTTTGTTTCTATAGTCAACTGAATCATAGCATGAACTAACCCAATCCATGCCGAGAATGACGTAAAAATCTGTCATCTCTAACTCTACTAAGTCTGCTGAAATTACTTTCTGAGATACCATAATCGGACAGTTCCTATATATTCGCTGGGCTATGATAGATTTACCCTACTGGGGTAGCGACTGAGAAGGGATCTTCTAGGATTTTGGGAATCACTCCAACGTCAACAACTATCTAAGGAGTTACAAGGGACAAAGAAGCTCCTGGATCTAGAAAATCATAAATATGTAAATGATAAACTTGTAATGTACCAGTAACCATATTAGGAGAAATTTCCTAATCTTTTCGCGACTGAGGTGCATAGAGTCTATTTGGGCGTTGCCCACTGGTGGCACTAGAAGCGGCATCCTGCTGAGATAGGCTATTGGACTGAGCTGGGGGACGATTATGCTGACTCTGTGAATATGACTAAGGACAATCTCTGATCTTATGGCCTGTCTTTCCACATCCAAAACACAAACCACTACCAACCCTACACACACCCTGATGATTCCTACCACACTTCCCATAGAGATTATTAGTACGACCACTCTTTGGCCTTAACGTTCTGGCCTTCTTATTCTTTCTCCCTTTTTCCCTATGCTTCTCCTTCTTCCTCTGTGGAGCATGAGCCACAAGACTAGATAGGATAATATCCAGCTGATTTTTCTGAGCAACTACTGAATAGGCTAAGGCAGTGGAAGAAGCCCTGAGTTCGGAGTGAGAGACATGCTCATTCAGGGGATCTGCCTGAACGGGCAAAAATGTTGGCTAGTTTCCAGTTCTTTTTTTGTTAGTCTTTTTGGGAGGTATATCCTGTAAATGGAAGGGAAACTTGAACTACATAGAAAGTTTAACTTAAGCTTATGCTCACTCGCATGACATAAATATTGAAAGAATGGAAACTTTTTCTAAAAATGCCTCATAGCCCCTTGTGTATAAGTGTGGCGCGCTACACACCCATGCATAAGACTCTTCTTGAAGCGGCTTTCAGACTCCCTAGAACTCTTTAAAACCTTAGGCTCTGATACCAAGTTTGTAACGCCCCAAGTCTGTACCCCAGATGTCACACGGTGCTTATGATTCTGAAGGACCACAAGCTATCCCATGACTGGTACCTGCTGTGAGCACTGAATAGTAATACTGTAATAATGCAGAAGTATAACTAAAATTCCATAAGGTTTATAAACATTGAAAACCAATACTTAAATACTGAAAAGAAAACTGAATAACTGTATGAAATAATCTAGTATGAAAGCCTCTAACTGTCTGAATGGGGATTTGATGGGACAAGTCCCTAATTAATTATAATAACTAAATAAATTGAGTCTACTAAAATACTGAAAAGAATAACTCAGTCCTCAAAATATGAGGACTCACCACTGTAGTCGCTGCTAATAATCTGAACTGCTAAGTACGATCTGGAGCTCGTGCATCTGAACCTATGATATGAAACATCATAGTGCAAAGAAAAGGTATGCATTAGTACTTTGAATATACTGGT
This sequence comes from Capsicum pubescens, assembly GCA_030864215.1. Classification (NCBI taxonomy): domain Eukaryota; kingdom Viridiplantae; phylum Streptophyta; class Magnoliopsida; order Solanales; family Solanaceae; genus Capsicum; species Capsicum pubescens. Next base: position 289,816,301 of record CM061548.1, read on the forward strand.
ATGCTAAGTGAGGTAGGATAATACACATGGGTTTATATGCATGAGATGATGACTTACTGAATGATATGAACATGACTAAATGAGAGTACATGGATAGCTGAGACTACTGTAAATACTGAGTATGCAATACTATATAAATAAACTGTATCTGGGATCATACTGAAACTGAATACTGAGTTCTGATAATTGAGTTATTAATATTTGAGATTTCTAATAACTGAATTATTGATAATTGGGTGACTGTTTCTGACAGTCCAAATTTCGTAGAACTGAACTAAGTCTATACTAAGTCTAGAACAGAAACTGTAACTGTAGGAGTGTTCATCTAACCGACATACCCTGATATAAGATGAGTTGTGGTCCAACCTGTAACCTCAGTTAGAAAGGCGTTAGCACCTTGCCAAGGGATACTAACAGGGCTGGGTAAACCCTAATCTGGCAGAAAGACCCATAATTTATATGTATGGTTGCGTCAACCCTAGTCTGGAAGAAAGTCATCTTACCCTACGCTGGCTATGTAGTTCTGTAATGCAGGGACTGCTACTAAGGGTCAAACCCTATGCTGGTAGGAATGACCCTATCCCTGGGTTTGCTCGGTGCTGAATCCTACTCCCAACTGAAAGGACACTGAATTGATCACTAGACTATACTAGGCTTGACTAAACTGTTACTGATCGTATTGACTGACTAACTAGACTGAGTTCATTAAGTTCTGTAACTGACTAAATTCTACTGTTCATGATGTTATAAAGACTATCCTGTAGCTATTGTAATTCTAGGTAAGCAACTAGATTGTCGGGTATTGAATACCCCAGGACTCGATAGCATTAATACTAATAGAACATGGCAATACTTGAAAACGTGGCGATAGTCAACTTTTCACAATGCAATCACTGAGATATTTCATCAAGCACTTAGAGGTAATGAACTTGTACATGAATAGGAATATATGCTAATATGTCATAATTACACTATTCAATTCACATAGGCATTCCAAGAAACACTTGCAAGGCATAGCTTTAGCATGATAGTAATTTAAACATGTAGTAATTACATGAGTTCAACACTAGGGTCACCAATGAATCACAAATGCACAATTAACTCAATTAAGAATTTGTAAAACACCTAGGAGGCATAATCTTGTACTTGGACATGAATAACATGTTGATGCATCATGACTACAACCATCAATTCACAATTCAAGGGTTGTGACATGGGGATTACAACAATTTCATACATGATATCTTATACTCATGAAGTCTACAATTAAATCTTGAATTGAACACCCATACAAATAACATGAACATGAAAACAACCCAATTGATACATATAATTCATGAAACTATTAACTTGAGATTTTTAAAAGGATTCTTGAACTCCAAGGGTGGAAGGAAACCCAAGGATGAACAACTAACATAACTTGGTAATCAAATTCATGAAAATCGTTGGAGTGTTCTTGATTCTTGAACTGGAATTGAATGCCCTAGGGTTTTGTTCTTAAGTATTTTTGAGAGAATGAGTAAATAATGAATGAAATTTTCCTTTAGAAAGGCTTAACCTTCTATTTTTGGGGCTGATTTAAAGGGGAAAAGGACTTAATTACCTCTCTGGACACGGAATTAAAAGAGAAGAAACTGTGCCCAGTGACGCGCCGCATCGATGGTCGACCTGATAGCCAATGTGACGCATCGATATCGCGTTGGCTCACTGGAATTTGCACTGAAGGCTGGTAAAAAATTCTGGTTGACACGATGGGCAACGCGATGTATCAAGATCACGTCGATCCACTATTTTAGACTCCCAAACATGCCTCAAACAACGTCCAAAAAAATTCAAAACTCATCATAGAACACCTACTGATATCCTTGATCATGAATCAATTTATGAATCGATATTTTTGAGGTCATAATAAAGCCATTGAATTATTGAGGCCAAAAAATGAGACTAAGTGTCAATACTCAGCTGAAATTTTTCTATGTCTGGGACCTCTTTCATGCTATAAAGGACTGAGTTAGGCTTTGAATTTTATGGGGTGTTACACGTAAGTTCATAATGATGTTAACCACCCTATAAATTAACAACCAAGATGGTTAACTTTACCAACAAGATTGTGTAGTTTCATGGGATTGTTTAAATTGTCTTGACCCTGGATTTCTCGTTACTATTATTTCAAATACTTTATATTCTTGCTATTGTTTATAGTTACTTTTAATTCTCAAAACCTAAGTTCTTTTGGGTTAAGAATCACACTTATTTAATCTCATTAGTAATACTTGAATTGGATTTCTTGCTAATAACCAAGTATCTAAGGGATCGATCCTCAGCTCGAAAGGGCCACTGTATTACTTGCACGACCACGTATATTTGCGTGTGCGGTAGGGGTGCAACAAATTCATGATGTATCCTTAAGGAAATTATTCCCCTCAAATACTTGCGGTTAGGGAATATATCCTCCCAAGATAAAATAAACCACTTTGATAAAATAACAATACCTCAAATTCTATCAAACTAAGAACACACTCAAAGGTAGCAAATCATACTTACGTTTTTCAAGAAAGAGGAGTGTTTTTACTTCAAACTTTTTATCCTATACTTGAGTAAAAAAATCAAGTATTTATATACAAAAGGTGGTGCTTCAAAAAAGAAGTAATAATTTAAGAAAATTGCATTATTAGACTATCGGACTCACCTGCAGCTGCAGATAGGCCACATGTGGCCGTAGGTAAACTTCTAGCAAAAACCTAAAGGCTAACTGTAGGGTTCATTGCATATGTGTTGCATCTATGTTTGTAGATCACAATATATGCCCTGTATGTCCCTATTTGATTTTCAAACGGTGCCTCTAAGGTTCACGTCCCTTCGAGGTTCATTGTGACATGCACCCACACATGATTGTGTGCATCAACTAATGGAGAATATTTTTATATTAATTATTTTTGGATTAAAAATAATTAACTCTCAAGTTGAAAATAAATTTTATCCAAAAATATAATCTCTCAATAGATTATTTGACAAATCAAAATTCAAAGCTGAAGTTGAAGTTGAAGCCGAGCCGAGTGTGCACCAACGATGATAATGCAAGGCTTGTATTCTTCTTGCCTCACTATCCACATGAAGGAGTGCTTCTGTATTTAAGCACAAAAATACTTTTTTCTCCCACCAATGTCGGAGAACACTCTTTTCATAGTGAATACACATTTCACTTTTCCTCTATTTTTCATTCACTTTCATTACTTCCCAACATAAAATGCTTGGTATCATTGGTACAAATAAAATTGTGAAAGACAGTGCAATAATACTAAAATAAAAATAACCAGTGATCTATGCGGTGGAGGCAAAAATGTCGATCCATACCAATTAGGAATTGCTACCATTGCTAAATTTGACTTTACAAATATTTGAATATTCAAGTATATTTTTTAATATTTCATAATGAGAAATGATTTTTAGGTGGTGTTATTATTTTTTATATTATTAGATTTTTTTTTACTAAATATATTATTGAGATGGTGCAGGAAATTTTATAAATATAAATAAGGCCAATTGGCACGTCTATGAGTAAATTTAAGAGGCTCGAGATAAGTTTTGATCTGTTTTGGCTTGTTATGCCATTGGTTGAGGATAAGATATTGGATTCTAGTTTCATTACATCGGGTGGATAATACATTAGGTTAAAGTCTCGGTGCACCATAAATGATACCATATTTGATAGTAAATGGTATATTCAATTTCTATCGTACCAAAAGGGTAAGCCATCAGTTTATCGGTACACCATAATGATAAGATGTTGGGTTTGAGTCCCCCTGAATTTTGGCCAAAAATGCTTAGTATTGGTATGACGTTGGGTTCAAGTCCCAATTCACTGTTTGATGATAATGATGACTAATGTAAATGTACTTTTGGTGAAAAATATTGTAACCCACCACATTGATTTGCTCCATTTCTTGATATGAATGTGGTAGCAGTTCATATTAGTCAAAAAGAAGACAAGTGGTTAAAAATGTATGTTGGCGTGAAGGAACAAATTATAATACTCATTATTTTGATAATAATAAAAGAAAGAACACTATGGGTTCTCTAAATTGTCCTTCAAAAAGTGAAGGTAATTTTTCTTGTTCATCATTTGGTATTAAAGGTATTGGGTGATAGGTTGTTATGTGATCTAATTTTGATAGATTTTATAAATCGTCCATACAAAAAAAAAGAAAAATATGAAAATGCACTTGGCCTTTCAAAGTTATCTTGAGGTGAGGTGGGTCATATAAATATGATATATTTCAAGGCATGAAAATAAGCTTCTAATGAAAATTTATGATGCAAATATATATGGTTATTGTCTATTTATTAGAGAGAATGTGACTTGTAATAAATATTGTAAATGCCCAGTCATTTTTAGAAAATGGATATGCTTATATATGTTAAGGTTATGAATAAGGATGTGCTCATATATGGTTGGATAAATACCATAACTCACATCAATAGGAGGTTTGAGAAAATATTTTGATATTAGCAGTCATTGGTTAGGTACTTTTCGTACATAAAAATATTGTGGTATGTTTCGTTATGAACTACTAAAGGGAAAAAGAAAGAAATAATTCTTTTATGTCAAGGTTGTGGCCACGACCAAATGAATATTATTGTGTGGAAACACAATTTTGTCATCGGTTGTGTACCTATAGGACGCCAAAATTTTTGTCAGGCCTTATAAACATAAGTTACTAATGGCAAAATTAAAGCAAGAAAAAGGTCTTTCTTTTAATGAATTTGATCTTATGATGATTATTTTCTCCCTTAAAGGAGATACTCACCATATAAATGGTGTTATGGAATGTGAAAGTACATAATTATTTAATAGCTTGGAAAGATCTAATGTGTTACTACTCCAAGGAATAAAAATATTAAAATTATTGTAAGTCTCAAAAGAAACTTTTTAAGTTTCAAGAAAACTGACAAGAATAAACTATTATTATATTGAAACTCTGAATTATGAAGAGATTTTTATATTTATATTACTACAATTGAAATGGGTTATTAATATTTATGTGAAAGGCTATCCATTTTTCCTCTTATTTATAGTATGAAAATATAGGCATGATGATGGAATTACATGCAGTAGTAAACTAAAAGTTTATAGGAAATATGTAAGTTGGCATGACCAGTCAACCACTTCAATTCAAATGTGAGGCAAAAATAATTGAGAATTCATGTGCTTATACATTGAAGAAATAACTTCAAGAATTCTCTTATGTTGCTTATTCTCATGATAAAACATTATATAGGCTAATGTTGGGGTTGTATCTCTAATTTTTTGAAATGTATAACAAGGTCTATCGGCCCACTCACCTACCATGCAGACCATTTACTATGAAATGAGATGCTTCTATGGTTGGCCATATGCGCTTTGCTATCAACTTATAATTTAATTTTTGCATGATTATTTTCTCAAATTGTTGAATTAAGAGCATGGTTTGAAACTACAAATATCGATAATCCTGGTTGGTTTAGAAGAAATTGTATGCCGCCAATTGTAGTTAAGTCATTAGTTCTGAGAACAAATCTCTCAAAATAAATTTATATGAGATGTGTTATTTAAATGTAACAACACTTGTATGCATCAAGCCAATAAGGTTTCCCTATATTGTTGGTTTAGGGTTAGAAACTGTAATGCTTAGGAAAATCCAAGCATAAGTTAGAAACATACTTTTAGTACATGTAGGGTAAATCATCAATTTTAACAACATGAGAGGGATTTGGACATGTACCAAGGCCACAAAAAAACCTCTAGCCCTTAACCAAGCCAAAACCTCCCTTACTGATCAATCTTTAAAGGAGTGATCAACTTCAAATGGGTATACCTTTTAGATTTTAATGCATTTTTGAGTCCTAGATGAAAAAAATTATAGATACTTGAATTATATTTCCAAGACATCTAGTTTCTCCTTAATCTGATATTGGACTAAAAAGTTATGGCCTTTTCAGTAAAGTACTGCTCTAGAGTGAGATACCACGAACCAAACCACAACTGTAGTTACTTTGTATGACCATACAATGGTATCATTTGATTAACACAACCCCAACATATGAAATTTCACAAAGTGTACCCTCATACCACAAGAAGAAACCATGATCGTGCTTTAAAACCATGATCCCTAGGCACGATTGTGAGTACCACAGATACTCTTGATATAGCCAACAAAACCTACGAACCAAGGTACGATCATAGGTAGATCCCACGATCATACGAAGGTTCATATGATCATGATTCATAGATCTCTCATCCATATCCGAACGATAAGTGCAATCCATTATTGTGGCGAGGTCTCGTACATCTCTCCCGACAGTTTCCAGTTATGAAAATTTAAGGGTCATATCAGTCTTTTTTCGTTTTTTTAACATTAAGACTACATAGTTTTGGGAATATCAAGGTTAATTATTGGTTTAATGTAACCATAATTCTCATTACTTAGAATAACATTCGATACTTAGTTTTAAAAAAAAAGGCGATTCCTTTTTTTCCAAGGAAGAGCTAGGGTTCATCTTTCTCAGGCATCCAACTCTAAAAAATTCTTCAGGGTTCTCATCTCTAGGTATGTGGGATTTTATCAATGGGACCCTTTTCACCTATTGAGTTTTGAAGATAACCCTACTCTCCAGTTTAGTCCTCTTTCAAAATTTAGGATTTATGAATATTGGTAAATTCAATGATATCTCAATCTTTTGATGTCATTGAGTTATAATTCTCATTTTAGCATAATTTTAGTTTTATTACATTTCCATGATATCAAACCCTAGTTACATTGTAATATCTATAATTGTTGGACCTGCGTCGTTGAATTTTGTAAAATCATTCAGTTTATGATGTTGACATAACAGTTGCATTCTTCAAAGGTGGCTAGTTATAAACACCCGATGACTTAAGATTTCATGCATATACTTTTGGTTGCTATATTTCCCAGTTTAGATATTTAAAATGCTTTTAGATAATGGATTTATTTCAGTCTCTAGATTACTATTATCATTGAGAATTGCAGTTATCAGTGTCATTCCACTGAGAGTAGTACTTATCACTGAACGGATGCATGGATGAAGGCTCATCCACCAGTTAGTCAGACCTTTAGAAGAAGTCCCTAAGTCCCAGAACAACGGTTCTTCCATAGGTTCTAAAGGGTCACCCATCAGACCAGACTTGACAACTTAGTCCTTTTGGACATCAATTTAGTGTATCCATATCAGTTAATGTTCATACCCTTTGTAAGGTACTAAACACCCTTCCAGTTGGGGTTACAGGTTAGACCCTGATTATCTCAAATTAGGGTATATTGGTTATTAGTAACTCCCACAGTCCATGGTTTGCATTTCGAATTTCAGATTCTTGCATGACCTTGTATTCAGTTGTTTAGTTCCTTATGAAACATATGTTCATTTCTTGGTCTTGTATTTAGTTACCATGTTATATGTACCATGTTATTTCCTATCTCACATACTTAGTACAGTTAGAGTATTGATTGCATATTTTCTTTTACGCTATATTGTCTTATAATACAGGTCCTGACACTCTGCATTCAGATAGCGCCTAGTACAATCTCTTCCCATATCAACAACAACATTTTTCATGAGTTCTCATTATGCGAAGACTAGAATAAACATTTCATATTATTTGTCTTTGTCGTTCTCAGTTTTAAGACAGTTAGAGTTGACTGGGGGTTTGTCCCAGCAACTCGTTTTAGTAGAGGCTTTTTCAAACTAATAGTTAGATGTTCAGATTTTGATCTTAGATTTGGTTATTGATGATTTGATTTCTTTGAATATTTATTATGTTATTCATTTCATCTTCCGCATAAGTGTATTATCAGTTATTACTTATATTTTTAGTGCTTCTCCAGGACATGGTTTAGCTTGGAGTCACTAGTGATTCTAAGCACCGTATTAGACTAGTGGTAGTCTTGGGTCATAACATAAACCAAATATTCTATCTAAAGAATTACTATGCAGTATTTGTTTTACTTTCTCCACCATGCACAAAGATGGATCCCTAATTAAGGTTGGGATGAATGTTAGATTTTCTAACATTAGCGGGAGATATGATTAACAGCTGAAATGGATGGAGTGAATTATTTAGTTCCTAATAAAAAAGTGAACTTAAAGTCTAAGAGATAATTTAATTTGCAGTGTGTTGCAAACAATTGCCAAAAGTATTTACTGACCCTATGTATAGTTCAACTGTAAATGCTTCAATGAGACGACCTTGAAGAACAGAGTCTATGACACACTTGAAGCGTGATGATAAATCAATTTTAAACATAAAACTCTTTGAAAAACAAGATGAGAAAATGATAAAGATGGTCAACGAAAATGAGGCAAGTGATTTAAAAGAACACCATGGCATAACACTTCATAAAATCTTGACAAAGGTTTAGGTACCTAAAAATAATGAAAAATTAAGTGATCTTGATAAGTTATGTCTGTCACGACCCAAAAACTATGGGTCATGATGGCACTTATCATGGCTAAGACTTGACAAGTAAGCCAATCACCCAAACTGATATGAAACAAGAAAACAACACCGAAATCCCAAGTCAAGACTTCCAAAACAAAGTCAAACCATACATATACAATATTAGCGAAAATTTGCATAACGATAATATCATAAACCATCCCAAAATCTGGTGTCATAGTGTAAGAACAATCTGCATACAAATCGAAGTCTAAAAATACAACTGATAATCTAAAAAGGAATACAAGTTTGTCTCTGAAAACAAAATAAGACATTAATTAGATAAAATAGGGAAGGAGGTCGACTCTGGAAGTATAGAGAAACCACTACCTCGAATGTATCAAATTACTGCCTAAACTCAGCTATCGCGTGACGCACTCGTGCCTAGATCTGCACCAAAATGGCACAATATGGATGAGTACGGTCCACTTGTATTCAGTAGGTATCATAGGCCGATTGAGAAAAGTATAAAATAATATATATAAATGCACACTATGAGCACGTCACCTGCAATTAAAAAATATTCCAAACGGTAGCTCACGTCGTCTCCACTAACAGTTCAAAATATATCACATAAAACTTATATACAGATACTAAAGGAAATACAGAATATATATACATCAAATCAAACATCAAAACACAACATTAAAGATGCACAATGTATGACATGGAATAAGGATGATAATAGTGTGATATGTCCGAGGTTATCGCATAATATCCATATACATCTATCGAGCACTGCTCCTAAGTAGGACTCATAGGGGGTTCGCAACCCATATATAATCTTAATAAACAATCCCAGTATCAATATCAATATCCATATCTCCTCTTTTGCTTATGGACTACAGTAGAGGGTTTTTGAAGGTGTCATATTTCTGTCAGAAAAACCAGTATTTCCATAGTAATACCAATTTCTCATGAATATATGTATGATATGAGGATGTAATTCTTATAATCAAACCAGAATGAGAACCTCAAATACATCCAACATTCAAGTACATAAGCACAAAATCCACTTAATAGGGCTATCATCCATGATCCAATATAAGCCATGTACCATTAGAGTGAAACATGCAAGTAATATATCATTGATACCACATAAACCCTAACTTAGGCATTTCTATCAGGAAGAAAACAACCAAATATATTTACGAAGACAAAAATATCAAATAAGACCCCACATGGGCCACACATAATAATTATTATCTCAAACCATCAATAAAAACAACATAAGCCCTTACAGCAGAACACAAAAGTAATAACACTATTTCCATGATTCATTCTTATACCCATAACATGTTTTTATATAAGATATTAACTACCCAGCCTAGTCTGAAGAAAACTAAGCCATAACCTACCTCAAATGATGAAATCCCTTCCTCAAGCCTTTAATCACAGAGCCTTCCCCACTCAAATGACCTTGAAACAAACTAAAATATCCAAATATAGAATCTACGCGTAAAAGAAAGCCAATGATAACCATATTGCCCATTTTTAAGTTTGGGACAAAATGGATCCACGAAATGGATTTTCAAAAAGAAAGGGTAGAATCAAAATTTTTGTTTTTAAATTTTTTACCCATGATTAAAGAAAGCCACAAAAGAAAATCCAAGTGAAAACAAGTTGAAATTGGGGTTTAAATTAAACAAAAACTATTTTAGGCCTTCCAAGACAAAATCTTCAAATTTTATTTTTGAAATCACGAAATTACTGATTTTAGATGACAAGAATTGAAGTAAAATTATTGAAATAGTGATTGGAGGCTACCCAAGTTTGAATATGGAAGAATTCGCCCAAAACCCACTTAACTTGAATCTCAAACCCTCAAACAAGGGAGAAAAATTAAGAAAAAATCTTTTTATACCATCCAGGCATGACCACTTAAGTGGCCACTTGACCGCTTAAGCGATCATTGCTAAAGCGGTCAAGTTTCTCTTTAGCGTTACCGACGAGCTAGCTGCTTTAGCACCCTCAACTTGAGCAGACAAGACTCTGCTTTAGCGACCCCCAGCCGGTGAGCTGAGTTGATAAAACGACCGACTGTTTGCTTTAGTGGCCACTACTAAAGCGACCCAAGTGCCATTTTAGCGGTTGTACCAACTGGAACTTGGAAAATTTTTAAGCCTCCACCGACCCCTCGAGATTTATCTGAAATTCTAAAATGCAAACAAACTATGCTACCCTTTCAAATTTGACTTTGCGAACTCAATGGCGATATCAAATTTTTAGAAAGAGGTTGTTTTCACAAAATTAACTTCCAAAACCCAATTTCAAAATCTTTCGCACCGAGGGTCAAAATAAGATATAAAAGCTATAAAATCAAATCAACTATGCTTCAAATACAAAATTAACGTTCTGGATCTGCTGAGGCAGTCTACTTTGCCATCCAGTGCACAAAACAACAAATATTGACCGAAGTCAACTATAAAGCCTTTTTTACCTCCAAAGATTACAAAAATCCCACAAAATACACTAAAATACATTACGAATCACGCCAATCATTCCCACACCCTAAAAATATCATGTAGCAACCACAAGGAGGGGTAAAATAGTCAAAGTAAATAAAAATAAAAAATTCACATAATTAATCCCTTACATATAATGACCTAAGGCTACCTCCAAGTCGCGACAATGGTGCTTACTGCCACAAGTAACCACAAGCTAACCCATGAACTAGTACCTACTTTGAGTACTGAGTAAAATAACAATACAACATATGTGTGGAAGTTAAACAAGTATGATACTATAAATCTGAATACTCAAATACGTAGCAATGACATGTATGAACTGATGAATACTGAAAGAACTGACTGACTACCTAATTGATTATTTAAAAGCCTTTAAACATCATAAGGAGATGATGGGACGAAACCCCAACTAACTACGACTAACTGAACATAAGGAAATACTGAAAAAGCTGAAATAACATATCATGTCCTCGATGGATGAGAACTCACCACTACTGCTGCTGGGTAATGCCGAGCTAACTAAAAATGGTCGGGAAGCTTAGCGTCCGAGCCTATGTTATAAGACAACATAGCGCAAAGTAAAGTACGTGGTCAGTACTTTAAATGTACTGGTATGTGAGATAAGAACTGACTGAAATACATGGGATAATTGAGCATGAATGCATAAGCATGTAATAGCCGAGAATGCAAGACCAAGTACAAACATATTACTGAGATAATCTGAAATCTAAAAGACTGAAATCTGTATAACTGAATAAATAACAATCTGTACACTTGGTCAAGCAAACCTGAGTTGAGATACACTAAAACACTGACTGAAACTATGAGAGGTATCATGTAACCGACATGCCCAAATCTGAGCTAATTGGAATCCAACCTGTAACCCAGTTGGAAGGGTGTCAGTTTCGTGCCACGGGTACTAACACTGGCTGTGTGGATCCACTAAACTGGCATCCCGAAGGACAAAGAGTCACCCTTTACAGGCAGGTGATCTCATGAGATATGTGTCAGCCCTTAACTGGAAGGAAGGCATCTCAAACCTACGCTGGCTATGTAGTTCTGGAACTCAGGGGCTGCTACTAAAGGTCACACCCTCTACTGGTAGGTGAGCCTCCATCCCTGGGTTGTCTCTGTGCTAAATCCTACTCTCAACTAAACTGACACTAATACTGAATTGGACTAAAATCCAACTAAACATCATTTCTGATAGTGCTCATCATGATCATAAACATCTGAGTATAATGATAAGATTCTTGGGTTAACTGACTTATTACTTGAAGACCTGAAATCATTTAAAACACATAGGTATCGGGTGTTCATAACCCATCAGCACTGACTGATCATAAAAATATGATATTAACACTCAAAGCTGTAATATGAAAGTCATGATTCAAAGACCCAAAGCATAAACATTTCACCAAAACAAGTGAGAAGTATGAACTTGAACATGGGAATGTCTTAAACATGACAAAACAACATGATTACATGGTTCAATTCGTAATTCGGGGATTTAACATGAAGCAAAAAGACTATGACATGGAAACTTGTAATTCATAACATGAAATAGCGTTATTCACTTGGAAACACTTGTAGACACAACTTTTAATAGATTTAGTATGAAATTCATGGATTAATTTCATAAAGTAAGATAAGATTTATACTTGTAAGTAATAATAGGGGTTTTGAGCTCAATGGGTAAAAGAGAGACCCAATGATGAATACCCACATACCTCAATAGATAGTTTCTTTAAGATTTCTTGAACTTGGACACTTGAACTCCTGATTTTTTGAGAAAGGGGCTTGGATATTATTCTTGGGGAAGGAGAAGGGTTTCTTGAGAGTAGTTTTCAGTGAAAGAGGCTAATAATGCCCTTATGAAAACACCCAATAGTATTATGAATGACTTGGGTGGAGGGAAAAGACCCAATTGCCCCTTGATCTCAATGACCAAGGAGCTGGACACACTCTCAACCCCGCGCCGCGACCCTCAGTCTAGCGGAGCGAGCCTTGCGCCACGACACCTAGTCCCGCAGAGAAAGCCCCGGCCTGCGAAACCTAGTTCAGTGGAGTAAGCCCTACACCATGGGCTTATTGTGAGGGTTCTTTATCTTCTGTTTCCCAAACACGCCCCTATGCACATCTGAAAATCCCAAAACTCCCCCGAGATGTACCTTTAACAACTTTTAACATGAATAAACTCAAAAATCAACCTTTCGAGGTTGGAAAGACTAAAATAAAAATCATTGGAGTTTAGGGGTCTTAAAAATGACTAAGTCTTTAACACTTAGTGAAAATTTTAAGATTTGGACCCCTTAAACATGCAACTACAACTGAACCAAGCTTAGGATCTTACAGGTATTACAATATCTCCACTTTGAGAACATTAGTCCTCGAATGAGACTGGTTAGACTGAGAATTCTAAGGCACTGAGACCATCTACTGGACATGCATGATTTGAAACATTAGTACATAACTGAGTCTGAAGTATGATTAATGAATTGAACTGATTTTGTGAATACATGCAATGACATAAGAATGGTTACATAAATGAAACAGAGCATGAAAAAGAGTCAATCTAACCTCAAGGTGAATCTGATTTTGCAGAGAAAAGATGAGGCTATTTAGTTCACATAGATGCTTCTACTTCCCAAGTAGATCCCTTAACAGACTGGTTCCGCCAAAGAACTTTAACCAAGTGAACTTTTTAATTCCTTAGCCTATAAATCTAACGATCAAGGATCTCAACTGGGACTTCTTCGTAAGAAAGGCTATCCTTAACTTCCACACTTTCTAAAGGAAAAACAACAGCTGAATCACCGATGTATTTCTTTAACAACGAAACATGAAACATCGGATGCACTGATGCCAAATCTGCAAGCAACTCAAGCTCATAAACTACCTTCTCAAAATGGTTTAAGATTCTATATGGGCCAACATAGAGGGGACTGAGTTTACCCTTCTTGCCAAATCTCTTCACTCCTTTCATAGGAAAAATCTTCAAATAGATCAAATCACTAACCTCAAACTCAAGATCTCTTTTCCTTACGTCTGCATAAAATTTATGATGGCTTTTGGGCTGTCTTCAGCCTTTCCCGAATCAACTAAACTTTCTCCATTACCTCAAGCACTGAATCTAGCCCTATCAAAGTAGCCCCACCTACCTCAAACCAACTAATAGGAGATCTACATATCCTTCAATAGGGAGCCTAAAATGGAGCCATATGAATACTTGAGTGATAACTATTGTTGTAAACAAACTTAATCAAAGGTAAGTGGTCATCCTAACTTTCTTTAAAGTCAATAACACAGGCACTCAACATGTCCTCTAAAGTTTGAATGGTTTGTTCTGTTTGACCATCTGTCTGAGGATGAAAAGTTGTACTGAGATGAATATGGGTACCAAGACCCATCTAAAAAGCCTTTCAAAAGTGAGAGGTAAATTGAGTACCTCTATCTGAAATGATAGACAACGAAATCCCATGTAACTTAACCAACTCTTTGAGATAGAGTCTGGCATAATCCTCAGATGAATATGACATATGAACTGGAAGGAAATGACATGATTTTGTCATTTTATATACAACAACCCAAATTGAATCATGCTGATGACGCGTATGAGGTAACCCTATCACAAAATCCAAGTTCACCACTTCCTACTTCCAAGTAGGGATGCTAAACTCCTGCAATGTGCTACTAGGACTTTGGTACTTAACTTTGACCTATTAACAGTTTGAATACTTAGCCACAAACTTTGCAATATCTTTCTTTATACCACTGCACCAATAGATTCCCCGCAAGTCACGATACATCTTAGTGGAACAGGGGTGGATAGAGTACCGCGCACCATGCACTTCTGCTAAAATTCACTGTCTCAAACTATCAACACATGGAATGCATAACCTACCCTGACAACAGAGCACACCATTTCCCCCTTGGGAGAAAACCTATACTTTCTAATCTCTAACCACCTCCTTAAACTTAGATAAACTAGGATCCCTGTCTTGCTTTTCTTTTACTTCGGCAACCAAAGAAGATTCTAAACCATTCAGAACCCATGTACTACCTTTAGCCGAATCAACCAACTGGACCCCTAATCTAACAAGCTAATGAACCTCACGGACTAACTCCTTCTTATCATCCTCTACATGGGAAACACTACCCATAGACAACTACTAAGGGCATCTTCCACTACATTGGCCTTGCTCTAATGATACTTCTTTATTACCGGGGTCGACCCCTAAGCCATAATGTCTTAAAATGAGAAGCGTTCAGCCACTTGACTGTAAGTAGATACTCTCATATCATAATCTTTTAACAACTCAAGCCACTTTCTCTAACTAAGATTCAAATCTTTCTACGTGAACACATACTGCAAACTCTTATAATCCATGAACACATCAACATGAACCCCATAAAGATGATGCCTCTAAATTTTCAAGGCGAATATAACAGATGTCAACTCAAGATCATGGGTAAGATAATTCTTTTCATGGGGTTTAAGCTGTCTAGAGGCGTATGATATGACCTTGCCTCTATGCATAAAAACACAACCAAGACCAACTATGGAATTATTACAATAAAATACATATCCATCTAAACTATCTAGCAAAGTCAAGACTAGGGCAGAAGTGAGTCGAGTCTTCAACTCCTGAAAACTATTCTCACAAGAATCTGACCACTAAAATTTGACCTTCTTCTAAGTCAATCAGGACATAGAGGAAGCAATAGAAAAGAACCCTTTAGCTAACCGCCTATAATAGCCAGCCAAACCTAAGAAAATCCTAATATCTAAATAGAGATAGGTCTAGGCCAGTTTCTCACTGCTTTGGTCTTTTGAGGGTCAACTCGGATTCTATCACCAAAAACTATATGGCCAAGGAAAGGTACTGATCTTAGACAAAATTTGCACTTACTAAACTTAGTGAATAACTTATGATCTCTAAGGGTCTACAACACAACCCTCAGATAATTTGCATGATCATTCTTACTACGAGAATAGATAATGTTATCATTAATAAAGACTATAACGAACATGTCCAAGTACTACTTGAACACCCTATTCATCAAGTCCATGAAAGCTGCAGGAGCATTTGTTAGTCCAAAAAACTTAACTAGAAATTCAAAGTGACCAAACTGAGTTCTGAAGGCTTTCTTCGGAGTATCACATTCTCTGAATCTAAGATGATGATAGCCGGATCTAAGGTCTATCTTAGAGAAATAACTAGCACTTTAAAGTTGGTCGAACAAGCCATTAATTCCGAGGAGTGGATACTTATTCTTTATTGTGACTTTATTCAACTGATGGTAGTCGATGCATATTCTGAGAGAACCATCTTTATTATGCACGAACAGGACTGGAGCACCCCATGGAGAAACTCTAGGCCTGATAAAACCCTTATCTAAGGGATCTTTTAACTGTTCCTTCAACTCCCTAAGATCAGCTAGAGCAATTATATAAGGTAGAATAGAGATAGGCTGGGTATCTGGAAGGAGATCTATTTCGAAGTCAATTTCACTCTCAGGATGAACTCCATGAAGATATTCAAAAAGGACATCTAAAAATCATTTACTACTGGAACAGACTCAAGACTCAGAGTCGCAAAATTTGGGTCCTTGACTCGGGTAAGATGGTAAATACACCCCTTGGATATCATCTTTCTTTCTTTAAGATAGGAAATAAACTGACATTTAGGTACTGAAGTACTACCCCTCCATTCAATAACTGGTTCATTAGGAAACTAAAACTGAACGACTCTATTTCTACAGTCATTTAAGGCATAACATGAGTGGAGCCAATCCATGTCGAGAATGACATCAAAATCAGTCATCTCTAACTCCACAAGATTAACTGAAGTAATTTTCTGAGATATCGTAATCGGGCAATTTCTGTATACCCGTCTGGCTATCATAGATTTACCCACTAAGATAGATATTGAGAAAGGTTCTGCTAACATTTTGGGACTAGCACTGAAGTTGATGACTATATAAGAAGTCACTAAAGAAAGTGAAGCTCTGGGGTCTAATAAAATATAAACATGAAGATGAAAGACTTGTAACATACTCGTACCCATATCAGGAGAACTTTACTAATCATGCTGAGTCTTAAGATCATACAATCAATTTTGGTGCTACCAGTGGTAGCACTGGAAGTGGCACCCTGCTGAGTTGGGCGACCGAAAAGAGTAAAAGAATGATTGGACTGACCCTACTGACCAGCCCCTAGGCAATCCCTGACCCAGTGTCCCCATTTTTCACATCCAAAATACACATCACTACCAGCCTTACACTCACCCTAATTATTACTACCATATTTCCAGCAACGCAAATTAGTACGACTACTGTTCAAACTGCCCAAGGACTTAGAGCTTGGTTCCCTATCGCAACTATATTTCTTGAACTTAGGCATTAGCGCACTAGATGAATATGGAGCCGGGGCTGAAAATTTTAGAAAAAACTAAAAACGGCTACCCCTTCTAACCTTGGTTGAGAAAACTTAAAACTACCTGTTCTAGCCCTCTTGTTCTCTCTCTTTTTCTCCTTATACTTTTCCTTCTCAATATGCTGAGCAAAAACCATAAGTCTAGATAGGTCCATCTCCTTAATCAACATGGAGGTCCTATATTCCTTAAGCACACTATCAGCTACACCAGACACAAACTTACTCATTCTAGGCCTATTTTCCGCCACCATAGCAAGAGCATACCTCGCCAACTAAGTAAACTTGAGTGAGTACTCCTTCACGCTCATATTACCCTACTTCAAATTGATGAACTCCTGAACCTTAACTTTTCTCAACTCCAGGGGAAGAACCTATCTAAGAAAGTTGTGGAAAACTCCTTCCACTCTATAGGACCTGCATCAATACCTTGGTCCTCCTTCCACTGCTTAAACCAGATGTGAGATACATCCTACAACTGATATACAACCAACCCTAAACTTTCACTCGAATTGATACCCATGATATCTGTCACTTTTTGCACCACGTCCAGAAACTCCTACGGATCCTCCTCAGACTTGGATCTAGAAAACAGAGGGGGATTCATATGAGTGAACTATCAAATCCTAATTGCAGTTGTATTTTCCACTTATTGACTGGGAAAACATCTTGTTAGTTGTTCTGAGCAGCTACAAAATGGGCTAAGGTAGTGAAAGTGGCCTTGAATTCAGCTTGACAGACATGCTCATCTAGGGGATCTTTCTAAACAAGCGGTGGTACGGGATGATCCCCGTTCCTTCTTACCTTATTTCTTCCAGGAGGCATTTTCTGTAGACAAAATGATGGATGAGTTAGAAAGAGGAATTAAATAGAGCTCATGCTCTTTCACACAACATGAACACTGAAAGAAGGGAAACTTTCTTAAAACATCTCTTAGCCTCTTGCCCATAAGTATGGCGTGCTTCACACCCATTTATAAGACTCTACTCAACACAGCTTTCAGACACCCTAAGACACTTTAAAACCTTAGGCTTTGATACCAAGTTTTGTCATGACCCCAGGCTACCCCCAAGTTGCGGCAATGGTGCTTACGGCCACATGTGACCATAAGCTAACCCATGAACTGGTACCTACTGTGAGTGCTAAGTAAAATAGCAATACAACACATATGCGAAAGATAAACTGATAAGATATTACAAATCTAATACTGAAATATGTAGCAATGACATAGCTGAAATATCTGATAAAATACTGGAAACTAAATTATCTGTCTGAAAGCAACTGATGAATACTGAAAGACTTACCTGCCTGCTTAATGGATTGTCCGAAAGCCTCTAAACATCATGAGGAGATAATGGGACAAACCCCCAACTAACTCCGACTGAATGAACATAAGAAAATACTAAAATAACTGAGATAACATATCATGTACTTGATGGATGAGGACTCACCACTACTGCTACTGGGTAACGTGAGCTGTCTAAAAATGGTCAAAAAGTTGAGCATCCAAACCTATGTTACAAGATAACATAGTACATAGATAAGTATGCGCTCAGTACTTTGAATGTACTAGTATGTGAGATAAGAACTGACTGAAATGCATGGGATAACTGAGCGTGAATGCACAAGCATGTAATATCTGAGAATGCAAAACCAAGCACAAACATGTTACAGAGATAATCTGAAATCTAAAAGACTAAAATTTGTATAACTGAATAACTGATAATCTGTACACTTGGTCAAGCAAACCTGAGTTACGATACACTGAAACATTACTTAAAACTGTGGCAGGTATCATGTAACCGACATGCCCCAATCTGAGCTAATCGAGGTCCAACCTGTAACCCAGTTGAAAGGGTGTCAGTACCGTGCCACGGGTACTAATACTGGCTGTGTGGATCTACTAAAATGGAATCCCGAAGGACTATAGAGTCACCCTCTACTAGCAGGTGCTTTCATGAGTTATGTGTCAACCCTCAACTAGCAGGAAGACATCTCAAACCTACGCTGGCTACATAGTTTTGGAACTCAAGTACTGCTACTAAAGGTCACACCCTCTACTGGCAGGTGAACCCCCATCCTTTGGTTTTATTGGTGCTAAATCCTAATCTCAACTGAACTGATACTAATACTAAACTGGACTAAAATTCTATTGAACATCATTTTTGGTAGTGCTCATCAAGATCATAAACATCTAAGTATAATGATAAGATTCTTGGCTTAACTAACTTATTACTTGAAAATTTGAAATCATGTAAAACATATAGGTATTGGGTGTTCATAACTCGCCAACACTGATTGATCATAAAAATATGATATTAACACACAAAACTGTAATATGGAAGTCATGATTCAAAGACCCGAAGCATAAATATTTCACCGAAACAAGTGAGAAGCATGAACTTGAACATGGGAAATGTCTTAAACATGACAAAACAACATGATTACATGGTTCAATTCGTAATTTGGGGATTTAACATGAAATCAATGGATTATGACATGGAAACTTGCAATTCCAAACATGAAATAGCGTAATTCACTTGGAAATACTTGTAGACATAAATTTTAATCAATTTGGCATGAAATTCATGGATTAATTTCATAAAGTAAGATAATATTTATACTTGTAAGTAAAAAATTATGTTTTTAGGCTCAATGGGTGACAAGGACCCTTTGATGAATACCCACATACCTCAATAGATAATTTCTTGAAGATTTCTTGAGGGTTTCTTAAACTTGGAAGCTTGAACTCTTGAGAAAATTACGTTTTTAAGATCAATGGGTGAAAGGGACCCTTTGATGAATACCCACATACCTCAATAGATAATTTCTTGAAGATTTCTTAAAGGTTTCTTAAACTTGGAAGCTTGAACTCTTAAGCTTTTGAGATAGGGGCTTGGATGTTGTTATTGGGGAAGGAGGAGGGTTTCTTGAGAGTAATTTTGAGTGAAAGGGGAAAATAATGCCCCTATAAAACCCCTCCAATCGTATTATGAACCACTTGGGTAGAGGGAAAAGACCCAATTGCCCCTTAATCAAAATGACCAAGGAGTTCGACGCACACTCGACCCCACGCCGCGACTCTCAGTCAAGCAAAGCGAGCTCCGCACTGTGACACCTAGTCCGGTGGAGCAAGCCTCGCACTGCGACATCTAGTACGGCGGAGCAATCCTCGTACTGTGACATGTAGTCCGGCGGAGAAAGCCCCACGACGCAGGTTTATTGCGGGGGGTCTTCTGCTTTTCTTTCCCAAACACGCCCCTACGCCCGTTTGAAAATCCCAAAACTCTCTTGAGAAGTACCTGTAACAACTCTGAACATGAATCAACTCAAAAATCAATGTCTCGAGGTTGGGAAGACCAAAATAAAAATTATCAAACTTTAGAGGTCTTGACCCCTTAAACATGCAACTAATATTGAACCGAGCTTAGGATCTTACAGGGTATTACATTGCAATATCCACAACTAAGAATTTAGTTCGTCGTCAAACTAAAGGCAAAGGGAATGCTTGAATCAGTAAAAAACTAGGGATAACTACCACGCATATCGGACTCGACCTCTCAAGTAGCCTCATCTAAAGGTCGATGTCTCATCTAGACCTTAACCACCAAAATATCTTTTTTACGCAACCGACTAACATTCCTGGCTAGGATGGAGATTGGTTCCTCAAATAAGGACAATCTCATATCTAACTACACCAAATCCCAATAAATGACATGAGACTTATCCAGATTATTGCATCGTAGCATGAAAAATAGGATGAACAATTGATAAATATTAGGTCAATGCTAACTCATAGGAAACATCCCTAATAGTTCGAAGAATCTCAAAGGGTCTAATATACTTGGGGCTAAGCTTTCCCCTCGTTCCAAACCTCATCATTCCCTTTATGGGAGAAACAAGAAGGAAGACTTGATCACTAACACTAAATATCAAGGCACGAAGTATACGATCCACATAACACTTCTGCCTACTCTAAGCCGCTCGAAGTCTATCTTGAATGACCCAAACTCTGTTTAACGACTCGCGAAGCAAGTTAATACCTTGAGTCCTAATCTTAAAAACCTTAAACCAACCAACTAGAGAGTGACAATACCTACCATACAAAGCCTCGAAGGGAGCCATCTCAATACTAGAATGGTAGAAATTATTATACGCAAACTATGTGAAAGCTAAATGCTACTCCCATTGACCTCTAAAGTATATAACACAAGAATAGAGCATATCTTACAAAACCTGAATAGTATCCTCTGGTTGACTATTATTTTGGGGCTAAAAAGTTGTGCTAAGATAAACCCGGGTATCTAACTCCTCCTAAAATATCTTCCAAAAGTGAGAAGTGAAAACTAAACTCTATCTGAGATGATAGACACTGGTACACCATGGAAACTAACTATCTCATGAATATAGATAGCACTGAAAGAAACTTGAACAAAATTGAAATGAGAATAATTGGTCAATCAATCCACGATGACACAAATGTTGCCAAAACCATGAGAAGTACGAGTCAACCCAGTCACGAAGTCCATAGTGATCTTTTCCTATTTCTACTCTAGAATAGGTAACCTTTAAACCAATCCACCAAGCCTAAATGCTCGTCCTTCACTTGCTGACAACATAGGCAACGAGCTATAAAATCCACTACATCCTTTCTCAAACCACCCCACTAGTAGTGTTGGCTCAAATCATGATACATCTTGGTCACTCTTGGATGGATGGAATACCTAGAAAAATTAGCCTCTTCCAATATCAGTCTCACCCAATCATCCACTCTCGACTCACAAACTCAACCTCCAATCCTAAAAACACCATCGGAATAAAAAATAACGTCTTCTAAGACTTACCACTCAATACCTTATTTTGAATCACTCTCAACCCAACTTCATCAAACTGATGAGCCAAAGTTGGCTCCATAAAAAAAGATAATACCTTCACAAATGCCAAAACACACTTAGGTATCAAAATATTAAGCCTAACCATTTGGTTAGCCAAATACCAAACCTCTAAGGCCAAGGGCCTCTCTTGTGTCAAAAGATTTGCCAAGCTACCCATACTATTAGATGATGTGCCTTGGAAACATGGCATAGTTGATGCTTAAAATAAAGAATTTATGGTTGGAATTAGTCCTGCATTAGTACGGAAGTTTTATGTTATATACAAAGGTGATTTAAAAAGGAAGTACCCATAGGGAAACTTGTGAAAGGGTGGTGATCCGATTACCTCATTGACCATTCGTAGAGTTCGCATGAAAATTTCCTTGAGAACTATTTATAGATTCCTATATTGGCCAGACTTTCAACCACCAGTGAACACAACTGAAATTGAGTGCTATATAGATGAGATATGTAAAATTACAAAGAAGCAAATGGGGTCAGCTGATAAGATAATGCATTTTAGGTGGATAGAAAATCCCATCTCTACAAATAGAGAAGAATTAAGTTGGGTAGTTGGTGGCCCATGAGCAAACCTGCAGTAGATTGCAAAGCAGACTCTAGACTTCGAGGCAAAGACATGGTGGACGCTTGCCTGACATAGACTGTTTTCCACAACTAAGGATAATATTCTCAGTCCACTCCATGT
Organism: Capsicum pubescens; assembly: GCA_030864215.1. Taxonomy (NCBI): domain Eukaryota; kingdom Viridiplantae; phylum Streptophyta; class Magnoliopsida; order Solanales; family Solanaceae; genus Capsicum; species Capsicum pubescens. The sequence goes on from CM061548.1 coordinate 289,839,279, forward strand.
AATACTAATAGCTAGACTCATGGCAGGTTATGAGTTTGATATTGCTTAGTTTATCTCTAGATAAATACGTGACTGAGTAGTAGGTGATAAAAAGGTGATTCTGGAATTCCCGTGATTGTTGACGTAGATTTGCTTGGAGGTAGGGTTGCCAAAATTTCCAGATGTTGATCAATACATTGAGACAAAGACTACCACTGATCTGGGTATATTAGAGATGCAGTGAACCCCATGACCAGGAAATCAAAACAAGGAACAACAATATTAGCTCAGATACTCAGGAACAAGGATGTGAATTCTGAGGCTGCCGGTGCTCATAAGACAAATGACATTCCAGTTGAAGGTGGGTAGTCTGATCCCTAGCTATCTGATGCAATAGGTAAATCTAGTTCCCCTACTCTCTTAAAGTCAACACAACCACACCCATCTTCATCTAGATTATCTCCAATAGGTTTTGTGGTTATCTCACAAACTATGTGGAATGAGGTTATAACAAAGTTGATTACTGTAGAGAAAAAGGACCGATTAGTGGAGGAGGGTGTGCAACCCTAGGTTAAAAACAAACTAGAAGAACAAAGCAGGAAAATCTAGAGAAGATTAGATAGTTTTAAGTAGAGAGTCACAGGTCAGCTGGGGAGTTGCCAAACTCCTAATATTTTGGAGGTGAAAGCTGAGGTAGTTGAGTTGCAAAAGCTGGTTAATAAATTATGTGAAAGACCGGTTTTCCCAATGTCTATTATCATGAAAGTTCATCCAGAGGTAGAAATTAAAAATATTTGGAGTGTTCCAATTGGAGAAGAAGGAGGAAAAAAGAAGAACAAGAAAATAAAAAGAAAGAGCACCAAATATGAAAATGTTGAGACAGCGATACGAGATAGCATCGTGAGTGAAAAAGTCCGATAGGTGAGGGTCCATGAGATGAATGCTGGTGCCGGTAGATCAAAACCAGCCACAGATGCTGATAGGGGCAGTAAAATGGCCCCAACACCATACATACCATTAAGTGCACCAGACACAACCGATGTCACTACTATAGAGATAGTCCTGCCAGTTGATGGGACCAATGCTGAGGAGAGCAGGGTCCAAGCTGAGGGTCCCTGTGATGATAGAGTATGAGATGGAGCCTAGAGATCCTAGGTATGTACTCTCTCCCTGTATTACCATGCTAGATGCATTGAGGATAGTGCATAGTTTGTAGATGGTGGAGGAGGGGTGTACCACAGTCGCCACGGGTTATGGTTGCTGTGTTTCAAAACCCATTAACCACAGTCTAAAAATTAGGAACTGACATGTATGTTTGTATTGTATGATTCTTAATTGAGAAAAATGATGTGCATAGGCATCTGATAACATGGGAAAAATTTGAAAAATGGATACCACTCCTAAAATTTTTTGTGTAATACTATGTGATTTGTGTATGCATGTGACTATTGATAATCCCTTAATGGCATTAGATTTATAAACAAAATTAACTATGGTATGTAGTTGCATGAACTGGATAGGTAGTAACTGACAATGCGACCCTGTGCCATGTGAGAGTGAGGCATTACTTAATCCCAGTGTGTACGAAATCTAGAACTTGCCTGGTTGCTTTTGCTTAAAAGGTAGGATGGTCGGTTAGGAAATGATCATAGGACATTTTTCTAATTATCCTAGTCAAGCCTAAATGCCAAACTAAATGATATATGAATCCCTTGTTACCAAAAGTTGAGCCTAATAGACCAATTTTTGATGTTTACACCAATTTCACCTTCTCGTTTAACTATAATGAACCCGTTTTTAGCCCTGGTCCTTCTTGGACATTGTGCACCTCAACTCAAGAAAATTGCCTAAGTTGAGGGTGGCTATTATTAGGGTGCATAGGGAAAGACGAGTATGAATAAAGACGTGTAGAGAGAAAAATGAATAATGGCAGGTGCGGTGAAAATAAAAGACAAAGAAAATTGCAAGAAAAAAAGGAAAAGAAAAAGACAATGAGAAAAGAGAGCCACAACCAGCCAAAAAATAGGCATAAAAAAGAATAAAATGAAAAGATAAGGGTGAATTTAATAAAATGATGGTAGAAAAAGTGGACCCCAAAGAAAACGTAGTGCCAAGGTGGTTAAATCACTTAAAAGATCCCTAATATACCATAACCAGCCTCAAGCCTACATTACAAGCCTAACAAAGTCCTTTAGTGATCCTAGTCTGACAGTCTGAAAATTTAGGTAAAGAGCATAAGGGCAAGCCTATGACATTTTATGTACACCGATTGGAATTTCTTTGTGAGTGTGTCTCTAGATCATCCTTGAAATAATAAAATGAATCAAGATGAGTGATAGGGACTTTTTTGAATGTGAGGGTGCATAGGTTACGATGTCAAGTTACTTATTTGTCCGGGTAGTGTATATTACTTGGGCCTAGTTGTTCATTACGAATGTAATGACATCACTAAATTCTTGCATGTCATATTGTTGCACCAAATCATTATACACAGTAGCCTTTTGAACAATAAGATAGAAGAAAGGTAAGAAGGTGTTCTTGAGTTGAATAATAAACCAACTACCAAATATGTCACAAATTTTTTAGAGTTTAGCATCGTGTCTTTATTGGTGTGAATTTTGGTTTGACTGAGGACATGCAAAAGTATAAGTTGAGGGTGTTGATGTGCCTTGGAAACATAGCACAATTGATGCTTAAAACAAAGAATTTATGCTTGTACTTAGGATATTTTGAGGGATATAATGTTTTTGTTGCTTGAGTGCAGGGAATTTAGGAAGAAAGTGGCTTGGAATAAAAAATGAAAGAAAAAGCTCTGAATCTGTTGAAGTCTGATCAACTTATGATTCTGTCTACAAGTCATCAAGTCATTATAAGACTTATAACCTTACTCGTAACTAAAATAGTAGCAAAAGTCAAGCTGAAAAAGCTAAGTAAAGAATGACCATAACCGTAAGAAATGATTATGAGTCGAAAGGAGCAATCGTAAAAATAGCAGAAGACGAGGCTAACGTTCATAGGTAAAGTCATAGAAGACCACAAGTCATAAGATCTGATTACAACTCGTAATGAGAAGTCATAAAGAGACTAGTGTTCAAAACCCTAAAAGTCTAAGGCTCAAGTGATGACGAGTGAAGACCATGAGTCGTAAGGACTGACTATGAGTCGTGGTAATGAATTCTAAGGTCAACAGAAGCTTGAAGACCTGAAGATAAGTTACTTGAATGCCTACAATTATTATTTTACGACTCATAAGGAAACCTTATGGGTAGACCACACGAGTAGTAACGAGTGCCGACTTACTTTTCCAATTCCATTTTTATTAGGATTTCTTTATTGTTTTGAGATACTATAAATACTTTAGGGTTATTACTTTATTAGGTTATGCACTTTTACATTACTTTTGATTCTTTTAGCATACTTTGATCATTGAGATTTTGTTCTTGAGATTTTGGGTTTTTATTTAATTGGAGACTTTGGATTTTTTTCTCATTCATTATTGTGCAATTAATTACATGTGTTCTTTATTGATTATCATGGATTGTTGCATGAACATGAGCGACTAATTTCATTGACTAGGGTTGTGGAAACCCTGGCGGATTAGCTACGTAAGGAAAGTAAGAGATTCATTTATTCGACTATCTTTGCATGTATTACAATAATCTTCATATTTATTGAACCCAAGCTCCTGCAGAAGCATGGGGAACGTCCTCACAAGGGGGTTCAAGATTGGGAAAAAGAGATTACAATAGTGATTTGAGGCTACCAACTCTCGTCTAATCAACTCAAGACTTAAAAGGTGAGAGTTTTACTGAGGTTAAAGACAAGGGACAACAAGGAAATATCCTGAGACTCTCAAGGTAAAGGATGAAATCTATCAATACGTTTATAAGATAATTGATAGTACATAGCTTGTAAACTTTGCATGCAGAGTAGGAAGGTAGGTGGATTGAGTACAAGAATCTTACGTAGTAGAGAAGCTAGGGGGAACACAGTCCTAGTGTTTGTCTTCTATTGTTTACACATTCAATCATTCAAGTCTTGTTACTCGTTACTTTTGACTCCAAATTCCCCCCATTTACTTTTTTGCATTGCTCGTGGATTTTGTCAATTTTGAGATGTTGTTCAATGTTTTCTCTGTGGGTTCGACTCCAACCTGGTTTGGGTTACTATATTTAACATCGACTGCAACATACTTCTTTGGAGGTTAGTTTTTAGGTGACATTAGTCGACTTTCGACTCAAGGCATACACTACCATATTAGCCTTGCTCGGATGATAGAGAATCGTAAGGTCATAATCCTTAAGCAACTCAAGATAACAATGCTTCCACATATTAAGATCTCCCTGGGTGAAGAAGTACTGAAGGATTTGTTGATCCAAGAAGATCTCACAATAGACTCCATACAAATAGTGCCTCCAAAATTTCAAAGCAAATACAACCGCACACAACTCTAAATCGTAGGTAGGGTAATTCTTCTCATGGGGTTTCAACTGACGAGAAGAATATGCAATAACCTTACCCTCCTACATCAACACAGTACCTAACCCAACACCAAAAGCATCACCAAAAATGGTAAAACCTAAGCCCTCCTTGGGAAAAGTCAAAATATGAGTTGAGGTCAACAAATCCTTGAGCTTTTTTAATGCTCGCCTCATAAGCATTGGGCCACTGAAAAGAAATCTTCTTCTGAGTCAACTTAGTCAAAGGAGCCACAATAGATGAAAAACCCTCAACAAAGCATCGATAGTAGTGTGCTATGCCAATAAAACTTTGAATCTTGGTTGGAAATACATACCTATCACAATAACGAACCACTACAATCTTGTTGAATCAACCATGATACCATCTTTGGTCACCACGTGACCCAATAAAGAGACAGACTCTAATCAAAACTCAGACTTGGAGAACTTAGCATACAATTTTTGATCTCTAAAACTGTAATGTACAATCCATAAATGCTCCTCATGATCGGCCTCACTCTTGGTGTAAACCAAGATATCATCTATAAATACAATGACAAAAGAGTCAAGATACGGTCAAAATACTTAGTTCATCAACTCCATGAATATGGATGGTGCATTGTTCAAAACCCAAAGGACATAACCAAGAAATCATAATAATCGTATCGAGTTCGAAAAACTTCTTTGAAATATCCAAAGCTCTAATCCTCAATTGGTGATACCCAAACCTCAAATCAATCTTCAAAAATATCAAAGCACCCTGAAGCTGACCGAATAAGTCATTAATATGAGGAAGATAATACTTATTCTTAACCATTACCTTGTTCAACTATTGATAATCAATACACATATGTATAGACCTATATTTTTTCTTCAAAAATAAGAAACGCACACCCCAAGGTGATACACTCGGCCGGATACCTTATCCAACAAATTCTGTAACTAATAGAGTACCATAAGCAGACTCTAGTATAGATGGAGGTACAATACTCGGAGATGGAGAAGCAATATAAGTAGACTTTGGCTTCAATAGAGGTACACTACTCAGAGCTGGAGGAACACCATAAGTAGACTCTGGATTTAATGGAAGTACACTATTCAGAGCTGGAGGAACACCAGGTACACTCAGAGGGACACCCTATAAATGAGTCAACAAACAAATCAGTAACCCCTCCAGGATCGGGGTATAAGAACTTCGTGAAACCTGAGTAGGTTTTATATCTCTAGCATTGTCACGACCTAAACCAGGGCCTAGTCGTGGTGGGTATCTCAAGCCCATCATGGATTAGAGACCACCCCTTTCACCTAACCTCAATAGCTCAATGATAATAATAATAACAATGCAGAAGCCAATTAGAAAATAAGATAAAGATGAAATAAATAGCTTAAAAGAAGACTAAGAGTCAACAACAACCAAACCACACTTCTCCACAAAAACTTTTAAAACTAGAATAACATCTTAGACGGGACATGCCCCCGACTATGACCGAAAAGAATCCAAAAGTACTACGACCATAAGGAAAGAATAATGAAATGACAAGGCCTTACAAAGAATGGAGGCTCACAACCTCACAACAACTTAACAAATGTGTTAAACTACCTAACGCGGCACTCGAGCAATAGAAAAGTCTTCGGACTCTACAGCATGAAACGATGTAGCATCCTAGAAAGGTCAGTGGGACAAGCACTAAATGTAACTTAGGGAAAGATATAGCATAATTCCATGTCCAAACTTAGTCAAAACCACACACAAACATTCATGTATACATATATAAAATACCGAGATAGGATAAAGGGTCAAGAACATGAGAATTTTAAAACCATTAACCGGGACTGTGTAGCTCGATCCGTCCTAAAGGTACCCATGGGTTATATGGGTTCAGCTTTCCTTGCTGAATGGGCCTCAGTGCATGTTAGCCATACGAATCGAGGAAAAATCTGAGGGAAATCTAAAGCCACCATGGGCAATAACCATCTCAAATATATATATATATATCAAGTGTGTATCAAGAACACGATAATATAGACCCCCAACATTGGCAAATGTTCTTTCTAGTGTTCCTCACCTCGAGACTTACACCTTCATGGTGAGTTAAAAAAAACCCTTTAAGCCCAAATTAAAACAATTTGCAAATAATTCCAACCATTAACCCATGAGTCATTCATTAAGGTATTTACCACTTGGTATCATCATACCAATATGCATGCAAGCTAAATCAAACATACCAAACCAATCCACATAACCACGTTGGACACCCAAGTTCTATTAAAAACCAAACCATGGCCACCAACGCCATCCAAATCCATTTTATATCTATTTTTCCATTCATGCAATGTGTTGAGTTCAAAAGCAAGTTAAACCATGAAATTTTCCATAATTAAAATCAAATTCACAAAGTGACTTGAGGTTCATGCAATTACAAGCCAAATTCATCTAATTTGGGGAAAATCATGTCCCCCATTCCAATTATTTAAATAATGTACCAATGCAGTCCCAAAATATCAATTTACAACATGAATAATCAATTCAAAACATGGGATAAGTGATTGAATCAGTAACAATGAAAACCCCTCAACCAAATTTCAAACCCCACAATTTATATTACATGAAAATCCATTCAATTGATTCCACAATGTAAATTCAAGTTTAGAGAAGAAAAATACGCCTGAAACACAAAAGAAATTGAAATCAACTTGAAGTTTGGAGCCTGGATGATGAATGCATTGTGAAACCCTTGAATGTTCTTGGGTTTTAAGAGAGAGTGGATGATTTTGATCTTTGAAAACTTAAGAAAATAGGCTTATTTTATGTTTAAAAGTCGTTTAAGGGGAAAAAAGACCAAAAGTCCCTCAACCTAAGTAAAAAAAACAAATTTGGATGAAATTATTAAACCAAAATAGCATGCCGTTATCATGAAGGTTATTCTGCATGTCATGTAGATATCACGGAGGGTAACCTTTCTGACACGGTAATATCACGGAACCTTACAGCCTCGTGTTCCCAAAATGACCCCAAACACCTTTCAAAAATTCAGAAACTTTCCCCAAATACCATTTTAACATCACTAAACACAATTCAAGTCAAAAATTAATGTTACGCATGTGGGAAGGTCAAAAATAAAATGATCAAAATTTTAAGGGTTCTTACATTATCCCCCCCCCCTTTGGGTCATTCACCCCCGAGTGATGAGATAGGACACTTTAGCATGAGAATAGCAAGAATACACCAGAATCAAATGAAAACTTGAAAAGTGACAAGAGGAAAACCTAACTCATACCTTGCACACTTTCATCCAGCCCGGGGAACAAGAGTAGGTATTTGGACTTCATATCTTCTTCAGATTCCCATGTAGCCTCTTCCACCTTTTGACTTCTCCAAAGCACTTTTACTAAAGACACATCCTTGGTCCTCAACCTACGAACTTGCCTATCCAATATTTCAATTGGGACTTTCTTTTAAGACAAGGAATTCATCACACCAATATCCTCATTAGGAATTATCAAGGAAGGATCACCCACACACTTTTTCAGCGTGGGCACATAAAACACGAGATGAATGGAACCCAAACTCGCAGGCAAATCTAACTCATAAGAAACCTTCCCAATTCTCCTTAAAATCTAATCTGGACTAACATAACGGGGACTAAGCTTCCCCTTCTTCCCAAACCTCATGACTCCTTTCATTGGAGATACTTTCAAGAATACCCAATCACTTACTTCAAACTCTAATTCTCTTTACCTTATATCCTCATAGAACTTTTGGCAACTTTGGGTAGTCTTAAGTCTTTCTCTAATTACTTTCAACTTCTTTATGGCTTGGTGAACCAAGTCAGGACCAAAAAACCTAGTCTCACCAACTTCAAACCATCCAATAGAATACCTACAACTCCTACCATAAAGCTCCTCGAAAGGAGCCATCTGAATGCTTAAGTGATAATTATTATTATACGCAAACTCAATGAGAGGCAAATGATCAACCCAACTTCTATTAAAATAAATCACACAAGCCCTTAGCATATCCTCTAAGTCTAAATAGTACGCTCTACTTGTCCATCTATTTGAGGGTGGAAAGTGGTGATAAGGTTCACCTATGTACCCAAACCTTTCTAAAAGAAATGCCAGAAGTGAGAAAAAAATTGCACACCTTATTCTAAAAGGATTGGAACTAGCGTAGCATGTAACTTCACAATCTCCTAGATGAACAACATAGCATAATACACTCTTGAGTAGTTAGTCCTCAAGATCAAGAAGTGAGAAGACTTAGTCATCCTATCCACGAGGACCCAATTCAAATCATACTGATTGGGAGACCGCAAAAGACCCATAATAAAATCCATATTGATCATCTCCCACTTCCACATAGGTAACTCTATCTCTTGAGATATGTCATAAGGCTTCAAGTGTTCAACCTTAACTTGCTGACAAATCATACACTTAGAAATAAAATTTACCATATCTCTCTTCATATTTTTCCACCAGTAGATTTCATTCAAGTCATGGTACATCTTAGTTTAGCCCGGATGAACTGTATGCCTGGACTTATAAGCCTCAGTAAAAATCCTTTATTGCATCCCATCAATACCAGGAATGTACAACCTACCTTGTTACCTTAGAATATGATGTTCTATAAAATATAGCACTTTCGATGCTTAAAATTGTGAAAATATGCAAGTTTCTTAGGTTATTTTGTTAGATATGATGTATTTTTGGTATGTTTTGTAGGAAACTAGGTTTTGGATGCTAAGTTCCTGAAAAAGATGAAAAATGGTGTTTTTAGATACTTATTTGATCAATTATGGGTATCAGTGACACTTTTTGGACTGTTCATGAATAAAGCATGTGCGGGAATTGAAGAAGAGCTGAAAAAAGACTTTCGGCACCTACCTAGGTTAACATACAGGCTACATGTAGCATATGTGGACTGCATGTAGGAAAAGCTGTGTCAGAAGTACAAAATCCCCAAAGCAGACCAGCAGGAAATTTTGGTTTGAGCACATGTAGTGGCCACATGTGCCTAGCCTCAGGACGCATGCGCCCAAGGCCAGGACGTATGTGGAGACCACAAGTAGCCACCGACCCCTTTTATCATTTTTTGTTTGGGCTTTGATTTTGGGGTTTCCTCATATACTATAAATACCCTCTATGTGAATTTTAGTAGAAGTTACGCACTCTTGATACGTACAAACATATTTTGATTCTGAGATTTGTTTTTGGTCTTGAAATTCTCTTATATTGATTTTGGTTGATTCATTCAATTATGATTTTGGATTTTTACTTGTAATTATTGTGATTTTATCTTATGATTTCCATCCTGAATGTTGTTGATTAATTCAAAAGCATGAGCAGCTAAAAACCCTTAGCTAGGGTTGAGAAAACCCTAGCGGATTGATGAAGTAGGGAAAGTGTTATTGTTGTTCTGAACCGAAACCCATACATGCATTGTATTATATTTACATTAATAGTTATCTTAGCGGTTGCAAATGTTAGAATCCCACCTAGATTATTGCTACTTACTCCAAAAGAGAAGTAGTGACTAGGAAAAGATAATGCCAACAATAATTTAAAGTTTAGGTGTCAATCCACGCTACTAGGTATTATCTAAGTAATATGGTTAGATTTCATATAATAACTAGAGACTCAAAAGGTAATAGTTAACTAGGATCAAGATAAGGGTTAGTAAGGCGACATCCTAAGACTCAAAAGGTAAAGGGTGAAATATGTCTGCTTCTCCAAAAAATTGTACATAGTACATAACTTGTCAATTCTATATACATGGAATCGGGCTGGTTCAATAAAGTACGATAAGCCTATGGAGTTAAGAATCCAAGGGGAATAGAATCCTAGTGTTCACCTACGACTAATTACAACTAAAGTTGATATTCGCCAGTTGTTTGATATTGATACTCAAAACCCCCATTTACTTTTCCAGTTCTGCCCATTGATTACAACAGCTGAGATCTACAATTTCACATATTCCCTTAGGATTTGACCCCAACCTTTGTTAGGTTATTATATTTGATAGCGACCGCATAACCTTCAAAGTGAAGGTATAGCTTGGGAATTATCAAATTTACATGCCTTTGCTAGGGAATACAATGTTGATTTGTGAATTGAAGTTGTTGCAACTTTTGGATTTTTCTTAGTTAGGTATATACTGGTGTATGCCAGGAACATTGAGTAGAGACAATCCCATACTCCCTTTGAATCTGAATCTAGAGAGGATCCTATAAATACCTAGTAGGATGATGGAACAATAAATAGATGATATTCCTGAAGAGGTTCGTAATAATATGCCTCCCTCTCCTCCTAAAAATGTTTAGGACATAGTTTATCAATAGACTAGTGGCTTTTAGCTCAAGATGAAAATGAGAGAATAGAAGTATAATAAGACCAATAGATAGCTCGAGAGGTAGAGTTAGCTGAGCAAAGATAGTCAGTAGACCGTCAAGCAGCACTCGATGGAAATTCAAATAGAGCTAGATGAGGCCTTCCTCAAGTGATCCCAACATATCAATACATGCAGCCGTATGAGGATGATTTAGAAAGTCTGGGATACATTGAGCCGATAGAGACTAGAGCCATTATTCCTCCTATTTTCCCCCTAATGTCAAGTTCAATATCTCTAGCGCTATGATCTAACTCTTATACCTAAAAGGTGTATTTGTGGGTTTGCCTACAGATGACGCAAACATGCACATGGAAAATTTAACAGGGATCTGCACTTTATATACCATACCTAGGGTAGATCAAAAGGCATTTATATTGAGGTTGTTTTCTTTCTTGCTTACGGGAGAAACATCTTTAGGGTTAGGAGAACTGCCAAGAGGATCTATCACTATATGAAATGAGTTACAGGAAATTTTTAAATCAGTTCTTTCCTCAATCCAGGATGTTGTAGCTTAAGGACAAGATCTAAAATTTCAAGAACCTACAGTCATAATCTATGTATGAGGCATGGTTCAGGTTCAAGAAGAAGCTGAGTATGGTGCCTAATCTTCGGATGTTAGGGACGATCTTATTAGAGATATTTTATAGAGGCTTGAACATCAGTTTTAGAGCTATAGCTGATACCATATCTGGAGGATCTTTTAAGAGATTATGCTTGGAGACAACTTCTATAATTCTAGATCAGATGTCGCTCACTAACCGAGGGTGGCAAACAAGGGAGGCTAAGAGGGGATCTGGCACATATGTTATTGGGGCCTCCAGCGACCAAAAAATAGCTGACGATTTAGTAGAAGAAGAGATTGCGCTGCTAAGAACTAATATAGGGTTACTATCAAAGAAGTTTGTAGTAGCAAGTTCCAAGAAAGTAAATGCAATAGAAGCATAGGGTTTATCTTCCAAAGCTTATGAGTCAGAATTAAAGGAGGAATCAAACTATCTAGATCATCAGTTGGCTAGTTTTCAAGCTCAAGGGTAATGGAACGAAGGTCAAAACTACTAGAACAGATACAAAGACCATAGTAGGGAGAAAGATGGTGATTGAAAAAAGAAGGACAATTACAAAGAGAAGGGAGATCGGTATATTCCATTTAGTAGAAGAGATGTAGAATCAAGAATGGAAAAGATGCTGACTAAGCTGGTGAAGGGGCCAGAAATTTAGGAGATAAGCCTTAAGGAGATTAAGGTCGAAATTTTAGGGTTGACCCAAAAGGTTGAATCTCATGCCACTACTATCAAGCAGTTGGAGCACTAGTTTGGACAAATATTAGTAACACCGAACCAGAGATAGCCAGGTACCATTCCATGAAACACTGTGCAAAATATGAAAAATGACGGTCATGTTCTTGCTATTACCACACAGAATGATATGACTACTATGGATCCCCCATTCCTTGTTGCGGAAGCGCCAAGGCATGATGAGGCTACTATTGATGAGACACCTATTATGGTGACAAAAAAGGCAAAATGTAGTGATGATATAGTAGTAAGGAAAGAGGTAGGGGTTTGGTTGTTGAGAAGGAAATAAGTAGATTCAAAGACCACCCCCACCTTTTCCTCAGTAATTGAAGCAGAAAAGAGAGGAAAGAAAATTCAAGTGAATTATTAAGATGCTAAAAAAGTTGATCTTGAATATTCCTCTTTTTGAGGCATTGGAGAAGATGCCTGGATATGCCAAGTTTATGAAGAAGTTGGTCACAAAGAAAAAAGGATCTATGATTGAGGATGTTAATGGTCTGCACCACTGTAGTGAAATCACTACGAGGTCTTCGGCCTAGAAAAAGAGTGATCCCGAATCATCACTATACCATATACTATTAGTTCATCCCAATTTTCCAAAGCCTTATGTCACCTAGAAGTCAGCATAAATTTAACTTCGAAGGTTGTATTAAAGAAATTAGGCTTGAACCCTCTTGAACCGACTTCAATGCAGCCATTGATGGCTGACCGCACGGTGAATAAACCTATGGGTATTTCATTTGATGTGAATATGAGAGTTGATAACTTCATCTTTCCAACTGACTTTGTTATTTTTGACTTTGAGGTTGACACCGAGATACCCATCATATTGGGGAGATCGTTTATGGCCACAGGTAGAGCGATGGTTAACATGGAGAAAAGAGAGCTGAAATTCAGAGTCAATAGTTTGGAGGCCACATTCAACATTAGAAAATCAATAAAACAGCCAATCGAAATGAGAGTGGTGTCATTGATAGATTGTATTGATGACCCTGGAGGGTACTCTTATAGGTATCTTGATGAATTCTGAGTAATCAAGGTACCCAAGTCATGTCGCGATGTTAAATTAAGTGTTGCATAGAAAGAAACCCATGGGATGGTTAGTGAAGTCTGAGTAACCAATATAGCCACGTTGTGTTGTGACGTTAAATCAAGCACTGGGTGGGAGGCAACCCACTATTTTAGTGTTTATTTTTTTGTTGTTTTTCTTTTGTAGGTTTTTAGCTCATGGACTTACCCAGAATACAGTAAAATTGATACATTCATCAATTTCCAGGTAAGGGGATTGTGTGACCAACCATCATGGTCATGAGTCCCACATGGTCTAGGTAAGTTGAGAAAAATTTGAAAAGATTGAAATTCTGAGGATTAGAATGGAAAGTTGTGGACTTTGGAACATAATCATACTTTTGGGACTGTAAACTCAAGTTACGGAACCATAAGTAGTTGGGAATACATAAAAATAACAAGTCCAAAATGTAGGAACACAGGCCAATAATTTTGGCCCATATACGCCCTGCACATGCGAGCCGCATAGGGCACATGTGCCCCATGATTGGCCGCATGTGGCAGGCGTATGTGGGTGTAGAAATTGCTTTAATTGTAGGCCCAAATATTAATTAAAATTTTAGGACTACGAAGGTATAATTAAGACCTAAATCAGCCCCCATCCTTATTTAAACACTTTTACCCTCGTTCTAACTCATTCAAATCCTCAAAACTTTACTTTTCTCTTTAAATTAAAACTTTCCTCTTAAATCATAAACTAATACCATACTTAAAGAAAGGCTAAGTTGAAACTTGTTTGAGGTACCAACTTGTCCCAACACACTAAAAACAAGTTCCAACTTAGTTTTTTCTTGATTTCCTCATTATTCACTTTTAAATTTTTCATAAAAGAGGTAACTTTCTCGGCTCCTAATGGTTATGTATTGATTTATTTATGGAATAAACAAGTTGATATGTGTATTACTATGCAAATATATAATCTATTATTCTTGTATGTAGGAGCCTTGAAGTAGCCTAAAATCTTAATGTAGGGCCTTGTTTTGAATTAAATCTTAAGTTAGGCCCCAACCGAAAGTTGAACTTGGATAAGTAGAGTAATATCAAAGTTTGAGCATATTAGTTTGTTGTGAAAATCATGATTCTTTATATGTGTGTGCAAATTGAACTTGTTGGGACTTCAAATAAGTTATAGGGGTGTGAAAATTGAGGAAATATTGGAACTTTTTGAATTCTGAGTTTTTCTTCAACTTTTGCAATCGCTCATTTTGGTTGGAAACTAACGACTAGTTTTTTAGGTACTCATGGAACCAAAATATTCTAAGAAGAAGAAGACTGAGATATTTAAGAGACGGAATGAGTCCCCTGAGCCTAGTAGTTCGGTGGAGGAGTACCCGATTATACTATTTATAGAGGTTACAGATGGTGTGACATGCAGAGTGATGCGAGGACTGAAGTGCCATATAGACAAGACTATTTTGATGGGCACTATGGGACAGACGCTGCCTAAGAAATCACAAGGGGAGATACGACCAACTTTCACTAGATCCAGGCCTCATACCGAGGTCGTACAAGCTATTAAGATTATTCAAACAAATCTATCCCGAACAAGGATGAAGTCAGCATGGAGATCACCTCCATATTATCCTGCACCGAGTTATCATGATGATATGGATGATGAAAATTCCGAGTTAGACATATAAAGAGTAGATAAGGACCTCCATTCTTGGAAGAGGTCCCAAGATTCATCTGAGGCTGTAGAACAGGAGGAATCATCTGCGGTACCCTAGTCTGAGGAGGTACCACCACTCCTATACAATTTTCAGATATACCCCAGTTTGAGAAGGGTACAATATAGGCTACCCATGAGGCACCAGTACAACAGGGTTAGAGTCTCGCACCCACACATTCCTCAGAGTTACCTCTTGAAAAGGAAAATCTGAGGTGGTGTGTAAAGGGGATACAAGAGATATTTGATATAGACACTAGCATTTCAGAGGCAAGCAGGCCCAAGAGGCTTATTTATGAGGAGCACAGGATTGATCTATCTGGGCTGAGTCAAGTACCATAGTTGTTGGCTTTCTTTGATAGGTATCAGTTAGAATGGATGACTAGACCACCTGGTTCTTACAACCCAGCTATGGTACATGAGTTTTATGCATCATATCATGCTATAATAGTTCTTTATATGAACATATTTCGATGACTGATGAGACACATGAAGCAGATATAGCTTGATCAGACCCTTATTAAAGGGGTTAGGGTTACTCTTTTAGTAGAGACTATTCGCCGGGTCATTTTTAGTCCAGATTATATCACTCTCGCATCTATATCTGAGTGCGACTATAGATTGAGAGTCATATGTGATAGATATATTATACATAAGACTGATCATAAACAAGAGAGAGTTAAGATGGGTAGGTGGATAGCCCGCTATATTTCACCTTTGGGTGATGAGACCCCATGAATTGAGGGTCATGCTATGATAAAAATGGTTTGTTGACCTTTGATGCTAAGTTTTGGTGGTTGATCATTTGATATTGAATATTACCTACTGGTTCAGATAATATATTGACTTGGGAGGGAGAAACCTTGGTTTCTAGTATGATGGTCGGATATGCGATAAATTTTGTAGCCATTCTCCGATATGAGATCTATGATAGAGCACTTGGGGAGACAATAAATCTGTCATTCCCTTGCCTAATTTAGAGATTATGTGATGAGGTCAGTGTACCTAAGATACTGGGAGTATATGAGAGAGTACGAGTGACAGACACTGCATAGATAAAGAGTATGAAGAATCTGGCATGTCCAAGTCTTCCTAGGAGATCTAGTGCGCCTGCCGTAGTGCCTCGAGCCCAGACAGAGGGTCTATCAGTTTCCACATATCTTGGTGATATACATAGAGGAAATGTAGGAGTTAATGTTGATCTTAAGATAGGGGATCAAAGAGAGTCCCAAGATTTGAGTACTCAGGGCAAGGGGACACCAACTACTTCTTCTTCAGCCCCATCTTCGTCCTCTGAGCCGATTGGTATATCTTTAGATCCTACCCTCCCATCCACTATAGCTCCTGCTATAGGTATGATTACTATATATAGAGAGTTCTTGTAGATCTTAGTGGACAGTCAGAGTCCTACTAATGCTCAATTGCAGGTTATTGAGATCGAGATGACTACTCTATATAAGTAGATGCATTCAGGGGTTTGAAATAGATTTGAGATGGCAAAGGCTAGATGGGAGGTCGTACAGAGAGTTGCCTTATCTGAGGTACATGCTGATTTACAAGAAAATCTTGATGAGTTTAAAGACGAGTTACAACCCGATTTATAAAGACAGAGGCACCAAATCAAACTCAAATTAGAGAGAAGATAGACATATTACGAGTTGAGGTACACTCTCTCATAGAGAGCCATGTAGTAGCCACTCCTTCAGTCATACCCCTAGTGGTCCAGATATTACCTTTACATGTACTTAGATATTTTGACTTCTTTGCAAAGGATGATGAGGAGGTCCCAATAGTTGGGGCTAAAAGAATTCACATAGGAGACTTGTAGGATCCTGATAAGCCATATGATCAGGTCGGTAAAAAGGCCATACATGATTCGATGGATTTTGTAGTTTTTGAGAGGCAGAGGCATGCATCGATAGTAGTGAGTGCATCTTCTAGTAGTGCACTGCCACCACCACCGCCTCCGCCAGTTGATACACCTCCATCTAGGGATGCTCATGACACGGACGCTTAGTGCATCCCAGGTATGTCATTATTCCCTTTGTTGTATATTATTTTAGTGCATTGGGAATAATACTCAGTTTTTAGTCATAGGTGGGGGATACCATAGCTGTCGAGGGTTTTTATTGTCGTACTTCTTTTTCTGTCGGCCGCAGTATGGTTGTAGAACTGGTATGACTAGGTCAATTTGAGTCGTATTGTGTTTTTTTTATATTGTACTATGTTTTTGTGTAGTTAGGAGATTTTTAAGTATTTAAGGCAGTTATCATGTTTTTATTGATTTTTGAGAAAAATAATACCCCTCTAAAATTTGTGTTTTAGAACTGTGTGAATGTATATATGTGTGAAATTGTGGATCTTGTTACAACATTAGGATTAGAGACATGATAATCACTTGCTAACATTTTCATGAATTGGATAAGTAGTAGCTTATAATATTAACTCTGAGCCATGTGTGTGTGAGATGCTACTTAGTTCCCTTTGTGTGTTGAATTCAGAACTTGCCTGGTTAGTCTTGCCCAGGTTGAAGGATAGTCATTTAGGAAAGAATCATAAGCTATTTTTATTTTAGTCTACTTTCAGCCTAGTTGACTTTCCCTATGTGAAATAGTATCCCTTGTTCCATGTTTTGAGCCTTATAAAATGTTTTTCTTATTTCACCATTCACCTTTTTATCTGTGTTACAATGAACCTATTTTGGGTCTGGTCCTCCTTGGGAATTCTGCACCTCAACTCAAGAAAAATGCCTAAGTTGAGGGTGGCTATCATAGGGGTGTGTAGTGTAAAGTGGGTATGTAGAAGGGTAAAATAAGAGAAAAAGTTAGTAGGGCTGAGTGTGGTAGCAAAAGAAAAATTGTGAAAAAAAGTGAAAAAGAAAGAATAAAAGACCACACCCAACCTGACTGTGCATTAAAATAAAAAGGGAGAATTAAGGGTGGAAATAAAATAAAAAAATTTGCTAATAAGTGGGACCTCAAGGTTAGTGTAGTGCTAAGGAGATTAGTCACTCAATATGTCCATATGTACTATAATATCCCCCAAGCCTACATTACTAGCTGAGAAAAGTCCTATAGTGATCCTAATGTAATTGTCTGAATGCTAAGGTAAAGAAAATAAGGGCAAGCTTATGGTATTTGATGCACATTGGCTGGAACTTCTCTTCTGAGTGTGAGTGTCTCTTTTTATTTCCCAACATTGACATCTATTATTTTATATGAATGAGTAAGACATCTTTGTTGCAAGGGTACTTGAGTCATATTGCTAGATGCTTATGTATTTGGGTAGTGTAACTTGTCCATATGCATGGTTGTTTGTTTCTAATGTAACGTCATACCTTGATCAAATTGTGTCACATTATTGTACTTCATATTTATACACAATTGTTTTTGAAAAGTGAGATAGGAGGGGGTATTGAGATTTAAGCTTAAAGTGTAGATTGACTACCTTGAATAACTTAGATTATCCTAATTAAGCATCATGTTTTGTTTTGTTTTGTTTTGTTTTGTTATGTTTTATTGCCTGACGACATGCAAACATTCTAAGTTGAGGTTGTGGTGTTGATGTGCTATAGAAATACAACACTTTCGACGCTTAAAATTATGAAAATATGTAAGTTTTTTAGGTTGTTTTGTTAGATATGATATGTTTTGGGTAAATTTTGTAGGAAACCAAGTTTTGGATGCTAAGTTTGTGAAAAGGATGAAAAATGGTGTTTTTGGATACTTATTTGAACAATTATGGGTATCTGTGACACTTTTCGGATTGTTCGTGACTAAAGCATGTGCGGGAATTGAAGAAGAGTTGAAAAAAGACTTTTGAAACCTACCTAGGTCAACATGCGGACCACATGTAGTCAAAGCATATGTCCAAAGTCCAAAATCCCGAGGCCGTATGCGCTCATCCTCAGGCCGCATGTGCCACATGCGCCCAAGGCCAAGCCGCATGTAGAGACCACACGTAACCACCGACCCTTTTTTGTCCTTTTTCATTTGGGCTTTGATTTTAGGGTTTCCTCATGTACATGTAGCATCTGCATAATATTATACTAGATGATTTAAAAAAAAATATTCGACAACTTGCAGTTATATATGTGTAACTTTTACTTTAATAGGAGTAATTAACAGGTTCATTTTTTTAAAGGCTTTTAGAAAACAGGAAATAAACTTAGAGATCAAGAGTTAGAAAGTTGCATTATATTTCAAAACTGGAAAGAAGTGTAACCACTAATACCCCTCATGTGTTTTTAGTAGAAGTTACGCACTCTTGATACTCACAAACATATTTTGATTTCGAGATTTGTTTTTGATCTTGGAATTCTCTTGTATGGATTTTGGTTGATTAATTCAGTTACGATTTTGGGTTTTTACTTGTGATTATTTTGATTTTATCTTATGCTTTCCATCATAACTGTTGTTGATTACTTCAAAAGCATTAGTGGCTAAAAACCCTTAACTAGGGTTATGAAAATCCTGGCAGATTGACGAAGTAGGGAAAGTGCTATTGTTCCATGCACGCATTGTATTATCTTCACTTTTGTAGTTATCTTAGCAATTGCAAATGTTAGGATCCCACCTAGATTATTGCTACTTACTCCAAAAGAGAAGTAGTGACTAGGAAAAGATAATGACAACAGTAATTTAAATTTTAGATGTCGATCCACGCTACTAGGTATTATCTAAGTAAGATGGTTAGCTTTAATTTAATAACTAGTAACTCAAATGTTAATAGTTAATTGGGATCAAGATAAGGGTTAGTAAGACGACATCCTGAGACTCAAAAAGTAATAGGTGAAATCTGTCTACTTATCCAAAAGATGGTAGATGGTACATAACTTATCGATTTTGCATGCAAGGTATCAGGTTGGTTCAATAAAATACGATAAGCCTACAGAGTTGAGAAGGCAGGGGGGACACAATCCTAGTGTTCACCTATGACTAATTACAACAGAAGTTGATATTCACCACTTTTTCAATATTGGTACTCAAAACCGCCCATTTACTTTTTGAGTTTCACCCGTTGATTACAACAACTAACATCCGCAATTCCATTTATTCTCTTGGGATTTGATCCCAACCTTTGTTGGGTTACTATATTTGAAAGCGACCGCATAACCTTTGAAGTAAAGGTGTAGCTTGGGCGTTATTAGAATACCATCTCCCCAATATCAAAAGCCATAACCTTTTACTGACTCACATCATCTTTAATCTGCATAAGTATAGGATCCAAAGCATGTTTCTCCCTCACCTCAACACTAAGAGATGATTTAACCACCCTTTGTACAATCACACCTCCGTTCTCGAAGTCCAAAAGATGGAATCCCAGGTTAGGTAGCCTCTAAATATCCTTCACTAATCCTATTTTCTCCCCATCAACATGGGATAGGCCCCCATAGACAACCTGCTAAGAGCATCAACAACAATATTAGCTTTACCTGGATGGTAGTGCAAACTCATGTTGTAATCTATAAGAAATTTGAGCCACCGCCTTTGCTTGAGGTTCAACTTCTTCTAAATAAACACATATTGCAAGCTCTTATGATCTGAATAGATATCCACATGCACCCCATACAGATAATGGCACCAAATCTTCAAAGCAAAAATTACAGTCACCAACTCCAAGTCATGAGTCGTATAGTTCCTCTCATGAACCTTAAGTTGCCAAGAAGCATAGGCCACAACCTTTCCATGATACATCAAAATACATTCCAATCCTACACGGGATGCATCACAAAACATAACAAAACCATCTGTACCCTCGGGCAGGGTCAAGACTGGCGCAGAAGTCAACTTATCCTTTTGCTTCTCAAAGCTACCCTCACAAGCATCGAACTACAAAAACTAAACCTTTTTCTGAGTCAACCTTATCAACGGAGTAGAAATAGAAGAGAAACTCTTCATAAACCTCCAATAATACCCAACCAAGCCCAAAAAGCTCCTAATGTCGGTTGGAGTTGAGGGTCTAGGCCATTTCTAAATGACTCAACTTTTTGTGGATCCACCTTGATCCCCTCACTAAAAATAACATGCCCAAGAAAAGTCACAACACTTAGAAAAATTCACAATTAGAAAATTTATTGTACAATTTCTGATCCTTATGAGTCTGCAATACTATTTGGAGGTGATCGACATGATCCTCCCCACTCTTAGAATACACCAAGATATCATCAATGAAGGCTATAACAAATAAATTTAGAAACTGCGTGAAAACTTGATTCATAAGATCCATAAAAGTAGCCAGAGCATTAGTCAATCCAAATGATATAACCAAAAACTCATAGTGACAATACCAGGTTCGAAAAGTAGTCTTGGGAATATCAAATTTCCTAATTTTAAACTAATGATAACCCGAATGAACATCAATCATAGAGAAACACCTAGCACTCTAAAGTTCATCAAAAAGGTCATCAATTCTAGGAAAAAGGTACTTATTCTTCACTGTCACCTTATTTAACTGACGGTAATCTAATCACATCCGAAGAGACCCATCTTTCTTTCACACAAAAAGCACAAGAACACCCTACGGAGAAACACTAGGACGAATAAACCCTTTATCAAGAAGATCTTTCAATTGATCCTTTAGTTCCTTTAATTTAGTCAGAGCCATTCTTAAGGAAGAATGGAAATAGGATGAGTATCTAATAGAAGATCAATCCCAAAATCAATTTTCCTATTGGGATGAATTCCAGGATGATCATCGGAAAACACTTTAGGAAATTAATTAACCACGGGGATAGATGCAAAGAGGGACCTTTAGAGTCAGAATCCTTGACCCAAACTAGATGATATAGACACCCTTTTGAAATCATTTTCTGAGCTCTAAGGTAAGAAATAAACTTAGCTTTAGGTACTAAGGAACTCTTCTTCTATTCTAATATTGGTTCTTTAGGAAAATGGAAATTGACCGTTTGGGTACTATAATCCAGAGAAGCATAGAACGAGTAAAGCCAATCCATCCCTAAGATTACATCAAAATCTACTATATCCAACTCTATCAAATCTACCAATGTCTCCCTATGAAAGATGGACACCACCCAACCCCTATAGATTTTTCTAGCAATAATATAGTCACCCATTGAAGTAGAAATAGAAAAGGAATCGGAAATACATTACCAAAACCAAAATGCACAGTCACATAAGGGGTCACATTAGAAAGGGTAGAACTCAGATTAAGCAAATAATAAACATCACGGGAAAAGAGTTGTAACATACCAGTAACAACATTAGGAGATGCCTCAAATTCCTTATAAGTAGAAAGTGCATAGAGGCAATTTCGGTCAGTGTTGATACCATAAGTAGCTTCCTTTGGCGCAGGAGCTAACGGTGTGGCAATCAAAAATTTATTAGCTCCAGTGGAAACCCTAGCTGAAGGATAATCTCGTTGCATATGCCCAGATAACCACAATTATAACACCAATTCCTCTTCTTCGCATAATAACCACGATGAAGCCTCCACAAAAATGACAAGGAGAATAGTATGAGATTAGGAACAATGTGCCTTAGGACCACTGCTAGCCTGAAAATGACAATCACCTGAAGACTTAGGCTAGGGAGAACTAGCAGGTGAATAAGGACCCCCTAATTCTTTTTCTTTGTCCACTGTCTACCATCTCTCCCACTATTCTTCTAACCCCCACCCTGCTCTAAATATCTGAACTTCTTATTCTGCCTTTCTGCTTGTTTCTTCTTTTCATCCTTCACCTGCTGCATATAAACCACAAGCCTAGAGATATCCATGTTATTATTCAATATTGTAGCCTTACACTCTAATACCAAGTCATGGGAATACCTAGAAGCAAACTTCCTCATCTTAGATCTATAGCTAGACACCAACTTGAGAGCATAACAAGATAACTGCTGAAATTTCACGGCATACTCTTTCACACTCATCTTACCCTGATACAGATTCACAAACTCTCCATCCTTAGCTTCTCTCAACTCCTGAGGAAAGAAGTGATCAAGAAAGGCACCCAAAATTTCATCCCATACTGCCTGCTCTGCATTATCACCCCTCATAGCTTCCTACTCCTCATACTATTGATAAGCTATATCTTTCAACAGATAAGCAGGAAACTCTACACCCTCTACATCAGTAGCATGCATCACCCTAAAGATCTTCTCTATATCATCAATAAACCCCTGTGGATCCTTCTCAACCTTAGAGCCTATAAAGGTTGGGGGATTTAACCTCATGAACTAGCCAACATGAGTGACCTCAGATGAAAGAGCATTAGAACCAACATGATCCAACTGATAAGACTGATATGTCACTAACTGAGTAAGCAAATGAAAAAATTAGTGGAACTCCGCGTTAGAGATGTTCCCCTGAAGCAGCGGATCATGAGCATCACCACCCTGAGAAGGCCGAGAAAGACTAGTGGGGATAGGTGGAACTCTATGTGGGGCAGCACAATTAGGAGCAGGAACCCTAGATCGGGTCTGCAATCCATACACAGGGCGAGTCCCCTCCATTGTCCTCAGGTAGGATAGAGTTTTTAGTAGAGTTTCTACGAATATTAGATCTTTGGAGAGGAATGATCTGAAATGCGAGGAAGAAAGGAGTTAGAGAAATTTCATAACAATAGACCCTACAGGCCGAAATAGAATACAATAAAGAAAAATATTCCTAAATGCCTTGTAGCCTCCTCCTTATAAGTGTGGCGTGCTACATACCCATAAAAAGGACTCTACTTGACATGGCTTAGTGGATACCCAATGACTCTAAATCATGCTCTGATACCAAACTTGTCATGACTCAAACCAAGTCTTAGTCGTGATGGGTATCTCAAGCCCACCATGGATTTTAGACCACCCCTTCGCCTAACCTCAAGAGCACAGTAATGATAATAATAACAATGCGGAATCCAATTAAATAGTAATAAGAACATAACAAAAATTGCTAAAAAAAAGACTAAGAGTCAATAACAACCAACCCACACTTGTCCACAAAAGCCTCTAAAACAAGAATAATATCTAAGTCGGGACATGCCTCCGACTATGACAAAAAAGAATCCAAAAGTACTATGACCATAAGGAAAGAATAATGAAATGACAAGGTTTTCCAAAGGATGGAGGCTCACCACTTCACAACAACTCAACAGATGTTCTCAACTACCTAACAATACACAGGAGCAACAAAAAAGTCTTCGCACCCTACATTATGAAATAATGTAGCATCCTACGATGGTCAGTGGGATAAGCAATGACATGTAACTCAGGAAAAGTAATAATATAATGTCTTGTCCAATTTCAGACAAAACCACATGCACATATTCATATATACATATATAAGATGTCGAGATAGGGTAAAAGGTCATGAACATGAGAGTTTTGAAACCATTATCCTGGACTGTGTAGCTCGATCCATCCTAAAGGCACTTATAGGCTATATGTGTTTAGTTTCTCCTACTGAAAGGGCCCCAGTACGTGTTAGCCACATGAATCGAGGAAAATTTGACGGAAAACTAAATACACCATGGGCAATACATATATATATATATATATATTAAGTGTGTATCAAGAACATAGTCATATAGACCCCCAACACCAGCAAATGTGGTTTTCAGTGTTTGTACCCCTGGGACTTACATCTTCATGATGAGCTACACAACCCCCTTTAAGCCCAAATAAAAACAATTTGCACATAATTCCATCCATTAACCCAGGAGTCATTCATTAAGTCATTGACCACTTTGTATCGTCATACAAATACATTTGAAAGTTAAATTAAACATGTCAAACCAATCCACATAACCATATTGGACTCCCAAGTTCCAATACCAAGGCCATCCAAATCCATTTTTATATCCATTTATTCATTCATGCAATGCATTAAGTTTAGAAGCAAGTTAAACCATGCAATTTTCCATAATTAAAATCAAATTCACAAAGTGGGTTGAGGTTCATGCAATTCCAAACCAAAATTTATCCAATTTGGAGAAACCTATGTCCCCTATTCCAATCATCTAAAAAATGTATCAATTCAGTCCCAAAACATCAATTTACAACATAATCAATTCAAAACATGGGACAAGTGATTCAATTAGTAACAAGCAAAATCCCTCAACCTAATTTCAAATCCCATAATTTAAATCACATGAAAATCCATTAAATTGATGCCACAATGTAAAATTCAAGTTTAGGGAAGAGAAACATGCTTGAAACACATAATAAATTGAAGTCAATTTGATATTTGTAGCCCAAATGATGAATGCACTGTGAAACCCTTGAATGTTCTTGGGTTTTGAGTTTTAAGAGAGAATGGATGATTTTGATATTTGAAAACTAAAGAAAATAGGCTTATTTTATGTTTAAAAGTCGTACAAGGGGTAAAAAGACCAAAAGCCTCTCAAACTAAGTGAAAAAGATAAAACTGGATGAAATTAACACACTAGCGCGACACGCTATTATCGCGGAGGTTATTTTTCGTGCCATACTGATATTGCGGAGGGTAACCTCGATGACACGGTAATATCAAAGACCCTCACTACCTCGGGGTCCAAAAATGACCCCAAACCTCTTCCAAAAATTTTAAAACTTTTCCCAAACATCCTTTTAACATCCCTAAACATATTTCAAGTCAAAAATTGATATTACGTACGCGAGAAGGTCAAAAATCAAATGATTGAAATTTTAAGGGTCTTACAAGTATACTCAACCTGAGGCTCAGGGGAGATCCCCCTAGCACTACCTCTGGAAGAGTCAGATCCTCTTGCGTGTCCTCTATCTTATGCCCGTCTATGACCTACAACTCTCCTCCTAGACTGGGCTTTCTCCTTGGATGATGGCTCAACATCACTAGCCTCACGGGATCTAGTCCTCACCATCTGCGCAGAAAAGAGTAAAACACGATTTAAAGCACAACGTATGAAAGATTCGCAGGATAAGGAACAAAATAAGGGAAATTCCTAAAGATATCTTATAGTATCTTGAAGATAGATACAAATGTCTATGTATCAAGCCACGAGACTCTACTAGAAACCCTGTTCTTACACTGATAAGACATATAAACCTAGCTGCTCTGATACTAATTTGTCACAATCCAAAAACTAAGGGTCGTGATGGCACTTATAGTAGATAGATAAGTAAGCCAATCACTCAAACTGATTTGAAATTAGAAACCAACACTGAAATCCCAAGGCAATACTTTCAAAACAATGTCAAGCCATACATAAACAATAGTAATAAAAGTTTGCATAACGATAATGGCATAAATCATCCCAAAACCTGGTGTCATGGTGTAAGAACAATCTACATACAACTCAAAGTCTGAAATACAACTGATAATCCAAAAAAGAACACAAGTCTATCTTCGAATGCATAAACTAGATAGGATGGGGTAGGAGGTCGACTCTAGAAGCATAGAGCAACCACTACCTCAAATATATCAAATTACCACCCAAACTCAACTATCACACGATGCACTCATACCTAGATTCACACCAAAAGAGCACAATAGGGATGAGTACGATTCATTTGTACTCAGTGAATATCATAGGCCAACTGAGAAAAGCAAAAAATAAGGTATATAAATAAACCCTATGAACACGTCACCTATAGTCATAAAATATCTCAAATAGTAGCTCACACTATCTCCACTAACAGTTCTAAATATATCACATAATCCAAATACAACTACTAAAAAATACAAAATAGATATAAATCAAATCAAATGCAAAAGCACAATACTAAAGATACACAATGTATGAAATAAGGATAATAATGATGATGATGTGATATGTCCGAGGTTGAGGTTATTGCATAACCTCTGTATACACCTACTGAGCTCCCAGATAGGATCTATGGGGGGTTCTCAAGCCATATACAATCTCAATAACCAATCCTAGTCTCAATATCCATATCTCCTCTCGATCGCGTGTACTATGGTAGAGGTTTTTTTAAGGTGTCATATTTTTGCCAGAAAAATTAATATTTTCACAATGGTACCAATGTCTTATGAATATATGTATGATATGATGGTGTAATGCTTACAATCAAACAAAAATAAGAACCTCAAATCCAACCAATATACAAGTACATGAGCATAAAATCCACTCAATAGGGCTACCATCCATGATCCAATATAACCATGTACCATTAGAGTGAAATATGCAAGTATTATATCATTGATACCACATAAACCCCAACTTAGGAATTTTTGCCAAGAACAAAACAACCAAATGTATACACAAAGCTAATAATATCAGATAAAACCCCTCACACGGGCCACACATACCAATTATTGTATCAAAAACCATCAATAACAACAACATAAGCCCCCACATGGGCACACAATAGTAATAACACTATTTCCATAATTCATTCCCATACACAACATATTTTTATATAAGATATTAACTACTTATCCCAGTCTGGAGAAAGTTAAGCCATAACCTACCTTAAACGATGAAATCTTAGCCTCAAGCCTTCAATCATGAATCCTTTCCTTCTCGAACTACCTCAAAACTAACTAAAACATACAAAAATAGAATCTATGTATTAAAAGAAATCTAACAATACCCATATTACCCATTTTTGAGTTGGGGTTAAAATAGACCCTCAAAATGGGTTTTTGAAAAAAAAGGTAAACCCAAATTTTTTGTTTCTAAAAACTTTACCCATGATTAAAGAAAGACATAGAAGAAAATCCAAGTGAAAATGGATTAAAATTGAGGTTTAAATTGAAGAAACACTATTTTAGGCCTTCTGGGCCACAGTCCCCATATTTCACTTTTAAAATCATGAAATCATAGGGTTTGGATGACAAAAGTCGAAGTAAGATAATCGAAATAGTGATTTGGAGCTTACCCAAGCTTGAAAATGGAAGAAATCACCCAAAAACCTCTTAACCCGAAGCTTAAAACCTTAAAAATAGGAGAGAATCGAGAAAAAATCTTCTATACCACACAGACATGACTGCCTAAGAAATCACTTGACTGCTTAAGCGTCACTGCTAAAGCATTCAAGTACCGATTTAGTGGTACCCATGAGATGGTCAGTCCGCTTTAGCAACCCACACTTAGGCTTTGCTTTAATGACCCTCAATTGGTGAGCCAAGTCTCTAAAGCGATTGGCTGACCGTTTTAGCAGCCACTGCAAAAGCGATCCAAGTGTCCCTTTAGCGGTTGCATCAACTAGGACTTGAGAAATTTTCAAGTCTCCACCGACCCCATGAGATTCATCCAAAATTCTGAGAATGCAAACAAACTATGTTATACTATTAAATTTGATATTTTGAACTACATGGCGATATCAGATTTTTGAAAAAAGGTTGTTTTTTTACAAAATTAGCCCTCGAGATCCAATTTCACAATCTTTCAAATCGAGGATCTAAATGAGATATAAAAGTCATAAAATTGAATAAATCATGTTACTAATCCAAAATTGATGTTTCGGATATGCTCGTATAGTTTATTTTTCCATCTGACATACAGAACAAAAAAATGTTGATCGAGTCAACTTAAATCCTTTTAACCTTCAAAAGCCACAAACTCGAATAAAATGCATCGACATGCATTAAAAATTATTTCAATCATTCCCACACTCCAGAAATATCTTGTAGTAACCACAGAAAAGGGTAAATGGTCAAAGCACATAAAAATAAAATTCACAGAATCAAACCCTTACAATGTCGTATTGAAATCGATATCAAATAACCATTGATGATATTTTTGGTATAAAGTATCACTCATCATTATCAATGATAACAAGGATCTTGAATTTAAATTTGTTAAATAGTGTGGACACATAAAATATGCAATTCAAGTATATTTATTTCACTTGAAAATTGATGGTATGAAATTAGTTTATAGATAAGGTATAATGCCAATGGGCTACAAATGAATTATTGTGCGAAATGTAAACTCGTAAGACATAAAGTATGTCTTGTGCCTTAAAATATAAAGGACATTCTCAAAATTCTTGGAATTATGATTTGAAGGTGTGTTCTCCTGTAGTGAATGCAACAAGGTTTCTTTATGTCTGGCAATGTATAAAAAACTTGAATGCGTATAATGAATGATTGTCATGTCTAACTAAAGTGATAATTATATGTTGTTGGTTTAGGGTCAGAAATCAAATTTTTCATCTAAAGAATTAAATGTGTTGTATTTATTTTAGTTGTTCCACCATGCACAAAGATGGATCCTTAAATAAAGTTGGAATAAATGTTAGATTTCTTAACATTAGGGGAAAATATGATTAATTGTTGAAATGGATGAAATGAATTATTTAGATCCTTATAAAAAAGTGAATTTAAAGCTCAAGAGATAATTTATTTGAAAAATATTGCAAATAATTCTCAGAAGTATTTACTAACCCTATGTATAATTCAGCTGTAAATACTCCAATGAGAAGCCCTTGAAGGACAGAGTCTTTTGCACACGTGAAGTGTGATAATCAATAAGTTAAAAACGTAAAACTCCATGAAGAAGGAGAGGAGAAGATGTTAAAGATAGTTAATGAAAATGAGGCAACTTCTTTAAAAAGAGCATAACACTTCATAAAATCTTGACAAAGGTTCAAGTTCCTAAAAATGATGAAAAATGAAGAGATCTTGATAAGTAATGTTGTATTGAAATAGGTATCAAATAAATGTCGATGATATTTTTGATGTAATGTAGCACTCATTATTATAAATGATAACAAAGATCTTGAATTTAAATTTGTCAAATAGTATGGATAGATAAAATACACAATTCAAATATATTTTATTTCACTGAAAAAATGATGGTATAAACTTAGTTTATAGATTAAGGTATAATGTCAGTGGAGTATAATGAATTATTGTGCGAACTATAAACTCGTAAGAAATAAAGTACGTCTTGTGTCTTAAAACATAAAAGATGTTCTCAAAAGTCCTGACATTATGGTTCGGAGATGTGATCTCCCGTAGAAGATGCAATAAAGTTTCTTTATGTCTGGCAATGTACGAAAAACTTGAATGAATATAATTAATGATTGTCATGTCTAACTAAACGGTAAATTCTATATGAAAGTCTTAAAGGATTTAAAAGAATTTAAAATGATTCGATTCATTGAATACCTCAATGGTTGCAAGATCACTTAACAAAAAAAAATGATTTTGATATCATAAAAATGGTAGAAAGTATCATGTATTAGTGAAATTGATGCACTTATGTATCCTTCTATTTTATACATGAGATAATAATTTTTGTTAATGTGCAGAAAATACACAATTTTACTTTTATTTAAATTTGAGTGAAATCAAATATTATTGATATGAATTATTATTTCTAGTTAATATTGTCAAAGGATTGTTGGTTATGCAAATTCAGGAAGATTATTTGATCCACAGACAATTTCTATATCATGCAAATAAAAGTATCTGCAACTTGATTGTTGCTACGAACAGGTTCCATGTGCAAGTAGTTTGCAATGACGAGGTTACAAATTAAGTGATTGTCAAGAATGTATTTGTCTAAATTCAAAAGGTTAACATATCCAAGAAATAAGAAAATGATATATCAGGATGAGTTCAAGTATATAAGATCTTCATGAATGTGATTTGATCAGAAAGACAGTTCAATATCAACAATTGAAAGCTAACATATAAGATAAGGATGTGTCATCTTCGGGAAGTGAAATGAAGATTGCATCAGGAGAAGTAAAATATGCACTACACTCTTTTTTTCTTGGCCTAGATTTTGTCCCCATAAGTTTTTCTGACAAAGTTTTTAACGAGACAACAAATAACGTGTATTATAAGATATGTGTACTCTTTTTCCTCCTCTGGGATTTTCTTTCATGAGATTTTTTTTAGTAAGATTTTAACTAGGCACATCATCTATGGACATTCAAGGAGTGTTCTAAAACTAATGAGTATAGAAGTCCACTACTTTAAAAATTTACTCTCACTACTTAGCTTAATTATTTCCCTCCACTATGAAGATAACTTCACCATTCATGATCATTATTCTTGTAACCTTACACCTCCATAACCTCCTCCATTATGTTCATAGTTAATATCATGTTTATGATAACCTTTTGTATGCCTCTATGTAATACTATAAATAGAGGCATAAAGAATAACAAATATTTCCTCTCTTCATCCCTCATTTTTTGTCTACTTTATTGCTTCATGTTGTAAATTTTTTAGCTTATTTTTAAAACAAATAAACATTTTAGTGGATGAATATAATTAATTTTGACTAGAATCTTATCCTTCAGGTAATTAGCTTTACTTGCAATTGAGATTAAAATATTTGTTGATTTAATGCAGATAAAATTATTGCAATATTTAGTAAAACTCAAAAGCTTACTTTGAGTGGAGAAAAATGAGTTGAAAGACCCTCCCTAAGTCTTTAATTAAAAAAGGGGGACAAGTGGGGACCACAATATTATTAAATTAAAAAGATAAAGTCGCTTAAACAACTGGGACAGTTGTTCGACAACTGTAATAGTTGTCTCAACAACTATCAAAGTTGTCCAACAACTTTGCACAGATGTTGAACAAATTTGTGAAGTTGTTGAACAACTTTGATAGTTGTTGAACGCAAAGTTGTCGAACAACTTTGATAGTTGTTGGGACAACCTTTTTAGTTGTTGGAGCGAAAATATTTAAAAAAAATGAATTTTTTTTATCCCTTTCACCTAATTTTTAAAACTTGAAGGACTCCTACCTAATTGAATAACTAGCTTGTCCCTTTTAATTCAAGGTCCCAGTGAGTGGCTTTTACTTTAAAGTTTCTACTGAACTTTCATATATCCCTGAGATCGTAGTATCATTCTTTCTAAAAAGTACTTTGTGTATTTACATTTAATACGTGTTCCCAATGTAGTTCTCATTGTACAATAATATAAATGTAAAATTATGATCCATGCCTACATTTTAGTTATTAAAATAATAATTGCAGACAATATGGTCATTCTCAGGGTAAATTAGGTCACTTTACTATAATTTTTTCAACAAAAGTCATTTAACTATCATTTCTAACACAAAAACTATTTAACTTCAAGTATACTAACATGAAAAGCATACAATTTGAAAGTATCAACTTTTTGATGGATAACTCACTTTTTACTCTTTTTTCTAATCAGACAAATAAAAATTAAGAAAGTAAAATTTTACAAGAATGAAACAAATGAAAAGTCTATTTAACTAATAAATCGAATTGAAAAATTCTATTTATTTATCAATATTAGGTTTTGGATTTACAGTGTTCTATTGATTCGATTTTCGATTTTAAGATTTTTAATTAATGATTAAATAAAAAATCTAATAAATTATGTTAAAATTATCTTTTTATAACTAATTATATAATAGTAATTTTAGATATCAAATACAATAAAAAATATAAAGCGATAGATAATTCATAAAATCGAACTAAACCGTCAATTAGTTCCCCTAAAAAAATTACGCCCCCCTCCCAAAGAGTTGTTGAAAATTAGGGATTGGAGGAGTTAAAAAGTTTCAACATGATTTTCAGGATGTCCATTTCGTTTTTTTAATATTCTATTTTCATTATATGTTTTTGTATCACATGGGAACTTTATTTTATTTATTATTTTAAATGAAAAAAAATAAAAATGAGTAATGAATTGGAAAGTAAGTAATTTTAGGTTGTGTGATTTTTATGAAAGTTTAGTGATTTTTGTGTTATAAATAGTAGTTAAGTGATTTTTTTTCGAAAAAAAGTAATATATGTGATCATATGTGAAATTCTCAAATTGTCACTCAATTATTATAAATATCTTATAAAAGTTACTTATATTTTATTTTTTTTGGACAATACTGTTATTGAACTCTACAAATTATTCCAAAATAACTAAAATTCATACTGATAAGTTTTTTACGGAGAAGTCTTTTTTCTTTTTATTTATTTTATTTTTTATGATCCATATTTCACTCAATACCCACTAATAAGATAAACAACTCAACAAAGGAGGTAATATGCTAAATGGATCAAATGAAATTATGGGTTAGTGGGTATTTGATGAAATATGAATCATAAAAAATAAAAGAAAATAAAAAGGAAAAAGACTTCACCGTTAAAAAGTTAACGTTTTGTGACTTTTAGTTAGTTTGAAACAATTTATAAAGTATAATGACAATATTATTCAAAATAAAATCATAAGTAATTTTAATAGGATATTTATAATAATTGAGTGACAATTTAAAAAATTTACTCATTAATTTAGGAAATTTACTCATTAATATCACCATCATTTTTCATGTTATAAGCGAGAACAGATCAAAGAAAATAAATGAAAAAGTGGCATCCTTTATAAAATAATACCTACTAATATCTAGCTAACTTGCTTCTTTATAACATTAAACAATTGGTTTTCTTCTTCTTTTTTTCTACCGTAGAGTAACTGAAATGTCAAATTTGTGGTTATTTCCACTTGACTTTTTAAGGATGAAAAATAATTCTGTCAAACGTCATAAATTAGTATTCGCAAATTTATGCATGTGTTTATCGATTTTTTTTTTTGTATTTAAAAGGCTTAAAATACACTTCAATCAAGTGAAATGGTATAAAAATATCTTTTATCTATCTATTAGACCTAAAATATCCTTTTTGTCTATCTATTGAGTTTATTTTGCTCTTTTATTTAATAGATCAAGTTGACTCAAATTCATCAATGACGTGTCTTTTTTTTAACTGATCAATTAATAATTAATTAAAATAATTAATTTCTCCTCTAAAATTTCAATCCATCAAATTAAATAACCCAATCCGCTAATGGCCCGCGCCACCCAAACAAAAAGAAATTATTTTCAGTAATATTCCTTTCTGATGCTAACAAATATAATGGATATATTTCTGATAGTAGTTATAGTTGCAGGTTTTTATTGGATAAAAGCTGCTCTAAATACAAATTTACTATGAATATCAGTGTAGTGTACATATAGAGAGAAAAGACTCTCTATATATTGATTTACAAGCATTGCTATATTTACCTTGTTGTATTTCTTTAACTTCTAATAACCAAAATATTCATGAATTTGGTCTGGATAAATGTGTTTTAATTTAGGATATCATCTAAATAAATTTGCTAAAGTGCATTATATTTCAAATAAAGACATAATATGAATCGTGCGTTAACTCATATTTTTCTGCCTTGCTTTATCTATGCAAGAAATGTATATAACCTTCAATGTGTTTTTTCTGTTGTGACTAAATACATGAGGTTTAGCCACGTATATGTATTTGTTGAAACTAGTTAGGTTACTTTGATATCTTGAAAATTTTGATGTTTTCTTATTTGAAGTTCAATGATAATACACGAATTCGAATGGTAAATTTTTTCTTTTTCCAATCTACTGATTTCATATACCTTGAATTTTAAAAAACTAAGAAGAGAAAAGTTATTAGCCCATTTTTCATTCAACATCATTTTGACTTTATAAATATGTCAACATTCAGCCTTTTTGGTACTAATTACATGCTTTGTGATCTTTAAAATGTTTGAATATATTTGCACTGGAATGAATTGTCAATTCGGATGAAAAAGATTTCTTTTAGTTTGGGTGAGACGGATCATGAGTGAATTGGGTCATTTGATTTGGGTGCATTGCGATTTTAGAGGAAAAATTAATTATTTTAATTAATTACTAGTTGATCAATTAAAAAAAGACACGTCATTAATTAATTGAGGTCAAATTGATCTGTTAAATAGAAGGACAAAACAACTCCAATATGTAGACGCGAAGAAAATTTCAAACCCAATAAGTAGACGAAGGACATTTTTGCACTATTTTACATAGTTGAAGGGTATTTTAGGCCTTTTTCATAAAAAAATATTTCGAGCAGTAATTACCTATGTTAGAAGAAGCAGTGAAGCAGCTGAAATAGATATGTCTTCGTCAACATATCTGTTTAGCTAAAGGGCAACATGGTAATTTCTGTTAAAAAAAGTAATTTAATTGGCTAAAAAGGATTGTCGCTCTAGCTTCTATTGCGTAACTATTTGTATGTCGTAGCAAAATTACCCCTATGCTTATGTAACATTACATCATCCATTTAGTAGCCATGAAAAAAATTATTTTGTGCCTCATACGTCACATAATATTTGTATGAGATTTTTTTATGATTAACATGTGAAGTTCATGGAACTCACTTATACAATAAATCTTTTTTTAATAGTCTTCTCTTTTACTATTTTTTTTAAAAATAATTCCAACTCTCTTCTCTTTCTTCCCTATAATACTCTCTTTTTTTCTTTGTTAATTTTTTTTCTTGTTTTTGGTTAAGCTAATTTTAGTTAATTAAAGTTGGAATGTATATATTCCTCATAGGTATTAGGAATCTGAAATATTTGCCTTTTGACACACAAGTAAGTGATGTTTGAATCATAAAGTAAGTTTAGTTTTGATTTATTTTAATTTATTTATTTTTTAAATATTTATGTGTATTTAGAAAATAAAAAATCATATATTTTTTGACGTGCATTTAAAAAGTTACTGACCTGAGAAAATGAATGTATTATTTTACTCATCAACTCAAATAGTTTTATGCTACTTAATTCACGCAATAGAAAATAACTAGTAATATCTCTATTTATTATGATAGTGCAAAATCTAATTTAGATAGGACTAGTAAATCTATTCCTATATTATTTAGACTAAAAGTTCTATAGGTATGAGTTAAATAAGTACTCAAATTGTAGAAAAAGTTAATTTCCTACTCCAACTATGAATTTAAAATTCACCTTATTTGAAATTTTTAAAGTTACAACTAGAGTTGAAATTGCATTCGATCATAGTTTTTGCAATAAAATTTGAAATTTAAATTTATTTTTAAAAAATATAAAAAGTATGATTTAATAATGTAATATAATTTAAATGAGATTATTTATGAAAATAAAAAATTTAGAATTTCTTTTTAAAAAAAATTATAAAAGTGATAAAAAGAAGCTAAAGTTAAAATAGTGAAAACAAGTATTGAATTGTTTTCTAAATCTCAAATAAAATTTTTTGAAGAAAGAAAATAATTTTTCAAAATAAATTAAAGAATATTCATGGTCAAATGGATATTTAGAATAGTGAAAAAAGTTACCAAGGAGAAAGAAGAGGGAAGTACTTGTGTCTCATACGCCATATATTACATGGCGTATGAGACACAAAACAAATCTTTATTTGACCATGCAAATGTCTAAATATTGTGGCATAAGGGAAAACATACTCATGATAAAGCAACTTCCTACCACAGCACAATCACACTCAATTATATTACATGAAGAGACTTAGAGGGAAGTGAATTCTGATAACCAGTCCATGCCTAGAATCACATCAAAATCCACCATAAATAGAATAATATGGTCAGCATAAGTATTAACATCACTAACTGTCATAATGCATGATCTAAATACTCGATCCACTACTAAAGAATCACCCACGGGAGTAGATACTCGCAATGGACCAAAAAATAAATCACTAGTCAACTCCAACTGTGATGCATAATAAGCACAAATATAAGAATAAGTGGATCCTGGATCAAATAATGCAAGGGCCGACTGGCGGAACACAGAAATCGTAATTGTAACAACAGAATCCAAAGTCAGCCTCGAGTCTAACAGGTACTGGATACAACTGACCACACCCGCCACCTGGTCGGGCACCTGACCGCCCCCTGTCCTGCCTGCTTAAGAACCTCCTCGAGTACCCTGGAAACCACCCATGTGATTATGAGAACCACCTCTAGCTGAAGGATGAACTGCTTTAATAGGGGAAGTACCCTATGCTAAAATAACAATCGCCCCACGACTAAGGCACTCATGTATAAAATGATCAAAACACACACAGCCATAACATACCCTCTAGGCTCAATCAAAACGAATAGATCCGGGTGATCCGGATAGCCACCACTACTAGAATAACCAAAGGATGCACCTCTTGAAGATTGACCACTACCCTGACCAGGGCGATCACTAGCACTAGACTAACCTCAATCAATAATCAGAAGGTCTACTTAAACTGGTCAACTAGGCTGACTCTGAGGCTGATAGGATGAACTCAGAGAATACCCACCATGAAAACTACTACCTATGAATTGGGAACTACTACGGATCCCACTGAAACTGCCCTGATATTAATCTCTCTTATTGTTTCTCCCTTGGGCCTCATGATGTATCTCCTTTACCACCTTAGCATGTCTAAAACCTCAGCATAAAACCTACCCACAATGACCAAACTCTGAGTATACATATGAATAGGGAGTCTCAACCTTCTAATAAAGCAACAACCTTCTCATACTCATTATCTAAAATAGAAGTTGCATGCATAGCCAACTCATGAAAATGAGCCTCATACTCCGCAACTGTCATGGAGCCCTGCTACAATTTAGAAAACAGATCCCTCAAATAATCTCTAAAGCTACGAGGCATATACTTCTCCAAGAACATTTTCAGAGTACTGAGTCCATGACAAAGAAGAAGATCCAGCTGTCCTAGAATCTATATAACCTCTCCACCAATGACAAACAGATATGTTAAACTAAAATATAGTGTAAACCATATCACAAGTCTCAACAAGGCTTAAATCACGAAGCCTATCCTCACAAGTCCTCAGAAACTCATAGGCATTCTCGCCCGGAGCACCAAAAAACCTAGTCGGAGCCAATCTCAAGAACCTACCCAACAACTTTTGCTCCTCAGAAGACATAGTAGGCTGGGGTAACCACTAGCTGAGCAACTACCAGTGTATGAGGAACCTCATCTCTGGGAGCTACAACTATAGTTTACGCCCCTGCCTCAGTACCACTCTAATCAGTTGAATGTGAACCATCATACGTCACACCAACAACTATCCCCAAAAGCTAACTATAGCGAAAAAACCTCAGGCTCAGGTGCAGGAATAGGGTCTGGGGAAGGAGGCCTATCCTGTCCCCTAGTTGGAGACATATCACAAGGCTGTCTATGACCTCTAGGTCATCCACAAATAGAAGAAGGATCCCAAGGCTCGGTCTCAGGACCCTCATCTCATGTAGCGGTAGCACGTATCCTGGTTATCTGCGAAAGCGTAAAGTCAAATAAATACTTTTTACAAACCAATTCAAACTCTTATCACGATATGAGTGAAAGAAGTGAAGAACTTTTAATAATGTCCCATATCCTCCCAAAGATAGGAAATGGATGTCAACGTTCCAATCCATAAAACTCTACTAGACACTTGATCTTGTATTAAGAACACTGGTGAAACCTAGGCTCTGATACCAATTTGTCATGACCTGATTAGCGAGTCATGATGTCACCTACTAAACCCCGCAAGTAGGTAATCCAAACAATAACCTAGAGCTAACACAGTGGGTTAATTCCATAGAAAATGCCCAATGTAGTCCAAATTCAATGAATACAAGTTAAGATATAATAAAATATTATACATAGATAAGCAGTCCCAATCCCATGTCTGGGTAGAGCCAGTATAAGAACATCTAATGACAATAATAATACTAAAAAGACTCAGAATATAGTTAATACATCTGTCTCAAATACTAAAGACTGAATATAAAAGATATAGGAAAAATCGACGACTCGAAGAACTCTATGAGCTCACCCTATCTCCAAAAATAATCACCGCACAAAAAATGATCATAGGCGATAGCTAGTGCTTGAATCTACACCAAAAGGTACAAAAGTGTAATATGAGTACCACAACAATGGGTACTCAGTATGGATCATCGGTCGACTAAGCTAAATCATGATATAAGAACGATAAAGTGCAAGATTATAATTAAGTCAACGTACAGAATCAAACCTGAATCATCTCCATCCTCACTATACATAATTAGCAAATAAACCAAAATAATAGTAATGAAATAATGTAAAGAGATCAAACACGAGCAAATAAAATTATAAAAATGGCTCCCATATGCTAGTTGATGCAAAATAAAGTAAAGAACTCATCGCAGCATCCCATACTGGAGAGTACACACAAGGATAGAATAATTTGCATATGCATCATTTACACTAACCATCACTATAATTCAAACATCATTTCACAATTCATCACCATTCGGCATTATACCATCAATTAGCAATTTACTAATAATAATCCACAATCCACTAGCTATTCAATAACAAGTCACCATACATAAACTAATCACCATTTTATCAACTAGGCATCATAACATTAACCAAAATCATTTTTAATATCATATTTCACTATGGAATATTTATAGTCATCAATTAGAATCCCAACTTGCTTTGGCCTTGGGTCCTTCCTTTCTATTCCCCGATAAGCGGACCGTAGGAGCGTAGGGGGCGATATCTGCTTTTGACTGATAGAAAGCTAATTAAATCAGTCCTTCCAATCAAGCAAGCAAAATAGAGTCAGTTGTCTGCGCGAGTCATCTTCTTCTAGGCTCCGCTGGATGACACAACATTTTTGGCCGATTCTCGTCTTTCGTCTTTTCTTTTGTGTGTTGAGCGAGTTTGGAAAGAAGGTTCATAAATATAATCAAGACTTGGAATTGAATTGGTCATAAATATCAACTAGACTCTAAATAAAACCGGTCATAAATATCATCAAGAATCAGAATTGAACCGATTATAAGTATCAACAAGACTCTAAATTGAACTGATCATAAATATCATCAAGACTTAAAATTGAACCAGTCAAAAATATCCTCAAGACTCAGAATTGAACTGGTCATAAATATCATCCATTATCATAACAACATCACCAATAGCATAAATAATAATAAAATTAATCCTCAAATTCACCCACATAATGATTTAGTGTCAATATTACTCATTATTGCCTAGATAGTTCTTTTTAAGAGTGTAATAAGCATAAAGGTTCACCAAAACTAGCATGTCATAGCCTAAGGTGGGTCAAAGTCCACTTCTACTTCTTAAGTTCCATTTTAGGCAAAATCTACCCAAACTAGAATTAAGGTATCTAATTTCACCTTTAGATGCCAAATACGCCTTAATTCGCCCTAAAATAGGAAATTCCCCTAAAACATGAGCAACTGGGTCAATTATGCCTAGTTTGGTTTATTTAAGTCATTCTCATGCTAAACATGAGAGATGAAGTCCAACTCCTCTAAAGAACAAGGGAACAAGCTAAAATATTCAAGCTTATGATATCAAAATAGCCTAAATGGCTTAACTAACCCCAAGTCTTGTAATTCATCAAACCAACACCTAAAACCTATCCCAATCTAATCCAATATCATAAATATACTATGAAGTAGCTTAATCTAATAACGGTTAAACCTAACCTACCTCAATTCCAAAGAAAGCTCAACAATCTACTAAACCTTTGCTTTTTCTTCTCGAGATTCATCCATACGAGAATATTGATACCCATATTACACCATTGTGCTTCGAGTTCAAAAATCTTTCCAAAACCTCATATGGGTCCCACTCATAGAAAAATATATTTGAGGCCAATCCAATATGATATTAAGCTCATGGAGTCAAAATCCTCAAAAAGGGGTGAAAATCAAGCAAACTTTGGTCTAAAATCAAACCCTAAGTGATGTGGGGCTTTGGTTAAATATTCAAGAAATTCAAGCATGAATTTGAAGGATTCTTATCTTAAATCCAAAGATATTCATGAAAATATATATTAATAAATCTCCCAAGTTACCCCCAAGACTCAATTTCAAGTTGTCACACTCTTTTAGGGTTCTTAGTTCTTAAGAGTGAGTGAAAATGCCCAAAATATGGCCTAAGGGGTCATTTTATACCCATACCAAGTGTCCTGGTATGGCTATCGCACAACAGGGTATTCAATGGTACTACATTAGTATAGGAGCAGGTATAGAGATTGCCATCCTCCCTTGTGCAATCGCAGTATCCTCTCTGGCACCAGCTATTAACTGAAACTTGGAAAATTTTCTAAGTTTTTGCTAAGGCCTCAGGATTTATTCAGAATCGAATTTACGCAAATGAACTATGTAACCACACTAAATTTAATGTTTCAAATGCAATGGTAAAGTCAAATTTTCCATCTGAGGTTGTTTTGACCAAATATAGGTCTCACACCCATCTTTCTAATTTTCCATCTTTCCGATCAATAGGTCGAAATGAGCTCGGGTACATTGGGATCCAAACCAAAGGTCTACCTAGCCTAAAATTGATATTCCAGAGTTGTTGGTGTAGTCAGAATTTGCATCGTAGATCCTTTTACTAAAGTTTTTTCCTGGAGGTCATTTGGAACCAACAAAGATATTCAAACAAGGAATTGACTCTAAAAACCAAACGAACTTCCTGATAACCGAACTATCAATTTCTGCAAATCACAAGTGACTTGGTCTAGCTATGGAAAAGCTCTAACGGCAAAAATAAGTGGAAATATAGAAAATGGCCTGAACGGTCATAACAATATCTCTGGTACTGGATAAAGTAGAACAATGATGATGATGGTTACTGGAAATCCATGATTAGGACCATATCAATATATACAAGTACTCCCAAACCCCTATGGGTTTTTTTGTTTGTGGGCCATCTTCTAGAGAAAAGAGGTTATCGTAGGTCCTTTTTTTGAGAGTCGTCAAGCTGGATGAGGTATATACACTGGTTACATTATGGTACTTAGATTGGTTATCGTATTACGGATTTACTTTTCATTCATCCTTGCATGTGCATTCCTTTCACCAGTATGCCTTATATTTATCAGCCTTATGAAAGGTTACATAGGTATAGGTGATGAGTATTATTTGTTGTGTCTTATATGCTGATTAGACCTTCTAAGTTATGAGGCCCGATTTAGGTATTATTTTCACTTATATGGCCATATTTATTTTATATTGTTATTATGGTTAGTTAATGATAGGTTACTTATTAGACTGGCATTGAGATTCGAGGTATGATTTTGATTTCTTTTTCTTAAAGTCATTTTATTATGCATGATTATCCCATGGTTAGGCATTATACCCTGCTTATGTTGGGATTAGTTTCTACTATGATTAGAAGGCCTTGCGATGCTAGTATGACTACTTTAGGTTGTACCTTTGAGTTATCCCTATTCATAAATATATATATATATATATATATATATATATTTATATATATGTGGTATTATATATATATATATATTTATATATATGTGGTATTACTAAATATCCCTATCTACTTTGTTCATTTAAGTTGTATATCCATAATTTGGCCTTATAAACTATTATATATCATTCTTCATCTCTTTATTCATATATTGGCCGATGATATATGGTACAATGCTTAGGTTTCTAAGTATGGGTAGACTAGAATAGTTTATCCTTATTGTCTCCGTAGTTGTACTATGTTAGTTTGCTAGATATTTGGGTGTAGTTTACATTCCTATTTGTATGTTATTATATTTGCATTATATTTGGAGCTCAATCGAAAGTTGCCTACTAAGTACTACATGTTTGGTAATCATACTGCACATTTGTAGCTTGCCGATTATAGTACGGGTGCTCGCCATTGTTGTGTGCATCATGTGGAGTAGCTATGGTTCAAAGAGGTAGGGTGAGCTCCTGGCATTTAGAGTATTACTATTCTCCCTCTTATGTGCTATACTAATTTGTATGTGGTATTCAGAGATGGGTTGTACCTGTATATTCATTTAGTACTTCATTTTATAATCTTACTATTATATTAGAATCTCTTTTACTGATTCCGCCAGAATTTAGGACTATCTTATGTATTTAAGTCTTTTACTACATTTATTCTACATTCTTCCTTCATTTCTCTTAGTAATCTGTTACTAATAGTTCCGGACTACAGGTTGGCTTACTTACTGGTGGGTTATAATAGGTGCCATAATGACCTAAGAAATCGGGCCATGACATTGCACATCCTCAAAATTAAGGTCAGTGCCTCCATTTTTCGATCCACATAATTCAGCAAATATGATCATGGGTTGAGCGTCATTAGCTCCTAAATATGCCTACCTTAGATGAGTAGGAAGGGGCATTAAATCCAACACTAACGGATCCTTGATGGATGGTTTTGCAGAAGGGCTCTCTTTATTTTTCAGAAAGGTCCAACATTGTTAGAGCCTAAGAGTAAGAAACCATACCAAACAGCATATTCACCATCTCCTCATAATCTTCAACATCTTCTCCCTCAAAATTCTTGACAATTGCGGCTAAAGTCTCAGCTACAAACCTCTCTTCAATACAAACATCAACCACATCATCAATAGTGTCAATCACAACGTTAACACTAATTCCATTTCCTGCTTCATGGATTTGTATACATTAAACACAACCTCTTCATCATTTAACCAAAACTTCAACTCACTACTCTTAACATCAATAAGAGTTCTACCGGTAGGTAAAAGTTGTCTTTCAAAAAGTACGGAAACCACAAAATTCCCCATGCAATCAAGAATGAAGAAATCTACTAGGGAGATAAAATCCTCGTCTTTTAC
Source organism: Capsicum pubescens (assembly GCA_030864215.1). Lineage (NCBI taxonomy): Eukaryota > Viridiplantae > Streptophyta > Magnoliopsida > Solanales > Solanaceae > Capsicum > Capsicum pubescens. The sequence continues at coordinate 289,882,464 of CM061548.1, forward strand.
CAAAATATTGTATAAGATAACCATCGATCTTTTCACCATGTCATCAGCTATCACCAAATAGTAATTAGTCTGGGAGCTCTTAGGTCTAACTATTTTAAAATAGATAATGACGTGAGGTCAATGCTCACACCAATATCACACAAAGCCTTTGCAAAGTTAATAGTCCTAATGGTGCATGGAATAGTGAAAGCATCAAGGTCTTTCTTATTTTGGACTAAAAAATGTGATATAATAGCACTATAATGGTGTATATTATTTGCCGATTCAAAGGTTATCATTCTTTTCTTAGTCACAAAGTCCTTCATGAACTTTGCATCTGCTCAAATGCCTCAACCAATAAATATTAATGGACAGATACTTCGACATAGATACAAGTTTATGGAACTTGTTGCCCTCAACATTATTCTGTTGACATTGGGGAATGGAGGTGGTGGTCTCAATATTGGAACACTTTTAACGCCTCCTTCTTCTTCCCCTATTCTTTGGAATTCTCTTGTGCGTCAATTGGATACTTACTATCTTCTTCACACTCAGCCACTACAGTATTAGGTTCATCAAAGTTAACCAACTTCCTTTTCTCTCTTTTCATCAACTATAACCCAAGAATAAGTAGCAACATCCTCTTTCTAATAAACACCAGCAGCTTAAAATTTTTCACCCAAATGTTCCCACTTTGTTTTGTGACTAGGTAGTGTATGCTTCTACCTATGATTTGAATCTTCTGAAATCTAACTCATTTGCAGCTCCAACTACTTAATGGAAGTAGAATGTCAGTCAATCAATTGACTCATGTTTGATATGTCTCCTCACATCTCTTTAATACTTGAGTTTGTAGATTCTATCTTTTTTAGTACATTCGCAAGCATATCCTCTATTTTTGAACTGTTAGAGTTATCTTTTCCATGTTCTCTACCCTTGGGGGCACATAAACATTTCTTCTATCATCTTTGTAGCCATCTCATTTCACCCAGTTACCTTGGTCTCTGTCTCTCAAATGAAACTTCTCATAATTATTATCCTTGTAAGAGTTCTAACCTTGGTTGCCTTGACCTTGATTCCAAGAGTCTTGATTAGAACCTTGAGTGTTAGCCTGAAAACCCTCCATCTAATTGTTTACAAAATTCACTCATTAGAATCAGAATAATAGTCGTTATATGAACCAACTCCATTCACCTTTTTGTGAACTCACCCCAATGAAGTGCTTTGTGATCAAGTCCATTTGTGTCTTCAGATGAGCCATATTCTAATAACTCCCCTCTTCTCTTCGGGATTGCTTTGCCATCATTCCTTTAGATTAACTGTTGGTTGAGATCTTAGTCTCTCGAGCATGACGTGCTCTATTAGTCTTGGCCATATTATTAATCATTTCACTAGCATCCATGAAAGTTTAATGCGTTAAATAACCCTCAATAATGTTATCTTCTACCTCCTTACACTTTGAGTTCAAAGATTCGTAAAATATCTCAAGGAGAACTTCATTGGGCAACTTATGATTTGGGAGCTGCTTCAACTTCTTCTTGAACCTTATCCAAGATTCATGAATGGATTCACCTGAAATTTTTTTATAATTATTGATCTTATCCAAAAACTGCATCATCCGGGATGGGGTATAGAACCTGTTTAGAAAAAACATAGTTAAATTTGCCTAGTTGGTGACGGAGTTTTTGGATATCTTATTCAACCAAATAATCAGTGAGAAAGGAAATAACCTAAGTCTGATGGCCTCTAGAGTAACACGTGGCAATACGTTTTTCAAATTCTAGTGAAGTTACAAAAGGTGTTGATTAGGATCCTCTTTAGCTAGGCCTCCATACAGCCCCTTATGCTTAGCAACTGTATCATGGTACTAGTAATATGAAACTTGAAACTCCTAGAAAGTGGGGCAGTACAGTGGCACCAGTACATCCAAATTCCCCTAATTAATTTCCTCCTGCCGGTTTAGATGACACAACAAGTTATGCGTAGGATTCTGCTAGTTCCTGGCCACAGTATTAGCATTAGATTGTTGAGATTCAGTACGCTTAATAATCTTGCATTTTTCCTGGTGTCCTAGAAGGTCATCCATCCCGCCTAAAAGAAACAAAAACAACAAAAAATTAAAATAGGAAATAAGGACTGTAAGTAGAATAACGCACTACTAGACTATTCTAACTTGTATTTCCCGACAATGGTGTCAAAATTTGATACACCCAAATTACACCTCATTAATAATTATAAAGCAGTGGTTCTCAAATATAAAACTCAAGTAGGTTAGGGTCCAATCCATTGGGAAATATGGTGAGAAGACTATCTACGGTGATTATTCAAATCGGTAGTTAGTATTTTTTAGGTGATATGCATGTGAAAAATAAGAGAATATTTCCTTAAGAGTAATTAGTAACAAAATATTGTTCAAGTGTTGTATTAAATAATGTGAGATGACTAAGATTGTGTTCCCCGTGATTTATAAGGCTAACGGGTTTGCTTTTAATGGTGATTCTTTCTGGTGTCACACATGTAAAACAGATATATATTAAGTGTACCTAACATCTTTAAAGCGAAATAGATAGTTTCTATCTAAATCTTTCTATTCTTTGAGTGTAGATTAATTAGCTTGTGTCCTATGTTTCAGATTGACTATTCTAGTCATAGCTCTAGTAATTAGATGAGGTTTAGATGCCTTAAATCTCTATTGTTAATCCTTTTTCTAGTCTTTAATTAATTTGTTACGAAAATTCAGACCTGTCACGACCTGATTCATGAGTCGTGATAGCACCTACTAACACCCACCAGTAGGTAAGCCAACCTCGTAACCCGGAGTTAAGGTAAGGGGTTACTTTCGTAGAAACGCCCGACAAGGGCCACACTAGATGAACACAATAGCAAATAATAAGTCCACAATCGACAATCAACTATGGATACCAATCCCACGACCCAATAATATCAACAAAAGTGCATCTAAGTTCGAAAATAGGAAATACAACTCAAAGTCTTATTAGTCTTATACATTTGTCTTGAATACAAAAGACTGAATAAAGATAGGAGGGAAACGAGCGACTCAAAACTCCAAGAGCTCACCCTGTCTCTGGAAGGTCAACACAGCATGTCTCAACTCAGCCGCGGAAACTAGTACTCGAGTATGCATTAAAAAGGTACAGAAGTATAGTATGAGTACAAAAACAATGGGTACTCAGTAGGCATCATCAGCCGACTGAGCTAAATTATGATATAAAGCAAGACAATATCTCTAAGTCAAGGTACAAAATCGAACCTGAATCATCTTCATCATCACTATACAAAATAACTAATCAACTAGAACAATAATATGACATCTCATATCAATACATACCAAAACTGTCATATAACATGAGAAATTGATCCGGAAACATAAAGCTACATATATACAATTACGACTGCATAAATATGTCACGACCCGAGACAATCCCCTAGTCGTGACAACAATGCTTATGACCACAAATGAACCCAAGCTAACCCATGAGCTGGTACCTACTGTGAGCATTGTGTAAAATAATAATAAAACACATGAGCAGAAGATAAACTAGTAAGATACTAAAATTTGAATACCAAAATACGGGTTAATAGCATGACTGAACTATTGAATATAATACTAAAAACTAAATCATCTACCTGAAGCAATTGATAATACTGAAAAGACTGACTAACTGTCTATCTGATTTTCTGAAAGCCTCTAAACATCACGAGGAGTTGATGGGACAAACCCCCAACCCCCAACTAACTCCGATTGACTGAATATTAGGAAATACCGAAATAACTAGGGTAAATAAATTATATCCTCGATAGATGAGGACTCACCACTGCTACTGCTGAGTAAAGTTAAGCTATGTATGTATGGTCGAGAAACTGAGCGTCCGAACGTATGTTATAAGACAACATAACGCAAACAAAAGTATGCGGTCAGTACTTTGAATGTATTGGTATACAAGATGAGGATTGGCTAAAATTTATGACATAACTGAGCGTGAATGCATGAACATGTAATATCTGAGAATGCAAGACCAAGTATATATATGCTATTGAGATGATATGTAATCTGAAAGACCAAAATCTGTATAACTGAATAACTGACAAACTGTGCACTTGGTCAAACAAAGCTGAACTGAGATACGCTGAGATACTGACTTAAACTATGGGAGCTATCATATAACCGACATGCCCCAATCTGAGCTAATTGGGGTCCAAACTGTAAGCCCAGTTGGAAGGTTGTTAGTACCGTGTTATGGGTACTAACACTGGCTACATGAATCCTCTAAACTAGTGTCTCGAAGGACTAGGGTGTCAAGCCTAAACTAACGGGTGACCCCTGAGAGAAAGTCAAGCCTAAACTGATGGGTGACCCCTTATATCCTACGTTAGATATGTAGTTCTGGAATTTAGGGACTGCTACTAATGAATCTGCCTAAACTGACAGGGAAGCCGTCATCCCTGCATTCACTCGGTGCTAAATCATACTCCCAACTGAACTGACACTGGTACTGAACTGGACAAAGTTTAACTGAACATTATTTCTGATGGTGCTCATCATGATTATATCAACTGAGTAAAATAGTAATATTCATGGTTTACCTAAATCATTACTTGAAAATATGAAATCATATAAAACATATAGGTATCGGGTGCTCATAATCCGGCAACACTGAATGATCATAAAATACAATACTAAAGCTTAAAACTGTAGTATGAAATCATAGTTCAAAGACTCAAAATATAGACATTTCATCAAACATGTGAGAGTCATAAACTTTAACATAAAAATGTGTTAAGTATGAGGAAAACAACATAATTACATGGCTAAATTTACAATTCGATGTTATAATATGAAATTCACTTGAGAAATTGGAACTTAAAGTATGAGATAACTTGACTTTTTATGGAACCATACATGGACATGATTTGAGTTTAATTACTAAGGAAAGACATGAATTTAATCCCTTAGAATCAACAGTGTGCCTCTCAGACTCACCAGTCACTACCTGGTCATAGAGGAAGTACAACTTGATATCCCAATACTGAAATCATGAATCTACTCAAACAGAGAGGACCTCGCATTCACACAAGCCAAAATCCCAGCAGGATAAAAACTATCAAGGCGAACCATCAAATTGGCTAAGGACTGAATGTCCCATGCCATATGCCTTTGAGAAACTGATATGCACGCCAATCTACCCATACTCACTGCCTTGCGACTCAAGGCTTTAGCTACCACATTTGCCTTACTCGGATGATACAAGATGGAAATATCATGGTCCTTTAGCAAATTCATCCATCTATGCTGGAGAGCATTAAGCTCTCGCTAGGTCATAAGATGCTGAAGGCTACGATGATCTGTGAAAATCTCACAGTGCACACCATACAAATAATGCCTCTAAATCTTGAGCGCGAAAACCACCGCTGCCAACTCCAAATCATGAGTGGGCTAGTTACGTCATGCACTTTAAGTTGTCTAGAAGCATAAGTAATGACGCAACCCTGCTGCATCAAAACACAACCAAGACCAACACCTGAAGCATCATAAAACATGGTGAATCCCGCACCCTCAACAGGAAGAGCTAACGCTGGAGCTGAAGTAAGACAATCTTTGAGATTTCAAAAGCTTAAATCACACTCCTCAGAACATCGGAAAGGAACTTTCTCCTGAGTTAATCTAGTCATAAGGGATGAAATAGTAGCAAATCTCTCAACAAAGTGCCTGTAATAAATGGCTAAACCAATGAAACTACGAACCTCAGTCGAAGACGTAGGCCTATCCCAATCATGAATCACAAAAATCTTAGTCGGGTCTACCATGATACCGAGTCTAGACACCACATGTCCAAGGAATGACACTAACTCAAGTCAAAACTCACACTTAGAGAACTTAGCAAAAAGCACATGATCTCGCAAAATCTGAAGCACAATCCTCAAGTATTGCGCATGCTCCTCACTACTTCTCGAATACACAAAAATGTCATCAAAGAACATAATAATGAAGAAGTCTAGATAGGGTCTGAACACACGGTTCATCAAATCCTTGAACGCTATTGGGGCATTAGTCAGCCCAAAAGACATCACTTAAAACTCATAATGACCATAATGGGTTCTAAAAGCTATCTTTGGGATATCCTCATCCCGAATCCTCAGCTGATGACAACCGAACCTCAAATCAATCTTAGAAAACATGGCCTTACCCTAAAGCTGGTTGAATAAGTCATCAATGCGAGGCATAGGATAATGGTTCTTCACCATCACCTTATTCAGCTGCCTATAATCGATAGACATACGCATAGGGCCATCTTTCTTCTTCACAAACAATACAAGATCTTTCTACGGGGACACACTTCGTCTAATAAAACCCTTACCAAAAAGATCCTGAAGCTGATAATTCAACTCTATAAGCTCAACAGGAGTCATACGATAAGGTATCATAAAAATAGGTTGGGTGCCAAGCTCAAGGTCGATAGAAAACTCAATCTCATGGTCAGTAAAATACCAGGTAGGCCAGTAGAGAACATATCAGAAAACTCAAAAAAAATAGAAATAGAGTCAAACGACGTAATCTCTACACGAGTATGGCATATATAAGCGAGATAAGACTCGCAATATCCTAATATAAGTCTCCTAGAATAAACATAAGAAATAATCCCCATCGGCTTGCGACTAATCGCTCCCTACCACACGACTAGGGGTACGCGGGCATGGCTAAGGTAACGATCTTCGCAAAATAGTCCATGACCGCATGATTGTGGGATAACCAGTCCATGCTTAGAATCACATCAAAATTTAGTATATCCAAAATAATAAGATCGGCAGAAGTATCAATATCACTAACTGTTACAACACATGATTTGAATACTCAATCCACTACTAAAGAATCACCAGTAGATGTAGATATGCTCAATGACATAGATAATAAATCACTAGTCAAATCCAACCGAGGTGCATAATAAGAAGATATATAAGAATAAGTAGATCTGAGATCAAATAAAACAAAAGATGACGCGCGACACACCAAAATCGTACCTGTAACTTCAGTATCTGAAGTCTCGGCTTTGGTTCTAGCAGGTACTAGATATAATTGACTAAGCCATCCACCTTGCTGGGTACCTAACCGATCTCCTATTCTGCCTACCTAAGTACTACCTCAAGCACCCTGGTAACCACCCTGCGACCTCGCAAACCACCTCTACCTTAGGGATAAATTACCTTAATAGGAGTAACACCCTGGTCTAAAACAACTATTTCCCCACGACTAGGGAAATCTCTCAGAAAAGACCAGGAAGCCCATAAGTAAAATAAGAGTCACGAGCAAAACTAAAACTCACAGATCTGGCCAAACCAGAGTAACCACCACGTCTAGCACGGCCTACAGACAAAACTCTCAAAGATTGATCACCGCTCTTACTAGGGCAATCACTAGAACCAAACTGACCTCCGTCAATAGTCTAAGGAGTTGCCTGAACTGGTCGCCTAGTCTGACTCTGAGGCTGATAATATAGGCGCGAAGAATGCCCAACATGAGAACTACCACCTCTAAATTAGGAACTACTACAGCTCCCATCAAATTTACCCTGATACTTGGGCCTCTTATCACGACCCTCATGATGCATGTCCTCTATTACTATACATGATTTGAAACCTTAATAAAGGTCCTACCCGCAACAACTAGACTCTGAGTTGCCATCCAAATAGAGAGACTTATTCCTCTTACAAAGCAGCAAACTCTCTCATACTCGGTATCCAAAATAGAAGTTTCATGCCTTGCAAAAACATGGAAATGGGCCTCATACTCGGCGACTATCATAGAACCCATCTCTAATCTAGTAAACTGATCCCTCAGTTGATCTCTAAGGCTGTGCAACATATACTTCTCCAAGAACATCTTGGAGAACTAGGTTCGTGATAGGGGAAAATATCTAACTGTCCTAGAACTCATAAAACCTCTCCACCAGTATCGAGCAGACAAATCCAACTGAAATATGGTGTAATCCACACCACGTGTCTCAACAAGGCCTAACCCACAAAGCCTATCCCAAAAGTAGTAAGAAACTCAAATGTATCCTCTCCAGGAGCACCAAAAAACCTTAGAGGAGCCAACCTCAAAAACCTACCCAGCATCTTCTACTCCTCGGCAAACATAGCAGGCCAGGTCACAACTGGTTGAGTGGTTGTTGGCTGAATAACTATCAGCGTATGAGGAACCTTAACTCCAGAAGCTGTAACTGCAGGATGCACTCCTGCCCCAGTAGTGTGTGTACCATCACCAATACCCAACAACTAAACTAAGGTATCTCTAAGAAAAGAAGAGAGAATAAAACCTGGTGGAGCTTGGGTTTGTCCCTGGACTACTGTTGACTATGGCGGAGGAATCTTTGGATCAGGTTTAGGAATGGGGTTTGGGGCATCCCATCCTGGTCCCTAACTGAGGACACATCATAAGGCCATCTACGAACAAGAGTAGGATCCCTGGGCTCAGTATCGGGACCCTTCTCACTCATAGTTGTAGCATGTGTCCTGGGTATTTACGAAAGAGTAAAGTCAAAAAATTCCTACAAATCAACTCAGACTCTTAGAACGATATGAGTGAAAGAAGTGAAGGACTCCTAAGAATATCCCATAGCCTCCCAAAGATAGGAAACGAACGTCAATATTTTAATCCATAGGACTCTGTTAGACACTTGCTCTTGTACCACCAATGCCGATGAAACCTAGGATCTGATACCAATTTGTCATAACTTAATTCACTAGTCGTGATAGAACCTACTAGAACCCATCAATAGGTAATCCAGCACCATAATCCAGAGTTAAGGCAATGGGTTACTTTGGTGGAAATGCCCAACAAGGGACACACTAGATGAACACAATAACAAACAATAATATTCCACAATAGACAATCAACTATGGATACCAAACCTACGACCTGGTAATATAAGTACAAGAGCATCTAAGTTTGACAATAGGAAATACAATGCAAAGTCTAATTAGTCTTATACATTTATCTTGAATACAAAAGACTGAATAAAGATAGGAGGGAAATGGCAACTCAAAACTCCAAGAGCTCACCCTATCTTCGGAAGGTAAACACTGCATGATCTTAACTCACTGGCAGAAACTAGTACTTGATTCTACACCAAAAAGGTACAGAAGTATAGTATGAGTACCAAAACAACGAGTACTCAGTAGGCATCATCGGCCGACTGAGCTAAATTATTATATAATGATGATATAAAGAAAGAAAATATCTTTAAGTCAAGGTATAAAATCAAACTTGAACCGGCTTCATCACCACTGTACAAAATAACTAATGAACTAGAGCAATAATACGGCATCTCATATTAATACTTACCAAAACCATTATATAACATAAGTAATCGATCCGGAAGCGTAAAGTTACATATATACAATTATGATCACATAAATACCAAGTTCAACGCACATATATCCATTAAAGCTTAAAGTAAAAGAACCCACCATGACGTCCCATACCACCGGGGAGTACACCCAAAAGAATATAAGGTAAGGAACTCATCACGACATGCCATACCACTGGAAAGTGCATCAATAGATTAAATCATCACATATCAAGATATATAACCAACTTCTCATTATCCATTGTTTCCATAATTCGCATCAACGGTCATTTACCAAGATTCATAATCATCATCAATTACCACAATTGGAATAAAATATGTTAAGGTAATCATGACCATAGTCATCTAGCCATTTAGATATCTATGATGACAATACACTCTAACTAGTCATTATTAACCAACCAACACTTATCATTATTAGGATAATAATTCACTAGTCATCATAGGGTTTCCAAACCATAGCCTAACTGATCCTTTACTAAATCCTCAATCGGGAGTTAGCACTAACTATTATTCACTGAATAGCCAATATCTACACTTAGTTAGGATGCACAACTAATCCATAGACGCCATTAGACCAAAGCTTATTTCTAGTTATCATAGGCACACTAGTCATTATATAGGAAAAGGGTACATATATCAATCTATCAACCAACGCCTCTTACTATCTATCATCATAAGTTACATATCCTCATTTAACAACCCAACAATATTATACTTTAGTCATCAATACCGTTAATCATCACCAATGTTAACCTACTGACACCATTGGCCGTATAACAACCACTACTACTAGTTATCACATTTCAACTAACATGATCCATTATCAATCATTCTAGACTCCTATTCATCAAGTAAGCTAGTCGCTTATAGTCAACTAGTTACCACACAGCTCATTCACTAGGCAATATTCCTTAGTTAATCCCTTTATTCAAGCCAAACATACCCACTAGGTGAATACTTATTTCTACAAAAGATTCCACTTACCAATTAGCCTTAAATTTTTATTCGGTATATCTTATTCCTACTCACCATTTAACACTAGTGAGAACTATACCACTAAACAAGTGATTAGGATTGAAGAATCATAAGCGACATCCCATGATGAGCATCATATCTTCAAGTCACATACGGATGTAATCACATAAAGACATAGTCACACATAAACATATATACACATGTTTACCATACATAACATTAATATATCCTCTGGATGTATCGGGTATCATAATATCATCAATATATCCTCCAGATGTATCGGGCATCATAATATCATTAATATATCTTTCGGACATACTGGGCATCATAATATCATCGATATATCCTCCGGAATTACCAATCATCATCATAACATCAATATATCCTTCGAATGTACTGGGCATTATCATAACATCAATATATCCTTCGAATATACCTGGCATCATTATATTATCAATATATTCTCCGGACTTACCGGGCATCATCATAATATCAATATATCCTTTGGATGTACCAAGCATTATTATTATATTATTATATCCTCTGGACTTACCAAACTTACCAGACACCATCATATCAGTAATATATCCTTTGTACTTTTCAGACACCATAATATCGTCAACATTCACCATAGCAATACTCATTAAAATATCAACATATATATATGTAGCCGAATCATTGACAAGTACAAGCCCCACAAATAATACATCTAAGAGAAGAAAGGAAACACATACCATAATATCTCACCATTCATTATCAATACATTATAATAGTAAGTGCATGAACATGCATATCCATATAGAGTGAACACTTAATACATTACTGGGCTTTATATGGTTATGAGCATGGTCAATTACAAGTCATAGTTATAATTTTATATAATTCTCTTATCACACATGCTTCACAATACTAGCACAAAAGGGATTCTTTGGAACAAACATAAGTTTAGTCACTAGGCTTTAGCATAATATAAGAAATGACATAATCCAAGGCTCATGCAGTAAACTAGCTAATAAGTTAAGTAATAACATAGCCATAGGTTTAATTCACAAGGCTTTTCAATGCTATCCAAGTAATGACAATATGATAATCAATCAAGTATGCACATTATTTCCAACACAACACCATAAATAAACTATTTATCAGGTTTACCCATTATATTACCAAAAGCATATTCTAGGCGTTCAATAAGTATCTAGGTCACTAATGAAGCTACATAGTCCAAGATTAAGGCGAGTCAAGTTCTTCTTCTAATATCTCAAATTATCTTCTTCAAGTCTAATTTCTACCCAAAATTAGACTAAGTTATATAAATCATGTCTCAAAGGCTTATCAATCCACACTAGTTCTATATGATAATTCTACCTCAAGTATTACTCTTAAGTCATATAAGGCATCTAATACCAATCCCACAACAAGGAATATTTAGGTCGTCATACTTTTAAGATGAGTGAACAAGGTCACTCCGATCTAACTAGATCAACTAGAGTATTCTCATGCTATTCATGAGATAACAAGTCCAACTACCCAAGGTTCTAGACTATGAGTCAAATATCATACTTAATGTATTCAAAGGCCTAAGTGATTCAACTAATCCCAAACATTACCATCTACCATTTAACCTCTAAGAACCCACCAAATCTTATCAAGATATCAAAGCCATACCATAATAAAGCTCAATCGAACTACAAGTAAACCTAATCTACCTTGAATCCAAATATAGCTCATGAACCATCAATCTTCACTTTCCCCTTTCTCAAAGCTTCTTCAACGAGCCAAGATATCAAAAATATAATCTATGCATTATAATGAGAATATCAACACCCATATTGCACTATTATGTTTCGGGTCTAAAACAATACCAAAACCCCCTAAGTGGGTCCCACATACAAAAAATGAGTTTTTGTGACCAACTCATTATTCAAATACCATTAGGGAGTTATAACCCTCAAGAAATTAGTACAAATAACCAATATTTGGGGCTAAAATCAAGCCTCAAGCCAATTGGGGTTTTGGGTCAAACAATCAAGAATTCAACACTAAAATTAAAGGATTCAGACCTTAGATTCGATGTTAACCATGATTATGCAAGTTATTCAAGCTCCCAATAAACACCCAAGACTTACTTTGAGGTCTACACTCTCTATTAGTGTTTTAAGACACAAGACAATGGAGGAAATGGCCAATTCTCGACCAAGAAGAGCATTTAAACAATCCCATCCTAGGCCATCAGTGTGATCGTGCATCTACACGTGCTGTGATCACAGTCATTGCAATATCACTAAGTCCTATGCCCTATGCAATTTTGGTATCTTGCTTCACTTGACGACGTCTGAAACTTGGAATCAAATTCTATGTTTGGCCCAATGCCTCGGGATGAATTCGGAGTCCAATATGAGCAAACGAGATATACAACCATACAGTTTTCGATGTTCAAGATGAATTGGAGAAGTTGAATTTTCCATCCAAGTTTTTTCGACCAAATGTGGGCCCTACACCCAAATTTTTAATTTAGAAATTTTTCGACCAACTAGTCGAAATGTGTTTGGGTGTAGCGGGACCCAAACCAAATGTCTACCTAACCTAAAATCAATATTTCGGAGCTACTAGCACCGTTAGAATTTGTGTCTGATATCGTTTTACTAAATTTTTTGCTTGATAGTCATTTGGAACCATCAAAGACTTTTAAATAGGGAAATGATTCTAAAAGCCAAACGAACTGCCCGGTAACCAAACTATTGGTTCCAACAAGTCATAAATAACTTGGGGGCAGATATAGAAAAGCTCTAATAGAGAAAATAAGTGGGAACATGAGAAATGACCTAAAGGGTCATTAAAAGACCGCTAGATCTAAAATTCTCTGTAGTTAAAATACATTCATATCGATGGAACTACAATGCATGTGTACACACCATCCAAAATCAACTTTTGTATAACCCTACTAGTGTTGCTATCATGGTTTCCACAATCCTAGTTGTGGAGTTTAGAAGCTCATGTTATTGCAAATAAAACCAATATGAGAATCCAAAACCATGATCATAAACTTACAAGAATAAGATGAAGAAAACCAGAAATTGTATTGCAAAATTGAGCAAAAGTAATGTAACAAGAACTCAAGAACATGAGTCATGAGTTTCTCTCTTGTTTTTTGATAAAAATAAATAATAATCTAAAATGAAAACCCATGAAAAGTATTTATAGTCTTTACAAATCAAATCCTAAATGGGCTAGGAAATATGGCTGCATCAGCCCCATAAATCATTGAATGAAGTCACAATCCATGAGAAACACGATTTTATTGTTGTTCAAGTTGTAAAGATTGAATATTTAAGATACTACTATTTCATCCATGACTTATAATTTGGGTTAGGAGTTTGTTGTTTAGCACGTGGTTTTAACCTCAACTTATGCAAAGATCTCTACCTCAATTTCATGGTAGAGGCGACATCTCATTACTTGTTCCACGACCCATTATTTGAGTCGTGGTCTAGAGTCAATTTCCACTGATGTTTTTGCCTTATTATGGTAGGGTTGATGGCATGTTAATTTTTCCATGGTTTGTCATCCTAGCCTTCATTGGCTGGGTATCAAAATTTCTAATTTTTCACCAAAACTCAAACTTTTATGCTTATGGAGTATTTCAGTGCACATATAACAAACCGCAATCAAATCATACAAAATTAATCAAGAACTACAATAATTCATAGTTAAAAAATATCAAATATTCCATGAAAGCTCTGCACATCACCCTTACTATTAGTTGTAGAATTACCCTTGTAGTTTGTTGTTATTCCATTTATGTTACTATCTATTATTTCTTGTATCTCATTTGTAGTGTTAATTCATTGTAGTACTATTCTAATATTATCTATTATTTTTGTTACTATCTATAGTGTCTTGTAATTTCATTACATCATTTTCTAGATTGTTTCTTTTTGAACCAGGGGTCTTTCTGACTCAACATCTGTATCTCATGTCTTAGATAGTAGTAAGATGTGTGTACACTCTACTCTCCCCAAATCCCACTCTATGGCCTATACTCGGTATTGTATTGTTGTAATATATATACGTATATATAGACACACATGCACATATACTTAATAGTAAAGTGTATTCATATACATAATAGTACAATGTGTATATATATATATATATTATACATAATTATACATCATATATACATGCTTATATACTTTCTATATAATATAGATACATTGCGTATACATGCAAATTTGTTAACTTGGCCAGATGTTTGGGGCCATTTATTATTATATAAAAGAAAATAAGGCATATTAGTTGTAAACTATTTTACTCAGTCATCATATACATATGAATATATACTATATTAAAAGTGTGAAGATCCTTAAAAAATGATTCGAGTTTTTTACCCTTCATAAAAATACTCTGCAATAGACAAAATAGTCTATTCACCATTTTACTCAATTTTTTTTATTATTATAGTAGTATTTAAGACCTTAAAATTGATAATTTTTGGCATTAATGAATGATTTTCTTGCAGAACTTTAGGAAAAGAAATAATCAAAGAATTCTTGGTCAAACTAAAAAGGAAGAAGTATCAAATGGCTACCCTCAAAAGAAAGAATAATGTTCCACTCCTAAATATTAATTGTTGGGCTTCTGTCAGAAGAAAGAATATTATTTCTTCTCAACATTAATTCCTTCATCTTTCACCAAAGGAAGGAAAATATCTCTCCTTGTACCATGGAGTCCTTTGGCCACATATCTCTAAGAAGTTAGTTTATTTTAGGCTTTTTTATAGTTTCTATTTATTCGTGAAAATTGGATATCTCTTATTCCATTTTCAAGGAGAAAATCTTTTGGGTTTCCTTCAATATTTATGTTCCAAATGGCTAGTAGTATTCTAATCACTACTATTTAAAGGGTGAAAGACTAAGGAAGAGATATACACTATTTCAACCTTCTCAAGCTCTCTTCTCTATATTTATCAAGCACTGTATTCTCTTGTACTTTACTGTGCACTCCAGAAGAGAGAAAAGAAACACGTAGTTGGTGAGATTTCTATATCAAAGAGGTAAAATAAAAAGAGTGTGGGTTATTTCCAAAAAGCTTAACTCAAATCTTTTAAGTTTTTATTTACAAAAGAAGAGCTAGTAGTATACCTTTCAAACTAAGGGGAGTGAAGTGATACCTATTAGAGATCCCACCCAGTATAAAATATCTGGTGTCATTCCATTTTGAACACTTTATTTATTGCACTTCATAGTGTTGCTTCAGTAGTTGACTATCTGTCTAAGTAAGCCGCCTATCTAATAAAAAAATACTAACTCACCCCCCTTACTATTTTCAATTGGCATTAGAGCCTGGACTCACATCTATTTCTTAACAACAAAGTGAGAAAAAATCAGGGCCCAAACAATTCTTGGAGCCTTATTTTTAGAAGGAACATCTCAAACCTGACCTCTTTATTTTAATGAAAACATTTTTCTCATTGGAAGATAAGGTTGGAGACTTTTATTAAGTAAAATGATGTGAAAGTATGGAAAGTAATCAAGCCTGGTGATCTTTCACTTGTTCTAACCAACAAAGATAGAAAAAGGCAGATGATGGTCAAGCATTCACTGAAAAATTCCAACTTTGGAGGACTTTACTGGTGAACAAATAAAGATTATTCAATCAATTCAAAGTCAAGGATTATGCTAGAAAATGCTATCAGTGATAAAGAATATGAAAAGATCTCATGTTGGAAAACTGCCAAAGAAATATGGGATAAACTAGAAGTCACTTATGAAGGAACTGAGACGGTTAAGCAAACTCTTGTAAGAATTTTGGTCTATGAATATGAACTCTTCAAAATGAATAATAGAGAATCCATTGAATAAACATTTTCTAGGTTTGGCAAGACATTGGTGAACTCAAAGTAGCAGGAAAGACTTATCCTGTTTCACATCGAATTACTAATATTCTTAAAAGTTTGCCTCCTTAGTGGCTCTCAAAAGTTATGGCACTTGAGAGTTTGAATTTGAACAAAATGACATATAACAAATTTAGATGGGATCTCTCTACCTTTTAAAAGTCCCATCTGAATAAGATGGATACTCTACAAGATAAAAAGCAAAAGGCTAGCTTTTAAAGATACAAATAATGAAGAAGATGATGCCTTAGATGAAAAGGAACTGACTCTCATCACCAGGACAGTGGTTGAAAATTACAAAGGTCCAGAAATCAAAGAAGGGGAAAACCAAATCACTATAAAGGAAAGCAAATACTGAACACAACAAGAATAAAGGTAAGTGTTATAATTATGGTAAATATGGTCATGTTGCATATATTTGTCCAGAATTAGTAGAGAACCCTAAAAAAATAAATCAAAAGGCTTTTAGCTGTTGGGGTGATGAAACACTTTGACAATGAAAATGACAACACTGGAGAGTGTTGTTTTATGGATATTAGAGAATTTAATCAGGAAAGGACAAATCCTTTCTAGGAATGTTTGAACTTACAAAACTTGTTGGATCGTGCTATAGCCGAGATGAAAAAAAGCTTTATTAATGGAAAGAAGAGAATGTTAAATTAAACTTGAAGTTTATGAAATTGGAAACTATTTTCCACAAGAATAAATTCATGAATTAAAAATTAAAATCAATAATTTTGAAAATCTTCCAATCACAGTATTGTCAAATCTAATCAGCTGACTAGCTTTTCTAAGTCAGGTAGAAAAATATAACGATGGTATATCTATATATAATAATAAATATTATAGTTTTGAAGGATCACAATGGTCAACTAACTTTAGTAAGTCGACCAAAGGAAACAATCACTGTCATAATACCTATCATAAAGATATTACAGCTATAAAGGATCTTAATGGTTAACTAACTCTAGTAAGTTGACCAAGGGAACTAGTCATAATCATGGTACCTATCATATATGTTTAATCACTGAAAGATAATTTCATTCCTTTTGCTACCACTATGGTAAACCATGTTATAAATATTTTACTTGCATATTTCATTCTAAAAATCTTGGCAAGTGGGTTCGGACACCTAAAACTAAGTCTTCCAATCCAAATACTAAGTAAAAAGACCCAAGAATACTTGGTTACCTTGAAATAATGATAAATATATTTCATAGGAATACCAAGCAAAGCCTAAAGAGAAGTGATATCTCGATAGTTGTAATACCCGAAAAATCTAAACCAATGTTAGAGCCATGTTTAAAGCTCCTGCATAGTACATTATGGTTATTTGGTAGTTTATAAGTGAGTTTGATGTATATTAAGGCCTCAAATAACTCCCAGCTATTAGATAGATCAAAATATTCCTTACCGATTGAGTTTTTGGGAAGAATGTTACTTTAGTCAACTTCAAACGAGCATATCTTTTGCTCTACCGAGAATTTTCTATCTCAAGACCTACCAAATTGTAGGAAATTGAAATATCTTTCCAACTATATTAATTTTTCCCAAATCCGATACTCGGGTGAGAAGTTATGACATTTTTATAGTGAAAAATAGTAGCCCAACGCGATAAGGCTACATCACGGTGATGGACAAAATTACATTCGTCCTTTTCCAGTGGACCACTGCGATAATGCCGCATTGCACCAAGGGGCAATTTTGTGTCAGTAGGGTACTGCAATGGCGTCGCATAACGCCAAGGTTCCAGTTCGAAATTGTCCATTTCCATTAGCGCAACGTGATAGAACCGCATCACGCCATTGGACAAAATGAGGATTGTCCCTTTTCCAGTGGCCCGATGTGATAAGCACCGCGTTGCGTCGGAGCCAAAAATCAAGATTTTTCCTATTTCGTGATTTAATTTCCAGGGATCGTTTGGTCTTTTTCCATGGCCCTAAATCCATCTAAAACACGCAATTACAACCCTAAAGAGGCATTATGTGCCCCATTACTCATAATTCCTCTCCAAGAAACTCATCACCTCTCAAGAATAAAACCTTAGCCTTCAAATTCAAGATCAATTCTCAAGAAAAACCCAAAGAACTCTCACGAATTCGTCAACCTAGGTATGTTTAATGTTCATCCATAGGTCCCTTTCACCCATGGAGTCCACATATCCAATTTTAAAGTCAATGTTGTGATCTTTACAAGTAATTATAATTTTAAATTGTAATTTTAACCATGAATCGCCATGAATTTTGATTCTATACCATGTGTACATGAAATTATTATTGTTATTAAACCCCACACGTTTGAATAATGTTGCTCGCTGATTTAAATCATAATTAGTGATGTTGATGTTAAAATCATTCTATTTCTACAAGATTTAAACTATTCCCTTGCTTAGCTTAAACTACAAATATCAAGTGTTTGATAAAATGCCTACAAGAATAACTTTTGAATAAATGCTTTCACATTATGTTCTTAAAGCTTTAGTACTATGTTGCTATTATTGCTATCGATCCCTAGGGTTTATGAACACCCAAAAACATAGATGTTTACTTAGCCTCAGTATCTTCAGAATAGTTCCAGACATGATATGAGCAATATCAGTTTAGTTAGTTATCATGATCAGTTAAACTTAGAACAATTTAGTATTTTGAGTCAGTTCAGTTGGGAGTAGGATTTACCACTGAGCGAGTGCCGGGATGACAACTTCCCCATTAGTTAGGTAGAGTCGTTAGTAGTATTCCCTGTACTCCAGAAATACGTAGCCTGCATAGGATTTGAGAAGTCACCCATCAGTTTAGGCTTGACTACCTCCCAGGGATCACCCGTCAGTTTAGGCTTGACACTCTTAGTCCTTTGGGGAAGTACACCAGTGGATCCACACAACTAGTGTTAGTACCTATGGTATGGTATTGGTACCTTTTCTACTGGGGTCACCGGTTGGACCTTAATTTGCTCCTTGGGGCATGTTGGTTAGATGATAGCTCCCACAATCTCAGTCCAGTAATCAGCTCAGTAATTCAGTTTCAATTTTACTTGACCATAGCATACAGATATCAGTTATTCATGTATCAGTACTCAGTATTTTAGTTTATAGATCATATTCAGAATATTTTTTATGCTTGGTCATGCATTCTCAGTATTTATAAATTTCATGCGTTCTATTCTGTACTTCATGTTATTCATTCAGTTAATTATTACTCCTGTACATGAAACTATGGATATCAGCCTACCTCATTTAGCATACCAGTACATTCAAAGTACTGATCACATTCTCATTTTTTGCATTATGATGTATCATATCATAGGTTTGGATGCTCAGTTCTTGGATCGTGCATTGACTCTCCAGATTATTAGACGTAGCAGTGGTGAGTCCTCATATTTTGAGGACATAGGTTATTTATCTCAACTATTTCATCAGTTTCAGTATTTTTCCATTTAGTCAGAGTTAGTTGGGGGTTTGTCCCATCAGCTTCACAGTCGGTCAGTAGAGGCTTTTCAGACTAGTACAGACAGTCAGTTAGTTTTGTTATTATTTTATTAGTTTCAGACAGTTGTTTCCATATTTATGATCCAGTATTGATTTCAGTTTTGAAAACCTTATGTCTTATCAGTTGTTCTTCCATATATGTTATTATATTATTTAGTGCTCAAAGTAGGTACCAGCTCATGCGTTAACTTGTGGTCCCTCGGGATTGGAAGCACCGTGTGATGTCCAGGGTATACTCTCAAGGCATTACAAACTTGGTATCAGAGCCTAAGGTTTTAAAGTGTCCTAGAAAGTCTGAAAGTCACGTCAAGTAGAGTCTTATGCATGTGTGTGAAGTGCGCCACACTTATGGACAAGAGGCTATGAGGATTTTTAAGAAAAGTTTTCCTACTTTCAGTGTTCATGTCATACGATTGAGCATGAGCTCATGTTAAAAACTCTGTATAATCTATTCTCCCTTCTATTTATAGAACAAGTCTCCCAAAAAGATAAATTTAAGAAGAAATATGAACCAGCCAACGCCTCCACCTGTTCAGGAAGATCCCCTGGACGAGCATGTTTCTCATGCATAGTTCAGAACTGCATTCACTACTATAGCTCACTCTGTAGTGGCTCAAAATATTCATCCAGCTACTGTTTCGGTCAACCCATTGGCCAATACTGCCACAACTAGGATTTGGCACTTTACCCGAATAAATCCTCCTCTGTTCTTGGGATCCAAATCTGAAGAGGATCTGCAGGAATTCTTAGACATAGTCTAGAAGGTAACAGACATTATGGGGATGACTTCTAGTAAGAGTGCTAAATTAGCTGCTTACCAGCTACAGGATGTAGACCATACCTGGTTTAAGCAGTGGAAATAAGATAGAGGTGATTACGTAGGGCCTATAGAATGGGAGGAGCTTGCTACAGCCTTCTTAGATAGATTCTTTCTGCTAGAGCTAAAGGAAGACAAAGTGTTAGAGTTTATCAACTTAAGGCAGGGAAACATAAGTATGAAGGAGTATTCCCTTAAGTTTACTCAGCTAGCTAGGTATGCTCTTCATATGGTGGATGATGACAGATCTAGGATGAGCAAGTTCGTATCTAGGGTATATGACAGTGTGGTCAAAAAGTGTAGGACTACGATGATAATTAAGGAGATGGACATATCTAGGCTTATGGTCCATGCTCAACAGATTAAGGAGTAAAAGAATTAGGAGACAAAGAGAGAAAACAACAGGTCTAGAATAGGTAGATTTAATTTTACTCAGCCAAAGTCAGAAGGTGGTAATCGTCTCCAGTTCCATAAAAAATCTTTAGCTCCTTCCCCATCTTCAGCTAGTGCCTCTGTGCCAAGGTTCAAAAATGTCAATCAGGATAGGATGCCAGGCTCTAAGTCCCAAGGTAGTGTAAATAGTGGACGTACAAATCCTCTTATCTAGAAATATGGTAGAAACTATTAGGATGAGTGTAGAGATGGAAGTGATGTATTCTTTGGGTGTGGAAAGCCACGCTATTGAATTCGGAAGTGTTAGGCAGCTGCTCATAAAGGTAAGGACCTGTGCCAACAGGGCCAGCTCCATTAGTCATCAGTTCCAGCCGGTCGACCGACTCAGTAGGGTGCCGCTTTCAGCACTACTAGTCAGTGTTGGAATAGGCTCTATGCACTTCAGTCCCAATAAGATCAGGAAATTTCTCTTGACGTAGTTATTGGGATGTTGTAAGTCTTTAATTTACATGTTTATTCTTTACTATACCCGAGAGCATCTCTTTCTTTTGTAACCCCTTATATACCTATTGATTTCAATGTCAGTCCTGAGATTTTAGCAGAACCCTTTTCAGTGTCTACCCCAGTAAGTGTCTCTATTGTAGCCCAGCGAGTATACAGGAACTGGTAGTTATAGTATCTCAGAAAGTTACTTTAGTAAACCTTGTAGAGTTAGAGATGATGGATTTTGACGTCATTCTCGGCATCAATTGGCTTTATTCATTTATGCTTCAGTTGATTGTAGAAACAAAGTAGTTCATTTTCAGTTTCCAAATGAACTAGTTCTTGAATAGAGGGGGTAGTACTACAGCACTTAGGGGTTAGCTTGTTTCGTACCTTAGAGTGAGAAAAATGATATCCAAAGGGTGTATTTATCATCTTATCTGAGTCAAAGACTCTAATTCTATGACTCCAAATCTTGAGTCAGTTTCAGTAGTGAGGAAATTTCTAGATGTGTTCCCTGAAGATCTTCCTGGAGTTCCTCCCAAAAGGAAATTGACTTCAGAATAGACCTTTTTCCAGATACCCAATCTACCTCTATTCAGTCATACAGAATGGCTCCAGCTGAATGTAAAGAGTTGAAAGAACAGTTGAAAGATCTCCTAGATAATGGATTCATCAGGCCCAGTATTTCCCCGTGGGGTGCACCAGTCCTATTCGTGCATAAGAAAAACGGTTCTCTTAGAATGTGTATCGACTACCGTCAGTTGAACAAAGTCACAATCAAGAACAAATACCCACTTTCTAGAATTGATGACTTGTTCAACCAACTTCAGGGAGCCAGTTATTTTTCTAAGATAGACCTCATATTCGTCTATCATCATCTCAGAGTCAGAGAATGTGACATTCCAAAAATAGCTTTAAGAACCCAGTATGGTCACTTTAAGTTTCTAATTATGTCCTTTGGTCTCATAAATGCCCCAATAGCCTTTATGGACTTGATGAACCAAGTGTTTAAGCAGTACTTAGACATGTTCATCATAGTCTTTATTGATGACATTCTTGTCTATTCTTGTAACGAAAATGATCATGCAGACCACCTTAGAATAGTATTGCAGACTCTTAGAGCCCATAAGTTGCTCGCTAAATTCAGTAAGTGCAAATTTTGGCTAAGATCAGTAACTTTTCTTGGCCATATTATTTTTAGTGATCGCATTAGAGTTGATCCCCAAAAGACCGAAGCAGTGAGAAACTAGACCAGACCTATCTCTCCATCAGATATTAGGAGTTTCTTGGGTTTGGCTGGCTGTTACTAGTGGTTTTTTTAAGGGTTTTTGTCGATTGCATCCCCCTATGTATAGATTGACTTAGAAGAAGGTTATGTTTCAGTGGTCAGATTCTTATGAGAAGAGTTTTCAAGAGTTGAAGACTCGACTTACCACAGCCTTAGTTTTGACGTTTCCAGATGGTTCAAACGAGTTTATTGTGTACTGTGATGCTTTTAGAGTTAGTTTAGGGTGTGTTTTGATGCAGAAGGGTAAGGTTGTGGCCTATGACTATAAATAGCTTAAGAAGCCCCATGAAAACAATTACCCTACTGATGATCTTGAGTTAGCAACTCTTGTGTTTTCCTTGAAGATTTGGAGGCACTATTTATATAGGGTGCATGTTGATTTGTTCACAGATTGCAAAAGCTTGCAGTATGTGTTTTCACAGAAGGATTTGAATCTGCGTCAGAGGAAATTGTTAGAATTTTTGAGATTATGATATGAGTATTTTGTACAACCCGAGCAAGGCCAATGTAGTGGCAGATGCCCTAAGTAGATTGTCTATGGGTAGTGTTGCTCATGTTGAGGATGATAAGAAGAAGTTAGTTCAGAAAGTTCATCATCTTACCAAATTAGGTGTTCATTTGGTTGATTCAGCTGAGGGTAGAGTTTGGGTTCAGAATAGTTTGGAATCTTCTTTCGTTACCGAAGTGAAAGAAAAAAGTATAGGGATCCTAGTCTGGTAAAGTTGAAGGGGTCAGTCAGAGATCAGAAAGTCAAAGTTTTCTCCCAAGGGGAGATGGTGTGTTGCGTTGCCAGGGTAGATTGTGTATGTCATGTGTTAATAAGTTGAGACAGTAAATTCTTGCAGAAGCGCATGGAGCGCATTACTCAATTCATCCAGGGGCCACGAATATATACCGTGATCTGCTGGAAATCTATTGGTGGAGAGGTATGAAGAGAGCTTTTGTAGAGTTTGTAGCTAAGTGCTCCACTAGTCAACAGGTTAAGATTGAGCATCAGAAGCCTAGTGGGTCTATGTAGGAGTTCGGTATTCCCACCTGGAAGTGGGAAGTAGTGAACATGGATTTTGTAATAGGTTTGCCTCGTACTCATCATCAGCATATTTTGATTTGGATCATTGTGGACAGGATGACCAAATTAGCTCATTTCTTACCAGTCCATGCTTCCTATTCAGCCGAGGACTATGTGAAGCTCTATATTAAAGAGTTGGTTAGGTTTCATGGTGTTACGTTATCTATCATCTCAAATGGAGATACGCAGTTTACCTTTCACGTTACCTCCCAGGGGTCACTAGTCAGTTTAGGCTTGACACCCTTAGTCCTTCGGGATAGTACATCAGTGGATCCACATAGCCAGTGTTAGTACCCGTAGCATAGTACTAACACCCTTACAACTGGGGTCACAAGTTGGACCCCAATTTTCTTATTGGGGTATGTCGATTAGATGATAGCTCCCACAGTCTAAGTCTAGTAATCAGCTCTGTAATTCAGTTTCAGTTTTTCTTGACCATATCATACAGATATTAAGTATGCATGTATTAGTACTCAGTATTTTAGTTTACAAATCATATTTAGAATATGTTTTATGCTTGGTCATGCATTATTAGTATTTACAGATTTTATGCATTCTATTCAGTACTTCATGCTATTCATTCAGTCAGCTAATACTCCTGTACATAAAACCATGTATACCAACCTACCTCATTTAGCATACTAGTACATTCAAAGTACTGATCACATACTTGTTTCTATTGCTATGATGTTGTAATACCCTGTACCTTCTTATCTTAAATTCATCCCTAGAATGTTAAGGGATAGCTTCTAAAATGAATACTATATATTTTGTGTGGAATTCTTTAGATTTAGACTTCCCATTATGTGGGAAATTGAATAATCTTTCCATCAATACCAAATTTGCCTAAATTTGACTCTCGGTGAAGGAGTTATGGCTATTTTAAGTTCCAGTCGTAAAACACCATGATTTGGGCCCCTAGCGCGTCGCGAAGAAATGTAAAATGACGATTGTCAAATTCCAGTGGACCTTCATGATATTGGCGCATCACGGAGAGAGCCAATTTCCTATTTGGCAATTCCTAGTGAGACCTCGCAATATTGGGACGCCGCGCCAATTGTCAAAATGACAAACTAAAAGGCTCTGCAATTGTGGCGCATCATGGAGAAAGTTCAGTTTTTTAGTAAAGCTTTGATATTTCGATCATTGGTTTAGCTTTGGAATTCACTACAGATTATTACAGTTATAGAAATTAGAACAACTTTATTTATAGATTTACTTAGATAAATGCATAACTGGTTTTCATATAAATCCTTATGCTAGTTTTAAAAAGTGGATTTCCAATGGTTTGAGCATACAGATTTAAGAGGGAGTAGTATTTAGCACCGAGCGGGAAGTGTGGCATTAGCGTGCCCTATCTTCCATAGAACTATGAGGCAACATAAGTA
Source organism: Capsicum pubescens (assembly GCA_030864215.1). Classification (NCBI taxonomy): domain Eukaryota; kingdom Viridiplantae; phylum Streptophyta; class Magnoliopsida; order Solanales; family Solanaceae; genus Capsicum; species Capsicum pubescens. Next base: position 289,907,625 of record CM061548.1, read on the forward strand.
CTGATTGAGATTATTCCTATTTCTATATGGATGACAGATTTAGCTTATGATCGATCACCTGGATTAGGTTATACTCCCTGTCAAGAGTATGACACCTCTCCCCAACATGAGGTTTCTTTCTTAGGAGGTCAATACATTGGAATCCATGTAGCTCACTTGGTTTATGTCGGTTAACTGAACCTCACTAATAGTAAAGATTTTTAGAATAAGTTTTCAGATTTCAGTTAGCCTATATGATTTGAGATTAAGAACAGAATGCAGATTTCAGAACTAAGTGTAATGGCTCATAATATTTATAGTAAATGCTTATTATTTATGATCTGCAGATTTCAGATGCATGATTTTATAACTTGTGATGATATTGCTCACTTATTGCATTCACCCCCATATACTCAGTACATCATCAAAGTATTGATCCACATATATGTCTATGTGCTACATTGTCTCATAATGTAGATTCAGGTGCTCAGCCTCTGCAGCGCGAGTGATTTTCGAGCATCTCATCTATATCTCTGCAGTTGGTGAGTCTTCATAGTTCGGGGGCTTAGCTATTCATATTTTTATTTTATTATTAGATGTTTCCTTATTCATTTCAGACAGTTTGAGTCAGCTGGAGGCCTGTTCAAGTGACTCTCTAGATTCAGTTAGTAGAGGCTTGTCGGACTACTAGATTTAGTTTTAGACATTTGATTCGGTATTCAGAATCCTTCAAAATTGTTTTACCAAAACTTCTAGTATGTTTTAGATAGGATTTTTGCATATATTATGATTTTACATTCATATCTCCTATTTTGAGATCCAGATTTAGTAGAAGGTAACCAGGATTAGCTCAGGACTACTTGTAGTTCGAAGCACTGTGTGGCATCCCAGGAGCTCAGATTTTGGGGTGTTACAAACTTGGTATCAGAGCCTAAGGTTTAGAGAGTCCTAGGGAGTCAGACAAGCCACATTACATAGAGTCTTCATCATCGACGTGAAGATCACTACATCTATGAGCAAGAGGCTATGAAGCATTCTTAGAAAATTATCTCTTCTTTTATGATCTATCGTGCATTTAGTGTCCCTATCTGCTTCTAACTCATGCTTTTATGTGACAGTTGAAAATGCCTTATCGTTGAGCTAACATCCGCAGAAATGATAATTAGCCACCTCAACCCGCAGATCTTTTGAACGAGAATATGTCACATGTAGAGTTTTGGGCTGCCTTTCAGGCGCTAGCCCAAGCTGTGACAGCTAATGTTCAGGGCAACCGTCAGGCTGCAGTCCCACCTCAGTAAGATGTAGACTTAGATGCAGCCAGAATCTAAGATTTTATGAAGATGAACCCGCCAGAATTCTTTGGGTCGAAGGTAGGTAAGGACCCATAGTTGTATTTAGACAAGGTAGAGAAGATCACCCGAATTATGCATATTTCTAGAGAACAAAGTGTAGAATTGGCATCCTATAGGCTGAAGGATATTGCATATGATTGGGTGGTGATCTGGAAGAAAAGTAGAGGGGAGAATGCAACGCCCATGACTTGGCAGATATTTTAGGATGCGTTCTTAGACAAGTTCTTCCTATGTGAGATAAGGAAAGCTAATATAGAAGAGTTCATGAACCTGAGGCAAGTCTCAATGAAAGTGAAGGAGTATTGCATCAAGTTCAACCAGTTGTCTAAGTATGCCCCTGAACAGATGGTTGACCCTAGGTCAAGCATGAGTACGTTTGTGACCGGTGTGTTTGGGTTGGTAGTTAAGGAGTGTAAGACTGCTATGCTCATTGGAGATATGGATCTTCCTAGATTGATGATGCATGCTCAGCAGATTAAGGTAGAGAAGATGAAGGTAAGAGAGAGAGTAAATAAGAGGGCTAGAATAGGGCAGTTTGATTATGGTCAGAATAGGTTTGGAGGAGGAAATCATTCGCAGTTTAAGAATCATTCATCTATGCCTGCACTATCTTTAGCCAATGTTCCTGCACCCAGAACCAGACAAAAATAGTGGGATAAGTCTTCGATGTCCATATCTCAGAATAGAATGAGTAATAGGCCCAGTTATCTCAATGTGCTAAGTGCGGTAAGAATTATCGTGGTGAGTATTTAGCTGGTAGGAGAGGTTGCTATGGTTGTGGCCAGCCGGGCCATGGAATCAAAGAGTGCCCCTATGCTAGGTAAGAAAATAAGGATGTTCGCCCTCAAACTCAGGATAATAGTTCCCCAGCTTCTCTAGTTCGCCTAGCCCCTCCTCAGGGCACCTCATCCAGTATCGGTGGCAGTCAGTGCCAAAATCGGTTTTATGCTTTACCATCCCATTAGGAGTAGGAGGATTCACCCGATATTGTGACTAGTATGCTTTGTGTCTTTTATATTGATGTCTATGTGTTGTTAGACCTTAGGCTGAGTTTCTCTTATGTGACCCCATTAGTTATAGTAAATTTTGAAATAAGTTCTGAAAAGATCCCTGAGCCCTTCTTGGTTTCTACTCTAGTAGGCGAGTTAGTTGTTGCTAAACAAATCTATAAAAAATGTCTTATCACTGTCCTTCATAAGGTCATGTTAGCAAACTTGATAGAGTTATACAGTGTTGATTTTGATCTTATTCTTGGTATGGATTGACTTTATTCCTGTTATGCTTCTATAAATTGTCACACCCGTGTGGTGAAGTTTTAGTTTCCCGATGAGCCAGTCTTTGAGTGGTCAGGTAATTCGGTGTTCCCCAAAAATCATTTCATATCTTATCTTAAAGCCAGAAAGTTGATTTCTAAAGTATGTATCTATCATCTTGTTCGATTCAAAGACACTAAGTCGGAGACTCCAATAATTCAGTTTGTCAGTGTGGTCAATGAGTTTCCGAATGTTTCTCTAAAAGATCTCCCAGGGGTACCTCCCGATAGAAAGATAGAATTTGTTATTAACCTTCTTTTCGATACTCAGCCTATTTCTATCCCTCCATACCATATGGGTCCCACTAAGCTTAAGGAGTTGAAAGAGCAACTTAAAGATCTTTTACATAAAGGTTTCATAAGGGGCGCTCCCATCCTATTCGTACAAAAGAAAGATGGTTCTTTGTGTATGTGAATTGTCTATCATCAGTTGAATAAGGTTACAGTCAAGAGCACATACCCTCTTCCTAGGATTGATGACTTATTTGACCAACTCCAAGGTGCAAGTTATTTCCCAAAAATAGATCTTAGATCTGGCTATCATCGACTTAAAGTAAGGGAATGTGATATTCCAAAGATAACTTTTAGATTAATTATGGTCATTTTGAGTTTCTAGTCATGTCCTTTGGGCTAACTAATGCTCCAGCAACTTTCATGGACCTCATGAACCGAGTGCAAAAATAGTATCTAGATGTTTGTCATAGTATTCATAGATGATATCCTTGTGTACTCCCTTAGTGAGGATGACCATATAGATCATCTTAGGATTGTCTTGCAAACTCTTAAAGATCATCAATTGTTCGCCAAATTCAGCAAGTGTGAATTTTGGTTAAAGTCAGTAGCTTTTCTCGGTCATATTATTTCCACTGATGGCATTAGAGTTGATCCCCAAAAGACAAAAGTCGTAAGAAATTAGCCTAGACCCATCTCTCCATCAGACATTAGGAGTTTCTTGGGTCTAGATGGTTATTACAGATGTTTTGTTGAGGATTTGTCATCTATTGCATCTCCCATGTCTAGATTGACCCAAAATAAAGTTAAGTTCCATTGGTCAGATTCCTGCGAGAAGAGTTTTCAGGAGTTGAAGACTCGACTCACTACAAACCCAGTCTAAGTATTACCTGATAGTACATACAATTCTGTGGTGTATTCTGATGCCTCTAGAGTTGGTTTAGGTTGTGTGTTGATGAAGAAAGGTAAGGTCATAGCCTATGCCTCTAGATAGCTTAAGCCTCATGAAAAGAGTTACCCAACCCATGATCTTGAATTAGCTTTTGTGGTGTTTGCATTGAAAATCTAGAGACACTATCTGCATGGTGTACATGTTGATGTGTTCACGGACCACAAAAGTTTGCAGTATGTGTTTACCCAGAGTGAGTTGAATCTTTGTCAGAGAAGATGGTTAGAATTATTGAAGGATTATGACATGAGCGTGTTGTATCATTCGGGAAAGGCCAATATAGTGGAAAACGCCCTTAGTAGATTGTTTATGGGTAGTGTTTCTCATATAGAGAATGATAAGAAAGAGTTAGCTCGAGAAGTTCATCATTTGCTAGATTGGGCGTTAGGTTGGTTGATTCAGCTGAAGGGAATGTATGGGTTCAGAGTAGTTCTGAATCTTCCCTAGTTTTGGAGGTGAAGGAGAAGCAAGTTATGGATTCTAGTTTGGTCAAACTAAAGGAATCTGTTACAGACCAAAAAGTAGAGGTTTACTCCCAAGGGGGAGATGGCATGTTGAGATACCAAAGTAGATTGTGTGTGCCATGTGTTGATTGGTTGAGATAGCAGATTATGGCTGAAGTGCATGGTGTGCATTATTCTATTCATCCAGGAGCTACCAAGATGTACCGTGACTTACGAGAAATCTATTGGTGGAGTGGAAAGAAGAGGGATATAGCGGTATTCGTAGCTAAGTGTGCAACTTGTCAAGAGATTAAGGTAGAGCACCAAAGACCTGGTGGTACATTGCAAGAGTTTGGCATCCCCACTTGGAAGTGGGAAGAGGTGAATATAGACTTTGTGACTAGTTTACCCCATTCACGTTATCATCATGATTCAGTTTGGATTATCGTAGACAGATTGACCAAGTCAGTGTATTTTTTTCCAGTTCATACGTCTCATACAGCTGAGGATTATGCTAAGTTGTATATCCGAGAGTTAGTCAGATTGCATGGAGTTCCCTTGTGTATCATCTCAGATAGGGGTACTCAGTTTACTTCCCAGTTTTGGAGAGCTTTTCAGAAAGGTCTTGGTACCAAAGTTCATCTTAGTTCAACTTTCCACCCACCTAAGTTCATCTTAGTTTAGCTTTCCACCCTCAAACAGATGGTCAGACAGAGAGGACCATTCAGACTCTAGAGGATATGTTGAGAGCATGTGCTCTTTCTTTCAAAGGTAGTTGGGATGAGCATTTGTCGTTGATTGAGTTCGCTTATAATAACAGTTACCATTCTAGCATACAGATGGCCCTATTTGAGGCTCTCTATGGGAGAAGAAGTAGATCACCCATAGGTTGGTTTGAAGTGGGTGAGGCCTCTTTGCTTAGGACTGGCGCAGTGTTTAAAGCTATGGAGAAAGTTAATTTTTTTAGAGAAAGATTGAAAATAGCTTAGAGTCATCAGAAATCCTATGCAGATGTGAGAAGAAGGGACCTTGAGTTTGAGGTTGGTGATTCAATGTATCTGACGATTTCACCTATGAAAAGGGTGAAGAGATTTGGCAAGAAGGGGAAACTTAGTCCCCGCTATACTGCCCTTATAGAATTGTGAGTCATGTTGGAAAAGTAGCTTATGATCTTGATTTGCCGGCAGACTTTTCATCCGTTCATCCTATATTCCACGTCTCTATGCTTAAGAAGTGCATAAGTGACTCCACCATTGTAGTTCCTTCAGAAAGCTCAGATATTCATAACAACCTTTCTTATAAAGAGATTCCAGTTGAGATTTTATATCATCAGATTCTTAGACTCAGGAACAAAGAAGTTCCCTTGGTCAAAATTTTTTGGCGGAATCAGTTCGTTGAGGGTGCCACTTGGGAAGTAGAAGCAGATATGCGAGCAAAGTACCCTCACCTCTTATCCACAAACTTAGATTTAGCCGAAGGTAATACTCTCCCTTGATATAGTTTTTTTCTATTCATATATTCAGCTATATAGTTGTCCTCATGTAAGTTTATGCATTCACAGAATTACTCAGAAGCTTAGAATAATTTAGATTCAGTTCCTCAGTTTATTTCATTTGTGCACGATAGCTTAGAGTCTCATATTTTCTCAGTATTCTTAGTCTAACTAGCAACATTCGAGGATGAATGTTTCCAAGGGGGGATATTGTAATACCCCATACCTTCTTAGCGTAAATTCATCTGTAGAATGTTAAGGGACAACTTCCAAAATGAATACTATTTATTTCATGTGGAATTCATTAGATTTAGATTTCTCATTGCGTGGGAAATTGAATAAGCTTTCCATCGATACCAAATTTGCCTAAATCCGACACTCGGTGAAGGAGTTATGGCTATTTTAAGTTTCAGTTGTAAAACACCATGATTTGGGCGCTTAGCGCGTCGCGGAGAAATGTAAAATGACGATTGTCAAATTTTAGTAGACCTCTGCGATATTGGCGCATCACAGAGAGGGCCAATTTCCCATTTGGCAATTTCCAGTGAGACCTCGCGATACTGGCGTATTGCGCTAGTGGTCAAAATGACAAACTAAAGGGCTCCATGATCATGGTGCATAACGAAGAAAACCCAGTTCCCACTCGTCCATTTTCTAGTGAGCCATCGCGATAGTGGCGCATCGTGGTGGTCACCTAGTTCGCAAAAAGAGTTTATTTTTCCAGTTCCGTCTAAAGGATAAAAGAGGGTACTTTGGTCATTCTCCTAGCCCCTAATCCGTTTTAAACAATGAATTAAATCCCCCTCAAGCACTTTACATCCACTTTTCATCAAATCTCTCTCAAGCAAAACCCTATCTCATCAAACTTTCTCCCCAAGAAATCCAAATTCCTCCTTTAATTCTCCAAAGAAATTCAAGATTGAGGATCCCCAACACAAGAACTCTAAGAATTCATCTTGAAAGCATTTATAGGAATCCAAGATTCAAGCTTTTCATCAAAGATCATCAATTAAGGTATGTGGGGTTTTCAACAAGGATAATTCTTTCGTCCTTGTGCCCAAAATTTATTTTAAATTCAAATTTACTGAATTTTATATGATTTCCCATGAAATTCAAGTTAGGGTTTACACCCATCATTGTTATTTTCAAGTTTATGATATTTCCAATGATTTAAAATTGAGTTCCATGATTATGTTTAAATTTTCATGCATATTGCTGAAATTTTCAGATTTTATGATGAATTATAAATGTTTATATTACCAAGCATGAATTTTAAGATGTTTTAACATGAGATTGATGCATGGGTTATTTATTCCAAGATTTAGTATTATTACTTCAAGAAAGATGATGCTTTAAGCATCTTATGAGCAGATTATTTACAATTTTTCAGTAAAGCTTTGATCTTTTTATCATTGGTTTAGCTTTGGAATCCACTACAGATTATTACAGTTACAAAACTTAGAACAACTTTATTTACAGATTTACTCAGATAAATGCATAACTAATTTTCATATAAATCCTTATGCTAGTTTTAAAAAGTGGATTTCCAATGGTTTGAGCATACAGATTTAAGAGGGAGTAGTATTAGCACCGAGCGGGAAGTGTGGGATTAGTGTGTCCTATCTTTCACAGAACTACGAGCCAATGTAGGTATTGATTGAGATTATTCCCATTTCTATATGGATGACAGATTTAGCTTGTGATCGATCACTTGGATTAGGTTATACTCCCTGGCAAGAGTATGACACCTCTCCCCAACATGAGGTCTCTTCCTTAGGAGGTCAAGAGGTTAGAATCCATGTAGCTCACATTGTTTATGTAAGTTAACAGAACCTCCCTAACATTAAAGATTTTTAGAATAAGTTTTTAGATTTCACTTAGCCTATATGATTTGAGATTAAGAACAGAATGCAGATTTCAAAACTAAATGTAATGGCTCACAAGATTTGCAGTATATGCTTTATTATTTATGATTTATGATCTTCAGATTTCAGATTTACTTAAGCCTATGTGAGTCATTTACATTTAGCATGCAATATTTTATAACTTGTGATGATATTGCTCACTTATTGCATTCACCCTCATATACTTAGTACATCATCAAAGTACTGATCCACATATATGTCTATGTGCTACATTGCCTCATAATGTAGGTTCAGGTGCTCAACCTCAGCAGTGTAAGTGATTTTTGAGCATCTCATCTACATCTTTACAGTTGGTGAGTCCTCAAGTTTAGGGACTTAGCTATTCATATTTTCAGTTTATTAATTGATGTTTTTGTATTCATTTCAGATAGTTTGAGTCAGTTGGGGGCCTATCCCAGTGACTCTCTAGATTCAGTTATTAGAGGTTTGTCGGAGTACTAGATTTAGTTTTAGACATTTGATTCAGTATCCAGAATCCTTCAGTATTGTTTTACCAAACTTTTAGTATGTTTCATATAATATTTCCACATATATTATAATTTTACATTCATATTTCCTAGTTTGAGATCCAGACTTAGTAGAAGGTAGCCAGGGTTAGCTCAGGACTACTTGTAGTTCGAAGCACCGTGTGGCATCCCAGGAGCTCAGATTTTGGGGCGTTACAGATATATCATATCATTGGTTCAGATGCTTAGTCCCTGGATCGCGCATAGACTTTCTAGATTATCAGATGTAGCAGTGGTGTATCCTCATATTTCGAGGACATGGGTTATTTATCTCAGTTATTTCATCAGTTTCAGTGTTTTTCCATTCAGTCAGAGTTAGTTGGGGGTTTGTCCCATCAGCTCCACAGTCAGTCAGTAGAGGCTTTTCCGACTAGTACAGACAGTCAGTCTGTTTTGTTACTATTTTATTAGTTTCAGACAGTTATTTCCAGTAGTTGTTTCTAGATTTATGATCCAGTATTGATTTCAGTTGCGAAAACTTTATGACTTATCAGTTGTTCTTCTACATATGTTATTATATTATTCAGTGCTCTCATCAGGTACTAGTTCATGGATTAGCTTATGGTCCCTCGGGACTGTAAGCACCGTGTGATGCCCAGGGTATACTCTCGCGGTGTTACAATAGTGGGTGTTCAAATAACTTGACAAGAAACAAATCTTATTTAAATCTATTGCTGACTTTGATAAAGGTGATATAAGCTTTAGAGATAACTCCAAAGGCAAGGAAATAGGTATTGGTACAATCTCTTTTAATAATTTATATGATATCAATAATATTTATTTGGTTTTATTGAAGTATAATATGTTGAGTATAAGTCAGCTATGTGATACTGGTCTGGAAGTAAGATTAAAAAGGATGGTGTATGATTTAAAGGCATAGCAAGCTCCTACTTCCTAGAAATAGACATAGGAATGTATATGTCCTAGATTCTATCATAAGTATAGAATGGAGCATTTATTCCGCTTCCATATCTAATGATCTTGAATGTGGCATAAATATCTCAGTCATTTAAGCATGAGACTAACTTAAAAGCTAGCCAGGTATGAGCTTGTTACTATTCTTCCTAATCTTGATTACAAAAACACTCATATCAGTGATGTTTTTCAACTTGGTAAGTAAACTAGAACTTCCTTTCATATAAAAGACATTGTCTCTACTACTAAACCATTATAGCAACTTCATATAGATCTATTTGGTCCCACTATAACTGCTAGCATTGGTGGTAAAAGATATGTCTTTACAATTTTTGATGATTATTCTCAATTTACTTGGGTTATGTTTCTCTTTAAGAAAGGTGATACTTTAAATAATTTTGAAGTTTTCTACAAAAAGGTTCAAAGAGACAAAGGTTACTATATGTCTGCAATTAGTGGTAATCATGGAGGAGAATTTGTGAAGATAGATTTTGAATTTTTTTGTAACAATAAATGTTACACTCAAAATTTCTCTGCTCCAAGATCTTCCCAACAAAATAGAGTGGTTGAATGCAAGAATAAAACTCTTCAAGACATAGAACGAACAATGATATGTGAATGCTTCTTACCTCACAAATTCTAGGAAAAAGTTGTATGTATTGCTTTTCATATTTTGAATAGGTATCTCATCAGACCCATTCTAAAAAAAAATTCCATATGAACTTTGGAATAATAAGAAACCCAATATTGGGTATTTTCACTCATTCCAAATGCTTTGTTTATTATAATGGTAGGAATAACATTGGTAAGTTTGATCCTCTAAGTGATGAAGGTGTATTCATGGATTACTCTAACTCTAGTAGATCTTATAGAGTTTTAATAAGCATATACTACAGATTTAAGAATCCGTGCATCTTGTTTTTGAAGACTCTAACCTTGTTGTTTAGAATGTTGGCAATATAGAAGATGTGGATGAACAAATAAAAGTTGCAAATATCACACCAACCTACTCTTTATTAGAGTCAATTATGTAGAGAACAATCAACCAACTACTGCTATAAATGATCAATTTTCTATGGAAACCATTCCAAATGAATGATCAAGTGAACCTGATTATCCAAAGAAATTCATTATTAGAGATCCTAAGGTATGAATGAAAACAAGAGCCTTCTACAAAAGAAGTGGAAATGTTGTTTTCATTTCTCAACTCGAGCCCAAGAAAGTCAAGGAAGCATTAGAAGATAAAAGTTAGGTCAAATCAATCAAAGAAGAACTTGAGAAATTTGATATAAACAAAGTATGGACTCTAGTTCAAAAACTAAGGAATGCATCAATCATTGGAACAAAATGAGTCTTCAAAAATAAAATAAATAAATTAGGTAAGTTAGCATAAAAAAATCTCATCTATCCGCTCAAGGCTACTCACAACATAAGGGAGTCAACTATGATGAAATTTTTGCACTAGTGGCAAGGTTAGAATCTATTTTTAGCTTACTTGCTCATGCTTCTTATAGAGGTTTCAAACTTTTTCAAATGGATGTCGAAAGTTCTTTTTAAATAGTTTCATTGATTAACAAGTTTTTGTAAAACAACCCCCATGATTTGAAAATCCTAAATTTCCCTATCACGTTTTTGAACTCTAAAAAACACTTTATTGTTTAAAACAAGCACCGCATGCTTGGTATGATAGACCAAGAAATTTTCTAATTGATCATCATTTTACTCGTGAAAAAATTGATACCACCTTATTTATAAAAAACACCTCCTCGGGAAATCTTATTATTCAAATATATTGATGATATTATTTTTGGAAGTTCTAACATTGTCTTGTGTAAGAAATTCTCTAAGCTTATGCAAAATGAATTCGAAATGAGTGTTATGGGAGAATTGACCTTTTCTTGGAATTATAAATTTATCAATCTACTGAAGGAACCTTCCTCTGCCAAAGTAAGTACTCTAAAAGGGTTATTCACAAATTTGGCATAGACAATGCTAAATCCTCTGGCACTCCCATGAGCTCCACATGTGTTTTAAAGATAAATAATGAAGGTTAATATATTGATGAAATAAATTATCATGGTATGGTTGATTCTCTTATTTGTCTCACTACTAGTCAATCAGATATATTATTTAGTGTTTCTAAATGTGCGGGATTCTATTTAGTTTTAAAGGAATATCATCTAGCTACGAACAAATAGATTGTAAGATATCTTATTGGCACAAGTTCTTATGGTTAGTGGTATCCTAAATCTAATTATATCAAACAAAGATACATATTATACAAGTGATAAAATTGAGAGAAAAAGCACAAGTTGGACTTATCAGTTCATGGGAAAATCTTGTATCTCATGGAATAGAAAGAAAAAAAATTGTGTATCTCTCTCTATCACTGTATCAAATATATATCCATTAGGTTGTGTTGTGCTCAAATTCTTTGGGTATCTCATCAACTCAGTGACTATGATTTATCTTTTTAAACCTTTAAAATTCTTTGTGATAATTCTCATTCTATTTGTCTCTCTAAAAATCTTGTGTGTCATCCTATGACTAAACATATTAATATCAAGCATCATTTAATTAGAAATCATGTTTATAAGGTGATATTGAATTATCCTTTGTTAGCACTGATTTTCAATTACCTAAAATTTTCACCAAGCCTTTATCGGAAGAAAGATTTTGTTCTCTTGAAAAATCTCTTTATATTATCACATGACTTTTTGAAAATATTCACTTCCATATCCATTGAGTGTATTTATGTGTAAAAGTATCTTTAATCAATGGTGATTTTGATTGATGTACTTGTCACTTATTTTCACCTTTTTTGTCGCCTGACATAAGGTTTTATGTATTGTAATTATGACACATCCCCATCTTCATAGGAAACTCTTCCTTTTCTTTCTGTTCATTTCAACTTCTTTATTCCCTATATAATTTCCCTTATTTCATTCATCTCTCTTAGTAATATCTCATCTCACCTCTCTAAAAGTCTAAAGTTCCAAACATTCTACTTTGGTTAATAGAAAAAGTTCTCATTCTAAGGGAAAAAGGAAAGCCTCTTCCCTATCCCTCTTGACTAATGTGTCGTGAACTTACAACACTTAAGACAATTAAAACCAGAAATATTTGTAAGTATAAGGGCATTTTTTATGGATTTGATGTGTTTTTTGGTCTTTGTTGGCTTTAGGGACTTATAGATTAAAATTTGCTGAAGAATGGACAAAAAAGGGTGTTGCATGAAAGGAATAATGACCATGGGATCTGACCACTATCGTACTAAGGATATCATACCTTTAATCAGAGAGTATCCCCAAGAGTTGATTAGATGAAAGATTCCCACAATTGTATCATTAAGCCACGACTGTACCTTGTTGTTGTGGGAAGATGGAGTAAGAACAAAGTTGCAGAACCTAAGTATGAGATAATCAGATGAGAACAAGACATGACTATACTTTGATAGGGTGATTGTACCATGAAATAATAGGATAAAGTCCATGATATAAAAGTTACAAAAGTTTAAGCAAACGGTGATCAGAAGACAGCTTACCACGATTGTACATTGATACCATGGAGTCGTACTGAGCACCGTAACTTCGAAGTATTAAAATATAACAAGTTCAAATACAAACCATGAAATCCAAAGGATGATCATGGGTTCTAACCACAATCTTACCTTATTTTCTTCTGAGGTAGCCGATACTATTTTACTATTTCATTTAGCATCGGATTTGTTTTACCTTTAATTACTCTTGTATGGTTGTTTTTATGTGTTACAAACTATTTTGATAGGAGATTATTATTTTGTAGAGGTCTAAGGCATATTCTTGGAATTTTAAAACATCATTCCTAGGGTTTTAACTAAAATTGAGATTTTGGGGTTTAATTCTCATTGTAAGTCCATGACAATGTTATCATCTATGAATTGCTCTTATTTTCTTGCAATTATGAGCATATAAACACCACAACTAAGGTTGTGGGAACCATGATAAAATGATAAAATAGGTTAAGTGCGGAGTCATTCCAGATCATTATGGTTGCAAGTATTGGTATTTCCTTTATTATAATTATTGTTCTAATAAATGCATGCATTAGTAACTTGCTTGTACTTTAAACCTACTCAGGAGAGAGGTATAGATTAGGGAAGAGGAATAATAATAGAGATTTGAAGATATCAACCTTTATCTAATAACTAGAGCTATAACAGAGATAGTTAATATGTGATTACGAACAATGGTTAGTAGTGAGATACTCTAAGTTCGGGAGGAGATGAGTGAAATTCATCTAATCGAGGTTAGAAGACATTTAGGTGAACTAATCTTTTTAAATTTTGCATACAACGAATTGAGATATTTTGCTAGCATAGACAACTTGTGGATTTATGAAATCATATGGACCATAATCCTAGTTCTCATCTTATACTGATTATAAATCCCAAAAAAACTATTCTGATAGTCTTTTATTTTACACAAATACCCTATGCTTTTACTTAATCACAAATTTACCTCGATAAAAATGTGATGGGATTTCGTCCTATTCCCTATGGGTTCGACCTCATAATTGGCGTTGTTTTTTAGAAATACGATTACAGAGATTATTTATAGTGCTTGTTGGGTTGTTGGCTTTGTTTGCTAATTTTACTTTTCTAAAATATTTCTAGGACACATTTTGGTGTATGCCCAATACTCAGAGTCAAGGCAATCCCCAATTCCATTTTATCCTGAACTTGATAGAACCTTGAGACAAAGTCAATGAATAGAGAGAGAGGGAGTTCATGATCAAAAAGCCCTGCTCGAGGGGGTTTATGATGACCTAGTAGTTTTAAATTAGCCACTCCAACATGATGTTCAAAAAGCTGTAGAATAGGTCACTGCAAGGTTAATGGCTAAAGAAAATGTTAGGCAAGCAGCTTCCCAATGAGTAGTAAAGAAGAAAAGGCTAGGCAAGAAAAAGTAGATCATCTGGCTGCACTTGATGCAAGGGAAAAATGAGAGAAAATTGAGGGAAATATCCTATTCAATAATCTCTTTTTTTTTATGATGACCTAGAGAAAGATTTGGGGTATGTAGAGATGATTGAAACAGGTGTCATCATTCCATCAGAATTTCCTCAAGATACTAATTTTGATAACATAAGTGTGATGATCCAACTACTGAATTTAAAGGAGTTGTTTGTTGGCCTTCCTACTGATGATGCAAACATATATATCATGAATTTTGTTGGGATCTGCAGTTCATATAATCTACCTATAGTAAGTCAGGAGGAGATTCAACTAAGATTATTTTCATTCTCTCTAACAGGAGAAGATACTCTATTATTAGGTGAGTTACCACGTGGATCTATCACTACTTGGAATAAGTTAAGGACTTAGTTCTTTGACTGATTTTTCTCACCCTCCAGAATGTTGCAATTGAAAGGTAAAACATATAACTTCCAACAGTTGCATTTTTTGGCACTAAACGAGACATGGTTGAGGTTTAAAAAGAAGCTACATAATGTTCTAAATTATATAATTACTGGTATAAACTTGCTTAAGATCTTCTACATAGCTTTTAATGCTAATATTAAGGATGTAACAGACACAATCACTAGTGGATCCTTCATGAGTATATTATGGGAGTATGATTCTAAAATCTTAGATTGAATTACTAAAACCAACCGAGGGTGGAATAATCGGGAGGCGTACAAATCAGTCGGTCCTTATCCAATTGGAGCCTTCAATAAGCAGTGAGTACTAGATAAGATAGTGGCTTAAGAGGTAGATTAACTAAGGATGAGATTGGGTGTCTTATGAATCAATTTATAGTAGTAGGAGTAGAAAAGGTCAATGCAGTGGGTGCATGAGGTATGGCTTCTAGAAATAAAGATTCAGACTCTGGGGGGGAATCTAAATATCTTGATAAAGAGGTGATGGATTTCTGAACCAAGGCTCAATGGTCTAATCAAGATAATTAGAACTCTAGGCAGGGGAATAAAGTCCAAATATATTATGAAGACACCTATAATCATTTTATGTAAAAAGATAGAAGTAGGGACAGAGACGGTGATTGGAAGTGAAAGATAATTACAAAGATAAAAGTGGCCTTTATGTTCCACTAGGGAACCGTGATGCTGATTCTAGAAATTCAAGGATGGAAGCTTTTCTTGCAAAACTTATTAAGGGGTCAGAGAGACAAAAGAGTTTCCTTAAGAAAATTAAGGTAAATAGTTTAGGTTTGAGCCAAAAGGTAGAGTCTCAAGCGATCACCATCATATAGCTTAAGCAGCAATTTAGACAGATACCTGCCATATTAAACCAGCACCAATCGGCAACCTTTCTAAGAAATACCGTTTAGAATCCTAAGAATGATAATCATTGTCTAGCTATTACTACTAGGAGCGGTAAGGCTACTATTGATCTACCTATGCTTGTGGCTGATGACAAGAGAAATTATCACGTGCTCCTTGATGACATGTATAAGATAGAAAAAGAGAATGTGGTGGTAAATGAAGAGGCATCTAAAAAGCCTCTAGTCTATGAAAAAGGGCTAAAGCTGACAAAGAAAAAGGTAAAGGAGATCACACCAGCATTGAAGTCCATCTCACAATCTCCTCTGCCTTTTCACCAAAGATTGATGAAGAAAGTCAAAGAGGGAAAATATTAAAAGTTTATTTCTATATTGAAGGATTTGTATCTAAATATGCCTCTTGTGAGGGGTCTAGAACAAATGTCAAACTATGCAAAGTTCATGAATGATTTGGTGTCAAAGAAGAGGACGGTGAGTTTTGAGCCTGCTGATAATGTGCACATTATAGTGCAATTGCCTCTCGCTCTTTAGTTCAAAATAATAAAGATCTAAGAGGTTTTATAATTTCCAGTACTATTTGGTTTTCTATTTTTCCACGGGCCTTATGTGAATTGGGTGTTAGCCTTTATCTAATGTCGCTAGTTATCTACAAACAATTGGGGTTGGCATCACCTAAACCAACCTCTATGCGACTTCTAATAGTAGATCACACTGTGAAGAATCTTTTAGGTACCTTGTGTGATATGTTTATAAGGGTAGCATCTCTTATATATTTGGCTGACTTTGTGATCCTTGATTGTGAGGTTAACTTTGAGATTCCAGTCATATTGTGAAGGCCTTTTCTCACTAAGAATAGCCATTGGTTGACATGTAAATGGGGTAGATGAAGTTTCAGTTGAATGAAGACCAAGTTACTTACAATGTATACCGGCGCATGAAATAACCAAAGGAAATATGTGTTATTTTGGTGATTGACACCATAGATTCTGATGAGCTGGTTGTTCCTATTGAAGAGAGACTTGATGGTGAGGAACTTATAGAAGTAATAATGTATTTTGATAGTAATGGTATTGATGAGTATGTTAATATAGTGAGCATACCTTCTGGTAGGGTTTCATATACTTATGCACCAATGAAGTTGAATCTTGATCTCAAGATTAGAGTGACCCTGCTAGCTAAACCTTCTATTGAGAAGCCTCCCATTTTGGAGCTCAATGCACTTCCTTCTTATTTGTGTTATAATTTTTTGAGGTCCAACAATACTTTTCTAATTATCATTGTGTGTTGAAGAGTTTCAAAAGGGCCATTAGATGGTCCATTGCTAACGTTATCAAAACTTCACCTAGAATTTACACTTACAAAATCTAGCTTGATCTAGATTGCATACCTAAAATTAAGTACCAATGGAGATTGACCCGCCAATGAATGAGGTTATTAATAAATAGATCATTAATTGGTTGGATGTAAGAGTGGTTTATTTTATTGCTAATAGTAAGGGTTAGCCTAGTTTAATGTGTGCCAAAGAATGGCAGAATCATTGTGGTTCCCAGTGAGAAGAATAAACTAATTCTTATAAGGCTAGTCACTGGATTACGCATTTGCATGTATTATAAAAAGTTAAACTCATGGATCGCGAAGGACCACTTTCCTATGCCTTTTATGGATCACATGTTAGATCATCTCACTGGTAAGGGATAGTATTGTTTTCTCGATGGTTATTCGGGTTATAATAAAATCTCAATTGCTTTTGAAGACCAAGAGAAGACCACTTTCATCTGTCTATATGGTACATTTTCCTTTAAAAGAATGTTATTTGGTTTATGCAATGCTCCCGCCACTTTCTAGCATTGTATGATGTCCATATTTTCTAACATGGTGTAAGACACTATTGAGGTTTTTATGGATGACTTTTTAATTTTGGGTCTCATTTGGTGATTGCTTGGCACACCTTGTCAACATTTAATAAGATGTGAGGAATATAAGTTAGTGTTAAATTAGGAGATGTGTCATTTCATGGTTAAAGAAAGAATCGTACTTGGTCACATAATTTCTAAGAAGGGATTTGGTCGATATGGCAAATATTGAGGTGATTGAGAAATTTCCTAAACCAATTTTAGTAAAGGGCATTTGTAGTTTCTAGGGTCATGCAAGTTTCTATAAACAATTCATTAAGGACTTCTCTAAAATTGCTAATCTATTATGAAAGTTGTTTGAGAAGGATGTGAAGTTTGTGTCTGAAGAGGCATGTCTAAATGATTTGAATGCCTAAATGAGAAGTTGATTTATACCCCTATTATTATGTGTTTGGATTGGACCTTTCCATTTGAGGTGATGTGTGTTACTAGTGGTGTGGCACTATGAGAAGTCCTAGGCCAAAGATGAGAAAAGATACTACTCCTAATCTACTATGCTAGCAAAGCACTTAATCCTGCTATAAAAAATTACATTGTGACAGAACAAGAGTTGTTGGATATTGTGTTGGCATTCCAAAAATTATGATCTTACTTTATTGGCACCAAATTCATTATGCATACTGACCATACAGCTTTTAAATATCTTATGGCAAAGAAATATGCAAATATGAGGGATTAGATGGGTACTTCTTTTGCAGTAATTTGATTTTGAGGTCAAGGATCAAAAGGGAACAAAAAATTAGGCGGCTGATAATTTGTCATGCCTTGAGGAATAGGCTATGCTAAAACTAGGATTGATCTTGAAATTGATGATACTTTTTTAGATGAACAGGTCTTGACAGCATCACAAGACTTAATCCCTTGGTTTGTAAATTTTGAAAATTATTTAGCAAGTGATTTGGTTCCAAAAAATATGTCATTTCAGTAATGAAAATGGTTCATGCATGAGGTGAGAAATTTCTTTTGGGATGAGTCATTCTTATTCAATGTCTGTATAGATGGAATAATTTGAAGATGTATTCCTAAGGTAGAGATCATAAGTATCTTAGAAGCATCCCACTCATCGCCAGATGAAGGTCACTATAGATGTGCGACAACCGCACATAAGATCTTTCTATGTGGTTATAATTGGCCTCAAATTTACAAAGATGCTCATGATTATGCTAGGTATTTTAACCAATGTCAAACACAAGGGAACATCTCGCGCAGACATGAACTTTTAGTAATGACTATCCTTGAGCCTGAGTTGTTTGATGTATGGGGTATAGACTTCATGGGCCCATTTTATATCTCACATTGAATGAAGTACATCTTGATAGTTGTTGACTATGTTTCCTAGTAGGTAGAAGCAATTGTGCTTCCAAAAAATAAAGGTAAAAGTGTTGCAACATTTTTAAAGAAATTATATTTCCAATATTTGGTACACCTTGAGTTATAATTAGTGATGGTGGTTCATGCTTCTTCAATAATCTCATTAAAACCCTGCTTGATAAGTATGGTGTAAAACATAACGTAGAAACACTATACCATCCATAGACTAGTGGACCGGTTGAGGTCTCAAATCAAGAGATAAAGTTTATTTTCGCAAAGACTATGAATGTCAATCAGACAGACTAGGATTGAAGGCTAGATGATGCATTGTGTACTTACCATAGT
Organism: Capsicum pubescens; assembly: GCA_030864215.1. NCBI lineage: Eukaryota > Viridiplantae > Streptophyta > Magnoliopsida > Solanales > Solanaceae > Capsicum > Capsicum pubescens. The sequence goes on from CM061548.1 coordinate 289,926,579, forward strand.
TCCTACAAGACTCATATCGGTGCATCTGAATATCATCTTTTGTATGGAAAATCATGCCACTTACCTGTCAAACTTGAACACAAGGCATTTGGGGCATTGAAGAGGCTAAATATTGAATGGAGTAATGCAGCAAAATTGAGATTGGAGTAGATGAATGAAATATATAAGTTCTTTCTCTGCACCTATAAAAATTTAGCCTTATATAAGAAAAAGATGAAGTTGTACCATGATCAAAAGAATGATCGAAAAGAATTCAAACCCGGTGATTTGATGTTGCTTTATAATTCAAGACATCATTTGTTTCTTGTAAAGCTAAAATCCAAATAGTCTAGACCATTCACTGTGGCTAGAGTATATCCACATAGTACAATTGAGCTTCAAGGACATGGAGCTGAATCATTCAAGATAAATGGACAACATTTCAAGCACTATGTAGGCACCACAGAGGAAATGAGGTCATATAAAAAATTAAACCTTGACTAAGTCTGAGTAGTCAATGAATCTAGGTCATGCCGTGACATGAAATCAGGCCCTTCATGGGAGGTAAACCATGTGCTTGTTGGTGAAACTCTGAGTAACCAACTTATCCATGTCGTGTTGCAATGTTAAGTCAAGCTCTTCATAGGAGGAAACCCATGTTTTATACATTATATTTTATAGGTAATGTTTGTTAATAGTTTAGTGATTACACAGGAAGAAGAAGATGTTGAATTAGCATATAGACTGAACCCACGAGAGAATTGTACAACCGTTGCAAGAGCCCACAATCATGGGTTCAATCATTTGAACCCCTTTAAGCAAAGTCCCGAGGGATAGATATCTAGGATTCATCCCATGATTGGTTACCAAGATCTTACCTAGATGTTACGATCATAATACATCATTTGATCACTCTCTTGTGACCGAGAAGTAGGTAGGAACGTATTATTTTAGGAAATGATCGTGGTTAATTATCAGGATCATCCTTAAACTTCGTAGGTTCCCAAGTATGTTTTCATTAAACTACTTATCCCAAAAGGAATACATGATCATGGTATCTAACCGTGATTTTACTATTGAATAGTCTGAGTGATCCTATCTACTTAATAACCTGCAACCCGATTCGATCCACCTAGGGTTTAAATATATAAAACACTCAAACACTACACCCATTTTTTCCCTTTTATTTTTCAAATAATTTTAAGACCAAAATCCAAAAACTACTTTTAATCCCAAGTCTAAAACCACGTGTTTCTTGTGATTCAAAAAAAAAATCCTTTGTGTTCTCGTAATTTGAATCAACAAATCATAAGTATTTCACCATAGTTTTCACTTTAGTTAACTTTTACATATAATTGAGTTGTTTAAAGTTAATGTTTGTCATGCGTAAGTCTTGAGTAACCGACATTGGTAGACTAATGGTTAAGGTGGGTCATAAGTAGGTCAATTTGGGTTTAATGAGTTTATACTTAAAGTACTCAATACTGTGGAATCTTATGACACTACCTACGATTATGGTTTTAACCTACAGTTGTAGGTTGGATCGTTGGGGGATGATGTTGGGTGTATTTATGCACTTTAGTGTCGTTATTCTAACTAGTTTAGCCTTGTTTTGAGGATAATTCGGGTGATTTATGTAGTAAGGATGGTATAAATTAGAATTTAAGTGTTCAATAAAGTGATTACAATGTTTAAAAATGTTTTCAAACAAGTTTGGGTTCAAATCGATCATTTAGAGTCTAAGTGAGAAAACTAGTTTTACTAGCTTGAGTTAGGTGTTGTTCTAGTGTATCGAGATGGATTATAAGGTATCAAATGAGTTCCTAATGTTATTATTGTGTGTTTATGAGTGGAACATCATGTTTATAATGTGAAAAGTTTAATTGGAACAAGCCAAGATTCAATACAATAAGTTAAAGATCAACGTGGGCAAGGCTAATCTTAGCCCGAGTTTCTAGCTTGTTGTGCTTGATGTTTTGTTGTGTTGAGATCTAATACATTGTGTTTGATCAGGTAGGATTCTTGGTGAGTTGAATATGGTGATATATTAATGTTGAAAAAGCTTTAAATTAAAGAGAAACAACACCAAAAGGTTGGAAGGGAAGGCAAATGCACAAGGCCAAGTTTAGATGCAAAAAGGGACTTCCAGTAAGGTCATGTAAATATAGGGGAAGAGCCCCCTTCATCCCGGTGATATATAGATCGTGTATCCTCCATTGGATCAGTGAACAACATCCTGCATTTCCTCCATTAGTGTGGTGCGCAACAGCCCACGACGCCCCCTATTCCTACACGACCTAGGCTTCTTTCTACTATAAATACACGATGTTAAACACTTTGGAGATAATTTTGGACATATTTGGCTTATGAGAGGGGATTTTAAACACTTATTTTAGGGTTTATATCTCTTTAAATTAGATTTATAAGGTATTATAACATGTATTCAATTATGTTAATTACAGTTATGTCGATTAGCGGCTAAATGCCCCCGTTCTGGGGTTAAGGCCGAGATCATGATTAATTTCATTTTGAATTAAGTTTGTTTAATTGATTATAATATGTGGTTGTTTATTTATCCTTGTTTTAACTATTTTAAGGATTCATGGCCATTATAATATATTCATTATCGACCTTGTGATCTCGGAAGGGGGAATAGGAAGATAGAACATAAGGGTAAATAGAGTAAGGTTCTTATTCTTTTATAAAATAAGGAATTTGTATTAGTTTCAAGGACACGGATGTACCTAGAAGCCTTATTTGGTTCACATGTAGGATGATAGATTTATGCATCTAATTGGATTATTACATCCTGGCTCAATAATATAGTTGTAATGTCCAAGTTAGGTAGACGATTAGAGGTCGAGAGACCATGATTTTGTGATAAACCCTATGAATAAACAACCATGATAATAAAGTTCAATGGCGTAGTATGATTGTTCATAAGCCTTAACCCTGGATCTCTATCCATTGATTGTCAAAAGTCATTACTTTTCCGCATTAGTTTAGTTTAATTTTAGTTTACAATTCTAAAACTTTCTTGGTTACTTTATATCAATTGTTAAACTAGAATTGGATAGTTGCCTAACACAAGTCCCTATGGGATCGATATTCGTCTTTCTTTAAGGTCACTATATTACTTGGTAGACCACGTAGACTTCCGTGTGCACTTGGGCGCTATCAGGGGAGTTCATGTGTTAAGCCTCAAGAGTTCATTAGACAAAAATATCTCATGATTTTGAAATCAACACACATCATGGAATGTGCTCATCTGATGTGATAGTTTCTAGGTCTTAGAAACTCTTCCTACAGCAAAAAGATAAAATTGTACCTTTATTGCATAATTTTAGGAAGGTTTGTGTGTTCTACTTTTTGCACTTGTTCTGATTTTTTAAAAATTAGTTCTAAATCTTTTTGATATAGGTACAATGGCACCAAAGGCTCAACAAAAGTTGGCCAAGAGCATCTTAAATAAGAAGGAACCTAAGGACAAACCTCTAGTCTTAGAGAGTGAGTCTAAATCCTTAAGTGGGATGAAGGTGAGCTTTTTAATAAGTTCATATAATGAGCAACACTCACCTTGGACCACGAGAAAACAGTCAAAGAAGAAGAAACAATCAAAGACCACAACATCTAAGGCCTTTGTTGAGTCATCTACCCCTATCAACATTCTTTGATCTGGAGAGGGAAGTCTATTCACTCAAGTTAGGAGTGAAGCTGAAGAGATTTCTAGTTCTTCGATGGGGGAGGATGAGTTCTACTCTGAACCTTTTGTTGTTTTTGTTTTTGCACTAGCTCTGAAGGAAGTTAAACTGAGAAGGTGTTATTCCCTATCTCACAAGACTAATAAATTTATGGAGTTTCTTTTACTGACCAATACAACAAGAAGAGCAGCATTCTGGAGGAGCCTCACTTACTAACTGAGTCACTCTGGAAGGTTCTAGAGTTGGTGCAAAGGTTTGAGAGATATAGCGAGGGTGGATGACTAAACCCCTATGGATTTATATGCCAAAGTTGGTGCAGGAGTTTTATGCCAACTACGTAGAAATTTTTAAAAATATGACTCCTTCGGGGAAGGGGAAATACTTGAAGAAGCAACCATGATTGGACATAATTTGATTTTAAGATATAGAGATTGATATTTCTATTCAGGCCATGTCAAGGGCATTATTCAGGGAGTCATTCATACGTGTAGAGACCCCAAAATATGATTTCTGGATAAATGATCTAAGAAGGGTGAAGAAATTGACTACTGATGACAAAATCATGCAATATAGGTGGTTGGTGGACTACATTACTGAAGTAGGAGAGAATGTCATATGGGTCAATAACACAACATTTATAAAAACATGTTAAAGTTTGCCACAAAGGCGTAAGTGGTAGTCAGGCACCGAATTACTCCTTTAGCCAATGACAAAACATTGGGTGAAACCAATGCCTACCTTATAGAAGCCTTAGTTTTAGGAGTGGATTTGAATATCCCATGGATCATTGCAAATAAGATCAGAGAAAGGGTGCTTCAGTTTAGCACCACATTACCCTTCTCCTGCCTTGTGACTTAGTTAATGCAGAATTTATAGGTCACAATAATTGCTATAATGGATCGACTAATCCATCTAACAAAGGTTGTAGACATGGAATTGATCAAGGATTTGTGCAATTCGATTGCTCCTACAAGAGGCTAAATTTCGATGTAGTTAAGGGCGATTTATATAGTTATATACCAATGTCTAATGCTGTTGCCTCTTCATACTCAACACCACCAGCATTTATTCACAGTCAACCTTAATTCCCCCAGGTTATACGCTGATCCCAATTACACAGTTAGAGAAGATTATGTAAAGCCTACTATTACATAACGCCTAGATAAATAAGATTAAGATTGGGGTTAAGCCCTATGTGAGTGATGAGATATAAGGTGTAGTGAGGATTTCCCAGACATGGGAAGATAGGTTTAAAACCCAAATAATGGCTAGGATAGATGTAGTCCAAGCACCTAATTTGTCAAATATTTGCACAAACCTGACCGAATTAAAGAAACTAGTAAGGGTATTTACAAAGAGAGTGAATATTGAACCTCCTACTCTACCACATATGCCATCACAAGCATCTTTGATGGTGGATGTGGAGTACCTAGTGCCTTACTTTTATACTCCTTTCCTAGAAGTTAATGATACAGATATTAAGGAGAAGGATGGTGACTTGGAGCCTCAAAAGAGAAGAAGGGGAGATGAGGCTGCAGAAGAAGGATGGAGAAGATATGATAAGAAAAGGTCAAGGAGAAAGAATCTAGATATATCTATGAGGCATCTATTCTAGAGTGTGAGTCAATAACATCAACAATGAAGGTGGTATGACAGTTGATAGGGGTATGGAGGTTGCCCCTAATTCTTTGAGTGCACTGGTGGCTAATTTATGAGTACCACATTCATAGACAAGGTCACCAGAGCAAATGAGAGGATTGGGGACCTACATGTATCCCCTCGAGATCAAAGTTTCACAAGAACTAAAGCACCACGGGTATGTTTCTTACCCTAGTTTTATATTTACATGATTTCATACAATGCGAACATTGTATAGTTTCTATGTTGGGGTAGGGGTGTACCACAATCGAGGGTTTTTTTGTGTTTCTCTTCCCTCGACTATGCTATCACAGTTAGAACCAACATGTTTAGGTGTTTTTTTATTTTATTGTTATTGGTTTTGTGCTTTTGTTGTAACTTAGAGTAATCTAAAATAAATCAAGTGAAGTCAAGTGCATGCAAACCTATTTTTCAATATTGTTAAATGATACCCCTCCTAATTTTGTTTGTGAATGTACTAGGTTATAACCAATGTTAGGATCTAGACACTGAATTATAATAGTTAACAGGACAACCTGCTAGACCTTGCATGAGCTAAATAAGGTAGTAACTTAGATGAAAGTCATGAGTGAATAAGATTTCTACCTAATTGGTGTGTGTGCACAATATAGAAATTTCCTGGTTAGTTTAGCTAAAAGCTATAGGATAGGAGGTTAGGAAAGGATCACAGGCCATTTTTGAAAAAGTCCACTATAGCCTAAATAACTGACCAAATGATTTTCTATCCCTTGAACCCAAATTTTGAGCCTAAAAGAAGTCCCTTTATTTGAACTACCTTATTCACCTTTCCAAGTCTTTACAATGGACCTTCTTTTCCCCTGGTCCCTCTTTAGACACTACGTACTTCAACTTAGTCAAATCACCTAAGTTAAGGGTGGATATTGTTTAGGGGTGCATAAAAATTGGGTATGAAGAATTTTTAGTAAAATGAAGAAAGTATAAGGGTGATAAAACAAAAAAACAAAAAGAGAAAAGTAAAGAAAAATAAAGAAGAAATAGAAATGTTGTGTCAATAAAATTGCACCTGGGGTCCAAAAAGAAATAAGATGTGTAGAAAAAGGAGAAAATAAGGGAAAGTTGGAAAGTGGAGACAAATGTATTATAGTGATGAAGTGGAATAAGTCATTGTATCCAAATTTACCATACATGTCCTCAAGCCTACATTACAATCATAGAAAAGACCTATAGTGATCCTAACTCGATTGTTCAAAAGTTGAATCATAGGAATCAAAGGAAAGCCTATGTTGTTAAATGTACAAAACCATAATCTATTCTTAGATTAGGATATTTGATTCAAATCCCAGTACTAAATTCCATTTCATATACTAAGTAATCGGAGACTTCTTTTATGTGAGGGCATAAGGGTTGCAGTCTAGCTATTTTTTGCCTTGGGTAGTGTATCGGTCAATAGGTTGGGTTGAATATTAACAATGTTATGCCATGTCCTGGTCCCATTGTGTCAGAAGTACTCATCTTTTACATAAACTGCATTGGTGGTTTATGATAAGAATAGAGGGTGTTGAATCTATTTATGTGGGTTGCATGTGTGGAAAACTAATTTTTTTAACGAAAATGACTGCCATAGTGATCTTGATTTTTCTCTAAGTTAAGTGTATTATTGAGTTTAGTGTTTAGTATTCTTGAGGACATACAATTGTTCTAAGTTGAGGGCGTTGATGTTCTATGAACTTACAACACTTAAAAACCTTAAAATAAGGAATATTTGTAAGCATAAGGGAATGTTTTGTGGATTTGTTTTGTTTTTGGTGTTTGCATGACTTAGAGAAGGAAATTTGCTAAAGAATGGACAAAAATAGGCATTGTACAAAAGGAATGAATACTGTAGGATCTAACCATGGTTGTACCAAGTCTATCGTGCCTTGAATTAGCGAGTGTCCCCAGGAGTTCATTAGACGGAAGCTTTCCACAATCGTACTATGAAGCCATGACTATACCTTGATTTCATGGGGAGAAAGAGTAAGAACAAGGCTGTATAACTTAAGTATGAGATGATCATATGAGAACAAGCCATGACCCTACTTTTATATGATGATCATGCCATGAGATCGTAGGATGAAGGACAAGATATGAAGGCTGCAGAAGTTTAAGTTAAAGGTGATCAAATGACATCTTACCACAGTTGTCTATTAATACACGAAGCCATAATGAGTATCATACCTTGAAGTCTTGAAATATGAAAAGTCCAAAGTACAAACCACAAAAGCCAAAGAATGATCATGGGTTCTAACCACGATCGTACTTTCTTCTCGCCGGAGAAAGCCAAGATTATTTTTTTATTTTGTTTAGGGTATGATTTATTTTATCTATAAATACTATTGAGGGTTAATTTTACATGTTGCACACTATTTTTATTGTAGAATATTATTTTTTAGAGTTCTAAGGCATATTTGTGGAGTTTTACAAACATCATTCCTAGGGTTTTAATTAAAGTCGAGATTTTGGATTTTAATTCTCATTGTAAGTTCATGACAATGCTTACATGTATGAATTACTCCTATGTTCTTACAATTATGAGTATCTAAACATCACAACTAGGGTTGTAGGAACCATGATGAATAAACAAAATGAGTTAAGTGTAAAGTCATTCTAGACTAGTATGGTTGCATGTCTTGGTATTCCTTTATAAATATTATCCTTCTAACCAATGCATGCATTAGTAACTCATCAGTATTTTAAACTTTCTCGAGAGAGAGGTACAAATTATAAAAAGGGAATAACAATAATAATTTAAAGCTATCAACCTCCATCTAATTACTAGAGTCGTAACAAGGATAGTTGATCTGAGATCAAGAACAAGGGTTAGTAGTACAGTACTTTGAGTCTAGGAGGAGATTAGTGAAATTTATCTAATTAAGGTGAAAGACATTCAGGTGAACCTATATTGTTAAATTTTGCATGCAACACATCAGGATAGTGAGCTAGCATAAACAACTTTTGGAGTTATGAAACCATGGGAATCACAATCCTAGTGTTCATCTTATACTGATTACAAATTTGAAAACAACTATTCTGATAGTCTTTTGCTTTACACAAATACCCCTTGCTATTACTTAATCAAAAATTTACCTTGATAAATACGTTATCAAATTTTATCCCTTTCCTATGGGTTTGATCCCAACCTAGTTGGCTTCTATAATTCATTCAGAGACTACTTTAGTCTTCTTAGGAGGTGTAATATGGGTGATATTAGAATATAATCTTTCAAAGATCATATTAGAATCTTCCTCAGGCATCCTCTAATTCCTCTAATTCCCTACTAGGTAAAATTTTCAATAGTCTTGATGAATCTGTGTGTTTTAGAAAGAAAGTTAAGTTTGATTTTGATAGTTTCTTGAATATCAAAATTGACTTTTAGAGTCCTACAAATGAAATTCTCTTTCACTCTATGAAGCAACTCTCTTGTTCATGGTAGAATTTTTTATTTAGATCTTTTGGAATCTCTACATTGTCTTATTAAGTTGCTTTTTGAACTTTAAGCTTGGTCAATGCCTCTACTCCTAATCATGCCTATGAGCCTCTTATTTATTTTTTTATGCTAATCTTTGCTTCTTCAGATCTGCTGAACTAGAAACCCTTGTTACGGTGAAATGACATTTTCTTGAAGTTCTATTTTTGATGATATTTTTGACATAAAGTGTTCACATTTTTCTACTTCCTATAAAAATTCATGGCCCTCCAACTTTGATGTATCCTTTGAGGAAGCAAAATGCTTTATTTCTCTGGAAATTTTTGATCCCCTTTCCTCCATTCTTCATCCTATTAATTTGCTATTTTAAAATCATATGATCTCTTATATTATGGCTACTGCCTTGCTTCCTAGGCCAGGTATTTCTCCACTCTTTCTCTGGGAGACACCTTGTTCACATTTTGTATTACCTATTAGCATAAAATTAATTTATCCTTAATTACATAATTGAAGCCTCTCTTGATCCTTCTAGCCTTTCTAATGGGCTTATTAATACTCAAATTTTGGAAACATGTGATATGTATCTATGTGTTATCCCTTTTGTTTTGGTAAAGTTGTGTTATAATACTACAATTTTTAATTGTATGGTTATTCTTTGGTGATAAAGCTTGGATTTGTAAGTTTGAATATTGTTATGTTGGCAACCCATCCTCTCCAAAGTTTTGATCATCTCCTCCTTCTCTTCCTACTCGTGGTTCTTCATCTTTGGATGCTGCTCTTTGATTAATTCAAATTAATTCAAAACTGGATAGCTTAAAAGACCTTCTGCTCGTTACTAACTTTCAACTGAACAAGATCAAAGATTTTAGTTAGGAAAGTGGAGCTCATATTGCACGTCTTTTAGTGAAATTTGATCAAGTTATTAAGGAAGCTACAAAAATCCAGGTTAAAGCTGATTCACTCTCCAATACCATTGTATATCAATTCAAGAACCTAAAGGATGTTACTGCTCAGACTCTGGATTATTTTTTTCATTGTTTTGAATAACCTCTTCTTCATGTTGCTCCTTAAATTTGCTCCTTAAACTATTTTATTTTTGTTTTGGTTTGTATATGGGCCTAAGCCCATAATATTTAATTCTATTTTTTCTACTGCTAGTCCTATTTTTTTGGCATGTTATTCTTCCTTTTTGGTTAATGTCAAAGGGAGGAAGACGGTATTTATATTAGTACCATACAAGATAGGTCGTCAAGATGATACACTAATTCAGGACAAGCTAATTCTCAACCATCCAATCAACCTCTTAGGGGAGCTTGAAAGGGAAATTAATTACATTATTTCTTTTATTTTCATCCATAAAAAAGGGAGAAATTGATTATGCTTGATTTTAATGAATGATTTTCTTGCAGGACTTTAGGAAAAGAAATAATCAAAGGATTCTTGTTCAAAGATAAAAAAGGATGAAGTATTTAATGGTTGACCTCAAAAGGAAAAATTGTCAAGACCTTCTTCATCATTGCGTAGGAGTTCTACATTTAAAATTTCAAGTCAAAATTCCTTCCAATTTGAAAGTTATAAAATTCAGGCTAGGTTAGTTTTGATCTATTTAGGAGTGAGTACGGTCAATGGGAATCTGGTACTAATTTAGAAAATATAGAGGACTTCGGTATGACTTTCTATTTAGCTAATACAGTAAGAAACCTATAGGATTTTACGATATTGAATTTGGATGAGTAGAACTCTCAAAATTGGCATTACCGTAAGAGGCATTATTTAGAATGCCCCAAGATTAAGGTGTGTTGTGAAAATGGGATTTTTTGGTGAAGACGAACTTTTTGTCCCATCACACCAATATAGCGGTTGGTACACTACTATAGTGGTGAATGCTATAACAGTAAAATTACAGCACCAGCAGTGGTCAAAGTGGTTAATACCGCTATAGCGATGAAAACCAAGGATTTATGTAATATTTCCTCAAAACAATTTATTATTTTCTAAACTCATTTTGGGGCAAAGTAAGGGAGAACTAGGGTGAATTTCATCAAAAATTCATTATTTTGCTTTGTTAAGTAATTCATCTTTGTTAACTTGTAATTTATGATTAAGACTTACGATCACTGATTCATGGAGTTTGAGGAGGGTTTTAGGGCTAAATTTGGTTAATTACTGGTGCAAGGGGGGAATTAAGGGATAAACTTATGGTTTTAGTTTGATTAATGCTTAATTACCCATGTTTTTTGTTAATTCCCTAATTTATCCATGAAATTGGTAGTTTTAGATGAATTATGATAGAAAAGCTCTAGAACGAGAAGGTAATGATCATGAACTTGGTCTATGAGTTGGGTGTGAGTTATAAATCTCAATATGTTAGGTCATTTCTCAATGTATGTATTTATATGCATGTTTTAGACCATGAGCAAGTGAAAATTGCACGGAAAAGGCAAGGTTTCATCTTAGAGGGTTGTTCAAGATTAATTTGAGGTAGGTGATGGTATTGTATCTAATCCAAATTGTATTATATGTACATGTAAACTACTTAGTAGTGTGACTGGTTAACGCATGTTGTTTGGTATGGTCAATGGAATGCTTACTTGCTTATTAAATTAATCGAGCATGTTTCTAATTATGGAATGTTTTGATATTTTAAACATTCTCATGGGTTTTGGTGAAACAAGGTTGGAAGACACTTAATTCTAGGATTTAGTGCGTGAACAGTAATTGTCCCTTGAAGTTTATGGCTAGGGGTGGTTGAAATTATCTTAGCATGTATATATGAGGGTCAGGTGAGTTTGTTAGTTCCATGAGTGAACCGAGAAATTATGCTTAATAAGTTGTCTTGACTAGTTTGACTTAGCTTGACTAACTTGACTTGGTAATAACATGTTGATTGTTGCTATACCTTAATTTTTGTTGTTTATATGTTGAATTTGTATATGTTAAGCATGGATTGATTGATTGTACTATATTTTAGTTATGTATTCATATTTTCATCTTGAGTTGGCCAAATGACCCTACCTGTACACTATTATTCTTGTGTGAAGATAATACATCTGTATTTACTTTTATTAGCGCAGTGGATATTCTAGCAACTCCATCAAAACCTCCCCTTTAATTCTAGCAATTGAGTTGCAAATTTCAGGGTGAGCAGCATATTTCGAGATACCATGGAATCTCTCTCTATTGACATAGTTCTTTGTTCTGGGTTATGGTTTATTTCTAGTTTAGAGGTTGTATCCACTTTATGTTTACACTCTTAGAAGTTTTGGTACAATAACTTTTGGGTCCTAGGAATATTTTTTTTGTCAAGTCAATAGTTTTGCTCTATAGTGTACCTATATCTATTTGTTTAGACATTGATGCTTATTTAATGGGATGATTTTATGTTGGATTCTTAATTTTGATTATTGCATTTGGGTTACTGGTTATCCTACTAGGTGAGTAGTGTGGGTTCTACCCATGACGGGGTTGGGTCGTGACAAAAATAGTATCAAAGCCTAGGTTCATCAATCTCATTTTACCAAAATAGATCCAGTAGAGTCTTTTGGAATGATATGGAGATGTCTGTAATTTTCTTCTAAAGACTATAGGATTTTATAAAAATTTGTTATTCTTGTTTCCTTCGTGCTATAAATTGATTCTAGTTGGTATATGGTGATTCAAATATTATATCTAACCCTCTTCATTCTTTTGTCAACAAATGGTGAATTCTAGGTCCAACAGAACCTGACCAGCTTCTCCCACTGCTACTGCTTCAACTGTGAGGGCAGTTGGAATGAGAAGAGGATGAGTGAGGGCTAGTGGTAAGGAAAGGAGAGGGAGAGCTATACATGCAAGGGGTAGAGCTCAAGCGGTGGTTGGATAGAATTTTGAGAGGACACCCTCACCTCCCCTACCTTAGGATAATGTAGAGGAGGTAAAGGCAGTAGAAGAGCAACGTGTGAGGCCATAGGTAGTGGTTTAGGCTGGGTTGAAGGATTTCCACATGTGTCAGCTGAGGTTGTTCAGTAGGTATTAGATTTTCTGAGTGGGTTAGATGAGACTAGAGCCACACCCATGGTATCGAATAATCAGGCTCCAAGTGTTCATTCTACTGTCTCTATGGCTCCTAGAGTGGAAAAAGCTTTAGGGACCAATGTTTTTCAAATTCGGTGTTGGGTTTAATGATGGCTGGTATAAAACATGAGTTGTTGAGAAAGTTCTTAAAGATGAAACCTCCAACATTCAGAGGTACTGAGTCTGAAGATGCCTTTGAATTCATTATTGATTGTTATGAAAGACTACATAAGATGGGAATTGTGAAGCAATATGGGGTTGGGTTTGTTACCTTTCTACTATAAAAGAATGCTAAGAAGTGGTGGAGATCATATGTTGACTGTCGTTCACCTATTTTACCTCCATTAACTTGGGAGAAATTCCATATTATTCTTAGATAAGTATGTTCCAGGACTCTCCTTAACCACAAGAAAGATAAGTTATTCACATTGGAGTTGTATGATATGTTGGTTTTATACTATGAGGCCAAGTTTCATGCTTTATCTCGTTATGCTACTCAGTTGTTGACTTCTCTAGAGGTGATTATTTTCCTCTATGTTAAGGGTTTGAACTATGACCTTCAGGTGTTGTCTGTGCATATGACTTCCATAGAAGAGGAGTTCAATAAAGTTTTTGACTATTTGAAGAAGTTTGAGAGGGTTAATCAAACATGTCCGGATAAAATGTTATCCAAGAGACCCAAAAATAATTGGAATTTTGATGGATCTTATGCTAGGGGCAACGGTCAGGAGGCTTATTATAATGACCCTCCAGGTGGTTTTCTATATTTTCACGTATTTTTTCTATTTAGAGATTTCCTATAGTTGCCCCAAGTCATTTATGACATGTTGGGACTGACAGTTCAGTTATCGAGTAGTTCATTTGGTTTTCAAAGCTAATTCCCTATTTTGAAGTCTTCGCCGCTTCAAACTGGCTACTAGGAAAAAACTTCAATCAAATGAGCTTGTATGCCAATTTTGACTAATCCAACAGCTCCGAATGTCAATGTTAGGCTAGGGAGGGCCTTGGTCCGGGTCCTGAGGCATCCAAACTCATTTTGAGCTATTGTCCAAAAGGTAAGAAAACTGACAAGTAGGTATGAAACCCACTTTTAGTCAAAACAACCTCGGATAGAAATTTTGACTCCGCCATTAAGTCAGGAACGTCAAATTTGATAGGGTAGCATAGTTTGTTTGTAGATATGAGATTCCGGATAAATATCGAGGGGTTAGAGGAAACCTAAAATTTTGAGCCTCAGCTAGTGCACTGATGAGTGGTGTATTTACCACTCATTTGAGCTTAACTTATGTGCACATTACCATGATTTGCATGTATAAATAAGACAGAATTGTGATTAAGGGCACTAATTTCCACATTTTGCAGTCATATGAGTCATGAGACGGAAATATGTGGATTAGAGCTAAAAAGAATCAAAAGGAGAAAAGAAGTGTAGCTGGAAGACCTGGAGCAGAAATAAGCCTCAATTACCACGATCGCAGTCTAAGGGCTGCGATTGCGGCTAGTTAAAACAAGTCAATATACCTCGATTGTGAGTGGTGACTGCAGTCGCAGTAGCCGCGATCGCATACAAGTGTCAGCAGTCACGACCTATCGGGTTTAATGATCAAGGGCAGTCAATCAAAATACATAGCTGATTCTAATTCCCATATAAGGCCAAAAAATTTTTACCTTAGGACAATATGCTAGGGAGGAGGATTGAAAATTAGAAAAAATGTAAACCCTAGAATTTGGGGAAACATTTTTTGTAGTTTAAATTTCAAGTGGAAATTGGTGAAATTGAAGTGTAAAGTGAAGATTTTCCTTATCCTCCATTATTATGGATGCCATGAATGAATTATTTGGTATATTTATTCTTTTTCATTTCATGAGTAGCTAAATTCTCTAGTCTTGGGACTATGTTAAACTAAGGTGCAATTGTCTTTAGGTGATGGTGTGTTTGGGTAATTTTTAGTTGTTGATTATGGATTCCATTATTTTTTGGTTTAAATAAGTTTGGATTTGTGGGTGAGAACCTAAAATACCAAAAATGTGTTTGTTGGGCGAAAACCCAAACTCTTGAAAGCTCTCATCATCCTCGAAAGAAGGATGTGGGTGAACTTTTGGGAACCCATAGCTTTCTTGAAAGAGGGATATAGGGGGCCAAAGAAATAGTGGACAATCATGAATATAGCTTACTTTCTTTTGGCATCTTTGAAATAAGTGTAGATGGAGAGTAGGTTATGTCTTAGGCATCTTCCTAGAAATAGGGATGCCCAATTGAGGTTTTGGGTGGTGAATAACTCTTATCAATAATAAAAAAAATAAAAAGCATTCATTCTTCCATGTTTACGGAACCATCACAAATCAAATGATCTATTGATACACTCGTTAGGTACTCAAAAGAGTCAAGGAGTGACATCATTGAGGCCTTTCTAACAAACTTGCCTCAAGGACTCTTAACCTAGATTACCATGTTATCAACAATTAGAACTTATACCAAACCATTATGATCTCATGCACAACTTGCCCTTAGGTAGATATAATCCCAAGATCCCTCAGAAAATTGAATTCTAAAACAAAAGTATTATTGTAGTGTGTCACGTGCTTTGACATTGATAACATCCTATTCCAAACCAACCCCTCCCCCCCACACACACTTTACATTCTATGTTTTATGTTGTGTACACTTCAGATATCTTTTTAGTAATCTTGACACCCATAGGACTCGAAATCTAAATCTTGATCGTCGTGGATTCGATCTCAACAAAAGTTGAGCTTTTGAAAATGACTATCCTCTACCACTTTAGATGTTATAGGTAAGTGTTATCATGCACTCAGCTAGTGCACTGCTTAAGTTCCCTTTTGGGTCTCTAAAGTGGAGGCCCTCTAAAGTGCCCAGTTGATTGATTAAGCGGTCAGGTTAGCTACGCAAGGGTTTTCTTAAGTGGTTCCCTTACCGCTTAAGCGATGGTCTCTTAGCAAAAGGGATTGCTTAAGCGGTATTTTTGCAGATGGCCAATGTCGCTAAAGCTACACTAGGTCTCTTAAGCAGTGACTTCTTGAGTGGCCCATTGTCTGGTAAACCGATACTTGTGTACCTGGAAATATGATAAATTTCACACTTAGCCTGATTTCATCTATTTTTCACCCATTTTCAAGGGAGTAGAATCCTAAAAAGTGTGACAACTTGGGAGAACTATTAGTAGGTGATTTTGGCGTGTTCGTAAGTTTGATTAACACGTTTATTATCCAAGTTTATTGTAAGCTTCCATCAATTTCATGATTAAATTCTTTATCTTTTTCCTAAATTCCTAGAATATTGGTGGGTTGATTGTAGCAGCATTAGGGCTTGGAATTCACCCATTTTAAAAAGTTAATGTTTCTTGAGCATACAGGGATGTTTTGTTAGTTAAAAGTACAATTTCTCAAATATGACCCACATGAGATTTTCTGTAATTTTGGATCTGAAGTACAATAGTGTAATTTGGGTATCATTGTTCTAGTTTTGATGAGTAGATTATGATTTTTTTTACTGTGGCATCTTGCATAAGCTTCTATAAAGGGGAAATTATCAATTTAGCAGATTCTTCGGGCTTTTCTTTAGCATCCAGGTAGGCTAGATTTACCTTCTTCATATATTGAGCTAAGTCGTAGTATAATTATGATATTATGCTAGATATAGGATGAGATTTAGGCATTGGAGACATGATTATGATGATTAGCAATATGTGGACTATTTAACCTAATAATGAATCATAATTTAGGCGTAATTGACTTAGATGCTCATATTTTTTTATAGAATTGCTATCTTTCGTCTAATTATGAATTAATTAACATCTATTATTTAGATACCTTATCTTAGTCCGAAGTAGAAATTACCTTTGAATGGATTTTGGGGATTAGAAGTTGGCCCCTCCGGCGCACCTTCAGTCAAGATTCGTGTTAGCTCTCATAAATTTCTATATGCTTATTATAAGCTTTAAAATGCTTATTTTGGACTTTGAAGATTTTATACATGCGATATTTATGTTGGTTTAGTATTTGGGATTTGGTGTTTATCCCGGGCAAAACCTGGTGGTTTATTAATATTGAGTTCTTGTTCAAGTCTGGTGATTGATGATGATATTGATGACATGAGTTTCTATTCAAGTCTAGCAATGATGATAATGATGATGATGATGCTATTGACTTTCGATTCGAGTTTGGCATTGAGAGTTTATTTGTGCTATGAACGGTACGGATGGATTCATAGTTATAGCTTGATATTCAATAAATTTATAGATCTTCAGTTATTTACTTTTCGTTGATTTCACTCTCCAATCTTATGGGGGCCCGCATTAGGTTATTTACTTTTTCGTACTTACTGTCTTATGGGGGCAGTCTTGTTGTAATAATTATGCTTTCTTCCATATTATGTTTATTCCAGTTATTTATTATATTATTGGAGCTTATTTCCAGTTTTTCCCCTTTTCCTTGATTTAGCTTATTTATCTTACAGCTTATTATATTTATATCATGATTTGGCTTAGTCAGTTGATGATGCCTACTGAGTACCCGTGATTGTGATACTCATTCTATATTTTGTACCTTTTGGTGAAGATCTAAGTACTAGTAATAGTCGTTGATGTGACTTTCATGCTAAGTTGATTTTTAAGATAGGTTGAGCTTACAGAGTTGGGGTTGTCCTTTTTTCCTACTATTGTCTATGTCTAGTACTTTATTTTCTGAGATAGATTGTATTTGACTATTTTAGTACCTATGTTCTTTTTGTAGTAGCTCTTGTACTGAACCTACTAGGTCATGGGATGGTTGTGGATGATCTATCTATCTTTTAGACTATATTTATCATCTTATTATTATTACAAGTCATTAATTGATGATTTCTAGCTTTTAGGCCATTTTTCCACCAAATTATCCCATTGCTTATAGCTTCGGGCTATGATTTGGCTTACCTACTGGCGGGATAAATTAGGTTCCATTATGAATCATAAAATGGGTCATGAAAAATTGGTATTAGAGCCTAGGTTCTCTAGTATTTCTGTACGAGATCAAGGGTCTTGTAAAGTCCCATGGATCAGAGCGATGACGTTCATTTCTTATCTTCGGGAGGCGATAGGAAATTCTTAGGAGTTCTTTACTTCCTTCACTCATTTTGTGCTAAGAGTATGAGTTGGATTCTAAAGAATTCCTTTGGTTTCACTCTTTCACAAATAGCTAGGACACGTGCTACCGCTACACCATCACTCATTTTGTGCTAAGAGTATGAGTTGGATTCTAAAGAATTCCTTTGGTTTCACTCTTTCACAAATAGCTAGGACACGTGCTACCGCTACACCAGATAAGGATATCGAGATCGAGCTTAGGGATCCTGTCTCTCTTCATGGATTACATAGAGGTCAGAGACAGCCTAGAGATGTGTCCCCATCTAGGGGGCAGGATAGGGTTCCATCACCATACCCTATTCCTGTTTTAAGCCAAAGGTTCTTCCACCCCAGCCAACGGTGGGCCAAGGACCAGCCCAGGCTTCACCAGGGTTTATTTATTCTTCAGTGCTTAGGGATGCATTGGTTTAGCTTTTGGGATTGGTTGATGGTGCGCCATCTGATGATACATAGTCTACAGATCAAAGTGGTATTGAGGCAGGGGCGCAACCTATAGTTGCAGCTCCTAGAGTTGAGGTCCCGCCTATGATGGTCGCTACTCAGTTGGTAGTTCTTCAGTCGGTGGTTTCCCAAACTGCTATGTATGATGAGGAGCAAAAGATGTTAGGTAGATTCTTAAAATTGGCTCTGCCGAGTTTTTTTATTGCACCGAGTGAGGATGTGTATGAATTCTTGGTCGTTGTAAGGATAGGCTCTATAATTTAGGCTTAGTTCAGACTCATGGTATGTATTACACTACCTTTCAATTGGGCTTGGAATATCAACTTTTGTGGAGAGGTCATATGTATTCCAAGCCTACTAGACCTCCCTCATTGATATAGAATCAGTTCTTTGAGATGTACTTAGAGAAGTATATGTCTCTCAATCTTAAGGATCATTTGAGGGATCAATTCTCAAAAATATAGCAGGGATCCATGACTGTTTTAGATTATAATGATTGATTGTATGAGTTGGCTAGGCATACTACTTCTATTCTGACTACTAAGTATGAAAGGATTTGTTGTTGTGTTCGGGGATTGAGACCTCCTCTTTGTATGTCGACATAGAGTTTGGTTGTTGTGCGTAGATCTTTTGCTAAGGTTTCTAATCATGCTAAGTTTATGGAGGAGATGCATCACGAGGCCTAAGGGGGAAGTAATAAGAGGCGGCAATATCATGGTAGTTTCACTAGGTGTTGTAATGGGTCATAGTTTAGAGGCAGTGGTTCTCTGGGTAGGTACCCTCTATGCTAGATGTACCAATATCAACATCAGTCCAGTAGGTCCATTCAGGACATATTTTAGATTACTGATGGAGGTCAGCCTTACTATGGTGATCATCCTGTCCAAAGTAGTGGCCTATCTTTTAGGGGTTTGTCTTTTGGCTATTCTAGTTGTGGTGGTTATTTAGGGTTAGATGGATCTTTTTGTTTTTGTAAAGTTCTTAGGGCATGTTATGGTTGTGTGGATTTTGGCCATTTCTTGAGAGTGTGACCCAGTCTAGGAGCGATGGTTCCTTCAACTTAAAGTGTTCTACCAATTAAGGAAATTTTGCTCACAACTAGAGGTGGTATGCAAGGTCATAGGGGTGGTCCCAAAGGTTCTCATAGTAGTTACATATAGGATAGTGTAACGCTCCAAAAATGGTCCCGAGACATCACACGATGCTTAGGACTATAAGTGATCCCAAGCTAACCCTTCTACTAGCAAAACTCATAAGCAACTGATAAAATACATACATCTGAATGAAATAAGCGGAAGATCACTCTTTTCTAAATCTAACCAATACAAAACTAAATTAAAATAATTACAACTCTGCTTTTCCAAACAAAACTGGAATCAAATACCTTAACTCTACTGGTTGTCTATGAAGCCTCTATTAGTATTGACTATAAGTATCTAGGACATGACCTCAGCTATCCCAAATCAATACAACTGAATAAATAAAAATAAGATACTATTCAAATAATATGACTGACTCGATCCCTTGAATCAAGAGGACTCATCACCTGCTGACTGGAAGCTGCAATCTGTCTGAATATGGTATGCGTGCTACAACTGAACTGATACCTACATTATGAGATAATGTAGCACATAGACATATATGTGGATCAGTACTTTGAGGATGTACTGAGTATATGGGGGTTAAATGCATAAGTAAAACATCATCTCATCATCATAATTTGTAAAATAATGCATGCTAAATGTAAATGACTCACATAAGCTGGAATATCTGAAATACTAAAATATGAGGCAATAAGAAGGAAAACATACTTTATGAATCTTGTGAGCCATAACATTTAGTTCTAAAAGTTGTACTTATATTCTCCCTTTAAATCATACTGTCTAAGTGTAGAAAGGACTCACTCTAAATCTGTAAGCTGAAAGCTAAAAACTATAGCTAATATCTTTCTGTAAAGCATAATCTGAGTAAAACTTATGAGTCTTAACACTTAGTTTTCTAAAAGCTTTTCTGTGACTCTTTCTGTTCTAGAATCTGTAGTCTGTAAGCTTTAAAACTTTAGGAAAAAACATTTTATCTGAAGGGAAATACTTTAAAACTAATCTGAAAATCATTACTATTAAGTTGTAGGGAATTCTTTCAAAACTTTAGGACATAGAAACTTTGGGAGCTTTAGAAATTTTGGAACTTTGGTACTTAGAGACCTTGGACTTGGGAGTTTTTTCTAACCGACATAAACCATGTGAGTTGACATGGAGTCCAACGTCTTACCCACGTTGGGGAGAGCTGTTCAACCATTGTCATCAGAATAGAACCTTAACTTAAGTGATCACTATCTTAGCCTACTATAGGCTTTTAAAACCTATGGTGGCTCGTAGTTCTGGGACATGAGACCTTGGAATCATACCCAACTCGGTGCTAAATACTACTCTCATACCTATTTCTCAGAACTTTTAGGAATCCACCTTAAAATAGCACAAGGGTTCATAATTAAAATCAATTATGTTTCTCTTTGTTTTAAATCATAAGTCGTATGAATAATGTGGATTCCTTTCTTATCTTGGATCAAAAGATCAATCTTTGTTTTTGAAAGAAATAATCAAAACTTGTCAACAGGACTTGAGATCATAATCTCCTTATCAAATCATCAATGGTACTTAGGATTTAAAGTATAAAGCTTTAATGCATCAATAATTACATCAATAATCAAATTTAAAATTCATGCTCAATAATCATCATTAAAACTTTCAACAATCTTAGTCAAGATAATGGTATATAACTCATAATACGAATCTTATAATTTCAAACATGAACATATGTAAATTTCTTGCAATTGGATCCTTAAATATCATAATAATTTCATAAACTAAAATAATGAGGATTTGGGTATCAACCCTAACTTAAATCTCATGGGAAATCATAGAATATTCAAAAAAATTAAAACCATAATTAAGTTTTGAGCACAAGGATGAAAGGTTTATCCTTGTTTAAAACCCCACATACCTTGGATGATGAACTAGATGAACAAGCTTGCTTTTAAGATCCTATTTGTGCTCTTGAATGATGATTCTTGGAATTCTTGAGTAGGGAATCTTGAATCTTGAATCTTGAATTAATTTAGAAAAAAGATGGAGGAATCTTGAGATTCTTGAAGTTGATTGTTGAAGCTTAGAGTTTTGGTTGAGAGAAATTTTGATGAACATAAGAATAGAAGGCTTGTAATAGGGTTAAATCATGTCTTTGGACGGATTTGGGGGCTTTGGAATTGACCAAAAAAAAACCCTTGAGCTTTTAAATGATACTGGAAAAGTAGCAAAAATCTCAATTTGGCTGGCCACCGCAATGCGCCACAATCGTGGTGGCTCACTAGAAAAGGATGAGTGGGAACTAGGCTTTCTCTGTGATGCGGAGCTATCGCGGTGCCCTATCGTTTTACTATTTTAGCCATTGGCGCGAGGCGCCACTACCGCGTAGGCTTGCTGGAAATTGACAAATGTGAAATGGGACTCCTCCGCGACACGGTGGAATTGCGGAGTCTTACTGGAATTTGACAACTGCCAATTTTCTTAGCTCCTCAATGCGCTGAGAGTCCAGGTGACACACTGCCAATTTAAAAATATCATAAATCCTTCACTGAGTGTTGAATTTAGGCGAATTTGGTATTGATGGGAAGCTTATTCAATTTACCACACAATAAAGAGCCAAAATCTTGAAAATACCACATGAAATAAATGGTATTCATCTTTGAAGAAAATTCTTGACATTCTAGGGATAAATTTAAGCTAGAAAAAGTATGGGGTATTATAGATAGGAGACTTGTCAGGAGCCCAACTAGGTGGTGGGTGTGATCAATTTTATATTTTACCTGCTAGACTTGAGGCTGAGTCTTTGGATTCTATCATCACAATTACGATCTTTGTGTGCCATTACCCAGCTTTCACTTTATTTGATCTGGCATCCATTTATTATTCTATGTCTTCTTATTATGTCTCACAGTTAGAGTTGTCTTGGGATTTATTATCTTTGTCGATATGTGTATCTACTCATGTAGGTGATTCTTTACTAGTGGATCGGGTTTATAGATCATTTGTTATGATTGTTCGAGAGTTTAATACTTAGGTTAATCTTACTATATTAGATATGGTGGATTTTTATGTGATTCTGGGCAAGGAATGTTTACCCTTCTATCATGAATTCTTAGATTGTTTAGCTAAGACCACTACCTTAGGCATGCCCGACATACCCACAGTTGTGTGGCAGGGAGCTATTATCCACAAGCCGACGGGGACTATTTCTTATATTCGGTCTAGTAGAATTATTTTTAGGGGTTATGAATCTTATCTTTCTTATATTTATGATGTTAGTAAAGAGAGTCCATCGCTTGACTCTATTCATATAATTCATGAGTTTTCTAATATTTTCCCTACCGATCTACCTGGTCTTCTTACTTAGCGTGATATTAAGTTTGTTATTGATCTTGAGCTACGTACCTGACCTATTTCTATGGAACCTTACTGCATAGTTCCTGTCGAGCTTTAGGAGCTAAATTCTCAGCTTTAAGATCTTTTTGGTAAGGGTTTTATTAGACCAAGTATGTCTCCATGGCGAGCTCCTATATTTTTCGTGAATAAAAAGAATGGTTTCATGCATATGTGTATTGACTAAAGTCATCTTAATAAGGTGACAGTAAATAATAGGTATCCTATGCCTCGCATTGATAATTTGTTTGACCAGCTTTAGGGTGCATGATGTTTCTAAGATTAACTTGTGGTCTGATTATCATCAGTTGAGGATTTGGGCTGAGGATGACCCAAAGATAGCCTTTAGGTTCCGTTATGGTCATTATGAGTTCTTAGTGATGCCTCTTTAGTTAACCAATGCCCCATCTGCATTTATTGATTTGATGAATCGAGTGTTCAGGACTTATTTGGATTATTTTGTGATTGTATTAATCGAAAACATCCTTTTAAATCCAAGGAGTAGAGAGGAGCATATGCAATATTTGAGGATTGTGCTCCAGATTTTGAGAGATCATAGGACTTTTCTGAAATCTCTAAGTGTGAGTTTTTCTTTAAGCTAGTGACATTTCTTGGGCATATGGTGTCTAAGGTAAACCCAGTAAAGATTGAGGTTATTCATCTGTAGGTTCATTAGTTTGGTCGGTTACTATAGATGGTTGGTTGAAAGTTTTGCTATTATTGCAGCACCGATGACCAGATTGACTCAGAAAGAGATTTCTTTTTAATTGTCTGAAGAGTGTGGTTTGAGTTTTGGAAAGCTCATGGGATTTCTTACTTTATCTCTTATCTTGGATCTTCCTATTAAGGGTGAGGGATTCACCATATATATTTATGCTTCATTTGTAGGTTTAGATTGTGTGTTGACACAACAGGGTTGAGTTATTACTTATGCATCGAGGCAGGTAAAGATGCACGAGCATAACTACCTTACTCATGATTTTGAGTTGGCGGATGTAGTTTTTGTGCTTAAGATTCAGAGACATTATCTTTATGGTATGCATTGTGAGATCTTCATAGATCATCATATTCTTTAGCATCTTATGACCCAGAGAGATCTTAAATTTAGGCAAAGTAGAAGGATGGATTTTCTTAAGGATTATAACATTTCTATCTTGTATCATCCAAGCAAGGCAAGCGTGCTAGCCAATGCTTTAAACTGGAAGGCGATGTGGTGCATATGGGTATCATGGCTTCTATATTAATTTCTCAGAGGTTGTTGGTATAGGACGTCTAGTCCTTAGCTAAATTGATGGTGCAATTTGATATATCAGACCCTAGGAGGATTCTTGCAATTATGAAGGTGAGGTTTTCACTATTTTAGTAAATTCAGAGTCATTAGTTTAAGGATATAAGACTTTGTGTCATCCGTGACTAGGTGTTGAGTGGTGAGTCCAAGTGGGCATTCATAGATTATGAGGGTATTTTGAGTTTTGCTAGTTGTATCTGTGTTCTGAGGGTTAATGATTTGATTCAGTTGATTCTGTGTGAGGCTCATAGCTATAGATATTCCACTCACTTGGGTACATCTAAGATGTATAGAGATTTGAGGCAGCATTATTGATGGAGTGGTATGAAGGGAGATATGGAAGACTTTGTAGTTTCAGCAGGTGAAGACCATGCATTAGAGACTTGGTGTCTTGATTCAGAGGTTGCCCATTCCCGAGTGGAAGTGGGAGCGGATTACAATAGACTTTATTAGTTGCTTGCCTCGCACATCCTGTGGTTCTAATGGTATTTGGATAATTATGGATTGATTGACCAAGTCGGCATATTTTATTCCTATTTAGATGTCCTTCAATGCTAAGAGGTTAGACTATATCTTTCGTAATATAGTTCGTTTGCATAGTGTGACAATATCTATTATTTCAAGCTGGGGTACAGTGTTCACTTCTAGCTTTTGGAAAACTTTTCTGGAAAAGTTGGGTATTCAGTTAGATCTTAGTACAACTTTCTACTCTAAGAATGACCGTTAGTTGGAGCGAACTGTTCGGGTTCTTGAGGATATGCTCTGAGCCTGTGTTATGTATTTTGGAAGCCAGTGGAGAAGCACTTAGCTTTGGTAGATTTCATGTACAATAGTTATCATTTGTGTATTAAGATTTAAGTCATTGTACTGTAGGCGATGTTGTTCTTTTATTGGTTGGTTTGAGACCACCAAGATTAAACCCCATCGTACTGACTTTCTTTAGAAGTCGTTAGATAGAGTCAGGGTGATTCAGGATAGGTTGAGGGCAGCTCAAAGAAGGTAGAAGGATTATGCAGATTGTAGACTTCGTTCCTTGAGGTTTGGAGTTGGTGATCGAGTATTCCTCTAAGTATCTCCCATAAAGGGTGAGATGATATTCAAGAAAAAAGGCACGCTCAGCCCTAGATATATTGGGCCCTTTGAGATTTTTCACATAGTTGGTGAGGTGGTGATAACGCCCAAACTACAGCTCTCGTAAGAGTGTAAGCGGTCGCTGTCAAATATAGAACCTAACTGGGTTGGGTGTGGAATCCCACAGGGAATACTTGGTCACTAAGTGTTGCAATTATTAGTAGACTGTTGATCGAAAATTCCACGGAAAAAGGGGGGATTGGATTGTGGCGTGAATTAATGCTATCAAAGTAACAACAGAATGCTTTGTTTAGTAAGATTTAATCACAGAGAAAA
Organism: Capsicum pubescens; assembly: GCA_030864215.1. Lineage (NCBI taxonomy): Eukaryota > Viridiplantae > Streptophyta > Magnoliopsida > Solanales > Solanaceae > Capsicum > Capsicum pubescens. Next base: position 289,952,153 of record CM061548.1, read on the forward strand.
ATAAGTTAGGGTTATGTCCACCTTATGAGTTCTACGTATCTATTAACTATGAGTAATGCGGAATTCAGACATGCATACACTTATAGAGATTCGTATTCTAATGGTAAATCCTAGTGTTTCTCAACCATCAAGGATTATTTCACTTTAACTCTCTCGAGCTTAAAGCGTATAACTAATGGTACGAACTCTCCAAGAGGTTAATCCAGTTACGGTACTAACGTGTAAATAGGGGTTGGTAGCCCTATTTCCTTGTCACACTCTTTTTTCAAAGCATGTAACTTTTCTCTCGAACAAGTTAATGCTATAATGGGTTATTCTATATGTTTGCAACCACAAGAATTTAATTAAGATGAAGAGAGTAATGATATAAGTAGCATACGTATCAAGAATTCACAAACTCATAGTAATAGATAGTATATCAAAAGGCTTCCATCACCCTAACAGAGAAGTTTAGCTACTCATGATTACAACGAAGATCACAATAGACATCATCATCATACGAAAGCTCAAAGAATCTCACGTTGAAGATGGGTGTGGCGTCAAACTAGGTTGACGTTTTTTCCCTCTAGACGTTTCTCACAAGTTGGCGTTTTTTCTCTGTTAAAACTTACAGAATCTGTAAACTGAATAATACTAGAAAGTCGAATGAATTCTCCAAAAAGCAAACGTGAATCAATGCATGAATGAATTCTGAAAAATTCAGCAAAATAGGGTTTTTATAACATCCTTGTCCTATTCCTACTAAGTTACTGTTGATCCCCAAGTCTTTAGAAATATTATTTTTGCCCGGGACAAGTTCTCCATGCATCACTTTCAGCCCATAAGCTTCCAAAAGCTGCCTTCCCTCTTATGTGAAGTTTCCCTTGCTACCAAAAGGTCCACAAAGTGCTGAAATCTTCATCATTAATACCTGAAAACATGCTAATCACGTTGGTTAGCTCACTTACAGGAAAATGGACTAAAAATGCAGGAATTATATATTTTTTCCTTAAAACTTAGCTAAAATATGGGTGAATTATGGTGCTTTAGGCGTGTAAATATGCCTATCATCAACACCCCACACTTAAAGCTTTGTTCGTCCTCGAACAAAATATTACGTCCATGCAAACATCTAACTAGGATTTCACAACAGTAACACAAACTATTCATCAAGACACGCACGACAATTATTAACAAAGAGTAGTTTTCTGGATCACTAATAGAAACCATTCAACCTCCAACATAGACTCGTGATGATGGCTAATTCGTATCCACAATTTAAGGCACCAAGAATCATACAAAACTACCCAACAATCATCAACCATGTGTGTCTCACACAAGATATCACCCATAATCACTCACAAGTTTTGCATTTTTCGAAACATGGGTATAAGATTCTCCTTGCTCTCACTCTCACAAAGAATTCTTATGTTGCAACTGATGACCATAGGTTTCCCTTAGTGTAATGCTCCACTAATATCAGAATGCTAAGATTAGGATCAAATAGGTCTTTACAGGTTGTAATGTAGGCTAAGGGACAGGTAGGACTATTTTGGCCAGAAATAGTGACTATGTTCCCTAAGCGCTTTAATACATCACATTATGCCATTAACGCTCTCTTTTAAACAACCCTTCTACCCTTCTTTTCATCTAACACCCCTTTTCACCTATTTTGTTATTCAATTATAAACACAAAGATGAGAATATACAACTTATTTTTTTTTATTTTTATTTTTTCTATTTCTTTCTTCTTTTTTTTTATAAAACACCTCTATGATAGCCACTCTTATTCACAACAATTTCAAGTACCAATACACTCTGAGGCATCACTCTCACCCACTTTCCTCTTATTTTGTCACATGACTCTACAATTTAAAGTGCTTAGGAATTTGGATCAAATTATGGTCTTGAAAAAAAATGGATTAGGCTACATATGAGGTTGTCAAAGAAAATACCTAAAGGCTCAAAGGGGGTTAACTAGGATAATGTCCACGGATAGGTAAAAAGAAGGTAAATAATCACAGGCTGCCAAAGAAATGCCTAAATCACCTCCTAAACTCACACTCTTTATTTCGCTTTACACACACACCAGGAAAGTTCTAGCATCAGTCACAACACAGAATATACTATATCCTCACACACACAAGGCACATGGTCAACTTTATTGGGAGCAGTATAGACTCTTGACCCAACAGATGAATGAATTAAACCACAATTATCACACAGTGAGTCACACGTAGAGCCTAAATATCTCAATAGTAATGATTTAGCACAAACTCTTGTTATACTACCATGCCGTCTATCAGAACAATTTCATGCAAAATCTAAAAAAAAAATCTAGGATTTAAACTAACTAATTACGACTAATTAAAACAATCAAGAACTAGAATAAATGTAAATGAAGATAAAGAAGTGTAGCATACAAATACCAGCACCTCACACTTAGACGGGACACACTGCCCTTAGTGGAAAATAAATAAGAAAAATCTGATTAGTCGGACTCCTCCGCTATGTCTGGGGTCATACCCCCTGCATCGGAATCATCATCAGAGTTGTCGTCATCAGAGTTCTCCTCCACGTCTGAGTCTAGCATTCGGCGATCGTCGTCGGTTGGCACATCATCATCAAGAGGTTCCTCGAAATATACACCTACTCCGCACATAGCCCTCGCATGCTCATTCATTGGGTAGTCATAATCCAACTGTTGGAGCTCTGCAGCAGTTGGAACATGACCCCCGCTCATCATGGTGAACCTCGTCATGCCATATAAATGGCGGAAGAAGCTTTCGTCGCGAGCATGTCTTTCTACAGTGGTCAGGTTGACGCCATACATAGATTCAGCATCTTTCACCTTTGTCAGGTCAACTTCCTTTGGGTTGTGTGGAACTTATGATCTGCAGGTTCCTCTTCGATGTCCTCCTTCCTCAATATCGCAGTCAACAGATTACCAAAGTTGAAGTGGGACCTTTTGTGCAGCCTGGCCTTACGCATTGAAGATCGAATAATCGCCCCAATGTTGATGGGGATGTTCGTCATCAAAGCGTACACCAATAACACTCTATCACGTGTGATCTTTATGTACTGTGACCCTGGAATCAGGCAAGAGTTGACTATCCGCAACCATATTCGAGATTCTCTGTTCAAGGAGGCATACGGGAAGGTATTGTGCCGACCGGTATCCTTGTGACGACTCCACCGTGCCATTGATCTTGTTCCGCACAGTGTGTGTCTAATTGCCCTGTATGGAGGTCTGTGATAAAGCTCCTTAAGCGGTGATGGATCCACAGATGGAAGACCCAGAAAAGAGTTGAAGAACTCCGCATTCAGTTGCAAGACTTGGCCCCGAATCTTCACTTCACTTCCGGTAGTCTTTGGGGACCAATTGGCATAGAATTCTCGCGTTAGATCAAGATTGCATTCTCCCATATCTTGGAAAATGAAATCAAGATGTAGCGCCATGATTTTAGCCAAAATGCAAGGTTCTCTCTTCGCTAGACTCTCCTTTTGTATCAACTCCATGTGAACATATTTTTTTACTTTGTTGTTCTTGTACCACTCCTTTCCTTCCTTCTCTAGGACCCATTTTATCCCAAACATGCGGTGGGGTATTTGCAGTGAGGAGGATTTAGCTTTCTTTTTTCTTCCCCTTTTCTGACCTTTCTGTGAGGTGGACGCTTTTTCTTTTCCTGGTCGACCTTTTGGTGCCATTTTACCTGAGATTAAAATAAAGTCATGTTAGCTTATCACGGAAGATTTGATCGACAAACAAACAATAATGTCACCACCCCACACTTAATTTGTTGGCACCAACTAATTAAGTGGATGATATCGATTACTCAGACTTCATCGACATACATGTAGGCGATATGTTCCAACAATATGTTCAGCACAGTCATACTTTCATGGAACCTTAACTATCCTTTTCAGCTCTATGTCATGTAATCTTGACCATACTTTTATGGTTTGGATTAATGTACTTTTTGAACAAGACTACTACGTAGAGATCGAATCAAGTTATGGCATAGAAATAATCACAACATCTCATGCTTGTATTCAGTCATGATCTTTATCTCGATGAACGAGTCATTCAATCATTCCAACTTTCAACTTACAAGACTATGTAATTAACTTTACCATTTCGATTCCGCAAAAAGATGACAGTGTATAACAATCAAATACAAATTGGAACAAAGTCAAGAACACCCATACGTATTCTTTCACTCAACTAGATGTATCATAACAAACCATCCATATTCAAATCACCAACACCACTTCAAGATTTAACAACTCATTATAGACGTAGTATTGTAATAACTACGGAATATAAAAGAAGAACTTACTTGGTGATGAACTTGGAAGATGGTCTTATAAGGTTAGAAGAGCAAAAATAAAAATTTTGAGAGATTTGGAGAGTAAAGGTGGAGCCTAGGTTGAGAAAATAAGTGTGTTTTGTTCTAATATTGAAGTTTTATTTATAGGACAAGGCTTGGGTCGGGTTTGACCCATTTAAAATCGGATTAGGAGACCAAAAAGTAAGCATAGGCGGCGCCTAATGCTTTGTCTATGCTTAGCATAGGCGGCGCCTTTTGCAAAGCCTAGTTGAGCATAGGCGGCGCCTATGCTATGGCATTGTAGATTCAGAGAGCAAAGGCAATGGCATAGGCGGCGCCTATGCTATGGCATTGTTGGGCATAGGCGGCGCCTATGCTATGACATTGTAGATTCAGAGAGCTTAGGCCATAGCATAGGCTTTGCCTTGTTCATGGCCTAGATTTACATAGGCAATGCCTAACCAATAGCCTTTGTTTCTTCATTCCAAACTTACCACCTTCAACATGACACAATTCCAAATTAAAATTTAGGCTAGTTCTCCTCCTTTATACGTCTTACACCTACATTTACTCAAAAACAACAAAAACAATTAGAACGATGGGTTGCCTCCCACCAAGCGCCTTAGTTTTGGTCGTGGCTCGACTCTTCTTTTTGGATTTTTATTTAACAAAAACAAACTCTTAGTAAAACAAAACGATTAAAAACGATGGGTTGCCTCCCATGTAGCGCTTGATTTATTGTCGCGGCATGACATAGTTACCTCGATTACTTAGACTTCGTCGAGATAGATGGTGGCTCTTTTTCTAAATGGATTCAGACGACGCTGATGCTTAGTTGTAGGTACACAATCTTCTTCGAGATGACTCTTGTGCATACATATCCCAGGAGGGATACCAATTATATCATCAATAGTCCAACCCATAGCTCTTTTGTACCTCTTCAGAGCAGAGATGAGAGTCTCTACGTGTTGTTCACCTAAATCAACCGCAACACTCACCGAAAGTGTATTTCCACTTCCCAAGAACGCATACCTTAGGTGACGGGGGAGCTCTTTCGATTCTAGCACTGGTGGCTCTTCAATGGAAGTCTTTGCTATTGGTGACGGTCGATTCTTAAGATCAAGGTCCAGCTTCTTAGGAGCATGAGAATAGGACCTTATTCCTGTTAGAGCACAAACGGTTTCTTCATATTCTTCAACCTCCTCACGCTCAAAATTCAACAGCACAGCAGACAATGGCTCAACAGTAAGTTGCTTCTCTACAGATAATTCTTTCTCATCCTCATAATAAACATCAGCTACAGAGAACACATCCATATCTCTAGGCTTCTTCATCGATTTACATACATCAAAACGGACCACTTCGTCATTCAGCCGAAATAAAAGCTCATTAGCTCTTAAATCAATCAGCACACTTCCAGTTGCGAGGAAAGGACGCCCCAAGATTATGGGAACTTCAAAATCCACCTCGCAATCCAAAATAACAAAGTCTGCAGAAAAGATGAAGGTGGAAACCTTCACCAACACATCAGATAAGATACCAACATGCCGTTTTACCGGCCTATCTGCCATCACGAGCCGCATATTGGTTGGTGTAAGATCGCCCAACCCCAACCTTCTATAAACGGATAACGGCATCAAATTAATGCTAGCCCCTAGATCGTACAACACCTTAGCAAAATCCAACGATCCAATCGTGCAAGGAATAGTGAAAGCACCGGGATCTTCCTTCTTCTGTACTAAAGACCTCGTGGCATTTGCACTGCAATGATGAACATTATCTGCCAGCTCATAGCTTACTGCCCGCTTCTTTGTCAAAAGTTCCTTCATGAATTTAGCATACCCAGGCATCTGTTCCAGTGCCTCCACCAACGGAACATTAATAGTCAGCTGCTTCAACATGGTCATGAATTTACTGAACCTGGTGTCATCAGCTTTCTTCTTCAGTCTCTGCGGAAAAGGTGGTGGTGGAATAGGAATCATTTTCTCCACCACTTCCTCTTTATCTTGCTTCCGATTATCAACCTTTACAGGAGTGTCATCAGCCTTCTTCTTCGGTCTCTGAGGAAAAAGGTGGTGGTGGAAGAGGAATCGTTTTCTCCACCACTTCCTTTTTATCTTGCTTCCGATTATCACTCTTTTCAGGCTGGTGACGTCTAGGTGTAACATTATGAGCACTCACTTCAGCTTCTACGGCATCTTCAAACTCTGCTTCATCAACATTCTCTGCTATATCATCAACCACCTGCTTGCCTTTGGATGGATTTTCCAACACTTTACCACTCCGGGTAGTAACAGCCATACACGATCCGTCATTTCTTAGGTTTTGCACAGTGTCACTGGGTAGCGTGCCAGCCTTTCTTTGGTTGAATGTCGCTGATAATTGACTCAATTGTTGCTCCAGCTGTTTTATTGCAGTAGAATGCGAGTCAACCAATTGATTTATTGATGACAAATCATTTTTTACCTCAGTAACGCCCATATTAGTTTCCTCCACTCCTTTCAACAGCTTAGCCATCATATCATCCATGGACATCTTTCCAGAGCCAGACGCCACAGCCTCACGGTTTCCAGGAGGAACATACAAACCACTCCTGTCAGTCTTATTCTTCCAACCACCTTGATCGCGGTCCTTGTATCTAGATTTATCATAATAGTTCCGACCTTGGTTTCCTTGGGCATTGCCTCGGAAACCCCCCTGATTATTCAAGTAATTTGCTTCCCCCTCAGAATCGGAATCATATCTTCCCTGTGATACAACGGCTTTAACTTTTTCGGTCTTTCCTGATAATAAATGCTTGGTAAGAAGATCCATCTGCATTTTTATGTGAGCCATATCTTGGTCACGTTCCTCTTGTCTACGCCTTTGCTCTGCAGTCAAGCCAATAGATACGGTAGAGCTTGCTACCTCAGAATCCCTGGTATGCCAAGCTCTACTCTGCTTTGTCATACGATCTAGCATATCACTTGCCTCAAGAAAAGTAAGGTCCATGAATGACCCACCTGCAGCATTATCAACCACTGGCTTTGTCACCGAGTTCAAAGCCCTATAATATTTCCATCAAGTGGATATTCGTCATCTGATGGTTTGGGCACCGCATAAGCTTCTTCTTGAACCTCTCCCATGTTTCGTAGAGAGCTTCAGTTGGAAGCTGTCGAAAATTGTTGATCTCATCCCGTAGTTGGGCTCTCTTGGATGGCGGAAAGAATCTTTCTAGGAAAGCGTCTTTCAGTTGCCTCCAATTAGTAATAGAATCAGGAGTTAGCCCGTTCAGCCATAGAGTTTCCTCCCCAGACAGAGACAATGGAAATAAGCGCAGCCGAATTGCATTCTTCCCAACTCCTGGATTGTCAAACGACTTGCATGTTGAAATAAAATTGACCAGATGCATATTCGGATCATCTCCTGCAAGTCCACCAAATAACCCCTTGAGCTGCAATAACTGAATCATGGTGCTAGTGATATTGAACTTAGCTCCGGGTGCCAAGGGTGGAGGAATAATAGCCCCTGTGGCACCAGCTCCATCAAGATCGTCATCATCATCATCAAAAGGAGCCTGCACAACTCGGCGGTCAGGTCTCATTCTAGCTTAACGATCTCTCATGTGCATACATAGGTGCCGCTACTTCATCAGTACGCCTGGGATTCAGTAACTCATCATCACCCAGGTCCTCATCATCGGGATTTATTGCTCGCCCTGGGTTATCAATATTCTGTTGATGTACTTGAGCAGCTGCCAGTGCAGCTAATCTAGCCTGCTTCTGTTGAGCCGCCCTTCTGTCAATGTCACGATGTGCATCCATTCTGCCAATAAGTTGAGGTTCAAGATTTATGGGTAATAATAGCTGACCAGAACTATGAGTATTTGGCATGCACTCAACAGAACCTGAATAAAACAAAAACAACAACTAAAAGTAAAATTCGAGAATCTTTGACCACAGGGTCTAGTACTATCACAAACTTAGTTGACAACCGTATTCCCCGGCAACGGCGCCAAAATTTGATAACGCCCAAACTACAGCTCTCGTAAGAGTGTAAGCGGTCGTTGTCAAATATAGAACCCAACTGGGTTGGGTGTCGAATCCCACAGGGAATACTTGGTCACTAAGTGTTGCAATTATTAGTAGACTGTTGATCGAAAATTCCACGGAAAAAGGGGGGATTGGATTGTGGCATGAATTAATGCTATCAAAGTAACAATAGAATGCTTTGTTTAGTAAGATTTAATCACAGAGAAAAATAAGTTAGGGTTATGTCCACCTTATGAGTTCTACGTATCTATTAACTATGAGTAATGCAGAATTCAGACATGCATGCACTTATAGAGATTCGTATTCTAATGGTAAATCCTAGTGTTTCTCAACCATCAAGGATTATTTCACTTTAACTCTCTCGAGCTTAAAGCGTATAACTAATGGTACGAACTCTCCAAGAGGTTAATCCAGTTACGGCACTAACGTGTAAATAGGGGTTGGTAGCCCTATTTCCTTGTCACATTCTCTTTTCCAAGCATGTAACTTTTCTCTCGAACAAGTTAATGCTATAATGGGTTATTCTATATGTTTGCAACCACAAGAATTTAATTAAGATGAAGAGAGTAATGATATAAGTAGCATACGTATCAAGAATTCACAAACTCATAGTAATAGATAGTATATCAAAAAGCTTCCATAACCCTAACAGAGAAGTTTAGCTACTCATGATTACAACGAAGATCACAATAGACATCATCACCATACGAAAGCTCAAAGAATCTCACGTTGAAGATGGGTGTGGCGTCAAACTAGGTTGATGTTTTTGCCCTCTAGACGTTTCTCACAAGTTGGCATTTTTTCTCTGTTAAAACTTACAGAATCTGTAAACTGAATAATACTAGAAAGTCGAATGAATTCTCTAAAAAGCAAACGTGAATCAATGCATGAATGAATGCTGAAAAATTCAGCAAAATAGGGTTTTTATAACATCCTTGTCCTATTCCTACTAAGTTACTGTTGATCCCCAAGTCTTTAGAAATACTATTTTTGCCCGGAACAAGTTCTCCATGCATCACTTTCAGTCCATAAGCTTCCAAAAGCTGCCTTCCCTCTTATGTGAAGTTTCCCTTGCTACCAAAAGGTCCACAAAGTGCTGAAATCTTCATCATTAATACCTAAAAACATGCTAATCACGTTGGTTAGCTCACTTACAGGAAAATGGACTAAAAATACAGGAATTATATATTTTGTCCTTAAAACTTAGCTAAAATATGGGTGAATTATGGTGCTTTAGGCGTGTAAATACGCCTATCATCAGGTGGCTTATGAGTTAGCCTTACCCCCAGATTTTGTTGTTGCCTAATTGATTTTCCATGTTTCTATGTTGCGACGGAACATTCTTGATCCTTATCATGTGCTTAGATAGGACTCAATCCAGTTGGATGAGTGGTTGACCTTCGTGGAGGAGCCTTTGCTCATATTAGTCAGTGATGTCAGGCGGTTGCGCATTAGAGATATTCTAGTAGTTAAGGTTTAGTGGAGGCACCACCCATTAGAGGATTCTACTTGGGAGATCGTGCTCAAGATGCAAACCAAGTATCCCCACTTTTTCGAGGCTTCAGGTATATCCTAATCCTTTACTTTCGCGGACGAAAGTTCTTTTAGTAGTGGATATTGTAATGACCCTCCAAGTCATTTATTTTATTTCCACTTATTTTCCCATTTAGAGCTTTCCTATAGACTTCCCAAGTCATTTATGACTTGATAGGACTAACAGTTCGGTTACCGAATAGTCCATTTGGTTCTTAGAGTCAATTCCCTATTTTGAAGTCTTTGCCCGTTCAAATTGCCTACCAAGCAAAAACATCAGTCAAATGACCTCGTATGCTAATTATGACTATTTGAACAGCTCTAAAACATCAATTTTAGGCTGGGGACCCTTGGTTCTGGTCCTTAGGCTCCCGGACATATTTTGAGCTATTGGTCGGAAGTTAAGAAAAATTGCAAGTGGGTATGGGACCCACTTTTCAATGAAATAACCTCGAATGGAAATTTCAACTGCATCATTGAGTTCGAAACATCTAATTTGATAGGTCAGCATAGTTTCTTGCCATAAACAGGATTTCATATATATCCCGAGGGTTGGTGGAAACCTAGAATAATTTTGTGCTTCAGTTGGTGCACTCAGCTGATGCACCACTTAAGGGACCTTTTTGGGTCGTTTAAGTAGAGGCCCGCTAAAGCACCTTTTTGGGTCGCTTAAGAGGAGGCCTGCTAAAATGCCCAGCCAACTTCTTAAGCGGTCAGGCTGGCCCAGCAGAGGTTTGCTTAAGCGATAGCCGCTTAAGCGACAAAGAGACTGCTTAAGCATTATCTGTTCAAATGGACAATGTAGCTCAAGAGACTTAGATCGCTTAAACGGTGAGCACTTAAGCAACCCAGTGTCTTCTTAAGCAGCACCAGTATACCTGGGAATGCTATAAATTTCCCACATAATCCGATTTCTTCCATTTTTCACCTATTTTCAAGAGTGTAGAACCCTAAAAAATGTGAAAACTTGGGAGAACTATTAGTGGATGATTTTTTAGTTAGATCGATTAACGTATTTCTTCTTTGAATTCGTGGTAAGCTTCCATCAATTTCATGATTAAATTCTTTTTCTTTTTCCTAAATCCCTAGAATATTGGTGGTTTGATTGTAGCACTATTAGAGCTCGAAATTCATCCATTTTTTAGGGTAAATATTTCTTGAGCATAGGACATTTTGTCGATTTCGATAGTATGATTCTTCAAATGGGCTCCACATAGGATTTTTACGTAATTTTGGACCCAAAGCATAATAGTGCAGCATGGGTATCATTGTTCTTATTTTGATGAGTAAATTATGATTTTTATAGCATGGCAACTTACGAAAGCTCCTCAAAATGGGAAATCATCAGTTCAACATATTCTTTGGGCTTTTCTTTGGATCTAGGTAGGATAGGTTTACCTTTTTTATAGAGTGAGATAACTTGTAGTATAACTATGATATTATGCTAGATATGGGATGGGATTTAGGCATGATTGAGATGATTAGAAATATGTGGATTGTTTAACCTAATAATGAACCATAATTTAGGCATAATTAATTCAGTTACTCATGATTTAGGCAGAATTGCTATCTTAGGGCTAATTATGGCTTAACTAACATCTATCAATGGATTTAGATCCCTTAGACTAGTCCAGGGTAGAAATTTCCTTAGAACGGATTTCGGGGATTAGAAATTGGCCCCTACGGCTAACCTTAGGCCAAGTTTCATGTTAGCTCCTATAAACTTCTATACGTTTGTTGTACCCTTTTAAATAGTTATTTTAGACTTTGAGAAGTTTAGACATATGATATTTATGTTGGTTTGGTATTTGGGAGTTGGTGCTAATCTCAAGCAAAACCTGATGGTTTATTGATATTGAGCTTTGGTTCAAGTACGGCAAATGATGATGATATTGATGGCATGATTTTTTATTCAAGTCCGGTAAATGATGATAGTAATAAAAATGATGTTATTGAGTCTTGGTTCGAGTTCAACATTGAGAGTTTACTTATGTTATGAACAATATAGATGGTTTTATGATTACAGCTTGATATTTAGTAAATTTATGTTTCTTCAGTTATTTACTTTCCTTTGATTTCACCCTCTGGACTTGTGGGGCCTGCATTGGGTTATTTACTTTTTCGTACTTACAACTTATAGGGGTCAGTCTTGTAGTTTTAACTATGTTTTTTTCATATTATGTTTGTTCCTATTATTTATATACATTGTTGGAGATTATCTCTAGGTTTTCCCTTTTTCCTTGACTTAGCTTATTTATCTTGCATCTTATCATATTTATATCATGATTTAACTCAGTCGGTGATGCCTACTGAGTACCTGTAGTTTTAGTCCTCATACTATACTTCTATACCTTTTTGGCACAGATCTAAGTACTAGTACCCGTCGTTCATGTGATGTTTGTGCTGAGTTGATTTCAGAGATAGGGTAAGCTCTTGAAGTCAGAGTTGCAACCTTATTCCTACTATTATCTATGTCTAGTCTTTTATTTTTTTAAACAGATTGTATGTGACTATTTTAGTACTTATGTTCTTTTTGCAGTAGCTCTTGTACCGATATTACTAGGTTGTGGGATGATTGTGGATTCTCTATCTATCTTTTACACTATATTATTGTCTTATTATTATTATAAGTCTATAATTATTGATTTTTTAGCTTTTTGGCCATTTTCACCAAATTAACCCATTGCTTATAGCTCTAGCTAAGGTTTGGCTTACCTACTGGAAGGGATAAAGTAGGTGCCATCAAGACTCGTAAAATGGGTCATGACACTTATGCAGCCCATCTTATTTAGTCATCCATGCTAGCTTTTACTGTGGTGCCAACTAAGGGTTCTTCTCAAACACATGGTGTTAAGGCTAAGGTTCTTGTTACTCTTCTATCAGTAGGCCTTCTCTTGAGAGAGAATGTTTCTATTATGGTGTGTCTTGTTATTTTAAGGAGTGTCCCATGAGGCAGAAGAATACCCAGGCACTACAGCAGACTCAGGCCATTGTCCTAGTAGGTAGAAGAGGAGGTGGCAGTAAGGGACGTCCATAGTGTAGATGGGGAAATCAGACCAACAATTGGGGTGGCCGAGGAAATGGTGGCACATGAGGAGGAACACATCCAGGGAGGGATTTAGCTTAGGCTGATGATCGGGCTCACTGTTATACATTTTCAAGAAAGATTGTTGTTGAGGTTTTGGATGCAGCAACCACAGGTACTATTTCTATATGTGACCTGATGGCTTCTATTTTATTTGATCTAGGGTCTACTTATTCTATATGTCTGTGCAATTTGTGGTGGGCCTGAATCTGGTTTATGATGTACTTGATTATCCTGATCGGATATCTACTCTAGTTGGAGAGTTTGTGATAGTAACCCATGTTTATTTTTCTTTCATGTATTATTTGTGGTTTTCAAAATTGGGTAGACTTGTTTATTCTAGATATGTTGGACTTTGATATAATTCTAGGTATGACATGGTTATATCTATATCTTGTTGTCTTAAAAGTAATGCTAAGATATTGAATCTAGTGATGCAACGACTTGGATAGACTTGAGTGGGAGTTCAGTGTATAAGGCCAACCTAGTGATAATATCATTCTTTTGGGCCAGAATATTTGTGAGGAATGGGTGTTTAGCATTTTAAGCTCATTTTTAGGATGTAGACGGAGGGTCCCATCTTATTGAGCCAGTTTTGGTGGTTTTTGAATTTCAGGATGTGTTTCTACAGACCTACTGAGTATGCCTCCATACAGGTACATTGATTTCTGCATTGATCTAGACTTGGGTACTCACACATTATCTATTCCACCTTATGAATGGCCCTGGTGGAGTTGAGAGAACTCAAAACTCAACTACAAAAGATATTTGTTAAGGGTTTCATTCTTCCTAGTGCTTTTCCTTGGGGTTCCCCAGTCTTATATCTTAATAAAAAAGGTGGTGTTTGACGATGTGTATTAATTATAGGCAATTCAATAAGGTTGCCATTCAGAACAAATATACCTTGCCTAGCATAGATGACTTGTTTGACCAGTTGAAGGGTGCGTCAATGTTTGTAAAAATTGATTTGAGGTAAGTTATCATTAGTTGAAAATTAGAATAGGTATACATCAAAGATAACTTTTCAAACTCGGTATGACCATTATGAGTTTCTGGTGATGTCTTTCGACTTAACAAATGAACCTACAGCCTTCATGAGTTTAATGAACGAGATCTTAAGTGATTCTTGGATTCATTTTTATTTATGCTTATTGATGATACTTTTTTTTCTCAAAGAGTAAAGATGATCATGCAGGTCATCTCCGTATAGTCTTGGATATTCGAAGAGAGAAGCAGTTATTTGTTAAGTTCTCCAAGTGTGAATTTTGTTTATCTTCAGTTTCTTTCTTGGGGCATGTTGTTTATGAAAAAGGGGTGAGGTGGATCACCAAAAGATTGAGGCGGTGCCGAATTATGTTCAGCCTAGTTCAGTTACTAAGGTCAGAAGTTTTGTGGGGGCTTACTAGTTATTACCTCAGATTTGTCAAGAACTTCGCATCCATTTCAACACACTTGACCAAGTTGACTCAAAAAGAGGTGCCATTTGTCTGGTCAGATCAATGTGAAGAGAACTTCCAAAATATCATACACTCTTGACTATAGCATATACTCTTTCATTGTCGGTTGAAGGTAAGGACTTTATAGTGTTTTGTGATGCTTCACTTTTGGGTCTGGGTGCCGCCTTGATGTAGGATAAGAATATTATTTCCTATTCTTCAAGGCAGTTAGATCCTTCTGGGAGGAATTACCCAACCCATTACTTGGAGTTGGCAGCAGTGGTATTTGCACTAAAGATTTAGAGACACTATATTTATGGTGTCAAGTGTGAGGTCTTCATAGACCTTTGCAACCTGCAGTACGAATGACCTAAAAGGATTTGAATCTAAGGCAGCAGAGGTCGATGAAATTGCTGAAGGATTATGATGTGACCATTCAATATCATCCAGGTAAGGCCAATGTGGTGGCAAACGCATTGAGCCAGAAAGTTATAATTATGGAAATCTTATTATTTTTGTAGGTATCCAGGAGCCCAGTAGCTAGAGAGTTCCAAACTCTAGCATCTTAGAGAATGCAATTTGGAGTCTCAGATTGAGGTGGTATGTTCGCAAATGTTGAGGTAAAGTCAACATTTGTGGAATAGATTAAGGCCAAGAAATTTGAGGATAAGAAGTTGAATGCACTCCGAAAGAAAGTGGTATACAGAGAGGTGGTGTATGCCGCTCTTGACACAGGAGCAGTATTGTTGTTTAAGGATAGATTATGTGTTCCTTAGATTGGTAATTTGATCTATGATATACTTTTAGAGGCCCATGGTTTGCGCTATTCTACTCATCTAGATAAAACCATTATATTCCTCAGATTGGTGACATGAAATGAAGAGGGACACAGCGAACTGTGTGTCCAAATATTTAAATTGTAAGCAAGTAAAATATGAACACAAAAGGCCTATGAGATTAATTCAGAGGATGCCTATACCCATGTGAAAATAGAAGCATATTTCTATGGACTTCGTGGTGAGTCTCCCTAAGACTATGGGGAGATATGACTCTATTTGGATGATAGTGGATCGGCTGACGAAGTTAGCCCACTTCTTGCCAGTTTGGGTAAACTATAATTCTCAGCAGTTGGCTAAGATTTATGTTAAAGAGATTGGGAAGCTTTATGGTTGCCACTTACTATTATTTTAGACACGTATGCCAAGTAGACTTCCATGTGTTTGGGATAGACTGCATGAGGAGTTGGGTACCAAGCTCACATTTTAGCACAACTTTTCATCCTCATACTGATGGTTAGTCAGAGAGGACGATTCAAGTACTAGAGGACATGT
The DNA here is from genome assembly GCA_030864215.1 of Capsicum pubescens. Taxonomy (NCBI): domain Eukaryota; kingdom Viridiplantae; phylum Streptophyta; class Magnoliopsida; order Solanales; family Solanaceae; genus Capsicum; species Capsicum pubescens. Next base: position 289,967,879 of record CM061548.1, read on the forward strand.
TGAGGGCCTACGTGATTAAATTTGGTGGTCACTAGGACCAATTTCTTTTATTATGTGAGTTCTCATACAACAATAGTTATCATTCCAATATTGATATGGCACCATTTAAGTCACTATATATGAGGAATTATAGGTCACCAATTAGGTAGTTTGGGGTTGGAGATGTTAATCTTTTGGGCACAAATTTGGAAAAGGAGGCTCAGGAAAAGGTAAGGTTCATTCAAGTCAAATTGCTAGCTTCTCAAAGTAGACAAAAGGAATACGCAGACCGTAAGGTAAGGGACATGTATTTTCAGATTGGTGGGAAAGTTTTGAAGAAGGTATCCCTCATAAAGGTATTCATAAAATTCAAAATAAAGGTTAAGCTCAGCCCTCGGTATAGAGGTCCCTTTGAGGTTCTTGAAGGAGTCGATCCATTTACTTATTGGTTGGTATACCTCCAGGATTATCATGGGTCCATCTGGTATTTTATGTATCAATGCTAAAATAAGTATCATAGGGATGGAGACTACGTCATCAAGTGGAATTCAGTAATCTTAGATAAGGATTTGACTTATGAGGAGAAACCAATAGCAAGTTTGGATCAGGATGTCCAAAAATTGAGGATGAAGGAAACTCGTTTAGTAAAGGTACTGTGGAAGCATCATTTGGTTGAGGAAGCCACTTGAGAGACCTAGAACAACAAGCAGGAAAAGTACCCTCAATTGTTTGAGGATACAGGTACTTTTTTTCCTCCTTGTTTAGCCTATTTTTCTAGTTTGATTATTCAGGGGACAAACTGTGTGTAAATTTTTATCTATTGTAACGACCTTCTTCGTTGTTATGTAGGAATTCTATGTTTAAAATCCCCTATCCAAATTCCTTCCAGTTTGGAAGTTATAAAATTCAGGCTAGGCTAATTTGATCGATTTTGGAGTGAGTACGATCTATGGAAAGCTGGCACCGGTTTAGACCGAATGGGTGACTTTAGTATAAATCTCTAGTTAGATAAAATGGTAAGAAACCCGCAAGATTTTTTGGAATCAAATTTAGGTTAGTAAAACTCTCAAAATTAACCTTAGCACAAAGGGCATTATTTGAAATGCCCAGAATTACGGTGTGTTGTAAACAATGAGATATTTGGGTGAACACAATTTTTTTATCCCATTGGCACCACTATAGCGGTCTGTACACTGCTATCGCTATAGCATTTGGATATTACTATAGCAGTCGGGTACCGTTATAACTGTGAAAATCGCAGATTTATGTAATATTTCTTCAAAATAGTTTATTATTTTCTAAACTCATTTTGGGGTAAAGAAAAGGTAAACTAGGGGTAATTTCATCAAAAATTCATTGTTAGGGTTCATTAAGCTAAGTAATTCATTTTCGTTAACTTGTAATGTATGATTAAGCCTTAGAATCGCTAATTCATTGAGTTCGTAGAGGGTTTTAGGGCTGAATTTGGTGAATTTCTAGTGCAGGGGGATTAAGGGATAAACTAATGATTTTTGTTTGATGAATGCTTAATTACCTTGCTTTTCGTTAATTCTCTAATTTTATCCATGAAATTGATAGTTTGAGGAGAATTACGATAGAAAAGCCCTAGAACGGGAAGGAATGATCATGAACTTAGACTTGAAATTGGGTATGAGTTATAAATCCCGACATGTTAGTTCATTTCTTGATATATGCATTTATATCCATGTTTTAGATCATGAGCAAGCGAAAATTTCATGAAAAGAAAAATCTTCAGCTTAGAAGGTTGTGCAAGCTTGATTCGAGGTACTTGATAATATTATAGTTAATCCAACTTGTATTGTATGTGTAAATTAACTACGTAGTAGTGTGGCTCGTTAATGCATGTTGTTTGGTATGATCAATGGAATGCTTAGTTGATTAATGAATTAATTGGGCTTGTTTCTAATTGTGGAAGGTATTTAAAATATTCTCATAGGTTATTGGAGAAACAAGGTTGGCGGACACTTGAGTCTAAGATTTAGTACATGGATGATAATTTTCCCCTACAGGTCATGGCTAGAGGGTGGTGAAATTCTCTTAGCGGGTATGTACGTGGGTCAGGTGAGTTTGTTGGTACCATGAGTAAACTGGGAAATTATGTTTCTATGCTTGATAAGTAGTCTTGACTAGTTTGACTTAGCTTTACTATACTTGACTTGGTAATAACTTGTTAATTGTTGCTTGACCATAACTGTTGTTATTTATATGCTGAATGTATTTGTGTTGGGCATGGATTGATTGCTTGTACTATATTTTAGTTATATGTTCATATTTTCATCTTGGGTTGACCAAATGACCCTACCAGTACACTATTGTTCTTGTGTGCTGATACAGCCCCTGTATTTGTTTTTGTAAGTGCAGTGATATTTGAATGGCTCCTACGAGACCTCACTTTTAATTCTAGCAGTTGAATTTCAGATTTCAGGGAGATCAGCGTGTTTCGAGCTACCATGGAGTCTCTCTCTGTTGACATAGTTCTTTGTTCTGAATTATCGTTTATTACTGATTTTGGAGTTGCATCCCCTTTTTCTTGACACTCTTAGAAGTTTTGATACAATGATTTTCAAGTCGTAAGGATATTTTCTTGGTTAATTACAATGGTTTTGATATAGTTAATATTTATGCTTATCAGTTTAGACATTGATGCTTATTTGATAGGATAGTTTCATGTTTGATTCTAAGTTTTAATTATTGCTTTCAGGTTATTGATTCTCTCACTGGGTGAATAGTATAGGTGTCACTCATGGTAGGGTTGGGGTCGTGAAGAATAATATTCCACTCCTCAATGATAATTATCGGGACGCTCTCAAGATGATGCATATTATTTCACTCCTCAACATTAATTGATGTATCTTTCACCAAAGGAAGAAAAATACCTCTCCTTGTACTAAGGAGTCCCTTGGTTGCGTCTTTCCTAGAAACTAGTTTGGTTTAGATTTTCTTTTTATACTTTCTATTAATTCTTCGAAATAGGATATATCTTATCCCATTTTCAAGGAGAAAATCATTTGGGTTGCCTTCTATATTTATATTCCAAACAGCTATTAGTAGTCCAATCATTACTATTTAAAGGGTGGAAGACAGAGGAAGAGATATACACTGTCTCAACCTTCTCTAGCTCTCTGCTCTACTTTCATTAAGCTGGTATTCTCTTGTAGTTTATTATGTATTCAAAAAGAGAGAAAAAAAACACATAGTTGATGAGACGTTTGTATCAAAGAGGGAAAAGAAAAAGAGTGTGAGTTAATGCCAAAAAGCTTAACTCAAATCTTATAACTTTTGATTTACAAAAGAAGAGCTAGTAGAAATTCGTTGCAACCCACGGGGACTGAAGTAAGACCTATTAAAGGTTCCAACTAGTATAAAATATCTGGTGTCATTCTTTTTTCAGCACGTATTTATTTCACTTCATATTGCTGCTTCAATAGCCGATGTCGACGTAAGTCGACTATCTAATTGAAAAAAGAATAATTCACCCACCCCCACCCCCCTCTTACCACGTTCAAAAATTAATAAGAACAAGGAACCATTATTTAATTAGGAAAAGTATTATTCAGCCCAAATCAAATATTATATACGAAAGGTGTTGTGGAGTCTAAATCAATGTCTAGATATAAAAATTTATATAAACTACAACTCTCTCTTCCATCACCATTAGAAAAATTATCAATGTTGAATGAAATTTCAAACAAGGTATAGGGAGTTCCATAGGGCTTTTATTTGATTAATTTTTTATATTTTGCAACTAATCTATTCTTTTTGTTCTTCCTTTTTATTTACTTGTGTAGTCATTGTCAAAGAGTAGATTGGAATTTTAGTGGCGTCATACCAAAACTATGGATAGGTGGTTTTGGTCATAAGGTTCATAAATTTCAAAATTTTATTTTATGTTATTTTCAAGATAATTTCGATTGCATTGCAATATTGTAGTAGAATTCACGCATGATAAGGAATTGGGGATAACATTACTTTATATTCTGTATTTTATTTATTGATCGACAATAGGAGTTTTCGTATCAATAACGATATTTTGTTCACTAAATTTAATTTTGCACCTTAGTTGTAGGTGTGCTTGTGAATTATCATGTTTCTCTTTAAGTATAGTTTTTAACATAAAAATGTTATACTTATAAAAAAAGTTTTGCCTATATATATATTAGAGATAATATCCTATTACTCCCGAACTATACCCAAAACGGCAAAGACAAACCTCAACTTAAAAAGAGTTCTATTACCCCTAAACTAATTAAAAGTGTAATTTTGACACCTTTAGTGCCTACGTGGCACAACACACTGAAGTGTCCACGTAGGCACACGTGTGTGCCACGTAGGCACTAAGGGTGTCAAAATTACACTTTTAATTAGTTCAGAGGGTAATAAGGCTCCCTTTAAGTTGAGGTGTGTCACAACCGTTTTGGGTATAGTTCAAGAGGTAATAAGATATTTTCTCTGTATATTATAACGCGACACGTTTCAAAGGCGTACACTGACTAGTAGCAAAAACGAACAGTAGGACTATTAAATGACAAGTTCAGTATATAACGGAATTCCCTAGTCACAAGATTTTTCTTAAGATGGAAGATTTTTGTTCTTTCCTGCAAATCAGCCATCTTCTGTAATAAATTATGCAAAGTTGGCGTGCTTAGAATATTGGTAAATGCAGCATCTCGACATTAACAAAGGATACTGCCAAAGAGAAATTGTCCACACTTTGGTAATAATAATTGGAGGGATTCCACCAATTATATTGAGCATGCATTCAGCAAGTATAAAACGAATCAACTGTGCTCATTTTTTAAAATTCAGTTCGTATTCGTCACATGCAGAAAATCCAATATCAATACAATTGCAAATTTATCTTTTCTTCAGTAGTGATGCAACGAATATGCACCATGGCTGACAAACGACTAGCACGACCTGTCAATATATTCGACCAATAGATCTTGAACCATAACTCTATCTGGAATCTTCCCTGCGGCACCGTAGATTGGAGCAAACCCTCCATTAACTGGACCTGGATTTTCTTTCACCTGCTGGGATAAAACACAATTAATGGCCTCTCAACTGCAGTCCGCATTATATTCTCCAAGATAAGAATCTAATTAGAATCAACGACGTGGTTATGAAGGAATGGATACATCTAACATAACTGAGCTTTAAATTCACACAGTTGATGTTATTTTGGATATGATTGGTTAAAAACACGGGCAAGTAAAAGAAGATCTCGACCAGCAAAAATTTACACTGGGAAAATGACCACCAGTTTCTGTTTTAAGCAGGTAGACCAGAAGAGAGAACTTTTAAGACCCTAACTATGAGCACTGCATTACACAGTGCTGAGAAGATAAGCAGCCTTGAATAAGCTGGTCCTGGTACTGATAACCACATTTAATTTAACCGGAAATCTTGGTATGCTAGTTGTACAGATTTGATATTGGAAATTCAAAGAGAAAAAGATGTTAGCGAAAGAGCACACTTACAGTCTGCACGGAATCTCTTAGATCCTTTAGAAAAATCTGGACTACTGGTACATGTTGAAGCGTCACACAAATATGAACACTGAAATGGATATGGAATACAAACAATTTAGAAGAGAACTCTCACTTAAGTACTTAGAATTTTAGAAGTATTATTCAAGATTAGACTCTCCTGCCCAAATTATCCAAATGGTTATGAAGGAAAAGCGCATTTCTAATAATTGTTTAAGCAGTTCCACAGAGCTGGAAGGAGAAAAGCTTCTCCAGCGTCCAGAATGAATGAGTCTGACATTAAGTGTGCATCATGTGTAGTGGCAATACCTATTAGGTCTCTGCAATGCATTTAAATGCCAGCCTTTGGACGAAAGTACATCATTGACTTCAAATATGTCTACAACGTCAGATCCAAAAGCAATAATGCTCATATCTGGCCTTCCAACCACGAACAGTTCTGGAATGTCATGTATCCTGAGGGATAGAATCAATGTAAGAGACAATGGGTCCTTAGACTGGAAAAGAATTCAACTGTAAGTGAGACTATATGTACCCTTTCTGAATTCTTTTTGATGCCTCCATGATCTCCTTGGTGTTTTCCAAGTACCCTGCAGGGCGTACAATCTCTCAGCTAAGAAGAAACGGAAGTGCCAAGTGATAAACCAACAAGAATGAGAAAGGCCTATAACCTTCGGAGCCTAAAGATATCATTGCTGCCCAAGCCCCGGCTATCAGACCTCCAGGCCTGCTTCCAGCAATTGTTGGAGAAACATAAAGCCCACCAGTCCACTCAGTGACTTCCATGTGAAATCAAGGGTATATGTCATCAAAACTATGTAAGAATGATTACCACTTTTTTGCAGGTAAAGAGAGTATGATTAACTCCATACAATAAGAACTAGAAAGTTATTTCTTTTTCTATACATGGAAGAGCAAAAGGAAAGAGCAAATTATCTCAGACTTACGTGTTTGATTGTTTTGACTAAATTGGTTTCACGGGATCTGTGTTTTTTCAAAAAGACAAATTACATGATTATGTATTTAAGGTTCAGAGCCATGGAAACTCCTCTCACTGAAGTTGATCGTAGTTCATATCTAGTTTTTATTATCACATCAATCAAAGGCGGATCTAGGATTTGATGATTATGGGTTCCAAAGGATTTCAAATTGACAAACAATAATAATCGAATAAAGAAATGAGTAATGATATTCATTATATATTAAAAAAAGTAAAGAACCACTTAAACAAAAAATCTGAATATAAATATTAATTACCATTAAACTTATATTCGATGACTTGACATATTTTGAAAATTATCAATAAATGCATCATTAAATACCATTGCATGGCAGCTAAGTTGCTCGGACTTTTCAAAAATATGGCCGCACCCGTGTCGGATCCTTCAAAAATGCACTATTTTTGGAGGATCCGACACACACCCAATGACTTTGTTGAAGAGTCCGAGCAACATAGCATGGCAGTGTCTAGCAGTGTCGATTAGTATCTGATTGTGAAGACAACAACAAAACTGGAGAACCATCAAGAAATTTTTGTGAACTCTAAGCTCTTTTTGCTTCTTACTCCTTCCATTTCCTTCTACTACACCACTACTGGATTGACACTGTCCTTAAGAAATTATGTTCTTTAAAGATCTTTTACTAAATTACCCATATTAACTATACCCATATTAACTATGTTTTGAAAATCTAAATTAGACTACTGGTAATTGATGTAGTTACTTAATAATAAGAGTAATATTAGAAGAAAGTAATAGAACTCTTTTGATTTGCTAAAATAGATGAAAAAAATATTAATAAAAAGGGAGGAGAGTATATTTTTCAATTTGAGAGTTGATTTGGAAAATTGAGATATGGGATAACTTTAAGCAAGTTTAAAGCCTGAGCAGTGCTTATAATAAAGGAACCGAGGGAAACAGGCTTCGAACCCTTGTCACCGATTAAAGAACATTTAGGTGGGTTCCTTCCACCACCACGGAACTAGCACCACTTTTGTTATGGTTTTCTCATATGACTTTTCTCATACTATATAATGAATTTCTCAAAATAATGGAAGGTTGGGGAAAGTTACTGGGTTCCGGGGAACCCCGCCCAAAACTGTAGATCTGCCCCTTATATCAATTTCCCCAACAACAGTTCATAGAGATTTCTTTCCTCGGGTCGGTAGAAAAGCTTCAAATGGTGAATACTTTGTTGACATGAGTCACTTACCAGCAACAAATTGATTCTGTTAACGTGTAAAAACCAGCAACAAATTAGTCCAGTTCCGGCACATGTTTCAAGAGTAGGAAAATGTATAAGATCTCAGATTACTTTTAAAACAAAAACATGTAAAATGAACATGTAGCATAATGTATCACTTCTTTGCACATGAAGTATAATCACTATACCAAATGTTTCGAGGTATACTATACTTCTCTCTACAACTTTGACATGGATACAGGAAAAGGTAAAGAGGGAATCTCAGAAAGAAAACCATTAAAAATTCAAGACAATATTTCCAGTCACATAAAGGCTACATAGTGCAACATTACGAATGATATACAAATTTCATAATCAAGAGAAAACAAAAATTCCCAATAAAAAAAATGAATCCAAAGGAACAAGTCCATCTCCGATGAACTCTCACAAATTGGATGAGCAGATAAATTGCATAGATTCTGCGTAGAGATGCTCCAATTGAATGTTAAACAATGATATACAGCAAAGGGGCAGATAGCAGCATTTTATACCTTCCTTATTTCACGATTTCTGTACAGAACAACACTTGTTCCTTTTGGGGCCAGCCCATATTTGTGTACATCTACTGAGATTGAGGTTACTCCTTGAACAGTGAAATCAAATGGAGGTACCGGGTAACTGGACAAGAATGATAAGAATCATATGGACAAAGTGTGGTATCTATAAGACAGATATATATAAATGAACTGTTGTAGACAATTTGAGTGTTTACAAAAGAGCTTGTATAAAGGAGGGGAAGAGCAAAGGAACTTTTTATAGAACTATAAATCAAGAGAAGTACAAAATTAGACAAGCAGATTGCAGCACTCTACTTTACACAGCCACAACATAGAGGACAAAGGTACATCAAACATACCCCAGTTTACAAGCAAATGGTAAGACAAAGCCCCCAAGACAAAGGTCAACATGCAAACAAATTTGGTAGCTAGAAGCCAAATCACCAAGCTTCTGCAAGAGAAATTAAACAGTAAATGTTAGTGAGTAAGGGATCCAAAATCCATTATAATTAGCTGCATTGATAAAGATTTAGGAATTGGGAAAAGGTCCGAGCACTTGCCTCAATTGGATCAATTATGCCATGGGGGAAACCAGGTGCCGATCCAACAATCTGTATGTTCATATGTTTCAGTTTGCAGATCAAATACTTGGCATAAAGTCAGGGGCTAAGTAAACAAATTAAGATGAATTCAGAGTCTCAGCTCATTTCTACGGAGATTGAGAATTATAAAATGAAGGAGAACATATAAACAGAATAACTAAAAGATATTAACACACAAACACATTTTACATGTGCTTAAAACCGAGGCTGTGAAGAGCTCCGCCTCAAGGGTGCAAAAGCAAATTGAACTTTCGTCTCTCTCCTCCGTTTGATTCACTGAGGCATAAACCCATTTGAATACATTTTTGGAAAAGATTATCTGAAAAAAAGGCTAATGCTCCTGTAAGTAGAGAAGATACAGTGAATCAGGCCACGAACTTCTTCAGGGCATCTTTCAGTTTCGTCAGAAATTTGAGCACTGCAACCCCTACTAAGAAATCGTCTGCTGAAGGACCTAAGAAGCCCAAACAGAAGAAGAAGAAGAATCATTTTTGAGGTGGCTCAGTTTGTGCCCGATCGGGGTCTCGGTTATCACATGACCAAGACTCATAGGATCACTGTCTTCTATGTAATCACAAAAGTCAATCTTTATAACGATGATAGACACGGTAAGGCTTGGGGACTCCCTTATAGAGATGGTTTACCAATTGCTGACGCACCCAAGAAAATAAGTGGTGTACATAAAAGGTGCTGGTAGTACATTGCAAATTTGAAGAAAGCTGAAGAAAGTACCCCCTAATCCAGATGTTCAAGCTGCTTCCTCTGGTCTAACATATCAGTTCCTACACTATTCTAGCTTCGGAATTTCCAATGTCATTACAACTTTGTTTTGTTTGTGCTGCCATAATCTCAACGAAGTGGTATTCAATGAAGCGTCAGTCTGCTGCCTCCTACCAAGTTAAAGCATCTGGTGCTTTACTTTGGAAGAAATGACGGAAATGTGTGCACACATTTTCAGAAACTGGCTCTTTTTATGTTTTTAGTGATGGACATTTTATCAGAAGAGAGATATGCTCTAGGTCTCCAAGTCTTTCTGATTGTTCCTATCTTTTATTTTATAAAAAAGAAACATTTGCTTAAAACCAGGGGAAATGATTCTAGACCTGCCCAAATCCAAAACTTTACCATTACAGTGTTTTTGTTAATACGTCGCTTAATAGCTTTAACATCTGCTCGAAATTCTTTATCAACAGGGACACGCCACAACTTGATCTTGAAATATTGTGCAGCCTTGTCATATGCTGAGTGTGCAGAAACTGGTATTATCCTACAGTCATGTATGACACTCACTAAATTTAGAGACTGATATTTCCTGGATGGATATTACGGAAAACAAAGGGAGAAAGAGCACATACATTTCTGGTTTAGTGATTCCTTTCTTGGCTTTCATATAGTCACGTGATGATTTGACTGCTAATAATATACTTTCAGTCCCCCCTGATGTCATATTGCCACAAATTTGTCCTCCAGAAGCCTTTTCCTTACTACCAAGAATTGCAGCTGTCATCGCAACCACTTCTGCTTCAAATCTAACAACACTTGGGAATACACTCAGATGTAGAGGATTGGTATGAGCAAACCTGAAATAAGAAATATCTATTTATACTGAAAGCAGATATGGAAAATTTTTATGATAAGAAAGCTAAAATAGAAGGTGTATTTGCCTGTAAAAGAAAACTCAACAAGTGCACTCCTTCCCATGTCGACAACAAATAAGAATATGAAAATAAATATATTTTTTTTTTTAAAAAAAAAAGCTAATTGGTTAACAATGGCGTCATCAAACCTAATCACATTTGATAATAAGATAGACTACATGACTCAGATACACCATCATGAGCAGAGTAGCGTGCTTTGTTTTTTCAAGTCAGTCGCAGATGAACAGAAATGTCAACATATGTAGCTTGGGCAAAAATAACACAACAGATTTGAGATCTATTATTCTAATCCAAGATGTCCAATAAATAATCACAAACAATTTCTGCCAGATGACAGACCTTAATACGCCATGTATGAATAGTGCACTTAGAATGTCGAGAAAAGGTTAATTTATTCAAGGAAATCAAGGGGTATAAAATGGTAAAGTTACCAATCCATTTTAAAAGAGAAAAAAAGGATATAGGGCTATGAGATCGGACAAAACCCTGATTAACAGTTGCTAAACATTTCGGACGTTCAACTTCATCTTCATCTAGCATGGTTAGCATGTAAAATATGACATTTTCTGTACCCCTGAAGCATTATTAACTCATTAAATACATTTTTCAGGTCTTAATCAATGTAGCATCGTTTACATTGTTGGTTGTGTCTCTTTATTGTAAACTCTGATCTCTGTATACGTAGTACATACCACAGGGAGATTTTCAAGAGACTAAATTTGCTCCCTCTTCCTCTTTTGTTGAATCATATACTCGATAATTGATTCTTTATGACAGAAGGTTTAATACGAAAAAGATACATGAAAAGAAACAACCCTCCCTTGATCAGTTAACGCAAATAAAGCAACTAAATATACATATATACACAACGGATGAATAATCTTACATGCAACATGCCTCGTTTATCAATGAAAAATGTCCCTCATTCTCATTTCCACCAATATAGCTGCTCAGAAAATAGGAAATCTGTTAATCTTTCTACACAGGTTAAAGAGCAAAAGAAATAGTTTAATTGAAAACAGAAATATATATAATTCTAAACTACTAGCTAAAAACGTATAACATAGTGCAATAATTATGGAAACATACACGGTACCCGAACATTTGCCCTGCCAGCTCACATCTTTTTGTTTCTCATCTTTCATTTGCACTAGGACTTTATCACCTAAACCTGACTTCGGCAACTCAGTTCTCCATCCATCTCTATTACTAGAACCTTGCAACTTATCCACTATCTGTCCAGTTCGACAACAAATTTTGAAGCCGAAGAATGTCAGATTTATAATCAGAAATACAGACATTAGGGGAATCTTAGTAGCTTAGTTGGTTAGTTACCTGAACTTCCACCTTGTTGGTGAGGGTTTGATTCCCCACATTGTAATCCCCTCCCCCATTCCCCTTCCCCTACCCCCAATTTTATTTTATTTTTTTAAAAAAAGAAATACAGACATTAACCATTGACACATTTTAATGCTTCCAAATAGATGCACAAGTAAGAACAGAATATTAATCAGGCACTTCCTTTGCGACAATTATTTTACTAAAACAAGTTGAACAAACCTACATCACATTCTCTTGGAATGCAGCCCTTCCCTACACCTTGGACTTTGCTTGAACGCAAGATATATTGTGCATCGGGCTACCCCCTTTTTTTTTAAGCTGAACAATACAAACCTAAATGTATGCAACAGAATATTTAGCCTAGGTAAAAATTTAAAAAACACCCAGGTGAAACAAACCTAAATAGAATGGCGTGATATATGGATTGAATGATTTGATAGTGGAATTACTTCAATCTAGATTGCTAGTCCATCCATTCCAACTTATACAACACATTTTCCACCTTGGAATGTTCCATAATGTTTGACTCTATTCCTCGAATAATATTGTTTTACATAATTTTCCCAACATTCAATAAGAACTTCGATTAGATGATTTCTCAGCTGTTTAACTTTTCAGCCATTATTGTTAATATAATACACGAGTCAAACTAATACCTTAAACTCCTTTTTTTAAGTCAAACAAAAGCAGTAATTTCATTTAACTTTTTTGCAGAATCAAACAGTAATTCACCAAACTGTGATAATCACTGATAGAAACAAAAACGCATTCAATGAAGTATTTAATACTCAAAATTAACTCACCTTCTGCTTCTCAGAGTCAATGTACTTTTTAACACCAGGGACCAACCTATATATAAGATTCAAATATTAAAATACATATCAAACTGGAAATCTCAATTAATGATAAGAAACTCAGTCAGAAGCTACAAGTGTGTATATACTGTATATATAAAACAACAGTTCAGGTGTACAATACTTTTTTCTTATCGACACACGGATAAAAATTGAAGAGATGCAAGGAATTAATACTTGATGGCGCTCATAAAGAAGCTAATAACCGTGGCTTTGAGTCCTCGTTCGTGAAAAACAAGGAAGATGGATTGAAGAATTCGAGCCAATAGAAGAGAAAAGAGAGGAGCAAGTAGTAGAGTTAATGGGTCATATTCAGATAAAAAGGAATTTGCTGAAACTCTGTACTGATTCACCCATGCTGGAATCCGAAACTCCATCGCCGATCGTCTTCTTGATTTTTTATCCCTTCTCTTTCTGGTTCCCTTGGTTGAGACTAGTGTGTTGTACTTAAATCTCGTTTTGATTTTAATTTTTGTTATTAGTAATTTGCTTGCTCCATATAGCAAGCGATGCGTACATACAAGTTATCTATTTTTCCTTTAACTCGCGTGGTATGCTTAGCTTTTGCTATCAACCGTGCCTGATTGGCTAACCATCTTTCTTTTTATTATTATTATTATTGAAAATGCAAAACGATAAATATACCTTCAAACTGTGATAAGTGATATCAATATATTTTTTATCATATTTTATATACACATATATCTCTGTTATTAATAAAATAATATGTATATGTCTCTCACATTAATGGTAGACGTATGTTTGCCCAAAGTATGACATAAGGTATGTATGTACCATTTATCATAATTCAGGATATATTTGTCTTTTTTTTTTTAATATTCTTATCCAAGATAATTTATCTAAACCTACTATCCGACCCAATAAATGTATTGAACCCTTTCAAACCAACTCGCCCTAACCTCTATTTTTTTATTCCAAATTCGATACTATGAACCCCAATCAAATTACGGTGATCGATCGTTGCTACTAGTTGGCGTTTGCTTGTTGGAAGGAGTAGATATTAAGTCGAAAGTGACTGGAGCTAGGAGCGCGATGATGATTCGTCAGTGGGATGTTTTCGATTGAGTCTGAAATCGAAATATGCCTTCATTTTAAAAAAATGATCAATGTGTGTCATGAAACTAGAAAGTGACATAAATAAATTTTATGCACAATATCGTCGTTTAAATTAGATAATGCATTTTTATTGTGCAGTATCCATTTTTTTTTAAGATAGTGCACAAAAAAACTGCACAGTGAATTATTTTTTTGTGAATAGTGCAAAGTGCACTTTTTTTGTGCACTATTCGTTTTTTATCCACATAATGCACAAAAATAGTACATTATTAATTATTTTTCTGTGAATAGTGCAATGTACACTTATTTTGTGCACTATTATTTTTTTATCCACATAATGCACAAAAATAGTTTACTATTAATTATCTTTTTGTGAACAATACACTTTTTTGTGCACTATCTATTTTTTTTCAAAGTGAAAAGTACACTTTTTTATGCATTATTCATTTTTTCACATTGTGCACAAAAATAGTGCACTATTAATTACTTTTCATATAATGCATTAATTTTATGCATTATCCATTTAATATTACGTAGTGCGTGCATTTTCTTTTGTGCATCTGTGCACTATCTTTTTTCATTTAGTGCACTATTTCAGTAGACTTTTTTTTTGTTATTTTATATAATGTACTATTTTAATATACTTTTCTTCAGTTTTTCATATGGTGCACTATTTTAGTGCTCTTTCTCTTTTTTTTCATATTTTTCTTTTTTATTTTATTTTTTAAAAAAAAAGTATTGCACCATTTATTTCATATACTAAATTTGCACTTTATCCAATTTTTTTTGTGAACAAAGTACACAATTTTAGTGCATTATATAAAAAAAATTAAACAAATTTAATGCACTATATAAAAAATTGAACAAAGTGCAAATTTAGCATATGAAATAAATGGTGCACTAATTTGTTAGAAAAAAATCTATGAAAAAAATGAAAAAGTGCACTAAAATAGTGCACCATATAGAAAATTGAAGGAAAGTGCACTATATATATAAAAAAAATCATTGAAATAGTGCATTAAATAAAAAAAATAGTGCATGCACTATATAAAAATAAATAGATAGTGCATCAAACTAGTGCACTATATGAAAAATAATTAATTGTACATTATTTTTGTGGTGAAAAAAATGAATAGTGCATAAAAAATGTGCACTTTCCAATGTTGAAAAAAAATATATAGTGCACAAAAAAGTGCATTATTCACAAAAAGATAATTAATAGTGAATTATGTAAATAAAAAAAGAATAGTGCACAAAATAAGTGCACTTTACACTATTTATTTTAAAATAATTAATAGTGCACTATTTTTATGCACAATATGGATAAAAAAAGGATAGTGCATAAAAAAAGTGCACTTTGCACTATTCACAAAAAAAACTAAGTGTGCATTATTTTTATGCACTATGTGAATTAAAAAGGGATGGTGCACAAAAAAAGTGCACTTTGCACTATTCACAAAAAAACAATTCATTGTGCATTCTTTTTATGAACTAAAAAAATGAACGGTGCATAAAAAAATTACACTATCTAATTTAAACGGCGGCAGTTCCCACACCGTTAAAAAAGATATTGTGCTCAAAATAAGTGCACAAAGCTTATTCATGTCACTTTCTAGTTCATGACATAGATTGATCATTTTTTTAAAATGAAGACATATTTCAATTTCAGACTCTTTTCGATTCGGCGAAGACGGTGCCTATATGGTGTTGATTGGTGGTGAATAGTATTTTTCGATGAAATTTTGTTGAAAATTAAAACGTGAGGGGGTTCAATTTATCAGTGTTCTTTTTAGATGTTATGGGTTAGTGATTTATTTTTAATAATGATAGTAGTGAGTGTAACTATATTGTGTGTGTATATCGTTATAGGGGTGAATAAAACACGTTTGTTAGATACGCGTCTCTTGAACTTTAATTGGTATCGAATCGGGTAGTGAATTTAGGTTAATTATATGGGATAAAAGAATGAAAATAAAAAAGGGATAAATATACCCCCAAATTATAATCAAGTACATATGCCCTCTGTCATACTTTGGGTACACATATGCCCTTACCGTTAGTGTAAGGGGCATATACATATTATTTCATTAACGGTAGATTCTTATATGTACTCAAAGTGTGACGGAGGATATATCCGTATCATTTCTCATAGTTCAAGAGTATATTTACCCCTTTTCTATATTGAAAATAATAAAAATAATGACATGAAAAAATAGTCTCTCTAAAAAAAGCTACTTCAAAGTCAAGTCTTCCATACCTTTTAACTCTAGAAAAGGTGTGAGAAAACGTACCCCTAACATTTACTTCAAACATACTTTTTTTTTCCTTTTTGAGACAAAAGTTAACATAATTATTGTTTATAATTATAAAATTATTTTATTAAAGTATTCTAAGATTCCAACTAATCTTTAGGATGAACTTGAAGTTAAAAAAAATTACAAAAATTATACTCTTAAAATTATTTTTTGATTTTTGAAAACAGTAATTTACTCTTTTTGGAGAGAGTATCTCCTTACTGATTATAAAAGCACAAAATTTTAATTTTCATATTTCTTTAATTGCCCATTGAGAGCAACAATACGTCAATTTTGACATTGTTGCAATCGTAGCTGACTCTACTTGATATTTCACAAATTTAGTCACACAAATTTTAACCCAATTAAAAACTAATGCTACTATGAATAACATTGAGATCAAGTATTCACTTATACATGTATTTTCATCATTGAAAATATTTAACGATATGAGTGTGTAGGTGTAGGTCTATATTGAATTGATAAAGAAGAATCTTGAAATAATGTATCTATTAGCAATCTCATTAACTCACACACCTATCCAAATAAGAACTCCAATTCTGATTGTTGTCACAATCTGAGTCTATACTCTGGAAGCAACACGATAATTAGAATCGCAATTAATCCCAAGCTAATCCATGGTACTAGCATGACATTAAAACATATACTAAAATAACTGTGCGGAAGCTAAAACAAAATATGTGGATGATCAAATCTAAACTAAACAATAATTTGATATGTCTTAACTCTCTTTAAAACTCTCTACGCAAACTGATGAGTTGTTGGGATAAATCCCCAGCTAACTCTAAACATCTGAATCTGAACTTGAGTTTGATAAAATGTACTAAAATAAATCATCCTCAAATGATGAGGACTCACTACAACTGTTGTTGAACAAGCACTAGAGCATCAAAGTCTATATCATAATAGAATATATCACAAAAGAAAGGTATGTGGTCAGTACTTTGAATATATTGAGCATGTGAGACATGTAAGTCATAAATATTGTATACAACCATGCTGAAAACTGAAATCATGTTGAATTAAATAATTTACCTAAAAAAAGAATAATCTAATATACAGTGACCTAAGAGTAAAATGATGCATTTAACATAATTTTGTGGGTCATGTTTAGGTCATACTAAACTATTTTTATCGGAGAATATCTTAACCGATATATATCATAAGAGAAAACTCAACATATACACACTATTGGAGGGGGAGGTGTAATATACCTTGTCAAGGGTATAAATCTATAATTGACGTGTATCCACTAAACTGAGCCTATATGAGCGCAATAAGAAATGATGTGGTACGTAGTTTGAAAGTTGAATTATCTGAAACTATAGTTCGCTCGGTGCTAAATACCTTAAATTTTATATAAATACTCATAATAGATAGCTAAAATCTGAAAATAAGCATGAATTAGTTCATATTATCTTATTAACTAATGTTCTAAAATACTTGAATTAGATACTTGACATAACTGATTTATGTGATCATAAGATCAAATTACTCTAAATTATTCGGGATCATGATCAATTGGGATAAATCATGCTAAATTCTTTATAGGACATTAAGTTAAGAATTCTAAAAATATAATTCATGCACAACTGTATAAATTAAGTGAAAATCACAAGGAAAATATGTTACACTAAAGATCATGAAGTTTACATTTGAATGGGTATAAATCCTAAGTCATGAACTCATAAATCCATAGTAAAAACTAAAGACATAAGCGTGAAAGGAAATTCTTACTAAAAGTTCCACACACATACATTGAAGAATTCTTGGACAGAATTTACAAAATTTTGAACTTGTTAAGAATCCTAAACTTAGGCCTGGGAGAGCTTGAATTGATTTTTTTTTATGTTTTGAGTGTTAGGAGAGGGAATGAGTGATTTAGGTCAACTAATTACCTTTATATCACCTAAAGAAGCCTTAGACAATGTAATTTAAGTATTGAAAAGGTTGGTACGGATAAAAATACCCCCAAGAAATTTATTTCAAAATTTTGGAAATTAGACATCATGAGCTATAATACAACTCGTACTATTAAACCATTGACTGTGGTTTGGACTCGTAAGTCCTGGGACATTTTTGAATTAGAATTATAAGTCTAGAGTTGACCCATACTTTGATTCCATGAATAGTACTTTGACTTGTAGTTACTGGAGTCTATTTTCTACCTTGAGGCCACGATCTCATTCTAGTACTCATGATATCTGTCCACGAGTCATGGTTTCGGCTCTTGATCGTAAGAGAAATTTATTTCTAACGACCCGAGTCTACACTTTGAAGTGGCATAGTACATAGAACCATAAGTGGTCCCAAGCCAACTTATGGCACTAACATGACACTAAAACATATACTAAAATAACTATACAAAAGCTAAAATAAAATATTTGGATGACTAAACAACTGGAATAACCAAATAAAACATTTAGCCTGAATTCAAATCTAAAGTAAACAAAATCTAATCTACCTATCACTATTTGTAATGACCTATCCATTGTTACTAGTAAACATCTCGAGATCGGTGCTAGATATGGATATTTTCTAGACTATATTCGTAAACTTGTGTGGGGCCATGTATGTTAAAATTTTATAATTTAAAAAATTGGGTCAGGCTGACGTCAGTCCACTATAGCAGGATTTATTCCACTATAGCAGTGTTGTTATAGTGACACACATGCTGCTATAATGACATAATGCAGACTAGGATACCTATTTAAGTAGGTTTTATTTCTTTTCTCCACTTGAGTTTAGATAAATAATGTGGGAGGATTTAAAACCTCTTAGGGTTGCCTCCCATGTCTTGGAACCATGTAGAAGAGGAAGAAGGGAGTGTGGATGGGTGCAAACCTATGGATTTTCAAGGATTAACGTGTCTGTGATCTTGAAAAAGTTGGAAGTTGCATTCATTTATTCTTTCTATAGTTAGTTGACATCGATGTAAGCTAAGGTTAATTGAGTAGTACAGACCCGAGTTTGAGAGCATGAATGTAACATAGATGGAGGGACATTTAACGTCTAGGCTTTCGAGCACAGACTTAGGATGACTAAAATTGGTTAAAATTTAGATAATGTACAATTATAGGCTTTTCACGATCCGAACCGTGGCCCAGGTCGTGATGGACATACTGAGCCATAAAGGCCCGGGCGCCCCTCTCTATCTGGAAATCATGCACAATGTTCATAGAATATAAAGAAAAATGCAGAAAATTATCATACAAAAACATGGTCAATCTCATAAGTAAACTGAACAATTCGAAAGAAAGTTCTCAACATTCAAAACACATGACCCCAGTCTGCTAAATCTCTAACAATACAAGAATCAATATACGTCTAAAAACAATGACAAGGCCCCCAGTCGGATAATGAAACAAACAAAATAGTAATGTCCAATACCCAAGACCTTCCGAAATATGGGAGACTCACCATCTGCAAACTTCGGACAAACAATCTACAACTTAGCGTGACCCCGATACTGTGCCTCAGATCCTTAAATATAGGGGGTCAATACAAATGTACTAGTACGCAGAGCAATCTAAAATAACATATTTTTATATAACATAAGTGAGAGAAATTTATGAAATATTTTTCATACAATATATGAAAACACATGGGCATACTTACAAGACTTTGAAATCATGACTCTCTCTTTATCTTACTTCTGAGATAGATGGTACACCCTACATTTCTACAATCCCACGGGCTATATGGAATTCGCCCTTGACTCGGCAGCCAAGCCCCCAATCCAAATTTGCCGCAAAGATTGGAGTCCTAATCACTATTCTAGTATACCAGTGTCTTAAGGACAAGTATACATTGGCATTATCCAATTATATCACCCGAATCGACAAAACTCGATTTATAGCGATGAGCCCTTACACTCAAACACCTTCTTCGGGTAACCATCTACCTCTCTTTAGGCCCAATTATAGTTCTTTAAACATCATGCTTCATATACAAAGTCATTCAATGTTTAAAATCTTAAGTGCATATCATCACAGGGTATCATCATACCCAGACTTGCAAATCGTTCGTATCATATCATATCAATTCCACGGCCCTTCACATTCAAATCATGTTATTTGGATCATCCAAATCAATTAAACAGTACAAAAGAATTTGTAATTTAAAATACATGACAACTTATGCAAAGATTCTCATCTTTCAATTCTTAAAAATATAGTGTCCAATCACTTTGCATCAAACCATGCACTTCTTTAAATCATCACTATTCATTTATATAAACAAGAAAACACCCCCTCTTAAGTTTATAATCAATATCAAGTCCTTAAACAATAGTAAAAACATTTGTATCATGCGTCTCAATATGCAAGTGAATAATTCATAACATATGAAAACAAGGGGCTTTATAACAACAGAGGCATTATAAATGCTCATGATCTCAATTCAACATTCAAACTCAAAAATGCATACATACTTATATACAAGTACAAATCAAATTTAAGGGAAGGCTCAAGACCAAAACATTATATCATTGAAAAGGATTCATAATGCATATTCTTCATTGTTCTCAAAACCCTTCATGAATATATGATTTCATAATTTCAAAACATACTAAGACAATTTCAATATGCCCACGAAGTTTAGGACAGCCCTACATACCTCAGATTACTTAGTTCGAAGGATAGAACTTGAATCTTGATTGGTTTTCTTGGAAATATTGACTTAAGAGCTTGATTCTTGATCTTTGGGGTTTTAGGGTTTTCTTGAAGAGGAGAAGAGAATAATGATGCAACAAATGCTCTTTGGGGGATTAAATCTTGTGTTTTGGACGGTTTTGGATGAGGTGAATGACCCTAGTGCCCTCAAATATGCGGAAACAAAAATTGGAAAATAAGAAAGTATGCTATGGAGCGTGTGTCGCATGCTCTGGAGCACTGAAATAGAGCGTGCACCGCATACTCTATCATGGTCTCCCTCAGGGGTGGAATGGAGTGTGCGCTGTGGGCTAATTGCGCGACCTCACTGCCTCTCTCACGAAAATAGCTATAACTTTTTGCTCGAGTATCGAATTAAGGCGTAATTAGTATCATTGGAAAGCTGACGCAATTATCTATAATTTGGTAGTTTTGAGCTGCAAAATTCTACTTGTATCGAAAGTTATACTCATTCAAACTCAACCCCTGTAAAATTGAATACAAAGATTTAGCCAAATCAAAGGTTCTTAGCTCAACTTTGCTCTAAGTGACTCCTGTGAAGATTTTTCACCTCGAAAACACTTCAAACACGAGGATAAAAATCATAACACTTATTCTCACTTGGAAATAATGTCTATTAGAGCTTACACACTTAGGAACAACAGTTCAATTTCTAGTTCGAAAATGCCGGGTGTTACATTATCTCCCCCTTGGGATCATTCATCCCCTAATGATGGGTAGGGGATTTTTGAAGCTCTAAAAGTGTAGAATAAAGAATATAATCCCGCATTGAGTATTTTTCTACAACGAAATATAAAAAGGTATAAAATGAGCTTCATGATAACCCCTAGTGAACATATAAGCACGAAGCGCAAGGTAATGAGACTTTACATAGGGATGATCTTGCACATGAGTTCTATGAATCATAATCATCACAATATAAGGCATATGTTAATTTGGTGATGAAAGGTCTGATTTACATCGGTACTAATCATGAAATAAGGTTATCATGGGACATAGGATTAGAATCATTCTTTACCTTACAAGGTACAACAAATAGACTTAAACTTAGAGACACTACTCGGCTATGCCCCAACATTAAATAACATACTTCACACTTTCCATCTTACATTTCTACAATCACACATCTAACCAGAAGAGTTTGAGTCCTACTGTAAAGTGCTTTTATGTTGAATCCTAACTCAGAGTAACAAGGTGCTAACTTAAGCTACGGGACCTGGTACTCTATATTCCATTTAGAATATTATTTTGCCTTATCACTACCATCAAACACACTCGAGTTCTAAATTTAGGGAGTACTAGCCACATAGTACATTGATTTGTGTTTTCATCAACCACAACATTCAAGTCTATCATTACTACACCATTCATGAATTTTCCCCACTAAGACCAGCAAATTCAATCATTTTCACATAGATTTTTGCCTTATATCTCCTTCCTAACTATTTCACATAACCAAAGTTCATTTCCTTCTTCCTCCTTCTCCCATGTCCTTAGCTCAAAAAATCACATAAAAAAATTTCACCTTTAAGAGCATCAACTCACCTACCTAAAACATCACCACGATTCCACAACCACTATCATACTAACATACAAAGGGTTATTGAGGGACCCAAGCATAAGCATCATGAATGGGAGAAACACTACTCAATCATAACTTATATTCATTAATCTATTAAGGTAGGACATGAGGTAAAGATACGATTGAATAGACACTAAGTGCTTCAGATATCAAGTGTCTGGATCATAAGTAAGGAGTCGTTCGACATAAACACAACAAAACATGATTTCTTAGGACAGACTACAGTGAGAAACACGGGTGCACATATCTCATGATTTGTATAACATAAGGTCGGAATTCATAAGGTCAGTGATTGAGACAAGGATTGCTACTTGAGGCTGTTGCTCCTCATTTTATTTGCATAAACCTTATCACTCTATCTAATCCCATCATAAAAATAAATCAATAACATGTAAAAACATAGTTCCTTAGAACCAAGCATGATTTGGTACAAAGATTTATGGATCATGAACAACATAACATAGAGCTTAGATACTTGGAATATTAGACCACTGAGGGACATTATTGCTTCTAGTTTGGAGGTCGGGACTTGACATGATTTACATAGAGAACTCGAACCATAGGCATAGGTATGACTTGAACACATGGCGTAAGACATTAGCAAAATAATCTTCTAAATTAAAGTAGGAGGAACATGCTTGAGTAGGAATAGGTTTATCATGACTCCTCCCCGCAACTTGCCACATTGAGAAAATTTGAGAACTACCTTAGTTCACCATCTCTCCCTTAGATCAAAGTCACAATTCTATACTTGCGAACATAACCTCATATCAAATATATAGCCACAACCCTCAACACAAAAGGGATATCACCATATACATAAACTCTAAACTCTCCCCGATAAACTATACTCTGAAGGCCTTGCTTTCCGAAAATACTACTCTTAACTTTCGCTAGCCTTTACATCCATCACCCTACAACTCACACTCTCATGAGCGTACATATCCCACCCCTTATCACATAAAAATCCACTCTTCACTACTTAACATTCTAACATTAGACCGCTAATCACATAGCTTACATCATGATAAAAATTTTAAGACTATATCAAAGGCATATACTACCTACCTATATTTCCTCAATTAAGCTCTAAGGAACATTACACAACAACTCCTTAGTCTTTCCCATACTAGAAAATCCAAGAACATGAACTAGGTATATGCAACACTTATACCATAAAATCTTACCTAACGCCATATTACCAGGGGGACAACTTATTTTTATATACTTACACCCTTATCTACTTAATGACTCAACCATGATTCATCACTCCTAACACTAATCTTTATGACTATATATATCTATATATATCATAATTTTCCACTCCTTATGCTGCAAGTTGCCAACCTAGGTTATTTTAAACATTACATCAGGCCAACTTCTTTATTCCCATAACATACATTATCAATCTTGAGCTACTATTCTCACCACTACACTCTACATATAAAATTCAAACCTATTGTCTGACAATGCTAATCATATGGAGCATGCCATATACTATATAATCGATCGAATAGAAATATCAACCTAAGTTTCATATTTCACATAACTATGGCCCATAAGTTCATTCTTTCCACGACATTATTACTACACCTCAAAATCTAGTACATACCTCCTTACATGAAGTACTAGTTGACAACTACTAGAGGAAGAAAAATCAAGGGGGTAAAGTCACATAATAAGGATAGTCGATCTTAATCTTATATTATAACCCATTACGATCCTATCAACACATTGTACTTTATCACATCATAGTTACTTATCCATGCATACATCACAACTACCTTCAAAATTCCATATACAATAATGAGTCTTTACTTATAACTTATTGGCTAATCTAACCGTCTTCATTCATAGCCTATAAGGGATGTCTATAACCATCATACCTATCCATTCTGAGATTCTTCCCTATTTTGAATAAATAATAATCTTAGCCAGCCACTTCATTTACAAACTACCATACAGTCTATAATTATTGCTACCACATCAATCTATCACTATAAAATAACAACCCACTCCTCAATCCATGATTATTCAACTAAAACTATTTATTTACACAAAAGTCACCCTCACACTAACTTCTAACCTTGTGACTTCACATCACCAACTTCTTAGATATCTCACTACCAATAGGTCATGACACTTTAAGATATACTACTACTCGGGTGAAAATATAGGTCCAATATTATGCTACACATCATTACCCTTAAGCATGACATCTGCAATAAGAATTTTGAAAGGGGACTGAATACACTTCATACCTTAGGATGGAAAGCATGATTTCATCAGAATAAAGGTATACACTCAAATCAATACGCCTTGCAGCACTAATGGACTCCTCTCAAGTTTTTGTGCTATCTTATAACTTTATGGATAACTCAATCAGAGAGAACCACATAACTGGGAGAGCTAGAATCTTAGACTTATATGCCTCGACAATGAGGCATGGCCCATGAAATTAAAATAAGGAAGGAATTTGGATAACTTTCTTATGGACGACACTATAGCACGAACTAGAGTATGAAAGCATAAGAAACAACTCCTAAATTCCCGACAGCCTCCTAATTATATGTGTGGTGCACAACACACCCATAAGCAAGACTCTACTATACACGACTTCACAGACATCCTGGGACCATAAACCGTGCTTTGATACGAAGTTTATCACGACCCGAACCGAGGCCCTAACCGTGATGGATATCTCAAACCATGAAGGCCAGGGCTCTCCTCTCTATTTGGCAATTATGCACAATGTTCATACAATATAAAGAAAAATATAAAAAATTATCATGTGGAAACATGGTCAATATCATAAGTAAATTGAACAATTTGAAAGGAGGTTCTTAACATTCAAAACACATGATACCAGTTTGTGAAATGTCAAACAATATAAGAATCAATATATGTCTAAAAACTGGGATAAGTCCCCCAGCGGACCATGAAACAAACAAAAAAGTAATGTCCAATACCCAATACTTTCCGAAATAAGGGAGGCTCACCATCTGCAAACGTTGGACAAACAATCTACAACTTAGCGGGACCCCAAGACTGTACCTCTGATCCTAAAATATAGGGGGTCAATATAGACATACTGGTATGCAGAAAAATCCAATATAATATATTTTTATATAACATAAGTGAGAGCAATTTATGAAATATTTTACATTCAATATATGAAAACACATGGGTATACTTAAAAGACTTTGAAACGTTTCTTTGAAATTATGACTCTCTCTTTATCTTACTTCTGAGATAGATGGTACACCCTATATTTCAATAATCCCATGAGCTATATGGAATCCACCCTTGACTTAACGGCCAAGCCCCCATTTCAAGTTTGCCGAAAGGATTAAAGTACTAATTACAATTCTAGTATATCAGTGTCTCAAAGACAAGTATACATTGACATTAGCCAATCATATCACCAGAATTGTTAAAACTCAGTTTCCAGCAATGAGACCTTACACTCAAACACCTTTTTCGGATAACCATCTGCCTATCTTTACGGCCAATTATAGTTCTTTAAATATTATGGTTCATATACAAGTTCATTTAATGTTTAAAATCTTAAGGGCATATCATCGCAGGGTATCGTCATACCCAGACTTGCAAGTCGTTTGTATCATATCAATTCCACAGCCTTTCACATTTAAATCATGTTATTTGGACCACCCAAATCAATTAAATAGTACAAGAGGATTTATAATTCAAAATACATGACAACTTATGCAAAGATTCTCATATTTCAATTCTTAAACATATGGTGGCCAGTCACTTTGCATCAAACCATGTACTTCTTTAAATCATCACTATTCATTTATATAAATAAGAAAACACCCTCTCTTCAGTTCATAATCAATATCAAGTCCTTGAACAATAGTAAAGATATTTGTATCACACGTCTTAATATGCAAGTGAATAATTCATAACATATGAAAACAAGAGGCTTTATAACAACATAGGGATTATAAATTTTCATGATCTCAATTCAACATTCAAACTCAAAAATTCATACATACTTATATACGAGTACAAGTCAAATTCAGTGGAAGGCCTCAAGACCAAAACATTATATCATTGAAAAGAATTCATAATGCATATTTTTTAAATTATTCTAAAAACCTTTCATAAATATATGATTTCATAATTTCAAAACTTACTAAAACAATTTTAATATGCCCATGAAGTTTAGGATAGCCCCACTACCTCAGATTACTTAGTTCAAAGGATAAAACCTGAATATTGATTGGTTTTCTTAGAAATCTTGACTTAAGAGCTTGATTCTTGATATTTGGGGGTTTAGGATTTTATTGAAGAGTATAAGAGAATAATGATGAAACAAATGCTCTTTGGGGGCTAACTTTTGTGTTTTGGATGGTTTTGGGTGAGGTAAATGACCCTATTGCCCTCAAATACGCGAAACCAGAAACTAAAAAATAAAGAAGCGTGCTATGGAGCATGTGTTGTATGCTCTAGAAAACCAAAATTGAGCATGTGCTGCATGATCTATCGCGGGCTCCCTCAGGGGTGGAATGGAGTGTACGCCGCAGGCTAATCGCGTGAACTCACTACTTCTCTCACGAAAATGTTATAACATTTTGCTCGGGTATTGGATTAAGGAAAAATTGGTATCATTGGAAAGCTGAATCAATTATCTACAATTTTGAGTGTCTTGAGCTGCAAAATTTTACTTGTATCAAAATTTATACACGTTTAAAGTAGACCCTTGTAAAATTGAATACAAAGATTTAGCCGAATCGAAGATTCTTAGCTCAACTTTGCTCTAAGTGACTCCTATAAAGATTTTTCACATCTAAAGAACTTTAAACACGAGGATAAGTATCATAAAACTTATTCTCACTTGGAAATAGTTTCTATTAGAGCTTATGCATGTAAGAATAATAGTTTAATTTCTAGTTAAAAATACGGGGTGTTACAGGGCTATTTATATGCCTTATCATGTTATACTTATTTATGCTATATTTTGGATGGTTCTCTATTGTGGACTCATATTTGAGGTAGTGAGAAGTGTGAAATTATTGATTATTAATTATTCCTTAAGAAAAGTCATAATACCATGAATAGTGTGTGTGAGCTTTCGAATAATCTAGTGTGACAATTCTTAATTTCATCTTAGAATAGAACATTAATGTATGTGTCATGATTTAACCCCTTAGATAGTAGTGTAGGTGATGGTATTGGAGTTAAATCCAATTTGTACTAACTATGCATGTTAATTACTTTGTAGTGTGGCTTGTTAGTGCATGTTATTTGGTGTGGTCAATGAAAATGATTTTATGTTGTTGTATGATTTTGACCTACCTTATTGTTAAATATGAATTGTTTTGATAATTAAAACGTTCTCACAGGTTATTGGTGAAACAAGGTTGGCAGACATTTGCGTCTGGGGTTTAGTACATATAGGTCATGTCTAGAAGGTGGATACATTACCAATAGCATGTATGTACAAGGTTCAGGTGAGTTTGATAGTTCCTTTAGTGAATCGGGAAATATATTTATATGGACAATTACTTGTTTGATTTACCTTGAATTATCTTGACTGAACTTGACTTGGTGATAATATATTGACTTGTTGATTGTAATCCTAAACTTCTTATTTAATACTTGTTATTCTACGTGTATGTTAGTTTTCAACATGGATTAACTTGTGTTACTATATTTTATTTAAGTGTTGGTTGCTTAGAACTTAACCATTAATTCTTATTGTGGCTTGAATCATTATATTGCCTCGGGTGGCAAAATGATCGATAAGGTTAAGGATGATTAAGGAGTTCTATATTGGTGGGATAGGGAGGACATGTGTAAGTTATGGGTTAAATATGATCTAATGTCGACGGATGGGGGGCTGGTGGATAGGTCACTTGTCCGAATGGGTATTCTCCATCTATGTTAGGTGACTATTAAGTTCTTGACTTAGACGTAGGGCTTTCCCTTGCTGTAGTTGTCCTTAGATATTATGTTTACCCCCGGTATAAGGCCAATGTTAGTGGTTTGGAGTGGTAGAGTCATAAGAGAAAGAGCAGTTTCTCGTATTCTAAACCAAAATCTAGTAAGAAGATTGAAAGGAATATTAAGGGATTGGGTAATGAGTGTAAGAAAATACATGTTGTTTTTTGAATTTGTAATTTATATTTGTGTAATGAAATTTGGGTCAATGATGAGGCTTAATAGTACATGTAATTCGTACTGATGCTACTCTTGCTATAACCTTTTTAGGTAAAGTCTTTTGCATGAATTAGTGTTGGTTTCTTAATTAATTTAACAGTTATCCTTCAATAGCTCCCACTTCTCTCATTCATGATGGAAGCTGTGTCCAGTTTTATTTTTCTTTACCAACCCTTGTACCTGTTTAGACTAGATCCTAGGGTTGTTATAATTTCATACTATTTTTCAAGAATTTTCTATAATAAATTTGGTGTTATTTTTTAATTAAAAGCTTCTGCTTGATTTCTCAAGGGGATAGTAAGGGGTTCTCCTATCTAGGTGGATTAGAATAGGTGCCCTCATGATTCATAGTTTGGGTCGTAATAAATTTGGTACAAGAGCCTAGGTTATCAGTCTCTCAGTACAAGGTAAAATATCGAGAAGAGTCCTGTAGATTGGTGTGTTGACGCGCACATCTAATCTTTGGGGAGCTATGATACATTAAGGAAATAGTTCCACTTCTTTCCTTTCTCTCATGAAGTTGTGTGGTTGACGCATAAGTTGAGTCTAATTGGTATCTCTTGATTCCAGTTGGTATCTTAACTAGGCAAGTAGATGTCACTTGACTTCACTTAGAAGGATACAAGAAACACAAATTAGAACCAAGAAGGTTCCAATTGGTATCCGTGAGTAAGAGATATGTAGGAAATACTAGATGACCCACTCAGGTTCATCATGGGTGCAATTAGAAGTTCTTAATGAGACATGAAGAAATGATAATTGATTTTGACTTTTCTTGATTTCATATGTTGTGATTGTAGTTGCTTGATTTTCTTGAGTCTATGTTATGTAAATATTGTGAGTTGCCATATGTTGTGTGGTGTTAGGTAAAAAATTTTCTATGATTGTACTGTGGTTGATAGTAATATAAAGGTTTAAACTGGTGCATAAGGTTATGGGAGTTAGGTACTTACGTGAAACCATACATGTTTGAATAATTATGAAAAAGTGTAATTGTATGGAGTCTGACTTGTTGTAGTTGCTGAAAAATTGGGAATCTATGCTAAGCCTAGAAAAACACATGGAATTTGTATGGTTAACAAAGCTAGATTGTATGCCATGAAAATAGGATTTGAATCTGCAATAGCGGGGGTAGTTTAAAAAGAATTTCTCTTGTGATTATGATTTCTTGAAATTTTATGTGTAATAAAGTGATGTTAGTGGTCTGTTATAATGCAACATGTCCCATTCTAAATAAACACTTACAGCCAGTTGTATAATTCTGACACCTTTTCCTCCACCCTTTTTATGGTGAAGACTTGTTCATAGCAAATCCAAATTTATCGATATTCACGATATCATTTTTGACTAGCTTCATTGGGAAATCTTTCGTAGGTAGGGGAATTATCTTGGTTTTGGCCATTAAAAATGATGGACCTGTAAATTTTTAATGAGAATACTTGTTAGAATTATCAAGCATCAATAAAAGATTAAAATAAAAAGTCCAAATTTTCTTAGCTTTTAGCTGGAGGCTACTGCTTGTAGCCTCTTGCTATAGCGATAGGCATGTTGTTATGGAAACATCGCTATAGTGGGATTTTATCTGCTATAGAGATGTAGCTAGAGCGGGATTTTCTCCACTATAGTTACCTTCATCCTCCCCAATCGCTAGGGGGTGCAAAAATGGCTCCTCTTAACTCAAAAGCACCTGTTTTCAGTTGTAGACTCTGATCAATGTTCAAAAGTGCCCAAAAACTATTTTACACAAAAAAATTGGGCATGATAAATCCTAAATCATGTCCAAATCATGAGTTCAAACCCAAAAAGGGCCCTTCACATTTTCTTTTATTTCAATAAATATTAACCCGTAAATTTTGAGTTTCTTATGCTCAAAATGCAATTGAAGCATTGTGAACATAAGCGAAGCAAATTTCGATTACGTCAAGCCCCAAAAATCAAAACTTAAAAACTCTATTAAAAAATCCATTTTATTCAATGTAATATATCCTAATACATGCAAACTCCAGAGTAATGAAATAATATAAGGTAAGAAATTGAATGTTACCTTGTTCCGGTGATGAGAATGAGTGATCGAGGGAGCGGACGAGTAATTTAGAAAAAAAGAAGTAAAATGGGCAATAAACCCATTTATCCTCTCTTTAAACTGCTTTGGGCTGCTATAATGGCATGGGCCACTATAGGAACATTGCTATAGCGGAATAAATATAACTACAACATGCTCCTAGCTTGGAATGCACAAAATTTTGGGGTTTCAAAAACATGTAAACACCCTATCTAGTGTCCGTAGATTTATGAGTTTTTGGGTATCTCGGGCATTCAGATAATGAGTCCTTCATTCTACATCATCCCTTTATAATCACTAAGGATCTCTTCCAATTAGACCCTAGGAAGGGTTTTGTTACTAAAATTCTAGTGATTGGGGTTTAGGTATTCATATTCTGTAAATATGCCAATATTTCAATTCTAGATTAGGGTCAAGGTAGCAAAAAAATTAGTTACCCATTGTGTACTGGGTAGGTTTTTAAGTTCAAACCTAGACTCAGGCTACCCAACTTTTATGATCATTCAGGGATGAACAATGGGGAAATTGGTATCTGTTATAATGACCTAATCTATCAATACTAGTAAGCATCTCGATATAGGTGCGGGATATGGATATTGTCGGCATTATATTTGTAACCTTACATAGGGCCATATATGTTAAAATTTTAGAATTTAGAAAAAATTGGTTGGGCTAACGTTAGCCTACTATAGCGGGATTTATTCTGCTAGAACATTTTTGCTATAGCATTGCCCATGTCGCTATAGCGGCATAATGCAGACCAGAATACCCACTTAAGTGGGTTATATTTCTTTTCTCCGCTTGAGTTGAGAGATAAACAATGTGGGAGGCTCCAAAAACCCTCAAGGTTGCCTCCCATGTCTTGAAACCATAGAGAAGAGGAGAAAGGGCTATGGATGGGTATGAATCCATGGATTTTTAAGGATTAACGTGTACGTGATCTTTGCAAGGTTGGAATTCACATTCGTTTATTATACCTGGAACTGGTTGACATCCAGGTGAGCAAAGGATAATTGAGTAGCAAAACCCCAAGTTCAAGAGCATGAATGTAACCTAAATGGATGAGAGATTTCATGTTTAGGCCTTTGGACACAAAGTTAGGATGGCTAAAATTGGTTAATGTTTGGTATCATACAATTATGGGCTATACTTATGCTATAAATTAGAAGGTTCACTATTGAGGACTCATTTTTTAGGTAGTGGGAAGTGCAGATTTACCGATTATTAGTTATTCCTTAAAGAAAGTGATAATATTATATAGGGTGTGGGTGATCTTCCGAATAATTTTAGGTGGTAATCCTTATTTTTTTCTAAAAAATGAAGCATTGTGGTATGTGTCATGATTTAAGTCCCTAGAAGGTAGTGTAGGTGATAGTACTATAGTTTAATCCAATTTGAACTATATTTGCATGTTAACTACTTTGTAGCATGGCTTTTTAGTGCATGTTGTTTGGTGTGGTCAACGAAAATACTTATTTCTTGACTCGGTATGTTACCTTGGGTTGTGAAATGACCAATTAGATTAAGGCTTATTAAGTAGTTCTATGTCAGTGAGTTAGGGAGAAGGATGGATGTAAGTTATCGCTTACATTTGATCTAATATCGGAGAAGATGGGTTGATGAAGAGGTCACTTATCAAGATGGGTCTTCACCATGTATGCTAGGTGACTTATTAAGTTCTTGACTTAGGCCTAGAGTTTTCCTTGTTGTAGTTGTCCTTAGAAGTTATGTTGACCCCCAGTGTAAAGCCAAACTTAGTGGTTCATAATGGTAGATTAGTAAAATAAATAATGATGCCTTGGATTCTTAATTAAACGTTTGTCAAGGGGGATGAAAGGGGACATTTGGGGGGTTAGGTAATGAGTCTAAAAGAATGAATGTTTTCTTTTGAATATTTATATTATATTTGTGTAATCCAATTCTGGTCAGCTAATGAGGCTTACCAGTACGTGGGGTTTATACTGATGCTACTCTTGTTATACCCTTTTTGGGGTATATTTTTTTGCAGGAATTAATGTTGGTTTCTTGACTATAGCAGTAGTGATCCTTCAACAAATCCCACTTCTCTCACTTATGGTGGAAATTGTGCCCAATTTTATTTTCCTTTTGCAGCTCTTATACTTATTTAGACTAGATCCTAGTGTGGTTATAATTCCATATTGTTTTAGAGTTTGCTGTAATAAAGTTTGTGTCATTATTTAATTAAAGACTTTTGCTTGATTTCTTAAAGGGATGGTACGATGTTCTTCTATCTATGTAGATTAGAATAGGTTTCTTCACGATCCAATAGTTTAGGTCGTCACACTATTTGAATGCCTCTAAGAAGATTGATGAGTTGTTAGGACAAGTCCTGGTTAACTCTAAACAACTGTATTTGAAGTATAATCTGATAAATCATACTAAAATAAATCATCCTCGAATTATGGGTACTCACCACAGTAGTTACACTATCACTAGAGCATATCTAACTATGCGGTTGAGTTTGAGCACCGAAACCTATATCATAAAAGGATATGCGGCAAATTCCACACCCTCAGAGTCAGAAGCATGCATCACCCTAAATATTATCTCTATCTTATCCACAAAACCCTGAGGATCCTCTTCCACCTTAGAGATAGTGAAGGTTAAAGGATTCAACCTCATGAACTGGCCAACTCTAGTGACCTCAGATAATACAACGGTAGAACCAACACGGTCAGGATAAAGAGACTGAGAAGTCACCAAATAAGTCAGCAGATGAATAAATTTACAAAACTCAGCATTAGAAATGTCTCCTTAGGGTGGTGGGGCATGATCATCATCAACTCGAGAGGGAATATTACGGACAAGTGGAACTCCATGGGGGCAATCAGAAGAAGCGACTCTAAACCGGTTCTGTACCCCATGAGCAGGATGAGTTCCATCCATGTTGTCCTCAGGGGGGACATAGGAGTTTCCACGAGCATCATTCCATGGATAGGCATGATTTGAAATGTGAACAAATGGAATTAGAGGAGATTTAAACATCCTAGACTCTATAACCCAAAAATAGAACACAAGAAGGGGAAACACTCCTAAATGCCTTGTAGCCCCTCCCTTATAAGTGTGGCATGCGACACACTAAAAATAGAAACTCTACTTGACACAGCTTTGTGGATATCCAATGACACCAAACCTAGGTTGTGACACCAACTTTGTCACGACTCGAACCAGGGCATGGTCGTGACATTTATATCAAGTTATCCATGGACCGGAGACCATTCCCTTTTCTTAGCCAACAAGAACACAGATACACTAGAAGTATATGAGTTCCAAACATATAAAAAAGAGGATAAATATAAGCTCAAAGAAGTCTAAGAATGTCTACACGAATATCCAATCCACTGTAATCCACAAAGCCTCTAACAAACTAGATCAATCTAAGTAGGGACATGCCCCCGATGATAACCAAAATAAGTACAAAGAAAAATCCATGATAATAGATAAACCAAGAAATAACAGTCTTTTAGAAGAAGGAGGCTCACCACTTCAAGCTAAATGTTGACAACTCGTAAATCCTATCATTGTGCAGAAAAAGTAGAAGTGTCTCCAATTCTTACATCACGTGGGGATACAACATCTGTAGATGGTTAGCGGGTTGAGCGCTATCATTTAACGCGGGAAGGGGATAACATAATGACAAGTCAAAACCACAGTAAAAATCCACATGCACAAATTGTACATGCATATATATAACATGCTAGAGTAGGGAACACGATTTAGCATGCAAGGTAAACATTAGCCTAGACTATGTAGCTCAACCATAATAAACAAGCAACCATAGGCTATATGGGTTCAGCTCTCCTTGCTGAAAGGGCCCAGTGCGTGTTAGCCACATGAACTGAAGGCATCAAGAAATACCAAGGAATGCCTTGACCCCACATCAATCTAGGATACAAAAATTATATATATGTAGTGTGTCATAAGCACACAGTCATCTACCTTAACCCTCACACTGACAAATGTGAGTTTGTGGTACAAGTCCTTCGAGACTCACACCTTCACGGATTAGCTACATAACCCCCTTTAATCCCATATTAAAACAATTTCCACATACCCATTTCATTAAACTATAGAATTACACATTATGACACACCACAAGTATGGTCATACCCTTACACTTACAAGCTCACACTTATGCCATTTTAATTATATCCCATTTCTTGAGGGAATGCCTCAAACCCCTTTATTCATTAAATCAAAACATAGCCAGCAAGGCCTTCAAAACCCATGTTCATTATTTAACCATTTACGCAATAAAATAGTATAGGTGAGTAAGTTAAACCAAGTAATGGTTCCACAGTTCAAAGCTATTTATACAAATGGGTTGATGGAATATAATTATTCAAAACCAGTTCCAAGTTCAAAACATCAATTTGGGGGAATACCTCGATATCCATTCCAATTCCCACAACCATGCACCCCATTAGTTCAAAAACATTCTATTCAAAGCATGAAAACTCATGGAAAACCCATGGGAAAATAGTATGTCCAAAGTTCCCCTAATGAAAAGCTAAAAAGTTATCGCTAGTGACTACGGGTCGATATGAAACTCTTGAGGACACATCACGACTCATCACCATGAGTCGTAGTTAAGGTAGAAATGTAGGGTGTCTACACTGCTGACCGTACGACTCAGACCATATGACCTATCAAGTGACCCTACGACTGGTAGGGTCTAAGTCATAACCAAGACAAAATCATTTGGGTAACACACTGGCCACCCTATGTTTAGAACCTCATGACTCGTATATAGTCATTACAACTCGTGACCTCCAATCATAGTCATAATAGAAACTTCAGGTTAGAAAACTAGTCAGGCTTCGGTTGGGGACTTATGAACCATATAGAGATCTTATGACTCATAAGGAGAGTCATAGGTTAGGCAATGAGCTTAAAGCTCTGGAAATTTCAAGGATAAAAATCTGGGGTGTTACATTCATGCAATGACCTAAGATATCATTATGGTGAAATAGACATTAAATTTTTTACCTAGTTTTCCCTTAGACCAAAAATTTTAAATTCTGACCTAGTTTTTGACGTATTTTGAGTGTGTGGTGATCTAGGTAAATCTGGTAGTTAATATATTATTGTGGTGATCTAGGTAAATTTGGTGGTTAATATTTTGCTGATTGATGATTTTGAATATTTTTTTTATGTTATAGAATATGTTTAGGAAGTTGAAACTTATGGTGAGTAGAATAAGTTAGCAGAACTTTAATTATAATAATTACCATGAAAATATTAGTTTGTACTGCCAAAAATTGTGAAGTATATTGTGAAATGGCAAGAGTTGGGAATGCATCCTAGGCTACGTGTTATGTGTCATTGTAGTGACAGAAGTATTGCTATAATAGCATTGCTACAGCTATAATAGAAGCAGAGGTACCATTGTAGTAACATACCCTTTGACCTATACGCCATTACAATGATAGATCCTCCAATACAATGAGAATTGTGCCGTTGCAGTGACAAAAATGCAAAAAGATCAATTCTAAGTTAGAAATATCATTTTCATTCCCATTTCTCTAAAACTCATTCAAGGTCTAAGCTAAGTTAATTTTTCACCAATTTGGGGGTTTTCCATCATAGAGGTAAGTTTTCTTTACTCTTCAAACTTAATTTTACTCCTCTAGATTTTTAGGATTACAAGAATCATATTTATTGAATTAAAAATTAGCCCTAAGTTCTTGGACTGGTGGAATTGGGAGAGAATGACTTGATTTTGGTTGTTACTAGTCCTAGGATGTTAGAAAACACTTCCTAGGGTAGATTCTTTCTTATAATAATAAAATTTGAAGAATTCAAAGAGATTAAAGGGTAGAAAATTCTAGAATAATGAACTAGATCAAATTTAGAGGTTTAATTTGATAGATATGAGTTATAATGCATAGAAGGGTGAATTTTTATGTTGAACCTTCTGTATTGTTATTATTCAAAGATCAAGAATGGGCAGAAAATTAAAGAAAGGAAAAGAATTTTGTGTAATATTATTTTCAAGCAAGGAATCAAGGTAGGTTATGATTTTATAGTAATATAGAATTATTTAGCTTTGTACTTGTATGTGAGTTGTATGTATGCGATTTTCTTTTGAGCATTACTTGTGATTATTGACTATATCATGCATTGAGCATTAGATTCTTAGATAATATTGAGATGTGGTTGGAATGGTCGTCATGCCGACACTATTATTAGATTGGGTGCCATGTTGGTAGTAGCATATAGAATGAATTCGTCCCCTACAGGTCATAGTCCCTGTTGATTATTGTATATATGTACCTCTTTCATGCATACAGTCATTATTTCGTTTACATATATATATATACATATTATTTTAGAAAGAATCTATCAAAGAATAATTTATGTTCTTGTAGACCTATATATCTGATGAGATGAAATGTAAGGACTGTACATTTACTTGTTAACTAATTGAGAGTTTTTTCTGGATTGTTTTTTTTACCTGTATTTCACTTTCTTATTTGTATTGTGTTGAGTTGAGTCGGCCGACGAAGCCTACTGATACTTATTTATTGTACTAATACTACTTGTACTCTTCTTTTTGTTGAGTACAAAGCATGTTCCAGTGTTTAGGACAAGATCTCAGCTCTAGATCATGACTCTAGAAGCGATTCAAGGTTAAGCACCATATCTAGGCAGCCATTGGGTCATCTTGACTTGTTCATACCCTTTGTCTTGGGACATTAACATTTTTTTATTTAGTATTTTAGGATAATATTTTATACCTTATTTCTGACACTTTTAGGTATTCTTGTACGGTGACTTTTTGGTCCCGAGGGTTGTAATAATTGAAGATACTTCCACACTCTTATTTGTTTTTTGGGATATTAATTAAGTTAGTAATGAACTTGTTTTATTAATATTGCATTTAATGAGTTAAGAAGTATTTAATTGATAAAAGTGACTTGTGAGGGTCTTTTCGTAGTTGGTTAAGGGTTGGATTAGATGATAAAAGGTGACCATTGAGGGTCCTTCCATAGTTGGTTAAGGGTTGGGTTAGATGGATCTCCCAATGTAGAGTTAGGGTGGGTGCCATTCATGAAAGTTTGAGTTATGACAAAGATGGTATCAGAGAACTGGGTTCAATAATATTTTCATAGAAGAACGACTGTAGTTGTTTGTTGGAATGTTTTGGAGACGTCTGTACTTTTATTCAAGAGCCTACAGGGCATTAGAAAACAAGCTCACTTGTTTCATCCTTTCATGCTAGTACTTGATTCTAATTGGTATCTGGTGATCAAAAGTGGTATCTAACCTTCTTCACTCTTGCTTTTGCAGATGGTGAATATTCATTCAATCAACGCAACAAAAAAAACACCACCACTTGCCGTTGAGTCTAGGTGTAAGGTAAAAAGAAAATAATTAGGGGAAGCACTTGCTAGAGGTAGAGCCCGAGTAGTAGAAGGACCAACTTGGTAGAGAACACCATCCCCTCCCCTACAGTAGAATTCTTAAGATTTTGTTCTGGATGAGTAGGTTTTAGTTAAGGAGGAGAAAAGTGTTGGGTCTCGATAATATAATGTCAGTGTAGAATGGTGCAGCTCGGGTGCTTGTATCCATAGAGTTGATTCAGTAGGTGTTACAGTTTTTTTGAGTAGTTTGGCTAGAACCCTTCTACTTTAGAAATTCCTATATTTCTGTCCCTAACTTTGCAGCATATCACTGCTATAATGTCGATAATGGATGAGGTCTCCAAGACAAGAGTTTTTCCCCGACCAATATTAGGACCTATTTTGACAGATGATGAGGATGACCTATTTTATAAGTTTAGGAATATAAAACCTCTAGTATTGTAGGGTATTGAGTTAGAGGATGAATTTGAGTTCTTCATTGATTGTCATGAGTGCCTATACAAGATGGGGATTATAGAGAGGTACAGTGTGGAGTTCATGACATGTTAGTTGTTGAGAGAGTCCAAACGATGGTGGAGGTATTTCTTCGAGTGTAGGGATGCCTTACCCACTTTCTTGGGCTCAATTTCAAAATGTGTTCCTTGAGAAGTGTGTTCCTCTACCTATCAAGATATGAATAATTATGAGTTCCTTAGATCGGAATTGAGTGGTATGTTTATGGCAGTCTATGAGACCAAGTTTTATGCCTTGTCTGGCTATGCATTGCAATTTATTACTTCAGATGACGAAGGATCAAGTACTTTGTGAAAGGTTTGAACATGAGTCTTCAAGTGGATTCCCCACAAGTGTCTACATTTGGAAAGACTTTTCAGAAAGTATTGGAGTTTGTGAAGAAGGCAAAAAGGGTTAAGAATCACGAAGGGGTAAAGGCTGAGGAAAAAAAGGCCCCAAAATTAGGCCATTTTAGTGGTACTTTTTTGAGGGGCGGTTCACAGGGTTACTCTTCTCAATCTTGCCATTCAGCTATGTTTGTGTTTGTAGAAGACCTATTTGGAGTCAGTTATTAATTTTCCCAAACAAATAGTTATACACCTTCATAATCTTCAGTCTAGTAGCCTTAGAAATCAGATATCATGAGTCTAGTGGATTGGTTCATATTCATAGTTTTTTTTCTAACTAATTAGCTGTAGGTTAGTTGACTCAGTAGCCAACTTCTAGTGCCTTAGTTCAAGCAGGTCGTGGTGATAGAAGATATGGTAGGGATTTTTCACAAAATATGCATGGTGGTCATGCTACAAGTGTGTGGCTACCAAACCAAATATGGTGTAGGATATGTTTGTCAAGGTGGCACATAAATTAGTGAATATAGTGGTTAGGGTGGTGATAAGGCTCATAACTATACTATTTTGTCCCATCCTGAAGCTGGAGCTTCTGATATTGTGATAACAGGTACTGTTATTATTTGTGATTGTATGGCTTTTGTGTTATTTAATCCTAGATCTACTTTCTCTTATGTGTCTGTGAATTTTCCTTTGGTTAGGACTTAAATATGAATTTCATGATGCATTCATGTATGTGTTTACATTAGTAGGGTTGTTGTATATGTTGATCAAGTTTATCGGGCATGTCTTGTGATGTTTTTAGGTATAAAACTATGGTAGACTTAGTGATCTTAGATATGTAGGAGTTTAATTTTATTTTGGAGATGAGTTGGTTGTCTCCTCATCGTGCTATTCTTGATTGCTTTGCTAAGGCTGCCACTATAGATATGCCCAAGATGGAAAAGTTAGAGTATGACGGTACTCTTAAGCTTATACCTTTGAGAATTTTATCATCTATTTATGCCTAAAAGTTTGTTAAATGGGGGTGTAAAGCGTTCCTAGATCACCTTTAGGATGATAGTTTGGCAATCCTTCCTATTTCTTCAGATTCAGTAGTGTGTGAATTCTTAGAGGTGTTCCCTAATAATCTCCCAAATATGCCTCTTGATTGTGAGTTTGACTTTTGTATAGACTTATATATATATATATATATATATATCCTTATAGGTTGACACCGATAGAATTAAGAGAATTTGAATCCCAGTTGCAAAAGTTGTTGGGGAAGAGTTTTATTCGTCAATCATTTCACCTTGCGGTGCTCCTACGCTTTTTGTGAAAAAAAGAGCGGTGGTATGCAGATGTGCATAGACTAATGGCAGTTAAATAAGGTGACTATTCACAACAAGTATCCTTTGCTTAGGATAGGTGATCTATTGGACCAGTTGCAGGTAGATAAAGTGTTCTCAAAGATTTATTTGAGTCAGGTTACCATCAGCTTAAGATTTGGTCTGAGGATATCCCAAGACTGCCTTCCAATCTCGTTATGAACATTATGAGTTCTTGGTTATGTCTTTTGGTTTGACTAATGCCCCAACTACTTTTATGAGCTTCACGAATGGAGTATTTAAGCCTTATTTGAATTTGTTTGTTATTGTTTTTATTAATGATATTCTATTTTACTCTAAGAGTGAGGAGAGGCATAAAGATCACATGCGTATAGTGTTGGGGTTGCTTAAGGAGAAATAACTTAATGCTAGGTTTTTGAAGTATAAATTCTGGTTATCTTTTGTGTCCTTTTTGGGGCATATGTTATCTAAGGAGGGGGTTATGGTAGACCTACAAAAGGTTGAAGATATTATGAACTAGGCTAGACACTTTGTGGTTTAGTATTAGACCCTTTGAGGTTTTGAATGGAGTGGTTCAGTTTCCTATAGGCAATCTCTACCTCCTATCTTGTCAAGATTTCATCTAAAATTCCATATGTCAGTGGTCAAAATGTACCGCAAAGATAGAGATTACATCATTCATTGGGATTCACAATTATTTGACAAGGAGCTCTCTTATGAAGATGAGCTAATTACTCTCTTGAATAGTGATGTGAGAAAGTTGAGGACTAAATTCATATTATTTGTGAATGTCTAGTGAAGAAGGCATTTGGTGGAGGAAGCTACGTGTGAGACAGAGTCTAATATAGGCAAGACCTATCCCCACTTGTTCATTGATTCTAGTAATCTTTTACATTATTTTAGTTAGTTGTGTTCTGAGGATGAATGAGGGGTAAATTGGTATCGAATGTACCAACCAAAATGTCGTTAGTCTAAAATAGAAAGTAAAACCTTTGATTAGTTATCCCTTAGACAAAATTTTTGAAATTCAGGACTAACCTAATTTTAGGCATATTTTGTGTGTGTGGTGGTCTAGGAAAATCTAGTAGTTATTAAAGTGTTGATTGGTGATTTCAAATGGATTTTGTGCTAGAGGACAAGTTTAGGAAGTCACAGAAACTTCCAATGAGTAGAGCAATGTCACAATCTAATTTACGAGTCATGATGGCACCTACTCTATCCCGCCAGTAGGTAAGCCGATCCCTAGCCCGGAGCTATTCGCAATGGGCTAACTTGGTGGAAATTCCTCAAAAAGGGCCAAGTAGGAAATTCAATCCATAAATAAGCATTGCAATAGAAATAGTCTTAAGGTAACCATAGTATAGAAAACCACCCCACAACCTGGTAGAGCAAGTACAAGAGCTACTACAAATACAACCCAAGTCTAAAATAGTCAATACAATCTTGTCTTGAAACTAGAGACTAGAAATAAGTAAGAAGGAAATGGGGAAACTCCGACTCCAAGAACTCACCCTATCTTTAAAATCTAACACTACACGATCCTCGAATCAACGATGACCACTAGTACTCGGATCTTTACCAAAAATATACAAAAGTGTAGTATGAGTACAAAATCCACGAGTACTCAGTAGACATTATCGGCCGATTGAGGTAAATCAATATATAAATACAATAAAATACAAGATAACATAACTAAGTTGAGGTAGAGACAAACCTGAATCAACTCCAACATCGTTGTTGATAAATAAGTAAATAATAAGAATAATAACATAACATACAAATCAAATACATGCGATTATAACTACAAAATTGGCCCCCATAAGCCAATAAGTGTGGTCAAGTAAATAACCCAATGTAAACCCCCATAAGCCTGGAGGGTTGATATTGGGTGTATTTATACGCTTAAGCACCATAATTTATCCATATTTTAGCTATGTTTAGAGAACAAAGTTCCTAGTTTCTTATGTTTTTACTCTAATTCAATGTAATTGAGCTAACCGATGTGATTAGCATGATTTCAGGTATTAATGAGGTAGATGAAGACATTATGGGACTATGGAATGCGGATGACATATGACACAAGAGAGAGTAGCAACCTGTACCAAATGTGGCGCCTAGAAACTACAATCTGGACCAAATGTGGCGCCTAGAAACTATGTCCAAGACTAGTTTGTCATTTATAATTAGTTCGGGGACCTAGAAGGCAATTATGAGAGAAAAGATTATTAAAAGGGTTAAATGCTGAATTTTTATGGATTATTGAACTATTCTGTATTATTCAGAGAAAGGAGAATAACAGCTTAGGGTGGAGAGAGAGAAAAACATTTTCTCTGTTGTTTTCACGATTCACACACTAAGATCTTCTTCTAGTTTTTGGTATGATGAATATATTTATGATGCTTTTCGTTTTATTCATGAGTAGCTAAGTTTATTAGTTAGGGTTATGGAAGCCTTGTAGCATACAATCTATCACTTTGGGTTTTGAATTCATTATGCATTGATTAGTTTACATCATACTCTCTTCGCTTATCTTGAATTCTCGTGGTTGCAAACATAGAGGATATGCCTTAAAACACAACTTGTTCGAAAGAAAGGTTGATGTTTGGAAAAGAGAGTAGTGACAAGAAAATAGGATTACCAACCCCTATTTCATAAGTTAATGCCTTAGTAGGATTAACTACTTGGAGATTTCGTATTGTTTTTGGTAAATGATTTTGATTTGAGAGAACTAAAGTGAATTAGTCCTTGATGGTTGAGAAACACTTGAATTATGTTATTAAATACAATACGTTTCTCTGTAAACATGATACATGTATGAATTCGTAAAGCCCATAGTTAGAAAGTATTGAAAACTACAAGGTGGACATAACCCTAGCTTGCTATTTCTCTGAATTTGAATACTACTACACATATTTATTCTCGTTAAAATGAAACCATTAATTAGTGAACTGAATCAAACCCCCTTATTTATTTTATAGAAACGAACGATTAAAAGTCAATTAATCTACATATAACT
The DNA here is from genome assembly GCA_030864215.1 of Capsicum pubescens. Classification (NCBI taxonomy): domain Eukaryota; kingdom Viridiplantae; phylum Streptophyta; class Magnoliopsida; order Solanales; family Solanaceae; genus Capsicum; species Capsicum pubescens. The sequence goes on from CM061548.1 coordinate 290,011,027, forward strand.
TAATTAGCACCATATTCCCTGTGGGATTCGACCCCAACCTAGTTGGGTTATATATTTGATAGCGACTGCTTACTCTCTCGTAAGAGAGGTGTAATTTGAGTGTTACTGATAACACCCAAACTACAGCTCTCGTAAGAGTGTAAGCGGTCGCTGTCAAATATAGAACCCAACTGAGTTGGGTGTCGAATCCCACAGGGAATACTTGGTCACTAAGTGTTGCAATTGTTAGCAGACTGTTGGTCGAAAATTCTACAGAAAGGGGGGATGGTTTAGGCGTGAATTTCTAATATCAAAGTAAAAAAAATGGAATGCTTTGTTTAGTAAGATTTAATCAATGAGAATTATAAGTTAGGGTTATGTCCACCTTATGAGTTCTACGTATCTATTAACTATGAGTAATGCGGAATTCAGACATGCATACACTTATAGAGATTCATATTATAATGGTAAATCCTAGTGTTTCTCAACCATCAAGGATTATTTCACTTTAACTCTCTCGAGCTTAAAACGTGTAACTAATGGTACAAACTCTCCAAGAAGTTAATCCAGTTACGGCACTAACGTGTAAATAGGGGTTGGTAGCCCTATTTCCTTGTCACACTCTCTTTTCCAAACATGTAACTTTTCTCTCGAACAAGTTAATGCTATAATGGCGTATTCTATATGTTTGCAACCACAAGAATGTAATTAAGATGAAGAGAGTAATGATATAAGTAGCATACGTATCAAGAATTCACAAACTCATAGTAATAGATAGTATATCAAAGGCTTCTATAACCCTAACAGAGAAGTTTAGCTACTCATGATTACAACGAAGATCACAATAGACATCATCATCATACCAAAGCTCGAATAATCTCACGGTGGGGATGAGATTGGCGTCAAAAGAGATTGACGATTTTGCTCCCCTCGTTGCTCACGTGTTTGCCGTTTTTCCCTCTCTTAAAACTTACAGATTCTGTAACGTGAATTATGAATAAAAACATAACATGCTGAAAAATTCAGCAATAGGGTTTTTATAAGGTCTTTGTCTACTAAATTACTGCTGCATCCCTAAGTATTTAAAAATACTGATTTTGCCCGGGACAAGTTTTCCATGTGTCACATTCAGTCCATAAGCTTCCAAAAGCTGTCTTCCCTTTTATGCGAAGTTTTCCTTTGCTGCCCAAAGGTCCACAAAGTGCTGAAATCTTCATCATTAATACCTGAAAACATGCTAATCACGTTGGTTAGCTCACTTACAGGAAAATGGACTAAAAATGCAGGAATTATATATTTTGTCCTTAAAACTTAGCTAAAATATGGGTAAATTATGGTGCTTTAGGAGCCTATCATCAGTTACCAAGGGTACACACAAAGATAGTATAACCCGAACAACCATCATTTACCAACTCTCAAGGTACAACCAAACTCTATCCACTATAAGCCTCCAACCATCTTAAAAATATATAATGTGTGAAGTACGCACACGACTATAAAGACCCCCATGCCGGCAAACATGGTTTCCAGTATGGGTCCCCCTGAGACCTCCATCTTCATGGCAAGCTACATTACTCCCTTTAAGTCCAAATTAAAACATTTACACATAATCCCATCTATTAACCTATGAGTCATTTATTAAGGAATTTACCAGTTGGTATCGTCATACCAATTATGCTTGCAAGCTAAATCCAATTATGCTATTCCAAGACAATTAACCAATATGACTCCCAAGGTTTCATTTAGAAAACCAAAACAATAGCCACCAAGGCCTTTAAATCTGTTTTATCCATTCAAACTTTATGTGTAATGCAATGTTCCCCAAAACAAGTTAAATCATGCATATATCCATGTTTCTAATCCAAATTATAAAGTGGGTTGAGGTTAATGCCAATTGCAAGTCTAAAACAATCAATACAATCCTGTCTCAAAACTAGAGACTAGACATAAGTAAGATAGAAGGAAATGGGGAAACTTTGACTCTACAATCTCACCCTTTGCCCGTAATCTAACACAACACGATCCCTAAATCAATGGTGGCAACTAGTACTCGAATCAGCACCAAAAAGGTATAGAAGTATAGTATGAGTACCAAAACCATGGGTACTAAGTAGTCATAATCGGATGACTGAGATAAATTATGATATAAACACGATAAAATGCAATATAACATAACTAAGTCGAGGTAGAGACAAACCTGAATCAACTCCAACATTGTTGTTCATAAATAAGTAAATAACCAGAATAATAACATAACATAAGGATCAAACACATGCGATTATAACTACAAAATTGGCCCCCATAAGCCAATAAGTGTAAAAAAGTAAATAACCCAACACAAGCCCTCATAAACCTGGAGGGTACACAAAAAGATAGTATAACCCAAACCACCATCATTTACCAACTCTCAAGGTACAACCAAACTCTATCCATATTAGGCCAAATCACAGCAAATTCCACTCCTGGACTTAAAATCGATACTCATATCATCAATATCATGCTCCATAACCAACACCATAAGCATCAACATCGTCGATATCATACCACCAATATCATGATAAATATCACAGTAATATCTAATCTCAAACCGGTAATTATATAATTAATATTATAATAATCTTTCAGACTTGAACTGGGTATATTTGTCATCAATGTCATTATTAATATCTTGACTCAAACTGGTAAGTATATCATCAATATCATTATCAATATCTAGACTCGAACCTGTATGTATATCATCAATATTATAATCAATATCCAAAATCAAACCGATAATTATATATTCAATATCATAAGCAATAACATAATTAGTAGCATAATTGCTAACATAATCACTAGCATAATCGATAAGCCTCAACTCTAAATATTCAACCCATCATCACCATCAAGTTCCAAAGTTTCTCAATATTACCTCAATAAGAAATTTCAAGATATACAACAAACGTATAAAAGGTTTTCTGTAGCTCACACCAATCTTGGCCTAAGGTGGGTCAACAGGCCTACTTCTAAATTCTTGAAATCCACTACTAGGCAATTTCTACCCCAGAATAGGCTAAGGTATCTAAATCCACTTGTAGATGTCAAACAAGCCTTAATTATCCCTAAGATGGAAATTCTACTCATGAGCTAAGAAACTAAACCAAATCACCTAAATTACGATTTTTGAATAGTCAAGAAGGTCCAACTAACCCAAATATTGCCAATTTGATCGCCAACAACTAAAATCCATCCCAAATCTAACATAATATCATAAAAATACTATGACATAGCTCAAACTAAGAAGAGGGGAATACCTATCCCATATGGACGCCAGAGAAAGCTTAAAGAATCCACTAAATAACCAACTTTCCCTTTTGAGAAGCTTTCGCATGATGCCAAGCTATCAAAATCATAATCTACTCATCAACACAAGAATAATGATATCTATATTGCACCATTGTTCTTCGGGTCCAAAAATCACTCCAAAATCCCATGTAGGTCCTGCTTATGGATATCACGTTTCCGAAATCAACCCAACGTTTCCTTATGCTCAAGGATTAATTACCCTAAAAATAGGTAAAATTTGAGCTATATTATTGCTAAAATCAAGCTATCAATGTTAGGGATTTTAGGAAAGAAAAGGGGAAAATCAACCATGAAATTAGTAATATCTTACCTCAAATTCGAAGGAAAATCACTTATAATAATCATCACCCCAGCTCCCAAATCACATGTCAGCTTTAATCCTAAGCTTTTAAACTCTTTAGGGTTTAAGTCTCAAGAGAATGGATGAAGAAATGGGCAAAAACGAGCTAAAAAGGGTCTATTTATACCTATCCCAAGTATTCGAGTATCGCTTTCACGACTCGGTACCTCGCGATCTCAACATCTGGTGGCTATCCATTGAGTCACATTTGCAAGATATGCTCACGATTGCACACATGCTGGCCTACCAAGGATATTACAATTGCAACCCCTAGCATCGCTATTAGTGATTGAACCAGATCGCGACCCCTAACATCACTATTCGTTATTAGTAGAAATTTCCAAGTCTCCGCCAATACCTCAAAATTCTTCCAAAATCCCGTATATGCAAACAGATTATACTACCATACCAAATTCAATGTTCCAAACTCAATGGCGTAATTAAAATTTCCATCCGAGGTTGTTTCGACTAAAAGTGGGTCCCACACCCATATTTTATTTTCTTAACTTTTTGACTAATAGGTCAAAATGAGTTTGGGTGCCTTGGGACCCAAACTAAGAGTCCTAGTATAAAATTAACATTTTGGAGTTGTTGGAATAGTTAGAATTGGCATACGAGGTGGCTTGACTAAATTTTTTGCTTGGTAGCCAATTCAAAGCAGCGAAGGTTTCAAAACAGGGAATTGGCTCAAAAAACAAGCGAACTACCCAATAACTGAACTGTCAATCCCAATAAGTCACAAATGACTTTGGGTAGCTATGGAAAAGCTATAACGATAAAAATAAGAAGAATTATGGAAAATGACCTGAAGGGTCATTACAATATCGACTACTAAAAGGACTTTCATCCACAAAATTCATGGATTAGGATGTACCTAAAGGCTCGAACAAGTGAGGATACTGGGTCTACATCTCACTCTCGATCTCTGAAGTAGCATCCTCTACTGGGTGGTTCCTCCACTAAACCTTAACTAGTGGAATCTCTCTAGGGCACAAACTCCTGACATCACTAGCCAAATTGAGCATAGGCTCCTACACAAAGGTCAACCACTCATCTAGCTGGACTAAGTCCCATCTAAGCACATGAGAAGGATCAAGAATATATCACCGGAACATAGAAACATGGAAAATCATAGGAACAATAAAAAATATAGAGGTAAGACTAACCCATACGCCATCTCATCAACTGTGTGAAGAATCTCAAAAGGTCTAATATATCAGGGGCTAAGCTTGTCTTTCCTCCCGAACCTCATCACACCCTTCATAGGAAATACATGGAGGAATACCTGATTACCAACTCTAAATCTAAAGGTACAAAACCTACGGTCTGCATAGGCCTTTTGCCTACTCTGAGCTACTCTCAACCTGTCCTGAATCACCGTAACCCTATCCAATGATTCCTCAAATGGATACCATGCAAAGCCTTAAAAGGTGCCATCTCTATTCTCAAATGATAACTGTTATTATATACAAACTCTGCCAAGGCTAAGTGTTGCATCGACTGACCTCCAAAATCCATAATATAGGCTCAGAGCATATCCTCGAGAACCTGAATGGTCCAATCTGACTGGCCATTGGTCTGCAGATCGAAGGCTATACAAAGATCCACCTGTAAAGCTCCCCAAAATCAAGAAGTGAACATAAAACATTGATCTAAAATAATAGATATAGGCATGCAATACAAATGGACTATCTTACTAACATAGATACAAGCCAACTTCTCGGTGCTAAAGGATATCTAAATATGAATAAAATATGCTGACTTGGTCTATTGATCTATAATGACCCAAATACCATCAGAACTAAGGGATGTGTGAGGTAAACCACCAATGAAATCCATGGAAATCCATTTTTATTTCCACTCGGAAATGGGTAACCTCTGAATCAAACCACCTGGTCGCTGATGCTCGACCTTCACTTGCAGACAACATAGGAAACAAGCTAAAAAATCTGCCATGTCTCTCGTCATGCCACTCCACCAATAATGCAGTCTCGAATCTCTATACATCTTGGCTATACTCGGATAAATAGAATATTTGAGCCTTACACAAAATCAACTGAATCTAATCATCAATCCTCAAAACACAAATGCGGCTATCAAATCTCAAAACACCCTCAAAATATATAGTAGCCCTCTTAGACTCACCACTCAATATCTAATCATGAAGGATTCAAAGTCTATTAACCTTAAACTGACGATCCCAAATCTGCTCATATAGAAAAGACCTTGCCAAAACACTATCAAGAATCCTTTAAGGGTCTGAAATATCAAGGCAAACCATCAACTTGGCTATGTATTGAATGTCCCATTCCAGCGCATTTAAGAAACTAAAATATAAACCAAACTACCCATACTCACTGCCTTCTGACTCAAGGCATCTGCTACCATATTTGTCTAGCCTGAAAGATACAAGATAGAGATATCATAATCCTTAAGCAGATCTATCCATATATGTTGCCTAGCATTAAGCTCCCTCTGTATCATAAGAAGCTGAAGACTGTGATGATCTATGAAGATTTTAGAATGCATACCATATAGATAATGCCTCCAAATCTTAAGCACGAAAACCACCGCTGCCAACTCCAAATCATGAGTGGGGTAGTTGCGCTCATACACCTTAAGCTGTCGTGAAGCATAAATAATAACACGACCTTATTGCATCAACCCACAACCCAAATCAACACCAAAAGTGTCAGAATACACGATGAATCCTATACCCCCAACAAAATGAGCCAAAATAGGAGTTGAAGTAAGAAACTCTTTGAGCTTACCAAAGCTTGACTCACACTCCTTTGACCATTGGAAAGGAACCTCCTTCTGAGTCAATCTGGTCATAGACACCAAAATAGTTGCAAAAACCTCGATGAATCATCTGTAATAGTTGGCCAACCAATAAAGCTACGAACCTCGATCAGAGATGTAGGTCTAGCCCAATCATGAATGGCCTCAATCTTTATCGGGTCGACCATAATCCTATCCTTAGACACCACATGCCCACAAAATGTCACCAACTTAAGCTACAACTCACACTTAGAGAATTTGGCAAAAAATACATGAGCTCTCAAAGTTTGGAGCACAATCCTCAAATATTGCGCTTGATACTCTCTACTCCTGGAATTCACAAAGATGTCATTGATAAGCATAATCATGAAGTAATCTAAATAAGGCCTGAACACTCGGTTCATCAAATCCATGAACACTGCTGGGGAATTAGTCAACCTAAAGGACATTACTAGGAACTCACAATGACTATAACTGGTCCTAAAAGTTATCTTTAGGATATCCTCATCCCAAATCTTAAACTGATGGTAACCAAACCTCAAATCAATCTTAGAATACACCATTGCACCTTGAAGCTGGTTGAACAAGTCATCAATGCGAGGCATAGGATAACAGTTTTTCACCGTCGCCTTATTAAGTTGCCTATAATCAATACACATATGCATGAAGCCATCTTTATTCTTCAGAAATAACATAGGAGCTCCCCAAGGAGATACACTCAGTCTAATAAAACCCTTACCAAGAAGATCCTGAAGCTAAGAATTCAACTTCTTAATCTCGATAGGAGCTATATGGTAAGGTGCCACAGAAATAGGTCGGGTGCCAGTCTCAAGATCAACAACAAACTCAATCTTATGGTCAGAGGTATACCAGGCAGATCGATAGGGAAACCATAAGAAAACTCATGGACTATAAGAGCAGAGTCAATCAACGGACTCTCCATACTAACATCATGAATATGAGCGAGATAAGACCTGCAACTCCTCAAAATAAGTCTCCTAGCACTCATATAATAAATAATACCTATCATCTTACGTTTAACAACTCCCTGCCATATGATCGAGGGTATGTTAAGCATTGCTAAGGTAATGGTCTTGGCAAAATAATCCAAGATCGCATAAAGTGGGATAACCAATCTATGCCAAGAATCATATCAAAATCCACCATGTCTAATATAATAATATCAGCATGAGTATCAAGATCTCTAGCAGTCATAAAACATGATCTAAAAACCCGACCCACTACTAAAGAATCATTCACGGGTGTAAATACACGTAATGAAACAGATAATAAATACCATGATAACTCTAATTGTAGAGCATAATAAGAAAAAACATAAGAATAAGTGGGTTCTGAATCAATTAAAAGTGAAGGCCGACTAACGGCACACCAAAACCATACTTGCGAAAACAATATCTGAAAACTCAGCCTCGAGTTTAGCAAGTACTGCATACAACTGACTACGCCCGCTACCTGGCTAAGATCTTGACTGATATCCTATCCTACCCACCTAAGCACTATCTTGAGTACCCTAGGAACCACCTCTAGAACTATACGAACCACCTCTTGTTGAGGGATGAACTGCTCTAATAGGGGGAACACTCTAAGTTAAAGAACAATCGCCCCACAATTAGGGCACTCACATGAATAATAACAAAAAGTACCTAAGCTATAATAATTCACCTGAGATGAACCAAATCTATAAGATCCAGCTGAATCAGAGTAGCCACCTCGACTAGAATAACTAAAAGATGCACCCCTCAAAGAATTACCACTGCCCTGACCCGGATGATTACTAACACAAGACTGTCTTCCGTTAGTAATCTGGAATGCCTCCTGAATGGGTCTATTATGCTGACTCTAAGGATGACACGACTAATGTGGAGGGTATCTTCCCTTAGAAACACTGCCTCTGAACTGGGAGCTACTATAAATCCCACTAAAATTATCTTAATATCTAGGCCTCTTATCGATGCCCCCTTGAGCCTCACGATATAACTCCTCTATCACCTAAGCATAATAAAAAACCTCAGCAAAAGACATAGCTGCAACAACCAAACTTTTAGTAGACATGCGAAGAGGAAGTATCAATCCTTCAACAAAGCAACGAACCCGCTCATACTTTGCATCTAGAATAGAAGTAGCATGTGTATCCAACTCATAAGAATATGCCTCATACTTCATAACTATCATGAAGCCCTGCTCCAATCTAGAGAATTGATCCCTGAGGTTGCGAGGCATATACATCTCAAAGAAAATCTCAAAAAACTGAGCCCATGTTAAAAAAGAAGATCTAGCTAGCCCGGAATCAAGATAACCTCTCCACCAAAGTCGAGCAGCCAAGTCTAACTGAAAGGTAGTTTAATCCAAACCACGAGTCTCAACTAGGCCTAAATTATAAAGCTTATGATCATAAACAATCAGAAACTCATATGCATCCTAGCCCGGTGCGCTAGAAAACCTGTAGGGGGACAATCTCAAGAATCTGCCCAATATTTTTTTCTCCTCAGCAAACATAGTAGGATGGGCAACTATTGACTTAACAACTACAAACACATGAGGAACTTCAACTCTAGAAGCCTCAAAACTACTTTGATTTATAGACTGTGCACCATCAGACAGTGCACCACCAACTAACCCCAAAAGCTGAATGAAAGAATCCCTGATCACTGAAGAAGAAATAAATCTTGGTGAAGCCTGGGCTAGTCCTTGGCTCACCACTAGCTGGGGCAGAAGAACCTATGGCTCAAGAAAGACAATAGAGTCTGGCGAAGACCCCTATCCTGGACTCAAGACACATCTCGAGGCTTTCCAAGACCTCTGGGTTATTTATGAACAGTGGCAGGATCCTTAGGCTCGGTGTCAAGACTTTCATCTCATGTAGCAGTTGCATGCATCCTAGCCATCTGTGAAAGATTAAAGTCAAAGGAATGCCTTACAAACCAACTCAGACACTTAGCACTAAATGAGTGAAAGAAGCGAAGAACTCCTAAGAAAGACCTATAGCCTCTCAAAAACAGAAAATAGATATCATCATTTTGACCCACAAGACTTTGCTAGACACTTGCTTTTATATCAATAATATCGACGTATCCTAGGCTCTAATACCAATTTGTCCCGACCTGATTTATGAGTTATGATGGCACCTACTCTATCCTGTTAAGAGGTAAGTCGATCCCTAGCTCAGAGCTATTTATAATGGTCTAACTTGGTTGAAATGACCTAAAAAGGGCCAAATGGGCAATTCAATACATAAATAAGCAATGCAATAAAAATAGTCTAAAGGTATTCATAGTATAGAAAACCACTCCATGACCTAGTAGAGCAAGTACAAGAGGTACTATAAATATAATATGACATCCCAAACTAGGGCCTAGTTGTGACGGGTATCTTAGGCCCATCATGAGCCGAATACCACCCCCTTAGCCTAAAATCCAGAATAGAACAATGATAAATAACAAAAGAAAATCATAAATATCAAAACAAAAGTAGATAAGAGAAACAGAGCCTAAGAATTATAACCAATATCTAACTCACACATGTCCACAAAAGCATCTAAAAACTTGAATACCAAATGGGCCGGGATAGTCCCCTGTCCATAACCAATAGAGAATCCAAAATAGAATACTAATAGTTCCTAAAATATGAAAAGAAACCTAATTTAATGGTAAAGATTTCCAAATGATGTAGGGTCACCACTTCACAGCAACTCAATCGATATTCGCTCCACTTAAGACTGCACACGATTAACCTAGACATATATATATACATATAAGATGCCGGGATAGGGTACAAGGGTCATGAACATCGAATTTTAAAACCATTAACCTAGACTGTGTATCTCCTTCCATCCAAAGGGAACCCACCGACTATATGAGTTCAGCTCTCCCTGCTGAAAGAGCCCCCGTACATGTTAGATACACGAACCGAGGAAATTTGAAGAAGGGCTAGAGACACCAAGGATCTAGCCATCCCAAAAATATAAAATGTGTGAAATATACACATGGTCATAAATACTCCCACACCAACAAATGTGGTTTTCAGTCTTGGTCCCCCCAGGACCTCCACCTTTACGTCGAGCTACACAACCCCCTTAAGACTAAATTAAAATATTTACACATAATCCCATCCATTAACCTAGGAGTAATTTATTAAAGACATTTAGCACTTGGTATCTTCATACCAATTATGCTTGTAAGCTAAATCCAATTATGTCATTACAAACCAACTAACCAATGTGACTCCCAAGGTTTTATTTTGAAAATAAAAACCATGGCCACCAAGTTCTTTCAAATCCGTTTTATATATTCAACCTTTATATGTAATGCAATCTTCCAAAAACAAGTGAAATCATGCATATATCCATCTTCCAAAACCAAATTATAAAGTGGATTGAGGTTAATGTCAATTCTAAGTCAAAATCATCAATTTGGGGAATCCCATGTTCCCCATTCCAAATCCCCATAATCATGCACCCATTTAATTCTAAAACCAATAATTATAGTATAAATATCATATTTAAAGCATGGGAAAACAATTCCAATAACCATCATCAAAACCCCTCAACCCAATTTCTTAACCAAACATTTAAATCACATAATTTATAAACCAACTTATGTCATGATGTAAGAAAAATACAAGTTAGGGAAGAGACACATGTCTAAAACACCAAAGAATATGGAGAGAAACCACAAATTGGAGTCTAGATGTTTAATCCCTAGAAAACCCTAGCTTTATCTTGCTCTAAGGAGTTTAAAATAAAGAGAGTAGTATTTGATTTGACTAACTGATGTTAATAGGGTCCCTTAGATGTTTTAAGGTTGTGGGTAAAGTGTAAAGGAAGGAAAAAGACCAAAAATACCTTAATAAAAAACGTTTAGGAGAAATGGCATCTAATAATTACAAGTCTGTAACGACTCATGATGACTGGTCACGAGTCGTTGCCTGGACTAATGACCTGAGTGGAAACTTTGGACATTAATATTATTATGGTCATGATTCCCTCACCATGACTCATGACCTTAACCTATGAATCGTGGGGTCTAGTCGTGACCATGACAGTGACCTAGTCCAACATTACTGGTTAGGCAACGAATGACATCATATGACTCATGACGAGTGGTACTGTCTTATCACTTACGTCGTTGCCTGGGCAATGTTAAACTTTACTTCATAAATTTAAGAGTCCAAAACCTGGGGTATTATATTACCCCTCTTTGGATCATTCATCCCCGAATGAGAAGTTAGGGGCACCTTAGTACGAATACAAGACAAGATGTAACCAGAACTAAGAACAAATTCAAAATGCGAATAGAATAAAAGAACACATACCTTAATCATATTCATCCAACCAACGGAACAAAAATACATATTTATCCTTCATATCATCTTCAGTTTCTCATGTAGCTTCTTCCACCTTTTGATTTCTCTAAAGCACCTTTACCGTAGCCATATCCTTAGTTCTCAACCTATGAACTTGCCTATCCAAAATCTCAATCAGGACTTTCTCATAAGCCAAGGAATCCAAAATATCAACATGCTCCATCGTAACAACCAAAGAAATATCACCCACACACTTTTTCAGCATAGACACATGGAAAATGAGATGAATAAAAGCAAAACTCGTGGGCAACTCTAACTCATAAGCAACATTCCAAACTCTTCTCAAAATATAATATGACCCAATATTATAGGGGTTGATCTTCCACTCCTTCCCAAAACTCATCACTTCTATCATAGGAGAAACTCTCAAAAATGCCCAATCACTAACCTCAAACTCCAACTCTCTTCTTCTTACATTTGCATGAGACTTTTGGCGCCTTTGGGCAGTGTTAAGCCTTTCTCTAATCACTTTCACCTTCTCTATGGCCTGGTAATCCATGTTAGGACCAAATAACATAGTCTCACAAACCTCAAACCACCCAATAAAAGACCTACAACTTTTACCCTAAAGAGCCTTGAAAGGAGCCATCTGAATACTCAAATGATAACTATTATTTTATGTAAACTTAATAAGAGGCAAGTGATCCACCCAACTACCTCCAAAATCAATCACACATGCCCTTAGAATATCCTCCAAAGCCTGAATAGTCTATTCCATTGGTCCATCTATTTGAGGGTGGAAAGTGGTGTTAAGGTTCACCTTAGTCCCCAAACCTTTCTAAAAAAAATGCCAAAAGTGAGAATAAACTGCGTACCTTGGTCTTAAATAATGGACATAGTCACTCCATGCAACTTGACAATCTCCTGAACAAATAACTTGGCATAGTCCTCTCCAGAGTAGTTAGTCCTCACAGGTAAGAAGTGAGCAGACGTAGTCATTCTATCCACAATGATCCAGATAGAATCATACAAATTCAGAGACTTTGAAAGACACGTAGTTAAATCCATATTGATCACTCCTACTTCCACATGTGTAACTCTATCTCTTGAGATATGTCATCAAGCCTTAAGTGGTCTACCTTAACTTGCTGACAGACTATACACTTAGCTAAAAAATTTGCCACATCTCTCTTCATATTGTCACAAATAGATCTCCTTCAAGTTATGATACATATTAGTCAAACCCAGACGAACCATATATTTAGATTCATGACTCTCGATCAAAATCCTTTCTCGCAACCCATAAATATCAAGAATGCACAACTTACCTTGATACCTCAAGATGCCATCTCCTTGATAATGCTCAAATTGCACCATTTTTTTGGTGCAAGGCGGTTATTGTCAATATAATAACCTATCTGGAGTTGGGGTAAAATTTATGAGGAGTGTGACTAGTTTTTGAATCCTATGTATGTTGAAAGTTACTAAGTATTAACCCGCAATGTAAACTTAAAGCAAGACATAAATTAAATTTGGGGGTATGATTTGAAATGTATTTGAACAAAATTATCATGTGAAACTAATGAGAAAAACAATTTTTTATTACAATCCAATTAGAGAAGAGTCTTGGGGTTATGCTTTCCTAGGGGCAATTAGTGTATGGGTGCATGAGAGTGCAATTCCAATTCTAGTTAATGAATATATGGGTAGGTTAGGTTAGAGGTTATGGAGTTGGCCTTTCAATAAAACACCAAAATTTCATCCATGGATTCTTTCGAATACCTCATGCGTTTGTCAAAACAATCAACCCAAAACCTTAAATTGGCATCCCTATTTCTAGGATGATGCCCAAGACATAGCGAACCTACAAACCATCCTTATTTCTAAGACAATGTTAAGGAATAATCTATAATATTTATTGTTCACTAATACTCATCACCCATATCCCTCTTTCAAGGATGATGTGGAATCTAGGAAAATTTGGGCTTTCACGCACAATATCCACTTCAACACTGAATTATTAGTGAAACGCAATATCATTAAATAAGTATGAAAACTAAAAATCATTAGCCATAAGCATTAGCACCCTATTGCAACATAACCCCAAGAATACTATTTAGCTACTCATGGAATCAGAGAAAAGAGATAAACCCAAGTTGGCATTCACTACCTCCATTGATGAAAAGTAAGAATAATATCAAATCAATTCCTTATTGTAACTAAAAATCTCTTGGAATGTCAATAATAATTGTTCTTCCCCAATTTAGAAGGGTTTCACACCATCTAAAATTTGAATTCTAGTTGAAAGATGCTTCCAAAGTGTAAGGATTTTTTCCTTTTGAGAATTGGGTTCAGCTGCTTGAAATTATAAAACTTCCCCATAGGCATTTGGTTGTGCCATCATAATCTCATTGCCTGATCGTGATCGCAACTCTTGTGACTGTAGTGATCCCTTCACGATCGCCATGAATTGATCGAGATTTGACTGGTTGCGATCATGTCCCTCAAACTGTGATTGTGATAACTAAGGTCGATCATTGCTTTGGATTTTATAGGTTTTTTACTAACTTTGCCCTTTTTGTTTTATTTTCAACTTACTTCACTTGCGTTCTTCCAATTATATGTAAACCTATAAACATTAGTGCATTCAAATGGTAATTTCGCCTCATTAAGATAATTTAACCATAGTAGTCTGCAAGAATTTGGATGTCAAATGAGTGGTAAATTTACCACTCATCAACACCCCAAGATTAAAGATTTGATTTTCCTCAAGAAACACTACTCATTCAATGATACTAGGAAATTATAAGCAAATTCATACGACCAAATAATCACGATGATTAGCACCAACAAGTAGTTCTCAAGCATGGGAAAAACTATTCTCACAACTCCCCTAAAACCAAATCACACTTTTAAGAATGAAAAAGACTTTAAATAACATCTAAGCAATAATCACTAACTCTCTAGAAGTGACTCTCCATCGATAGCGACTTAACTACACTCTTTTACCTCATTTTTGAAAGATGACAATTTCACCGACCTCAATTAGTCTACATGCCTCCTCACGAAAGGACATCCCACACACTAAAGTATCTATCATGAAACAAGGGATTTAAATACAAACACTCACAAAGAATCTCTCAATGTGTACAAAAATCATACTATATGCTTCCCCTAATTTTTAATTGCCGCTACTTCGAATACACTTGATTGGAGATCTCGAAGGACTTTTTAAAGATTTTAATGTAGGATCAGGAAAGGGTATGATATCATTTGGGAACAAAGTGATTACACCCACCTTTAACATCTACATCATACTATTCAATCAAACTTTGGCATATGTGCCTACTTTCACTACTTTGATTTACCCAATTCATTGAAAGTATTTTCTTCTCATTTATTTCTTTTGTTCAATCTATGCTTTTCCTTATTTTGATGATTCCTTTCTTTTTCACCTTTTCACTTACACTCTTTTCTTAGCTTTTAGGTACCCACTTAAAATACCATGGCCCAAGGTCACCTCTTCCAAGATTTACCATCTCAAACTTAGGCTTTTGGCCTCAAGTTGCATTTTCAAGTTCAAGGAGTGTAGGGTTCAAAAGAGGGGCAAAATTAAAATGGTTCAAGTCTTGTATTATTGTTGCCAAATAAAGGTTCGAAGTCTCAAAATGGGTTACTAGGGATACTATTCTATGTAGGGTAGACTCTTTATGCTAAAGTGGGTTTCTGTGTTCACAAAAAGGTCTAAGATCATTTCACCGACCAAGCATAATAACAATTAGCCTTGAGAGACTAATGAAGAAAGTTCTAGATGATACAAGTAAGCATGAGAGTTAAACAACTACGCTCACCGCATATGACATGCAATCTTTTCAAGGAGGCACAATTACATTTCATACTAGAGACAAAAGGAGGTATTTACCATATACTATCAACTAAGGACTTTGGAGTCATAAAAAGAGGCAAAGCATTATTACAAAATTGTTCACGTCCATGCCCTTGGTTTTCAAAGAATTTTTAGACGGAGAGGGGGTGTTTACTTCACATTTACACCATGCAAAATTTACTATTGATGGCACCAAACTAAGACGCCATCTCATATTTTGGCTCCCATAAAGGCAAACCGTGGGGTTACTTAGACTTTACCATAGGTATTAGGGGGATCCCAAAACTCCAATACTACGGGTACTTAGATTTTCCCTGCATCTATGTCTCAAAACCCAAACACAACGATTTTCCCTTAAGAATGTCGTCACTCAATCTATCATAGGGAAAGTCTTGTCCGACATCATCATAAACAAGATGAGAGTAGAATAAAAATCTAAGAATGAAAACAGACAACTAATCCATGAAATGTAGGCACCATCAAAGTGCTCGAATATTAGAATCCAAAATAAAAATATGATCATCCAAATCATTAAAAAACCAAATAAAAACATCCAAACAAATATCAAAATAGTACGGACCAATCAAATAACTATGACTACTATGGAGACTAGCACCCCCAACTAAAATTGTAGTGACCTCATTGCATAATCATGAAAGCACAAGAAAAAAGTAAAGGGTTCTTTCTTTAACCGCATCAAGCACTATTATCTCTCTCAATCTCAGCATCATCCCATCATCCTCAGGGTTGGACCCTGCTACTGGGACCTTATAATCACTCTCAGCCTTGGGAGATGGAAATCTCTTTTTGGGTTTTAGGACCTTCCATAGGATCTTCACCCCTTCCATATCTTCATGAAGAATTTATCTTTCTTTTTCTCCATTTTCTTTATCTCATCATGAGACTTATTGAGCTCCCTATGCAACTGTGCTTGGGATAAGTGGGCCCCCTTAAGCCTAGAGATAATGGCCTCCTACTCCTTCTGATCTGCCAAAAACCACTCATCGTCATTTTGAGCAACATAAGAATGACGAGCGGAAGACGACCCTCCTGGACTTGTAGGAAACCCAGACACAAGCTCCTTTATTTCCCTCATTTTAATCAAGATATCCTCAAACGACCCTGCTATGGATGGCCTGTAAGAGTCTATGTACTCATCTATCAACTTGACTAAGTTGATATTCCTTTTTTTGCTCATACCAGGTGCACTTTCACCCTAAATCATAAGAGGGCTTTTGGATGCTCCCAAGTATCTTTGGGTATTTCTCAACCCTAGCTTTCCTGCATAGCTATGCGATTAAAGAAGGAAATAAGAGTAAGGCCCCATCTCGGTTCTTGAAATACCTCATGTCCAAAAACAGAAGATATCCAACATTCAAGGGAATGTTTTCTAGGATACATACAACTATCCAAGCTCGTGCATCTGGAACATAAGTCATATTAGTGCAAGGGGAAATTGAACAACAAATAATGGCTAACCATATCCTCACCCCGGACATAAAATCATGAAATGATATCCCCATCTTGGTACCAGCCCAAGAGACCTCTCTACCAGGTCACAACTTTTTAACTAACCCGATTCACATCCCTTTGCCTCGAACTGTGCCATGTCCTCATCCGACAGTCTATATAGGTCATTTATTTGCTCAGCCCCAAAGTGTTCTTCCCTTAGATCCTTGCAACTAGTTCAGAGAAAGATACTATGCTAAGGTTAGCATAGAACTCTCTTACCTAATGTTTATTTGCCTGACATGGATCCGAGGTGAAATATCTCCACCCGATGGCCACTAATTTTTCATGAAATATCGGTAGTTTTTTCGGCACCTTATCCATACATATGCCCCTCTCTGGAAGTATCTTTGACTTGGGGAGGTCTACATAGCGCAAGGTTTGGCACTTTAGGTCTATAAAGCAAGTTTTGACATAATCTCCCATTTTTCGCTTTGAAAACTTGAGAACAACACAACAACCTTAATTATCAATATTTTTATGTGAAACTATGCCATGTTATTTAATTAAGATAATGGGATGGTGTCTTGGTAATTTTTGGGCAAGAAATGGAACTGTAGGACTTTTCGTCCTAGCTAACAAATAGCCTCAGGTGTCGTGATCACGGGCCATTGAGACGCAATCATGCTAACACGATCATGCTATTTGAGGCATAGTCAGATCAAATTTCTCAAAACTCAAAAATTCCAATTTCAATGCTAATATGTGATCCAAATAAAAATCTACATTAAGAGCAAGAAACATATCCCCTAGATACTCAATCATGTCCTTAGAAAATGGGAAAACTAGTAAGGAATTCATTCGGGCATTCAATCGAACACTTGGTGTGCACATACTATTTCTATCAATTTTGAAAAAAATTAAGGTACTCAAGACTTCTCCATCAATGTACATAGCAATAACAACAGCCAAACACACCAGCAAGTATAATTAAACCAAGAATTTTGTATGTGAATCATAATTTTAGGTCATTCCTAAGACATGAGTTCTAAGGCCTACACACGAGCATAAAAGAAAGAATTTGAAGCAAATAACAGATTAAGAGATACAGTGGGGGTGCTTATACAATTTTGGATTCCTAAAACAAAATAAAAAATAGATGCAATTAAAAGTAATTTGAAAAGGGATTGTAGGGGGAAAATATAGCTCGACTTTTTATTTAACCAAGCTATGACCACAATCGCAATCAAAGTTATGTGATTACGATCGTCATAGCACGGGCACCGCGATCGCGGTAACTGAGGATAATTTTTGGTCTTCTATTTTCCCCTACTTAGCCCACTACTCAAATTCACCATACTTTCCCTTACTCAATATCATTCAAAACACCTTATAGTGCCATAATTTTATGGATTAATCACAAAAAAAATGAAACCTACTCTAACAATCAAGTTCAAAGGATACGGGCCATCTTCGTTGCATTGATAAGTTACCTCCACCTAGCGCCTAATTTATCATCACAATACGACGTTCTTCAATCTTCAAGTTGGATCCATAATCAAGCACTATGTCCACTACATTAATGATGAACACCACTTCTAGTTCCATTGGTTGTTTCTCAGTTTTGCACACCTAAAATGAAACTTCATTATTTTGAACCCAAAACTTTATTTCCCCTTGCTCTATATCAATAATTGCTCTCTCAGTTGCTAAAAAGGGTATCCCAAGAATAATGAGTATTTTTTGGAAGATTTTATAATCAAGGACAACAAAGTTCGTTGGCAAAATAAAACAATCGACCTTTGCCAATACATCATAAAAAACTCCAATCAGTTTCTTGGTAGAGCGATCTGCCATCAATAGCCTCATTTTTGTTGGTGTTGGAGTGCCCAAAACAAGTCCTAGATAGATTGCATAGGGCATGAGATTTATTCTTTCACCAAGGTCATACAAGGCTTTTTTAAATTTATGTGTCGCAATGGTGCAAGGATTGTGAAGGCCCCCAAATCTTTTTTCTTTTCTGCCATAACACGAGTCATGATAGCTCTACAACCATTGGTCACTTCAATGGTCTCACCACCCATAATACATTTCTTGGACACCAATTTCTTTATTAGCTTAGCATACCCCAAAATTTCTTAAATAATTTCTAACAAAGGGATATAGATTGAAAGATTGCTAAGCTTGGTGAGAAACTTCTTGAATTTGATATTTTCCTTCTTTTTTCTTGAGTCTTTGAGGGAATAGAGGAGGGATTTTCATTGAAGAAAAGGGGTCACATTACATTTCATCACCCTCAACTACTTTAGGAGCTCTATCCTCATCAACCATCTCTTCAATTATCATTGGTTCTTTATTATCTCCTTCTTGAGACTTTGGAGCCTCATCATTTTACTCACCCACATACTTTTTCTTTGTGTTTATTTGATCATCAAGAGACCTTCCTTTGACCCCAACCTCTTGTGTACCAAGTTCTTTACCTCTTCGGGTGACAATTACCAAGACATGGGCATTTTTTTTAGGACTTTCCACCATATCACATGGGAGGCCACCCTTAGACCTAACATTAAGTGTAGTAGAGAATTTGCCAATTTAGGTCTCCAATTGCTTGATTGAGGCGGAGTGTGATACACCTATTTGGTTGATTTGAGAAAGTATCCTTTTAATTCTCAAACCATCTTGTCTGTACCTTCCACTCTTATCAAAATTCTAGCAAACACATACTTGATTTTGAACTTCTTAGGATCCAAAAGATTTGACTCCCTGCTCTTTACTCAGTCATGGAGGGGCATATATCTATCATACTCCCTATCTTTATACCTGTAATCATGATCTCTATCTCTATTACACTATTTCCTTTTCAATCACAATCATTCCAACCTTGGTTCCCACCTTGCCTTTGGTAGGCCGGGCGTAAACCCCTCGAGTAGTTTGCCAAGTATTTAGTTTATTCATAAAGGGTATTTGGATCATCCTCATCATACTCTTTAGATACATGAAATTAACTATTTTTTCGGGTGCACCCATCACATGCTTTATAAGAGGTCCAATTGCATCATCATTTTTGCTATATTTTTCTCCCTCTCTTTTTATTTCTTTCATTGCTATTTATTCACTATCAAGGCGGTGTGACAACCCGTGGATATCTGAGTATTCCGGGTGTTCCACCACTATTTTTTCTTTGTGATTTGTTCAAGCAAAGTTGAAGCCACTCCATATATTAACCTTACAACTGACCCGCCGGACGCGTTGTCCACCACAGTCTTGTTTAGATGGTCCAACGTCCTATAGAATATTTGTAGGAGTATCTTATCCAATACTTCGTGGTTAGGAAATTGCACAATCTTTTCATTAAATCTCTCCCAAACTTCATATATAGGCTCTCTATTGAGTTAACAAAAATTTATGATTTCAAGCCGCAATTGCAACATATTTGATGGTGGGAAATATCAGTCTAAGAAAGCATCAGTAAGCTCGACCCATGATGTGATGGACCAAGTGGGAATGGAACTCAACCACAACACCAACTCATCCGTTAGAGTGAATGGAAAGATGCGTAATCATATAGATTCTTGTGTGATATGAGCAATGTCGAATGAGGTTCACACTTCTATAAAATTTTTCAAGTATAGATTTGGGTATTCATGAGCTTGACCCTCAAAGAGATCTTTCATTAATAGCATGTGTAAAATTACATTTGTGATGTGGAATAACCCATTCCCTTTATTTAGTGGGATGCGGATGGCACTAGCACGTCCTGCTTCATGAATGTGGTCTTCATCATCAAGGGGACCATGAAAGGTCTCTACATTACATCTATGATCACTCATTGTGTCGTGGAGACTATTAAACTCACCTATAAAAGAAGAAAGACAACAAAAAAAGTAAATAACAAACACTATGGGTGAAACCAAAGTTAGTATCAACACTACACAAGCAAAAACTAAGTTACATTCTTCGGAAACAACGATAATTTTAATAACTCTCAACTTACACTATTATTTTAGTGCGAGGCAGTCGTTGTCAATATAATAACCCAACTTGAGTTGGGGTCGAATACATGAAAAGTGTGACTAGGTTTAGAATCCTATGTATGTTGAAAGTTAATAAATATTAACCCTCAATGTAAACTTAAAACAAGACATAAATTAAATTGGGGGTATGATTTGAAATATGTTTGAATAAAATTATCTTGTGAAACTAAATGAGAGCAACAATTTTGATTACAATACAATGAGAGAAGAGTCTTGGGGCTATAATTTCCTAGGGACAATTAGTGTATGGGTGCATGAGAGTACAATTCCTGTTCTAGTTAATGAATATATAGGTAGGCTAGGTTAAGGGTTATGGTGTTAGTCTTTCAACAAAACACCAAAATTTCACCCATGGATTCTTTAAATACCTCATGGGTGTATGAAAACAATCAACCCAAAACCTCAATTTGGCATTCCTATTTCTAGGATGATGCCTAAGACATAGCAAACCCACAAACCATCCTTACTTCTAAGGCAATGTTAAGGAGTAAGATAAAATATACTTTATTGTTCACTAATACTCATCTTCCACATCCCTCTTCCAAGTATGACGTGGGATCTAGGAAAATTAGGTCTTTCACCCACAACTTCCAATTCAACACAGAAGTTTTAGTAAAACAAACATCATTAACTAAGAAATCAAACTAACAATTCTTACCCATGAATACTATTTAGTTACTCATGAAATTAGAGAAAAGAGATATTTCCAAGTTGGAATTCAATGCCTCCATTAATGCAAAGCAAGAATAATATCAAATCCGATTCCAAATTGTAACTAAAAATCTCTTAGAATGTCAACAATAATTGTTCTTTCCTAATTTAAAAGGGTTTCACACCAAACAAAACTTGAATTCTAGTTGAAAGATTCCTCCAAAGTGTAAGGTTTTTTGCCCTATTGAGAATTGGGTTCAGCTGCTTGAAATTACAAAACTACCCCCGAGGCATTTAGCCATGCCATCGCGATTGCCATTTCCTAATTATGATCGTGACTCCTATGATTGCAGTGATCCCCTTGAGATTGCCATGAATGGACCAAACTTTGACTGGTCGCGATTGCGTCCCTCAGACTGTGATCGCGGTAAATGAGGTCGATCACTGCTCCAGATTTTCCAACTTTTCCACTATCTTTGCCTTTTTTGTTCTCTTTTTAGCTTACTTCACATGTTTTCTTCCAATTACCTATAAACCTACAAACCATGGGAATTAGTTCATTCAAATGACAATTTCTTCTCATTTACTCAATTTAACCATAGTAGTGGCACGAATTTGGATGTCAATTAGTGGTAAATTTACCACTCATCACTCCCCCAATCTCCAAATCCATAACTTTTAGCTAACCCACATCGTCCTTAATCTGCATAAGTATGGGATCCAAAGTTTGCTTCTCTTTTACCTAAGGAACAAAAGATGATTTAACCACTTCTTGAATGATGAATCCTCTATCCTCAGAATCTAAAAGACGAACTCATAAGTTAGCCAACCTATGAATGTCCTTCACCAACCCTCTCTCCTCCTCATCAACATAAGATAAGCTCCCCATAGATATCCTACTAAGAGCATCAACAACAACATTAGCTTTACCTGGATTGTTGCAAAGGCTCATGTCTTAATACTTAAGCAATTCAAGTCACCACCTCTGCTAGAGATTCAACTTCTTCTGCATAAAAACATATTGCAAGATCTTATGGTCTGAATAAATATCCACATGCACCCCATACAGATAATGTCACCAAATTTTTAAAGCAAAAACCACAACCACAAACTCTAAATCATAAGTTGGGTAATTTCTCTCATGAACCTTAAGAAATCTTGAAGCATAGGCTATAACCTTACTATGCTGCATCATAAAACATCCCAGTCCTTCTCGAGACAGATAACAATATACAAAAAAAACTCTTAGTACCCTCAAACATGGTAAAAATTAGTACAAAAGTGAACTTATCCTTCAACCTCTTAAAACCACCCTCACAAGCATCATAAGAACATGGCCTTCTTTTCAGTCAACATCATCAATGGAGAAACAATAGAAGAGAAACTCTTCACAAACCTCCTATAATACATGACAAAGCCCAAGAAACTCCTTATGTCAGTTGGAGTCATGAGTCTAGTCCACCTCTTAATCACCTCAACTTTTTGTGGATCCACCTTGATTCCATCACTAAATACCACATGCCCAAGAAAGGTCACAACCTTCAGCTAAAACTTACACGTAGAAAATTTAACATTCAACCTCTGATCTTTATGAGTCTGCAACAAAATTTAGTAGTGATTGGCATGATCCTTCTCACTCTTAGAATACACCAAGATATCATCAATAAAGACTATCACAAATAGATCCAGAAATGCCTAAATACCTAGTTCATAAGAACCATAAAAGTAGCCAAAGCATTACTCAACCTGAATGACATAACCATGAAATCATAATAGCCATATCAAGTTTGGAAAGCAGTCTTGGGAATATTAAACTCCCTAATTTTCAACTAATAATACCCCAAACAAAGATTAATCTTAGAGAAACATCTAGCTCACTGAAGCTGGCCGAAAAGATCATCAATCCTAGGAAAGGGATACTTATTCTTTATTATGACTTTATTCAGCTGGAGATAGTCTATACACATTTAAAGGGACCCATCCTTCTTATGCATGATAAGCATAAAATCACCCCACGGGGAATGAATAGGACCAATGAATCCCTTATAAAGAAGATCCTTTAACTGCTCTTTCAGCTCTTTTAATTCAGTAAGAGCTATTTTATAAGGAGGAATAGAAATAAGATGGGTATCTAGTAGAAGATTATCCCAAAATCTATTTCCCTATCGAGAGGAATTCTAACAAGTTCATCGGGAAATACTTCAGGAAACTCACTAACCACATAGACAGATTGCAAGGATAGAACCTTCAAACTAGAATCCTTAACTTGAACTAGATGAAAAAGACACCCTTTGGAAATTAGCTTCTGAGATCTAAGATAGGAAATAAATATCCCTTAAGACACTAAGGAACTTCCCTCCCATTCAATTACCGATTCATTAGGGAATCGGAAATTGACCTTTCAGGTCCTTCAATCCAAAGATACATAGAATGGATGAAGCCAATCCATCCCCAAGATTAAATCAAAATCTACCATGTCAAGCTCTATCAGATCCACCAATGTCTCCCTATGAAAATAGATACCACACAACCCCTAGAAATCTTTCTAGAAATTATAGAATCACCCACTGGATTAGAAAAAGAAAAGGGGTCAGAAATACTTTTAGGATCAAAACCAAAATATACAGCCACATAAGGGGTCACATAAGAAAGGGTAGACCCTGGATCAAGAAAAGGGTAAACACCACTAGAGAACAACTATAACATACCAGTAATAACATTAAGAGATACCTCAGATTCCTGACAAGTGGAAAGAGCATAAAGACGATCTGGTCTGTGTCGATACTCGAAGTGGCACCCTTTGGTATAGGAGCCGAAGAAGTGGTGACCAAAACCTTATTAGCTCTAGTGGATACCTTAGCTGCAGGACAATTTCTCTATATATGTCCAGGTTAACCATAATTGAAACACAAGTTCCTCTCTTCATCATAATAACTTTGGTAAATCTTTCTACAAAATCTACAATGAGGATAAGGTAAGACCGATTAAGCTCCACCAACATGAGATTGGGCACCCTGTTCCTTAAGATCACTGCAATCCTAGAAAAGACGATCCCCATATAACTTAGAATAAAGAGAACTAGCCAATGAATTAGAATTTCCCCAAGTCTTCTTCTTGGTTTATTACCTTCTCTCTTTCCCACTATTCTGCTATATAATTTTATGGGTTGTCTATATGCCACTGTGGTGACCCCTAACTGGTGAAGAATGACAAGCTTCTAGAATGTTCATCATTTCTACCTATGGAATGAAGCTCCAAATCACACTATCAGCGTAAATCTTGAACAAATATGGCTCATCCCAAAAGTACTTTCTTACCTCATATATAAATCTACATCGCTGCTGAAAGGATAGATCTTCTGGGATAAAATTGCTTGCCAAATAATTGGTAAAATTAGCAAATCAGGGAATCAAATCATGAGATGCTGCCAACACTCGCTCATTAGGAAATGAATTATATATCTTAAGATTATTCCTCAGTTTCTGTATGGTCTCCTTCTCAAGTCTAGATAAGTGGTCTGCAACCTGATTTTCTTTTCCTTTCTAGTCCTTGACTTTAAAATCAAACTCTTGAAGTAAAAGAACCCAATGGATCAATCTGGGTTTGGCATCCTTCTTCTCCATCAAGTACCTTAAGGCTGCATGGTTAGTGTGCATAATAACCTTAGTCCCATCAAATAGGACCAAAATTTTTCAAAAGTGAAAAGCACCGCAAGTAGATCCTGCTCTGTAACTGTATAATTCTTTTGTGTGGGGTTTAAAGATTTGCTAGCATAGTATATGCGATGAAATATATTTTCTCTTATTTGTCCTAGAATATCTCCCAAGGACACTTTTATCACATCACACATTACCTCAAAAAGTGCAGACCACTCAGGATACACAATAATAGGTTTTGAAATCAACTGCTCCTTTAAGTATTTGAAAGCCTTGAGACAATTATTATCGAACAAAAATTTCACCTCCTTCACCAAAAACTTGCATAGAGGACTTACAATTTTAGGAAAGTCCTTGATGAACCTTCTATAAAAACCTGCATGACCCAAAAAACTTCATATGCCTCTAACTGACACTGGTGGCAGCAACTTCTCAATCACCTTAATCTTCAATTTGTCCACCTCAATACCATATGTGGAGATTTTTTTTCCTAGCACGATGCCTTCTTTCAACATGAAGTGGCATTTTTCCTAATTGAGTACAAAGTTAAACTCTTCATATCTCTTCAATGCACTGGCCAAATGGGCTAAGCAGTCATCAAATGAGTCCCCAACCACTGAAGAGTCATCTATGAATACTTCAATAGTCATAAAGACATCATACATCTTTGAAAAGTAGCTAGCGCATTACATAACCCGAATAACATCCGCTTGAATGCAAAGGTCCCATAGGGGCAAGTAAAAATAGTATTTTCTTAGTCTTTAGGAGAAATCATGATTTGATTATAGCCTAAATACCCATCAAGAAAATAGTATCAATCCTTCCCTACTAATCTATCCAAATCTGATCCATGAATGGCATACGTAAGTTGTCTTTCTATGTCCATTTGTTCATCTTTCTGTAGTGCATGCATACTCTCCACCTAGTCATTGGGCTCATTGGTACTAATTTATTCCTATCATTTAGAACCACTGTGATTACTTCTGTCTTTGGCAAGTATTGTACTGGTCTCACCCAATTGTTGTCTGCAATAGGAAAAACCACCCCAACATCTAACCATTTGATTTTCTTTTTTTCACTACCTCCCGTATAGAAGGATTCAGTCATCTCTGATGCTCAATACTAGTAATGCTGTCCAACTCAAGTTGTATCTTATGTGCACATATACCTCATGGAATCCCTACAATATCTGCTGTGGTCCACCCAATAACTGTCTTGAACTTTTTTAACACTGATATTAAAATCTACACTCCTTCCAGATCTACTATAATAATTAACGCTAAAGTATTTATAGGCCCCCAAGAATGTATAATGCAAATGAGGTGGGAGGATATTTAATTCCAAGACTGGTGGTTTTTCAATCGATGGTCTTGTAGGAGGTGTGGTTCTGTTCTTTAAGTCCAAATCCAGCTTCTTAGGGGCATATTTGTAAGAACCTATGTTATAAACTGACTAAACTAACTCATCATACTCATCTATCCCATTACTCTCAAAGTTCATAATCATTACTGCTAATGATTTTACCCCTAATCTCTCCTTTATAGGAACCTATGCTACAACCACATCATTCTCTACTACATTTATCACTGCTACCACTCTCATATCATCAAGCTGTTGAACTGCTATGTATATATTCAACACTATTTGCTTATCATTCCATTTAAACATTATATCCTCTAGTTACATATTAATCATCACTCGTCCAGTGGACAAGAAAGGTTTACTCAAGATAATCGAAGAATGAGCATCCAATTTATAATCTAAAATTATAAAATCTGGTGGATATGTGAACGATTTGGGTCACCCTTCTTTTCTACTAAATGTGCATGAAAATCTACACTAAACTGCTGCACTATATCTTGGATATCTCCCGCTACCAAGTCGTCATCATCATCACTATAAGTTAGCTTCTCAAATTCAGCTTCAGGTGGCTCATATACAATAATATTTTCCTTCTTTGGCTCAGTAGTAGCGGGCAAAAAGTTCTTATTAGGTGGTGAATCACTCATTATATTAATAGTCAGACAATGAACCAATGTTATTAATTTGGCACATTGTCTCTAGGAAGTGCTCCTGACAGTCTCTCAGCTATAGTAATAGAGATTTGCCCATACTTCTTCTCCAATTGCTTAATAGCAATTGCATGTGAATCAACCTTCTATGCTAATTTTGAAACATCGGCCTTGAGTTCTTTAAGGAAAGATTCTTGACTCTCTTGACCTTTCATCATCTTAGCCAATATCTTTCTATTATCGATTCTACATCTGGTTTGCTAGGTGGAATGTATTTATCTCTATCATCATAGTTCCGACCTTGATTCCCTTGACCTTAGGCTCAGAAACTCGTCAACTGACAATCCACATACTTTGCATCCTTTTCTAACTTAGACTCACATGTACTAGAAGTTTCACTCTATAGCCTTACAACATTAACCATTTCAGAGTTTATTATTTCAAACTACTTGGCCAACTCACCAATGTTTGTCCTTAATAAAGAAATATCCTGAGCTATACCAACCTCAACTACTCTTTGCTCACTAAAAGCTCTAATGCCATAAATGTCAGAACCTATCTCAACCTCCCGAGTTTGCCACCTCGATTAGTTATGAGATCTGATCCATAATACTAGAATCCATCTCCCATCATAATCTCATGAAGCCTCCTCCAGAGATAGTGTGTACCATTGCTCTAGAACTGATAGTCAAGACTCTATAGAAGATCTCCAATAAGCTTGTCCCTAAAATCCGGTGGTTGGGAACCATGCTAAGCTTCTTTTTGAACTTGAACTATGCCTCATACATAGATTCTGATTGTAGCTATCTGAAGTTATAAATATCATCCTTGAGCTACAATACCCTAGATAGAGAAAATAACCTGTTCAGGAATTGTCTGCATAACTCACTCCATTTATTGATAGACCCTCTTAGAAGTTCCCCTATCCATAAAGATGCTTCTTCAGTAAGTGAGAAAGGAAATAACCTCAGTCTCAATGCTTACTTAACTACCCCTAGTATGGTATATGAAGTGCAGATCCCAATAAAATTCACCAGATGCATATTTGTGTCATCTGTAGAAAAACCTGCAAATATGCATTTCAAGTATAAGAGTTGAATATAACACTAGAAATATTGAACTTGATATCAAAGGGTAAGACAGAAGGAATGATAGCTCCAGTCTCTGCTGGCTCAACATTTCCCAGATCATCTTTATCAACTTCATATGGCTAAACATACTGATATGCTAGGATCACTTGAGGTCGACTTTCTCTGTTTCTACTATGGTTTCCCCCGAGTACTGCTCGATGTTCTGCTACCTGTCTTTTCTCTGCTAACTTTTCCTCCTGAGCTATGCAGTGAGATTTATCTAATACCTTCCTTTCACTCTTAGTTTGAGCTAAAAGTATACTAGTCTATCAATCAACAATGTACTAAAATCCTTCAGGAGGAGGGGGAGGTACAACATCACAAACCCCTTCTGGGAAGTTCATCTCTTTTCTGCTCAGATATCCTACCAGGTGTTTGTAAGATCCTCTCTAGATTTAGATTCAGTGAGAGTATGGGATACCTCTACTCCGTGTGCTAGGCATACACCAACATATGCCAAACTACAAAAAAAAATAAAGACCCAAAGATTGCAACAACCTTTGTTCAATAATCAACACTATACTCCTAGGCAACGGTGCCAAAATTTTGTTGACGTCCAAACAACACCTCCTATCAGATAATGATATGGTTTATGTAAAAATATAGTAACCCAATAATGATTGGGGTCAAATACCAAGGGAATATGTGAACATATAGATTTCAGATGTTGTACTCGACGGAAAAGAACAAAAAAGTAAATGAAGGGTTCTGAATGGAAATATCAAACAAAGAGAAATTATCAACTTCGATTGTGATCAGTATTGGGAACACTATGACTATGTTCCCCTTGGATTGTTAACTCTGTAAGCTTATCATTCTATGTTGAACCAAACCGATACCTTGTATGCTGAATCGATAAGTTATATACCTTCTGTAATTTTTTGGACGAGCAGAAAGATTTCACCTTTTATTTTTTGAGTCTTAGAATGTCGCCTTACTAACCCTTATCTTGATCCCAATTAACTATTACCTTTTGATTCTCTAGTTATTAGATAACAGTTAATGGTCTTACTTAGATAATACCTAGTAGCGTGGATCGACCGTTAAACTCCAAGTTACTATTGTCATTATCTTTTCCTAGTCACTACTCCTTTTTTAGAGTACGTAGCAATAATCTAGGTGGGATATTAACGTTTGGACACCACTGAGAAATCTATTATAGTGAAGATAATTAAATGCATGCCATGGGTATCGGTTTAATTCAACAGTCATATTTCCCCTACTTCGCTAATCCGCCAAGATTTCCACAACCTTAGATATGGGTTTTAGCCGCTCATACTTGTGAAGAACTCAATATCATTCATAGTTGAAAGAATAAAATAAATCATAATGATAAGAAGTATAAAAACCCACAACAGTAACTAAATTAATACACTGAAGTCAATATAAGATAATCCCAAGATCAAAGACAGTTCTTGGAATTAAAATATGTTTGTGAATATCAAAAGTATGTAACTCCTACTAAACAACACATAAATGGTATTTATAGTACAAGAGGAAACTATAAAACCAAATCCCAAATAAAATAGGAGAAAACTAGGTTGGTGGCCACATGTGGTCTGAACCCACAGTTTGGTACTGGGTGCAGGCAGTACCTGTGATCCTGGCACTGGACGTAGATACAAATTGCAGGTACCAAGAGCAAAAATTTCTGCAAGTTTAGGTCTTGGGATTTTTGACTTCTAGTACTTACTTTTCCTACATGCATTCTGTTGGTCCTACATGCGGCCACATTGATTTAGTAGGTGTCGAGAGTCATCTTTTCATCTCTCCTTTGATTCCCAAACATTCTTTGATCATAAAAAAGATGGAAATCATCTTGAATATCCCATAATTGCTCCAAAAAGGCAAAAAAACCTCTTTTCACCTTTTCATGGGCTTATCATCCAAAGCATGATTTTCTGCAAAATATACCCAAAAATAATCATATGTAACAAAATAGCCTCATAAACTTGCATATTATTCCTTATTAAAGTGTCCAAAGTACTATATTTCTATATCACATCAATTAACTACCCCTAAAATTTGAGACACTCCTTTTTTTCTTTTTGCCTCTCTCTTTTCCCCCTCTCTATCTTTCTCTCTCATTTTGCTATCGTAAATTGCTTACTAATGTCTATGAAAATTTGCATGTGTTCTGGAGTTCCATTTCATGACACTTATATAAGATTGGAACTTAAAGTCTACATTTTATTCATATGAGAGCTACAAATTTATAGTACAGGAAAGCAAACACACTCAGAATCAAATCACTTAATTATAGCAGATATGACAATCAAGATATGATCCTTTTTGATATAATTACCTAAATTATCTATAGCAAAGCATATCTGATTTTATCAGATCAATTAAGATTCTACAAAATCAAATCATAAATATTCACAAATCAACACCCCCCTCAAGTTGGCATGTAAATATTTTTCATGCCTAACTTGCTTACAAGAATTTCAAATTTGGTTTAAACAAGCCTTTTGTGAAAGTATCTGTAGTTTGCGGATTTGTTGGGATGAAAGACAGGCACATACTTCTTTTCTCAATCTTATATTTTATCAAGTGCCTATCCACTTTAACATATTTTGTTCTATTATGTTAAACTTGATTATGAGCAATGCTTATTGCCACTTTATTGTCATATTACAACTTCATTGGTAAACCAAATGTTTTTTTGGGTTCTTTCATAATCTTCTTAAGATAAATCATTTCACAAATCCCATGGGCCATAGATCGGTATTCATCTTTAACACTGTTATGGGTCACAACATTCGACTTTTTACTCCTCCAGATCATAAGATTTTCCCAGATTAATGTACAATATCTAGATATAGACCTCATGTTAGTAGTAAAACCTACCCAGTCTCTATTTGTAAAGCTTTCAATGCCCCTATGTTGACTTTTTCTGAAAGATAATCTTTTTCTCAGAGAACTTTTAATATATTTTAGGATCCTGTAGACCACTTCTTGGTGCTCTTTGTTTGAAGAGTGCATAAATTAACTTACCAAGCTTATAGAAAAAGCTATATCAGGTCGAGTATGTTAAAAGTAGATCAACTTACCTACTAATCTTTGAAATTAACTATGGTCAACTGAATTTTTTTTATTTATGAATTTTATATTCAGACCAATTTGTGTTTCAGTTGGATAACAACCACTCATCCCTGTCTCTTTTAGAAGATATAGTATATACTTCCTTTGTGACACCATAATGCCTTCTTTTTATATCGCTACTTCCATGCCAAGAAAATATTTCAAATGTCTCAAATCTTTAATCTCAAATTCTGAGGCCAACTATTTCTTTAAATTTTCTATTTTAGATAAGTCATCTCTTGTAAGTATAATATCATCGACATACACTATCAGGATAGCTGTCATTCTCTCAAGAGAATGTTGAATGAACATGGTATGATCTGCTTTCCCTTGACTGTACCCTAGTTGTTTTTACAAACTGAGTAAACTTCTCAAACCTAGCTCTTGGAGATTCTTTAAGCCCATAGAGAGATTTCTTTAGCTTGCACACTCTAGTTCTATACCTTTCTTCAAAACCTAGAGAAGGGTCCATGTAGACTTCTTCTTTGAGTTTTTCATTCAGGAATGCATTCTTCACGTCTAGTTGTTGGAGGGGCCAATCAAGTTTGGCAACAATGGTCAAAAGAACCTTTATTGAATTTAATTTGGAAACTGGAGCAAATGTCTCAAGATAGTCAATCTCGTAAGTCTAAGTGAATCTTTTTTCTATGAAACGTGCCTTATACCTCTCTAGGGACCTATCTAATTTAAATTTGATAGTGAACACCCACTTGCATCCTATTGGTTTCTGTCCACATGGTAGTTCTATTATTTTCCAGGTTTCATTTCTCTGTAGAGTGTTCATCTCCTCAATAACTACTTTCTTCCACTCGAGAAAGTTTAAAGCATCCTACAAATTTCTTGGTATCTCCATTCTAGATAATTGAGAAAGAAAAGTTGTATAGGAACAACACAAGTTTCTATATGATAAATAATTTTACATGGTATAGTTGGTTACTTTTCTTACCCTTTTATGTGTGGAAATTTGAAGATCAAGGTCTAAACTAACAAGAGGCATATCAGAATTAGGTTCTGGAGAATTACCTCGTGTATCAGTGAGATCTTGTGGGGAGGAAATTTGGATCTGATGAGAGTCCTTGATCTCTTTTTTCTGGTTTTGGTTTCTTCTCATGTAAACCTGTAATTCCTTTGTTTGTTCCCTTTTCTTGTCTTTAATTATATCATGAAAATTCTCTATTGTCTCAGTATCCTTATTTTCATTATTTAAGTTGGAATCTCTTACCTTATCTAGGTTGTTATTACTAAAAAAACAATTTTTTGTATCTATTATAAGGATTTTTTTGTTTCTCACATGTAAGGTCAAAAAGATCTTTATCATTCCTCGAATCTTCACTATGTTTCTTCCCTTGAAGATAAGTTTCAAAAAATAGTTTTGATTAAAAAAAGGTGACATCCATTTGACAGTAACCTTCCTAGTAATTGGGTCATAAC
Organism: Capsicum pubescens; assembly: GCA_030864215.1. Classification (NCBI taxonomy): domain Eukaryota; kingdom Viridiplantae; phylum Streptophyta; class Magnoliopsida; order Solanales; family Solanaceae; genus Capsicum; species Capsicum pubescens. The sequence goes on from CM061548.1 coordinate 290,044,127, forward strand.
ACTTGTAACCCTTTTGACTTGGGGCATAGCCAAAAAAATGCATTTTTAGCATGTGGATTAAGTTTACTCCTATTATGATCATGAACATGAATAAATACACTATACCTAAAAACTCTCAAAGATAGATCAATTGTCAATCTGGAAGTAGGGAAGTATGTCTTGAACATACTGAAAGGGGTTTTAAAACTTAGAAATATATAAGATAAGTGGATGTCAAAAGAGCTTCTCCTCAAAGAAATTTAGGGACTCCACTTGTTTACATTAAAGCTCTAGTTACTTTTATAATATTCCTATTTTTTCTCTCTGCTACTCCATTTTGTTGGGGTGTATCAGGACATGAACTTTGGTTCACTATTGCCTTAGAAGTGAAAAAATAGCTTAGTTTGTCATTAAAAAACTCTCTCCCACTATCACTCCAAAATATTTAAATCTTCTCATAAAATTGTGTCTCAACATCACATAAAAGGCCTCAAATATATTTTTACTTCCTCCTTATCTTTCAATAGGTACACACAAGTTAGTCTAGCGTGATCATCTATGAAACACACCACTCACTTTTTTCCATTTACGGTTTCTACCCTAGAAGGTCCCCAAAGATTACTATGAATTAGCTTAAAGGGTTTTGTGGAATGATAACTTTGGGATGAAAAAATTGAATATCTGTTTTTAGCCATTTCATATAACTCACATGAAAATAGAATGTAGTTTTATTCATAAACAATTGGGGCAACAAGATTTTTAAATAATGAAAACTAGGATGACCAAGTCTATAGTGCCATAACATGACTTTATTATCAACTAGAATAGAGTTCAAACAAGCTGAACTAAAATTTACTGAATTGCCGCCACCTTTAAGAAAATAGAGACCTTTAGACTCTTTAGAATTGCCAATCATACTCCTCGAGGCCTTGTCCTAAAATGTACATGAAATATCGTCAAAGATAGCACAAAAATTAAGGTTCTGAGTCAACTTGCTGATGGACAAAATATTATGAGATGATTTTTGAACATGAAGGACATCAAAAAGAGTCAAAAAGGGTTAGTTTGACTATCCCTTTCCCAGCAATTGTTGAGAAGGAACCATCATCAATTTTGACTTTTTTATTTCCTACTAAAAGAGTATTAGTTGAGAAAAAATGGGTGTTCTATGTCATGTGTTCCCTAGACCATGAATATATGATCCAAGAGCTTATACTAGTAGAATATGTACTAAAAAAAAGACAAGACACATTACCTGTTTGGGTTAAAAAAAATGGGAGTAGAAAGATTAGGTTTACTAGATTGGAGTTGAGATTGGAGAAGTTTGTGCAGTAGCTCTAGTTGTTCCTTGGTGTAAGTTGGCATTTTTGAAGAAAATCTCATCCCCGGTTCTTCGTTGGTATACTGAAAGGTCTAGTTGCCATGGTTTTCTGCCTTTTTTTTTTCAATTGGGTAGTTTTCATGGATTTTCCAGAAAGTCTCACGAGTGTGATAGTATTTTTTGCAAAAATCACACCATAACTTCTTTTTCTTATGAGACGAATCGCCGCTTTAGTTCATTGTTGTCTCAGTCGAAACTTTATTAACATAACTCTTTGCTTCTGTTAATGTTGTTGGGTGACATAGCCCAGTAACTGCTATTTTAGTCATCAACAATAGAAGAATAAAGTTACTCTGATGTCATGTAAGATTGGTACCAAAAGTGTACATTTTATTCATTTGGGAGTTACAAATTTATAGTACTGGAAATAAAACACACACATAGTCAAATCGCTTGATTCTAGCGCATATGGAAATCAAGATATGATCTTCTTTTGATCTAGTTACCTAAACTATCTATAGCAAATCAGATATGATTTTATCAAAACAATTAAGATCCTACAAAATCAAATCTTAAAGATTCACAAACCAACTTCTAATTCTATTATTGATATCACTCTATGAAGGTCAAATCATAAGAATTTTATGTAAGTACGATTTACAAAAATGTGCTTTCCTGTGCCTTTCTTGTTATATGCCCGCAGAGTGAAAATTGGTACAAGAATCTATATGATAATGCCAATTCTTGAAATGATATTCAACAGTGTCCTTTTGTACAAATAACATTGGAAGTCAAGTTTTTGAGGAATGATTACTATATGAATCCTGTATCAAATTTATTGTGTAGGCGATTGAGAACAAGAGACTGTTTATACTTGACCATCATGACATGCTGTTGCCGTATATTGAGAATATAAAATCCTTTCCCAAGAAGAAAATCTTATGCCTCCAGAACAGTTCTCTCCTACACGCCAACAGGTATTCTAAGGACAATCATTATAGAACTCTCATTTTTTCCAACTCCTACTTCACCTAGGACCAAGTACATATTCTCTCCTGGCTATAATGCTAAAATTAATTAGCTTTGGAAGATAGATAAATATCATGTTTCCTCCAATGACGCAATTATTTTCAAATGGTTAATCATTAGTAGAGTCAAGTTTATATAAAATATAAATACAGTTTCTTTTTTCTTATTTCAATCTAAGTTGTTATGTTTTCTTATAGAACTGATTAAAACTGATGTGTTACCATTATCATGTATTTAATGATGTAAGTGTATTTTCACCCAAGCACACCTGACCCTGCCCTCTTGTCACAAAGTGTGGTATACTTTTCTAGACTAGAGAGTGGCCATCACAGAAATTACATTTACTGATATAGTGTTGTTAAATCAAGTGAAGTTCCATGTGCATACCCAAATGTATATTGGATGTTGCAGGATGAGAATCCATGCATGTGAGGAACCATACATTATTGCCACCCATAGGTAGTTAAGTTATGCACCCAATTTACAAGATGATCCACCCTCATATGCGCTACATAGTGCAAGTCGATGCTTTTCTCAGAGAAATTTTATAAGTGAAGATGGAATTTTTGTGGCACTCGGCAGTGCAGGGAAGTATGGGGTGGAGTTAAGCTCTGCTGCCTACAAAAATATATGGTGGTTTGATATGGAAGCAATCATTTCCTACTGATTTGGTTAGAAGGAAAACCTTATCTCATACTCCCCCCGTTTCAAAAAAGAATGACCTACTTTGACTTGGCACAAAGTTTAAGAAAATAAAAAAGACTTTTGAATCTTGTGGCCTTAAATTAAAGTTGTGTCAAATGTACCAAAATGTCCTTTAATCTTATGGTCCTAAACATGCCATATGGAAAGTTGAAATTAAAGTATTGCCAAAAAAGGAAAGGGATCATTCTTTTTTTAAACGAACTAAAAAGGAAAGTAGGTCCTTCTTTTTTAAACTGAGGGAGTATACTTTATGTCCAGTGAATTGATTCTTGAAATTTATGGGGTTTTATATGCATTTTACCAATAATTTGATATGAAAAATGAACCTACACTAGGAGTATTGCCAGAGCACATCTCATATTACAGTAGAAATTATCATCATAAATATGCTCTTCTATTTGTAATTACTCTAGCTAATACGAGCTCCTCAAGCATTGTGAAATCCCATGAATGAACATGGTCATGGCTGTGGAAGATCCAACAGAGCCATGTGGAGTGAAACTTATAATTGAGGACTATCCCTATGCAGCTGACAACTTTCTCATATGGTCTGTAATAAAAGAACTAGTGGAGTTCCATATTCAACGCTATTACACTGATCCTGAATATGTCATGTTAGATGTTGAGATTCAAGGTTGATGGAATGAGATCAAGAACAAGGGTCACCCAAAGAAGAAAAATGAGCCGTGGTAGCCAAACCTTGATTATAAAGAGGACTTATCTGGCATGCTTACCTCAATGGTTTAGAGTATTTCTGGTCACCATGCAACTATAAACTTTGGACAGTATCTGTTGGCAGGAGACGTGCTTCATCGCCACACCTTGATGTGGAAGCTCATTCCTCAAGAAGAAGACTCTGAGTACAAGCAATTTCTTCTTGACCTCGAGTAAATGGTTCTTTCATCTTTGCCTACTCAGATTCAGGAAACCAAATTGTTAGCCGTTTAAGATGCTTTGTCAGTATATTATCTAGACGAGAAATACTTGTCTCATCTGCAACAGCTTCACAGCTTCTTAAACAATGATCAATAAGTAATAAAAACGTATGAACGATTCTCTGAAAGATTGGTGGAGATTGAGCAGACAAAAAACAAAGAAATGAGTATGCAAGTCTTAGAAATAGATGTGGTGCTGGTATTCAGTGGCGGATTCAAGATTTTTGTCCAGAGGGTTCAACATATAAAGAAGTAAGCATATATAAAAAGTACATTATCAAAATAAAGTGTACACCCGCTAAATTTTAACTTGCCTTATCATGTCCTTTTTAACATTACTTTCAAGTTTTACTTTGCGAGCCTTCATAAAAAATAGTGTTTTTTATTTCTTTCACTTTATAATTTTATTTTATTTTAATTTTTTTCTTTCAAATTAATACCCTCACACACACAAAAAAGGTTCTTGAAAAGTGTAAGCATTGAATTATTTATATTATTATATATATTTCGTACTCAATAAAAAATACTAAACAACATTAATATTAATATGTTGAATAATAGAATATATTTTAAAAGAACGAGCTATGTAATTCGATAAAATAATATGTAAACATTGACAAAGCAAATTTTTTGTATATTATGTAAAACTAGTCAAATATATGAAGCTATTTTGAAAAACCGTGACACATAACGTATAAAAAAATATGCATAGTATTTTTTATTTATTTATTTGGGGGTGGGAAGGGGTTTGAGAATTAATTTGAAAATTATATAATTCTAGCTATGACTTTAAACTATTATTGAGAGTATCGAAAAAGAAAAAGTTGAAATACCCAAATACTTGAAAAATAATAAATAAATAATTTTTAAATAAATATATAATAAATACACATATTTCTGTTATTCAGGCCTAGTTGCCAACAATGAAACAGCCAAAGCCTAATTGGGCATTAAATAATAAAAAGAATGAGAAGTGGAAAAGTTGTTAAAGAATTACCAAATGAAACAGCCAAAGCCCAATTGGGCATTAAATAATGTATAAATAACATAAATAACATACTTTTAAAAGTAATTAGACTCTCTCCCACTTTTTAATTACTTTACTCTCTTTTCCTATTAATATACATAACATAACCGACATATACATAACATTCTGTATATATGTGGGATTTTTAAAATATGTTTAGGGAGTTGAAATTTTTTATAATATTGAAAACATAAGTTGTGTATTTGTGTAATTTTTAGTTAAATAATAAAAGAAGTGAGAAGTGGAAAAGTTGTTAAAGAATTACCAAAAGAGATGCAGCAAACGGGATTTGAACCCGCGACGTAGGTCCCAAAATAACCCCCCTGGGCCACTGAGCTACAACTTTCTATTTTATTAAGGGGGGTCATTAAAAACTTTATATCCTTATACTTAAACTTTGACCTTATATACATAACATAATTTTTCGGTTGAGGGGGTTTGAGTGAACCCCCTCACCTCAACGTAGATTCGCCCCTGCTGGTATTACACCCTATGAACTACTTATACCTTCAACATCAGGTCCTGGTGTAACTAGTAGGGGTGTGCCTAACAACATCACTAATTAACCATGTTTTTTGGTTCATTATGCTGTACTAAGCTTTAATGGTAAATACAATGTTATGTCTAGTCTTAAACTTATTGTCCTGCAACCTGTGTGGAATGGTTGCTCAATTAGTACCAGATGATCACCAAGTTCATTTGCTTCTTTATATTTTGTTTTTGCTTTACTGAATAAGAGACATAATCTCTAGTGATTTAAAGGAGTTCTTTGGTGGCCATATAAACCTGACTCAAGTGTAAACAAAAAATTAAAGAATAAATAGTTAGTATTTCCTATGAAATTCTAGTCTCTTATCTTTTACCTTTATAGACACTTTTAATATCTAGTAACGATATTTTAATACTCCAAAGTCCAGCCTATGCTTTTTATTAACAGTTGAATTTAACATAACAAGTACAGTCTTGACATTAAAAGATAATTATTGGTAATAGTAATTATACCTATTAAGTGATTTTAGCAGAATTGAGAATAAGGCTGGTGGTCTGCTACAACAGGTTAAGTACATTTGTAGTGTTGGACATTATTAGTCTGTACAAAATGAATCCTTAAAAATTGTAAGTTTTAACAATGAACGTGAAGGAAAAGTTTAATTTATTTCTCTTCGGACTTATTGGAGATTATTAGTTAGGCTACATACATGCTACTCTTCTCCTATTGTTATTCAATGAAAAAGTAGAAACGGTCTCCCTTGATTTCATGTCTGATTATTTAATTACAGGAGTTACTATATCCTTTAATAAACCCAACGCCCTTGTTTTTTACAGATAAATTATTAAAAATACAGTAACAAAGAGATCTGATCGTTGTAGGAGAATCTTCTTAAAATATTAACAACGAGGACTACTAGTGTGACATTTAAATAATAACAAACCCTTATGGTCACGAAAATGTTCCCCCTTTTCAGATTTTTTTTGTATTTATTTGAAAATTAATGTTTGATCATAAAAATTTCAAATTCAACTCAAAGTTATATTCGAAATTTAAAAAAAGTCAAAACCTTGTACCTATTTTCACTTTTTGAATTTTCTTTTTGTCAAATTTATCATAAATTTTTTATTATCATAAAATAACCTGATTTAAATGTATTTCATGTTTAAATCACATTTCATGTTCTTTTAAAAAAAATAAAATATACATTTAAATTCTAAATACTTAATGCAAAAAGTATGATCAAACACAACTCCAATTTCAAATACAACTTTAAAAATTTCAAATAATGTTTAGCTATTATTGGTGTTATTGTGCATTTTTATGTAAGAAATTATAACGCCCCGATTCTGTACCCCGGACGTTACACGACGCTCATAATTCTGAAGGACTACAAGCTAACCCATGGCTGGTACCTGCTGTAACAACTGAATAATAATCTTGTAATATGCGGAAATTAGGTGAAAGACATGCAATAAGGTTCAATACTGAATACGGTATAACAATATCAAAACTGAAACATCTGTCTGAAAATACTCTAGTCTGAAAAGCCTCTAAACTGTCTGAAATATTGAGTTGATGGGATAAGTCCCCAACGAACTCCGGCTACTGAAATAAAATTGAAATGCTGAAATAATAATAATGTCCTCAAACTATGAGGACTCACCACTAACTCTGACTGCTGAAAATCTGTAACTACTAGGGATGATCGGGAGCCCGTGCGTCTGAACCTATGATATAAAACATTATAGCGCAAGAGAAAAGTATGCGTCAGTACTTTGAATGTACTGGTATGCTAGGTGAGGTAGGATGAAATGCATGGGTTCATATGCATGAACAATACTGACTGAATGACATGAATATAACTGAATAAGAGTACATGTGTGATTACGTAATAAGTAACTGAGATCATGAAAACACTGAATACTGAGTTCTGAGTTACTGATTTACTGATATCTGAGTTTACTAATACTGTGTAGTTGATAACTGAGTGACTGTATCTGACATTCTTGATCCTTTGGAACTATACTGAGTTCCGTACTAAACTGAGTGACTGTATCTGACTGTCCTGAATCTGTAGAACTGAACTGAGTTCTATTCTGAGACTGGAACAGAGATTGAGACTGTGGGAGATAATCATCTAACTGACTTGCCCCTTTCTAAATAGATTAGGGTCCAACCTATAACCCCAGTTGAAAATATGCCAATATCGTTCCACGGGTAAAGACAAGCTGTGATTTAACCCTCTCTAATAGGAAACTCTTTCGTCAACCCTTACTGATAAGAAAACTCAAATGAGATGTATAAATCCTCATAATATCTAGCAGGAAGATATCTCAACCTACGCTGTCTACATAGTTCTGTAATGTAGGTATTACTACTAAGGGTCAAACCCTCTGCTGGAAGGAATGCCCCCATCTCTGGGTTAACTCGGTGCTGAATCCTATTCCTAACTGAATAGACACTAAACTAATTTCTAGTTCATACTAGGCTTGACTGAAGTTTTACTGATTATACTATCTAACTGAACTGGACTGAGTTCACTGAGTTTCATTGACTGACGAAATACTACTGAATTCTGTTAACTGGCTGAATTTACTGAGGCCTGAACTAAATACTGAACTGGACTGGACTGATACTGAGTCTACTGAATTTTTCTTGAGTTTTGTAACTGGCTGAGAGTACTACTAATCGTGGCATGATTGATACTATCCTGAGACTAACCATGACTCTAGGTAATCTGCTAAATTGTCGGGTATTAAATACCCCCAGGACTCGATAGCATAAATTATATGACATGGCACAATCTTGAAACATGATAAATAACTACTTGTTCATCATTCATTCATTTGGGACATTCTGGCAAACACTTGCATGACATAAACTTGAATACATGCTAACATGATATAATTTCATTATTTAATTCTCATGAAAAACTCATCAAACACTTGGAAGGCATTGAATATGCACATAGTACTAATCAACGCATGAGTATCACAATTTCAAGTCTTTAACATGAATTCACATGATACTACATACATAATAGATTTTTTTACATAAATCTTGCACTTAATCATGGAGTAGAAATCCAATCAACATTATAATCATGAATACACTTGAATCCAAATCATGGAAAGCATGAAATCAAGCTACTTGAAGTTTAAAAGAGCTTCTTGGACTCCAAGGGTAGAAGGAACCCTTGGATGAACACTTGACATACCTTGGTTGTTAAATTCTTGAAGATTAATGATGGAATCTTGAGCCTTGAATTTGAAATTCAATCACCTAGGGTTCTTGTTCTTGAGAAATTTGTGAAATAATGAGTATATGTTGCAAATAGAAGGCTAAATTTTGTGTTTTTGGGGGCAGAAGGATGTGGTAAAAGACCCAAATACCCCTAAGGATGCAACTTTTTAATGACTGAAAACTAAACTATCGACGCGCAGATCGATGCTCCGCGTCATTGGCATCATTGCGATGACCAACGCGCCGCGTCGAGTCCACGTCAATTCACTAGAATTTGTACTGAGATGAGGGAAAAATTATCTGTCGACACATTGGACGATGTGATGCATCAAGATCGCATTGATTCACTATTTTGGTCACTTGAACATGGTCTAAACGAGGTCCAAAAAATCCAAAACTTATTCGGGGACACCTACTGACATTCCTGATCATGAATCAATCTAAAGATTGATACTTTAAGGTTATATGAGTTGTGAAATAGAGTTTCCAACTTATGAAGGCCAAAATAATACCAAGTCTGAATACTTAGCTAGAATTTTCTAAGTCTGGGGACCCTTAGCAAACTTAAAAGACTGAGTTGAGCTTAGGATTTTGCGTGGTCTTACAGAAATTAAAATATTAAGTGCATGATATTAAGTGGTATAAAGTAGAAAAGTGATGTCATAATTCTTCTTAACTCATGTAATCACAATGACATGTTCTCCCCATTATCTTTTGCTAATTTTCCCACTAATCCATAAATGACTATTCATGTTCTTGACATTTATTTGTGGAAGGAATCTTACACCTATATAAAGGATGATTTTTTCCTTTTGTGTTGTGCCACACTTCGAGCCTAGACCCAAAGGGTGATGATACCCGATGACATTTCTGGATCGAGTGTACCCTTGGCCTGACATACTATTAGAACATATTCTAAAAGATAAATTGTAATACCCCGTACTTCTACCTTGTTTGAAATCGTCGCAAGTATGTTAGAAACTTACTTTGAAAGATTAATCCACTTTTATATACATGGAATTTTTAGATTTTCACTTTTTGTCATGTGGGAAATTGAATTAGCTTTCCAACGATACCAATTTCATCCAAATCTGGTATCGAGGTAGAAAGTTATGACCGTTTTATAGAAAGCAGTCAAGAATGCCTAGGTGTGACGATGAGGGCCAATGGACTGTCGAGCTAGCGACGAATCGTTGCCCAAACCATTGTGGCGGAGATAGTGAGACCACCTTCTACCTAAGGGAGACGGCTCAGGCCAACAGAACGTCGATCTAGCGATGGACCGTCGCCCAAGCCATCGCAGCAGAGGCAGTGAACCCCTATTCTACCTAGGCAACAACTTTCTCTGCTATCGGTTGAGGAACCAACTATGCATCTACCTCCTTATTTGTCTTTGGAGTCCTATTATTACTGCACCAGTTGTCCCACTTCCTGTTCTAACTATTTCTGTGCAATTTTTTACTTTTTTATTTCAACAACAATCTATTATTGGTTGGACAAAATCTTTTTTAGAGTTTTTTCAATGTTATTGGCCTGAGTATTATGTTAGTGCTATTGAAACTGTTGTTGTTGGTTGTTTCCCCAAGTATATATTGACTGATTCTACCACTTTTGACTATAGGCATTACCATAAGTTGCCTTTTGTGCATTTCCCAAAAAGTTGATGGATTTGGGATTAGAACCACGCATATCTATAAAGTGGCCATTATTTTCACAAATATCACACCAAACTAGAGCCTATTGCGCTGCATTAACCTGAGCCTGAGGCTGCTGCATACCCAACTTACTGAATTGATTCATCATTTAATTATGCATGGCTAAAAGTTAGGCAACTACGACTGTTATACTATCAACTTTGATCATAACTGCAACATTTTTAACTAAACTCCTTGAGGTATCACCATGCCAATTAGTATTTCCTTGTCCAATCTGATTTAACAAGGTGTATAGCTTATCATAAGTCTTTTCCAAAACTTGAACACCTGTAAATAAATGTAGCAAAATTTTTGTAATATGGTCAAGTGCCTCAACAAAGGTGTGATTTAGTACCTTATTGGACTGTTGGTGATATTAATAGTCCCCATAAAGAGCTTTGAACCTCTCCCAAGCATGATATATGTTCTCATTTGGTGTCTACTTGAAGCTCAAAATCTCACTACAAAGTCTTGCAGTCTTACCGGATGGGAATAAATGGATAAAGAACTTCTGGGCTAAGTTATCCCATATTGTGATTGAACCTGTTGTCTCAGCATTAAAATACTTTTTACTTCTCCCAGTAGTGAAAAAGGGGAAGAGTGCCAGCATCACATAATCAATAGACACACCCGTAGGGATGAATATGTTGCTGATCTCCACAACGTTTTGCAGGTGGACTTGTAAATCTTCATGTGATAGCTCAGTGAATTTTTCACTACTCTGCAAAAGTTGCACCAAGTTCTGTTTCAATTCAAATCTTTCTCTAGGAGATAGACATTGAATGACGAAGGTTATATAGCCTTAAGTAGGATTTCCACCTTGCAACCTGTCTTGTAGGATGGTGGATCTTCAGCCATGGTAGCAGGAATGTCTTATTCCTTGTGAATCTGTGGGATTTTATAGAGAAGGACAGCTTCTCTCCTTTGTTGGTGAAAGTGTTGCTTGGGCTTGGGGTATGGTTCAAATAATTTTGGGTCCCTTGTCAGCTTACTAGCCTTTAATCTATTGCCAACAAATTCAAAAACCAAGACCAAGTGAAAAGCACCAAGGAAATCCAAAAAGTAAAACTAAATCTATGACAATTGCCTATTGACAAGTCCCCGATAATAGTGCCAAAAACTTATAGCACCCACGTACACATGCAAGTGTACGTGGTTTTATCAAGTAATATAGTGGCCTTTTACGAGGCAAGTATCAATCCCTCAGAGACTTGTGTTAGCAATTATATAAGACTAGTTCACTATTAAGATTAACTAAGTGTTAATGTTACCAAAAGTGATTTTAAGTTAAAAATAAGAATAAACTAAATAATGCGATAAAGTAAAGGTTTAAATAATTATGTGAAGAAGTATAAGGTTATGGAACTGCAAAAAATCATACTACATTATAGAACTTCCTTGGTTTGGTTTGTAATCTTTGTTGTTGGTTCACGGAGTCGATATTATGACTATGGTCTTTCGAGCCTCTAGTCACTTATCTAACTTAGCCCCACAACAACATCGTTGAGAGGTAATGCAAGAACTAAGTTGACTTCATTATTAATCTATCCCATAATTTAACCAAATAGGTCACTTAAGTATATTCCAATCCTAATTTCAAATCATAATTCCATTCAAGTGAGTTTATGATCCTATTCCATTCATCCTAGGTTCTATCCTATTATTCGTCCTTCCGGGTTCATACTGAAGTTAATCACGTATTCTAAGGGTCATGTATCCTTAAAATAGTGATAAAAATGATGAATACCAACAATAATAAACAACCACAACCAAATCAATTTATAACAATAGAATTCATGTTTTTGGCCTAAACCCCGTAAAAGGGTGTTTAGCCGATCATGGACATAACCGTAATCACAATGGTTGAATGTATGTTAAAATACATAAAATAACCAAATTAATGGATTAAAAACCATAATTGAAGAGTTATAAAGCCTCCCTTGAAGTCCCAATTTCGTCCAAGGTGTGAAACATAACAACTAAATGTCCTATTTATACTAGGACCAAAGCTGCCATTTTTTACTTATGGCCATGCCACACCCTTATCATGGTTCCTAGGGTACATGGAATGACCAAATATCGGTTATATACTTTATTTATTAATTTAGTATTCCCCCAAGGCCGTTGAATTCCCCTAAAGTGGTGCCTATGGTCCGTGGTAGGCTAATGACTACAAAACATCTGTTTTTGGTCAAATCTTATTCCAAGTGTTTGTCCATCCATTCCAAGCCTTGTGATGTTGTTTACAATTGATTTAAAGATTTTTTATCATACATATATCATCATTATGAACTCACCAAGAATCCTATAGCATCAAAAACCACGAATTAGATCTTAACAAGACATACAACCCAAGACGATGAACTAGTAACTTAAGCTAAGAGTACTAGTTTTGTCCTTTTGATCTTTAACTTAGTGTTTTGTCTATTGGTTTGTTTCAATTGAACATTAAACACTATGAAAAATTTATTCCACACATAATTTCATAGTCATACCCTTAGTAACTCATTACACACACTAGACTCTATCTAGATCAACTAGAACAACACATACATCTAGCAAGTAACACTAGTTTTCTCGTCTAAACTCTAAGTGACTAAATTGATTCGAATTTTCTTTGAAAAACACCTTAAACATTATAATCAAGTAATTTAAAACATATATTCTCAATTATATAAATATTTATTCATTAAGTACGCAAGAAGTCCTCCAAACAAGGCTAAAAAACAGAGATAATGACATTTAGGTGCATAAATCCATGTGAGATCAATTGTGTTCATTGATGGCATCCTTGTATATTTTAGGAGTAGAGAGGATAATGTGTGGTATTTGAGGATAGTGCTTTATACTTTGAGAGATCATGTGTTTTTTGCCAAGTTCTCCAAGTATGAGTTTTTGCCTGAGTCGGTGACATTTCTTGTGCATGTGGTATCTAAGGATGGGATTATGGTAGACCAGCTAAGATTAAGGCTATTCGTGATTGGGATAGACCCACTTCTGCTACTGAGGTTTGTAGCTTCATTAGTTTGGCTGATTATTATAGTCGTTTCGTCGAGGGTTTTGCTATGATTTCAACACCTATGACAAGATTGACTTTAAAGGAGGTTCCTTTTTGATGATTCGATGAATATGAGTCGAGTTTTGATAAGCTCAAGGAGTTTATTACTTTAGCTCATATTTTGGCTTTTTTAATTGAGGGTGTGGGGTTCACTATATATTGTGATACTTCTAGTATTGGTTTAGGTTGTGTATTGATGCAATAGGGTCTTGTTATTTCTTATGCTTTAAGGAAGCTTAATATGCATGAGCGCAACTATCCCACTCATGGTTTGGAGTTGAAGGTGGTAGTTTTTGTGCATAAGATTTGTAGGCATTATCTTTATGGTGTGCATTATGAGATTTTCACAGATCATCATAGTCTTTAGTATCTTATGGCCTATAGAGAGATTAATGATAGGCAGGGTATGTGGATGGAGTTTCTTAAGGATTATGATATCTCCATGTATCATCTTGGAAAAGCGTATGTGGTAGCAGATGCCTTGAGTCAGAAGATAGTGAGTATGGGTAACTTATCTTGTATTTTAGTTTCTCATAGGCCATTGGCATGGGAAATTTAGTCCTTAGATAACTTGATGGTTCACCTTGATATATCAGACCCTAGGATAAATCTTGCTAGTGTTGAGGCTAGGTCCTCACTATTTGAGCAGATTTGGGATAATTAGTTTGAGGATAATAGACTTGCATTCTTCATGAGAAGGTGTTGAGTGATCTGTCCAAGACGGCTACCATAGATTTTGAGGGTGTCTTGAGGTTTGATGGTCGTGTTTGTGTTTCAAGTATTGATTACTTAATTCAGTTGATTCTGCATGAGGCTCATAGGTCTAGATATTCTATTCATCCGAGTACAACTAAGATGTATAAGGATTTGATATAGCATTATTGGTAGAGTGGAATTAAGAGAGATATGGCAGACTTTGTAGCTTGTTGCTAATGTTGTCAGCAGGTGATGTTTGAGCATTAGTGACTAGGTGGTTTGAGTAAGAGATTGCCCATTCCCGAGTGTAAGTGGGATCAGATTACCATGAACTTTTTTAGTGGGTTTTCTCACACTCTCCGTGGTTCTAACTATATTTGGGTCATTGTAGATTTATTGACCAAGTCGGCACATTTCATTCCTATTCAAATATTCTTTAGTTCCGAGAGGTTAGCCTGTATCTATGTGCATGAGATAGTCTATTTGCACGGAGTAACTATATCTATCATTATAGAATGGGTTTCGTGTTCACTTTTAGCTTTTGGAGAGACTTTTAGGAGGAGTTGGGTACTCAGGTTGACTTTAGTACAACTTTTCATCCATAGATAAATGGACAATCAGAGAAGACTATTCAGGTTCTCAAGGATATACTCTGAGCCAATGTTATGGATTTCAGAGGTCAGTGGGAGCAACACTTAACCTTGGAAGAGTTTGATTATAATAACAGTTATCATTCAAGTATTGAGATGGATCCTTTTAAGGCTTGATATGGTAGGAGATGGTTTTCCCCGATTGGGTTGTTTGATACTTTTGAGGTTATACCCCATGGTACTGACTTGCTTTAGGAGCCATTGGATAGAGTTAGGGTAATTCAGGATAGGATGCGGCTTAGAGTAGGAAGAAGGCTTATGCATACCATAGGCCTTGTGCCTTGAAGTTTGGAGTAGTTGATCAGGTATTGTACTACCTCATAAGATTCTAGTTACAATTCCAGCCCTTAGTTACATGTTTAAAGTTATCCAAGTCATTAATTTACACTAAGTGCAAGGGCTTATCCATTTTAAGACCCCAAGAATGTGAACATTTTCTTTTTTGCTCTCCTGAGTCTAAAACATTTATTTTTGAGTCAAAACATGTTTAGTGATGTTAAAAGGGCCACCTGATAGAGTTTTGAAATTTTTTGAAGCGGTTCGTAGTATTTTTGTTCTTGGAGGAAGTAAGCCTCTACGATTTAAGCATGTCATAGAGGATAATCTTTGTGATATGCAGCGTGTCACGAAAGCTTGCCTCCGCAATATGCAGCGTGTCACATAGATTAGTCTCCACGATAAACTTTGTGACACGGAGGCTTTATTTTTTGCAGTATTTTTATTAACTTAATGGGGGGTATTTTGGTCCCTTCCCCCTCTCCTGAACCATCCAAGTGATGAATTAAAACCCCATAAAGGGGTATCAATTTCCCCATTCCCCTCACTTATTAGACGTAAAACCACCCCCTTTCCCAACAACATAAAATCAAGCCTCTTCCCAAGGATTCACCATTCAAGGTTCTAATTCCAAGCTTTTTCTTTAAGTACTCAAGCAATTAATGTATGTGGGGTATTCATCAATGGGTTCCTTCCATCCTTTGAGTCCAATAATCCTTTTTGTTCAAGTATGAATTCCTTATCCTCTTTTCATGATATTTAAATGTTAAGTATGAATTTACTCTATCATTTCTTAGTAGTTTTGAATTCAAGCCATTCCAAGATGTTTCCCCATTTGAATTATGTTATTACATTCTTTGAATTTCAATCATACACGTCATGTTTAGTTAATACCGTCTTAATTTCTCAAGTTACAAAATAAACCATGTGATCATGTTTTTCTCATAAGTTTATCATACTCACGTACTCATAATCGTGAATTCCACTATCTTAAGAGAAATATACTATGGTTTGGGGTTTACAAATCATGAATTCCCTTATAGTGTTTTAAATGATGATTCTGTATTTAAAATATTATTCAGTACTGGAGGGTTATGAACCCCCGATACCTATATGCTTACCCATGTTTCGAAATTACAAGTAGCAAGCCAATCAAATCATGATTTTACTATCATACTCAGTTTGTTATGATTATGTTGAGGATTATCAGTTATGATGTCCAGTAGACTTTAAATTAGTACCAATGCCAGTGCAGTTGGGAGTAGGATTAAGCACCGAGTGAACCTAGGGATGAAGGCTCACCCACCAGTAGAGGAATGAGACCTTTAGAACTAGTCCTTAAGTTCTAGAACTACGTATTTAACATAGGTTATGAGATGTCACCTACCAGTAGAGGATTGACACTCTCTTAGGGGTCACCCACCAGTAAAGGACTGACACCCTAGTACTTTATGACACTAGTTTAGTGGATCGACATAGCCAGTGTTAGTACCTATGGATAAGTATTGACACCCTTCTAACTGGGGTTATAGGTTGGACACTAATTCGCTCAGATTAATGCATGTCAGTTACATAATAGCACCCATAATTTTAGTTCAGTACCAAGGTTATATAAGCATAGGTTTGCATGACCCAGTATTCAGTTTATCAACTATTCATTAGATTTACAGATTATATTAGTACATGATTTACTTGGTCTTGCATTTTTTTTATATGTTCAAGCATCCATGTTCAGTATCCATATCTATTTTCAGTTAGTCCCTATCTCACGTACTAGTACATTTAAAGTACTGACCACATACTTTTTTTTCCACTATATTGATTTGACAATATAGGTTCAGACACTCAGTTCCTCGATCACCCTTAGTCAGCTCAGTGCCTCTCAGTAGCAGTAGTGGTGAGTCCTCATCCATAGAGGACAAGTTAGGATTAATTAATTTCATTATTTCTTTCATTTTAGTCAGTCGGAGTTAGTTGGAGGTTTGTCCCTTCAACTTCACATGTCCTAGAGGCTTTCAAACTAGATGTTTAGATATCTAGATATTTAGACTAGATTTTTAGCTATTTAGACTTGTTTTCAATTTATTCTTAAATTCAGACATGTTTTATTTTCTTTAATTTTATATCTTAATAGAATTTTATCAGTTTAATTTTTTCACGTGATGTTTTACTACTACTTTACTCAGTGCTCACAACATGTACCAAATCATGGGTTAGCTTAGGGTCACTTATGGCCTTAAGCACTATATTACGACTAGGGGTAGCCTCGGGTCGTGACATAACTAGGTATTAGAGACTAAGGTTTTAAAGCATCCTAGGGTGTCTGAGATCCCTATTAAGTAGAGTATTATGTATGGGTGTGAAGCGTGCCACACTAATGGTAAAGAGGCTACGAGATATTTTAGAAAGTTTCCCTTCTTTCAATACATATGTCGTGCGAAAGGGAATGAGATCTATTTAATTCCCTTTTTCTAATCGGTCCGTCATCCATTTATAAAAAATTCCTCCACAAAAAAACAATGAAAGAAGGAATGGGTATCATCCCATACCACCACCTATTCAGGAAGATCCCCTCAATGAGCGTATTTCCCACGCCGAGTTCAGGGCTGCTTTCACCACTTTCGCTTATTTTGTGGATGCTTACAATAATCAGTAGGCAAGTTCCCCCACTAACACAGTGATGAATACCATAAGATCTAGGATCTAACACTTCACTCAGATGAATCCTTAATTATTTTTTGGATCCATAGTTGAGGAGGATCCGCAGGAGTTTCTAGATGCTGTGAAGAAAGTGATAGAAATTATGGGTATTACTGCTAGTGACAGTGTGGATTTAGATGCTTACCAATCTCAAGGTATGGATCATACTTGGTTCAAGCAGTGAAAGAAGGACAAAGGTGTTGAGGAAGGGCCTATAGAGTGGGTGGAGTTTTCCACGACCTTCATAGACAGGTTCTTCCCACTTTAGTTAAGGGGGGCTAAGGTACAGACGATCATAAATCTGAAACAATGTAATATGAGTTTGAAGGAGTACTTACTCAAGTTTACTCAGTTGGCAAAGTATGCTCCGACTATGGTAGCTAATTCTAGGTCCAGGATGAGTAAGTATGTGTCTAGGGTGTCTAATAATGTAGTAAAGTAGTGTAGAACAACCATGTTGATTAAGGAAATGGACCATTCTAGGATGATTGTTCATGCTCAGCAGATTGAGGAAGAAAAGCTCAACGAGAAAGAAATGGAGAACAAGAGGGCCAGAACAGGTTGCTTCAACTTCTCACAATAGAGGTGTGATGGTTGAAATTGTTCTTAGCTCTACCACAAATTTTTAGCTCCGACCCCATCTTCAGCCAATGCGCCAGTGCCTAAGTTCAGGACAGACAATAGGGATAGAGCGCCAAGCACTAAAACCTAGGGTAGTATGAATAGTCATTGTATTAACTCGCTTTGTAGGAAATATGGTAAGAATCATCAGGGGGTGTGTAGGGTAGGTAGTGATGGGTTTTTTACATGTGGTAAGCCAAGCCATAGGATCAGGGATTTCCCATTGGTTGCTTCAAAGTAAAAAGATCTTTATCAATAAGGTCAATCCAACTTTTCACCAGCTCTAGTAGGTCTCCCAACTCAGTATGGTGCCACCTCCAGTGCAACTAGTGGGCATTGTCAGAATTGACTTTATGCTCTCCAGACTTGTCAGGATCAGGAAAGTTCTCCTGATGTGGTTACGGGTACGTTATAAGTCTTCCATCTTTATGTTTATGCATTGTTAGACCGCGGTTCTTCACTTTTCTTTGTGACTCATTATATAGCTGTATACTTTGGTGCTAGTCCTAAAGACTTAGCAGAACTCTTTTCAGTGTCTACCCCAGTGGGTAGTTCTATCAGCCAAATAAGTATACAAAAATTACCCGGTCACAGTATCTCAGAGAGTTACTTTAGTTGATGTTATAGAGTTATAGATAAATGATTTTTATGAAATCCTTAGAATGAATTGGATCCACTCATGCTATGCCTCAGTTTATTACAGAAATAGAAATATCTAGTTCCAGTTTCCTAATGAGCCCGTTATTGAATGGAGGGGTAGTACTTTAGTGCCTAAGGGTTAGTTTGCCTCCTTTGCTAAGGCAAGGAAGATGATATCCAAGGGATGTATATACTATCTCATCCATATCAAGGAATCAAATTATATAACTCTAATTCTTGAGTTAGTTCCAACAGTGTATGTGTTTGCAGAACTATTCCCTGAAGATCTTCTCAGAGTTCCTCCCAAAAGGGAAATTAACTTCGGAGTAGATCTCATTCCAGATACCCAGCCTATCTCAATTCTACCTTATAGAATAGCTCTAATTGAGCTTAAAGAATTGAAGGAACAGTTGAAAGATCACTTAGATAAGGGTTTCATCAGGCCTAGTGTTTCTCTATGGGGTGATCTAGTCCTCTTCATGCGCAAGAAAAATGGTTCCTGTAGAATATGAATCGACTAGTGTAAGTTGAACAAAGTCACAATCAAGAATAAGTATCATATCCCTAGAATTTATGACTTATTAGACCAAATTCTGAGTGCAAGTTACTTCTCTAAGATAGACCTCAGATCCAGCTATCATCAGTTCGGAGTCAGAGAATATGACATTCCAAAGATAGCTTTTAGGACTCGGTATGGTCACTTTAAATTTCTAGTTATATCTTTTGGACAAATGAGTGGTCCAAAAACCCTTATATACTTGATGAATAGATTGTTCAATTAGTACGTAGACATGTTTGTCATAGTCTTCATAAATGACATCCTCGTCTATTCCCATAGTGAAAGTGATTATGCAGACCATTTAAGGGTTGTATTGTAGACCCTTAAAAATGACCAGCTGTCCAGTAAGTTCAAAAAGTGAAAATTCTTGTTGAGCTCAATAGCTTTTGTTGGCCACATTATTTCTGGTGATGGCATTTGAGTTGATCCTCAAAATATCAAAGTAGTAAGAAACTAGCTGAGATCCATCTTTCCCTAAGATATCAAGAGTTTCTTGGGTTTAGCTGGTTAACTATAGATGGTTAGTTGAAGGGTTTTATTCTATTACTTCCCCCATGTCTCGATTGAACCAAAAGAAAGTTAAATTTTAGTGGTCAGATTTTTGCAAGAAGAGTTTTCAGGAGTAGAAAACTCGACCCACTTCCGCCCCAGTCTTGACTTTGCCAAATGTCATAAAAGGGTTTATAGTTTGTTGTGATGTTTCTAGAGTTTATATTGTTTGTGTGTTGATGTGGCGAGGTAAGGTCTTAGCCTACACCTCTAGACATATTAAAACCCATGAGAATAATTACCCAACCCATGACCTTGAGTTAAAAGCAGTTATCTTTGCCTTAAATATTTGGAGGCATTACCTTTATGGGGTTTTGTACCTGAAATCGCCTCTCGGGACGTCACACAGTGCTTAAGGCTACAAGTAGCCTCAAGATAACCCTTTGAGCCTATTTTTACTAATAACACTCATTTCAAGATGAAATAATTCAAACACTATCATAGTCATATCATATGAAAGGAAGTACGAAGAAAATGCTCGGTCCAAACAACCAAGCAATACCGGAAACTTCAACACAACCATAATCTGATAACTAGTCTAACAAAGCCTCTACTAATGCATAAACTAGAGAGACATTAGGACAGGTCCCCAACTGACTTGAAATGAACTGAAAGTAATAACATAGTCTCTCAAATGCTGAAATGTCTAACGATAGGTCCTCGAACCATGAGGACTCACCACTGTAGAGATGTAGACAGAGGTACTCGGAAGTCACTAACCAGGTAGGGACTGAGCACTTGAACCTATATTATAAGACAATGTATCAAATAGACGTATATATGGATCAACACTTGGGAATGTACTAAGTATGTGGGGGTGCATGCATTTATATAAAACAACATCAATACTCTTTAATCAAATAATACATGTAATAAGTAATGACTCACATAGCTTGAATAAGTATAAAATTCAAAGCTCATGAATCATGTAAAATGGAACATGTAACACAATCTCGTGAGTCATTATACTTCCAGCTTTGAAATTTGTACTCTTCTCTTATTCTCATTACTCAAGGCTAAAGGAAACTTTAAGCAATACTTTCAACTCATGCATTTGTCTCATGGAGAGTAAAAATTCTTCAATGCTCAAGAACTCATAACTCTTTTGAACTCAAATACATAGAATTCGAAATCATATAACTTTGGAACATACTTGAAGGCATTTCATTCACGTTAGGAAAATATCTCATTTCAAGCTTTAGGGAAAAATACACATATCAAGGGAAAGTATTTTAGTTTTAAAGGAAAATATCTTATCTCAAAGCTTTAGTTTTAAGGGAAAATATTCTATCTCAATGGAAAATACTTTAGTTTAGGGAGTTTCTCTTAACTGACATAAACCATGCGAGCTACATGGAGTCCAACATTTTGTCCTCCTAAGAAAGAGATCTCACGTTAGGGAGAGACATCATACTCTTTCCAGGGAGTATAACCTAGGTCTAGTGATAACTAAACAAACTCGGCCTCAGGACCAATATTAACTCGACCTTAGGTCCAATGATAATCATAAACTCGACCTCTGGCCCAACCTAGGTGGAACGTAGTTTTGGGGTAAGAAACCATAGTAACTTACCTGCTCGGTGCTAAATACTACTTCCTTTAGTTTATCTCTCTCATTTAATGAAAATCCACTTTAGAATACTCTCATGGTTCAATAATAACCTAATAATCAAATCTGTAATCTCATGTAGTAGAGTGGATTTCAAACCTCAATGACCATTAGGTCTAAACATTTCTCAACAATCTCAGAATACTCAAATCATGTGTGCCAATAGCATAAGAGTTCATAAAATTGCAAATATCAAGTAGGAATCAATAGCCCATAATTCATTCTCAAGTTAAAACTCATCAAAAGCATAATAGATAGAATATAGATTCATAACTCATGTAGAAATCTGGAAATTTCAGCAATTTGTCTCAAAATTACGACATACTCATATACTTTAATATCTCAAACATTTCAACTATTAACTTCTCAAGGATTAAAATCATGGGGTATAGACCCAGCTGTAATTTCTCAAGAAAACATGAAGAAAAATCATACCATTAGACTCTCAAGTCAAGGAAAACATCAAAAGCTTGCCACCAATAACAATGGGTGAAAACCCCCAATTCAATTTAATGTAAAATCTCATAAATTGCAAAGAATTGTAGTTTACATAAGCCTTTGGGCATAATAGTGAAAGGATTACCCTTGTTCAAAACCCCACATACCTTAGATTATGAAATTGGATGAAAAAGCTTACTCTAAACTCTTATTCTTACTCTTGAGAGAGGTTTCTTGCAACCTTTGAAATTGGGGAACTCAAATATCAACTCAATTTGTAGAATCCATGGTGAGTTCTTGGATTTCTTGGAGAAGGGTTTTAGATTTACTCTTGAGGGAGAAACCCTAGCCTTTGGATATTTTGGGAGATAATTCCTCAAGTTCATTTGGAATATATATCTAGTTGATAAAAGAGTGTAAAATACCGAAAAGCCTTTTTAAAAATGAGCTAAAAATACTGAATGGGGGTCTGCGACGATCGGAGCGACGGTCCGTCGCAAGTCTGATGGTCCGTCGGGTCCTCCATCGCACGATAACTAGAAAAGTGACATAATGCCTTGATTCAACAGTCGGATCAATGGTCCATCACAGGTCCGACGGTCCGTCCGTCGCTCGATGGCCAAGATGAGACCACACTGCCTTAGTGGCGACGGTCTCAACTACGGTCCGTCATAGCCTTGACGGTCCGTCATCCTGGCCATTGTACTTGGGCTAGGAAAGGGAATTTCTTCCTTTGTCATGATGGTCCGAGCGACAGTTCATCACAGACTCGATGGTCCGTCGGATTGTCCGTCGCACCTGGGCGGTTCCGACAACTCTCAGTAAAACGGCCATAACTTCTCACCCCGATGCCGGATTTGGACGAAATTGGTATCGTTGAAAAGCTAATTCAATTATCTACATGAAAAAATTTAAATTTAAGAAAATTATATATGGTTTAAATACAAATCACTTGGTAAGTTTCTTCTCAATCTTTTAGGGCCGGAATCACGCCTCACTTGACACGCCCTAAGGTTCATCCTACGAGAGAATTTCATGGGGTATTATAGGTTTATTTTGATGTGTCATAGATCATAAAAGTTTACAATATGTTTTCACTCTGAAGGATCTAAATTTTCATTAGAGAAGGTGAATGAAATTATTGAAGGACTATGATATGAATGTGTTGTATCACCCGGGTAAGGACAATGTAGTGGATGATTCCCTTAGTAGATTATCTATGAGAAGTGTTCCTCATGTTGAGGATAATAAGAAGGAATTAGTTTGTGAGGTTCATCAGGTTACTAGGTTAGGGGTTTGGTTGGTTTATTTAGTTAAAGAAAGTATATGTGTTTAGAATGGTTTGAAATCTTCATTGGTTGTCGAAGTGAAATAAAAGATAGTCAGGGATCCTATTTTGGTCAAGTTGAAGGAGGTACTTAGGGATCAGAAGGTTGAGGCTTTTTCCCAAGAGAGAGATGGTATACTTCATTGTTATGACAGGTTATGTGTTATGATTATGGATGGTCTAAGATAGTGGATATTAGCAGAAACACATCGTGAGTAGTATTCTATTCACCCATAAGCCACTAAAATATATTATGATTTGCGAGAAATCTACTGGTGGAATGGTATAAATAAAGATATTATAGAGTTTGTGGCTAAGTATTCTTGTCAGTAGATTAAGGTTAAGCACTAGAGGCCTAGTGCTATTCTTCAGGAGTTCAGCATCTCCACTTGGAAGTGGGAGGTGGTGAACATAGATTTTGTGGTAGGGTTTCCTCACACGCGCTTTCAACATGATTCGAATTAGGTTACTGTAGATATAATGACCAAGTCGGCCCATTTCTTGCCAGTTCATACTTCATATTCAATTGATGATTATGCTATACTCTATCCCAAGAAGATGGTAAAGTTGGATAGAGTTCCATTGACCATCATTTTAGATATAGGTACCCAGTTTACCTCTCAATTTTAGAAGGCTTTTCAGAAGGGTCTTAATAACCATGTCTATCTCAGTATAATATTTCATCCTCAGATAGATTGTTAGGTGGAGTGGACCATTCTGACTTTAAAGGACATGTTGAGTGCTTGTGTTATCGACTTCAAGGGTAGTTGGGATGACCACTTACCTTTGATAGAATTTGCCAATAATTACAACTATCACACCAATATTAAAATAGCTCCATTTAAGGCTCTCTATGAAAGAAGGTATAGATATCCTATTGGTTGGTTTGATGTAGGTGAGGTTTCTATAATAGGGCAAGATTTAGTGTATGATGCAATTGAGAAAGTTTAGTTTATCCGCAAAAAGTTGAAGGCAACCCAAAGTCATCAAAAATCTTATGCAAATATGAGGAGAAGAGATCTTGAGTTTGACATTAGTGACTTGGTTTATCTAAAAATTTTGCCTATGAACGGGGTAAAGAAATTGGAAAAAAGGGGAAGGTCAGTTCCCACTATGTTGGTCCATATAGAATTTTGATCCATTTTAGGAAGGAAACTTATGACTTAGAATTGGCTACAGATTTGTCATCAGTGCATCCGGTGTTCCAAGTCTCTTTGCTAAAGAAATGTATTAGTGACTCATCTTCTGTTGTTCTTTTAGAAAATATGGATATGAAATATAGTCTCTTCTATGAAGAAGTCTTAGTTGAGATCCCTAACCGTCAGATTAGTAGGTTGAGGAATTAAAAAGTTATCTTGGTTAACGTTCTATGGTGGAATTAGTCCGTTGAGGGAGCTACTTGGGAAATAGAAGAAGATATGCAAGCAAAGTATCCCTACCTTTTCTCTACGAATCCAGATTCAGCATAAGGAAATGGTTTTTCTTTAAGTGATTGTTTCGTTTTCTATCTCAGACGTATATCCATCATCATGGCATTGCATACATTCATGAATTTAGTTTAGTCCATGTATCATGTTATAGATTTAGTTACTTAATCATGCTTCAGCTTATAAGTATTTAGTGTAAGATCTCAGTTTTCCTAGAATCTCAGCTCAACAGCTTTATTCAGGGATGAATGATCCTAAGGAGGAGATATTATGATACTCCGTAAAATTCTAGACCCGTTTCCAACCCTTAATTATATGTTTAAAAGTCCCCAATTCATTATTATACACTAAGTACAAGGACTTAGACATTTTAAGACCCTAAGAATGTGAACATTTTATTTTTGTCTCTCCCAAGTCCAAAATATTAATTTTTGAGTTGAAACTTGTTTAGGGATGTTAAAAGGGTAATTCAGGAGAGTATCATAATTTTTGGAAGAGGTTCAGGGTGATTTTGAACCTTGGATGCAGTAAGCCCCCCCGATTTAGGCGTGTCACAAAGGATAATCTCTAAGATAAGCAGCGTGTTATGGAGGTTAACCTCTGCGATACGCAGCGTGTCACAGATGTTAGTCTCTGTGATAACCTTCATGACATGGAGGCTGTGTTTTATGAAGTATTTTTATTAACTTAATAGGGGTATTTTGGTCCCATCCCCCTCTCCTTAACCATCCAAAAGAAAAGAAACCCCCAAAAGGGGCATCAATTGTCCCATTCCCCATCAGTTTTCAGACGTAAAACCATCCCCCTTTCTCAATAACATAAAATCAAGCCTCTTCCTAAGGATTCACCATTCAAGGTTCCAATTCCAACCTTTTTCTTCAAGGATTCAAGCAATTAAGGTATTTGGGGTATTCATAAATGGTTTCCTTCCGCCCATTGAGTCCCAAAATGCTTTTTGTTCAAGTATGAAGTCTTTATCCTCTTTCATGATATTTAAATGTTAAGTATGAATTTACTCCAAAAAGTTTTAGTACTGTTGAATTCAAGACAATCCAAGATGTTTACCCATGTGAATTATGTTATTACATTCTTTGAATTTCAATCATCCATCTCATGTTTAGTTAATACCATGCCAATTTCTCAAGTTATGAAATAAACCATGTGATCATGTTGTTCTCATAAGTTAATTATATTCATGTACTCATAATTATGAATTCCATCAGTTTAGTAAAAGATACTATGTTTTGGGGTTTGGGAATCATTAATTCCCTTACAGTATTTTAAATAATGATTTTGTATTCAAAGTATTATTCAGTGATGGAGGGTTATAAAAACCCGATACCTATATGTTTACCAATGATTAAGAATTACAAGTGATGAGTGGTGATTTTACCACTCACTCGCACTCATTTTTCATGCACATTACCTTGTCTTGAATGAGTAAATGAGTCATATTTATGATTTAATGCACTAATATCCACTCGTTGCAGGTATAGGGGTTGAAAAGACAAAGAGATATGGATTGGAGCTTGAAATGATCAAAAGGGAAGAGTAGTTGAAGACGCGCAATGAACTAGACTCGGTTACCACGGTTGCAGTCCATGGGCCGCGGTCACGGTCAGTCAAGATGGTCAATCAACCGCGACCGCAGAAGTCAATTGCAGTCGCAGCCAGACTTGCCGATCGCAGCTTGGCGGAAATGTTCAGCCCAAGGGCAAAAATTTCATTGCACATGCTGATCCCAATTAGAACAAAAAGACTCAAACCCTAATTTGAGGGGATTCATTCCATCAGATTCCTTCTTCCCAATTTTTCTAGGTTTGGCCTGAGACTTTGTAGCCTACATTTTTTGGAGAAGAAAATATTGTATAAATTTTGGGTAAAGAATACATTGGAGACTTTCTAAGTGGAATATTTTCTCATTTCCATTGTTGATATTATGGAGGAGGCAAGTTTGAAGTAACACTCTCTTAGATCTACCACAAATTAATTCAATGGAGATTAAGGGTATATCTATGCTTATTTATCTTGGGGTTATGTGTGAATAGGGATTAAAGTGTGTATGGGTTGTGATTGTTAGCATCTATTTGGTAGTTCATGTTTATGGGTTCTATTATATCTATGCTATTTTGGTTGGGATTTGATGGGTGAAAACTCCAAATACCCACATGGGCTTGATGGGTGAAATCTCCAGGCTCTAGAAAACCTAAGGCTATCTTTGAAATAAGGGTTTTGGGTAAAGTTTAGGAATCTATATAATCCTCGAAAGAGGGATGTGGAGACCAAAGCAATGATAGACAATTATGTGTGTAGTTTGCTAAATTCTCACTATCTTAGAAATAAGGATGAAAGTGAGGTTGACTATGCCTTGGTTGTCATCCTAGAAATAGGGATGCTTTATTGAGATTGTGGTTACTAATTATTAAACACATCCATTAGGTATTCGAAAGGATCAATGGGTAAAAGTTTTGTGTTTTGTGAAAGACTAGCATCAATATCTATTCCAAACGTACCCATATTTGACTTACTAAATCGATGTTGATGACTAACTCCCACATGTAACTCCCTTAGTAATGCATAATCCCATGATCTGCGCTTAATTTTAAGACTCTAATTATTCATAGACAAAATTTATACTATAAAATCCCAAAAAGAAACATTAGTTAAGAACTCACCTCCCCCATTTTATCTTTTTGTTCTATTTGTTTGAATTTAACTTGTAACTATTATTTCAAATTAATTTGATCACCACTCACATTATTCCTTGTGGATTCAACCCCAACTCCAAAGTTGGGTAAATATATTGATGATGAATGCCTTGCACTCAAATTGATGTGTTAGTTAAGCGTTATCAAAAAATGGCGCCGTTGCCGGGGAACAATTTGGCGTATTAAGTTAATTTGAAATCTTAGTAACTTGCTTGAATTCAAGCTTGTAAATATTTGTTTGTGATTTTTCTTTGTAGGTAGATTTTTTTTTTTTACTTCTCTTGATGGCTTCTTCTAACAAATATGAGTTTAATGATTGGAAGTCACATCGTGACCCCCCATGTTCGTATTGTTACAAACCACACTTCAGGAGATATTATAAGTATGCTCCCCAGGGAGACATTTTATGTCTGGATCCAATTGGGAGTATGGTTTCCCCATGTTCGGCCGTAAAAAAGACATTGAGATGAGTGTCCAAACACCCCATCCCCTATTATACTAATCAAATTGCTAGTTCTTCCTATGATTTTATTAGGTCATATGATGAGAGATCGGAAGAACAATACACCGACTCCAGTAGCTGTGACCCAAGGTTATTAGCCATCTTAGATCGGGTAGATGCCATGGGGGCGAATATGGAATACATGTATAAAGAATGGACAGGTGTCAAGAAAGAGCTATTGGGCAAATAAGAAAAGCTTGAAACTATCACTACCTTTCCCAATACTCAAGAAGAGTGTTATCAAGAAGAGAAATGAAGTTATAAAGATGAGCTTAGTAGCAAAGATTACTCAATTACTTCCTAATTTTCCAACTCATGAGAGAGAAGACACCAAAATAAAAAAAGTGAGTATATAGTCAAAAGAAAACACAATGCATTATGCTCATGACGACTAGCTCATTTCAGGGTGAGTACGTTCCGTTTAATGCAATTTCCAATGTAAAGTACGAAACCCATTCTAACCACTTTTCAATAGTTTGCTTATTGGATTGGATAAAAGTCTATATACCCAAGCTAATGATGAGCCTTGGAGAGAATGAACTCCTCACTTATATTGTTGAATTTTACATTCCAATGGAGCATACGGAGCTCCCCACATCAATGGCCAAGAAACTCAACTTCCAAAGTACAAGGAATGACCAATTGATAACCATGTTTTTATCCACGGAACCAATCCAAAAATTTAATGTGAGGTTGGGCAAAAGGTTCAAATCTTCAAAATGGTGGGATCTAAGCTTTCTTGTCATCTCTCCATGTCTTCCAAGTGTCATCTTAGAGGATTTGAATCTTTTGTCCCTCTTCTGTTCACTAAATAATGAATGAAAGTTGGGATGGAAATTCAAATATTCTAGGTAGAGACACAAAAGATATGAATGGGGGTGTCTTGCTATGACAGTAAACCAAGCACTTGATGGAAGGCAACCCATCACACCATGAAAAGTGGCCCGTATCCTTTTTTTTTACGCATGTTAGGGTAGATTTTAATTTATGTTGTTGTTCATATACATGCATAGTCCATAATGTATTAGTTCTTAGGGGCATTGTGTTTGAATTTGGAAAGAAAAGATGTGTGAATTTGTCAAGTGGACTAAGCAGGACATGCAGGAACCCCGGATGCTTGGTCTCAGTTACCGCGACCACAATCCATGCCTCCGTGATTGCGAAGACCATGTGACTGTGATCGCGTAACTTGGACCGTGATCACGGTTAACTCAGATTAAAAAGACCATCTGACTTCCATGCACCCATGCACTTTAATTTCAAACTTTCTCATAATTTCCCTCAAATTGGTGGCCTCTCAAAGTATCCAAGGTTTTATTTCACACCTTTTGCATCAGTTACCTAGTATGTAGTGTTAAACTCTCTTACATTCACTTTTATTATAGGCTTAGTAAATATAGCTAGGAATGAACTTGCAATTGTGTTATAATGCCAAAACTGTGCTTATTTGTAATTATGATTATGGTTAGCTGTTGTAGGGTGTCTATGTGTCATTTGGGGAAGTCTTGAGTACCCATATTCTAATCTGGACTAGTTATAATTGACGTGTACAATATGTGTCCATTCATTGTCCAAATGAGTTCAACATGACTTCCTTCAAATTTGAGGCTACAATCTTGCTATCTAGGGTTATTTTATATGTTCATGATGTTGTATACCTAGTTGGAAGACAAAGTTGGTGTTAATCTTGTGTTTATTAAGAAATGGTAGAGCTGTTAGTTGTGATCTCAAGTATCACAATCGCGGTCCTGATGACCGCGACAGTGATAACGCTCAATCTACAGCTCTCGTTTGAGTGTAAAGCGGTCGTTAGCAAATATAGAACCCAACCTGGGTTGGGTGTCGATCCCACAGGGAATAGCTTGGCCAACAAGTAAGTAAAATTACTAAACTTTTGGTGCAAGTCTCGTAAGAAGGGGGGATTCTTGTTTTGCAAGTAATGTAAACAAAAGCTGAAAATAATAAAGTAAAAAGAGAGAGATTGTTAGGTTGGTTGTAAACAATGAGAATTGAAGCGTTGGGGTTATGTCCACCTTCTGAGGTATACGTCTCTATTGGCTATGAGTGTGTAGAATTCTGACATGCAATTGCTTATAGAGGATTGTAGTCGATGGTAAATCCAAGCGTCTCTCGACCTAAACAAGGACTATTTCACTTTAACTCTCTCGAGCTTAAAGCGTATCTAACGGTACGAATTCTCCAAGAGGTTAGTCCAGTTACGGCACTAGCTTTTTAATAGGAAAGGGTGTCCTACTACCTTGACATTATCTCTTTTCCAGACAAATAACTTTTCTCTCGAACAAGTTAAATGTTAGACTGGCGTATTCTTGCGTTTGCAACCGCAAAGAATGTAGATTAAGATGAAGAGAATAATGATATAAGCAATATACGTGCCTCGAACTCACAAACTCACAGCAATAGATAGTATCTCATACGGCTTCCATAACCCCAACAGAGAAGTTTAGTTACCCATGAATGCGAAGGAAATCACGATTGACATTGTTATTATATCACGATATTGAGTAATGGCGTGTAGATCAAGTGATAGGCGTGAGGCATGATTCCTTAGCAAGTAACGATTCTCTTGTTGTGGAATTTAAGA
This sequence comes from Capsicum pubescens, assembly GCA_030864215.1. Taxonomy (NCBI): domain Eukaryota; kingdom Viridiplantae; phylum Streptophyta; class Magnoliopsida; order Solanales; family Solanaceae; genus Capsicum; species Capsicum pubescens. Next base: position 290,074,914 of record CM061548.1, read on the forward strand.
ATAGAAGAGTAGAAGAAAAATAGAATTAATGGAAAGATTAGAAGAGTTGTAGAGTAATAGAATTGAATTGTAAGATGAGAAGTTAAGAAGATGTTAGAAGATGTAAAAAGATGATAGAAGATGTGAGGGATGGAAGGAAGTATTGTGTTCTCCCTCCTTCCTCCCTCCTTGTTCAAAATCTCTAGCATGATAGGGTATTTATAATACCCATATCCTACTCCTACTAGATAAATAAAATATCTAACCAAATCCTACTAGGCTAATGTAATACTTAACCCAATTGTACTAGGTTAATGTAACATTATCATAATCCAAATAAAATAATGAAATACATAACCTAATTGTACTAGGTTAATGTATCATTGTCAAAATCCAGCTTTGTGTCTGTAAGTCCCCAAAGTCTTCAGAATTGCTGTTTTAGCCCGGGACAGATTTTCCATGCAGCAGGTTTGGTCCCCCAAAGTCTTCAGAAATGCTGTTTTAGCCCGGGACAGATTTTCCATGCAGCAGTTTTGGTCCTTAGGCGTGTAAACTCCCTTCCCTTCCTTCGTGAGCTTTCTTTAGCGTCAAGTAAGCCATAAAATGCTGAATTATGCATCATTTATACCTGAAACTTTACTAATCATGTTCGTTAGCTCATTTACAGGAAAAAGGACTAAAAGTGCATGAAATCTATAATTTGTTCTCAAAACTAGGCTAAAATATGGGCAAAATATATTGATATAGGTGCGTAAATTCTCCTATCATCAACACCCCACACTTAGAGCTTTGTTCGTCCTCGAACAAACTATCATGTCCTTCTAAACGTCAACTTAGGGTTTTACAGCAACAACACAAAATATTCGTCAAGACAAGCACAACAATTATCAACAAAGAGTATCTTTTCGATTATAAGTAGAAACAGTTTAACCTCTAGCATAGACTCGGGATGGTGATCAACTCGCATGCAAACGTTAAGGTACAAGGAATCATATATGACTACCCAAAACTCATCAACCATGTGTGTCTCACACTATAGTACCCATAATCATTCACAAGTATAGCATATTTTTCAAACATGGGTATCAAATTATCCTTGCTCTCGCTCTCACAAAGAATTCATATGAAGCAACTGATGACCATAGGCTTGCCCTTAATGTAATACTCTACTAAATGTCAGAATGCTAAGCTTAGGATCAAGTAGGTCTTTTGATGGTTGTAATGTAGGCTAAGGGACGGGTAGGACTATTTTGGCCAGGAATAGTGACTAAGTTCCTAAGCGCTTTAATACATCACTTTGTATCATTGACACTTTGTTTTTTTTTTTTGTTTTTTTTTTCTTTCAACCTTTCTTTCTTTTATTCTACCACCCTTGTTCTCCTCTTTTGTTTTTCAATTTTAAGCACAACTCGCTTTTCAGCTTTCTTTTCCTTTTTCTTTTCACAACATACCTCTTATGATAGCACTTTCTTTTTCATAACACATTCAAGCACCATTACAATTTATAGCATCATACTCACCCAATTTCCTCTTATGTTGTCACATGACTTTTTCACTTTAAAGCACTTAGGAGTTTGGATCAAATTACGGTCTTGAAAAAAATGGATTAGGCTTACATACAAGGTTGTCAAAGAAAATAGGCTAAAGGCTTAAAAGGGTTTAACTAGGATGATGTCCATGGGTAGGTAAAATTGAAGGTAAACAAATATAGGTTGCCAAAGAAATGCCTAAATCATATCCTAAACTTACACTCCTTATTTTCGCTTTGCATACATACCAGGCAAGTTCTAGCATCAGCCACACACATAGAATATACGATTATCTCACACACACAAGGCACATGGTCGACTTGCTTGGAAGTAATATAGACTCTCGACCCAACAAGTGAAGGAATTGAACCACACAATATCACATAATGAGTCACAACTAGAGCCTAAACGTCTCAATAGTCACAATTGTAGCACATACTCTTGTTATAATCTCATGCTGCCTATCAAAATAATTTCATGCGAAGCTAGAAAAAATTTACTACTAAAAAAATGAAACAAAAACAAAGCAAACAAAAATAGATGCGAGTAGAGAAGTATAGCATGCAATACCACCACCCCACACTTAGTCGGGACACTGTCCTCAGTGGAGAATAAATACGAAGAACCTGGTCAGTCGGACTCGTCCTCAATATCGGGGGTCATACCCTTTGCATCGGAATCATCATCAGAGTCGTCATTCTCAGAAGTTCCTCATAAGTATCCCACTTAATTCCAAGAGTGAGTCGAGGTATTTGCAGCGAGGAGGGTTCTCCTTGCTCTTTTCAGCCTTTTTTCTTGCCTTTTTGTGAAGTGGTCTTGCTTTGGGTGCCATTGTACCTGAGACTTAAAAAAAAATGTTCATGTTAGCATCATCTCGATGGATACAATCTATAAATAAGCAGTAGTGGCACCACCCCACACTTAGTTTGTTGGTACAGACTAGTAAAGTGAAAGTGGTCGATTATTCAGACTTCATCGACATACGTTTTAGGGGCTATATTCCAACAAGAAATTCAGATATGTAACACTTCTTGCAATCTTTGCAATACTTTCATGTTAGGTATATCAAGACTTCTTCATAGGGATTACATCATGGTATAGTTTCTATAAATAATCACAATCTCCTATGTCGGTAGGCATCTATAAGTCTTATTCCGATGAGCGAGACATCCCAACATGTAAGTATTCAAGTGACAAGAGCATGCAATGTTCATGACTATAGCAATTCCGCAAGTAGTATAACAATGCATCAAAATCAATTTCTAGTTGGAAACAAGTTAAGAGTATCCTAACGTTCATGTTCACTTACTTGGTTTTGTATCAACAATTCAAACACATTAACATCACCAATATTTCTTCAAAATGTAGCAATTCGTAATAGACATAGCAACGTAGCACTTACGAAAAATAGATGAAGAACAAAAGAGTACTTACGTGATTGAAGACTTTGGAGATGTTCTTGTGAAGTGGGAGAGCAAAAAGAAAAGTTTTGAGATGATTTGGAGAGTATATGCGGCGCCTAGGTCAATTTTTCAATGTGTTTGTGTTTCAAGACTAAGTCTCCTTTATATAGGAAGAGAATGGGTCGGGTTTTGACCCATTTACAATCGGTTTTGGAGACAAAAATGCTCATAGGTGGTGCGTAAATTCGCCTATCATCAGACAACAGTAGCGCGATCGCGGTAGATGCTTCGTAATTTCCATACCTAAGAATAGCTGCCAAGCAAAACCCAACTTTCTGCACATCTATTTTAAACCACAAAATCTCCTATAAAAGTGCCACATATTCTTTCCTTGTTAATTTAGCATACGTTTTTCTTTGAAAATATTAAAAATGGTTCCGAAGTGTCCTATATATAGGTACTCAGCTACTGAATGGGAGGCTTAGATGAATTCGGGGCCTTGCTTCTGTAAATCCACTACCAATATTACAAGAACCTCCCAAGGTCCAAGCTACACCTAGAACAGAGTATTACTATGGATAAAGACCCAATGAAGTTCCCAAAATTCCATGACAGAATTTTTGCTACTAGGAAATATGCTCTCGGACCCCAGGGTCCAGGAGAATCCTCCACTTCTTGCCATTCATATGTGGCTCAGTCTGACTATGAAATATATCACGAGGAGCTAAAGATGCAAGGTTCTAGGGTCGCTAGATTGGAAAGGGCATATTCAACCTTGGTAATATCACACAGGACCCTCCGAGAATCGCAGGAAAGGTTGTTGAAGAGGGAAAATAAAAGAGAAAAATACTTCACCAAGTTGTGGAAAGGGATAAAGGGAATTTTCAAGGTGCTTAAACCTATAGAAAAACTACCTTTGTTGAGGAGCGTCAGTGATGATGGAGTCGATGCAGAGGGGTCTGGTGCTAATGATAGTGGAGACGATACAGGGTATACTAGAGATGATGAAGCTGATTCAGGGAGCATCCTATACTCTTACCTTTCTAACTAGTCATTAGGGCGTGCCTGTCCTTATATTTGTACTGCTTGGATATCCCTGGGTAGTGTTTTGGATGACACTCTAGACATTATTTCTATTGTGTTTTGAGATGCTATATTTTTGGGTACTCTGATGGTGCCCATGCTTTATGGATTATCATGCATTCATTTTATTTCTAGTTTTTTTCCCTATACGTACTTTAAATTTTGGTATGGATCTTAGTGATGTTGGGATAAGTATTCATGGGAATTTTGAGTATCCGTAGCATAAATATCAGAAAATGCAAGGAAAGACTTAGTAGCCATGGCATTTTAGTTTTCTTTATAAGGTTGGGATCAAATTGTACACCATTGGCTAAGTCTGAGTAGCCATATGGTTATCTCACCCAAGATTAACCTAAGATGTAAGCCTAAGGATTTGGTTGTAGCCGCCGCCATATGTTAGCAATTTGTGCATGGTGCTATGGAAAATCAAGAAACCCCTTCTGTCCAAAATTTTTGAAAAATTAAGGGCATGGACGTGAGGAATGTTGAAATAAATCCTTTTCTCCTTTTGTGGTTCCACAAATTTTTGACTTGTGAGTAAGTGATAAATTCTCCATGATTGTTTCCATCAGGAGGGACATTTGAGCTCCCTTAACAAATTTTGCATTCCATGTGTGGTGAGAATATTGATATTTATCTCTTGTACACTTGTGTTATCTAGAACTTGCCCTTTTGTCTTTCAAAACTAATTTTATTGTATTTGGTTGGAGAAATGATCTTAGGCCCTCTTTGTGATTTTGGAACCCACTCTGGCCTAAAAAGCCTACCCATGTATAATTGTAATCCCTACTACCTGCTTTGAGCCTTTAAACCTTTCTTTTGCAAACTCATTACAAGTCGTGAACCTTTCTTTTTAAACCTCTTGGAACCATACCCTTCTTGAACGTAAAAATGCAATGTGAGGCTAAAATCCTAAGCTGGGGGTGGTAAATATCGACAGAAGTTTGGGACCACGAAGTATTAGTGAAAATTCCAAATGTGCCCAAGTATGGAAAACAAATGTTTAGAAAAAGGAAAGGACCCAACAAAGGAATTTTTTCATGAAAATTGCAAGAAAATGAAATGAAAGAAAAGTGGTGAACAAAGGAAATGAAAAGTAGGCATAAGAAAAGAGAGAAAACAAAGTAGAGTAGCCCTTAGTCGAAAGGAGGAGTGTTGTAAAGTGTGATGTAGATGTTCAAGGCAGGGTGTAACCTAGTTCCCTAAATGATATCCTACCCTAACCCAAACCTACATTACAAGCTTAGAAAGTCCTTTGAGATCTCCAACCATTTACTTTCTTTGTAGCGGAGATTGAATATAGAGGCAAGCCTATGGCATGTCACTTTTTTCATTGAGATTTCTTTTGTGAGGGGAGATTTTTGCACTTAAAATTCCTTGTTAATTTTTCGGTAGTTTGGTGTGTGAAACTTTTCTTTCTTGTGGGATGGGCATGCAAAAAAGTTTAGGTGAGTGATTTTTGTCACCTCCCGGATAATGAGGCAAGTGGAGTATGGGTTAGTTCTAGTCAAAGATGAGCCACTTCTAGAGTTTTGTTCTTTGTCGTTTGATTTCTCTTTAAAGTCTTATGCATTCTTTGAGTATTGCATTCAATAATAAGGGGTGTTGTGAAACTAGTCTAGCACATGTGCAATGAGTTATTTATGGTTGCAATTCTAGTTGAAGTCGTTATGGCCCTTAAGGCATAAAATTTAGGTATGAATGATTGTGGCTCATGGAAAAGAGGTAGTGTTGCTTGAGGACAAGCAAAGTCTTAATTGGGGGTGTTAATGAGTGGTGATTTTACCACTCACTCGCACTCATTTTTCATCTACATTATCTTGTATCAAATGAGTAAATGAGTCACAATAATGATTTAATGCACTAATATCCACTCGTTGTAGGTATAGGGTTTGAAAAGACAAAGAGACGTGGATTGGAGCTTGGAATGATCAAAAGGGAGTAGAAAAAGTGTAGTTGAAGACCTGCAATGAACTTGCCTCAGTTACCGCAGTCGTGGTTGATGGGCCGCGATCGCGGTCAGTCAAGACGGTCAATCAACTGTGACTGCAGAAGTCAATTACGGTCGCATAGCCGCAGTTACAACCAGACTTGCATGATCGCAACTTGGCAGAAATGTTCAGCCCAAGGGCAAAACTATCATTGCACATGCTGATCCCAATTTGAACAAAAAGACTCAAACCCTAATTTGAGGGGATTCATTCCATCACATTCCTTCTTCCCCAATTTTTCAAGGTTTAGCTTGAGACTTTGTAGCCTTCATTTTTTGGAGAAGAAAATATTGTATAAATTTTGGGTGAAGAATACATTGAAGACTTTCCAAGTGGAAGATTTGCTCATTTCCATTGTTGATATTATCGAGGATCCATGTTTGAATAACATTCTCTTAGATATACCAAAATTAATTCAATGGAGATTATGGGTATATCTATGCTTATTTATCTTATGTGTAGCTAAATCTCCCTCTTGGGGTTATGTGTGAATAAAGATTAAAGTGTGTTTGGGTTGTGATTGTTAGCATCTATTTGGTATTTCATGTTTATGGGTTCTATTATTTCTATGCTATTTTGGTTGGGATTTGATGGGTGAAAACTCTGAATACCCGCATGGGCTTGATGGGTGAAAGCTCCAAGCTTTAGAAAACCTAAGGATAACTTAGAAATAAGGGTTATAGGTGAATTTTAGGAATCTATATCATCCTCAAAAGAGGGATGTGGAGACCAAAGCAATGATAGACAATTATGTGTGTAGTTTGCTAAATTCTCACTATCTTAGAAATAAGGCTGAAAGTGAGGTTAAATTTGCCTTGGGTGTCATCCTAGAAATAGGGATGCCTTAATTGAGGTTGTAGTTACTTATTGTTTAACACATCCATTAGGTATTCAAAAGGATTAATGGGTGAAAGTTTGGTGTTTTGCTGAAAGACTAGAATCAATATCTATAACCAAACCTAACCATATTTGACTTACTAAATCGATGTTAATAACTAACTTCCACAAGTCACTCCCTTAGTAATGCATAATCCCAAGATCAGTGCATAATTGTTAAAATTCTAATTATTCATAGCCCCGAATTTATACTAGATAATCCCAAAAAGAAACATTAGTGTAGGAACTCACCTACCCCATTTTATCTTTTTGTATCATTTGTTTGAATTTAACTTGTAACAATCATTTCAAATTAATTTGATCTCTACTCACATTGTTCCTTATAGATTCGACCTTGAATCCAAAGTTGGGTAAATATATTAACGACGACCACCTTGCACTCAACTTGATGTGTAAGTTGAGAGTTATCAACAGGTAGAAAGTTAATCAGATCCTGATTTTACTATCATACTCAGTTTGCTATGATCATGTTGAGCATTATCAGTTGTGATGCTAGTTGACTTTTAATCATTACTAGTGTTAGTTCATTAGGGAGTAGGATTTAGCACCGAGTGAACCTAGGGATGAACGTTCACCCGCTAGTAGATAACTGAGACCTTTAGTAGCAGTCCCTAAGTTCCAGAACTACGTAGCTAGCATAGGTTATGAGATGCCACCCACCAGTAAAGGACCGTCACTCTCTTAGGGGTTACTCTCCAGTACAAGAATGATCCCCTAGTCTTCTGGGACACTAGTTTAGTGGATCCACTAAGCCAGTGTTAGTACCCGTGGCAAGGTACTGACACCCTTCCAACTGGGTCAACAAGTTGGATCCTGATTAACTTAGATTAGGGGCATGTCAGTTATATAATAGCCCCCACAGTTTTAGTTTAGTACTTAGTTTATATTAGTATAGGTTTGCATGACCAAGTATTTAGTTTATCAGCTATTCAGTCAGTCAATTTTATAGATTATCTCAGTACATGTTTTACTTGGTCTTGCATTTCTTTTACATGTTCATTCATTCATTTTCAGTATCCATATGTATTTTTTAGATAGTCCCTATCTCACGTACCAGTACATTCAAAGTACTAGCCACAGACTCTCTTTTGTGCTATATTGATTTCACAATATAGGTTCGGACGCTCAGTTCCTTGATCGCCCTTAGTTAGCTTAGTTCCTCTCAACAACAGTAGTGGTGAGTCCTTATCTATCGAGGACAAGTTATTCTTAGTTAATTTTAGTATTTCTATCGAGGACAAGTCGGAGTTAGTTGGCGGTTTGTCCCATTAAATCTACATGTCTTAGAGGCTTTCTGACTAGATGTTTAGATATCATTATATTCAGACTATATTTTTAGCTATTCAAACTTGTTTTTGATTTATTTCAAAATTTAGACATGTTAGTATTTGCTTTAATTTTGTATCTTAACAAACTTTTATCAGTTTAATTTTTGTATATGATATTTCATTACTTCTATACTAAGTGCTCACAACAGGTACCATATCATGAGTTAGCTTGGGGTCACTTATGGACTTAAGCACTGCGTTACGACTAGGTGATATCCTTGGGTTGTGACAGGTATCCCTCCGTGTCTCATCTATGATGGGTATGATATGGTTTGGGATGAAAGGAAAGCTCAGGCCCAGATATATTGGACCTTTTGAGATTCTCCATATAGTTGGTGAGGTGGCTTATGAGTTAGAATTACTTGTAATTTTTCCTGCTGTCCATCAAGTATTCTATGTTTCCATGTTTTAGTGATATATTCCTGATCCTTTTCAGGTGCTTAGATGGGACTCAATCTAGTTGGATGAGCGGTTGACCTTCGTGGAGGAGACTGTGCTTATTTTGGCTAGTGATGTCAAACGTTTGCACACTAGAGAGATTCTTGTAGTTAAGGTTCAATGGAGGCACCACCTATTGGAGGAGGCAACTTGGGAGATTTATAAAGAGATACAGACCTAGTATCCTTACCTGTTCGATACTTTAGGTACATCCTAATCCTTGACTTTCACGGGCAAAAGTCATTTTTGTAGTAGATATTGTAATGACCCTTCAGGTCATTTTTCATAATTCTGCTTATTTTTATTATTATAATTTTCCTATATCTTCCCTAGGTCATTTATGACTTGTTGGGAATGACAGTTCGATTATTGGGTAGTTCATTTAGTTTTAGAGCTAATTCCCCATTTTGAAGTCTTTGTTGGTCCAAATTGACTATTGGGAAAAGAGATCTGTCAAAAAACCTCATATGACAATTTTGACTATTCCAATATCTCCTGAATGTCGATTTTAGGATAGGTGGACTCTTGGTTTGGGTCCCAAGGCACCCAAGCTCATTTCGAAAAATTGGTCAAAAAGTTAAGAAAATAAAATATGGGTGTGGGACCCATTTTTTATTGAAATAACCTTGGATGGAGATTTTGGCTGCTCCATTGACTCCGAAACATCAAATATGGTATGATGTCATAGTCTATTTGTGTGTACGGGATTCCAAATGAATCCCAAGGAGTTGGCGAGTTGTATCTGGTGCAATCGTAAATAGCTATGTCAGCGGTCACGATTGTGATACACTTGGTAGGAACTAACAACCGTGATTGAGATACCATATCATGATAGAGACTCACAGTGGTAGCCACCATATGTGGTGATAGAGAGGGTCGAGTTGCTATTAAGATACCTAAACACCTAGAAAGGTATAAAAAGCCCTTTTTTAGCTCGTTTTTCCCATTCCACATCATTCTCAAGAGACTAAAACCCTAAATATTAGGGAAAGCTTAGGATTAACTATTATGGATGATTTGGGAGCTTGGGTAACAATTATTTAGTGATTTTCCTTTGAATTTAAGGTAAGGTTTCTTCTCATTCATAATGGAATTTCTCATTTCTTTTTTTAAATTCCTTAAACTTGGTGACTTGATTTTATCACCTATGTATCTCGAATTTCACCCATTTTTTAAGGTAATTACTCTTGAGTATGAGAAAATGTTAGTTTGGCTTTGAAAATACGATTTTCCTAAATAGGACTCACATGGAATTTTTGAGTATTCTTTAACCCAAAGCACAATGGTACAATATGGTACTATCATTCTCGTATTGATGAGTAGAATATGATTTTGATAGCGTGACATCTTTCAAAAGCTTCTTGGAAGGAAAAGTCGCTGATTTAATAGATTCATTGAGATTTCTATAGCATCCAGGTAGGCTAGGTTTTTAGTCATCATAGATTGACCTAGTTCATAGTATATTTATAATATTGTGTTAAATTTGGGATGAGTTTTAGAAGTTGGTGATAAAATTTAAATTGCTTTGGTTAGTTGTACCATTTAGGCTATTCAAAAACTGTAAATTAGGCATGACTAGCTTAGTTGCTCATGTTTTAGGTAAAACCTCTATATTAGGGTTGATTAAGGCTTTCTTGAAATCTAAAAGTGGATTTAGATACCTTATCTTAGTCCGGGGTAAAACTTGACTCAAAATGTGCTTCGGGGATTTAGAAGCGGGCTCCTTGACTCACCTTAGGTCAAGATTTGTGTTAACTATTGGAAATGTTTTTCATGCTTGTTGTACGCCTGGAAAATGCTTATTGAGGTGATATTGAGAAAATTTAGCAATTGACGGTTATGATGGGTTAGCATTGAGAGTTCTTTCTTATTGATTATGCTATTGATTATGCTAGAGACTATTCTATGAATTATGCTACTGATTAGGATAGTGGTTATGCTATTGATTATGCTAGTGGATATGCTATTTATTATGATAATAATGATAATTACCTATTCAAGTCCGAATATTGATGGGGTATATGCCCGGCTCTTGTCCGAAACATGAAAATGACATTGCTTATATCTATATACATACTCGATTTGAGTTTGGAGGATGATTATGTTATTTATTATATACTTACCGATTCGAGTTCGGCTATTACCATGCTACTGATCTTGATATTGGTGATATGAAATTGAAAACTTTAGGGGTGTAATAAGTGAGAATAGGGATACCGACTAAGTCTAAAGGTGAGAAAATGGTAATAATAAGGCATGACATGGATAGTTTCTAGTTGTATCTTAGGAAATGGAAAATGATGGTGGTTCAATTTATGCTCTACTTGATGGTACCCTCTAGGCTTATGGGGGCATGCGCTGGATTATTTACTTTTCTGCACTTACTGGCTTATGGGTCCAATTTTATAGTTCGAATTGCATGCGTTTGATTCTTTATTATATGCTATTATTTTGGTTATTTGATTATTCATGTACAATGATGTTGAAGTTATTTCAGGTTCACTTCCTTACCCTAACTTAGTTATGTTATATTGAATTTTATCATATTTGTATCATGATTTAGCTTAATCGGCCGATGATGCCTACTAAGTACCCGTGATTTTGGTACTCATATTATACTTATGTACCTTTTTAGTGAGATCCAAGAGCTAGTTGTCGCAGTTGATTAATTGACCGCATTGTGTTAGATTTTAGAGTTGGGGTGAGCTCTTGTTGTTAGAGTTACCCATTTCCTTCTATCTTATTAGGTATAGTTTTTCGTTTTGATACATATTGTATTGACTATTTTAGAACTTGAGTTGTAATTACAGTAACTCTTGTACTGGCTCTACCAGGTCATGGGATATTTTTCTATGTTATGTCTACCTTTCAACTACTTCTATTGTCTTACTTATTTAAAAGTTACAATTGTCTATTTTTGCCCCATTTTGGGCATTTTCCTCGAAGTTAACCAATTGCATTTAGCTCCGGGTCATGGTTCGGTTTACCTACTGGTGGGATAAAGTAGGTTCCATCATGACTCATAAGTCGGGCCGTGACACTCCTAGTATGTCCGATCTATAAACCTCATGAGGTAATTATTTCTTATCATCCTCTACATGAGCAACACACTCCATAGAAAATCTAATAAGAGCATCGTCCACCATATTGGCGTTACCCAAATGGTACGAAACACTTATGTCATAATCCTTTGACAACTCTAGGTATGTTTTTTGAAGGAGATTTCAATCATTCTAATTGAACATATATTGAAGGTTTTTGTGAATGGTGAACATATCAACATGAACCCCATAGAGGTAATGTACTAAATCTTTAAGGAAAAAACCACTACTACCAACTCTAGATCATGAGTCAGGTAATTTTTCTTATGCGGCTGAAGCTGTCTAGAGGAATATGCCATAAATTTCCCTCGATACATCAACACACAAACAAGACCAAATCTGGAAGCATCATAATAAACTATAAAACCATCTGAGCCTTTGGGCAAGGTTAAAATTAAAGCGGTAGTGAGTTGAGTCTTCAACTCCTAAAAACTTTTCTCGCAAGAATCGTAATACTAAAATTTTGGGTTTCTTAGGAGTTAACATGGATAATAAATAGAATAAAATACCTCAATGAACCGTCTGTAGTAGCCATCTAAACCTAAGAACTCAAGATATTTTTTGGAGAGATGGGTCTACACTAGTTTCTCACTGATTTGGTATTTTAAGGATCAACCAGAATACATTCTCTGGAAATAATATGATCAAGAATAGTTATTAACTTCAACTAGAATTTGCACTTTCTGAGTTTGGAGAATAGTGGGGGATCCTTGAGAGTTTGCAAGACAATCCTAAAATGATTTGTGTGTTCATCAGCAATCCGAGAATAATTAAGGATATCATCTATAAAGAATATGATGAACATGTCCAAGTACTGCTTGAACACCCTATTCATTAAATCTATAAATTTGTAGGAGCATTCATTAGTCCAAAAGATATAACAATAAATTCAAAGTGACCAAATTGAGTTCTGAAGGTTGTCTTCGGAATGTCACGTTATCTGACTCTGAGATGATGATAGCCTAATATGAGGTCTATCTTAGAGAAGTAATTTGCTCCTTAAAGTTGGTAGAATAGGTCATCCATCTGGGGGATGGGATACTTATTTTTATTGTGACCTTGTTCAATTGATAGTAGTAGATGCATATTCTAGGAAAACCATCTTTCTTATACATAAAAAGAATTGGAGTGCCTTATGGAGAGACACTGTCCTGATAAAACTCTTATCTAGGATGTCTTTTAATTGTTCCTTTAACTCTTTAAGATCGGGTGGATATATTTTGTAGGGCGGGGTTGAAATAAGTTGGGTATCTTGATGGAGACCTATTTCAATGTCAATTTCCCTTTCGAGAGGGACTCTATGTAGATTTTTTTGGAAATACTTTTAGGAATTTCTTTACCACTAGAAATGACCCAAGAGTTGGGGTTTTGGATTTTAAATCCTTATCTCGAACAAGATGATAGATACACTCCTTGGAGATCAACTTTCTAGCCTTAAGGTACGAGACAAACAAACCTATAGGGACTGAGGTACTACCCTTCCACTCTATGACTGGCTCATTTGGAAACTGAAATTGGACTACTCTATTTCTAAAATCAATTAAATCATAGCAAAAGTGGAGCCAATTCATACGAAGAATGAAATTAAAATCTACCATGTCTAACTCTACCAAATCAACTGAGGTGCATTTTTGGAAAATTGTAACTAGGCAATTTCTGTATACCCGCAGCTATGACAGAGTCACCAACTGGAGTAGAGACTGTGAAATGTTCAGAGAGGATTTTAGGACTAACATCAAATTCTACTTCAATAAAGGAGCTATAAAGAAAGTGTAGCTCCAGGATATTATAATGCATAAACATGAATATGTAAAACCTATAATGTACTCATGATTACATAAGGAGAACCCTCCTAATCCTATCAAGTTTGAAGGGCGTAAAACCTAGACCACTACACTAAATGAGGCACCCTACTGAGTAGCGAGACTGGCAAAAACTATTGAAGAGTTTGACTAGCTTTGCTGACGGGCATATCTACCTTTTTGAGAATCCACCGGATATTTCATAAGCTTGTGTATTGGCTTTCCATACCCAAAACACCCATCACTGTCCGCCATACACTTGATCTTTTGGGTCCTACCATATTTCTTACATACTGGGTTGGTAAGAATACTAACACTACCTTGAGACTTAGAGTTGGGTTCCCTATCACAATGATCTTGCCTGAACTTGGACACTGAGGCACTAGCTGAACATAGGGCTGGAGTTGATGATTTCATGCAAAACTGAGAACGATTTCAACCATTTGACCTTTTTTTAGAGATATTGAAGCTATCAGTTCTGGCCCTTTTATTTTACCTTTCCTTCTCCTTAACCGTCTCCTCCTTTATATCATGAGCATGAACCATAAGTATAGAAATGTCCAACATAGAAGTCCAACACTCTATGACCATAACCTTAGAAACACTAGACACAAACTTTCTCATGCAGGCCTTAGAATTAACAACCATAGCCAGAGCATAACTCACCAATTGAGTAAATTTGAGAGAATACTCCTTAACACTGGTACTACCCTACTTTAAGCTTATGAAATTCTATACCTTATCCTCCTTCAACTTAAAAGGGAAAAATTGGTCAAAGAAGGAAATCACAAACTCGTCCCATTCTACCAGTTCTATGTGCATCCCTATCCTCATTCCACTACTTGTACTAGGTGTGAGCTACTCCTTGCAGTTGATAGGAAGCCAGTTCATCTCTTTCAATTAGTCAAACACCCATAATCTTAGTAACCTTCTATATACTATCCACGAATTTCTATAGATCCTCCTCAGGCTTGGACCCAAAGAACACTGGGGGATTTATCCGAATAAAGTCTCGGACTCTTGCCACTTCTGCATTCCCAGTTGGGTTGGTGTCACAACCCGAACCAGGTCCTGGTCATGATAGGCATCTCAAGTCCACCGAGGACCAAAGACCACCCCTTATCATAGTCAACCAGATTGCAATACAACTAATAATGGAACTCCATCATAAAATGACATAGAAGAATATGATTCAGATTCAAAGAAGTCTATAAATTCCACAACCAATCCCATGTCCACAGTATTTGTCCAAACAAGCCTCTAACAAAATCAAAGATAGATTGGTTAGGACATGCCCTTGATCATAGGAAAAATCAAATCCATGATAAAGAATCAATACACAACGGAACTCAAAACATGAAATGGTGTCTTCCAAGAGATGAATGCTCACCACTTTAGTCTGAATCGTGAGCTGTCCTACAATCACCTAGTCACTGTGCTGGAGGAGTAGAAGTATGGCCAATTACTACATCACATGGGGATACAGCTTCTACAGATGACTATCGGTTGGAGCACTAGCAAGTAACTCAGGTATATAGGATAACATAATGCCATGATCAACAGTTCAAAATCACGTCAATTCTATATGCATAATCAAATGCATATATATATATATATATATATCACATGCCGGGGTAGGGAATAATGCTTAACATGCACTTTCAAACCTTAGACTAGATTGTATAACTTAACTATCATTTAATAGAACCAACAGGCTATATGCAACCCAAATCTCACCCCCTAGTCGGGCCCCAATGTGTGTAGCTGCATAAATCAGAAAATAATCTTATACATATTCTTAGGGGACTCAAATTTCACAATCATATACAAAAGTGACTTAATCACCCGATCATGTAATGTAATATGGGGGACTTAAACCTACCAATCATATAATAAGGTGGGCTTGAACCACCTTTTCATAAACAAGGGGACTCGAACCCTCAAGCCATTTTGACTTCCGTGTCGGCAAATACAATTTTTGGTATTGGTCCCTTGGGACCGCCACTTTCATGGCCCAGCTACACATCCCTCTTTTAAGCCCCATTAAATCATTTATCACACATTTCCATTCATTGAACCATAATACACATTTAGGCATACACTGTTGTTATCGTCATACCAACTACACTTGCTAGGTAGCATCAATATGCCAAACCAATTATCATCACTTGGGGAAATTCACAACCCTTTCCTTGGTTCAACTATACATTAGCTTGGGGAATTACACAACCATATAAGGTTCAATTAAAAATCATTATGCATCATTAGATTTTCACATTATGCAATAGTTCAAGATTAGTTTAATGTGCATACTTTTCATATGCAAAACCAATTTCACAATATGGGGTTGAGGTCATTATCACTTCAATGGTCAATATTCATAAATTGGGGGAAATCACAATCCCTTAGTTTATTCGTCATACCATGCATCCCACAAGTTCAAAACCATGAATAAAGCATGAACAATCATATGTAAACCATGGGAAAACATTATTCAAAAACAAACATTCAAAACCCTCAACCCATGTTCTAAAATCGACATCAAAACCTCATGAATAACTATTTAAAACACATGCTTTTACAAATTAATAGAAGGGGAAGAGTAACATGCCTTATACAAAAAAAGATTTGTGGGCAATTGAGAATTTGGAATGCGAATGATGAAAGTACGTTGTAACCCTTATGGTTTCTTGGGGTTTGGAGTTTGAGAGTGAAATAATTGATGTTGTGTCGTGAAAGCTGATGGAAATATTCTTATGTAATGTTTAAAAGTCATCCCTAGGAGAAAAGGACTCATTATCCCTCATCCTAATTAAATATAATAAAACAACCGCATTTTTACATAGGATTATAGAACAGATCTTTCGTAGAGACTAACCTTCATGTCGCGACCTTAATGCGGAGACCAGCCTCCGTGTCATAGAGGATATTGCAGAAGCCAACCTCCATGTCACGTTGATATCGCGGACGCTTACTACCTCTGTGACCCAAAACCACCTTGAATCCCGTCCAAAAATTCTGAAACTCCCCCGATACCTAAGTAAAATTTAAGTCAAAAATCAATGTTTCGAACACGATGACACCAAAAATAATAATTCTAAAAATTATAGGGTGTTACATTATCCCCTATTAGGATCATTTGTCCTCAAATGTTGAGCTAGGACACTCTTCATACAAGAAAAGCAATATTACACAAGAATCAAATATAAGCCCGGATGATAACAAGGGAAAATAAAATTCATAGCTTAAGCTCCTTCGTCCGACACATGGAATAAGAATGGGTATGTAGCCCTCATATCTTCCTCCGCTTCCCAAGTGGCTTCTTCTACCTTATGATTTCTCCAAAGGACCTTTACTGAAGCTACATCTTTAGTCCCTAACCTACAAACTTGCCTATCCAAGATCTCTACCGAGACTTCCTCATACGATAGGAAATCTGAGATACCGACAATCTCAATAGGCACCACCAAGGAAGGATCACCCACGCATTTTATCAGCATGGACACATGAAACACAAGGTGAATGAAACCTAAACTTGCAGGCAATTCTAACTCATAGACATTTCCTACTATCTTCACAATCAGATAGGGACTGACGTAATGGGGACTGAGCTTCCCCTCCTTACCAAATTGCATCAATTCCTTCATGGGAGGCACCTTCAAGAACACCCAATCACCAACATTGAACTTCAACTATCTTTGCCTCACGTATGCATAGGACTTTGGGTGACATTGTGCGGTCTTAATCCTACCTCAAATCACTTTCACTTTCTCCATATCTTGATGAACTATATCTGGATCGAACAACCTCGTTTCACCAACTTCAAGCCACCCAATAAAGGATCTGCACCTACTACCATACAACACCTTAAACTGAGCCATACCAATGCTAGAGTGATAGCTATTATTGTACACAAATTCTATAAGAGGCAAATGGTCAACCCAACTGCCACCAAAGTCAATCTCACAAGACCGAAGCATATCCTCCAAAGTCTGAATGGTCATTTATGCTTGTCCATCCATCTACGGGTGGAAAGCGGTACAAAGGGTTAGTCCCCAAACCTCTTTGAAATGACCATCAAAATGAGATGAGAATTGAGTACCACAATCAGAAATAATGGAAACTAGAGCACCATGCAACTTCATGATCTCTTGAATAAATAACCTTACATAGTCCTTAGCAGAATAATTAGTCCTCACCGGTAAGAAGTGAGCAGACTTAGTCATTCTATCCACGATGACCCAAATAGAATTAAACTAGTTTCAAGTCCGCGGAAGACCGGTAACAAAATTCATAATTATTACTTTCCATTTCCACACAAGCAACTTAATTTCTTGAGACAACCCACCAGGCCTCAAGTGCTCCACCTTCACTTGCTGCCACACCATGCACTTAGCCACAAAATTAGCCACATCCTTCTTCAAGTTATTCCACCAATAGATCTCCTTAAGGTCATGATACATTTTCATCAAACTAGGATGAATCAAATAATGCAACTTATGATCTTCGTCCAAAATTCTACCTCGCAACCCATCTATATCGAGAATGCACAACCTTCTTGTGTACCTAAAGATACCATCACCTCCAATATCGAAAACCATCACCTCCAATATCGAAAACCATCACTTTCTGCTGACCCACATGATCCTTGATTTGTATCAAGATATGGTCCAATACCTGCTTCTCCTTTACATTAGTACGAAGAGATAATTTTGGCACCTCTTGCACAAACACACCACCATCCTCAAAATTTATGAAATGCACCCCTAGATTAGGTAAACAATGAATATCCTTCACCAAGTCCCACTTCTCCTCATCTATATGGTATAGACTCCCTATAGATAACTTGCTAAGAGCATCAACAACCACGTTTGCTTTATCTGGCGATAGTGAAGACTTATGTCATAGTCCTTGAGCAACTCCAGCTATCTCCTATGCCTAAGATACAACTCCTTATAGGTAAATACATATTCTAGGCTCTTGTGATTTGAATAGATGTCGACATAGACCCCATATAGATAGTGCTACCAAATCTTCAATACGAACAACACATCCACAACTCCAAATCAAAAGTCATAAATTCATCTCATAAACTTTCAACTGCCTAGAGGCATATTCCATCGTCCTAACATGCTGTATCAATACATAACCAATCTCCACACGGGATGTATCATAATAAACCGTGAAGCCATCACTACGCTCGAGCAAGGTCAAAACTGAAGCAAGAGTCAATTTGTTTTTCAGATTCTAAAAACTCCCTTCACAAGCATCGAACCATAAAAAATTTACCTTCTTCTGAGTGAACCTAGTCAAAGGTGCAACGATTGATGAAAAGCTCTCCACAAACCTCCTATATTGACTGGATAAACCCAAGAAGCTTTAAATATCGGTTGGTGTCATGGGTCTAGGCCACTTATTAACCACCACAACTTTTTGTGGATCCACCATGATCCCCTCACTAGAAACAACATGACCCATAAAAGTAACAAAATTCAACCTAAATTCACACTTTGAAAACTTAACATATAATTGTTGATCTTTTAGGGTCTGCAACACAATACAGAGGTGGTTGGCATAATCAACTGCACTCTTTTAATTTACAAAAATATCATCTATAAACACAATCACGAATAAGTACTTAATGAGATCCATAAATATTGTCGGTGCATTGGTCAATCCAAATGACATGACAAAGAACTCAAAATGTCCATACCGAATACGAAAGGCAGTCTTAGGGATATCTTTTTCCCTATTCTATAACTGATAATAACCCGATCAAAGGTCAATACTAGAGAAATACTTATCACCCTAAAGTTTGGTCAAATAGGTCATCAATCCTTGAAAGAGGGTACTTATTCTTCACTATTTCCTTATTCAACTGACAGTAATCAATATATGTCCAAAGAGAACCATCCTTTTTATGCATGAAAAGAATAGGCGCACCCTACGGGGACACAATAGGGCAGAGAAAACCCTTATAAAGAAGATTATTCAACTGCTTCTTAAGTTCCTTCAACTCAACCAAAGCAATTCTATAAGGAGGGATAGAGATAGGACGAGTGTACTGAAGAAGATCGATCCCTAACTTAATTTCTCTACTGGGAGGGACTCTAGGAAGATCATCAAGAAAGACCTCAGGAATTCACTAATCATGAGAATGTATTTTAAAGAAGGACCTTATGTGTTAGAATCTTTAACCCAGACCAGATGATAAGACACCCCTTGGAAATCAATTTCCAGGCTCTAAGATATGAAATGAACCTTTCCTTAGGCACTAAGGAACTCCCTTCCCACTCAATAATCAACTAATTAGGGAATTCAAAAATGACCTTATGGGTCTAATAATCTAAAGAGGCATACCACAAATACAACCAAGCTATCCCTAAGATGACAACAAAATCTAACATGTCTAATTTGATCTGATCCACCAAATTTTCCCTACTACAAAAAGATACCATGTAACCCCTATAAACCCTTCTAGCAACCACCGAGTCACCCACCAAGGTAGAAATAGAAAAGGGGTCCAAAATATACTCGAGACCAAAACCAAAATACATAGCCACAAATGGGGTCACATACAAAAAAGTAGACCCTAGGTCAAGTAAGCAATACACATTACGAGAGAAGAGTTTCAATGTACCAATAATGATATTAAGATATCCTTCGGACTCCTAACGGGTGGTTAGAGCATAGATACAGTTCCGACCAATGCCGGTACTATAAGTGGCACCCTTTGGTGCAAGATTTGATGAAGAGGTAAAAGGACATCGGATTTCCCCAGAAGCAACTCTAGAAGATCAATCACGCTAAAAATGACAAATCTGACTGTACCCAAAATATCTATTCCTCCTCTTTTTACACAGACCATGGTACAACTAACCACAAAATCTACAATGAGGATATGATGAAGCTGACTGGGTCCCTTGGCCTGAGATTGGGTACCCTATGCCCTATAACCATCACCATTCTAAAAATGATGATTTACAAATGGCTTCGGGTAAAGTGCACTAGTCATTAAATAGGAACCCGAGTTGCCCCACTTCATCTTAGACCATTTCCCACCATCTCTTCTACTCTGCTACAGACCTCCACCCTAATTTCAATACCAAAAATTCTTACTCTGCCTCTCCCCTACCTTTGCTTGCTTTTTCTTTTTGCTCCTCAACCTGCTACATATACATCACCAGTCAAGAGATATCCATATCCTTGTTTAACAAGAAAGGCTTTCTCTCCAAAATCAATTCACGAGACAAATTAGAAGAGAATTTCCTTATTCTTGCCCTTATGCTAGACATTAGCTTAGTAGCATATCACAACAACTAGTGGAACTTCAAGAAATATTCATTAACTATCATCCTACCTTGCTTCAGATTCACAAACTCCTCAACTTTCTCCTCCTCAACTCCTGAGGAAAAAATAGATCAAGAAAAGCACTAGAGAAATTATCCCATAAAACGAACTCAACATACCACCCCTAAGCCTCTCCCACTCTTCATACCATTGCTATGCTACATCCTTTAATTGATAAGTAGTGAATTCCATACCCTCTACCTCTGTAGCATGCATAACCCGAAAAATCTTCTCTATCTCATTTGTAAAAATTTGAGGATCCTCCTTAAACCTAGTACCAGTGAAAGTTTAAGGGCTCAACCTCATAAATTGGCCAACTCTAGTGTCCTTAGATAAACTCCCAGCAATACCAGCAAAACCCATCTAACGTGATTGAGATGCCACTGATTGGGGCAATATATTAATGGGTTTGCAAAACTAAAAATTAGTAATATCTATCTGAGGTGACAGAGTACGGGTATCACCAGATGGGGAAGGATCAGGAGAGACATGTGGAACTCTATAGGGACAATCAAAAGTAGCGACCCTAGACCTAGTCTGTACCCCATAAGTTGGACAGATCCACTTTCATTATCCTCAGGCAGGACAGATGAGTCAACATGAGCTTTAGATTATCTGGGAGGTATAATCTAAAAGGTGAATAAATAGGAGTCTGAGGAATTCAAAACTTTAGACTCTATAGCCCAAAAATAAGAGAGCAAGAAGGGGAAACATTCAAAAATGCATTATAGCCTCTCTCTTATAAGTGTGGCACTCTACACACCTATAAAAAAACTCTGGTAGGCACCTAACTGACCATTAACCTAGGCTCTCATATCAATTTTGTCTCAACCCAAACTAGTGCCTGGCTATGACAGACATCTCAAGTCCACCGAGGATGGGAGATCACCCCCTTAGCTTAGTCAATTAGATTGCAATACAAAATACTAGCAAAAATCCAACATAAAATAAGATAAAAGAATATGATTCAGACTTAAAGAAGTCTATAAGTTTAACATCCAATCCCATCTCCATAGTAAATATCCAACAGAGCCTCTAGCAAAACCAAAGATAGATTAGTCGGGACATGCCCCCAACCATAGCCAAAAATAAATACATAATAAAGAGTCAATACATAACAAAACCTAAAAGATGAAATGGGTTCTTTTGAAGGATGGTAGCTCACTACTTCAGTCTGACTCACGAGCTGTCCCACGATTACCTAGTCATTATGCAAGAGGAATAGAAGTATGGCCAGTTCCTGCCCCGCGTGGGGATACAATGCCTAAAGAAGGTTACCGGTTAGAACGCTAGCATGTAACTTAAGGATATAGGATAACATAATGATATGATCAATAGTTCAAAAACATTCAGATTCTATGCACATAATCAATTACACACACACATATATATATCACATGTCAGGTTAGGTAACAAGGCTTAACAATAACATTAAAACCTTAGCCTGGATTGTGTATCTTAACTGTCATATAATAGTAACTCTTGGTCAGGCCCTAGTACGTGTAGCCACATAAATCAGAGAACAATCGCATATTTATGCATAGGGGACTCGTACCTCCTAATCATATACTAAGGTGAATTAAGAACCCGATCATGTAATGTTATATGGGGGACTCGAACCTCCCCGTCATATAATAAGGTAGACTCAAACCACCTTGTTATAAGCAAGTGGACTTGAATCCTCAATCTATTTAGACCCTCGCATCGGCAAATACAGTTTCCAGTATTGGTGTTTTTGGTTCGCCACTTTCACGGCCCAGCTACACAATCCTCTTTTAAGCCCTATTAAATCATTTATCACACATTCCTATTCATTAAGCCATAATACATATTCAGGGATGCATATTTGTTATCATTATACCAACTACACTTGCAAGGTAAAATCAACATGCCAAACCAATTATCATCACTTGGGGAAATTCACAACCCTTCCCTTAGTTCAACTATACATTAGCTTGGGGAGTTACATAACCCTATAAGGTTCAATTGAAAATCATTATGCATTATTATCTTTCACAACCCAAACCAGGGTCTGGCCGTGATAGGCATCACAAGTACATTGAGGACCGGAGACTGTCCCTTGAACCTATTCCAATATAACTAAAAACGCCTAGCAGTTGATGAATATCAATATAAGACAAATGTAATAAGAGATCCAAGTAGGTTATGCAAAGGATCAGCATCTGAAATGTACACAATACCCATGCCCACAGTATCTACAAAGACTTTAACAAATCAAGCACAAATAAAGTGTAAGGTCATTCCCCCGACAATAGACAAAACTAAATTAAAGAAAAATATATGACATAAGGAAACTAAATCATGAAATGGGGTCTTTCGAAGTATGGAAGATTACCAATCTTATCTGACTCAGGAGTTGTCCTATGATCATCTAGTCACTATGCTGAAGTAGTAGTAGTATGACTAGTTCCTGCATTGCATGGGGCTACAGTGTCTGAAGATGGTTAGCAGTTGGAGTTCTAGCATGTAGCTAATGGATAAGGAAGTAAAGTAATGCCATGATCCATAGTATCAAAACCAGTAAAACCAATGCATAACACCTCATGCAATACATATATATATATATATATATATATATATTTTCATTAGTCAGGGAAAGGGAAAAAGGCTTATCGTGAATATTTAAAACATTAACTGGGACTATGTAGCTCAATCTTCATAAACATCTACCTATGGCCGATATGGTTTCAGTACCCCCTACTGAAAGGGCTCCAATGCGTATTAGTCGGACAAATAAAAGGCATCAAGGAAGACCAGGGAACGCACAACCTCACATCAATACAAGATACAATAGATGTCTATCAATAGTGTGAACCATGCACACAAGTCATCAAGACCAAACCTCATGTCGGCAAACATGAGTTTCTAGTACAAGTCATCCAAGAACCATACCTTTACGAGTTTGCTACATAACCTCCATTAAGACAAAATTAAAACAAATTTCACAAAACCCATTTATTAATCAATGAACCAACTGTTAAGGCACACACATGGGTATCATTATACCTTTATACTTGCATGCTTATCTCTATGCCATAACAATAATGTTTCACTTTGGGGAATGCCTCGACCCTTTTTAGTTCATTAATCAAGTATAGGGGAATGCCTCAACCTCCTTTTAGTTTATTAAATAAAGTATGGGGGAATGCCTCGACCCTATTTTAGTTCATTAAATAATGTATGGGGGAATGCCTCAACCCCTTTCTTTATTATTGAATCAAAACATAGACAACAAGGCCTTTGAAATCCATGTTCATTGTTTAAACATTTTAAGCCATGCAATTACATAGGTGGGTAAGTTAAACCAAGTGACAAAATCATATTCATTGATAATTTTATAAATAGGTTGAGGGCACATAATTTCCAAAGCCATAAATCTAGTCAAAATCATCAAATTGGGGACTAACTATGACCCCTCAATTTAATACCATTCCCATGCATCCCACACAGTTTAAAATCATAAGTAAGGCATGAATGTTTCATAAATAACCATGAAAAAAATCAATATGTAACCAACCAAGTCAAAGCCCTCAACAATGTCAAAACCAACATCAAAACCATGCAATTATAATCAATCAATGACATTATGAAAAAATAAATTCAAGAGAAAGAGCAGCATGCCTTAATTTCCAAGAAACTTGAAGAAAACACCACCTTAGGATCCTAGATGACCACCTCCTTTAATTCTAGTCTTTACTTAAAAAGGGGAATATGTGATAGAGGATATTTGAGAGTGAAGTAATTTATGTTATGCAGTGAAAACTAATAGAAAAGGTTAATGTAGTGTTTAGGGGTCATTTATAAGTGAAAGGACTTCAATACCCCTACTCCAAAGTCAACAAAATAAAAAATTACTGAATTTAAAGCATCAACGCGTCACAGAGGGTAATCTCTACGATGAGATCTGCATCACGTCGCTATCTCGGACCATTACTTCCTCCTCAGGAAAATGCTCATAACTTTTCCCTCGAGTATCGAATTAAGGAGAAATCATATGCGTTGGAAAGAGGACATATTTATATATAATTTAGTGGGTGTTGGGCCCCAAAATTCCACATATTTTAGAATTTATACACGTTCAAATTTGAACCTTGTGGAATTGAATTACAAAATTTGGTCGATAATGAAAGTTCTCAACTCCACTTTAATCTAAGTGTTTACTATGAACATTCTTCCCTTAAAAGTCACCTTTCACACAAGGATAATGATCATGAAACTTATATTATATAGAAATAATTGGATTTGAGTTTATACACGTAAAAACAATGGTTCAAAGTGTAGCCCAAATATACGGGGTGTTATATTATCTCCCCCTTGGAATCATTCGTCCTCGAATGATGGATAGGAATCTTTTGAAGCTTTAGAAGTATGAAACAAAGTATGTAACTTTATATTAGGAATTCTCCCTCAACAAAATAGGTATAGAAATAAAAAAAAGGGATTAATGACATCACCAAGTAAATTATGTAAGCATTAATCATGCGACAGCGAGATCAACGTAGTACAAAGGGTGAAAGACCCAAAGCTCCTCACCCCAAGTGAAAAAAATAAAAAATAGATGAAATTTTACCTAGGTCAGCATCGCAGACCTTATCGCAAATCGCAACCTCCGTGTTGCGGGGCTATCGCGGAGGCTTACTGCCTCTGTAACCCAAAAATACCCCGAACCCCATTCAAAATTTCTGAAACTCTTCTGGATTACCAATTTTAACATCCCTGAACATAATTTGAGTCAAAAAATCGATCTTTCAAATTTGGGTAGGTAAAAAATAAAATGATGGAAATTTTGAGGGTCTTATACTAAGAGTACTTAAATATCACAATACTTCTAAACTATGAATTCAACTATAAGTACCACACTCTACGATTTCAATCTTACAATTTCTCCCACAAAACATATTGCTAAAAGAGCCAGAGTCTAACTATACATTGCCTCCATATTAAAGCCTAATATGGAGTTAAAGATGCTAGCTTAAACGATGGGACCCTATAACTCACATCCATCCAAGAATACTACTCCATCCTATCACTGTAGTCAAACAACATCATGTCTTATTAAGAGTACAATCCATTTAATACCATGATTTGTGTATCTATAATCACAACATTCAAGCTTATCCTTACTACACCCACTTAACAGATCTCCCCACCAAAAAGCCCAGTGACTTCCATTACTTTCATAATGGTTTTTCACCACATATTTCTCTCCTAACTATTTAACATAATCAATGTTTCATCTTATTCTTCTCACTTCATCTATAACCTTAGTACGAGAAGCCACACTAAAAAAATTTATTCAAGAAATATCAGCAACTCTCTAATCTATAACATTACTATGCTTCCATAACCATAACCATCCTGACACTAGGGGAGTAACTGAAGGAGCAGAGTGTGAGCTTCAAAAAATAGGAGTAACAGTATTCTGATACAACACTTATTTGTTGTACCACTCAAGGTGAGTTATGTGACGTAAGATATGATCTAATAAACATGAAGGGCTCTACACATCAAAATACTTAGATCATAATTAGAGGGCCAAAACATGGATAAATATTATCTAGAGAACTAGAAACTTATGCATAGACACCTTTTGAATATGGGGGATGTTGGTAGAATGTCCCCTTAAATCAAAATAGGAGGAATTTGGTACAGTAAGAATAGATTTATCATGACTCATCCCTAAACTCACCACCATGAGAAAATTCAAGATTTGCATCATCTCCCCTTTAGCCCAAAGGTCACTATCCCAATCTTGAAAGTATATCCCCTCATTAAATCTGTATGTATAATACTCCACAAAAAGAGGGGGTATCATTATGCACAAAAACACAAACTCCCCTCGACAACTTTAATCTGAAGACACTAAAGTCTTTCTGGGACATCCCCTTCAAGGGTACTAGTCATAAATTCCTCCAACCTTTAAAGTCATCGTCTTGCATCTGCCATTATCATGGCCATGGACATCCATGCTTCTAAACACTTAATACTCTATTTTTAACTCTTTAGAATAATAGCCTTACACCTCTAATATCATAACCTCATAACTTAGAAAAATTTTAAAACTATACTAAGAGTTCACATAGTCTATCAATTTCTCCCTTAATTCAGCCCTACATTACACCATATAATAACTCCCTAGACTTTTCCATAATAAGAAATTTAAGAACATAAGCTAGGCATACATGGCACTCGTAACTCAAGACCGAGCACACTTTATTCTTATAACCTAAGTCTCTTATCCTTCTAATGATTTAGCCACCATTTCTACTTTAACACTAGACCTCATGCATATATCATAATTACACACTCCAATATTTCATAAGTCATCAACCTAAGTTCTTTCACACATTACACCAAACATACTAATTCACTCTCACAAATATTGTATCATAATTCTCGAGCTAACATTTTTATCACCACAATCAACATCTAAAGTTCAAATTTAGTATCTAGCAACAATTATGTACAACCAAAATTTTTTCCAGAATAATATACTAGTTCACCAAATAGATAAATCCACCTAATTTCCATTTTTAACTTAACTATGGCCCATAAGATCATTTCCTTTTACCACATTACTACTACACCTTATTGTTAATTACATTTCTTCTCACATACCAAACCAACTTACAATTACTAGATAAAAATAAAGGGACCCTTAGTGTATTAAAACTACCTAAAAAGGATAGTCGATCTTAATCTTATTACCTAACCCCCATATGGTCTATGGAACATTCACTTCTCTCACATCATATCTACTTACCC
Organism: Capsicum pubescens; assembly: GCA_030864215.1. Lineage (NCBI taxonomy): Eukaryota > Viridiplantae > Streptophyta > Magnoliopsida > Solanales > Solanaceae > Capsicum > Capsicum pubescens. The sequence goes on from CM061548.1 coordinate 290,102,601, forward strand.
ATATGTACACCCCAACTATCTTCAAGATTTTATAAACACCATTGAGTCCCCTCTTTATATGACCTCCCCAAGTGAATTCTAAATTCATAAATTATTAGCTGACCAATCTTTTCATTCACAACCTATGATTTATTTCACTACTACCATATCTAGTCCCTATGATCTAATTCTCATTTCAACTAAAGATGCAAATATTGCAACTAACCAATCTCTTTTACCGACTACAATAAAGGCATATTACTTAGCTAACACAATTAGAGTATACCAACCCAACACCTAACACAAAGGTCATTTAATTACAACTTTCTCATTTTCACTAAAAAGTTACCCTTACTTCGACTTTTAGATATGGGACTTTATACCACTAACCTCAAGACTATCTCACTATTCATAGGTCAGAACACCTTAATTTATACTACTTCTAAGATAGACATACTATCCCAATATTTGAGTATAAACCCTTCCCCTAAAGGAGACATCTTTAATAAAGTTCTTAAAAGCAATAATTTTAAACATATTACCTTGAGTTGAAGAGCACAATTCATGAAGTTAGAGGTACCCGCCTGAGCCAATACACCTTGGCATACTAATAGACTCCTCTCAAGTCCTTGCACTATTTTAAAACTTTTGATAACTCATTCATAAAGGACCACACTGTTAGTAAGATAAGACTTCACATTTGTATTGTCTAAACAATGAGACATAACCCACAAAGTATAGCAAAGAAGAAAGTTGGACAACTTTCATATGGACAACACAATCGCATGATCTAGAGTATGAAATAATGAGAAACATCTTCTAAATGCCTCATAGCCTCCTAATTATAACTGTTGTACATAACACATCCATAAGAAAGACTCTACCAGACATAGCTAAGTGGACACCCTATGGCACCGAAACCTAGGCTCTGTGAAATACCCCAAATTTTGGCCCTTGAAAATTTTCTAATCTTTGATATCACTGCATTGGTTATGAATTGACACTATAAGTCATATGGTTTCTTGAAAGGTCAGGTGACCCTAGTCATAAGGTGGCCAGTGTATGGTGATAAGTTTCTATCTTGGGAATAACTTGAAGGCATAAGTTGTTAGGACTTATGAAAAGTCGTTAGGAGCAGTCATAACCAAATCATAAAATTTTATGGCTTGATTCTATTCTAAGTAATAGTGTCTCACTAAGAGCCATAGGGATATTTTATGAGTCGTGAGGTGAAATCATAGGATGTCTAGTGTTTAACCCATTTAAGTTCAGTGTTGACTACGACTGGACCTTATGAGTTATAGGGTCTTATTATGAGTACTCTTATTGATTCATAAGGTTGATAGTGTTTGGGGATCTTGGTCTCTATCTTGGTTATGACTCATGGTCACCAGTTATAAGGAGTAGTTATGAGTCAATGGTTGACTCGTAGTCTAAGTCGATATTTTCCCAGCTTTTAAGTTAAGGGCATTCTGAATATTTCCCTTTTTTCCTAACATGAAACACATATCTTATAACCTCTTTAGGTTATCTTTAGCCCTAAAAAATACATCAATAGACTCTCAAACTATCTCAAATCCTTAAGGTCAAGAACACTTAGGGTTTTTAAGATATTAACCAAGTTAGGCATCCAAGGGTGATTTCTCTCCATACGTCTTAGTGTTTAAGGCATGTTACTCTTCCCTCATTGTCAATTTTCTAAAATCATGTGGTTTAAAGTATTATTCATAGCACATTGATATTGGATTTTGAACTATGGGTTGAGGGTTTTTAATATAAATTATTTAAATGTTTCTTCCATGTAATTTATGAAACTATTATGTTTAAATTGATGGTTGGTAAATGCATTGGGGGGCATGGGAATGATGGATGGAAATAGGGGTACAATGGAATCCCTAAATTTATTATTTTGGTATGGAAATTGGTAATGAATTCAACCCACTTGCATAATTGATTTTGGTTTATGAATTATCAGTTGGTTTGGCTTATTTCTTAAAACTAATGCATGATATAAATGGTTAAATGGTTGAGGATGGTTTAAAAACCTTGTCAGTTACACGAGAATATCCAAGTGATTGTTATAATTAGAACCTTACGGGGTACATAGAAATCCCCTAAGTGATTTTAATAATGGAGGCTACAGAGTACAAGGAAATCCCCTAAGTATTGGCTAATAACATTACTTGCAAGTATAGTCAGTATGATGATACCACGTAATAATGCCTTAATAATTGGCTCCTTTAATTGGTGGTTTGGTCATGTGTTAAAGGTTTTAATTAGGAAATAATGAAGGTTGTGCTAGCTAGCCATGAAGGTGTGAGTCTAAAGGACGGACACTGGAATCTCATGTTTGCTGACATGAGGGTTGGTTTTGATGACTGTGTGCTTTTGGGTACAATGGAATCTCCTAATTCTATACATATATATATGTATCATAGAGGGTTAAGGGTACAAGGGAATCCCCAGCAATCTACGATATCTCTAGTTCATGTGGCTAACACGCACTGGAGCCCGTTCAGGGATAATACTGGATCCATATAGCCTGTGGGTAGACTTATGACACTAAAGCTACACAATCTAAGTTAAGGTTTTAAAGTGCATACAAAACCTTATTCCCTATCCCGACATGGTAATAAAAAAAATATATAAATATATATGAATGAATGCATTTGCATATGATTTTATACATTGGTTTGATTGGTTAATAATTGATGTCATTAATTTATATTTACCCCTAAGTTACATGCTAGAGTTCACCTTGCTAACTAGCTTTAGACGTTGTATCCCCACGCGATAAATGAACCAACCATACTTCTCCTTCTCCTTCTCAGTTTCTAGGTGATTGGAGAATAACTTTTGTGTCAGATTAAAGTGGCGAGCTTCCATACTCTGGAAGACCCTATTTCATGCTATGGATTTCTGTATGTCTTTAGTATTCATTTGGTCTTGGTTTTGGCTATGGTCGAGGGCATATCCCGAATGGATATTCTTTGGTTTTGATTATAGGCTTTGTCGGACTACTTTAGGTATGGGTGGTATTGGTATCGGTGTTGGTATTAGTATTGGTATTGGTTTGCCTTTTGGTTACGAATTGTTGGATTTGGTCATAGACTAATTATAATATTCTTAAATTAATATTATCTTATCCATGTTATATGTTTGGAATTCATCCGACATAAGGTGAAGGGTGGTCAATGGTTTGGGTATTAGCGTTGGTCTCTATTCCTGGTTAAACATGAGATACTCGACACGGCCAGGACCTGGTTTGGGTTGTGATAGATTGGTATCAGAGCCTAGGTTTATGGTCAATTGGGTGTCTACAAAGCTATATCAAGTAGGGTCTTTTTTATGGGTGTGTATTGCACCACACTTATAAGGGAGAGGCTACGAGACATTTTGGAATGTATCACTTCCTAGTGTTCTATTTTTGGGATGTAGAGTCTAAGGCCTTGGATCTCTCTAATTCCTGTTTGTTTTCCTTTCAGATTATGTCTCTAATAAGATATGATGTCCATGGGAACCCATCTATACCATCCGAGGATAATGGAAATTGAGATTGTCCTACTCCAAGGGTTTAACTAGGTCTAGGGACACTATCTCTTATGTTACTAATAGAGATCCACATGTTCCTCCTATCCTTCCCTAGACACCTCAAGCTGATGTGTCTAATGCCAAGTTTCTCCAGTTGATCTATTTGCTCACTCAGTTGGTTACCTCTTGGTCTGAGCATGTGGATTGTGTTTCTCTATCATCTGAGGCCACAAGAGTTGGCCTATTCATAAGGTTGAATCCTCCTATTTTCACTAGTACAAAAGTTGAGGAAGATCCTTAATATTTTATAGATAAAATAAAAAAAATATTTCATTTGATGCAAGTTATGGAGGTAGAAGGTGTGGAGTTTGTATCCTATCATTTGAAAGATATAGAAGATCAGTGGTATGAAGAGTGGGAGCAAATCAGGGGTGTAGATGTTGAGTCCTCCTTGTGGGAGGGCTTTTTTAGAGATTTTCTTAATCGCTTCTTTCCTCAGGAGTTGAGAGAGGTGAAGGCCAAAGAATTCATAAATCTGAGGCATGAAAGGATGAAATTCAATGAGTATGCCTTGAAATTTCATTAGTTGTCTTGATATGATCTTTAATTGATATCTAGAATAAGAGATAGAATGATGAAGTTCGCTTCTAGGTTATCCCGAGATTTGATCCTGGAAAGCAAGGTTGCCTTATTGAACAAGCATAAGGATATTTCTCAGCTTGTGGTTTATATGCAACAAGTGAGGAAGAGAAGAGGAAGAAAGTTGAGATTGGGGAAAGGAAAAGAAAGAATTTTTGATATTCTAATCAAGGGGGAGGTCAACAACAGAGTGGCAGGTATGGTGGAAAGTGGTCTAAGAAAAAGTGGGGTAGTTCTGGGTACTACTCGACTGCTAGTGCTCCTTACCTAAATTCATCCTGTGATGATGTTTTCAAGGTAGTGATAGTTCTAACGAATTGGGTGGCTAATATCAGGCCAGTGGGGACCAATTACCTCTATCATATCCTCTCTGCAAATTTTATGGTCAATTGCATTGGGTTTTTAAGATAAGAGAAGGGACAAGCGTTTCATATTTGGTCAACCAGGGCATATGCTTAGAAACTGTCCCATGGGTAAGGTTTCTTCTGGGGCAAACAAGGTTTCGGTTGGTTCTTCATCAGCTCCTGCACCAAAGGGTGCACCATCTGGATCCAGCATTAGTCAAAACCATCCCTATGTTCTCACTACTTGTCAGGAGTCTGAGGCATCTCCATATGTTATTACTGGTATGTTGAAACTCTTTTATCGTGTTGTGTACTATTTAATTGATCTAGGGTTCACTATTTCTTATGTGACCCCTTTTGTGGCTGTGCATTTTGGTTTTAGTCCTGAGTGTATTTTGAACTCCTTTTTGTTTCTACCTCAGTGGGTGACTCTGTGGTGGATGGAAGAGTCTATAGGGTTTATGTAATATATATGGGTGGTCGTGAGACTTTTGTATATCTATTTGAATTAGACATGGTTGATTTTGATGTCATAATGGTGATGGACTGGTTGCACTCGTGCTATGTTTCTTTAGATTGTCGGACCCGTAAGGTCATTTCTAAATTCCCTAATGAGCCAGTTATTGAGTGGGAATGGGGCTCTCCAGTGCCTAAGGAAAGGTTCATATCGTATCTTATAGCCTAGAAATTAATTTCCAAGTGGTGTCTCAATCATTTGGTTTGGGTTAAGGATTCTAACTCAGAGGGTCTTGACAGTGCCCAAGCGCACACACAAGTGTACGTGGTCTACCAAGTAGTAAAGTGGCCTAATTAAAGCCAAGTATCGATCCCACAGAGACTTGATTTAACAACTATTTAATTTTAGTTCATAGTTTAGATTAATTTAGTGCAAAAGTAACCAAAGAAAGAGTTTATATTTTTTTGTAAATTAAAAATAAAGTAAATAATGCATAAAATAAAATATTTGAGAAAATCCCAAATTAATTCACCACATTTTTATTTTACTTTTCGTGTTTATTATCATTTCGGGTAACCTTTTAGTAATTAGAGCACCCATAGGACTTGAAATTTATAATTCGCTCCTTGTGGATTCGAACCCAACTCTAGTTGGGTTATTGACAACGACCGCCTCACCCCTCAAACATGGGAGTGAGTTGAGTGTTATCAAAATAGCACTGTTGCCAGGGAGTGAAATATAGATTTTGCTTGTGTGGTGTGATTTTGATTTGGGTGCACCCTAGTGAATTTAATTTAATTTCCTTGTTATTCTTTATCATTGATTAGGTAAACATTATTATTCTCTAATCATCATGAGTTACGAGGACTCATATTACCTTGGGGCCGGAGATCATGAAAGTGCCATTCGTATTCCCCCACCAAAGAGCATGGGGTATTTTATGTTACAAGTATAATGATTCAATTTTTCCACTAAAAGGGACTTTACGAGGGTGAAGTCCATGAAGACCCGAATTCCCACTTAAAGGGGTTTGTGGAAGTCTGTGCTCTGTTCAATGTTGCGCATATATCCTAAGAGTCTATTCGGTTATGCCTTTTCCTATTCTCTCTCACGGGAAAGGCAATGCTATGGCTTGGGTCTTTTCCCGCTGGATCTATTACTTCATGGAAAAGTCTCATGGAGGCCTTCTTAAGTCATTACTTCCCAACCTCTAGGATTTTGAAGTTGCGGGATGAGATTGTTCATTTCCGCCAATACCACGAAGAACCATGGTATGATGCTTGGGGAAGATTCAAGGAAACGCTTTTAAAATGCCCCACCCATGAGATGCTGGAGAAAATTCTCCAAATATTTTATAGGGCATTGGACCATCAAAATAAGGCCATAGTGGAAAATGTATTTGGTGGATCATTCATCAACTCACCATATGGGATTATTTCAAAACTCATGGGCAAAGTAACAATTTTGTATAAGGGTTAGGACATAAAGGATGCTGAAATGGCCATGGGGGCTCCCTCCTCGTCCTTTATGTGCCACGATAAAAAATATGAAGAGTAAGAGACTGATGTGAAGATGGTCAAAGTGATGTCATGCCTCAAACTCCTACGTGATCATATGTTGGGTGACCAAATAGAAAGTGTAAGTGTGATAAGTGATAAAAAAGTTAAACTTTGTGAAGACACAGATGAGGAGGTGATTGGTGACAAGTTAGGTATGGTTCCTAAGGGATCGAAGGGTTTCCATCTTTTCCCATAAGGAAAAGATGGGAATCAAGGTCAGAACTAGGAAAGTCTAAGCATGGCCCATGGTAAAGGGAGAGAGGAAATCGATAGAGATATTTTGGTGTTGATCTTGAGTAGTGTTGAGAGGACTATCAAAATGGTGAATGACATGGAAAGTGAATTCTCCATGCTCCACTAAACAACTACATCTCACTCCACTACCATCCAACAACTAGAGGGAAAAGTAAAACAAATATCAAAGTATCTCATGGAGAAGCAGAGTGAAGAAATGCAAAATGGAGAGGAGACAAAGGTGAAGAGAAAAAGATCCAATAATGAAGAGCTAAAGTTAAGTGAGTTATTGATAGGAAAGCCAATAGTTAATGATTGCCAAATTATCTCTATGCCTTCGAACCCCATTTATCCTCCTTTCCCAAAATGGTCCTTGACAAAGGGAGAGAATGATAAGATCAATAAGTTTTTTGATAAATTTGTACTCTTTGTATTAATGTTCCTCTTATTGAGGCATTGCAAGACATGCCGGGGTATCCGAAATTTATGAAGGATTTGATATCTAAAAAGAGACTTGTGGTTCACAAAACAATAGAAGTGACACACCATTATAGTGCCATTATGACAAGCACATATGTGTAAAAGAAGAAGGACCCCAGTGCTTTTACAATTTCATGCACCATTGGCGCATTCACATTTGCTAGGGCATTATATGATCTTGGAGCGAGTGTGAACCTCATGCCTTATGCTATATTTCAAAATCTTGGATTGGGAAAGACAAAGCCTACCAAAATGAAGTTTCTCATGGATGATCGATCCATCAAAAGTACCATGGGAGTCCTCCATAATGTTCTAGTAAAAATGGACCAGTTTGTCTTCCTCGCCGACTTTGTTGTTTTGGATTGTGCAATGGACGTCAAAATTCCTATTATCCTGGGAGGATATTTTTATCTACCAAAAAGTCTTTGGTAGATGAGGAGTCCGGCGAGATGAAGTTTAGATTGAATAATGAGGAGGTATCCTTTAATGTATGCAAGTCCATGAAACAACCAATGGACTTACAAGTCATCTCGGTGATTGATGTTATTAATGGGGAAGTGTTGAACCATGTTGATGTGAGCTTGTTTAATGATTCTTTGGTTGGGGTGCTATGGAATTGTGAAAGAAATAAAGTAGAGGATTATGATGAGGTGGTAGCATCTTTAACTGGGCTTGGGTTTCACACCAAGAACTCGATTAAGTTGGATCTTGATCTAAAAAAATGCGAAATTCTGCCCGCAAAACCAACCATCCTTAAACCTCCCAAGGTTGAATTAAAACCCTTTCCACCCCATTTCAAATACGTGTTATTAGGGGAGGGTGATACTTTACCAATAATCATTGCTAGTGACCTCGATTCCTTTCAAGTAGAAGTATTGAAGTCGGTGGTAAAAAATCCATTTGGACAATGGGTGGACGATAACGGATATTATCAAAATAGCTCCCAGCATTTGTTCACACAAAATTAAACTCGAGCAAGATCACATACTGAGTGTGGAACAACAAAGAAGATTAAATTAACCCATGCAAGAGGTTCTAAAAAAGGAAATTATAAAGTGGCTCAATACGGGAGTGATATATCCTCTATTTAACAGTACTTGGGTGAGCTCGATTTAATGTATTCCGAAAAAGGGTGGCATCACGGTAGTCAAAAAGGAAAAAATAATCTCATCCCCATCCGACCGATCACCGATTGGCGAGTGTGTACGGACTACTAAAAATTGAACTCATGGACCGAGAAGGACCATTTTCTAATGCCTTTCATGGATCAGATGATAGATAGGTTTGTCGGGAGAGGATGGTATTGTTTATTGGATGGGTACTCGGGGTATAGTTAAATTTTTACCACATCGGAGACCAAGAAAATACAACGTTTACTTGCCCATCTGGTACATTTGCATTCAAGCAAATGCCCTTTGGGTTGTGTAATGCGCCGGAAACCTTTTAACATTGTATGTTGAAATTATTCGTAGATATGGTTTAAGACTCTACGGAAGTATTCATCGATGACTTTTCGATAGTAGGGAATTCTTTTGAGTCATGCCTTGAACATTTGAACAAAGTGCTTAAAAGGTGTGTGGAAACAAACCTTTTCTTGAATTGGGATAGGTGCCACATCATGGTTAAATAAGGGATCGTATTAGGTCACAAGATATCGGGAAAGGTCATTAAAGTAGATCAAGACAAGGTTGAGGTAATTGCCAAGCTCCCACCTCCTATTTTCGTAAAGGGTGTTCGAAGTTTCCTTGGCCATGTCAGGTTCAATCGACGTTTCATAAAGGATTTTTCCAATATAGCACACCCCCATGTGTAAAATTCTTGAGAAAGAATCTAAATTCCACTTTAATGAGGCATGTTCTAAAGATTTCAAACATCTTAAGGAATTTCTCATTTCAGCCCCTATTATTGTGGCTCCAGATTGGTCATCCCCATTTGAGCTAATGTGAGATGCAAGTGGTATTGCATTAGGAGCATTTTAAGGGCAACACAAGGACAAGCTATTTCATCCTATCTACTACACAAGCAAAACCTTAAATGACACACAACGTAACTACACCATCACTGAACAAAAGATATTAGCGTTTGTAGATGCCTTTGAAATATTTTGTACCTATTTGTTAGGCACGAGGGTAGTGGTGCACAAAGATAATTCTTCCCTTAAGTATCTCATGGCCAAGAAAGAAGAAAATCTATATTTAATTAGGTGGATTTTGCTATTACAAGAGTTCAACTTTGAGGTAAAAGACCGAAAATGATGTGAAAATCAAGTGGCCGATCATCTCTCTCGACTTGAAGGCAATAATGAAAAGCATGGGGAAATAGAAATTGATGATGCTTTCTTCGATGAATTGATCATTTCCATTAAGGGGAATAATACACCATGGTATGCTGACTTTGCCAACTATATAGCTAGTAGTGTATTCCCTGAGGGACTGAGTTATCATCAAAAGAAACAGTTTTTGTTTGATGCAAAGCGATATTTCTGGGATGAGTCATTTTTGTTTCAGGAATATGCCGATGGATTTATTAGGCAGTTTGTCATGGATATTAAAATAAATGATATCTTTGAAACTTGTCACTCTTTGCTTTATGGCGGTCACCATGGAGGAATTTGAACTACAACCAAGATTCTCCAATGTGGATTTTATTGGCCTTCCATGCATAGAGACATCATTGAGTGGATTAAATCTTATCATAAATGTCAAATTCATGGTGGTATTTCAAGAAGGAATGAGATGCCCCTTAAGCCTAACCTTGAGGTAGAGCTCTTTGATGTATGAGGAATTCATTTCATGGTTCCTTTTGTGAGTTCATTTTGGAACAAATGCATTTTGGTGGTGTTCGATTATGTCTCCAAATGGGTGGAATCCATCACACTCCCTATTAATGAGACCAAATGCATTACTTCATTACTAAAAAAGTAGATTTTCACAAGGTTTGGCACCCCTCGGGCCATAATTAGTGACCACGGCTCGCATTTTTGTAATCAAGTGTTTTGTGCTCTTCTTGACAAATATAAGTATAAGCATAAAGTTGCCACTCCATATAAACCCCCAAACGAGTGTCAGGTGGAGGTTTTAAATCAAGAAATCAAGGACATACTAAAAAAGATGGTGAATGTATGCCGCACAAATTAGACAAGGCAACTTACTGAAGTGCTTTGGGCCTATAAAATAGCCTACAAAACCCTAATTGGAATGTCTCCCTATCAATTAGTATTTGGAAAGACATTCCATTTACCCATCGATCTTAAGCACAAGGCTTTGTGGGCTTTGAAAATATTGAATATGAATTAGGGAGAAGCATTTGAGGCACGGGTGACACAATCCCAAGAGATGGAGGAATTCCAACTAAAGGCTTATAAATGTTCAGCATTGTATAAGGAGAAAATGAAGAAATGGAATGATGCTCGAATATTACAAGAAGAATTCCATGTTTGAGAGAATGTACTCCTTTACAATTCCTATTTAAAATATATCATGGGGAAGCTCTTCTCAAAATGGTCAGGACCATTTATGATTTCTAATGTCTACCCAAGTGGTGTCATTGAATTGGAAGATAATTAAGGGAAGAAATTTGTAGTCAATGGTTAAAGGGTGAAGCACTATAATGAGAAAATCCCCATGTTGGCCAAAGTGGAGTGTGTTATATTCAAAGATGCTATGTGGTAAAAGGGGAGAGTCGTGTCGCGACGTTAAATTAGGCGCTTGATGGGAGGCAACCCATCTTTGACTCATCTTGTGTTTATTTTGATGTTTTGTAGGTCTTTTAACATAAGTAGTGTGTACAGAAAAATAGGGAAAAACAGAGCTAGAAAATTGACAGCTGTGTAAAAAATAAAAAATAGAGCAAAAATGGGGAAATTCAGTCTCAATTAGGATGATCGCGGAAAGCAGACCGCAATCGCGATAGCAAGGTCATAGATATATTGATGCGATTGTGGCATCATATTCCTACACTTCCTACTGTCTACAGGAGCCTTTCTCATCCCTTATACTTCTTAAATTTACTTTAGTGAGGGCACTTTAAGCCTTTAAGTTGGGGGTGTGACGAGGCTACTTGGGTTATCCTAGTTGTGGATGAACTTTGACATATGATAGATTGAATGATAATATTCTTAAGGGTAAAGAGTCATGCTACGGTTTTGAGACATAAGTGCAGGGGAATTCTGTGTACCCGGAGCATAAATGTCAAGAATGCAAGGGAAGTCTGAGGGCCTGTGGCATTATAAAATATAAATTTAGGGTCGCTTTGAATGCCATTGGCGAATTCTAAGTAGCCATATTGTTAATTTTCCTATTTGAGCCGAAATGTGAGACTAAGGGTTTGGTTGTAGCCATAGTTTAGCAAATTGTGCATGGTGCTAATGAAAAATGAACAATCCCCTTCATCCAAAATCTTTGAAAATCAAGGGCATGGACGTGAGCAATGTATTAACAAATCTTTTTTCTCTTTTTGTGGCTTCATAAATTTGACTTGCGAATTGAAATAGATACTTCAATCTTGTCTTGAGTGGGAGGGACATTTGAGCTCCCTTGGTAAATTTTGTATGCCATGTGTGGTGAGCTATTTTCATTCATCTCTTGTATACTTGTGTTGTCTAGAACTTGCCCTATTAGTATTTCAAAACTAATTTTGATTGTATGTGGTTGGAGAAGTGATCTTAGGCCATCTTTGTGATTTTGGTAACCACTCTAGCCTAAAAATTCTTCCCGTGCATGATTGTAATCCCTAGTTACCCACCTTGAGCCTTTGGACCCTTTTGTTGGCAATCTCGTTACAAACCGTGAACCATTCATTTTATTCCTCTTTTGAAACATACCCTCCTTGAACTTGAAGATGCAACTTGAAGCTAAAACCATAAGTTAGGGGTGGTGAAACCCATGAAGTGTTAGTAAAATGTCGAATATGCCTAAGTGTTGGAAATAAAGGAATAGAAAAAGAAAGGATCCAATAAAGGAAGGAATTTCATAAAAATTGCAAGAAAAACCAAAAAAATGGGTGAACAAAAGAAGTAAGAAGTAGGCATGCTAAAAGAGAGAAAACAAAGAGGAGTGGCTCATATTCAAAAAGGTGAATTGAATAATATGACATAAATGTTTGAGAAAGGTAGTAGCCATGTTCATCTCTAAATGATATCCGACCCTAACCCGAAACTACGTTACAAGGTTAGAAAGTCCTTTGATATCTAAAACCATTTACTTTCTTTGTAGTGGCGAGTGAAAATAGGGATAAGCCTATGGTATGACACTTGTTTCATAGAGATTTCTTTTATGAGGAAGAGAGTTTTTGCACTTAAATTTCCTTATTGTGTATTTGCTAGCTTGGTGTATGGAATTTTCTTTCTTGTGAGTATTAGCATGTGAAACAAGTTGAGGTGGGTGATTGCATCACCTCCTGAACAAAGAGGCAAGAAGGAGTATAGCTTAGTAGTGGTCAAAAGGAAGCCATTCCTAGAATATTGATTTTTGTTTCTTAGTTTCTCTTTAATGTCTTATGAATTCTTAGATATTGCATTTTATGATGAGGGGTGTAGAGAAAATAGCTCAGCATATATGCAATGATGCTACTTGTGGTGATGACTAAATTCAAAGTCATTGTGAGCTATAAGGCAAAAAGTTTAGGCATAAATATTTATCATTTCATAGTAAGAGGTAGTGTTGCTTGAGGATAAACAAAAGCATTAAGTTGGGGGTGTTGATGAGTGGTAATTTTACCACTCATTCTCACTCATCATTCATGCATATTACCTTATTTTGAATGAATCAATGAGATATACTTGTGTTTAAATGCACTAATATCCACTCCTTGCAGGCATAGAGTTGAGAAGATAGAAAGATGTGGATCGGAGCTTAAAATCATCAAAAGGAATCAAGAAAGTTCTACTAATGACTCAGAGCAGAAATAGCCTCGGTCACCACAGTCGTGGTCAAAGCACCACGATCATAGTTAGCTAAGTAGAGAACATATATAGCCTCAGATAACGCGATCACAGTCAGAGGAACGTGATTGCAGTTTATCAAGATGGTCAACAAACCATAACCCCTCGATCATAGATGCGACCACGATTGCACGATCGCAGTTAATGCTTTGTAATCGTGGATCAGTAAGATAAATGAGAAAGGGCATTATGGTCAATTCGGACAGCTAATTCAAGACTTCTATAGAGGATCGAACCATTTTTTAAAAAGTGTGGAAGAGAAAATGGGGAAGAAACCTAGAAATTTTGGTGAAAAATAATTGTCCATAGTCATTGTAATTATTATTCCAAGAGGAAACTAGTGAAATTGAAGTGTGGAATTGAAGATTATTTTACCTTCTATTATTATGGATACCATGGAAGAATTACTTGGTAAAAGTCTTTTCTCCTATCTCATGAGTAGCTAATTTCTTTAGTCTTAGGATTATGTTGAACTAAAATGTAATTGCATGTAAGTGTTGTTGTGTTTGCAAGATTCTTAGTTATTAAGTATGCATTCCACCATTATTTGAATTTATGAGTTAGAATTTGTGGGTAAAACCCCTAAATCTCCAAATTGGTTTGATGGGTGAAAACACCAAACACTAAAAACCCTTTATCATCCTTGAAAAAGGAATAAATGTGAACTTAAGTTAATCCATAACATCCTTGAAAGAGGGTTATAGGGCAACAAAGCAATGGTGGACAATTGAGCCTATGGCTTACTAGCTTTTGTAAATCATGTCATGAGCATTATCCTAGAAATAGGGATGCTTGATTGAGGTTTTGGGTGATTATGAATTGCACACTTGTTAGGTCTCAAAATATCTAATGGGTGATATTGTTGTGGTTTTATTGAAAGATTGACAACAATGACCTTAGACTTATCCCATCATTTAGTTAACAACTATGTTTTATGCTAAACCATCATTAATCCACATGTTTTACCTTTAGATAGACGTAATCCCAAGATCTTCTCAAATCTTGATTTTAAATCAAAAGTATTACATTCATGCATTGTTACTCAAAAATTGTTACAAACCAATCCTAAATTAATTCTCTCTCCGCTATTTTTATTTTACATATGTGTTTATTATCATTTCAGGTAACCTTTTAGTAATTAGAGCACCCGTAAGACTTGAAATTTATAATTCCCTCCTTGTACATTCGACCCCAACTCTAGTTGGGTTATTGATAATTATCGCCTCACACCTCAAACATGGGAGTGAGTTGAGCGTTATCAGTCCTATCTCTATTCCTCTTTATACAATGACTCTGAATGAATTAAAAGAGATTAAGGAACAATTAAAGGATCTTTTAGATAAGGGTTTCATCCTTCCTAGTATGTCACCATGTAGGGTGCACCGATATTGTTTGTGTGTGAGAAGAATGGTTCCCTTCGGATATGTATTCATTACCAATAATTGAAAAGGTGATGGTAAAAAATATGTATCCTCTTCCAAGGATAGATGATTTATTTGATCAACTTCAGGGTGCTAAGTTTTTCAGTAAATATCAATCTTCGGTATGGGTATCATCAGATAAAGATTAGGGAGGTGGATATCCTTAAGAATGTCTTCTACATATGATATGGGCATTTTGAGTTACTGGTTATGTCTTTTGGGTTGACTAATGCTCCGACGATATTCATGGACTTGATGAATATAGTCTTTCGCTAGTTTTTGGATTAGTTCATTATTGTATTTATAAATGATATTTTGGTGTACTCTAAGAGTGAGGCAGATCATGTCGATCACCTCTGTATTATGTGGTAGACCCTAAGGGTTCAGCGGTTGTATGACAAATTTTTGAAATGTGAATTTTGGTTAAATATTGTTAGTTTTTTGGGTCATGTCATATCTAGTGAGTGGACTATGGTGGATCCACCAAAGGTTACAGTGGTTAAGAAGTGGCCTAGACCCACGACTCCAACCAATATTTAGAGCTTCTTGTCTTTAGCCTGTTACTATAGGAGATTAGTGGAAAGTTTCTCTTCTATAGATACTCTATTACTAAGTTCACATAGAAAAGGTGCAGTTCTTGTGGTCTAGTGCTTGTGAGAGTAGTTTCAAGAAGCTGGAGGATAAGCTGACTTTAGCTCCTATCTTGACCTTGCCATAAGGAATTGATGGTTTCGTGGTGTATTGTCATGCATCCCATATGAGGATTGGTTGCATTTTAATGCAGCATGGAAAGGTGGTAGCTTATGTCTCTAGATAGTTGAAGGTACATGAGAAGAATTATCTGACTCATGACTTAAAGTTGTTGGCTATGGTGTTCGCATTGAAAATCTAGCATCACTATTTGTATGAAGTGTATGTGGATATATTTTATGATCATAAAAGCCTACAATATGTGTTTACCTAGAAGGACCTAAACCTCATGCAAAGAAGGTGGCTTGATCTACTTAAGGATTACGATATGAGTCTACACTACCATCCAGGTAAAGCTAATATGGTTGCTGATGCTCCTAGCAATTTATCCATGGGAAGTATAGCTTATGTGGATGTGGATAAGTAGGAGTTAGTGAAAGATATTCACCATTTGGCTAACCTTGAAGTTCGTCTCTTGGACTCAAAACATGGTGGTATGTTTGTGCAAAGGGTGGGCCAGTCATCTCTTGGTGCGAAGGTGAAAGAGAAACAAGTGTTGGATCCTATCTTGATGAAAATCAAGGGTGAATATAGGTGGTCAAAAAGTGATGGCCTTTGAGAATAGTGGTGATGGTACCTTACGGTACTAAGGGATTGTGCATTCCTGATGTAGATGGGTTGCGAGAGAGGATGTTGGCCAAGCCTTATGAGTCGCATTATGCTATTTATCATGGTTCACCTAAAAAGTATCATGATCTTAAGGAGATCTATTGGTGGAACAATATAAAGCAGGTTGTAGCAAGTTTTGTGGTTAGATGCATGGTGTGTCAACAAATGAAAGTTTAATACTTGAAGCCCAGAAGGTAGTATCAAGAACTTGATTTTCCCGTGTGGAAGTGGGAAGTGATTAATATGGATTTCGTTATTAGTCTTCCTCGGTCTTGAAATTAGTTTGATTTGATTTGGGTCATCATGGATAGGATGACAAAGTCTGCTCACTTCTTTCCAGTGAGGACAAATTTCTCGACAGAGGATTATGCAAAGTTATTCATTGAGGAAATTGTGAAGTTACATGGGGTGCCTATTTCTATCATATTAGATCAGGGTGCTCAGTTATCATCACAGTTTTGGCATTTGTTCCATAGAGGTTTGGGGACCAAGGTGAGCCTTAGTACTATTTTTCACCAGTAGTTGGATGTGCAAGCGGAAAGACTATTTAGACATTGGAAGATATGATTTGAGCTTGCATGATTGACTATGGTGGTAGTCAGGTTGATTACTTGCCTCTTATAAAGTTTGTATATAATAATAGCTACCACTTTAGTATTGGGATGGCTACATTTAAGGCCTTGTATGGTAGGAGGTGTAGGTCTCCTATAAGGTGGTTTGAGGTTGGTGATGTAGAGATGTTTGGCCCAGATTTGGTTCACCAAGAAATGGTGAAGGTGAAGGTGATTCAAGATAGTCTTAAAGCCACTAAAATTCCTATGCGTATGTGAGGCGTAGGGAGTTAGAGTTTGAGGTTGGTGAACGGGTGTTCTTAAAGGTATCTCCCATGAAGGGAGTAATGTAGTTTGGGAAGAAGGGGAAGCTCAATCATCAATATGTTGGTCCGTACTTGATCTTGAAGAGGGCCGGTAATGTTGCACATGAATTGGAGTTTCCCTCTAGTTTGAGCTCCATTCACCCGATGTTTCGCGTGTTGATGTTGAGGATATATGTGGGTGATCCGTCGCTAATTATTCCTATCAAGGATATTGGTATTTTTGATTTCTTGTCCTATGAAGAAGTCTCGGCTGAAATCTTGGATCAGCAAGTTTGTTGGTTGCGGAAAAAGGACATAGCTTCGATGAAGGTTCTATGGAGGTACCACAAGGTTAAAACGGCTACTTGGGAAGCCGAAGAGGACATAAAGTCCAAGTATCCATTCCTATTCTATGTTCCAAAAAATCATGATTAAGGTATGTGTATTCCCTAGCATCTTTGTTTTCTGTCTTTGTTAAATGAAAAATTGTAAATTCCTTGGTATTCTTATTTCTGTCTTAAAGGTAAGAGTAGAGATATTTAGGGCCTAATTATTCCGGTCAATGCTATGTTCCATCATTCGAGATGAATGATCTAGTGGGGGGAAAGTTTTAACACCCCAAATTTTGGCCTTTGAAAATTTCCTGATCTTTGAGCTCACTGCCTTGGTTACGACTTGACACTACGAGTCATATGGTATCTTGACGTTCAAGTGACCCTAGTCTTAAGGTGACCAATGTGTGGTCATAAATTTCTTCCTGGGTACGACTGGAGGGAATGAGTTGTTAGGACTTTTGACGAGTCATTAGGAGGAGTCGTAATCAAATCATAAAAGTTTATGGGTTGATTATGTTCTAAGTACGAGTGTCTCACTAAGAGCCATAGGTATACATTAAGAGTCATGGTGTAAAATTATAGGATTTCAATGTTTAACCCATTAGAGTTGTGTTTAATATGACTGGACATTATGAGTTATAGGTTCTTGTTACGAGTAAGCTTATTGAGTAGTAAGGTTGACAGTGTATGGGGATCTTGATCATTGTCGTGGTAACGATTTGTGGTTACGAGTTATAAGAAGGGGTTACGAGTCAATGATTAACTCGTAGTCAAAGGCAATGTCTTTCAAGCTTTTAAGTTAAGGGCATTCTGGACATTTCCCATTTTGCCAACTTGAATCTCACATCTTATAACCTCTTTAGGTTATCCTTAGACCTAAAAAACAGATCAAATATACTCTCAAACACTCTTAAATCCCCAAGGTCAAGAACACTTAGGGTTTTCAAGAGACTAACCATTTAAGGCTTCCAAGGGTGATTTCTCAGCGTATTTCTTGGTGTTTAAGACATGTTACTCTTCCCTCAATTTTAATTTTGTTAAAGCATGTGGTTTAAAGTATTATTCTTGGAATATTGATGTTATGTTTTGAACTATGGGTTAAAGGTTTTTAATATGAATTGTTTAAATGCTTCTTCCATGTTATTTATGAAACTACTGTGTTTAAATTGATGGTTGGTAAATGCATCAGGGTGCATGGGAATGATGGATGGAAATAGGGGTACAACGGAATTCCCAAATTGATTTTTTGGCATGGAAATTGGTAATGAACTCAACCCACTTGCATAATTTATTTTAGTTTATGCATTATCACTTGGTTTGGCTTATTTTTTAAAACTAAATCATGATATAAATGGTTAAACGGTTAAGGATGGTTTAAAAACCTTGTGGGGTACATGGGAATCCCCTAATTTATTGTTACAATGAAAACCTTGTGGGGTACATGGGAATCCCCTGAAGTATTTTAATAATAGATTCTGCGGGGTACAAGGGAATCCTTTAAGTGTTGGCTAATGACGTTTCTTGCAAGTATAGTCTATATGAGGATACCACATAATAATGCCTTAATAAGTGACTCCCAGAATTGGTGGTTTGGTCATGTATTAAACGTTTTATTAGGCAATAATGGAGATTGTGATAGTTAGCTGTGAAGGTGTGAGTTCGAAGGACGAACACTAGAAACTCATGTTTGCCAACATGAGGGCTGGTCTTGATGACCATTTTCTTGTGGGGTACAAGGGAATCTCCCAAGTCTATACATGTATATATAAATCATGAAGGGCGAAGGGTACAAGGGAATCCCCGACTATTACGATATCTCTGGTTTGTCCGGCTAACATGCACTGGGTCCTATTCAGGAGGTAATACTAGACCTATATAGCCCCTTTGTGGAGTTATAATAGTAAGGCTACAAAGCCCAGGTTAAGGTTTTAAAGTACATGCTTAACCTTGTTCCCTATCCTGGCATAGTACAGTATAACCTCGATAAATTAATACTGTTGGGACCGTCAAATTTTATTAATTTAGCGAGTTATTAATTAATCGTATAAATTAATAATTATTAATTTATAAATTATATACTTTTTGGGTCCATATTATGAATGTACCTAGGTGTACGTGAAAACTAATTTCTACATTGACTATTAATTATGCATACTTAACCAAATTCATGTATTTTTGCTGATACATTTTCAATATTCTATGTATATCTTAATAAAATAAATAAATCTACTTAATTATTAATGTAGTTACATGTGTACCTACATTCATTAAAATGTATAAATCCACTCAATTATTAATGTAGTTACACGTACATACATTAACTAAGTTACTATATAAATAGATGTATTATGCAAGTCTTCAAATCAAAAAACAAAAAAAATGGCTTCTCATCTCAAAGGTGTTAAAAAATCAACCATGACTAATGGTATACGTAGAGAACTGTGTGAGTATAAACAACAAAATCTAGCATGCACTCAAAAGCAATTGCAACAATGGGTGTTAGAGAAGTTTAATTTGCAAGTGAGTCAAGCCACAATATCAAACACGATCAAGAGGTCAGCAGAGTATCTATCAGCAGCCGACATTCCAAAAGATGAGGCTAAAAGACATAAAGCTGCCAAATTTCCAGAATTAGAGAAGGCTCTGTTCGAGTGGTTTATTCATTACCAAGAGCGTGTTAATATGAATGGGGAACTAATTGTAACGAAGGGAAAATAGCTTCTAAAAAAGATGTATCCCATCGATACACCTGATTTTCATTTTTCTCAAGGCTGGCTAGAGCGTTTCAAATCAAGATACGGTATCAAGCAATATCGTCGTTTTGGAGAAAGTGGATCAGTTAATATGGAGGCCATGGAGAGCAATTTACAATCCATCAGAGAGAAACTTGATCAGTTTGCTAAGAAAGATGTTTTCAATATGGATGAAACTGGATTGTTCTTTAGGCTACAACCAGATCATTCTCTTGCAACGAAGCAACTTGAAGGTAAGAAACAAGATAAAGAAAGACTTACAGTTGTTATTTGTTGTAATGAGAATGGTTCTGAGAAAATTCCTTTATGGATCATTGGGAAGTATTTAAAACCACGTTGTTTCAAGAATGTGAATTTGGGAAGCATGGATTGTGAATATCGAGCCAATAAAAGAGCATGGATGACTGGGATTCTATTCCAAGAATATGTTCAACAACTTGATGCAAAAATGGACGGCAGGAAAATTCTTTTAATTGTTGATAATTGTCCTGCTCATCCAAAAAATGTCAAAGGTTTGAGAAATGTTGAATTGTTTTATTTACCACCTAACACAACATCAAAGATTCAGCCTTGTGATGCAGGGATCATAAGATCTTTTAAGATGCATTATCGTAGGCGATTTTATCAAAATCTTTTGGAGGGTTATGAAATTGGGATTTTAAATCCAGAAAAGATTAATGTTTTAGATGCAATGAATCTTGCAATCTCGGCATGGAAAATGGATGTCAACTCAAGTACAATTGCAAATTGTTTTAAGCATTGTAAACTTAGGTTGTTAGATGATGAATCCTCGGAAAATCAAGAACAGTTGAATAATGATGGCTTACAACAATTGCATAATCTAATCAATGGATTGAAGTATCGAAATGCAATGAATGCTGAAGATGTTTTGAATTATCCGGGAGAAAATGATACGAGTTTTGAGCTACCTACGGATGAACAAATAATTGAGAGTGTTATGGAAACACATAAAGAAGATGAAGTGGAAGATGATAGTGTGGAATTAGAACAAGTTTCGCGCAAAGATGCTCTGAAAGCAACAATCACCTTACATCACTTCCTTTTGCAATATGAGAAGACTACACCTGATATTCTTAATGCAGTAAGAAGGGTTAGAGATGAGATTCAAGGTGATATTGATTTCAAGAAGAAACAAACAACATTAGATTCATATTTTCAGAAACCTGTTTAGTTTACTTATGTATTATGTATGAAATATTTTGATACAGATGAATTATTAATTTATATATCAAATGGGACCTATATGATTTTTTTTTTGTATTATCTTATAAATTTAGCGAATTATTAATTTACCACGTTGATCCCGACTCGGGACCGAAGAAAATTATTATTTTACCGAGGTTATTAATTTATCGAGTATTAATTTATCGAGGTTATACTGTATATACATATATATATATATATGAATGAATGCATTTTCATATGATTTTATACGTTGGTTTGATTGGTTCTGAATTGATGGCATTAATTTATCTTTACCCCTGAATTACATGCTAGCGTTCATCCTGCTAACCGTCTTCGGATGTTCTATCCCCGCGCTATGTAGGAACCGATAATACTTCCACTTCTCTTGCTCAGTAACTAGGTGATTCGGGGAAAGCTTTTGTGTCGGATTGAAGTGGTGAGCTTCCATACTCCGGAAAACCCCATTTCATGCTATGGATTTCTTTATTTCTTTACTATTATTTTGTTCTTGATTTTTTCTAAGGTTGGCGACATGTCCTGACTGGATATTCTTTGATTTTTATTAGAGGATTTATCGGAATACTTTGCGCATGGGTGGTGTCGGTATCGGTGTTGGCATTGATATTAGTATTGGTTGGACATTTGGTTATGAATGGTTGGTTTTGGTCACAGACCTATTATAACGTTTTTAAATTAATATTCTCTTATTTTTTTATATGTTCGGAATTCATCTGACATGGGGTGAAGGGTGGTCAATGGTTTGGGTATTGGGGGTGGTCTCTAGTCCCAGTTGGACTTGAGATACCCAACATGACCAGACCCTAGTTCGGGTTTTGTCTCTTTGATACCACTTTGTCACGACCCAAACCAGGGATTAGCCGTGACGGGCATCCCAAGTCAATCGAGGACTGAAGACCTCACCCTGAGCCTATTCCAATATAACTAAGAACACCTAGCATTGAATGAACATCAATATAAGACAAATGTAATAAGAGATCCAAGAAAGTTATGTGAAGGATCAACAAATAAAATGTACACAATACATACCCAAGACCACAGTATCCACAAAGCCTCTAACTAAAAGCGAGAATAAATAAAGTATCGGTATATGCCCCGACAATAGCCAAAACTAGATTAAAGAAAAGTATATGACATAAGGAAACTAAATCATGAAATGGGGTCTTCTGAAGTATGGAAGCTCACCACTCCCGTCTGATTCACAAGCTGTCCCACGATCACTTAGTCACTGTGAAGGAGAAGTAGTAGTATGACCAGTCCCCACATCACAAAGGGATACATCATTTGAAGAAGGTTAGCGGTTGGAGCGCTAGCATATAACTCAGGGATAAGGAAGTAAGGTAATTCCATGATCCATAAATGAAAACCAGTAAAATCAATGCATAACATATCATGCAATACATACATATATATATTTCATATGTCGGGGAAAGGAAACAAGTCTTAGCATGAAAATTTAAAATATTAACCTATACTATGTTGCTCAACCATCATAAACATCCACCCACGGGCTATATAGGTTCAGCTCCCCCTTCTGAAAGGGCTCTGGTATGTGTTAGCCACATGAACCAAAGGTATCACGGGAGACCAGGAAATGCCCCAAACCCAGGTCAATCCAAGATACAATATACGTATATCAATAGTGTGAACCATGCACACAGGTCATCAAGACCAAACCTCTTGTCGGCAAACACGAGTTTCCAGTACAAGTAATCCAAGACCCACACCTTCATAGCTTTGCTACATATCCTTCATTAAGCCCAAATTAAAACAAGATTCATATAACCCATTTATTAATCAATGAAATAACCGTTAAGTCACACGTATGGGTATCATCATACCCTTACACTTGCAAGCTTATATCTATGCTAGAACAATCAGTTTTAACTTGGGTGAATGACTCAACCCCCTTTTAGTTCATTATATAAAGTATGGGTGAATGCTTTGACCCCCTTTTAGTTCATTAAATAAAGTATGGGGGAATGCCTCTACCCCCTTTTAGTTTATTAAATAAAGTATGGGGGAATGCCTCGACCCCCTTCTTGTTCATTGAATCAAAACATAGCCAACAAGTCCTTTAAAATATATGTTCATTGCTTAACCTTTTTAAGCCTTGCAGTTTCATAGGTGGGTAATTTAAACCAAGTGACAAAATCATATTCATTGACAATTTCACAAACAGGTTGAGGGCAAATAAGTTCCAAAGCCATAAATCAAGTCAAAATCATCAAATTAGGGATCAACCATGACCCCTCAGTTTAATACCATTCTTATACCTCCCACATAGTTCAAAATCATAAGTAAGACATGAATGTTTCATAAATAACCATGAAAATAAATCAACTAAGT
The DNA here is from genome assembly GCA_030864215.1 of Capsicum pubescens. Classification (NCBI taxonomy): domain Eukaryota; kingdom Viridiplantae; phylum Streptophyta; class Magnoliopsida; order Solanales; family Solanaceae; genus Capsicum; species Capsicum pubescens. The sequence continues at coordinate 290,126,062 of CM061548.1, forward strand.
AACCAACCAAGTCAAAAGCACTAAACAATGTTAAAACCCACATCAAAACCATGCATTTATAATAAATTAATGCCATTACAAAAATTTAAATTCAAGGGAAAGAACTACATGCATTTATTACCAAGAAACTTGAAGAAGACAAAACCCTTAGGATCCTAGATAACGACCTCCTTGAACCCTAGTCTTGACTTGAAAAGGAGAATTTAAGAGAGGATTTTTTACAGTGAAGTAGTTGATGTTATGTCATGAAAACTAATAGAAATAGGTTAATATAGTGTTTAGGGGTCATTTATAAGTGAAAGGACTTTAATACCCCCCCCCCCTCCTAAGTTAACCAAACTAAAAATTATTTAATTTAAAGCATCAGAGTGTCATGGAGGGTAATCTCCAAAATGAGATCCACATCGTGTCACTGTCGCAAACCCTTACTGCCTCCTCACAAAAATGCTCATAACTTTTTGCTCGAGTTAATTAGACACACTGGAAATTGAATACATTTATCTATAATTTGGTGGGTCTTAAGACCCAAAATTCTCTATATTCCAGAAGTTATACACCTTCAAAGTTGACCCTGGTAGAATTGAATTCCAAAATTTGGTCAATAATGAAAGTTCTCAACTCCACTTCACTCTAAGTGTTTACTATGAACAATCTTATCCTAAAAGGCACTTTTCATACTAGGATAATGATCATGATACATATATTTATATAGTAATAATTGGATTCGAGTATATATACATAGAAACAACAGTTCAAATTCTAGCCCAAAAATATGGGGTGTTCCATTAGCATTTCACATTATGAAATAGTTCAAGAGTAGTTCAATGTGCATACTTTTCATATTCAAAACCAGTTTCACAATATGGGTTTGAGGTTATTATCACTTCAATGGTCAATAATCACAAATTAGGGGAAATGACAATCCCCTATTTTATTTGTCATACCCATGCACCCCACAAGTTTAAAACCATGACTAAAGCATGGACAATCATATGAAAACCATGGAAAAACATTGTTCAAAAATAAACATTCAAAACCCTTGACCCATGTTATAAAACCAACATCAAAACCTCATGAATAACTATTTAAAACACATTTTTCTACAAAATAATATATGGGGAAGTGTAACATGCCTTATACACATAAAGATTTGTGAGCAATTGAGAATTTGGAACATGAATGATAAATATACGTTGTAACCCTTGTGCTTTCTTGGGGTTTGGAGTTTGAGAGTGAAATAATTGATGTTGTGTCATAAAAACTGGTGGAAATATGCTTATGTAATATTTAAAAGTTTTCCTAGGCAAAAGGACCTCATTACCACTCATACCAATTATATTAAACAAAATAACTACATTTTTACATAGGTCCGCTGGCACAGACCTTATTGCGGAGACTAACCTATGTGTTGTGGACCTTAATGTTGAGACTAGCCTCTGTGTCACGGAGGCTATCACAGAAGACAACCTCTATGGTACATCGATATTATGGAGTCTTACTTCCTTCATGACCCAGAACCACCTTGAATCCCTTCTAAAAATTTTGAAACTCCCCCGGGACACCCTTTTAACATACCTAAGTACAATTTAAGTCAAAAGTCAATGTTTCAAACACGGGGAGGCCAAAAATAAAAATGCCCAAAATTTGAGAGTGTTACAGTTGGCTAGTGCCGCAACAAGCTAGTTGTTTTGGGTAGTCACGAACTAGTCTACAGATGTAAAAGCAACCCTAAATTTGGCATGGGAAGGTTTCTCATTAAAAGGCTTTTTTGAATCTAGTGGTGCTTATTGATTCTCCACCCCGCACTTATTTCCACTCTTCCTTTCATTGGTCCTCTTTGGAGTCATGTTTTGATTATGTGTGGAGATTGAGTTAGAAGAAGATTTTACAAGATCTCATACTCTATCGCACGGCATGATCTTTAAAGAAGGGAATTTTTTTCTAAAACATCTCATAACCTCTCACTCATAAGTGTGGCACACTTTATACCCATTAATAAGACTTTATTCAACATTGTTTTTAAACACCCTTGGACACTCTAGACGTATTTCTCTGATATCAAATTTGTTATGACTCAAGACTACCTACTAGTCATAACACACTGCTTATAATCTCTAGTAACTCCAATCTAATCCATGACCTGAAAAAACATTAAAAAATATTGATAATAGTAGATAAAACAACACTTATGCGGATTCTAAACTAGAATAATCTAATAAAAATCCAAAGTAAATCAAGTCATTACTAAACAAGTCTGAAATCAAAATTGAACATCAATTATATGTCTAAAAAGCTTCTACTAAGTTGAGTTGTTGGACAAGCCCCCAGCTAACTCTAACTGTCTGAAAATTAGGAACGCTAAAGATAAAATGAAAAGCTACTCTTGTCCTTGCATGCTAAGGACTCACTAAAACTACTACTTCTAATACAAGATGAGCTAGTTGGGGTCAAACCTGTAACCCTAGTGGAAAGATGTTCAGTATCTTGCCAAGGTTACAAACACTGACTGACGTGGATCCACTAAATTGATGTCTAGATAGAATAAGATGTCAATCCTAATTCGATGGGTGACCCTTTAGAACATATGGTGGCATCGTAGTTTGGGAATGTAAGGGCTTTTGCTAAAGGTTTTATACTAACTGGTGGATAAGCCTTCATCCTTGCGTTTGCTTGGCACTAAGTACTACTCCAAACTGAATGCCACTGATAACTGCAATGCTTACGGATGGTAATAATTTAATAATTGAAATACATGTATTTCTAAAAGCATTCAAAATATTTAAACTGGGGAATATAACTTCAAATAGTATATGTATGAAATCCTAGGTCATCGGTTGTTCATAACTTACCATCTTTGAGAATGTAACTACTTTATCAAATTTATAAACTGATTGAATTAACAGAATCATTGGCTCGGGTCAAACAATCATGGATTTCACAATGTAAATATGGTTTAGGATTATGGTTAAACAATAACACTAGAATTCATGAAAAATGAGAATTATGACTTAATGACACAAAAAGACTGAGATTTAATGAATTTACTAATACTTATAACCCTAAGTTGTGAAAAAAAATTCAAGAGAAAATTGGGTTAACTTTGGAACTCAATGGATGAATAGAAAACCATTGATGAAATCCCACATACCTAGAGATACAAACCATGAATAATTCCTTAGAGTTGAATGCTGAGGAAGAACCCTATCTGGACTTGGGGAAAGGGAATCACTTCTTTTTCTCTATTGGAGTAATGTATCGGATAAAATTATAAGTAGTGAGATGTTAGGGTCTTACAAACCCCAATAATGACCCTTGGTATTCCCAAAATAATGTAGCTTTGATATTTTAAAAGTGGGAAAAGACTAATTTTACCCTTAAAAGTTTGTAACTGGAAACTATGGGAAGGGACATAGGAGACCTTTCCACGACCGTGGGAAAAACCTGCGATAATGGGTTTCCCGCGTGCATGGAATCTGGATGATAATTCTCTAAACATAATCAGATGAACCTTGTTATGATTGAGATCTACCTACAGTCATACCTTCATTTGTATGTTTTCTGATTTCATCAAGGGCATATGTGGGACTCATGATCTTGCTAAGGTATCGTGGCTTCAAAGCTAGGGTTCACTGTCATGGAATACGGGTAAAAAATTTTAACTTTTAGAATTTATGGTTATCTCAATACGATAAGATCATTGTATGATCATACAATGTAACCACGACCGTGGTTGGTCTCGTTGTATCTCACTACAGAGTAGTGCTTTAATAAAAAGGCCATAACTTTCTATTCTAATGTCGGATTAAGGAAAAACTAGATGTGTTAGAAAGATAATTTAAATATTTATAATTTGATGGGTCTGGAACTCAAGGATTCTTCTGAATTTAGAGATTATACTGGTTTAAATATGATCATTTGTTCAGGAATCAATCTGTAAGAGAGGTTTTGGCTTGGTTAACGGATAAGGGGTTCTTGTGGTCTTGGTATTTGGACAAATCCCCTATCTTATTTGTAAAACTTGATGACTTACCTTATATGTACTTGAAGCATGGTTATAGTCTAGGCTTGGATTTTTGGAGCATTACATGACACCTCTAAATTGTTGAAATGGCTTATGGGATTCGTTAAAAGGTCATTTTTTGACCTTTCCCTCTTTCTTTCTATGTCCCAACAACCCTAAGTTGGTATTTACCCTCTCATCATCCCCCAACTCTAAGGTAAGTTACTCCCTTTCAATTTTAAGCAATTTATAGAAGTTCACTTATTTATTTTTTAGATTATTAATGAAATCCTACACCATAATGTAGGATTTTGAAGAAAGTTCAATCAAGATTCCAAGAACTGAATTCTTGGAGTTCCTCAGATTAGAGTTCCTCAGTCTTATTGGAAAGAAACTAAGGTATGTAAGACTTCAGTGAGGAATTCTTTTCATCCTCATGTCCAAAACTCCAAAATTTTCATGAATTTGATTTCAGAGTTAAGGCTCATAAACCCACTTCTAAATTTAACATTTTTTTGATCCAAGTGCATGACTTCTTGAAGTCTTTTCTTATGATTATGGATTTATGACTATTGTATTTTCTTCATATGCCTAGAAAAGTTCTTATTACCCTTTCAGTTTTGGACATGATCTTGAATTTTGTGCTTGAAGCTTATGTTACAAAGCATGACTTTAGAACTCTTATGGTATAATGAATATTCAAAGAATATAGATTAAACCCATAATATAAAAGGCTATTTTATGAAGTCATGAATCCCAATTTGGAATCTATAATTTTATGCATATTTTAGCAAGTTTTTTATGATTGGGGTTATAAGCCTGATTTAAAGATATGTTTTTTGAAAGAGATTTACAACATATGTTTTATGATATCATATAGAGCTTATATGGTCTGCTTATACTTGGTAGGCATAACAAGCCAACTGAGCTTAAACAGAAATCAAATAAAGAGGATGAAAATTAACCCTGCACACAAAAAAAGTTCCAAAAATTCAATATCAATAATATCATAGTATCATCTCAAGTATAATAATAATTCAAATGTGATGTAATTTAATAATATTAATAATATGAAATAAAAAAATGTCTATCATATACCCTCTCAACAATTGTCACTATAGGACGGGCCTCATAGGACACTTTCAAAGTGTAATACCCCATACTTCTACCTAGCTTAAAATCATCCTAGAAATGTTAAGGAATTGTTTCAAATATGAAGCCACTTTTACACATGTGGTATTTTCAATATTTTCACTTTTTATCATGTAGAAAATTGAATAAACTTTCTATTGATACCAAATTCGCCCAAATCTGACACCCGGGCGAAGAGTTAGAGCCATTTTAGTAAGACAGTGTACCACCTGGGCCATCAACGCGTTGTGGAGCTAGTCAAAATGGAAATCGTCAAAATCTAGTGAGCCTCCATGATTATGGAGCGTCACACCAAGGCTCAAATTCAGAGTTGTCAAATTTTAGTCGCGCCGCGTCGTGCCAGGGGTCCAGGTCGTAAAATTTTCACAAAATTAAAATATGCGTCCAAGGGTTAAAAGGGTCAATTTCTCACCCCCTATATATACCTAATAACACATGATTCATCCATAATTCACCCAAAATATATTATTTCTGTCAAGTTTCTCTCAAGAACAAGCGAGGGTTTTCAATTGGGAATTCGAATCCAAGACTCAAATTCAAGCATCTCTCCGTCAATCTTCATAGAATCAAGAACTAAGGTATGCACAGTTTTTATTCATGGATTCCTTTCATCCACGAAGCCCAAGAATCAAGTTTTAAATCTTGTATTATGAATATTTTATTGTGGGTTGATTATGTTCATGTGATTATGGTTGTATGATTCCCAAGTTGGAATCTTTATGTATTTTTCATGAACCTATGCTAGTGTGTGGACTGAAACATGTGAAATTAAGTTGAAATATTGACTTTTGTTGTATTGATTTAATGGTCATGCATATTCCCTAAGTCATGCATCCTAGGTGTTTGATAAAATGCCTAAGAGAATAGAAATTATGCATTATAACTTAATTATGACCCAAGTGATAAGTGTATGCTTTACCCTATGACTATGAATGACTTCCATGATATTGTGTGCATTATTAATAGTTGAGGGAATGTCCATGAGATTAGGTTGATGAAAGTATGACATGTTTATATGCAATTCCATTCATGTACAAGACTATGATAACCATGTACTTCATGAAATCCCCAAAATAATGTATTATGAATTGTTGATATTGGTCATATATTCAAGAAGTGTCATGTCCTATCAGTTTCATGCTATCGAGTCCTGGGGGTACTGTACCCGACAATTTAGCTATATGCCTAGAGCCAGTGTCATGTTTTCACAATACTTTCAGTCAAGCCATGATCCTTAGAATTCAATCAGTCTCATGACTCAGGAAAGCTCAGTAAATTCAGTATCAGTCAAGTCCTACTCAGTAATCTCAGTGACCTCAGTGGTCTCAGTAACATTAGTACTCAGTAATCTAGGTAACCTCAGTATTCCCAAAAATCTCAGTAACTTCAGTACTCTCCATCAATCCTCAGATCTCAGTAGCATTTCGCCAATCAACGGAACTCAATGAACTCAGTTTAGCTCCGCTAAACAATACCATTAGTATCAGTTCAGTTTAGTTAATCAGTTCAGTGTCTATTAAACTAGGAGTAGGATTCAGCATCGAGTGAACCCAATGATGAGGACTTACCTGTTATTCAGTGGAGCGTGTGATCCTTAGAAGCAATCCTTGTGTTCCAGAACTACATAGCTAGTTTAGGTTGAGATGCACCCTACGTTTTTAGGGATTTATACATCTCATTTGAGATTCCTACTAGGAGGGGTTGACGGAAGAGCTTCCTGTCAGAGAGGGTATACTCACAAATTGTCTTTACCCGTGGTACGGTACTGACACCCTTTCAGCTGGGGTTACAGGTTAGAACCCACCAGTTCAGTTTCAAGGCATGTTAGTTAGATGATTACATCCCTTAGTCTCAGTTTCAGATCCAGTTTCAGTAATAGAACTCAGTTTAGTTCTATACAAATCCAGGACTGTCAGATAGAGTCAAATCAGTACAGTGCGGAACCCAGATAGTTCCATCAGTATCAGGATTGTCAGATACAGTCACTCATGTTATCAGTATTTAGACTCAGTAATAATGTTATCACGAACTCAGTTAATAGTATAAAATTATACGAAACCCATGATATCAGTATTCAATTTCAGGACTGTCAGATACAGTCAATCAGACTAGTTATTCATAATTAGAACTGTCAGAAACAATCATTCCTTTATTAGTAATGTGATATTAGCTCCTTAGTATTCAGTAGACTCAGTCATTCAGTATCTCAGTATTAGTACTCAAATATCTATAAATCAACGTTATCAGAATTCATGAGTCAGCGTTATCATGATCTCAGTTACAGTTACATATTTATGCATGTATTCTCACGTTAATTTTATACAGTCAATTATTATTGTTCATGCATATGAACCCTTGCATTTAGACTACCTAACTTTCATACCAGTACATTCAACATACTGACACATTTATGCTATGGTGTTTTATACCATAGGTTTAGAAGCATGAGCTCCCGAGCATCCTTAGTAGATCAGACTTTCAGCAGCCAGACTAGTACTGAGTCCTCGTCATTTGAGGATAGAATGATTATTTTATTACTTTATTATTTTAGTAGTTTGGAGTTAGTTGGGGAAATGTCCCATCAACTCCATAATTTTCAGACAGTTTAGAGGCTTTTAGACTATAGCATGTTTCAGAAAGTTTATCTCAGTTTTGGGTATTATCATACCCCATTACAGACATTGTATTATATTCAGTATTAGCTCAGTTTTGAATCTTATGGCCATACAGCTTATATTTCGCATATTTACAATATATTATTCAGTGCTCAGTTATAGATATCAGTCATGGGTTAGCTTGTCATCCTTCGGGGTCATGAGCACCGTATAGCGTTCCGGGTACCAGATTCTGGGCGTTACACAAAGTCCATATATAATAATTCGAACAACACTCGATAACATCATACCTCACCATCTAATAAATACAATGCACTACTCAAAATATCAAACCACACCATCTGACAAGTGTAATGGATCACTTGATTCAAAAAAAAGTCTTCTCACATTGTTAATCTCAAGAGACCTATGAGATGAATGAGTATGCATGAACATGTAAGAGAAAAGAAAATCAAACATAACAAAAATTTTCAACATCCTAGGATCATAATCAATCCATAAACACAGGCTAAAAACCTCAACAATAAACTAGGGGTCCAAATCGCATATCACCAAGAAAATATATGCCTCTAAACAAATATCACAATTATAATCCATATTATTTAGTATTCAAAATCAATAAATTTTCCCTACTCATAGAATGCTTTGCACAATAAGTCTTAGCCTAAGCAAAGTCTGAAAGAAGTTAAGTAATAATCTACCCCGATACCAAAAAATATGCCAAAACTCACCATTAAAATAGCTTTTCTTTAAAAAACAACAATAAATTACCCAGATTCTATCAAGAACAAGTTTTATACATAAATATAAGCTCATCGATACACATATTGCTATAATTCTGTAATGAGTTTAAAAAGGCAGCCCCAAGACTACAATGGTAAAACAAGAATTTTATTAAAAAATAATGTTACTCAAAATTTAAGGAGTTCAAATATAAAACTTCATTAATACTAGAGTTAAAATCTCTCTTGAAATCAACAAAATATTTTTTTAACTTTACTAGGATTTCTTCAAATTTCTATGTTCAAACTTTGTTTAAAAGTGAGAAAGCGATTGATAAAATAATAAACATTTGATTAAATTTGTTTACACATACTACAAGGGCCTCAAATTCCAAAAAGCTATCACAAATTGACTCTCAAACCAAGAACTATTGATTTCATAACTTTGGGGTTTCAAATCTCAACTTAAGTATCGGGATATTCTTGAAAAATGACCAAAATAAAGGTTCAATCACATACCCAATGATCATATGAGAAACATATTGAGAATCACCTCAATTAGAGGTCCCTAGCTCCCAAAATATTGATAATGTCAAAAATTCATGATATGTCCATTTAATCACTATACAAGTGATTTTTCTTCTTAGTCTGTGTGCGACCCTTGTTGCATTCATGAAGAACATAATTTGCATTGACCAGTCAACCTAAGAATCCTTCTTCCCATTTGTGGTACTCCCACCACATTGGAAAAGAATAAATATTTCACCATAAAATCAGGAATAACTATCCATACTAAAATGGTCATATAATCCCCATACAAATATTCAATATGTTCATTCTTTTTGAGTTAGTTTTAAAATTTCTATGCGGATCTAATAGTATCATACAAAAACCCAAAAATGCTATTTAATTTCATTTGATACAATTAAAACTTCAATGATAAAATACTCCAAACTCCTAACAAATATCGAAAAACCTCATTCTAGACCTTCCGAACACAAACTTTTAGTTCAAACCACTTGTAAGCACATTTCGAACCTAATATAATTATCAAAACACCCAAACGACATCACCTTAATTGCATGTTGACCAAAGTCAACTCTTAACTTCCTAATCTCTAAATTTTTAAACCTTTTGAAATACATTCTAGAGCCTTGGCAACGGAATCATACCTCTAACTAGATTAAATATCACCCTTCGGACCTAGTAGAATATCAAAACTTGAAAATTACCTATGTAACTTAAAATATTAATTTTGCTCAACTCTCTTAAGATTCCAACTTTAAAAACATAAAAACTCTTCCAAAACACATTTGAATTCCTCAAGGCTTAAGACAATAGTCCTAGTGACTTAAAAATCATGTTCCAAAATTAATGGCGCCGATGTAATTTTGATATGAGCTCAACTACTATGGATGTTGATTAAAGTAAATTATATCAACTTTCTAACCTTTCAAATAAAAAACTCTGTCACAAATCGAACTAGAGTCTGGCCGTGACAGATATCTCAAGTCCACTAAGAATAAGAGGACCCCTTTTTTCCCTAGCCAAATGGGATATAACACACCTAGCAGTGGCTGAAATATGAACATATAACAATATAGTAAGAGTAACAAACTCGAAGACATCGAATAATTTCAACATCAATACCCAATCTACAGTAACATCCACAAAGCCTCTACTAATTCAAAAATAATCTAAGCCGGGACATGCCCATGACCCTGACAATGATAATGACAATGATAATATTAATATGAACTCTTTATTTTTAATATATGAAAGGAAAATGATCGAATGATTAAGTATTTTGGAGAATAAAATATCACCACTTCACCGTAAACGACCAACAAACTGGGGCGATCCACGAGCACTGCATAGGAAATGTAGGATTGCCTTTGGATCTGTATCGCGTAGGGATACAACATCCAGAGACGGTTAGTAGGTTGAGCACTAACATGTAACTCAGGGATAAAGATAATGTAATGATAATTCAATAATCCATTTCAACTCTATGTACATATTCACATACATGTGTGCATGCATAACTTCTTATATAAAATGCTAGGATAGGGAACAAGGGCTATGCACGGGGGACTCGAAGCTCCCAACCATATACTAAGGTGACATAAGAACCCAATCATGTAATGTATTATGGGGGAAGCGAGCCTCCTAATTATATAATAAAGTGGACTCAAACCACCCGATCATAAACAAGGGGGCTCGAACCCTAGGCAATTTAGACCCCCGCCAAGGCAAATGTGGTTTCTAGTATTGGTTCCTCAGGACTGCCACTTTCACGGCCCAGCTACACAACCCTCTTTTAAGCCCTATTAAAACATTTATCAAACATTATCATTCATTGAACCATAATACACATTTAGGCATACACTGTTGTTATCTTCATACCAATTACACTTGCAAGGTAACATCAACATGCCATCACAATTCCATTTACTTAGAAAAACAGCTCCCTTTGATCATTAATATAAGGTGGGGGAAACCGACTACCTTTGTGCGTTAAATCAAACTATCATGTTTCAATAGCCACTTTACATAATGGAATTATTCCAAAAATATCTCAGTGCAATTTTACTCGTACTCAAAATCACTTTCACAAAATTGGGCGGGGTTATTACCGATTCAATAGTAAATATTTACAAAATTTGAGAAAATCACAATCACCTAGTTTATTCACCATACCCATACATCAAATTGATTTCAAAACCACTATTTAAGATATAAATAATGCATATGCAAAAATAAAACATCACATAAATAACAATCATTCAAAGGCCTCAACCCATGTTCCAAAACCAATATCAAAACCACATGGAGAACTGTTTAAACACATGATTTCACGAAGGAATATTTGGGGAAGAGTAACATGCTTGAAATATCAAGGGTTATGGAGAGAATTTGTCCTTGGGAGCTCTAAATAATCAACTTATTAGAAACCCTAAGTATCTTACTTGAGAGAATTTGACAGAGATTGAGTAGTTATTTTAATTTGTTTTGGAGAGATCATAACACCCTAAAGGGGTTTTAAGTCGTGGGTAATGATATGGGGAAAAGGGGAAATGTCCGAAGTTCATTTAGTTATAACTTGAAAAATTATCGCTAGAGACTACGAGTCACTATACGACTCGTAAGGACACATTATGGTTCATCACTACGAATTGCAGTCAAGATAGTAGTTGAAGGACCCTTCTCTGGTGACCATATGATTTAGACTATATGACTCATCACATGACACTACGACTCGTAGGGTCAAAGTCATAGTCAAGATAGAAACACTTAGGGAACAAACTAGTTTTGATACAGATGGGACCATGCAACTCTTTTAGAGTCTTTACGACTCGTTAGGAGCCGTTCATAATTAGGACAATGACTTAGGCTAGCTTTACTGGACGCTCTATGATTGGGGTCCTATGACCCGTAATGACACGTTATGACTCATAGGGTGAGTCGTAGTCAGGACAGTGAGTTCAAAAACTCAGAATTTTTTAGTGGCCATCACCTGGGGCATCACATTTTCTCCTCCCCCTCCCAGGATCATTCTTTCTAGAATGATGGGTCAAGAAACCCATTAGTATGATTTATTATAGAAACACATCCACACTTACCTTTAAAAAAGACAAAAAACTAAGATGGCAAGACTAACACATACCTTAAGAATGAGTATCCAAAACACAGAACAAGAATGGATATTTGGACTTCATGTCCTATTCAGCTTCCCAAGTAGCTTCTTAAAATTTTAGGTTCATACATAACCTTCATCAAAACCACATCTTTGGTCCGCAATCGACGGACTTCCTAATCCAATATATCAATCGAGACTTTCTCATATAACAAAAAGTCTGAAACACCAACACTTTTTGATGAAACTACCAAAGAAGGATCACCCACGCAATTCCTCAACATCGAAACATATAAAATTGGGTAAAGGGCAACCATATAGGGAGGCAACACTATCTCATAAGCCATATTACCCACTCTCTTTAAAATCAAATAAGGATCTACTTAACAAGGACTTGGTTTCTCCTTTTATCCGCACCGCATCACTCCCTTCATTAGAGACACCTTCAAGAACACCTAATCATCAACTTTGAGTTCCAACTCCATTTACCTTACATCTACATAGGACTTTTGGTGGTTTTGGGCCGTCTTAAGCCTATCCCGAATCACATTCACCTTCTCCAATGCCTGATGAACCAAATCATCTCTAAACAACTCAAGCTCACCAACCTTGAACCACCCAATAGAAGAACATCTCCTACAATACAAAGCCCCAAATAGATCCTCCCAATGCTTGCATGATAGATATTATTATATGCAAACTCTATAAAGGGAAAATGATCAACTCAAATACCACCAAAGTCAAGCACACAAGACCTTAAAATGTCCTCCAAAGTCTGAATAGTCTTCTCAATTTTCCCATCCTTCTGAGGGTGGAAAGCAGTGCTAAGGTTCATCTTAGTCCCCAATATCTCTTGAAGGAACGTCAGAAGTGTAAAGAAGACTGAGTACCACAATAAGATATAATAGAACAGGCGTACCATTCAACTTAAAGATTTTTGAAATGAACAACTTTATATAATCGTCGGCGGAGTAATTAGTCCTCACTGGTAAAAAAATGTGTAGACTTAGTCATCATATCCACGATGAACCAAAATGAATTAAACTGATTGTGGGACCATGAAAGACCATAATGAAATCTATAGATCACTTACCACTTCCATTCGTGAAACTCAATCTCTTGAGACAACCCACCAAGTCTCAAGTTCTCCACCTTCACTTGTTGACGAATCATACATTTTTCCACAAAATTTGCCACATCCAACTTCATGTTATTCCACCAATAGATCTCTTTGAAATCATGGTACATCTTCATTAAAATAGGATGAGCAATGTACTTTGATTCATGAGCCTTTACCGTGATCCTCTCTCGTAGCCTATCAAAATCAGGGACACACAACCTGCCTTGGTATCTCAAAATACCATCACCACTAATTTTAAATGCCATCACTTTCTGCTGGTCCATGTTATTCTTAATCTGCATCAAGATCAGATACAAAACCTGCTTCTTTTTCACCTCAGTACAAAGAGATGACTTCATTACCTCTCGCCCTATCACACCTCCATCCTCATAGTCCAAGAGAAAAACTCCAAAATTAGCCAATCGGTGAATATCTTTCACTATCTCTCACTTGTTCTCATCCACATGAGAAAAACTTCCTATCAATAACGTACTAAGAGCATCAGCAACCACATTATCATTACTTGGATGATAGTAAAAACTCATATCGTAGTCTGTGAGCAACTCAAGACATCTCATTTGCCTGAGATTCAACTTCTTTTAGGTTAACGCATATTGCAAGATCCTATGATCAGAATAGATGTCATCATGAACCCCATATAAATAATAGCACTAAATCTTCAAAGTGAAGACCATAACCAACAATTTTAAGTTTTGCATCAGTTAATTCTTCTCATAAACCTTCAACTGCCTAGAAGCATATGCAACCACCTTGCCATGATGCATTAAAACACAATCCAGTCCCATATGGGATGCATTACAATAAACCACAAAGCCATCAGTACCCTCGGGAAGAATCAAAAGTGGAATCGAAGTCAACTTATTCTTCAACTTCTCAAAACTACCCTCACAAGCATCAGACCACAAACACTTTACCTTTTTCTAAGTCAACTTAGTCAATGGGGCAACAATAGTAGAGAATCTTTCCACAAACCTTCTATTATAACTGGATAAATCAAAGAAGCTTAGAATGCCAGTTGGAGTTGTAGGTCTAGGCCACTTCTTAACCGCATCAACTCTCTGTAGATCCACCATGATCCCCTTACTACATACAACATAACCCATATAGGTCACAACATTAAAGCAGAACTCACACTTAGAAAAATTTATCATACAACTGTTACTTCTTAAGGGTATGTAACACTATATAGAGGTGATCGCCATTATTCTCCTAGCTTTTAGAGTAAACCTTGATGTCATCAATAAACACAATGATGAATAAGTCTAGTAACTGAAGGAAGACTCAGTTCATAAGATCCATAAATTCCATTGGGGCATTAGTCAAACCAAAGGACATGACCAAGAACTGATAATGGCCATATCTGTTATGAAAAATAGTCTTAGGGGTATCCACCTCCTAATTTTCAATTGATGATAACCTAACCAAAGATCAATCTTAGAGAAGTACTTAGCATCCTGAAGCTAGTCAAATGGGTCATTAATATTAGGAAGAGGATACTTATTCTTCACTATCACTTTATTCAACTGGTGGTAATCTACACACATATAAAAGAAACCATCCTTCTTACACACAAAGAGCGCAGGAGCACCCCACGGGGAAATACTATGATGCATAAAACCCTTATCAAGTAGGTCTTTCAACTGCTCCTTAAGTTCATTCAATTCAGCTGGAGATATTCTATAGGTAGGGATAGAAATAGGATGAGTTTCCAAAAGAAGATCAATCCAGAAATCAATCTTCCTGTCTAGAGAAACACCATGAAGATCGTTGGGGGAAATTTTGAGATATTCATAGATCACCGGGACAGATTGCACTGAAGGACCCTCCAAATTAAAATCTTTAACACGAACCAAATGATAAAGAAACACTTTGGAAATCAACCTTCGGACTCTAAGATAAGAAATAAACCTTCTTTTAGGATTTAAGGAATTGCATTCCCATTCAATCACTGGTTCATTCAGGAATTTGAAACTGACCCTTTTGGGTCCTATAGTCAAGAGACGCATAGCATGAGTGCACCCAATCTATCCCTAAAATCATATCAAAGTCTAACATATCCAACTCTATCATATCCACTAGCATTTTCCTACCACGGAGAGATACCTTATAACCCCTATAGACTCTTCTAGCTATAATAGAGTCACCAACCGGAGTAGACATAAAAAAGGGATCTGAAATGCATTTGGGACCAAAACCAAAATGAATAGCCACAAAAGGGGTAACATAAGAAAAGGTAAACCCCAGATCAATCAGATAATACATATCATAGGAAAAGAGTTATAACGTACCAGTGACAACATTTGAGGATGCCTTGTATTCCTTGTAGGTGGAAAGAGAATAAAGGTTATTCCAACCAATGCCGAAGCCAGAAGTAGCACCTTTTGGTGCAGAAGCTGAAGATATGGCCATCAGAACCTTATTAGCCCTAGTAGCAACCCTAACTGATGGAAAATACAACTACAAGTGGCCTAACTGACCATACTTAAAGCACTTATTTCTCCCCTCATCATAAAATCCATGATGCACCTACCCATAAAATCAAAAAAAGGGATAAGATGGGGCTGACTGAGCTCCAATAGCCTGAGACTGGTCACCTTATACCCTTAATCCACTATTTTTTTGAAAAATGACGGTCACCGAATGAATTAGATATATTGCACTAGCCATAGAAGAGGAACCATAATTACCCTACTTCTTCTTAGACCATTTTCCGATATCCCTACCACTCTGATGCTGACCTCTACCCTGATATAAATACCAAAACTTCTTACTCTACCTCTCTCAAATTTTTGCCTGCTTCTTTTTTTCCTCCTCGACCTATTGCATATACACCACAAGTTAAGTGATATCCATATCCTTGTTCAACAAGGTGGCCTTGCTCTCCAAAATCAGATCACGGGACAAACTAAAAGAAAATTTCTTCATTCTATCTCTCATGGAAGACACTATCTCAGGAGCATAATGGGATAACTGGTGAAAGTTTAGGGCATACTTTTTCAAAGTAATCCTACCCTATTTCAGATTTATGAACTCCTCAACTTTACCCTCCCTCAACTACTGAGGAAAGAAACAATCTAGAAAAGAACCTGAGAACTCATCTCATAGTGCCAACTCTGTATCATCACCCCTAGACTAATCCCACTCCTCATACCACTAATATGCCACATTCTTCAGCTGGTATATGGAAAATTCCACACCCTTAAATTCAAAATCATGCATGACTCAAAAGAAATTCTCTATATCATCTATGAACCTTTAAGGATCCCCCCGACCTTAGAGCCAGTAAAAGTCAAGGGAGTGAGCCTCATAAAATGCCCGACTCAAGTAACCTCAGAAGTACCAACATGACCCAAATGACGTGATAGAGATGCCACTAACTCGGTCAACAGATAAATATATCAGAGAAACTCAACATTAGAAATATCTCAACAAGGTGGTGGGGCATGATCATCATCAGCCCGAGGGGCTAGATAAGGACTAATAGGGATCGGTGTTACTCTATAAGAGAAATTAGAAGCTTGAGCCATAGATCGTGTCTAAAATCTATAAGTAGAACGAGCTCCATTGGAATTGTCCTTAGAGGGACAGAAGAGTTTACACACACATCAGATCTTCTTGGAGGTATGATCTGAAATATGTACAAACGAGGATTAGAGGAGATTTAAGACCTTAGACTATATAGCCCAAAATAGAACAAGAAAGAAAAACATTCCAAAATGTCTTGTAACCTCTTCCTTATTAGTGTGGCCCACTACACACCCATAAAAGAGACTCTACTTGACACCGCTTTATGGACACCCAATGACACCAAACCTAGGCTCTGATACCATCTTTTTCATGACCCAAACTAGGGCCTAGCCATGACGGGTATCTCAAGTACACCGAGGACCAGAGACCACCCTCTTTGCCTAGCCAAATAGGATATAACACACGTAGCTGCGACTGAAATCCAAACATATTAAAATATAATAAGAGGAATAAACTCAAATACATCTAACCATATCAACATCAATACTAAATCCACAGTAGCATCCTCAAAGACTCTACTAATCCAAAATAATCTAACTCAGGATATGCAGTAATGCCCTGAGACTATACCTTGGACATCACATGGTGCTTACGACCCTGAAGGACCACAAGATAACCCATGACTGGTACCTGCTGTGAACACTGAATAATATTCAAGAAATATATCCAGAAGTAAAACTAATAATGCCATAAGGTTCATAATACTGAATCAAAAACTGAATACATATATAGAATAACTGCTAACTGATAATTTCTAAAAAGCCTCGAAACATCTAAGGTAAAAGATTTGATGGGATAGGCCCCAACTAACTCACAACTACTGTCTAAAATAACTAAAATACTAAAATAATATAATGGCTAAATAAATATCGCGTCCTCGATGGATGAAGGCTCACTACTGTAGCTACAACTGAAAGACTGATCTTGCTAAGTACGGTCAGGAACCCAAGCATCTGAACCCATGATATGAGATATCATAGAGCAAGGAGAGAGTATGTTTTAGTACTTTAAATGTACTGGTATGCTAGGTGAGGTTAGGCTGATATTCATGGGTTCATATGCATGAGATAATAACTGACTGAATGAACATCATAAAGTAACTGGATGAGAGTACATGTAAAACTGTAACTAGTGAACATACTGAACATGTAATACTGTACATATAGGTATACATCGTGTCTCTGAGATTATACTAAAATTGAGTACTGAATTTTGATGGCTGAGTAAGTGATAACTAATAGCCATGGTTCTTTAGAACTAACTGAGTTCTTTACTGAATGCTGGGACTAAAACTGTAACTGTGGGAGTGGTCATCTAACCGACATACCCCGATTTAGAGTAATTTGGGGTCCAACCTATGATCCCAGTTGAAAGGGTGTTAGCACCTTACCACGAGTTACTAACAATGTTGTGTCAACCCTAATTTTCCAGGAAAACTCATGAAATATATATATGATTGCGTCAACCCTAGTCTGGAAGAAGGACGATTTACCCTATGTTGGCTACGTAGTTCTGTAACTCAGGGATTGCTACTAAGGGTCAAACCCTATACTGGCAGGAATGCCTCCATCCCTGGGTTTACTCGGTGATGAATCCTACTCCCAACTGAACCGACACAGATCACTAGAATGTACTAAGCTTGACTGAACTCACGCTGATTCTATTACCTATCCGAATGTGACTATTTAAGATACTACGGGATCATTTTACTACGACTAAAAACTAAGTAAGAAGCTAAATTTTGGGTATACTATACCACTAGGACTAGATAGCATAAATAAAGGGACCATATCACAAGTTTAAAGCATTACAATTAGGATGTCATGCACAAATCATTCACATAGGCATTTTCTCAAACACTTGGGGAGCATGATTCTTGAACATGAAAAAAATAAAATGGAATTATCATGATTACAACATTCAATTCATTATTCATAGATTATGTCATGAGGAGTACATGAATTAACATACATGCTAGTTTATTTACTTGAAATTCATAATCTTCTTAGTCTAAAACCCATAAAATCAACACATGCTTGAACACAATTCAATTTAAGAATATAAATCATAATTTAAGTCTTGCAAAAGGGGTTCTTGAACTCCAAGGGTGGAAGGAAACCCAAGGATGAACACCAAACATACTTTGACTTATGAATTTGTAAGGATTGATGGTGGATTCTTGAGATTTTATCTTTAGTTTGATGAGCCTAGGGGGGTTTTCTTGAAAGAAAATTAATTTCTTAAAGATTAATTTGTGAATAATGGGGCATATAATGCTCTTTTAGGTTTTCAATTTCGTGTTTAGGATGAGTCTAGGGCCTTGGGAAAAGACCAAAAGGTCCCGGGAAATTAAATTTAGGAACTAGGCAAAATCTCAATTTTTGGCTTTGGCGTGACGCGGAATAATCGCATTGGGCCACTAGACAACTGACAATTATGAACTGGAACTTTGGAGATATGTGGCGCCATCGCGGTGGCTCACTGAACGCGATTTTGGCCCTTGGCGTGACATGGTGAATTTCCATTGGGTTCACTGGAAAATGACGAATGCAAAATAGCAAAGTAGCGTCTAGCGGTATTTATCGCGATGACACACTGGAATATGATGAATGCCACTTTGACCCTCACCGCGATGCGGTGCTACTTATTTAGAGACTCAGTCTTCACTAAAAGTGCATAACTTCTCACTCGAATATTGAATTTGGCTGAAATTGGTATCGATGGAAAGCTTATTCAATTTCCTATAGTTTGGTGGGTCTTGATATGGAAAACTCCATGTAGTTCAAAAGTTATACTCACTTGAAGTTGACTAGAGCAACATTCTTATACAAAATTAAATCAGTAAGGATTGTTTTGATTCGCCTAACAGCTGGGAGTTATTTGAGACCTTAATATGCATCAAACTGACTCATAAAATTATCAAAGAACCATAATGTACTATGCGTGATCTTGAAACATGACTCTAGCATTGGTTTGGATTTTTTTAGGGTATTACAATATCTCATCCTTGGGAACATTCGTCCTCAAACGAGACTGGTTAAGCTGCAAATACTGAGGGATTGAGATTACATGCTGAATATACATAATGAAAGAGTGAGTACATGACTGAGTCTAAAACATGATTCATGACTGAACTAGTTCTATGAATGCATAATTGACATGAGAATGATATGCAACTAAAACTGAGCATGGAAAAGATAAATTCTAAGAAGATTTTTAACTTAAGATGAGTCTGAGTTTGCCGAGAATAGATGAGGATACTTGGTCTGCATATCTTCTTCTGCTTCCCAAGTGGCTCCCTCAACGGACTGATTTCGCCAAAGAATTTTGACTAGGGGAAGTTGTTTATTCCTTAGTCTACGAAATTGTCGATCAAGAATTTGGATTAGAATTTCATCGTAGGAATAACTATTTTGAACATCTACTCTCTCTAAGGGAATAACTATAGCTGGGTCTCCAATACACTTCTTCAACAAGGAGATATGGAATACTGGGTGCACTGATGCTAAGTCTGCAGGCAACTCAAGCTCATAATCTATCTTTTCAAAATGGCTCAAAATCTTGAAAGGGCCAATATATTGGGGACTAAGATTCCCCTTCTGACCAACCTCTTTACTCCCTTCATGGGAGAGATCTTCAGGTATATGAAATCACCAATCTCGAACTCAAGATCTTTGTTTCTCATATTTGCATAAGATTTTTGTTAGCCCTGGGTTGCCTTAAGCCTCTCCTTGATCAACTAAACTTTCTCTAAAGCATCAAACATCAAGTTAGGCCCTACTAGAATGGTTTCTCCTATTTCAAGAAACCAATCAAAGATCTATATCTCCTTCCATATAGAGCCTCAAACGGAGCCATCTGAATACTAGAATGATAGCTGTTATTATACGCGGATTCAATCAAAGGAAAGTGATCATTCCAACCTCTCTTAAAGTCGAATACACACACTCTCAACATATCTTCAAGGGTCTAAATGGTCCTTTCTGCTTGACCATCTGTCTGAGGGTGGAAGGTTGTACTGAAGTGAACCTAGGTACCAAGACCCTTCTTAAAATATTTCCAAAAGTAAGAGGTAAACTGAGTACCTCTATTTGAGATGATAGATAATAGAACACCATGCAACCTAACCAACTCTTTAAGATAGATCTTGGCATAGTCCTCGGCTGAATAGGAAGTATGAACTAGAAAGAAATGGGCTGATTTGGTCATCCTATCAATAATGACCCAATTAGAATCATGCTACTGATGAGTATGAGGAAAATTTGTCACAAAGTCTATGTTCACTTCCTCCCACTTCTATATGGGAATGCTGAACTCCTGCATAGACCCACTAGGCTTCTGATGCTCAATCTTAACTTGCTAACACGTGGAGAACTTAGCTACAAACTCTGAAATATCTCTCTTTATCCCACTTCACCAATATATTTCTTGCAGATCGCGGTACATATTTGTGGCCCTGGATAAATGGACGCATCATAAGCTTCTGCAAGAATTCACTGTCTCAACTCATTAACACATGGTACACATAATATTACATGGCCACACAACACACCATCTCCCCCTTTGGTAGAAAACCTCTACTTTATGATCTCTGACTGACTCCTTTAGCTTCACTAGACTAGGATCCCTATTTGACTTTTCTTTCACTTTGACAACCGAAGAAAATTCTCAGCTATTTTGAACCCAAAAACTACCCTCAACCGAATCAACGAAATGAACACCTACTTTGGCAAGATGATGAACTTCCTTCACTAACTTCTTCTTTTCACCCTCGACATGATCAAAACTACCCATAAACAATCTACTTAGGGTATCTTCCACTACATTGGCCTTGCCCGGATGGTACAAAATGCTCATATCATAATCTTTCAACAATTCTAACTATCTCGTTTGACGTAGATTCAAATTTTTCTGCGAAAACACATACTGCAAGCTCTTGTGATCTGTGAACATATCAACATACACCGCATACAAATAATTCCTCCAAATCTTTAAGGTAAACACAATAGCTGCTAACTCAAGATTATAAGTAGGGTAATTCTTCTCATAGGGCTTAAGTTGTCTAGAGGCATAGGCCACAACCTTACCCTTCTACATTAAAACACACCCCAAACCAACTCTGGAAGCATCACAGTATACAACAAATCTATCTGAACTATCTGACAATGTCAAAACTTAAGATATGGGGAGTCAAGTCTTCAACTCCTGAAAACTCTTCTCACAAGAATCTGACCAGTAAAACTTAACTTTCTTTTGAGTTAATCTGGACATGGGGGATGGAATAGATGAGAATCCTTCAAAAAATCTCCGGTAATAGCCAGCCAAACCTAAGAAACTCCTGATATCTGTGGAGAGATGGGTCTAGGCTAATTTCTCACCGTCTTAGTTTTTTGAGGATCCACTCTAATGCCATCACCAAAAATAACATGGCCAAGGAAAGCTACTGATCTTAGCAAAACTTTGCACTTACTAAATTTAGCGAACAACTGATGGGCTCTAAGAGTCTGCAATACTATTTTGAGATGGTTCGTATGATCATTTTCATTATTGTAGTAAACAAGAATGTCATCAATGAAGACTATGATGAACATGTCCAAGTACTTCTTGAAAACTCAGTTTATCAAGTCTATGAAGGCTGTTGAGGCATTGGAGAGATTGAAGGACATGACTAGAAACTCAAAGTGACCATACGGAGTTCTGAAAGCTATTTTCAGAATGTTACATTCTTTGATTCTGAGCTAATTATAGCCGGATCTGAGGTCTATCTTAGAGAAATAATTGCCACCCTAAAGTTGGTCGAACAAGTCATTAATCCTGGGAAGTGGATATTTGTTTTTTATTGTGACTTTGTTCAACTAGCGGTAGTTGATATAGATCCTAAGAGAACCATCTTTCTTTCACACGAATAAAACCGGTGCGCCCCATCGGGAAACACTGGGCCTGATGAATCCCTAATATAAGAGATATTACAACTGTTCTTTCAATTCTTTGAGTTCGACTAGAGCCTTTCTATGTGGTAGAATGGAGATAGGCTGAGTATCTGGAAGAAGGTCTATTTCAAAGTCAATTCCTCTTTCGGGAGGAACTCTGGGAAGATCTTTCAGGAACACATCTGGGAATTCCCTAACTATTGAAACTGACTCAAGATTAGGAGTCTCAGAGTTTGAGTTTTTGACTCGAACAAGATGGTAATACACCCCTTGGATATCATTCTTCTCGCTCTAAGGTACGAAATAAGTTGACCCTTAAGTGATATGGTACTACCCCTCCATTCAAGGACCGGTTCATTTGAGAACTAAAATTGAATTCATTTGAGAACTAAAAATTAACTACTCTATTGCTATAATCAACTAAAACATAGCATAAATAGAGCCAATCCATGCTGAGAATGACGTCAAAATCCATCATCTCTAGCTCTAAAGATTTATTAAAGTAACTTTTCGAGATACCATAATCGAATAGTTCCTATATACCCATCAGGCAATGATAGAATTACCCACAGGGGTAGAGACTGAGAAAGGCTCTACTAAGATTTTGGGACTGACTCCGAATTTGACAGCTATATAAGGAGTTATGAAAGATAGAGAAGCTCCAGGATCTAGCAAAGCATAAGCATGTAAATCATAGATTTAAAATGTACCAATAACCATATTAGGAGAACTCTCTTGATCTTGCTGGGACTGAAGTGCATAGAGCCTGTTTGGCGCCGCCTACTAGTGGCACTGGAAGTGGCCCTTACTGAGACGGGTAACCGAAATGAACTGGGGGATGATTATGCTGACTCTGTGAACCCACCTGAGCACACTCCCTAATTCTATAGCCTGTCTTACCACATCCAAAACACACATCACTGTCGTCTATACAAATACCCTGATGGTTTCTACCATATTTCTGACTAAAAGGATTTGTTCGAGCACTATTTATACTACCCTAAGTTTTAGAGCCCGGTGCCCTATCCTTATTATCATTTCTTAACTTGGGAATCAGAGTAATAGCCGAAGACAGAGCTGTGACTGAAGATATTAGGTGAAATTGAGGACGGTCACCTCCTTCTAACTTAGGCTGAGAAAAACTAAAACTACTTGGTCTATCCCTTTTTGTCTCCCTATCTTTCTCATTAGTCTTCTTTTACTCAATCTGTTGAGCATGGACCATCAACCTATACAAGTCCATCTCCTTAATTAGCATTGTGGTCCTAGACTTCTTGACCACACTGTCAAATATGCCTGACATAAACTTACTCATCTTAGACCTATTGTCAGCTACCACACGAGGAGCATACCTGGCCAACTAAGTAAACTTGAGGGAATATTCTTTCACACTCATGTTTCCCTTCCTCAGGTTGATAAACTCAAATACCTTATCCTCTCTGAACTTAAACGGAAAGAACCTATCTAAAAATCAGTAGCAAACTCTTCCCATTCTATAGGTCCTACGTCTGTGCCTCTGTCTACTTTCAACAGCTTAAACCATGTATGAGCTACATCTTGCAACTAATAGGAAGCTAACTTAGCACACTCACTAGAAGTTACCCCCATAATGTCTATTACCTTTTGCACCATGTCAAGGAATTCCTATAGGTCCTCCTCAGACTTGGACCTAAAAAATGAAGGAGGTTTCACTCGGGTGAAGTCCCGAATTCTAGCTGCAGCAGTATTGGCCACTGTGTTGGACTAAAAAGCAACTGTTCAAATATTCTGAGCTACCATGGAATGGTCTAGGGTGGTGAATACAACTCTAAATTCTACGTGAGAAACATTCTCACTCAGGGGATCTTCCTGAATTGGTGGAGGTGCTGGCTGGTTCCCAGTTCTTCTTCCGTTAGTCTTTTTGGAAGGCATGTTCTATAAACAAAAGGGAAAGTTGAATTAGATAGAGAGTTTAACTTGAGATCATACTCACTCGTACGATATGAATACTGAAAAAAGGATCTTTTCCTCAAATTCCTCATAGCTTCTTGCCCATAAGTGTGGCACGCTACGCACCCATGCATAAAACTCTACTTGACATGATTTTTAGACTTCCTAGGATACTTTAGAACCTTATTCTCTAATACCAAGTTTGTAACACCCTAGGGCTACACCCTAGGACTCACACGGTGCTTACGACCCCAAAGAAACACAAGCTAACCCATGACTGGTACCTGCTGTGAGCAATGAGTAATATTTATGAAACATACATGGAAGTAAAACTGATAATTCCATAAGGTTCATAATATTGAATCAAAAACTGAATGCATCTTTCGAATAACTGCTAACTGATAATGTCTGAGAAGCCTCTAAATATCTGAGGTAAAAGAGTTAATGGGACAAGCCCTAACTAACTTACAACTGTTGTCTAAAATAACTGATATACTGCAATAATATAATGGATAAATAAATATTGCATCCTCGATGGATGATGGCTCACTACTGTAGTTGCGGCTAATAGACAGATCTCGCTAAGTACGATCAGGAACCCGAGATTCCAAACTTATGATATGAGATATCATAATGCAAGGAGAGAGTATGCGTCTGTAATTTGAATGTACTGGTATTCTAGGTGAGGTTAGGATGATATGCATGGGTTTATATGCATGAGATAATAACTGACTAAATGAACATCATAAAGTAACTAGATGAGAATACATGCAAAACTGTAACTACTGAATATATTGAACATGCAATACTGCGCATATAGGTATACATTATGTCTCTGAGATTAAACTAAAATTGAGTACTCAATTCTTATGGGTGAGTAACTGATAACTAATAGACATGGTTTAGTAGAACTGACTGAGTTCTTTACTGAATACTGGGACTGAAACTGTAACTGTGGGAGTGCTTATCTAATCGACATACCCCGATATAGACTGATTTAGGGTCCAACCTCTGACCCCAGTTGGAAGGGTATTAGCACCTTGCCATACTATACTAACAATGTTGTGTCAACCCTAATCTAGTAGGAAGACTCACAAAATATATATATATAGTTGTGTCAACCCTAGTCTGGCAGGAGGATGACTTACCCTACGCTGGCTATGTAGTTCTGTAACTTAGGGATTGCTACTAAGGGTCAAACCCTATACTGGCAAGAATGCCCCCATCCCTAAGTTTTCTCGGTGCTGAATCCTACTCCCAACTTAACCGACACAAATCACTAGAATGTACTAAGCTTAATTGAACTTACGCTGATTCTATTAACTGTCCGAAAGTGACTGTTCGGAATACTATGGGATTATTCTACTACAATTGGAAACTAAGTAAGAAGCTAAATTTCAGGTATACAATACCCCCAGGACTCGATAGCATAAATAAAGGAACTATATCACAAGTTTAAAGCATTACAATTAGGATGTCATGCACAAATCATTCACATAGGCATTTTGACAAACACTTGGGGAGCATGATTCTTGAATATGAGGGAAATAACATGGGATTATCATGATTACAATATTCAATTCACAATTCATGGATTATGACATGAGGAGTACATGAATCAACACAGGTACTAGTTTATTTACTTGAAATTCATAATCTTCTTGGTCTAAAACCAATAAATCAACACATGTAGGAACACAATTCAATTTAAGAATATAAATAATAATTTAAGTCTTGTAAAAGGGGTTCTTAAACTTCAAGGGTGGAAGGAAACCTAAGGATGAACACCAAACATACCTTGACTTATGAATTTGTGAGGATTAATGGTGGATTCTTGAGATTTGATCATGAATTTGATGAGCCTAGGGTTTGTTCTTAAAAAAGAATTAATTTCGTAAAGAGTAATTCGTGAATAATGGGGCATATAATGCTCTTTTAGGTTTTTAATTCCATGTTTAGGACGAGTTTAGGGCCTTGGGAAAAGACCAAATGGTCCCTGGAAATTAAATCGCGAAACTGGGCGAAATCCTAATTTTTGGCTATGACGCGATGCGGTACAATCGTGTTGGGCCATTGGAAAACTGAAAACTACGAACTAGAACTTTGGAGTGATGCGGCGCCATCGCGGTACCTCATTGAACGCGATTTTGGCCCATGGCGCGATGCGGTGAAATCACATTGGGTTTACTGTAAAAGGACAAATGCGAAATAGCACATCAGCGTGACGTGGTGATTATCATGATGGCACACTGGAAAATGATGAATGCCATTTTGACCCTCACCACAACGCGGTGTTGTTTAATTTAAGACACTATCTTCTCTAAAAGGGTCATAACTTCTCACCCAGATATCGTATTTGGGAAAAATTGGTATCGTTGGAAAACTTATTCAATTTACTACAGTTTGGTGGATCTTGAGATGGGAAATTTTGTGTAGAGAAAAAATTATTCTCTCTTGAAGTTGACTAGAGCAACATTCTTAAACAGAATTAAATCAGTAAGTATTGTTTTGATTAGCCTAACATCTTAGCGTTATTTGAGACCTTAATGTGCATTGAACTGACTTATAAAGTTATCAAAGAACCATAATGTACTACGCATGAGCTTGAAACATGACTTTAGCATTGGCTTGAATTTTTTTCAGGGTATTACATATGCCCACAAAAAAAAGCTCACCACTTCACCGCAAATGACTGACGAACGAAGCCAATCCACCTAGAACTACATAGGAAATATAGGATTGCCTTCGATCCCTGTATCGCATGGGGATAAAACATCTTGAGATGGTTAGTGGATTGAGCACTTGCATGTAACTCAGGGATAAGTATAAAGTAATGAAAACTAAGTAATATAGTTCAACTTAATGTACATGTTTACATACGTGTGTGCATACATATATGCTTCTATAAAATACTAAGATAGGGAACAAGGCTTAGCATGCAACTTTAAAATATTAACCTGGGTTTTGTAGCTTAACCATAATTTATCAGTACCCACGGGCTATATGGGCTCTAGCTCTCACCCCATAGTCGGGCCACAATGCATGTAGCTGCATAAACTGGAAAATAATCTTATATATATGTATTAGGGAATCGAACCTCCCAACCATATACTACGGTGACTTAAGCACCCGATCATGTAATGTATTATGGGGGAATCAAACCTCCAAATCCTATAATAAGGTGGACTCGAACCACCTGGTCATAAGCAAGGAGACTCAAACGCTACAGTTATAAGCAAAGAGACTGGAACCCCAGGCCATTTAGAACACCTCGCTGGGAAATATGGTTTCCAATATTTGTCCCTTGGGATCACCATTTTCATAGCCCAGCTACACAATCCTTTTTAAATCCTATTAAAACATTTATCACATGTTCCCATTCATTGAACCATAATACACATTTAGGCATACACTAGTGGTATCGTCATACCAACTACACTTGCAAGGTAACACCAACATGCCATCATAATTCCATTTACTTGAGAAAACAATTCCCTTTGATCATTAAGATAAGGTTGGGGAAACTGACTCTCTTTGTTCATTAAATCAAACCATCATGTTTTAATAACCTCTTTACTTTATGCAATTGTTCCAAAAATAGTTTAATGCAATTTTACTCATACTCAAAACTATTTTCACAAAATTGAGTTGGGGTTATTACCAATTCAATTATCAATATTCACAAAATTTAGGGAAATCACAATCCTCTAGTTTATTCACCATACCCATACATCAAATTGATTTCAAAACCACCATTTAAGACTTAAATAATGCATATGTAAACATGAAACATCATATAAACAACAATCATTCAAACCCCTCAACCCATGTTCAAAAACCAACATCAAAACCACATGGATAACTATTCAAAACACATGTTTTCACAAAGTAATAGTTGGGGAAGAGTAGCATGCCTGAAATATCAAGAGTTATGGATAGAATTTTCCCTTGGGATCTCTAATTGATCTACTTCTTGGAAACCCTAAGTATCTTGCTTAAGATAATTTGCAAGAGTTTGAGTAGTTATTTTAATTTATTTTGGAGTGATAATAACACCCTAAAGGGGTTTACATCGTTGGTCATGATTTGGGGAAAAGGGGAAATATCCCAAGTGCCCTTAATTAAAAGCTGAAAAATTATCGTCAGCAACTATGAGTCAATATGCAACTCATAAGGACACATTACGGCTAGTCACCACGAGTCGCAGTCAAGACAGTAGCTGAAGGACCCTTCTCTGGTGACCCTAGTATATACACCATACGACTTGTGATGTGACCCTATGACTCGTAGGGTCCAAGTTGTAGTCAAGACAAAACTCTTAGGGCACACACTAGTTTGGATACGGATGGGACTATGCAACTTATTTAGAGTCTTGATGACTCGTTAGGAGCCATTCGTAATTAGGACAGTTTCTTAGGCTACCTTTACTGGGCACGCTATGATTGGGATCTTGTGACCCGTAATGACACATTAAGACTCATAGGGTGAGTCATAGTCAGGATAGTGAGTTTAAAAACTTAGAAATTTTTTTAGTGGCCAACACCTGGGGTGTCACAAACTCACATAATACTTAACCAACAACCTCTAGAACCATGTCACCCACTTCAACATACCATAAATATCACAAAGCAACTACGAGAAAAGTGAAAATAGTGAAAATGTAAAAGAATTGAAAAACAACCATGATGGTTGTTAGATCATCTACCATATAAACTTTCATTCATCATCGAACAGGTAAGAAAAGAGTTAAGTTTGTTGAGGAATTGTACATACCCATAGTACATGTCATATGAGGACTTTCAAGAAAATATTTGTTCACCCTAACTGTCAAAATTTTCCATTATTTCAACTCTTAAGACTACATTTCTATTATCCAAAATCAAGACTTCCCCAATTTTGATTTCAATAGTTAAAATATCTCTGAACGCAATAATTAAGTTAATTATAATCATAGTTGATAAGTCCAAATTGTACCTCAAGTAGAAATATAAAATAGCCATTGTAAAATATAGAACCCAACTATGTTGGGGCAAAATCCCATAGGGACTAAAGTGAAAACAATGCCTTATATGGTTATGTTAACTTTTAGCCAATTACTTCCATAAAAATGGGGGTTTGTTGAAAGTTTTCATCCTCTAAGTTCTAGATATTTAAGTAACATTGTTAAAGTTTTAGTTACTATAATCAAGTAATAGAGAGAACAAGGTTTGTGATAACCATGGCTTCATACTACAATTGGGTTGGTGACGATAATAAATTCTCCTAGTGCTAAGCATGCAGGGTTATTGAAGCTTTTAATATATCTGAACGTTTCTCAACCAACCTAATTAGATATACACTCAAATTATCTTAAACTATGAGTAATAAAAATGGAAAACTCAATAATTACTCTAAATTGGCTAATCTTATTACAACATTAACCATGAGATGAAAGTCAGAAATCCCAAATACTTATTATCAAATCTTTTTCTAGTTTAAACCTCTTTCTGAAGCAAGTTAATCCCAAGACATGTTAAAATATTTGAAACCATTCGAAATCAGTTAAAATGAAAGATTTGACAATACAAATAATGTCACTATTCGAATATACATCGATAATAGACCCTAGAGATGTTAATTTACCATGGATCCTACACTATAGATGTGGGGATTTTTAGCCACTCATATCTTTTGAAGAAAATATAGCAATACAAATCATAGATGAAGAATAACCATACAAAAATGAATCCAAGAAGTAAATTATCTTCAAATTGGAAGTAAAGTTGCTAAAAATGCCAAGAAAATATTTCAAGAACAATATTCATCTATTCTCTAAAATGACATATATGGAAATAATCCCTAACAGTAGCTATTTATAGTCTAGGGAACTTAAATCAGTATTCTTACCGTGTGTCTGAGGTAAAATTGATGATTCGTCAAAGGATTGACGCTTCATCAACTACACTATTAACTTGTCTTCAAATTGTTACTCATTCTACCTAAGCTTGATGTTAGGGTTGATGGCCCATCTAAGGGTTGATATTTTGTCAACTAGGTCATCAACTTGACTTTATGTTATCAATTATTCTACTTAAGGTTGATACTAGGGTTGATGACCCATCAGAGAGTTGACATTTTTTCAACTTGGTTTTATCTTGACACTCATTCTATTTAGGTTTTACACTTCAGTTGATAGTTCGTCAATGGGTTGACATTCCTTCAAGTAAGTCTTATGTTTCTTCTATTAGCCAAATTTGTACTATTTCTACCTTGTCACCTTTCTCTACTCATAAGAAGTAAAAACTATCAAATCTAATAATACTTGCTCAAGAACTTGCAACTTTTCATAGGCAAAAGCATCAAATGTTCCAGCAAGATGCAAGCACATCAACACCCTCAACTTCGAACATTTTCTTGTCCTTAAGATACAAAACAAAAAATTGAGATTCGATGTGATAAAAGTCGAAGGAGTGGAGCCATACTATACATGTACTTAAGCAACAAATTTTTAAGGAATACTATAGCAGCCACACAACTTTTGGACATTATCTCGCAAAAATATGACCACATTCTTTATTTTCTTTGAAATAAACCATTATGTATGAAACTATTCATCGAATTAACTTACAAGAATCTATGGATGACATTATGATATCAATGAACAACATTAGATATACATATGGAATCTAACCTAACAAACAGTAATTAACAGTGCTATCCAAATGGCCTTACTATGAAGAAGTCTCAGACACACAAGATCAAATTAAATAGGGACTAGAATCAAATCTCTCACTCTCACAATGAAGTTCAAACTATGCATAAGAAATATCATGGGATTGCCCTTATTTCCTATGCTTCGGCTTTTGGATAGTCGGACTAGGATCACTCTAGGACATTTTTTGGCTTGTAATGTAGGCTTAGAGGTAGGAATAGTACATTTAAAATTAGTGATTAAACCCTCTTTGGCACTACACTATTTTTCCTTCACTTATTACCAACTATTTTTTCTTCCTACTCTATATTTATTTATTCCTTTCTTCCACTACATGTGCCACTTTCTTCTCAATCACAAGACTTTTGCTTTTTTAATACAAATATTTTTTGTTTTTTTCCAACAAGAACACCCACTTTCATGACCCAATTTCCTGAGTCATGATGGTACCTACTTTACTCCACCACTAGGTGAGCCAAACTATAGCTCAAAAATGTAAGTAATGGGCTAATTAGTGTAAAATGGCATAAAAGCCAAAAATAAGCAAGTAAATGAATTACAAGCAATAAACCATAAAATAATAAAATAATAAAAGAGAAATAAAAGAGAAGTAATATCATCCCACGACCTAGTAAGGTCGGTACAAGATCCTCTAATCCAAAAGAATATGAGTACTATCATAGTCAATATACAATAGTCTCAAAAATAAAAAGACTATCCAAAAATATGGAGAAAAAGTCAAACCCGACTTTGAGAGCTCACCCTATGTCTGAACTTTGGCCAAAACTATCACTACATCAATGGTAGCATCTAGTACTCATATTTAAAGTAAAAAGGTAAAGAAGTATAGTTTGAGTACTAAAGCCATGGGTACTCAGTAGGCATCATTATCTGACTAAGCTAAACCATAATATAAATATAATAAAATTCTCAATAAATAAGTTACGAAAAAGAGGGAAAACCTAGAATAATGCTCCAATTACTGAAACTAAACACTCAAAATAATAATAATAATAAAGAATGTAGCTATGTCTAAATAACAGGGGGCCCATAAGTCCAAATGAGGCAACAATAAATAATCCAATGCGGGACTCCATAATCCCAGCGGGTGCAATCAAGAAGAATTAGTAACTATAATTAAACCAATTATCCATATCCCAAAATCATAACCATGGATATATACATATCATAAGCACCAAACACAAACTGGTTTCATTACCGTCATATATAACCTCTCAATGCTAGGCTTAATCAAAACTAGTACCTCATATGATGGACTTGAAGTGGAACTCCTATCATGTTCACCAGATTATAATGGGAAGTAATATTTTCAATGATGTCGGAATCAAATTGGTCTTAATATCATAAATTTCCAAACTTGAACCTATCTTATCATCTTTCCAAAAACAATTCTAGAATAAGCATTCATATGACTAAAACCTCCTTAAGGT
This sequence comes from Capsicum pubescens, assembly GCA_030864215.1. NCBI lineage: Eukaryota > Viridiplantae > Streptophyta > Magnoliopsida > Solanales > Solanaceae > Capsicum > Capsicum pubescens. The sequence goes on from CM061548.1 coordinate 290,158,858, forward strand.
CAAGAATGTACTTATAAATGACATGTAAAGGTATATAGATCTACAAGAAACTAATCAATAGTAATCTTGGCCTAAGGTGGGCCAGAGCGGCCCACTTCTAACCCCGATAATTCATTCTAAGGAAAGTTTAATCCCAAATAAGGATAATGTATAATATCTCACTAGAAGATGTTAAATAAGACTCATTGAGTCCTAAGATAGAAATTCTACCTAAAAAAGAGCAATTAATTCAATTATTTCTAATTATGGTCCTTTAATCGGCTAAATAATCCAAATTAAACTAGCATAATATCATATCAATACTATAATTAAATCCAATTTATGAGAAGGGTAAGCCTAGCCTACCTGGACGATGAAGAAAGCCTAATAAAGTATGCTAAATTGGTGATTTCCGCTTCCAAGAAGCTTCCACAAAATGCTATGCTATCAAAATGGTAATCTATGTATTATTATGAGAACAACGATATCTATATTGCATTTTTAGTAGGGACCTATAGTGGAAGCACACTTTCAAAATCATCAACACGTCCCTCTATACTCAAGGATCATTTACCCTAAAAAATGGGCAAATTCTGAGCTCAAATACCATAACTATCAACCCAACAAGAATCTAGGGATTTATAACAAAATTAGGGGATTAAACCATGAATTAATCAAAAACATATGAGGATTTTGAAAAAGAAAAAACTACTTTGAGCTCACAAACACCCCACGATATCCCAATAATTACGCTCTTAAATTCCCACACTCTAGGGTTTTTAGCTCTTACACTAGTGGAAATAGGGAGAAAATTGGGCAAATGAGGAATTTAATGACCGCATAGGTTTCGCTTAAGCAGTCGCTTGACCGCTTAAGTGGACAGAGCTAAATCGGTCACTTGATCCCTTAACCACCGCTAAAGCGGCAAAGTACCACTTAATTATTACCGTTGGGTCTGGACCTTCCGCTAAAGCGGATAAGTAGCGCTTTAGTGCGGCCTCCACTTTATCGGATGGGCTTTTACTTTAGCAATCTATCTAGGCAATCTATGGTCGCTAAAGCAATAAGCTGGCCACTAAAGTGGCCTCCGCTTAAGTGGCCAATAGTCTGCTTTAGTAGATGCATCAGCTGAAACTTGCAAAAATTTCAAGTTTCCACCGACTCCTCAAGATTCATCTGAAATGCTATAAACACAAACATACTATACTACCCTATTGAATTTGATATTCCAGACACAATTATACCCTCAAAATTTCTATCCAAGGTTATTTTGATAAAATATGGGGCCCACACCCATGGGATATTTTATCAAGTTCTAACCAATAGATTGTGAGTCTAAAAGCCTTGGGACCCAAAACTAAAGGCCAGCAAAGCCCAAAATTGATGTTTCAAAGCTGACTGAACGGTCAGAATTGGCATACGAGGTCATTAAAATAAAGTTTACACCCAATAGCCAATCCTTACCATTAAAGACCTTAAAATAGAAAATTGTCTCTAAAAACCAAACGAACTTCCAAGTAACTAACAGTCAACTCCAGCAAGTCACGAATGACTTGGGGAAGCAATAGAAAATCTCTAAATAGAAAAAATGTGTGGAAATATAGAAAATTACCTGGAAGGTCATCACAATGTAACTAAAGGATAAAACATATGAGGATATTGTTCCCTCCATCTTGCTCTCGATCTCCCAAGTAGCCTCCTCTACTAAGTGGTGTCTTCACTGATCCTTAACTAAAGGAATCTCCCTAAAGTGCAACCGCCTAACATCTCTGGCTATTATGAACATTATCTCCTCTACAAAGGTCAACCTTTCTTCCAACTAAACTGAGTCCCATCAAAGAACATGTGACTCATTAGGGATGTAAATCCACAACATAAAAGCATGGAAACTAAATGAACAACGGAAAAATTTGAGACAAGGCTAAATCATAATTCATATCCCAACCAAGCAAATGGTCTCAAAAGGGTCAAATATATTTGGGGTTGAGCTTGCATTTCTTCCCCAACCTCATCAGACCCTTCATAGGTGATACTCGAAGGAATACCCAGTCTCAAAATCTAAACATCAAGGCACGAAGTCTATGATCTGTATAAGCCTTCTTCCTACTTTAAATTCCATTCAGCCTATCTCGAATCACCCTAACTCTATCCAATGACTCTCAAAGCATGTTGGTACCGCAAGGCCTAACTTTATAGGTCTTAGACCATGAAATCAGAGATCAACAACGCCTACCATAAAGTGCCTCAAATGGTGCCATATCAATACTTAAATAGTAGCTATTATTATATGCAAACTCCGCCAATGTTAAGTTTTGCTCTCTCTGACCTCCAAAATCCATAACACAAGCTCATGCAATATCCTAAAGAACCTAAATAGTTTTCTTCAACTTCCCATTAGTCTAAGGGTCAAAATAAATGTTAAGATCCACTAGATTACCTAACTTCTCTTTAAAATCTCTCCAGAATCTAAAATTGAACATCGAGCCCCAGTTTGAAATAATATATATAGCCACTCCATGCTGGCATACTATCTTACAAACATAGATACAGGCTAACCTCTCGGTATTGAAAGACATCATAATATGAATGAAATATGTTGATTTGTTCAACCAATCTTCAAATACCCAAATACCGGTAGAACCATAAGAGTTGTGAGATAAATCATCACTAAGTCCATTATGATTAACTCCTAATTTCACTGAAGAATGGGAAATCTCTAAATCAGGCCTCTGATGCTCATCCTTTACCTACTGATAGCATAGGCAATGAGATACCAAGTATGACACATCTCTCTTTATGCCACTCCACTAATAGTATTGCCTCAAATCCCTATACATCTTAGCCATCCTAGGGTGAGTGGAGTATCTGGAGTTGTGATAGACATGCAATATCAACTAAATCAAGTCACCAACCCTAGAAATACAAATATATCTATAAAATCTCAGAATACCCTCAAAAACTATTGTAGCCCTCCTAGACTCACCTGAAATTTAAGGGGGGTGAATTGAAATTTTTCTGAGTAGATTACTGGCTTCTCACAGTTGACTTTCCTGCAGATCAGTGCACTTCACAAAACAAATTAGATTTAACACAATTAAGCAAATAAATAGTTAAACACAAAGTAAGGACACAGAGATTTATCCTAGTTCGGAACACCAATGTGGTTCCTACTTCCAGTCCCCTTGGGTTTCAAAGTTTCTTTAGATCGTTCAATGTTGGGCTCAAGTACAATGATGGGAAAATTTCTGAAGACTTATTTTTCTCTTCAGATCTTGTGACATAACTTCAATTGATGTTACAAAGTTGACTCGGTCCTACTGTTTATATAACAATTGTAAACTAAAAGTTACAAAGCCTTATGAGAATAAGATTGAGACACTTTGAATTTTCTTCTTGAAGTTACATAACCCATGTTCATCTTTATTCTTCTTCTTTTATAGTATTTTTCTACCATTTTTCATAAGGAAACCCAAGATATTTCTTCCCAATCAAGGATTTGAATTGATTCCTTGATTGAGGAATGTCACCTAATGTATGTCCAGATCAGATATGTCCATAAGTGGTGAAGTTTCCATAATTATACATGTCCATATCAGATATGTCCATGTAATGGTTATGGCCTTCCTTTTTTTTTCTTTATCTCCTAATTGATTTGGTCTACCGTGATTCTGGGATTGTGATCATTCTTCAATTTCTAAGATATTTGATTGATTTGCTTGCCATACTATTTGAATGTTATGATTCTCTTCTTCATGATTAGATGTTCTTTCATTATTGGTGCTGGTTACCTTGCTTGCTTTCATGTTAAGTTAGTCTTTTTGACCCTCTATATCTTCGGGTGAGATACCCTTTAATCTCCCAATATCCTTTTTATTTTTTTACTTGATCGTGATTGATCTGATTTTTCGTGACTTTTGGGGATGAGATTTTCCTTCCATTTATTCTCATTTTGACTAATTTATCTGGATTCCATGGATTGTGAATTGATGTCCTTCCAACATTAGTAGTCCTCAATATCTTTCAAAGATATACTTGTTAGTTTGTCATTATTAAAACGTAGACTTAGGAGGTTAACAATCTCCTGTAAAGATACACTTGTCAGTTAGACATTATTAAAATGTAGAATTAGAAGTCTAAAAATCACTCTCTTTTTGATAATTACAAGTAAGAGTAAACATCAGTTGACTTCCCTGTCTGTCATCTTGCTCCCCCTGACTTGTACAAATATTGATCTGACTTTCATGTAACATCAGTTGACTTGCTCTACTCCTTTTCCTGGTAGGCAACTCTGATGTTTCTACATAATAAAAAAGAAATAACACACAGGTAATATGCAAAAAAATAAATCCACACATAGAGATACACATGGATAAAGTAATGATGACTCCTCTTTCAGAAGAGGTATACCAAACAAATACATATATAATTTTTTTATTTAGAAAAAATTATGGTAAATTATTGTCCAAAATAGGACTTAAAGATCATTAATGCTGACAATATGAATCCTTTCTCTAAGGGAATGAAATCTTTATTCTAGGAGGGGTTTTGTGAAAATATTTGCTAGTTGATTTTCAGAGTCAACAAATTTTAGAGTAAAATCACCATTTTCTACATGATAATAAAATGATACTTAATATCAATATGTTTAGCCTTAAAATGACGCACAATATACTTAGATAAGCTAATAAAACTGGTGTTATCACACATAATAGGAACAGATTCAAAATATAAATCAAAGTCAAGAAGCTAATACATAATCCATAAGATATAAGTACCACAACTTTCGATTGCTATGTATTCAGCTTCAGTGGTTGAGAGAGCAATGGATGTTTGTTTCTTGATATGCCATGAGATAATGGAATCACTAATAATTTGACATGTTCCACTAGTGTTCTTTCTATTATTTTTATCTCCTGCGAAATCTGCATCTGAATAATCGATTAAATCAAAATATAAGGAGTATGGATACTATAGTCCAAATTTTTAAGTTCCTATTAGATATCGAATGACTTGTTTGATGGTAGTGAGATAAGACTCATTGGAAGTCGACTGGAACCTAGCATATTTACACATACTAAACATAATGTCTGTTCAACTTGTAATCAAGTAGAGTAGAGATCTGATCATCCCCCTGTACATCTTTTCACCAATTTTTTTTTTTTTGAATAAATCTGAATCAATGATTATGGATGGACTCATTCAACTTGCATGTGTTAAGCATATAGCTCAAATCTGAATCAATGCTTGTGGATGGACTCATAAGTGTTCCATGGGCCTTTCCTTTTTCCATACCAAACTTGTTAATGATTTATTTTGTATACTTGTCTTGACTGATGAAAGTGCCTTATGGATTTTGTTTGATTTTTAATCCCAGAAAGAATGTGAGCTTACCCATAAGACACATTTCAAATTCTCCTTTCATCAAATTAGCAAAATTCTCGCACATAGAGATGTTAGAACTACTAAAAATGATATTATCAACATAAATTTGAACAATGAGAAGATTTGAATCAAGCTTTTGTATGAACAGAGTTGTATCAATTTTACCCTTTGAAAATTGTTGTTAAGTAAAAAAGTACTCAATCTGTCATACCAAGATTTTGGAGCTTGTTTGAGGTTGTAGAGTGCTTTTGATAATTTGAAAACATGATTTCTATATGATGGATCTTCAAATATGTGGGGTTGTTTTACAAAAACTTCCTCTTGAATAAAGCTATTTAATAAAGCACTTTTTACGTCCATTTGATATAACTTAAAATATTTAAATATGACAAAAAATAATAAAATTTGTATTGACTCTAACCTTCCCACTAGGGAAAAGGTCTCATCATAATCAATACTTTTCTACAGGGAGTAGCCTTGAGATACAAATCTGATTTTATTTCTGATAACTTTAATTTCTTCATCTAATTTATTTCTATAGACCCATCTAGTTCCAATTACTAAGCAGTTTTTTTTTTTTGGGGGGGGGGGGGGGGGTTTCAACTAGAGTCCAAACTTGATTTCATTCAAACTAGTTCATTTCTTCCTTCATAGATTCAACCCATTATTCATCTTTGAGGGCCTCATCGATTTTCTTGGGTTTAATTTGAGAAACAAGGGCGACAACTTCTTGTATCCTCAATGATGCTCTTGTTTTCACTTTATCCTATGGATTTTTAATGATGAGTTCATTTAGATAACTAGTGTCGTGCTTTCACTTTTTTGGAACACTTGACTTTACAATTTCTGCTTTAAGAGTCAAATCTTGGGAGGATGTAGTCGACTTGTCTTGTGATGGCTCAAAGATTATGTTGTTACTTTCCTCAGATCGTAGACTACCCACCTCTTCTTCATTAGAACTCAAACTCATAGAGATGTGATTAGATTTATCAAATACAATATGCATAGATTCCTCAATACACAAAATTCTTTTATTAAAGGCCCAGTAGGCACGATTAGTGGGAGAGTACCCAAGAAAAATACCTTCGTCACTTCGAGGATCCAATTTTTCCAAGATATTATTACCTTTATTATGAATAAAGATTTTACATTTGAAAGGATGAAAATAACTGATGTTAGGCTTCTTTCCTCTCCAAAGTTCATAAGGCATTTTCTTTAGGATAGGTTAGATCAAGCACCTATTAATGATGTGACATACAGTGCTTACTGCTTCTGCCCAAAAATGATCTAGGATATTATGTTCTAACAACATTATCCTAGTAGTTTCCTGGAGAGACCAATTCTTCCTCTACACTATACCATTTTGCTAAGGGGTTTGAGCTGAAGAGAAGTTCTGAGAGTATTTATCCTGAGTACAATACTCCTTAAATGTCGTATTTTAAAATTCTTCTCTGTGATCACTGTGAACGTAAGTGATGAGGTGTCTAACTTCTATCTGTTCCTTTCTACAAAATATCTCAAAATTTGTAAAAGCCTCATGCTTATGATTATGGAACATTACCAAAGAAAAACATGAATAATCATCAACTATGATAAAAACATATCTCCTTTCACCGATGCTTGCAGTTTTTATGGGTCCCAATAGATCCGTGTAGATTGTTTGAAGAGGTTTGGTAGTGGAGACAATGTCTTTGACTTTGAATGATGTCCGAGTTTGCTTCCCCAATTGGCAGGCATCACAGATGTGATCCTTTTCAAACTATAGTTTTGGCAGATACTAGCATGCTCTAGCTTTCTGTGCCACCACCAAGTATCATTGGCTTTCACAGTGAGGCAAGTTAAGGCAATAAAATCAGGACTACTTAAAACATAAATGTTGTCAACGCATTCACCAAAGAGAGAGATGTCTCTTTTGTCGTGTTTAATTGAGAAATTTTCGGCTTTGAAGAGTACTTCAAATCCAGCATCATAGAGATGACTGATGCTAAGAAGATTATGTTTGAGGTCATCTACTAGATATACTTTTGTGAATTTGCATGATGAGCTGAGTTTTACTAGGACAACTCCGATGATGTTGCCTCTAGCATTATCATCGAACCTTACTGATCCCCCATTTATTTTCTCTAGAGCATAAAAATTTTCTTTATTTTTGGTTATATGTCTGGAACATTTTCTATCAATGACCCACATTCCTTTCTTATAGCTCTTGCTGACCTGTTCTTACAACACAAGAAGATCAGTTTTGTTTAGGTACCTAAGTTTTCTTGGGTCCTTGCGGGTTAGATGTGCTTCCTTTGGGCCTCCAAACCCACATACTTCTAGGATTATGCCTGTAGCTATATTATTTGTGCCTTCTCTATCCATATATAAAATAGAAAGGCCCTCGAGAAGAAAAGGAGATCTCTGCTATTTTAAACGATTCTGATAAGAAAATAGATTAGTTTTAAAAAGAGTTAGATTTTACAAAAATGTGACTAGGAGTTTTCTTAAAACTATTTAGCTTTATTTTTACATCATCAATCTCTTCATGAAGCAAGTCAATTTCAATTTGATATGCTTCGATTTATATTTGATGACATCTCTATTTTTTCTCAAGTTTTCATTTAAATCAGGCTTCACAACTTTTCTTTTCTTGAGAAAGTTTCTTATATTCATCTATAACCTTTTAAAGCTCGCCAGTTATCAAATCTAAGTTAGATTCAAGAATATTACAGTTGTGACAATCATGTATTCTTACCTCGCTAGATTCACCTATTACTATGATGCATATATTGGCGTCTTCTACTTCTTCTTCGGTTTTATCTTCATCATTCCAGGCTCCAAAGTTTTATTTCTTTTGTATGATCTTCTCCTTAACTTGGGACAGTTTTGTTTAAAGTGACTAGGCTTTCCACAGTAACAACAACAATCATCGTTCTTGTGGAATCATCTTTCTTGGCTCCTTGGGATCTCTCCTATCTTTGTCTCATGATTTTCCTTACTTTATGATTTATGAGAGCCATTTCTTCACTATTAGCATCTTTAAGAATGTCCACTTCTTCAGTTGGAGAAACATTGAAGGCTACTGCTTTCTTCTCCTCCTTGTGGTACCTATTAATATAATTTTTCTCATATGCAATAAGGTTAACTCGTAGTTCGTCATATGTAATATTGTGAAGATCTCTATCTTCCAGAATGTCAACCTTAGTTTCCTAAATCTTTGGGTGACTTTAAACCAGCTTCTGGCAGGATGTGTTGATAGATCATCCCTAGTGATTTTAGTTCGCACACAATCTTACTGAATCTGGTAAACATTATTTCAATGTTCTCATTCTTTTCCATTTTGAACAACTCATATTTATTGACTAGGGCAGCAATCTTTGACTTCTTGACTTTATAGGTTCCTTCATAGGTTACCTCCAATTTGTTCCATATTTCCTTTGCGGCTTCACAAGTTAATATCTTGTCATATTCTTTGTAATGCCCCAAATCTGGTACCCAGAATGCTACACGGTGCTCATGAATCGGAAGGACCATAAGCTAACCCATGACTGTATCAGTACCTGTATACTACATAATAAATTGTATAATGCAGAAATATAAACTAAAAGGCCATAAGGTTCAATACTGAGATGTAATATCTGATAAAAATATAACATCTGGTGGGGTATGAAATACCCAAAACAACTGAAATAAACTGTCTGAAACATACTATAGTCTGAAAAACCTCTAAATCATGACTGAATTATCTGAATAAGGAGTTGATGGGACATGTCCCCAACTAACTCCAACTAATATATAAATTAATGAGGTAATAAAGTAATGATCATGTCCTCAAAAGATGAGGACTCACTGCTAACTCTGACTGCTGAGATTGGAATCTACTGATGCTCTGGAGCTCATGTCTCTGAAACTATGGTATAAGACACTATAGCACAAATATGTCAGAACTTTGAATGTGTTGGTATGTATGTGAGGTAGGCTGAATGCATGGGGTTCATATGCATGAACAATACTAACTAACTGACTAATATGAATGTGAGAATTCATGCATGAATATATAACAACTATAACTGAGATCGTGATAACATGAATTTACTAATAACTAACATGACTAGTAACTGAGTTCTGATGACTGATATAACTGATAACATGAGTGACTATAATTCATGCATGAATACATAGTAACTATAACTAAGATCGTGATAACATGAATTTACTAATAACTAACATGACTAGTAACTGAGTTCTGATGACTGATATAACTGATAACATGAGTGACTGTATCTGACATTCCTAAATCTGATGGAACTAGCTGAGTTTTGTACTGATCTAAGTTGACTGTATCTGATAGTCCTGAATTCTGTAGAACTATCTGAGTTAAATTACTGAGACTGAATAACTATATCTGATAGTCCTAATTTTTTTAGATGAGTTAGGGTCTAATCTATAACTCCAATTGGAAGGGTGTCAATACTGCGCCACCAGTAAGGAAAAGCTGTGAGTGAACCTCATCTGAGAGTGTCCCTAAAAGAAAATGGTGGGACCCTCATCTAAAAGTTCTTATCCATCTCTTCAACCCTCATCTGACAGTGTTGATGTCTCAACCTATGCTAGTTATATAGTTCTAGAATGCAAGGATGACTTATAAGAATCATACCCTCATCTGATAGTGTGTGTTACCATCCTTGGGTTCACTCGGTGCTAATTTCTACTTCCATATGAAAAGACACTGTACATGAATTACTAAACTGAACTGGACTGAGTTAACTGAGTTTTGTTAACAGACAAAATACTACTGAGATTTTTGTATTACTGAGGTTTCTAAGATTACTGGGATTTCTAAGTTTTACTGAGTTTTCCTGAGTCACATGACTAACTAAATTCTACTAAACATGGCTTGACTGAGGATATAGTGAAAACATGACACTGGATCTAGGCACACAAGTAAATTATCGAGTACAAGTACCCCCAAGACTCGATGAAAATTAACTGACAAAGCATGACTTTCTTGAATACATGACAAAATCACAATCCATAATTCATTTATTGAGGCATTTCATCAAACATTTGATATGCATAAATTTGTACATACATGAGGATTGGATAATATCATACTAGTTAGGCATTTTTCCTTCACATAGGCATTTAATCAAAAACATGGTAAGCATAGTATATATCGACAACATTATACAACAAATAAACATCATGATTCAACTCTAATTTCATCATCACAATACACTACAAAACTATCTGAACCATCTGGAAGAGCTAAGATTGGAGCTGAGGTGAGTCAAGTCTTTAACTCCTAAAAACTTTTCTCGCAAGGATCTGACCACTGAAACATGACTTTCTTCTGAGTCAGTCTATACATAGGGGATGCGATAGAAGAAAATCCCTCAACAAACCGTCTGTAATAGCCAGCCAAACCTGAGAAACTCCTGATGTATGATGGAGAGATAGGTCTAGTCCAGTTTCTTACCGCTTTGGTCTTTTGAGGATCTACTATAATGCCATCATCGGAAATGATATGACTAAGGAATGCTACTGACCTGAGAAAAAATTTTCACTTACTGAATTTGGCGAACAGCTGATGATCTCTGAGAGTCTGAAGTACGATTCTGAGATGGTCTGCATGATCACGCTCACTGTGGAAATAGACCAGAATATCATCTATGAAGACTATGATGAACATGTTCAAGTACTGCTTGAACACATGGTTCATCAGATCCATGAAAGTTGTTGGGGCATTAGTAAGACCAAAGGACACAACCAGAAACTCAAAGTGACCATACCGAGTACGAAAAGCTATTTTCGAAATGTCACATTCTCTGACTCTGAGCTGATGATAGTCGGATCTAAGGTCTATCTTAGAGAAATAACTAGCACCCTGAAGTTGGTTAAACAAGTCATCAATTATGGGAAGAGGATACTTGTTCTTGACTATGACTTTATTGAGCTGACGGTAATCAATACACATTCTGAGAGAACCATCTTTCTTGCGTACAAATAAAACTGGTTCACCCTACGGGGACACGCTGGGCCTGATGAACCTCTTATCTAAGAGATCCTTCAACTACCCTTTTAATTCTCTAAGTTTTATTGGTGTCATTCCGTATGGCAGAATAGATATAGGCTGAGTATCTGGAAGAAGATCAATGTCGAAGTCTATTTCCCTTTCGGGAGAAATTCCTGGAAGATCTTCAGGAAAGACATCTGAATATTCATTCACTGTTGGGACTGATTCAAGACTAGGAGTTTTGGAACTAGTGCCCTTAACTCGAACAAGATGATAGACACATCTTTTAGATATTACTTTTTGTGCTCAAAGGTAGGAAATAAGCTGACCTCTGAAAGCGGATACCACTACCCTTCAAATCTAGGATGGGTTTATCTGGAAACTGAAACTAAATTATTTTATTTTTGTAGTCGAATGTGGCATAGAAGGAATGAATCCAATCCATATCGACAATGACATCAAAATTAGTCATCTCTAATTCAACTAAGTCTGCTGAACTGACTTTTTAAAATATCATAATCGGGCAGTTCCTGTATACTCGCCGAGCTATGATGGTTTTACCTACTGGGGTAGAAAATAAAAAGGGCTCTGCTAGAATTTCGGGCAGCTAACTCAGCACTCTCAACAGCTGACACCCCCATAACATCAGTAACCTTCTGAACCTGATCGATGAATTCCTGAGGGTCCACATCTAACTTAAACCCAAGAAAAGATGGAGGATTCATTCAGGTGAAGTCCCGAATCTTAGCTGTAGCTGAATTGGAAACTGGGTTGGCCAGAACGATAGCTGGTCATTCATTCTGAGCAGCAACTGACTTGGCAAGAGTAGTGAATGTAACTCTGAACTCTGCATGAGAAACATGTTCGGCCAAAGGTACTTCGGGGTGAGGGGCTGCTAATTCCCGTTTCTTCTATTTGGAGGCATGTTCTATAGAAGAAAGGGAGAAATGGATTGGACTGAGAGATTGACTTAAGACTATGTTCACTGGCACGACATGAATACTGAAAGAAGGCAAACTGTTCCCAAAACATCTTATAGCCTCTTGCACATAAATGTGGCGCGCAATACACCCATGTACAAGACTCTACTAGATATGACTTTAAGACTTCCTAGGACACTATTGAACCTTAGGATTTGATACCAAGTTGGTAACTCCCCGAATCTAGTGCCCAAAATGCTACACGGTGCTCATGACCCCAAAGGACAACAAACTAAACCATGACTGATAACTGTACCTATATACTGCATAATATATTGTATAATACGGAAATATGAACTAAAAGGCCATAAAATTCAACACTAAGATGTAATATCTGATAAAAATATAAAATCTGGGTGGGGTATGAAATACCCAAAATAACTGAAATAAACTGTCTGAAACATACTGTAGTCTGAAAAACCTCTAAATCATGACTGAACTGTCTGAATAAGGAGTTGATGGGACATGTCCCCAACTAACTCCAACTAATAAATAAATTAATGAGGTAATAAAGTAATGATCATGTCCTCGAAAGATGAGGACTCACTACTAACTCTGACTGTTGAGACTAGAATCTATTGATGCTCTGGAGCTCATGTCTTTGAATATATGGTATAAGACACTATAGCACAAATGCGTCAGTACTTTGAATGTACTAGTATGGATGTGAAATAGTCTGAATGCATGGGATTCATATGCATGAACAATACTAACTAACTGACTAATATGAACATGAGAATTCATGCATGAATACATAGTAACTATAACTGAGATCTTGATGACATGAATTTACTGATAACTAACATGACTGGTAAATGAGTTCTGATGAATGATATAACAGATAACATGAGTGATTGTATCTGACAGTCCTGAATTTGATGGAACTAGCTGAGTTTTGTACTGTTCTGAGTTGACTATATCTGACAGTTCTGAATTCTGTAGAACTATCTGAGTTCTATTACTGAGACTGAATGACTGTATCTGACGGTCCTGATTTCTATAGCTGAAACTGTGGGAAGTATTTATCTAACCGATATGCCTCAATTAATGCATTATAGCTGAGTTGGGGTTCAATCTGTAACCACAATTAGAAGGGTATCAATACTGCACCACCGGTAAGGACAAGCTGTGAGTGACCCTCATCTAACAGTTTCCCCAAAAGAGAACAATGGTGCCCTCATATGACAGTGTTTTTCCACCTTATTAACCCTCATCTGACAGTGTTGATGTCTCAACTTATGAAGGCTACATAGTTCTGGAATGCAAGGATGACTTCTAAGAATCACACCCTCATCTGATAGTGTGTGTTCCCATCCTTGGGTTCACTAGGTGCTAATTTCTACTCCCATCTAAAAAGACACTGTATATGAATTATTAGAATAAACTGGACTGAGTTAACTGAATTTCATTGACTGATGGAATATTACTGAGATTTTTGTATTACTGAGCTTTTTGAGATTACTGGGATTTCTGAGTTTTATTGAGTTTTCCGTAATCACATAACTAAATGAAATACTAAACATGGCTTGACTGAGGATATCATAAAAACATGACACTGGCTCTAGGCACACAGCTAAATTGTCGGTTACAAGTACCCCCAGGACTCGATGGAAAGAAACTGACAAAGCATGACTTTCTTGAATACATGACCAACATCACAATCCATAATTCATTTATTGAGGTATTTCATCGAACATGTGATATGAATAAACTTGTACATACATAAGGATTGCATAATATCATACTAGTTGGGCACTTTTTCTTCATATAGGCATTTAATCAAACACATGGTAAGCATAGTATCTGTAGACAACATTATACAACAAATAAACATCATGATCCAACTCTAATTTCATCATCCAAGGGTTTAATCATAGGTTCATATAAATCTACACCTATACTAATAAATCCACATAAAATTAATCACCTAACATGGATTAGAATTCAATTGGTCATTATCAACATGAACAAAAGCAAACACAACATGAAATTCATAAAGAAATTCATACACTTAAACTTTGAAAATAGATTCTTGGGCTTCGTGGATGAAAGGAGTCTATTAATGAACACTACGCAAACCTGGTAATGCGTTTCTTGAAGTTCTTGAACTGTAAGAATTTTAATCTCTTAGTTCTAGAAGAAAATTTGGATTTTGTTACTTAAGGATTGCTCTTAGGGAGAAAACCTTAACTTTTGATGTTGTGGAAGAATAATGAGTTTTTTAGAGCTTTGGTGAGATATTACTAGGTATATAAATGGGTGGTAAAATACCAAAAAGCCCCTTTAACAAAAACTTAAAATTAACTAAACGGGATATGCGACAGTCCGTTACTGTCTCGATGGTCTGTCGCTGGCTCGATGGTCAGTCGTTTCAACCGTCGCACGTGGACTAGTAAAAGGACTCACTGCCTAAGTAGGGATGGCTTGGGCGACAGCCCCTCGCAAGTTCGATGGTCCATCAAGCTGTCCGTCATACCTTATCCAAAAGGTTGCCTCACTGTCTTGGCTGTGATGGTCAAGGCAATGGTCTGTCGCTAGATCGACAGTCCGTCAACCTGGCCGTCACACCTAGGTGATTCTGATATCTCTCGGAAAAATGTCCATAACTTTTCACTCTGATACCAAATTTAGATGAAATTGGTATTGTTGGAAAGCTAATTCAATTTCCCACATGATAAAAGTGAAAATCTTAAAAATTCCATACGTACAAAAGTGGATTCATCTTTCAAAGAAATCTTCTAACATTCTTCGGATAATTTCAAGCTAGGAAAAAGTATGGGGTATTACATTCTTCCTCGCTAACTACAAATAAAAGTAAACTTATAGCTCATGCATTAGTTTGAATTACCTCTTACTATTTTTTGGTGACCTAAATGCTTTCAAGATCTTCTATGTCAGAACTGCTAGAATCTTTGTCTTTGTCCTTTAGCTTCTCCTAGAGTCCTGGAATTAGCTTTGGACCTTTCTTAATGGCAACCCAGGCTTGGAAGTCATTTGATTAAACAAAGATTCTAAACCTGTTCTTCCAGTAAGAGTAATGTTGTCCATTAAAGTATGGTGGCCTTGTGGAGGAATGACCATCTTGAAGAAGAGCACCGGGAATTTTATAATTTGCCATTTGACCTTTGCTCACTTTGGTTAAGCAATGTTGTTGGTGAGACTTGCTTTGACACCAATTGAAATTCAAGAGGGGAGAATTGAAATTTTTCTATGAGTCGACTACTGACTCCTCATAGTCGACTTGCCTACAGATCAGTGCACTTCATAAAACAAATTATATTTAACATAATTAATAAAATAAATAGTTTAACACAAAGTAAGGACACAGAGATTTATATTAGTTAGGAACACCAATGTAGTACCTACTTCCAATCCCCTTGGGTTTCAAAGTTTTCTTAGATCATTTAATGTCGGACTAGAGTACAATGATATGAAACAAGTTCTAAAGACTTATTTTGATCTTATGACACAACTTCAGTTGATGTTACAAAGTTGACTCAATCCTACTCTTTATATAACAATTGTAAACTAAAAGTTACAAAGCCTTGTGATACTAAGATTGAGACACTTTGAATTTTATCCTTGAAGTTGTATACCAATGTCCATCTTCAGTCTTTTTCTCTTATAGTCTCCTGTTGCCATTTTTCATAAGAAAACCCAAGAGATTTCTTCCCAATCAAGGATTTGAATTGATTCCTTGATTGAGGGATGGCACCATAATCTATGTTCATATCGATATGTCCATATGTAGTGCAGTTTAAACAATTATACATATCCATATCAGATATGTCCATGTAACGATTATGGCATTCCTTTATGTCCTGATTGATTTAGTCTGCCGTGATTCTAGGATTGTGATCCTTCTTCCATTTCCAAGATATTTTATTGATTTTCTTTCTATACTATTTGAATGTTGTTATCCTCCTTTTTCATGATTGGATGTTCTTCCATTTTTGGAGCTGGTTCCCTTGCTTGCTTCCATGTCGAGTTAGTCTTTTTTATCCTCTATAACTTTGGGTAATATACCCTTCAATATTCCAATGTCCTTTTTCTTTTACTTAATCGTGGTTGATCTGATTTTAGGTGATATTTGGGGATGATATTATCCTACCATTTGTTCTCATTATGGCTAATTTACTTGGATGTTGTGGATTGTGAATTAATGTCCTTCCAACATTAGCAGTCCTCAATATCCTTCAAAGATACACTTGTTAGTTTGTCATTATTAAAATGATAACTAAAGAGGCTAACAATATCCTGCAAAGATACACTAGTTAGTTAGTGATTATTAAAACTTAGACTTAGGGGGCTAACATCACCTCTCAACACCTGATCTCAGATGATACAAAGTCCCCTATTCTTAAACTAGTGACTCTGAATCAGCTCAAATAAGGTAGACCTTGCCTCAACACTAGAAAGGATCCTCCTTCAGTCTAAAATATCAAGTTGCATTGTCAAATTGGATAAGAACTAAATATCTTAAACCAACAGCCTTTCAAAAACCAAAATAGATCCCAAACTACCCCCCCCCCCCCCCGCCTTCGGGCTTAAGGACTCTCCTACCGTATTCTCCTTGCCCTGATGGTACAGAATAGAGATGTCATTGTCATTCAGAAAATCCATCCATCTCCATTGTCTGGAATTAACCTCTCTATGAGTTATAAGATGCTAGAGTCTACGGTGATCAGTATAGACATCACAGTGAACACCGTACAAATAATTCCTCCAAAACTTAAGTGAAAAAACTACTACCACCAACTCTAAATCATGAGTGGGGTAGTTGTGCTCGTGACATTCAGTTGCCTTGACTCATAAGTAATAACTTGACCATTATACATCAAAACACAACCCAAACCAACACAAAAAGGATCATAATACATGGTGAATCCCTCACTCTTAACAAGAAGAGCCAATATATGAGCTGAAGTGAGATGTCCCATAAGATTTTTAAAGCTCGAATCATACTCTTATAACCACTATAAAGGAACTTTCTTCTGATTTAATTTGGTCATAGGAGCTACAATAGTAGAAAATCCCTCAACAAATTGCCTATATTAACGAACAAAACTAATAAAGCTACTAACCTCAGATAGAGATGTAGGCCTGACTCATACACGAATAGACTCAATATTTATGAGGTCCACCATAATTCCATCCATAGACACCACATGTCCAAGAAATGTCACCGACTCAAGCCAGAACTCACACTTTGAGAATTTTTCAAAAAGCCTATGATCTCTCAATGTCTAGAGCACAATCCTCAAATATTACATATACTCTTCCCTACTTCTCGAATACTCAAGAATGTCTTAGATGAACACGATCATGAAGGAATTCAAATATGGTATGAACACACGATTCATCAAATCCATGAACACATATAGGGAATTGGTCAACTCAAAAGATATAACTAAGAATTAATAATGGCCATAGTGAGTTCTAAAGAATGTCTTTAGGATGTCGTCAACCTGAATCCTCTATTGATGGTAACCAAAACTTATGTCATTCTTAGAGAACACTACTTCTTCCTAAAGCTAGTCAAACAAGTCATCAATACGAGGCATAGGATACCTATTATTCACTATCACCTTACTTAGCTACCAGTAATTAATACACATATGCAAGGAACCATCTTTCTTCTTCATAAAAAAAAATTGAAACACCCCAAGGTGATACACTCAATCTAATGATACCTATAATCAAAAGATCCTGAAGTTGAGAATTTAGCTCCTTAAGCTTAGTATGAGCCATATGGTAAGGTTTCATAGAAATAGGTTGGGTTCCTAGCTCAATATTAATAATAAACTCAATATCACGCTCAGGAGAAAGACCAGGTAGATCGAAAGAAAGCATATCAAGAAAATCAAGAACTATAGGAACAGAGTCAAGTGAGTGACTCTTCACACTAACATCACAGACATAAGCAAGATAAGACTCACAACCCCTTGATATAAGTCTCTAAGGCCAAACATAAGAAATAATCCCCATCGACTGCCAACATAATGATCCCTACCACACAACTACGGGTACGAAAGGCATGGATATGGTAACAGTCTTGGCAAATTAACCCATGATTGTATGATAGGGGTATAACCATTCCATTCTTAGAATAACATCTAAATCCACCATATCTAATACAATAAGATTAACCTTAGAATAAAACTCTTAGTCAATCATAATATATGATATATAAAACTCAATTCACTACTAAAAAATCACCCATAAAGTATAAACACATAAAGACATAACTAAAGAATCCCAAGTCAACTTCAATTGCGGTGCATAATAAGCAGAAATATAAGAATAAATGGATCTCAAATCAAATAAAGAAAAATTTGAATGATGGCACACTGAGATGATACCTATAATAACAACATTCAAAGACTCTACCTTCTTTATACAATGAACAACATATAAATAACCTTGCCTACTACCTAGCTGGTCGCCTGAGTAATTGATAACGCTCAACTTACACATCAATTTAAGTGCAGGGAGGTTGTCATCAATATATTTACCCTACTTTGGAGTCACGATCAAATCCACAAGGAATAATGTGAGTGGAAATCAAGTTGATTCAAAATAATAAACACGAGTTAAATTTAAACCAACGTTAAACAAATAAAAAAATAGGGGAGATAGATATCTACACTACTATTTCTTTTTGAGTTTTTCTGGTATAAATTTAGGACTACATTAGACTTTTAACAATTATGTACAAATCTTGGGATTATGCATTACTAAGGGATTGATATGTGAGTGTTAGAAATCAACATTAATTTAGCAAGCCAAATATAAGTAGGTTTGGTTATAGGTTTCGATGCTAGTCTTTCAACAAAACACTAAACTTTCACCCATTGATTTTGTCGAATACCTAATAGGTGTGTTCAACAGTTGGTAACTACAACCTCAATCTAGGCATCCCTATTTCTAGGATGATACTCATGGTGTAGTCAATCTCACATTCACCCTTATGTCTAAGATAGTGAGAATTTAGCGAACTACACACACAATTGTCTATCATTTCTTTGGTCTCCACATCCCTCTTTCGAGGATGATATGGATTCCTAAACTTCACTTAAAACCCTTCTTTCGAAGATAGATTCAGGTTTTCTAGAGCATGAAACTTTCACTTATCATACCCATATGGGTATTTAGTGCTTTCACCCATCAAATCCCAACCAAGTTAGTGTATTAATGATAGAACCCATAAATATGAACTACTCAATAGAAACTAATCAATAATAACCCATACACACTTTAATCCCTATTCACACATAACCCCAAGAGGAGATATAGCTACACATAAAATAAATAAGCAAATATATACCCTTAATCTCAATTGAAATAATTTATTGAAGATTAAGTGAATGTTACTTCAAAATTTTCACTCCCACAAATCAACAATGGAAGTGACCTAAACTTCCACTTAGAAATTCTCCAATATATTCTTTGCCCAAAAATTATATAATATTTTATTCTCCAAAAATGAAGGCTATAAATTCCAAGGACTAAAACCTAATAATTGGGGAAGATGGAATATGATTTTCTTATCAAGGGTTTGGATTCTTTTGCCAAAATTAGGATCAGCCACATACATTTCTAGATTTTACCTTGGGCTGAACTCTTTCGCTAAGTTGCGATTGTGCCTGCGGCTTCTACGACCGTGATAGGTAAATATGACTGTGATGTATTGACCTTGCTTGACTGTCGTGATCGTGGTCAGCAAACTGCGACCGCGGTAACTGAGGCCTTTCTATTTTATGTCTTCAGATGCACTTTCTTGGTCCCTTTTTGATCATTTTGAGCTCCATTCCATATTTTCCATCCCTTCAACTCTATGCCTGCAAAGAGTGGATATTAGTGCATTTACTCACAACTATTTCTTTTTTATTCATCCAAAACAAGGTAATGTTTATGAATGTTGAGTGTGAGTGAGTGGTAAAATCACCACTTATCAGTGATCACCCATCATACCTGAATAAGGACCTCTATGATCACCCTGGGACCACTCAACAACCCTACATACTACTTTTATCTATGGGTAGAAATTCCTTAATTGATGGAACACTGTGTGTTATAGGTACAACTATCCCATGCTTGGTTCACTCTCCAGAGAAATAACCAAAGTCCCCAAATTATAAACTTTATAGGAACTAAAATATATTAAGTAGATTTGATTGACCCAGAAAACCCACCTTGGTGGTCATGGTTTTGGTTAATTGGAAATCATAAAGGGTACATAGAATCGCTTAAACCTATATATGGTTGGCTATGGACAAAAATTGTAAGTTATTATTGGCATAACGAAACCACAATTAATGGACGTGGTTAATAAATGGTTAATGGGTTGTATGGTTTCTTGGAAATGGTTTTAATTGGGCAATAAATATGGGGTGTGTAGAAAATCTATGAAAGGTGGAGGTATCGAGGGGATCAAAACTAGAAACTCATATTTATTGATGTGAGATTTAGTCTTGGTGACCGTGTGCATGAAGTCACACTTTATATTTGGAGGATGTACTAGTCATTCCATATTTTCTTCCCTATTCATGTGTCTTCACACATTTTGTCCCTTTCAGCAGGGAGAGCTGAACCCATATAGCCTGTGGGAGGTTTAGGATAATAGAGCTACATAGTCTAGGTAAACGTTTTAATGCCATGCTAAACTCGGTCTTTTTTCCCAGCATGGTTATATTATATGTATGTTTGTGTTCATATGGATGGTTTTACATGGTTTATAAATGGTATTATTTTATCATTATCTTGAGTTCATGCTAGCAATCACTCTCTAGCCCATCTTCAGGCGGCTATATACCCATGCTATGTAGGAACCAACCATACTACTCTTCCTATATAGTTATTTACTTGGGAATAGTTGTTCGATTAAAGTGGTGAGCTTCCATCTTTTTAGAAGGCTCTATTTTATGTTATGGATATTTTTATACATTTTGCTTTATATCTGGATATTGGTTTTGGCTATGGTTGGGGGTATGTCCCAACCGGATATTCTTACTTTTTTTGTTAGAGGTTTTGTGGTACTGCTATGGGTTAGAATGGGTTGGATCCGTATTAGGGTAAGCCCTTAATATTGGTATTGGAATTGGGGATGACATCATTAGACATAATTTCCCATTGTTCCATCGTATTTCATTTTGGGTTTAATTATATTATATTTTGGAACTTATTTGGTTTTATCTTAGTTTATGACCTTTGTTTCAGTATTGGTTTTGCTTGGTGGTTTGGTCGATATGATTTGGTATGATGGGATGACTTGGTAGGGTTGGTCTAGGAATAAACCTAACCCAAAGTTAGTGCTTGTCCAGTTATGCTATCTTGTTATTTGTTTGGTACTGAGCTGACTCAAGGTATGCTAATGGTGGTTGGTTGGGTAACACGGGGTGGTGCCAAATCCGTGTTGGACTTGGGATGTCCATTACGATAAGGCCCCCGATCAGGTCATGTCAAGCTAGTATTAGAGCTTTAGGTTCATGGTTAATTGGGAGTCCATAAAGCCGTATTAGGTAGAGTCTTTTTTAGAGGTGTGTAGCGTGCCACACTCATAAGAGAGAGGCTACAAGGAATTTAGGAATGTTTCACTTTCTTGGTATTCTATTTTTAAGCCTGGAGTCTATGTCCTGAAATTATTCTTTAATCCTTGGTTGTTAACTTTTTAGATCATGCCTCGATGATCTCGAACATAAAGAAACTCTTCAGTCCTATCTAGGGATAATTTTGATGGGGTACATCCTGTGTCTGGAGTTCATCTTTGATCTCAGGGTCCTATCCCTGATAGTTTTAGAGTTTCTCTGATTACTACTAGTCCCTTTCAGGGTGAGGTGACTAATGCAAAATTTCGTCAGTCGATTCATACTATTGCTAAATTAGTTGTTGCTCAAGATGAGCATGATGCGTCTGGTGGGTTGTCTATTGAGGCCATAAGGTTTGGTCTATTTATGAAATTGAATCCTCCTACTTTTATTGGTGTAAAGGTGGAGGAGGATCCTTAGGGTTTCTTGGATGAAATGGAAAAGATATTTAGGGTGATGTAGGACACTAATGTGGAAGGTGTAAATTTTGTAGCTTATCATCTCAAGGATGTTGCGTACAATGGTATGAAGAGTAGGATAGGGATAAAGGAAATGTAGAGGAGTCATCCTTACGGGATGCTTTTTCTAGAGCTTTTTTGGATTATTTCTTTCCTTAAGAGATTAAAGAAGAAAATATGGAGAAGTTTGTGAATTTTAAGCAAGGGAGAACGCCTGTCAAGGAATATGCCTTGAAGTTTCATCGGATGTCAAGGTATGCTCCTGATTTGGTGGCAGACATGAGAGTGAGGATTAAAAATTTTGCTTCTAGGTTGAATCAGGATTTGATCTTAGAAAGCAAGTCTACCTTGTTGATTAAAGATATGGACATTTCTAGGCTTACTATTATTATGTAGCAGGTAGAGTATGAGAAGAGAAAACAAGAGAAGTTTGGAGATCGACAGGGTGAGAGGAGCAGGTTTTCTAATCAGTGAGGTTCTCAATCTCAGGGTAGTCAGGATGATGGAAAATGGCAGAAAATAAAGTGAGGGAGTTGTGGTTGCTTCTTTAATACTGGCACTCCTTACCCAAGGTGGCCAGGTGATAGGGGAAGAGGGTTCCCAACCTTAGGCAAGTGGGAGTCAGTCGATTTTTTATGCCCTATGTGTCAGTTCTATGGTTGTCCTTATTGGGCAATAAAGGAAGGGAAAATGCTTCAGTGTGTCCACGCAGGCCATCAGCTCAGGTATTTTCCAATTAATAAGGTTGCTACAGGAGCAAATAAGGTATCGGTGGCTTTATCTTCTTTTTATGCGCCCAGTGGTACCGCATCTACTTCTATTACTACTCCTAGTTCCAGTGTTGGCCGGAATAGGTTGTATGCTTTGGCATCCCGATAGGAATCTGAGGTATCGCCTGATGTTGTTACTGGTATGTTATAACTCTTTTTTGTGATGTGTATTATTTTCTTGTTTTGAGGTCCACTCATTCCTATGTGACCCTATTTGTGGATGCATGTATTTTTTTTATCCTGAGGTTATTTTGAATCTTTTTTCTATTTCTACCCCAATAGGTGACTCGGTTATTGCTAAGAGAATCTACAAGGGGTGTGTCATATCTGTTGGTGGCAGGAATACTTTGGTGGATTTGTTTGAACTTAAGATGACAGATTTTGATGTTATTCTGGTGATGGATTTGATATACTTTTGTTATGTATCCTTGGATTGTCAAACCCATAAGGTTGTCTTTAGGTTTCTCGGTGAACTGGTTGTAGAGTGGGAGGGGGTTCTCTAGCTCCTAGGGGGAGGTTTATTTCTTATCTTAGAGCTTAGAGGTTAATCTCTAAAGGTCGTCTCTACCATTTGGTCCGGGTTACTGATTCTAACTCGAAAGGTCCTTTTTTACAGTCAGTCTCGATGGTAAATGAGTTTTCTGAGGTCTTTCTAGATGATCTTCCTGGTGTTCCTTCATATAGGTAAATAGATTTTGGTATTGACTTGGTTTTAAACACTCGTCCAATATCTATTCCTTCTTGTAGAATAGCTTCGGCTGAGTTGAGAGAACTCAAGGAGCAACTTAAGAATTTTTTGGATAAGAGGTTTATTCATCCTAGTGTATCTCCGTGGGGTACACCATTGTTGATCGTGATCAAGAAGGATGGTTCCCTTTAGATGTTCATTAACTACAGAAAGTTGAATAAGTTGACGGTCAAGAACAAGTATCCTCTTCCAAGAATAGATGATCTTTTTGATCAGTTGCAAGGTGCCAAATTGTTTTCTAGGATAGATCTTTGGTCTGGGTATCATCAGCTAAAATTAGGGAGGTGGATATACTTAAGATGACTTTTCATACTCGATATAGGCACTTTGAATTCTTGGTGATGTCATTTGGATTAACTAATGCCTGATGACATTTATGGATTTGATGAATAGGTGTTTAGTCAGTTCTTGGATCTCTTTGTCATTGTGTTTATTGATGGCATTCTGGTTTATTCCAAAAGTGTGGCGGATCATGCTAATCACCTTCGTGTGGTATTATAGACCTTGAAGGAACGACAGTTGTATGCCAACTTCTCCAAGTGTGAGTTTTGGTTAAACATTATGACTTTTCTTGGTCATATTATTTCTAGCAAAGGGATTATGGTGGATCTGCAAAAGGTTGTTATGGTTAAAGGGTGGCCTATACCCATGACTCCAACCGACATTAGAAGCTTCTTGGGTTTGGATGGGTATTATAGGCGGTTTATGAAAGGAATTTCGTCAATAGTTTCTCCTTTGATTAAGTTGACTCAGAAGAAAGTTATGTTTTTTGGGTCGAATTCTTGTGAGGGGAAATTTGAGAAGTTAAAAGATAAGCTAGCTTCAGCTCCAATTCTGACTTTGCTGGAAGGCAATGATGAGTTCGTGGTCTATTGTGATGCATCTCAGGTAGGTCTTAGTTGTATTTTAATGTAGCATGTGAAGGTGATTGCCTATGCTTCCACGCAGTTGAAGGTACATGAGAGGAACTATCCTACTCATAATTTGGAGTTGTTGGTGGTTGTGTTTGCTATGAAAATATGGTGGCATTATTTTTATGGTGTATATGTGGTCATCTTTTCTGATCATAAGAGTTTACAATGTGTGTTCACTTAGAAGGAGAATAATCTAAGACAGTGGAGATGGTTAGAGCTTCTCAAGGACTATGATATGAGTCTTTACTATCACCCAGGTAAGGCTAATATGGCTTCTGATTCTCTTAACAGGTTGTCCATGGAGAGTTTGGCTTATATGGAGAAAGGGAAGTGGGAATTAGTGATGGATATTCACCATTTGGATAATCTTGGAGTTCGCCTCTTGGACTCCAAGGATGGAGGTATAATGGTACAAGAAATGGTTTGATTGTCTCTTGGTGCAGATATCAAGAAGAAGAAAGTGTTGGATCCTATATTTATGAAAATCAAGATTAATATGGTTATGCAGAAGGTGATGGTGTTTGAGATCAATGGTGATGATACTTTATTGTACCAAGGAGGGTTGTGTGTTCCTGATGTCGATGGTTTGTGAAAAAGGATTTTGGCTGAGGCACATGATTTGTCCTATGTTGTTCATCTCGGTTCCACGAATATGTATCATGATCTTAAGAAGATGTATTGGTGGAACGGTATGAAGAGGGATGTGGCTGATTTATAGCCAAGTACTATGTGTGTCAAAAAGTTAAGGTTGAGTATATAAGACTTGGTGGGTTATATCAAGAGATTGTCTTGCCCAAATGGAAATGGGAGGTAATCAATATGGATTTCGTTATCAGTCTTCCTCGGTCTCAGAATCAATTTGATTTAATTTAGGTCATCATGGATAGGAGAACGAAGTCTGCTCACTTCTTGGCAGTGAGAACTACCTTTTTGGTGGAGGATTATGCGAAAATTTATCTTCAGCAGATTGTGAAGTTGCATGGAGTACCTGTTTTGATTATTTCTGATCATGGCACGTAATTTATGTCTCACTTCAAGTGGTTTTTCAGAAAGGGTTGGGTACTAGTTGAGTATGAGTACTACTTTTCATCCACTGATGGATGGACAAGCAGAGAGAACTATTCATACATTAGAGGATATTCTTCAGGCTTGTGTGATTGATTATGGTGGCAATTGGGTTGAATATCTACCTTCGGTAGAGTTGCTTCCAATAATAGCTATCATTCTAGTATTGGTATGGCTTCTTTTGAGGCATTAATAGGAGGTCTAGATCTCTTATTGGTTGGTTTGAGCTTAGGGAGGCAGATATGTTCAGTCGATATTTGGTCTATAAAGCTATGGAGAAGGTAAAGTTGATTCGAGATAGGCTTAAGGCTACCCAAAGCTGCCAAAAGTCCTATGCGGATGTTAGACGTAGAGACTTGGAGTTTGAGGTTGGGGATAAGGTTTTCCCTCAAGTTATCTCCTATGAAAGGAGTAGTGCGGTTTGGTAAGAAGGGGAAGCTAAGTCCCCGGTATGTTGGTCCTTATGAGATTTTGCAAAGGGTTTGTAATATTGCTTACGAGTTGGATTTACCTTCTAGCTTGAGTTCAATTCATTCGGTATTTCGTATCTCCATGTTGAGAAAGTGTCTTAGTGATCCTTCGTCAATTATGCCTTCGGAGGTGTTGGGCATCTCGGACTCTTTACCTTATAAAGAGGTCCCGATTGAGATCTTGGTTAGGTAGGTTAGTCGGTTGCGGACTAGGGATGTGGCTTTAGTTAAGGTTCTGTGATGGAACCATAAGCTGGAAGAGGCTACATGGGAAATGAAGGAGGACATGAATTCCTAGTATCCGTATCTATTTTCTGCTCTTGGGATTCATGCAGAAAGGACGTATCTTTAACATATCTCTATTTTATGAGTTTGTTAAAGGAAAGATTAATATCCTTTCCTCTATGTTTTCAAACTTTGTTAAAGATTGGAAATATATTTGATAATGCAAATGACTCGTGTGTGTTGTTACCCCTACCTTGTTCGGCATTCGAGGACGAATGTTCCTAGTGGGGGAGACTGAGACACCCTGGTTTCTGGACCCTAGAAAATTTCTAGGAATTCTAGTTTCTGGACCCAATACGACTCATGGGTACGATTCATATTTTGGGGTACGGATGGTATGGTCTATTCATATGATGACCAGTGTTGGTTAGTAGGATGGATTTTGGTCTCTGGAATGGGTACGACTTGGTGGAATAAGTCATATAGTTAGATATGGATCATTTGGTTCCTTCACTTAATCTTAGACTTGGTAAATTAAGTTGGATTTGAGAACGAGTGTCTCACCAGAAGGTGTAAGCCAGGGTACGGGTCGTACCTATGACTCATATGGTGGACTGTATTCAAACCTTCTGTGATTTTATCTTGCTAGGGATACGGGTGAAAGGTACAGATCCTATGTTTTCAATACAATTTGGGTAGGATGAGTCTTATATTGGACAGTGTTGGGTCCAAGGCTTAAGGATTAGGATATAAGTGGTGGGCACCACTTGTATCAGAGGGTACGACTTGTGCGGGCCAGTCGTACCCCTGTGATAGGGTTTTGTGCAATTTAAGTGGGGCGATTCTGGACTTTTCCCCACTTATCCTTATAATGTCCCATGACTTCTAACTCTCTTGGGAGGCTATTTACCCTATTATTCTATTCATTAACACTTAGAAACTCTTCCTAAACACTTTATAATTCTCTTAAAAGCTTTTGGCCAGGAAAGCTAGGGTTTTAAATAGAGGACTAATTTGGGGATATTGTTGGTGATTTCTCTTCATCTACTTTGTAAATTAAGGCATGTTCTCTTCCCTCATTGTTAGTTCCAACTAAAAAGCATGGTTTTATACATTGTTTTCATGATTTCATTGTTGTATGATTTTGGGTTTTTAACTATTATTTGGGGGTTTTGGTTATAAATGCTTGGTTATGGTTTTCACATGCTTTAATTATGCGTTTGTATGCATTAATGGTTGTTTTGGATAATTGGTTGCATGGGAATGGTTCTTTGGTAATGGACTTTGGTTTTGGAAATACTATGCCCCCAATGTGTTTGATAAAATGTCTTTAACAATATTTCCACTATAATATTGGTTTTTCAATGGAACTTATGCATGGTTTAAACTTGGGAATGGAACCCTAAATGGTATGAATGGTTTAAATGCTTTTAATTGGATTAGAAAGGCCTTGGTGGCTATTGTTTTGGTTAATTAGAAATCATGAAGGGTACATGGAATCCCTTAAACCTATATACAGTTGGCTATGGACAAAACTTTCAAGTTGTTGGTATGACGATACCATAATTAATGAACTTGGTTAATAAATGGTTAATGGGTTGGTTGGTTGCTTGGAAATGGTTTTAATTGGGCAATAATGGCAGGGTGTGTAGCAAAGACATAGAAGGTGGAAGTCCCGAGGGGACCAAAACTGGAAAATCATATATGTCGATGTGAGGTTTGGTCTTGGTGACCATGTGCATGAAGTTACACTTTATATTTGGGGGGTGCACTATTCATCCCAGGTTTTCCTCCCTGGTCGTGCAGTTTCATGCACTGGGGCCCTTTCTGCCGGATGAGCTTAACCCATATAGCATGTGGGTGGTTTACGACAACGGAGCTATACAACCCAGGTAAAGGTTTTAATGGCATGCTAAACCTGGTCCCCTTTCTCAGCATGGTTATATATATATATATATATATAATTGCGTGCATATGGATAGTTTACTTGGTTTTATAAATGACATTTTTTATCCTTATCCTGATTTTATCCTAGAGATCCCTCTCTAACACATCTTTGGGTGGTTATATACCCACGCTATGTAGGAACCTTCCATTCTACTCCTCCTACATAGTGATTGACTCAGGGACAACTGTTGGATTAAAGTGGTGTGCTTTCATTTTTTCGGAAGGTTCAATTTCTTATTATGGATATTTTTAGACATTTTGGTTTATTTCTAGATATTGGTTTTGGCTATGGTTGGGGCATGTCCCAACTAGATATTCTTACTCTTTTGGTTATAGGCTTTGTGGTACTGTTATGGGTTGGAATAAGCGGGATCAGTATTAGTGTCGGCCTTAATATTGGCATTGGAATTAGGGCTGACATCATTGGACATAATTTCTCACTGTTCCATCGAATTTCATCTTGGGATTAATTATATTATGATTTGGAACTTATTTGGTTTTGGACTGGATTATGGCCCTTGTTTCGGTATTGGTTTGGCTTGGGTTTGATTGGTATGGTTTGGTGTGACGGGATGACTTGGTAGCGTTGGTCTAGGAATAGACCTATCCCGAAGTTAGTCCTCTTCCAGTTATGCTATCTTGCTATTTGTTCGATACTCAGCCGACTCAAGGTATGTTAATGTTGGTTGGGTTGGGTAATGGGGGTGGTCCCTGGTCCTGGTTGTACTTAGGATGCCCATTACGATAAGGTCCTCAGTCGGGTTGTGTCAGTTTAGTGCTTTGCTGGCATAGTAAATGGGATGAATGATCTTTTCTTTTCATTGGCCTAGAACAATACCTAACGCCACTCCACTTTCATCACACATGATCTCAAATGGCAAGGACCAATCAGGGGACACGATGATAGGCACTGTCACCAGCTTCTCTTTCAGACATTCAAGAGCCTTCAAGCATGCTTCATCAAAATCAAACTTCACCTCTTTATCAATAAGCGTATAGAGAGGATTGGCAATCTTTGAGAAATCCTTGATGAATTGCATGTAGAACCCAACATGTACTGAAAAGCTCCAAATACCCTTCACAAAAATTGGTAGAGGTAATTTCTCGATCACTTTAATCTTAGCTCTATATACCTTTATACCCCTTTTCGAAATTTTGTGCCCAACCACAATACCTTCTTTAACCATGAAATGGAAATTTTCCCAATTAAGTATCAAGTTGCATTCCTCACATCTATAAAGATCGTTTGCCAAGTGAACCAAGCAGTTATCAAAACAATCACCATCTACCGAAAATCATCCATGAATACTTTGATAGTGTCTTCTACAATCTCAAAATGTATTGACATCGTTCATCTCTTAAAAGTAGTTGGAGCATTACATAACCTGAATGGCATACGTCTGAATCCAAATGTCCCATGAGGGCAAGTGAAGGTTGTCTTATCTTGGTCTTTGAGTGCAATAGTGATTTTTTATAGCTTGAATACCCATATAGAAAATAGTACCACCCTCTTCCCGCAAGTCTGTCAAGCATCTAGTCCATAAAGGGCAAGGGGAAGTGATCCTCCTGGGTCTATGCATTGAGTTTCCTGTAATCCATACACACTCTCCATCCTATTACTGGACTCATTAGAACTAGATCATTCTTCTCACTAGGCATAATAGTAATATCGCCTTTCATCAGAACACATTGTACCAGCCTGACCTACTTGCTATCAGCAATGGGATATACTAAACAAACATCTAGCAACTTTATTATTTCTTTCTTCACCACCTCCTGCATAGGAGGATTAAGTCGGCATTGATGTTCTACACTTGGAACACAATCCGGTTCAAGTTGGATTTTATGAGTACATAGACCAGGCGAGATACCCATAATATCTGTAATGGACCAACCAATGGCCCTCTTGGATCACTGTAGCACAGATAATAAAGATTCTACTTCTGTCTGTATCAAGTCAGCTTCTATGATTACCGTCAAAGTGTTGTCGGCCCCCAAAAATACATATCACAAATGAGGAGGGAGAGCCTTCAACTCTAAGATGGAAGGCTCCTCAATAGACGATCGACCAGTTGGATTAGTTCTATTTTTCAGATCCAAATCAAGCTTCTTTGGTGCAAAATTATAAGAACCGCTCCCATAAAGTGAACATACCATCTCATCGTAGTCTTCAATACTATCGTGGACGACATTCATAATCACTACTACTAAGGCTTGAACACCTAACCTTTCTTCAATAGGAATAGCCTCAGAACTATCATCCCACTTATTTACCGCATCAAGATAATGGAACGAGACCATCTCTTCCTCAAAAACATCAACCACATGTACGACCCTCAACTCATCTGGTTGTTGTATGGACTGACATATGTTAAATACCATATTCTCATTGTTGAGTCTGAACATTAGATTTCCTAACTCCATATCAATCAAAGTCCTTCCTATAGCTAGAAATTGCCTGTCTATGATAATCGCAACTTGAAAGTCCACTTCAAAATCCTATATCACAAAATCAACAAGAAAGATGAAAGAAGCCACCTTCACCAATATATCACAGAGAATACCAACTGGCTTTTTCACTGTCCGGCCTTCCATTACTAGTCTCATATATGTGGGTTTGGTTGCCCCCAATCCCATTTTCTTAAACACCACTAGTGGCATAAGATTGATGCTAGCACCTAGATACATACTGCCCGAGCAAAGTTAAATGATCTAAATGCACTCAGATCCTTCTTCTTCTCTACCAACGGCCTATTAGCAATAACACTGCAGTGATGAATGTTGTCAGCTGGCTCACAACAAACTGTCCGCTTCTTGGTTACTAATTCCTACATGAACTGCATAGCTAAGAATTTGTTCCAATGCCTCTACAAGTTGAATGTTAATTGACAGCTCATTTAACATAGACCAAAACTTTAGATACTTACCCTTTTCTTTCTTTTTTTTTATCTCTGAGAAGAATAAGGGTGAGGTCTTGGCATCTTCTTCAAAACAGAATCCTCGGTCTTATCCTTAACTTTGTTTTGATCGCTACTGGCATTAATATCAACACAATAATCTTCATTTGCTGGATCGATCAAGGAAGGTGCAGGTGGATCCATGGTGGTTTTACCATTCTGAGTGGTAATGGCATGGAAATGACTAACATTCATCAGATTTACCACAGTAATACTAAGAAGAGTGTCAGTTTATCTTTGATTCAATATGGCTGATAGCTGGCCATACTGCTTCTTCAGTTGTTTGATTGCGGTAGCATGTGACTCAACTTTCTAATTCATCTCTGACAGGTCCTCCTTAATCTCCTTAAGACAACTCTCTTGACTTTCTTGGCCTTTGACTAATTTTGACAATATTGCCTCCATTCTAGACTCAGTATCCTGGCTACCTAGTGGTACATATCTGTCACTCTTCTCTTTGTAGCCATTGTTGTATCTCTAATCACCATGTTGGTCTCTACTCCTGTCCTTGTATCTATCATTGTAATATTTTTTACCTTTATTCCATTGCACTTGGCTAAAAAATTCATCAACTGATGATCAGGATACTTTGCTTCCTATTCAGACTCAGTTTCATAGGTTCTAGAAGTTGAACTTTGTGCCCTACTGCTTTCACTTTCTTAGCACTCATTGCTGCAAATTATTTTGTAAGAACCCCAATATCTATTGGAAACTAGGCAACCTCTTGTGTAACCAAATCATGACCAACTCCATAAGCATTAACAGCTTTAATAGAATATATACTTGCACCATGCTCAGCATCTCTAGTATGCCAACCTCAATTGGTCACTGAAATATCATCTAGCATCTCTTTAGCAGTATCCCACTAAAGACGCATAAATGCACCTCCTAAAATCATATCTGACATTGCTCTCGAATTGACATTCAATGATCCATATAAGATATCCAACAGATTGAACCCTGTGATTCTGTGATTAGGTACCATGCTCAACTTCTTTTTGGACCTAAACCATGCCTCATACATAGATTCTATAGCTAATTATCTGAAATTGTAAATTTCATCTTTCAATTGTAACATCCTTGTAGGAAGGAAGAATCTGTTCAACAATTGTCTACACGACTCATGCCAAGTAGTGATTGAACCTCTTAGAAGTTCCCCTAACCATAGTAATACCTCTCCAGTCAACGAAAATGGGAATAATCTTAACCTCAAAGCTTCCTAATTCACCACCAGAATGGTATATGATGTACAGATCCTAGTAAAATTAGCAAGATGCATGTTCGCATCATCTCTTGTCGATCCTTAAAACATACCTTTCAAGTTTAGCAATTGGATCATTTCACCAGTCATGTCAAATTTAACATTGGGGGGTAGAGCAGGAGGAATGATGGCTCTTATCTCAGTGTGTTCAACATATCCCATGTCCTCGTGGGGTACAATTTGAGGGTCTCAAACCCTCACGGAAACACTGTCACAAACTTGCTCTGACATCCTTTATGGTGTTTGAAGAATTCTTTCAGGATCTGGATCAAAAGAAAATAAGGTATTTCCTCTTCTCCTAGAGTTTGACATACACCAATGTATGCCAAATCAAGAACAGGAAATAAAACTTGCAAACTTCACCAACTTCAATAAAAAATTCACATATTCTTCCCCGGTAGTGGTACCCAAATTGATGACGCACAAACCTAACCTCCAAAGAAGTATGTTGCAGTCGATGTCAAATATAGTAACCCAAACTAGGTTGGGGTCGAACCCACAAGGAAAATATTGAACAATATCTCAAACTTGAAAAAATCCACGAGCAGTGTGGAAAAGTACATGGGGGAATTTGAAGTCAAAAGTAAGTAGTAACCGAACTTGAATGCTTAGGTTTGTAAACAGTAGAAGACAAATACTAGGATTGTGTTCCCCCTGGCTTCTCAGCTCCATAAATTTCTCGTATTCAACCACCTATTTTGTTGCTCTGTATGTAAAGACGACATGTTATGTATTATCAACCGTCTTGTGAACGCGTTGATAAATATCATCCTTTACCTAGTGATTCTCAGGGTATCACCTTATTGCTTCTTGTTTATAACTTGTTTTCAACTTTTACCTTTTGAGTCTCAAGTTTATTAGCTGAGATGGCTGAATAATAAGATAGACGTTAATCTCAAATTACTGTCTTACCCCCTTTTCCAAATCTCAAACTCCTTTGTGAGGACGTTCTTGAATTCAGGCAATCCTCAAGCTTCTGCAGTAGCTTTGAGATCAATTAATATAAAGAAGATTAAGTTTTATGCAACCATATTAGGATAGATAAATCTCTCACTTTCTTTACATAGTTAATCTGCCAGGGTTCCCACAAATATTGTTAAGGAAATTAGCAGCTTATGTTCATTCAAGAATCTATGATAATCAATGAAGAACACATGTAATTAATTGCACAAGAATAAGAAAAATAAAATTTGATGTCTTAAATTAAATAAAAACCTGAAAATATCAAGAACAGAATCTCAATGAGCAAAGTATGTTAAAAGTAGTTAAACTATTGTAAAAGTGTTTAACCTTATAAAGGAATAACCCTAAGGTATTTATAATATCTAAAAATAATCTTGAAATCCTAATTAAAACATGATAGGAAAATTATGTATGCACAAGGTATGACTCGCGGTCCACTCGTAAGGTATTCTTACGAGTTGTACAGTGCTAATCGTAAGTACTCCAGTGAATAATCTTCCAGGGTTTCAGGTTTCTATTATCCTTATGATTCATACCCCCGAGTTGTAACCATAACTTACGGCTTATGGTCTTCACTCATCACCACCTGGCCATAATCTGTCAATACTCTGAACACAAGTCTCTTCACAACTTATACTTACGAGTCGTACTCATATCTTACGACTCATCATATTTTGTGTCTTCAACTATTACTTTAACTTTGGTTTTTGTTTTCTCTGTGACTGTTTCTCCAGACTCACAGTCTCATCTTACGGTTCATACTCTCCAGTCATATTCATTCTTCACTTAACGTCCTTGCTTGAGTTTTGTTACTGTTGTGCTTATGAGTAAACCTACGAGTTGTAAAATGTGTTGACGACTTGTAAGATGACTCGTATGATGAACAAAATTTATTTTTGTTAGATCATTTTCTTCCAATTTCATTCCAAGACTATTATTCACCTGCTACAACCACAAAACCACATCATACCTACTAAAATAACCTAATTCCAAGCATAAATT
Organism: Capsicum pubescens; assembly: GCA_030864215.1. Classification (NCBI taxonomy): domain Eukaryota; kingdom Viridiplantae; phylum Streptophyta; class Magnoliopsida; order Solanales; family Solanaceae; genus Capsicum; species Capsicum pubescens. The sequence continues at coordinate 290,193,564 of CM061548.1, forward strand.
CTTTGTTCTAAGCATCAAAATTGTTGTGTTTCTATGGTGTATCAGGGAAACTATCGATTGAGCAACTACCAATGCTGGAGGAATCTCAACTTCAGGAGCCCCAGCTACAAATTGTACCCCTACCTCGGTACCATTCTGATACATAATCTATCACCATCAGATAGTGCACCACCAACCAATTCCAAGATCTAAACTAAAGTATCTCTGAGCAATAAGGAATAAATAAACTTTGATGAAGCCTGGGCTTCCCCCTAGTGAACCACTATATGAGGTAGAGGAATCTTTGGTGCAGGAGCAAGAACAGGGACTGATGAGGGATCCTTATCTTGATCTCTAGTTGAGGCTGTATCTTTTAGCTTTCCTCTATATCAAGGTTATCCACGTACACTGATAGGATCCCTATTTGCAAATTTGATGTCCTAGTCTCTCGTAGTGTTAGCTCGCATCCTAGCCATCTGCAAAATAGTGAATCTAAGCGAATCTTAAAAAACAACTCACAATCTTAGCACAAAATGAGTAAAGAAAGTTAATATCTACTAAGAATGTCCTATATCATCTCAAAGATAAAAAAGGGACGTCATTGTTCTAATCCTTAGGACTCTACTTGACACTTACTCTTGTACGAACAAAACTGGTGAACCTAGGATCTAATACTAATTTGTCACAACTTGGTTTCCCAATAACGATAACACCTACTATACCCCACCAGTAGGTGAGCCAAGAAATAGCCCGAAACTATAACTAATAGGATAATTGGTAGAAAATGACATAAAAGATAAAATTAATCAAGTAAATGACTTACAAGCAATTAACCATAGAAAAATAAAATAATAGACGATAAATAAAAGAGAAGTAATATCATCCCACATACGAGTAAGTTTGGTACAAGATCCTTTAATCCAAAAGAATATGTGTACTATAAAAGTCAATGTATGATAGTCTATGAAATAGAAAGACTATCCAAATACAGAAGATGGAGAAAAGGTCAAATATAGCTATAAGAGAGCACCCTATGTCATGATCCAATTTGTGAGTCATAATTTCACCTACTTTATCCCACCAGTAGGTAAGCCAAACCGTGTCCCAGAGCTATCAGCAATGTGATAATTTGGTGGAAAATGGCATAAAAGTTGGAAATTTGCAAGTAAAGACTTACAATAATAATTCAAGTAAAAATAATAATCCGAAAGATAGATAAGATAGCAATAACAACCCATGACCTAGTAGTGTCGATATAAGAGCCACTAACAAAAGAAATATGAGTAAAGTAATAGTCAAATATACATAAGTCTTGAATAATGAAAGACTAAGCAAAAGTAGAAGAATGAGAAAAGGTTAACTTCGACTTCAAAAGCTCAACCCATCTCCAAAGTCTAATCTACATAATCGTAGCATCAATGATGGTTACTAGTACTCAAATCTGCACCAAAAAGGTATAGATGTGTAGTATGCATTTCAAACCCATAAGTACTGAGTACGATTCATTGGCCAACTGAGCTAAATTATAATATAAGAATAATAATAATTCAAGATAAATAAGCTAATTCAAGTAAAAGTTCAAACTTGGAATGATGCTACACATACTATAACGTAATACCCTACAAAATTTCAATGAATCTATTTTTGACCCTTCCGCATGCGTAATGTTAATTTTTTACTTGAATTATGACTTGGGTTTTTAAAGGGGTGTTTTGGAATAGTTTTAGAATTTTTGGAAGGGGTTTGAGGCTATTTTAAGACTTTGAGGCAGTAAGCCTCCGTAATAGTGGTGTGCCATACCACTTAGCCTCTGCGATAAGGGTGTAGCACAGAGGCTAATCTCCATGATAGCGGCGTGCCATGCCGCTATGTAATTTTCATCCAATTTTTGTTTTTTCACTTGGGGTGAGGTGTTTTTGGTCCTTCTACCCCTTGAACAACTTTTAAACACCAAATAATCCCATTACCTTCAGTTTTCAAAGATCAAAGTCCATTATTTTCTTCTTTAACTCTAAACCCAAGAAAGCTCAAGGGTTTTTAAAGAAATCATTACTCTAGGCTAAAAACTCTAAATTTCTTAAAATTTCTTCTACATTTTAGGCATATTTCTCATCCTTAACATGAATTTTACTATGTGGCATTTATTTAATCATTATTCATGTAGTTTTCATTAATGGGTTTGAAATTTGGTTGAGAGATTTTGATGGTTATTACTTGAATTGCTTCTTCCATGATTTAGATGTGTTTTTATGCTTTAATTGATGGTTTTATGGGCTGAATGGGTGCACTGTTATGAGGATTGGAATGGGTGACCTGGGTTTACCCAAATTGAATAAAATTTGGCTTGATAATGGCATTAACGTCAACCTACATTTATAACTTTTCTTTTTAAAAGTATAATTTGCATAATTTAACTTACTTTGGCTACATTGAGTACATTAAAGGATTAATGGATAAAAATAATTTGGAATGCCCATTGTGGTCATGGTTTTGGATTCTAAATGGAACTTAGGAGTCAAGTGGTTATATAGACTCGTTGGCATAATTTAATTATCTTGCAAGCATATTAGTTTGGGTTAATGGATCCATGTTACAATATTCCTTAATAAATTATCCTTGGTTAATGGTTGGGTTTACGTGCAAACTATTTTAATTTGGTCTTAAAGAAAATTGTGTATCTCACCATGAAGGTGTAGTTCTGGAGGGACCAACACTGGAGACCATATTTACTGGTGTGGGGGTCTATATGATCTTGTGTCTGGATACACATTATATTTTAGATGGCTATCGCCTTAGTGTCTTTAGAATTTCCTTGGTTCATATGGCTAACATGCACTGTGGCCCTTCTAGTTGGGTGAGTTGGACCCATATAGCCCGTGGGTGACTTTAGGATGAAGCGAGCTACACAGTTTAAGATAATGGTTTAAACTCTTATGTTTATGGCCCTTGTCCCTATCCCGACATCCTATATATTTATATATAAATATTGTGCATATAGTTTTGACTGGTTTTGGAATTAGCATTATTTTATCTCTTTTACCTAAGTTACATGCCAGTGCTCACCCTATTGACTATCCTTGGGCACTGCATCATTTCATGATATAGGGTCTTAAGGCTTGTCTATTACCCGTGTGCAGCGTTAGGTGGTGTGGTACATTTATGGATCCTCTATGAAGTGGTGAGCCTCCATCTTTTGAAAAGCTTGGTAATTTTATTGGTTTCTTTACTGTCTTAGTATTTTGGAATCTTTTGTCATAGTCGGGGGTATGTCCCGACTTAGTTGGTATTCCTGGTTTAAGTGTCTTTTGTGGATAATATTGGTACAATTGGTTGTCTTGTTTAGACCCTTATATTTTATTTGATTCATCTATATTATTTACTATTTTTGGTTTGCTTCTATTGTATTTATTTATTTTTCTTTTAAGGTTAGGCTAAGGGGGTGGTCTCTGGCCCATGGTGGACTTGAGATACCCATCACGACTAAGCCTTAGTTTGGGTCGTTACAATCTTGGTATAATAGCACAATTTAAGGTCGCTAAGTACCCACAAATCCATGTCAAGTAGAGTCTATTTTATGGATATATAGTGCACCACACATATAAGGTGGAGGCTACGAGGCATTTAGGAATGTTTCCCTTCCTTGTGTTCTAGTTTAGGCTATAGAGTTTAGGTTTAATGAAACTTCTCTAATTCTTTGATTCCTTGCTTTTTTGGTCATGCCTCCCTAAATATCTAAAGGTTACAGAAACTCTGCTAGAACATCTATCCCACCTGAGGAAAATGTGGGGGGAACTCGCTCTGTTTATGGGGTGCAAACCTGGTCTGGATTCCCTGGTCCTACTCATACTACTTCACGTGGGGTTCCATCGACCCTTACTAGTCCTCCTCGATCTTTCCAAGATGGTGATACCAGACACCCCAGGAAGATATCTCTAATATGGATTTCTATCAATCTATTCAGATGCTTGTCCACCTGGTGGCATCACAATCTCATCAACCTAATCATGTTTGTTTTGTTGCTAGTTTATCTGAGGTCACTCGGTTTGTCCAGTTTATGAGGTTGAATCCTCCATCCTTTAGAGGCTCTAAGGTTGAGGAGGATCCTCAACAGTTTATTGATGAGATGGATAAGATTTTTAGGGTTATGCATGTTACTGATTCTGAAGGTGTAGAGTTTGTTTCATATCATTTGAAGGATGTAGCTTATCAGTGGTATGAGGCATGGGAAGCAATAAGGGGTAATGATGATGAACGGTGGTATGGGATTAGTTTTCAGGTTTTTTTCTTAATCACTTATTTTATAGGAAGTTGAGAGAAACTAAGGCCGAAGAGTTTGTGAACATGAAATAGGGTAAGATGAGTGTTAAGGAGTATGCCCTGAAATTCAAGCAGCTATCTCTTTATGCTCCGAAGTTATTGTCTAATATGAGATCCAGAATAAGGAAGTTTTCTTCTTTTTTGTCTGATGATTTGGTGTTAGAGTGTAAGGCTGCTATGTTGAATATTGATATAGACATCTCCAGGCTGGTGGTTTATATACAACAGGTGGAGGATGAGAAAAAGAAGTAGGTAGAGATGGGAGAGAAGAAGAGAAAAAGTTTAGATATTAAGAGTAGGGTAAAGTTCATCAGAACAGTGCAAGAGATGGTAAACAGTAGACTAAGAAGAAGAATTGGGAAAATTCTTATTCGACAGCTAGTGATCCTTATTCTTAGCCTTCAGGTGATCATCACTTTCAGGACAGCAGTGGTCCTAAGGAATAGGGTGCCCAGTGTTAGGCTAGTGGATCTCAATCAGCCCCACCTTACCTCTCTTACAATTTTTATGGGCAGATTCACCATGGTTATTGTGAGGAGGAGAGGAACTTGTGTTTTAATTATGGCCAGCCTGGTCATCTGTAGTGAAATCATCCCATATCTAAAGTTTCCACTGGGACTAATAAGGTTCTAGTCGCCACTTCTTTGGCTCCTACACTTAAGGGCTCCACTTTAGGTTCTGACACTGGTTAGAATCATCTCTATGCACTTGCTACTCGTCAGGAATCTGAGGCATCACTAGATGTTGTCACTGGTAGTTACAACTCTTCTCTGGTGATATTTATTGTTTTCTTGATCTAGGTTCTACCCTATATTATGTGACACCTTATGTGGTTGTACACTTTATCTTTTGTCACAAAAATATTTTCGACCCCTACTCCATTTCATCTTTGGTTGGTGAGTCTATTATTGCTAGAAAAATCTATAGGGATGGTATAGTGTCCATCTTTCATAGGGAGACACTGATATATTTGATAGAACTTGATATGGTGGATTTTGATATAATATTGGGGATGTCTTGGCTTCATTCATGCTATGTTTCTCTACATTATAGGACCAAAAAGATCAATTTTCATTTTCCTAAAAAATCGGCCATTGAATGGGAGGGGAGTTCCTTAGTACCCAAAAAGAGGTTTATTTCTTATCTTAGATCTCAAAAGTTGATTTCTAAAGGGTGTTTGTACAATCTAGTTTGGGTTAAGGATTCTGACTCTGAGAGTCCCTTTTTGTAATTTGTCCCTGTGGTTAATGAGTTTCCTAAATTTTTTCTCAATGATCTTCTTAGAATTCCTCCTGATAGGGAGATAGATTTTGGGATTGATCTTCTACCGTATACCTATCCTATTTCCATTCCTCCTTTTAGGATTGAATTATACATTGTGGTATTTAATTAATTATTATTCATGTGATTATTATTGATGGGTTTGAAATTAGGTTGAGGGATTTTAATAGTTATTACTTGAATTGTTTTTCCCGTGATTAAATGTGTTGTTTATGCTTTAATTGATGGTTTTGGGGGCTGAATGGGTGCATTGTTATCAAGATTGGAGTGGGGAACATAAATTTTCCCAACTTGATGAAAATTTGGCTTGATAATGGAATTAACCTCAACCAACCTTTATAACTATGATTTTTGAATTAGAAATTTGCATAATTTAACTTACTTTTGGAACATTGCATTGTATTAAAGGATTAATGGATAAAAATTGTTTGGAATGCCCTTGGTGGCCATGGTTTTGGATTTTAAATGGAACTTGGGAGTCAAATGGTTAAATGGACTGGATTGACATAATTGAATTCATTTACTATTTTTTTAAGGTTAGGCTAATGGGGTCATCTCTGGCCCATGGTGGACTTGAGATACCGGTAACGACTAGGCCCTGGTTTGGATTTTGAAATATAAGCAAGTAAATAAATAATCCAAAATGATAATAACGTAAAAGAATGCATAACTATCACTACAAAATTTCCCCCATAAGCCATTAAGTATGGAAAAACAAATAACCCAATGGGGCCCCCCATAAACCTGAAGGGTGCAATCAAGAGAAGAAGTAGCCGGAAATGTACTAAATAACCACACCTTGAAGTCATAACCATGAATCTTTCCATACCATAAACAACTCTTCAATGCCGGACTTGAACTGAAACTCATGTAATCAATTGTCAGACTTGAACCGAAACTCATATATCATAAATTTTTGAACATTAACCAAAAGTAGCATTGACTCACAATTATCTATCTAGCATTTAAAAGATATAACTTTCCTAATAAGTCTATAAGGAGCTAATGATGGTCTTGGCCTAAAGTTGGTTGGAGGGGCCCACTTCTAATCCCCAAACTCCAGTCTCTGATAAATTCTACCTTGGACAAGGCTAAGGTGTCTAATTTCACTATTAGATATTAAGTAGGACACTTTGAGACTTAAGAAAACAATTCTACCTAAAACATGAGTAACTAAATCAATTACGCCTAGTTTACAGTTCCATAATAGGCTAAATATTCCAAATAATACGAATTATACATATAAGTCCTAATTCCTAATCCATATCCAACACATTATCATAAATATATGACAAATTAGCTTAATTTATGTGAGAGGTAAACCTAGCCTACCTAGACGCCGAAGAAAGCCCGATGAAATTCACTAAGTTGGTTAATTTCTGTTCTGAGGAGCCTCTGTGAGCTGCCAAACTAAGAAAATGGTAATGCACTCATCAATACAAGAACAACAGTACCGATATTAAATTTTCATGCTTTGGGTCCAAAATTACGTCAAAATCCCACGTGGGGCCCACTTGCGGAATCGCGCTTTTGAAACCATTAACACATCCCTATATGCTCAAGGAACATTTATCCTCAAGAATGGGTAAATTTTGAGTTCAAATAGTTCTAAAATCAATTCACCAATAATCTAGGGATTTTGGAAAATTATTGAGAAGATAACCATGAAATTAATGAAAACTTACCAAGAATTCAGAGAAAAAATGAGTAATCCAAGCTTACTAACACCCCAAAATTACCTATTAATATTTCTCCCAAATTTCCACACTTTCTAGGGTTTTCACTCTTGAACAAGTGTTAAAATAGGAGAAGAATCAGGCAAATAGAGCAGTTAATGGCTCCCAGGTGCCGCTAAAGCAAATACTGGGCCGCTTTAGTAGTCAGTACTAAAGCATCCAGGTTCCACTAAAGCGATACTCGTTTATGCCTGGCATAACACGCAAGAGCGGTGCTAAAGCGGAATGCACTTTACTAGTCAACTTGTTTCTAAAGCGGCTCATTGGGGCTAGCTAGGACACTCAAGTGCCTAGAAGGCCGCTTTAGCGGATGCACCAACTCTAGACATGGAATTGCTTAAAGCCTCCACCATCAGAATCTCATATACATATGAGAACTATGCTACCCTATCAAATTTAATGTTTTGGACTTAATGGCACAGTAAAACTTTTCATTTGAGGTCATTTCGATGAGAAGTGGGTCCCACACCTAAGTGCCTCTCTTAATTTTTGGCCAATATCCCAGAATGAGTCCAAAAGCCTTGGGACCCGACCCAAAGGTCCAACTAGCCTAAAATAGATATTTTGGAGCTATTGGAACTGTCAGAATTAGCATACAAGGTTGTTGAACTAAAGTTTTTGCTTGGTAGCCAATTCTTACATATGAAGACTTTAAAATAGGAAATTGGCTCTGAATACCAAATAAACAGTTTAGTAACCAAACTGTCAGCTCTAGTGAGTCATAAATGACTTAGGGAAGCTATAGGAAAGCTTTAAATAGTGAAAGTGAGCAGAAATATAGAAAATGACTTGGAGGGTCATTACACCCTGTCTTCGAACTATAACCAATACTATCACAGCATCAATGGTTGTAACTGGTATTCATATCTGCACTAAAAGGTGTAGAAGTTTCGTATGAGTACCAAATCCATGAGTATTCAATAGGCATTATCGTCGGACAAATCTAAATTATAATATAAATATAATAAAATGCGATATAAATAAGCTGAGTCAAGGGGAAGAGGGAAAACCTGTAATAATGCTCTAATTATTAAAAGTAAACACTAGAAATAATAATAATAGTAATAATAATAATAATAATAATAATAACAACAACAACAAAAACAACAACAATAATAATAATGATAGCAAAACGTATTTGTCTCTACATAATTAGGCCTCCATAAGCCCAGAAGATACAAATAAAGTAAATAACTCAATGCGGGCCTCCATAAGCTTGGTGGGTGTAATCAAAGAAAAGTAATAATAGTTATGAAACCAATTGTCCATATCCCAAAATAAAAATCGTGGATCTTTCCATTCCATAAACACCGAACACGAACCAGTTCCATAACCATCATAAATAACCTCCCAATGCCAAACTTGAACAGAAACAAGTATCTCATATACCAGATTTGTACCAAAACTAATATCATGAACATCGTACTTGAATTGGAAGAAATATCATCATTGATGCCAAAATTAAATCGGTCTTAATATTATTAATTGCTGAACTTGAACCGGTCTTATCATCTTTCCAAACACGATTCTAGAATAAGCCATTATATGTTAAAACCTCCTCTAGGTCTAGAATGTAATTATAAATTATGTTTAAATGTCTATAGATCTACAAGGAACTAATCAATAGTAATCTTGGCCTAAGGTGGGACGGAGGGCTCTCTTCTAACACCGATAATTCATTCTAAGAAAAATTCTACCCCAACCTATGCTAAGGTGTCAAATATCACTACAAGATTCTAAATAAGTCTCATTGAGTCCAAAGATAGCAATTCTACTTAAAGATCGAGTAATTAAGTCAGTTATGCCTAATTACGATCTCTTAGTCGGCTAAATAATCCAAATCACACTAAATATACCTACAAGACCTAATTCCCAACCCAAAATTAGCATAATATCAAATCAACACTATAATTAATCCCAATCTAGGAGAAAGGTAAGCCTATCCCCTTTCGAGAAGCTTTCATATGATGAAATGCTATAAAATAGTAATCTACAGATTAATATGAGAACAACAGTGCCTATATGGAATTTTTATTCTTTGAATCAAAAATCAAATCAAAATCCCATATGTGACCCACTTGTAGAATCACACTTTCGAAACCATCAACACGTCCCTTAACACTTAAGGATCATTTACCCTTACGAATGGGTAAATTCTGAACTCAAATGATACTAAAAAACAAACCAATAAGAATCTAGGGATTTATGACTAAATTGGGGAATTAAACCATGAATTAGTTGAAAACTTATAAGGATTTCAACAAAGAAAGGACTATTCTGAGCTCACAAACACCCCACGATCTCTCAATAATTAGGCTCCCAATTTGCCACACTCTTTAGTTTTTTAGCCCTTGAGACTTGTGGAAAATGATGAGAAAATCAGGCAAAGGAGGAATTTAATGACCTACTAGGTGCCTCTTAAGAATTCATTTGAATGCTAAAAAAGTTACCGCTAAAGCAAAATAGTACCACTTAAGCGGTACCCGTTTGGTCTAGCCCTTCGAGATTCATTCAAAACACCGTGGATGCAGACAGACTAAGTTACCCTATCAAATTTGATATTTTGTACTTAATGGCACCATCAAAATTTCCATCTGGGGTCATTACGATGAATTATGGGGGCCATAATCATGGTCCATTTTTATCAAATTCTGACCAATAGCCTGAAATGAGTCCAGAAGCCTTGGGACCCAAACCAAAAGTCCCCTGGCCTAAAATTAATGTTCCAGGACTGATAGAACTATCAAAATTGGCATATGAGGTTGTTAATTACACCCAATAGACAATCCTTACCTGTAAAGATTTAAAATGGGAAATCGACTCTAAAAAACAAATGAATTGCTCGATAACTAAACTGTTAGCTCTAGCAAGTCTCAAATGACTTAGGGAAGCTATAAGAAAGTTCTAAATACCAAAAAATCATGAAAATACAGAAAATTACCTGGAGGGTCATTCCACCCAATTCTCTCCTTTATCACTAGTCCTTTATTTTCATAACCCATTCAATCTTTTCACAATTCTTCACCATGGCCACTCATATCTTAGGCACTTTGCATAATTTAAGGTGCCCAGTATTTTAGACTGAACCAAGGCAAAGAAAAAAGTTCTAAGGAGCTTTTACATTAGTCTCCCTTAATTTAGTATATTTTCTAGAGTTAAGGTACGCAATGTCCGATAAGGACCAGGTCTAAGGCGAAGATTTCAAGCAAATGGAAAAGGTAAATAGTATAATGAATAAAAGGTCAATTAGGCTTAATATTTGGGAACAATGAGTACATCATATTATTTAGACTATTATTTGGATTGAGTGGACTGAAATCAAACATGTCCTACAATCCTTTCCTAATATTTTATACAATGACCTACACAAAAATTACTAAGCAAGTTCTGAATTTCATTCATAAACTAAGAACTAAATATAAATATCTCACACACACTAGGCTCTGAATATTAAAATCAACTACTAATTATCAAGTTCATTCTTTAGCTTAAGAAACAGTCATCACATCCATATACACCTAATGTCATGCGCAGATCCAAAGTGTTTAATATATCAAAATAGAAACTCACATATATTACATAAAATTTTGAAGGGTCCCTATATTTCAAACAAAATTTCTTCAAAACTAACTATCATAAGATCTCCTACATTTCTTTTCCCCATACAAAACTAATGGAAAAAACATCCTAGACATGCTAGTTCTACTAGATATTACTTGAGGGGAAAAATACGACAACAAAGGATCTTAGGTGGACACAAGTAAACCACCCCCATCTATAATCCATGGATTATCCTCAATACAGTATAGAATAAAGTAAAGTACTAAAAGGATGATGTACCTGTATCGCTCTAGGTGTTGGCATCTGGTGGGATGAAGTATGCAGCAGCATCTACTATAGCATCATCAATAATTGTAATAGTGGTCACCGATGCACTCAAAGTAACAGGTGGTGGAGTAGAAGACTCCACACTCAAGTCTGCATTATTACTAGTTTTTGGTGGCATGCTAAAGAGGCTCTAATATCTTAAGCCTACATCTCTTCCTCTCTATTTTCTCTATCCACAATGGACTTCTTTTGAGATTTCTTCATATCATCTTTCTTATTTTTCTTCCTTTTTTCTTGGCCTGCATTGGATCCGCCTTCTCTTTTTTGTACCTTTTATCCTTTCCCTTGGCTTTTATAGGTATGCCCTTCAAATTAAATTAGTATTCCTTATCCTACGATTCCTCATTATCCGAGATCAGGAAACCATAATGGGTCTATTTTGAAGCTCTGTAATATTAGCTCAGTCTTTTTTAATTCAACCTTAAATTTAGCTAAATCTTGTAGAGTCATATACTTCAATTGCTCATTTATTCTTTCCTCTATATCAGAAATACAACCATAAATATTGGTATAAGGCATAATAGACTACATATATAATTATTAAATACATCTGGGTTATTCTGTAATTAGTTATTCTTCAGTTCTCTATATATACAGCTGTAACCCCTTCAATATTAATGAGATCAATTAATTCTTAAATCTGTATCATGGTATCAAAGCTAGGGTTTCTTCTTCCGCCCAAACCCTAATCTCTCCTCTTTTCCGACGTGTGTGCGCCGCCGCCACCGTCTACACCACGCCGCACGGCCTCCCTCCTCCGCCGTAGGTCGGCGCCATGGACAAGGTTATTGATCCTCTGTCAAAATTACCGTCTGGAGTAAAATTACTGCTCAGGAATCTCCACAATCTCATCCCCGAAAAATTATCTGACAACAACTACCCGGCCTGGGCACTTAACGTCCGCACCGCCCTCGCAGCCAACTTGCTGCTCGGATGGATTGACGGTGCGGAGAAGCCGCAGCCCGAGACAGCCGAGAAGGACGGCGTCAAGCTCCCAAATCCCGACTACCTTCCGTGGATGATCGTAGACACTCAGATCCGAGCCTGTCTTCTCGCAGTTATTAGCCCCTCTGTGCACAAACACGCCCGGGGTTTTCTCACATCGGCTTCACTTTGGGACGCACTAGCCACAAGGTACAACTCTGTGTCCACGGCTCATATTTTTCAGTTGCGTGACAAATTGCATACTCTTCGGAAGGGAACGAAGACGATGACTCAATACCTTGATGATGTGGCCTCTATTCTGTCTGACCTAGATGCTGTGAACGAGATTATTCCTGAACGAGACGTGGTGAATGCCGTGATACGTGGTCTTCCGGCTGGCTATTCCTCTCTCAAACAGCATATTCGCCTCTCGCCTGTCGAAATCACTCTGAATCAACTGTCTGGATGGCTTAATGCAGAAGAATTGAATCTAGACATGGAACACAAATTACTGCTCGGAGAAGCCAGTTCCACCCCTGGCGTCACGGCTCTTTACTCGGCTGGCAGCGGAGGCTCGGCCAGGGGTCGCGGTGACGATCGCCGTAACCAAGGGCGCGGCAGCGGCGGCGGTGACCGTCGAAACACCGGGCAGCAAGGCAGAGGCGGGCCTCCACCGAGGGACGGCTTCAAGTCAGGCCGCGGACAGGGACGAGGAAACCAGCGGATGCCCACACGAGATCTTCCGACGTGCCAAATTTGTGCTAAACGGGGCCATTCTGCGGCTAATTGCTGGTATCGTTATGATGACTCGCAGAATGTAAATAGCCAGTCCGGAGGATCAAGGGCGATGCATGCGTCCACAAACGCTCAATCTGGCGATTGGTATCTAGACACAGGTGCTAACACCCATTTCCGCCCTATATCCATCTCCGCCCGTTTGGGTGTCTAGTTTATCCCTGGTTGCGTCCGCACACTCAACATAAACTTCAACCTCGGTCAACCCCTTGTGTCTTTCTAGGCTATCATCCCACTATCAAAGGTTACAAATGTTTCGATCCTGTATCTCAGAAAACATATGTTTCCCGTCATGTTCGTTTTGTGGAGGAACAATTTCCTTACACAAGTCTTTCCTCTACTCCATACTCCCCCAATCCACTTGGCGTTGTGCCATTATTTCCGTCCTTTTCTCACGCTCATGCTCCGGCTCACTCGGCACCTAACCCGGTACCCCACTACACCACTACCCACCCGAAACCCCAAACCTCCCACCCGAACACCCAGCCGACTGCCACACAACCCACCACTTCCCTACATCATACTCCTAACACACATACAGCCACCCCATCCACCGCTGCACATCCCAGCTCCCACGGCAGCCCCACCCAACCCCCGCTCACGCATCATACAACTCCACCACCCCTTCCTAATCACCCTCCACTCAACACTCATCCTATGACAACCCGAGCCAAGGCCGGTACCTTCAAACCCAAAGCCTACCACACTCAAATACCCTTTGATGCACATCCCACAACTGAGCCTACTACCTACAACCAAGCCTCCAAAAATAGTTTCTGGTGCCAAGCTATGGATGAGGAATTTCAGGCTCTGAATGAACAACGTACATGGGATTTGGTACCTCTGCCTAGTAACCGCAAGTCTATTGGGTGCAAATGGGTGTTTCGCATCAAACGAAATTCAGATGGATCTCTTTCTCGCTATAAAGCACGTCTGGTTGCAAAAGGGTATCATCAGGAGTATGGTGTGGATTATAAGGAGACCTTCAGCCCTGTTGTTAAGCAACAGACTATTCGTCTGGTCTTGTCTCTTGCTCTTCACTATGATTGGTCGCTTCATCAGCTAGACGTCAGCAATGCCTTTCTTCATGGTCATCTTGAGGAAGAAATCTATATGGTTCAGCCACCGGGATATGTTAATCCCAACCGTCCTCACTATGTTTGCAAGCTTCGCAAATCACTGTATGGCCTGAAACAGGCCCCTCGTGCCTGGTACACACGTCTCTCTACTTTTCTGCAGGGTCTTGGTTTTCGCACCTACCATCATGACAACAGCCTCTTCACCCTTCACTGTTCTCGAGGGACAGTCATCATTCTTATCTATGTGGATGATATTGTTATTACAGGCAGCTCGTCATCACTCATCACTGAAATTACTGAAGCTATGCATCGTGACTTCAAACTTAAGGACCTCGGTCCTCTGGAGTTCTTTCTTGGCCTCGAACTCATCCGCAAATCGGGAACCATATTGATGCATCAGACAAAATATACCCTTGAACTTCTAAATCGGGCTGGAATGACAGACTGCAAACCCGCGGTCACTCCCATGGCAGTCCGCCAATCCCCAGGGCCGAATACTCCCTTTGCCGATCCTACACTATATCGGAGCCTCGTCGGTGGACTTCATTATCTTGCTGTTACTCGTCCGGACATCCAATATGCAGTCAATCGAGTCTCCCAATCAATGCATGCTCCCACAGAACAACACTTTCAGGCCTTGAAACGCATTCTGCGCTATCTTCAAGGTACTCTTCACTGTGGAATTTTATTTCAAAAGGGCTCGTTTGATATATCTGTTTTTTCTGATTCGGATTGGGCTAACGACAAAGATGATCGAAAGTCCACTACTGGATATATTGTTATGATGGGACCGAATCTGATTTCCTGGTGCACCAAGAAGCAAACGCGAGTGTCCCGTTCCTCCACAGAAGCAGAATATCGTGCCATGGCTGCGGGTGTTGCTGAAGCCATGTGGTTACGATACCTTACGGATGCACTTGGCATTCCCCCGACGAAACCACAGATTTATTGTGACAATCAGTCCACTATTTGTGTTACCAAAAATCCAGTCCTTCATGATCGTATGAAGCATGTTGGGTCTGACTGTCACTTTGTTCGCGATGAGGTACTTGCAGGAGCAATGGCCACGCACTATGTCCCATCTACTGACCAGCTTGCTGATATTCTCACCAAGCCTCTTCCGTTACAGCCTTTTCAGTCTCTCTGCTCCAAGCTGCCCCTCGTTACCGCTGATCAGCTTGCGGGGGGATAATAGACTACATATATAATTATTAAATACATCTGGGTTATTCTGTAATTAGTTATTCTTCAGTTCTCTATATATACAGCTGTAACCCCTTCAATATTAATGAGATCAATTAATTCTTAAATCTGTATCAAGGCACAAGTGAAGCTTTGATAGCTCTATTAACAGAGGGTTCAAATTTTTTTTGCAAATAACATCAATTGTTCCTCAAACCTTTATGGTTGGTTGACCCATTTCTTTAAATTCTAGGGAGATAGAAAATACTTTAGAGTCCAGACTACAACAATAGTGGTGTTAATAGACTCAGTATTTGGGATAGTGCTAGCAACCCTAGATATAGTGGAAGTAGTATGTGAAACTATGGAGACAGCTAGCTACATCCTGAGGCTGCTCTTAAAGCCTCTGGAGTACAAGAAGGGTCTCGTGTTGTCGGAGTAACAGATCCAAAAACCATAGGCTTATGCACTCATAGATAAAACTTTCCTTCATCAAGAGATCTCTCAAGGTTTGGTATCTTTGTTACTATAACTTTATCGTCTATATTGATCAACACTAAAACATAGGCTCCCTTGCATAACTGAGTGACAAGATATGGGAATGTGAATGAAGCTTTGGGCGTTATTGCTCATTTCTCATTTCATTAGCTATGATCACTCTAAAATTCAACTTTAAACCAGACATCAAGCTAACTACCAAAACAACAACTCCTTTTTCACCAATTTGTTGTCTCCTCTCGTAGGCATCAAACAAAAATGCACTAGTGACCACGAGAACATCCATCAAAAGTCAATGTCAACTTGAAGATCTTTGAATAGATATTTACCAATAATTCTGGTTGACCATCAAGTAACACATGCACTAACCAAAGATGTTGATTTAATGTATCCACCAGCTTGTGACGAAAATTTGGAGTACTCATTGGTGGTACAAATCCTGCCCATGCAGAAAGTGATTGATCATTTGATCTGACAATGTTTATCAAAATTCCACGAACTTGTACCTTATTCAAGTTTTGGAAATATTCAGCTTTTTGGCTTTTTTGGTAGTTGTTGTCCAAGGTAGAAACATAGTTCATATAAAACTTCTTAGCCATACTAGGGTAATAGTACCCTTGTGTTGTACTCGTCCACTATAAACCACAATGTTTGAACCATTTTTTGATCTCAATATACTCTATAAGTTCCAATGAGATAATCCAAACCTCTTCAGCAAAGGGCCTTCTTATACTCTATTTTTTAGTTGATGTGAGACCATTTTAAAAGTACTTATTTGACTCATTAACTTTATGATGGATACTTTGCTTTAACCTTAGATTTTTTCTTACTAAATCATCCCTCATAGGTTCAACTTCTTTCCTGGACTCTTGGTGGCCTCAGTGCGACTCTCCTCATTGACCTCCAAACTTGGATTGTCCGTGCTAGGCTCATCGCTTTATGAATCTTCTCTCTCATCAAACTGGGGAGTTGGTAACTATTTCTTTACACTTTTTCTTGTATTGTACCATTGGGCTTCTACCTTTTTCACCTTACTTTTATATTTATCAATGATTTTGTAGGTCATGGTATCCCTTTTGGATTTTTTCAGACCTCTTCTCATACTGGTTAAAACTTTTGAGGCATTTGAACCAATAGAGAGGTATAGTTAGCTTTGCAATAGAAATATATAAGAATGACTTGAAATAAATAACTTCATATGTATATTCTTAACGTCTCAAATTGATATCCCATCAATGACTTGACGTCTTGTTAAGCCCCACCATCAAGCTTAATTGTCTCTAATTAATAGTTAGCAGTTCCAGTTAACAGCCTGATAAGGACATGATTTCTCATCATCTTTTCCATAAGGATTATCCAATATATACATGCTCTACTAACAATTAATTTGATAAGTCATCAAATGGTTGGCAATTCATCAAACAATCTGCCATCTCAAACAAAATCCAGCAAAGGCATGCATAAGTAGTCACACTGAAATTGCTTAACTTACCGGTATAAAATTAATGTTACAAGCACAAGTGAGTTGTAAATATCATGGTATAATGGAACATTAACAATTTTCCAAATGCAAGTTAGGGTTACTCAGACTTCACCCTTACATTAATCACTCTTTCTTTTAAATCTGATGGGCAACACATTTCCTCCAAAATTTTGGTTAACATAGAAAATATGTTGCCTTCCAATTTAGCTAGTGACTCGCTCACTATTAACAACCAAAGTAAGACAAAGTAGTTATTCCAAAATAATTCACAAAAACATAACTTGGTGAATATTGAATGAAAAATAAGGAAAATAGATCAACTCTTGCACTAGAACTTCCTTGAGAAATAAATACGATGCATAAATGGTTGTGATAGAAATTAAGTTGGCTACATGATTTATATTGTAAAGGAGATGGAGTTATGGGATTTCAGGAGTTTTAGTCATGGGTGAAGGTGAAGGAAGAGAGATTTAATAGGGAGATCGATCCATTTTGAAAGGGTTTCTTTTTAAAATACTTAAGGGTTTTGGATTGGGTGGTTATGGCCTAGGTTAGATCATGTTGGATTGAGTTATAGATAAGTGGCTTTTAGTCGGAATGTATTGGGTCAATAATTGATGTTGAGATCTAATTGGGTTAAGAGATTTGGGTCAATTTATTTGGATAAAAGAATGTACTTACCTATGTCGATGCTTCTTGACATTTCGCAAACTGGTTGATAGCTTATCAAGTGTACCGTTAGCCTTATTTAGAATAATTTCTTTTTGATGTACTAGTTGATGATCTAGGTGATGACCCATCACCATGTTGACAAAGTATCAGTTAAACTATCACTCTTATCCAGATTTGAGCTATTTGTTGGCCATAAGTGACGCTTGTTTTGATAAGCTATCAGTTGCTTGACGGGTCATCAACCAAGTCATCACCTCTAAATAGTTAGCTTTCTTCCTCTCTAATTTATTTACTTGCATATTTAAACAAACACATCAACCAACTCCAAGGTATAAAGCCTAGTTAAAAATAAAGTTACAAACAACATTAATGGGTTGCCTCTCGGTAGCACCTGAATTAATGTCGCGGCATGACTCAAGTACCTTGATTATTCATATTTCATCAAGAAACACAAATCTCTAACAATTTTACCTCCTCGAGTATCCCAAAGTGCATCTTCACACAATGGCTAGGAACTTTGAAGCATTCTCCTTTGTTATTGTCCAACTCAATTACTCCGATAGGGAATACATGTGTCACAGTAAATGAACTGAACCACTTGGATCTGAGTTTGACTGGAAATAACTAAATCTTAGAGTTGAACAACAACACCAAGTCCCCTAAATTAAACTCCTGCTTTTCAATCCTACGATCATGATATATATTTATCTTCATTTCGTACATGGTTGATCTTTCATATGCAATAAACAGAACATATCCAACTTATTCATCTATTAAAACCTCAAGTTTGGGGCATCACTCTAGCTAAGATTGAATTTCTTAAGCACCCATAAGATTTATGCTCAAGTTCCATTGGCAAATGACATGTCTTTCCAAAGAACAACTAATAGAGTGACACCCCAATAGGAGATTTGTATGCCATCCTATATTCCCAAAAGTAATCATCAAGCTTTCAATCCCAATCAGTTCAGTTGACCTTCACTTTTTTGGCAGGAATCATCATTACTTCTCGATTCATCACTTCCACCTGACCAATGGCTAGAGGATGACTGGGGATATCCACCCTATGTTTCTTAACTCCATACTTCGCTAACAGAGCACAAAATACCTTGTTACAATAAGTGTGACCACCTAGCAATAATTATTACCCTTGGAGTACCAAATCTAGAGAACATATTCCTTTTTAGGAATACAATCTCACTCTTACTCTCATTATTTGGTAATGCCATAGCTTCCACTCCTTTATACTTATAATGCACCACTACTAATATGTATTTCTAGATGAATAAGCTCATAAAGGGACCCATAAAGTTAATGCCCCATACATCAAATAATTTAACTTCTAAGAAGGGGGTCATGGGTAGTTTATTCCTTGGTAAGATAGCTCCTTGCCTTTTGCATTGCTCACATGTCTTCATAAATTCTTATGTGTCTTGATGGATTATGGGCCAATAATACCCGTATAGTAATATTTTTTTGTGTGCACACCACCATAATCTCTCTCACAGGTGATGAAAATATGCTTCTAATAAACTTATCTTTTCAAATTCTGGGACACATCTTCTTATCAAGTTTTAAGCACAGTGTTTGAACAAATATGGATCATCCCAAAGTAACTGCTCACATCATGTAGAAATTTCTTACTTTAATGAGAATTTAGATCTTCCAGTATCATATTTCTAATAAGATAGTTAGAAAAATCAGCAAATCAAGGTTCAAGATCATGAGAAGCTGCTAATACCTGCTTATCAGGAAAGGAGTAATAAAATTTTTCTTCATTTGCCCCTTGTCTCTCACTTAAGTCTAGATAGATTGTCGACAACTTGATTTTCATAGCCTTTATGGTCTTTGACTTCAAAGTCAAATTCCTAAAGTAGGAGCACCCAATGAATTAATCTTGGCTTTGCATATTTCTTTTCCATAAGGTATCTCAAGACAGAATGATCTGTGTGCACTACCATTTACCACCCTTGTATCAACCGAGTATGACCAAAATTTCTCTAATATATATACGTCAACAAGAGATTCTTGATCAATCACCATATATATCTTATGTACTCCATTTAATGCTTTATTTCTTACATACTAAATTAGGTGAAATTTTTCTCCCATTACTAACTCAAAATAGTACCAAATGCCACCCCAATTGCATCAGACATTACTTCAAATGGTTTGGAACAATCCAGAGGAACAATAATAGGAGTAGAGGTATGATTTTCTAAAAGAAATGAAATGCTTTCAAACAAGCATCATCAAAAAGGAATGTAACTTACTTCTCCAACAACTTTCAACAAGGATTCACAATTTTGGAGAAGTCCTTTATGAATCTATGATAAAACCCTACATGATCAAGAAAACTCTACACCCTCTTTATGGAAATTGGTAGAGGTAACTTCTCAATCATTTTAGTTTTTCTCTATCAACTTTAGTACCCTTTTCAAAAGTTTTATACTCCAGAACAATGTCCTTCATCACCATAAAGTGGTATTTCTCTCCATTCAGTACCAAATTTTCTTATGTGCATCACTGTAAAACTTTGGAAAGATTGGCCAACGAGTCTTCAAAATCATCACCTACTACAAAATATTATCCACAAATTCTTCCATAGTCCTTCACCATATCCAAAAAAATAAACATCATACATCCTTAAAATGTGGTAGCAGGATTGCATAAATTAAAATACAGGTTTTTGAATGCAAATTCACCATAGGGGCAAGTGAATGTCATTTTATCTTGATCTTCTTGTGCAATATAAATTTGGTTGTACCCAGAATATGCATCATAAAATCAATACCGATCTTGGCCAGCTAATTAATCCAGCATCTAGCCCCTGAAAGGTATTGGAAAATAATATCCAAGTGTCTAAGAGTTCAGTTTCTTGTAGTTCATTCATGCACCAGTCTGTAACTAGCCTAATTGAGATCAACTAATTATGCTAAATAAAAACCACTATAATAACTCCCTTCTTTTGGAGACATTGTACCAAACTTATTGATTTGTTGTCCAATATAGGATACACCACCTCTGTATCTAACCACTTAATGATCTCTTTCTTAATTACCTCATGTATAGATGGATTAAGTCTGTGATGATGATTTATGCTTGGGATAAAATCTATCCTTAACTAAATCTTCTGAGTGCAAATCCTATGAGGAATTTGAATAATGTTAGCAATGGTCCACCTGATTAACCTTTTGAAATATCTTAGCACTGACACAACTGCCACAACTTACCACATAACCAAATCATCTACCATAATAATAGGGAGTGTACCATTCTATCCCAAGAAAGCATAACATAAATAACCCAACAACACTTTTAGTTCCAACACCTATGGCTTTTCAATCGAAGACTTAGTTGGGAGAGTAGAACTATTTTTTAGATCCAAGTCTAACTTCTTAGGAGCATAGAAATAGGAACTCATCCCAATCACTTTATTCACTATATCATCATAATCTTTGATGTCATCACTATTGAAGTTCATTATCACTGTTGTTAAAGTTTCAACTGCAAACCTTTTTTCAAATTGTACTTCAATTTCTTCCTCATCCAAAACATCAATCACAGACATAATATTTATTTCTCTTGGTTATTTCATGAACTGACACAGATTGAATTTAACCTCCTTATCATTCAATCTAAATTTCATGTTTTTGTTTTCCTTGTCAATTAATACTCTACCAGATTTTAATAAGGGTCTTCCCAAAGTTATGGGAACTTTGAATCCACTTTGCAACTCAAGATTATAAAATTAGCAAGGAATATGAAACTCTCTACCTTTACTAGCAAAAACATAGGATCCCCACTAGCCACTTGATCAAATGTTCAGCCATCAATAGTCATATTAATATTTGTTTGGGGGCTCTGATGTCACCTAAATTGCACCTCCAAGAAAGTATAAAGCAGCCACTAGTCGAATATTGAACTTAACTAGGTTAGGGCCCATCCCACAAGGAATAGGTCAAAAATCTATCAAGAGCTTGCTAATGTAAGTGGAAAAATGTGTAAAGTAAAGGGGTTTTATCAATAAGAGTAATAGTAACAATGTTGGGCAATTAGGGTTGTTATCAATATGAGACAAATACTAGGATTGTGTTCCTCCTGACTTCATAACTTCGCAGACTACTGGTTCTTGTCAAACTATCTTGGTGCCTTGCATGTAAAATTTAACAAGATATGTATCAACTAACCATCTCTCAACTTTGGTTTGGGTGAATTTCACTCATCTCTTCTTGGTATCAAAGTTTCACATTACTAACCCTTATTTTATGATCTCGGATTAACTATCTCCTCTTGGTTTTAGGTTAATTAGATAAAGGTTGATAGTTTTAAATTACTGTTGTGGTCTCTTTTTCCTAGTCTCTAACTCTCTCTCAAGGAAGTATTTAGTACAGGCAAGTTCCTAACTTTTCCTACCATTAAGAAAGCAATCAAATTTAAGGAAATCCAAATATATGCAAGAACATCATTCTAGAATGACTTTGCACTTAGCCTGCTTTGTTAATTCATCAAGGTTTCCACAGTCCTAGTTATGGGGTTTAGCTACTCAAGGTTGTAAGAACAAGAATAGATTTCATAGATGAAAGCATAATGATGAACTTACATAGAATTGGAATGAAAACCCAAAATCTCAAATTAATTATAAACCCTAAAAACCAAGAACAATAATTCCAAGATCAATAATGTATCTCAGAAGTCAAAATAACGTCAAAAGTGTATAAAGTGTATAGACTGATAATAAAACATCCAAGGGGTGTTTATACATACAAAAGAAAACCTATCTTATATAGTGTAGGAAATTAGAGCCGTATTAACTCACAATTCATGGGTTAGGTCGTGGATACAACCCACGAATCCTACATTGGGTTGTGGAAATCAGAGCTTGTACCTATGACTCGTGGGTAGGCTAGTGCAAATTAAGAACCTTCATCCATCTTTAGAACTGAACCCACGAAGGGTACTCATGGATCATACGTACTACCCATGAGTTGTAGGTTGACTTATGGGTATCCTTTTAAGAAACTATTCATTCATTTTTCTCATTCTTTGCTTTGAATCCTATTTTCCTAAAAAATCAACATAAATGCACATCATATCTAATAAGAATACCTAAGTTTGTGCACAATTTACTTATTTTAAGCATTGAAAGTGCCATGAAACAATGACGTATCAACACCCTAAACGTAGAACACTTTTATGTCATCATGCAACTAACACACAAAAAATAAACATGATGCTTAACTAAAAGAAACCTAATACACCTAACACAGTCAATTTATTCAATTAAGCTCAACCTTCCACCCACTCCTATTCACAACTTTCAAAACCACTGTGTGTATCCATGAAGTATAATAGCATGACACAAAAGGAGTGAAGTTATAGCATTAAATTATCAACAAATAACCATGCATATATGCAACAGACACTACCCGAATAAGTAAGTAGTTAACAATACAACCCATGTACCCTTACAGTAAAGAAGTCCCAACTCTTACACTATCATAAATCATATCCATACAGGGACTATAGCAAGAACTCACACTTACAAAGAAGTTCAAATAATGTGCATGAAATATCATAGGCTTGCCCTTATTTTCTATGCCTTATCTTTTCAGACAATTGAACTGGGATCACTATAGGATTTTTCCCAGCTTGTAATGTAGGCTTGGGGGTAGGTATGGTACATATGGGAAATAGTTACTCACCCTTCTTGACACTACACTATTTTTGGCTCCACTACTTAACCATGCTCCTTTTATTCTCTTTTTTTATTTTTCTTTATTTATTTTTTAGATTAGGTCTGGTTTTCTTCAGTCATTTCATTTATTTCTTCATCTTTTTTTCTTCTTTTTTCTTTTTTCACACTTTTCTACCATACCCAATACTACTTTTTTTTATTTTATTCAATACCTTTCTCAAACCCATTTTCAACTACTACCCCTATGATAGCCACCCTCAACTTAGGCAATTTGCCTAAGTTGAGGTACACTATGTCCAAGAAGGGGCCAGGGCTAAAATAGGTTCATTGTAATTAAAACAGAAAGGTAAAAATGTTTAAAAAAAACTAGGTCACTTTAAGCTCAAATTATAGATGAGGGATACTTATTCTTACTTGGTCGGTCTTTCAGTCTAAGAGTGGACTTATTCAAACACGGCCTCTGATCATGTCCCAACCAACTATCCTACAACCTAGGCAATACTAACCACACATATTCTGGATTACACACACTAAGTGAACTAGGTAAATACCTCATACACATATGGTACGAGGTTATATTATTAGTTACTACCTATATGGTTCATGCAATGCTAAGCCTTTGATTACTTTGTCCATACTACTAATTCCATATCAAGATTTAACAATGGTCACAACAACAAATACTCATAAAACACAGTTCACAAATTTTTTAGAAAGGGTATCAGTTTTTCAAAAACACATAAAACACAAAAATTTGATTGCACTAAGGTTCCTCATTTTTCTTCTAGTCAAACAAAATGAAACATAGAACATAAACACATCACAAACACAAAAAAATAAGCTAAACATATTAGCTCTACTATGATAGAACATCTAGGGAAAAAAGATACGACAATAAAAACCTCGGGTGGTTAGTACACCTCTACCCCAACTATAAGTTGCTGCACAATACCTAGTGTGTACTTATAAAAGAAATAATATATGGGAATAGGGACATACCTGAGATGCTCTAGGCATTGGATGTAGCCTCTCCCCCAACTGGGGCATCAGGCATATTGCCACGAGGTGGTAGTGGTACTCGACTAGAGGAGGCACCTAACTTGCACTAGGCATGCTCACTTACACCAATATGATACTGGATCACAGACTCTATAGCAGCCTTTTTCAGGTCTCGTTCAAACTTTCCCAATCTATCACTATTCTCGATATACTCTCATCCACTCTTGGCCCCAATAGTTTAGGCCTCATCCTCCTCATTAAACAAATTAAATATCAATGGTGGGGGTGTACGCAGTGGTGAATTTTAAAAGTAGTAGAAGGGAATTGAGTTTAGGTCTTTTAAAATTAAGGGGTAGACGACTCGGGTTAGGTTGCGTACGCCGGACCCTTTTTTATTTAAAACTTTTAAAATTGGGCCCAGTCATTACCTATAACTCAATACATAATTCATGGGTTGTATCCATTAATCATAGGTAGGAGTCATGTGTATGAATCAGTGACCCAGATTCATTGACTAATTTCCATAACCCTACTGGGTTGTACCCAGACTTGTGGGTAGGAATCATGAGTTGGGTTCAGAGACCTAACTTTCTTCTCTGATTCCAATAACTCAACTCACGAGTCATGGGTTCAACTCATAACTCATGGTAGGAGTCATGAGTCCACTTACCTAGAATTGTTTAAAAATTTTCACTTTTATCATACTTTAGTTATTTCTCCATGCTTTCTATCCTGCAAAACAAAAAACAAAGTGAATGCTAAAACCTTGGGTTGCCTCTCAAATAGCTTGATTTAATATCATGCCATGACGTGTCTATGTTGGGCACTCAGACTTCACCAACAAACACATGGGTTGCCTGTCATAAAGCATCTAATTTACATCACGGCACTACTCAGCTTCCTTGGATACTCAGACTTCACCCAAGCTCAAAATCTAATATACCTTAACCTCCTTTGTGTTTCCCATATAATGCTTACCACGATTCACCTTCACCTTGAATAAGGCATCACCATCTTGTTGTAACTCAATATCACCATGTGGAAATACTCTTACCTCGATGAATGATCCAGAATACCTAGACTTCAACTTGCCAGGAAATAAGCGGCGTCTTGAATTATATAGCAAGACCACATCACCGAGTTAGAATACCTTCCTCTCAATTCTTTTATCACGGTATAATTTCATATTATCTTTGTAAAAGGATGAACTCACATAAGTACAAAGGCTAAACTAGTTAATCTCATTCATCTTGTCCAATCTCAAGTGTACACCATTACTCTACTCATAATTTAGCTTCTTCAACGCCTATAGTGTCTTATGCTCAAGTTCAACTGGCAAGTGGCATACCTTGGCATACACAAGCTGATAAGAAGAGCCATCTATGGGGGTTCTATAAGCTTTCTGATAGGCTAAAGGTGCATTATCTAACCTTTTAGACCAGTCAATCCGGATGGCATTCATAGTCTTTGCCAAAATAAACTTTGTCTCCTAATTAGATAGCTCAACTTATCCACTTATTTGAGGATGGTAAGGTGTTTCTACCTTATGTTTTACACCATATTTTTCAAGTAACTCCTTGAATAGACGATTGTAAAAATAGGAACCACCATCACTTATGATAACTTGTGGAGTACCAAATCCAGAGAAAATATTCTTCTTCAAAAATGTTGTGACACTTTTACCTTTATTGTTTGGAAGCACAATTGCTTCCACTCATATAGACATATAGTCGACATTCACAAAGATATACTTCATCCCATGTAAACTCACGAATGGTCCCATAAAGCAATACCCCAAACATCAAACTACTCCAGCCCAAAGATGGGTGTCATAATGAGCTCATGCTTCCATGGGACATTCCTTGCTTTTTCCATTGGTTACAGGACCAAGCATAGTCATGTTCATCTTTAAAAATAGTCAGTCAATATTAACCATAGTGTAAAATCTTGTGGGTGGTGTGAGTACCTCTATGGAGACCCCCAACTGGAGAAGAATAATAGGCCTCCACAATACTCAAAATCTTAACTTCGTGAATACACCTCGAAATCACTCTATCAGCACACACCTGAAATAATTATGGCTCATCCTAAAAGAAATTTCATACCTCATGTATAAATAATTTTATCTACTAAAATGATATGTTTTTTCAGGTGAGGTCACCTGCCAAATAATTGGCAAAATCAGCAAACCAAGGCATTAAGTCTTATGATGCTGCCAAGATTTGCTCATCTGGAAAAGTATCATCAATCTCAAACTCATACTGAAGTTTTAGCATTGCCTCCTCCTTGTGGTGGGATAGATGGTCTACAACTTGATTTTCTGTACCCTTTCTCTCCTTGACCTTAAAGTCAAATTCTTGTAGTAATAGTACCCATTGAATCAACCTTTGATTAGCATCCTTATTCACCATAAGGTACCTAAGAGTAGTATGATCATTGTGTATAATGACTTTGGTACAAATCAAGTAGGACCAAAATTTCTCAAAATCAAACACCACCGCAAATAATTCCTTTTCAATAATCGTGTAATTTTTCTATACAGGGTTGAGTTCTTTGTTGGCATAATAGATGGGATGAAGTATCTTCTCATATCTTTAGCCTAGGAATTCTCCTAAGGCCATACCACTAGCATCACACATCACATCAAATGGAAGGGTATGATCTGGAGACACAATAATAGGTGTTGATATAAACCTCTCTTTAAGGAACTCAAAATCCTTGAGAAAAGAATCATCAAAAACGAACTTTACCTCCTTATCCAAAAATTTGCACAATGGATTCACAATTTTAGAGAAGTTCTTGATGAACCGCTTATAAAAGTCTGCATGACCCAAGAAACTCTAAATCCCCTTAACAAAAATTAGTGGAGGCAATTTTTTAATCACCTCAATTTTAGCTTTGTCAACCTCTATCCCCTTCTTCAAAATTTTGTACCCAAGAACTAATCCTCTTTAACCATGAAGTACCACTTCTCTCAATTAAAAACTAGGTCACACTCTTTACATCCTTACAGTGTAGTGGACAAGTGATCCAAACAATCATCAAACAAGTCACCCACAATAGAGAAATTATCGATGAAGACCTTGAAAGTATCATCTACTATATCAGAAAAGATGGAAATCATGAAATGCTAAAAGATGGTGGGAGCATTACAAAGATCGAAAGGCATCCTCTTAAATATAAATGTACCATATATACAAGTGAAAGTCATTTTATCTTATTCCTTAGGAGTAATATAAATATTATTATACCCTGAATAACCATCATGAAAATAATACCATACTGTACCCACAAGACGGTCTAACATTTGATCCATGAATGGCATAAGAAAGTGATCTTTCTGAGTCCAAGTATTCAACTTTTGATAATCCATACAAACTCACCTTCCCGGGGACCATAATGATCCCATCCTCTTTCAGCACACACTAAATTGGGCACACCTTATCTAATTGTCCCAGCCTCGTTGATTTTACCTCCCCCTATTATCAAAATTTTCATTTTGGAATTTTTTTATTCTAACATTTTGTATCTGTTGCTTGTCCATTGTTAGGATCATTTTTACCTCTCTTGGTAATTCATGTGTTATTAAAGATATTATTCTATTTATCCCTACAAAAAAAGAAAATATGGTTGGTAAAAAATATTTGCCAATTTATTGACTTCTCTGTACATATATTCCACCACTGCATCCACCTTCTTTATCAATTCTCTGATTTTCTTTGTCTGTACAACCAAATTTCAAGGCACTTTCCACTTCCCATATAAAATATTCTTTACATCCAAGGAATTTGTCTCCGATATTAAAGGAAGATTATTATGTTCAATATAGTAATCCAAACCCATCTTCAATGCAATAATTTCAGCCATTAGGTTTGAGGTATCTCCAAGACTTCTCACCTCAGCATAGATTAAGTTCCCTGAACTATTTCTTATACATGATGTACCGAACAAGACCCAGGTTGAAAAAACCCATGTTGAGCATTTTCTAATATACAACCTGACATCCAATTCTAGGGGAATAATCTTCTAAAGATTTTGCCAAATCATCTGTGGGAAGGAATATTAGATAGCTAGGGATAGATACACCTAGCCATAGAAACTATATTCTTATTAATTTTTATTCTCATGCTATCTTGTAACATTCTTCCTCCGTATTTTATTATATTTCTCCTTTTCCACACCTACCATAATATAAACAAAGGCATGAACTTTGGTGTACAATTAGTTTCCCACCATTTTACAACACTGTGTTCGATCTGAATAAATGGATAAGTGGTCCCTAAAGCTTCTACAAATTCCTGACATATATTGTTAGAAATAGCACAATTCATAAAAAAGATGCTCAATAGACTCTTGTACCCCATTGTTATAGCAATAACAAATTACATTGTTAGTGATTTTGTTTCAGACAAAAACTTCACCAATAGGAATTCTCTTCTTCCATAACTTCCATATAAAGAAAGAAACTTTAAAAGGCATTCCCTTCATCTAATTTTGTTTGAACATATGCTAAAAATAACTTTTTTCTCTTACATTCTCCTAGATAGACCCTACAATGAATTTTCCTGACTTTTTAAACATCCACTAGGGCTTGTCCCATTCTTTTGTATCTTTTGTACATTTCACATTATTCAATATATGACTTCATATTTTAGTAGTAAGAGTCTATTGCAGAAGTTCAACATTCCAATTTCCAATTTCAAAAAATTATTGACTTTCTCCAATTGTAAGTTCATATCAAAATTCACAGGTAGAACATAATAAAAGGAACCCAATTAGGTCTATTTATCATACCTCACATAAGAATACTACACATAGTTTCCCACCATATATCTTGATCAAATATGTTTCTAGCTTCAAGCATATACTTCCTAGTCATTGAACCCCCTTTCCACGCTAATA
The DNA here is from genome assembly GCA_030864215.1 of Capsicum pubescens. Taxonomy (NCBI): domain Eukaryota; kingdom Viridiplantae; phylum Streptophyta; class Magnoliopsida; order Solanales; family Solanaceae; genus Capsicum; species Capsicum pubescens. The sequence continues at coordinate 290,222,997 of CM061548.1, forward strand.
TTTGAGGTCCCAATTTCATACAATATTTGTTCCACACAAAATTAGTCCACATGGATTTTGAGTTCTAAATATCCACCACAACTTGGAAAATAATGCATTATACACATCAAATAAGAATCTAAAACCCAATCATTTCTCCTTTTTAGGCAGGCAAATGTCAGACCAAGCAACCCAATGTTTGTTTCTACCATCCTCCGTGAAATTTCATAAGAATTTTGCAAAGACTCTATGTAAAATATATAAAAAACATTTAGGGGGATTAAAAGAAGACAATAAGTAGATGGGAATACTATTTAAAACATTATTGATAAGAACAACCTTACAACCTTACAACCAAATGATAGATACTTCCCTTTCCAAGCTTGCAATTTATTTTGCATTTTCGACATCAATTATGAAAAATGCACTTTCTTCTTCTTTGCATGACCTATAGGGCAACCAAGATACATGAGAGGGAATTTAATTCCCTAGTAAAACCAGTATATTCCTCCACCTCTCTAACGGGAACATGAACAGTCTTATGATACACAAGAAAAACACTTTTATCCTTATTTATCATTGAACAGATTGTGTTTCATGATTTTTGAGGACTTCCGTCACCAAGTCTAGAAATTTCCTATCAGCAAACACAAAAATGATAGTGTCATCACCATATGTCAAATAGTTGATACCATCACTCCATTTAGGCATGCCAAAACCATTAATTCTTAATTTTCAAACAAAGAATTTAGAGATCTGGATAATACTTCAGTAGAAAAACTAAACAAAGTTGGGGATAAAAGATCTCCTTAATTTACACCATCACATCACTTGATCCAAATATTTGTAAACTTCTCTCCCTTATTGCACTTAAATAATTTACATCCCATCTAGTCAACACATGATATATCACCATAACCTGAAAAAGGTAAGAAATAACCACATTGTTCTAAACCCAAGTCTCACTTTCTGAAGATGAACCCTTAGCATTAAAATTGAAATAGATACTCTCATTCTTATTTTCTTAGATATTATATCGTTATATTCTATTTCCAATCACTTTTACCATTGTAAGTTGAAATTCCTTCAAGTCTACTCAAGGATTATTTCAAAGCAGCATAAGCCTTCCCATACAAACTAAGCCAAACATCCTAGTAATAAATCATAAATCCTAGATACCCAAAAGCCTTTCTTGCCGTACTAGAAAAATTTAATCACAAACCCTTCCAAATTAGTCACATCACAAGTACAGCTTATCATATAGTCTTTTTAACAAATTTACTTAGTAGTCCTGGTCATCATACAAAACTTATCCTATTATCAATATGATACCTCAAACCACAGATATACTGGCTCAATCTTGTAAAATAATTGGTTATTATATGCACATCCTTATTAACCTTCTCAGTTCTTTTCACTATATCACACCCATGAAAAAATTCATTTATCAACAAACTCATCATCCCAATTTGAACTTTAATTTCCCTTATTGATCAATGCCTCACTTGAGTATCCAAAACAAAAACTAGTTAGTTCTTCAAATCTAAAAGCAATGTCAAACTCTACAATCTAAATAGGTGAAATGGCTAATAGCTTCCTAAGTAATTAACCTTTACACTTTTTAAGTAGCATATTTATTTTTTATCCCTTGCTCTATCTTAGTAGTACCCTATCATAAAAGTTGATTAGATCTACAACATTTTCAAATATGACCATGGAGAATTTCATACCCAAATTACACCATACATTTCCACCTATTAAGTAACTTCAACATTACACAACCACTCAGTAGCTAGCCCAAAAATACTATAGATCCTTATCTCCATCTCAGACAAATAAGTAAGCATCACCCCTGTTAAAGAAATTTCATTAAAGAATCCTGTAAAAGAAACTTTTTTTTTTTAGCCTGAAGTTGTCAACTATCTCCCATCGAAAACACTCAGTATTTGGTTTTTATTTATTCTTTGTATTGCCCAATACATAGTTAATTTATCCTTTCATAAACACCAATGTATTGCAAAGTTAGCCCACCTCTTGACTCTAGCTAAGTGACCACATATCTTGTTACGTTCATTGTATCATAAAACTCAAACCATTTCATAAAATTAAAATTTATCCTTTATAGGAATCCCAAAAGTAGTCATACTACCTCAAATCTCATTATATGAAATCCTTTCTCATGCCCAGAAACATGTCCTCTTACCTGATCCACTAATCCTTCATAACTTTAATCGTTACTTAAGTGTTAAATACGTACCTATCTTATCACGGAACTAAAAAAATCCTTATTGATACTGTAACACCCTTAAAACTAACTTCATTTTATTTTTTACCCTCTCATGTTCGAAACATCAATTTTTGATTTAATTGTGTTTAGATATGCTACAGGGTATCTAGGAAGAGTTTTAAAATTTTTGGAAGGGGTTCGAGGCTATTGTGGAATTTTAAGGTAGTAAGCTTCTACATTTTTTGCATACCACAGAAGTTTTCCTCGGTGATATTGGCGTGGTACGGAGGCAGTGAGCCTCTGCATATCGTTGTGTCATGAAGAATAATCTACATGATAAGCATTGTGGCATGGAGGTTACCCTCTGCGATAAGGTCGTTCCATGCCGAGGTATAAAAATCATACAACTTTAGTTTTATCCACTTGGGGTAAGGGAATTTTGGGTTCTTTCTCCCATATATGACCTTTAAACATAAAACAAGTATGTTCTCATTAGTTTTTCAAATATCAATTTCTCTCTTTAACTCTCAAACTTAAAATCTAACAAAAGCTTAAGGATTTCACTGTGCATTTATCTTTTGGGTTCTAAGCTTTAACTTGCTTTCAAATTCTTGTGTACCTAAGGTATGTATCTCTTCCCTACAACCTTTTTTGCTAATAGAATTTATTTACAACTATATTTATGTTATTTAATTAATGATTTGAATGTGGGTTGATGGATTTTGAGCATTTTTGACTAATTTGCTTTTCACATGGCTTTTGTGAATCATTCATAGTTTGAATTGATATTTCTAAACTAATTCAGGTGCATGGGAATGGTTAATTTGAATGGGGTCATGTATTCCTCCAAAGTTTATGATTTTGATAATGGAATTGGTATAACATAACCCAATCTTATAAAACTTGCTTTGAAACATGAGTATATGTATATTGATACTACTTTTAAAACCATTGCATGATATAGAAGGTTAATAAAACATAATGGTTTTAAATTAAACCTTGGGGGTCATGGATTCCTCCAAGCTAATGGAAATTTAAACCTAGGGATTCATGGATGAATGATTGGAACTTGTGGGGTCGTGGATTCCCCTTAGTGATGATAATTAAAATGGCATGATGATATTATCTTTCAAGCATAATTGATATGTCAATACTAACGGTACATACCTTAATGGATGATTATGGTTCAATGAATGGGAATATATAAATATTTTATTAGGCTTAAAGAGGGTTGTGTAGCTAACCGTAAAAGTGAAGGTCCCAAGGGACTGATATTGGAAACTCATATTTATCGGTGTGAGGGTTGGTCTTGATGACCGTGTACTTGTGTCATATTATATATATATATATGTTTATCATGGATGGATAAGGGTCGTGGATTCCCCAGCTTTTTAAGATATCTCCAGTTCATGATCGTGTACTTGTGTCACACTATATATATATGTTTATCATGGATGAAATTATATAGCTTGTGGGTGCTTTTATAATGGTTAAGCTACACAGTCCAGGCTATTGTTTACCTCTCATGCTAAACCTTATTCCCTATCTTGGCAATATTATATATGTATACGAATATGTGTATTTGCTTTGAATGATTTTTAACTGACTTAATCGTGGCATTACTTAATCCCTTGCCTGATTTACATGCTACATCTCACTCTGCTAACCATATCTAGACATTATATCCACATGCAATGCAGGCATCAAAGATACTTCTACATTTTTTGTGCAATGATAGGTGATTCTTGGGTTATTCGTGAGTCATCTTGAAGTGGTGAGCCTTCTTCTTTCGAAAAGATTGTTACTTCTTGGTTTAGTTTATGTCATAAACTATTTTTTGGTTTTTTTTTAGGCTATTGTCGGGGGCATGTCCCGACTTAGGTTGTTCTTTAGATATAAGAGGCTTTGTGGATTACTGTGGTTTGGGTTATTGTTATGAAATCATAGAACCTATTATTGGTTTATTCATCTTTCTTATGTTTATTAGATTTCTTCTTTTGTTATTAGATGTATTGTGTTCTGATTGACTAGGTAAAAATGGTGGTTTTTGGTCCTCGGTGGACTTGAGATACCCATCACAACCAATCCTTAGTTTTGAATCATGACAAGCTTGGAATCAGAGATTTGGTTCATGGTCATTGGATGTACATAAATTCATATCAAGTAAAGTTATAGGTGTGTTATGTGTCACACATATAAGGGAGAGTCTACAAGGAATTTAGGAATGTTTCCCTTTCTTATGTTTTATTTTTGTGCTATAGAGTCTAAGGTCTTGAATCTTCTCTAATTCCATTTGTTCGTATTTCAGATCATGCCTCCCTAAAGAATTAATGATTTTGGAAACTCTTCTATCCTGCCTAAGGACAACATGGCCAAAACTCATCCTACTTATAGAGTGCAGACCCTATCTGGGGTCCCTGCTACTAATTTCCCTCAGGGAGTTCCACCAATCCCTACTAGTCCTCCTCAAGCTTCTTAGGGTGATGTGTCTAATGCTACGTTTCACTAGCCAATCTATTTTCTTACGCAATTGGTGGCTTTTAAGTCCCGCTAGTCTGAGCGTGTTGCATCTATCACTCATTCTTCTAAGGTCACTTGAGTTGGCCAATTCATAAGGTTGAGTCATCCGACTTTCACTAGCTCTAAAGTTGAGGATAATCCTCAAGGATTCATTGATGAGATAGAAAACATACTCAGAGTGATACATGTTTCTGACTCTGAGGGTGTTGAGTTTGCTTCCTACCAGCTGAAGGATGTGGCATATCAGTGGTATGAGGAGTAGTAGCAGTTGAGGGGCCATAATGCTGAGCCATTATTATGGGATGGGTTTTCAAGTACTTTTCTTGATTGTTTCATTCTTCAGGAGTAGAGAAAGGTAAAGATAGAGGAGTTTATGAATTTGAAATAGGGGAGAATGACTGTGAAGGAATATTTTTTAAAATTCCATCAGTTGTCTTGCTATGCTCAAAAGTTGGTGTCTTTTATGTCGGCTAAGATGAGGAAGTTTGCTTTTGGTTTATCTCAAGATATAGTATTGGAGTGAAAGGCTTCCTTGTTGAATAGTGATATGGGTATTTCTAGGCTTGTGGTGTATATGCAACAGGTTGAGGATGAGAAGAAGAAGCAAGAAGAAATGGGGGAGAGACAAAGCAAGAATTTCTGGTATTCAGAGTAGGGTAAAGGTCAACGTAATAATGGTATAGATAGTAGGCAATAGGGCAGGAAGAATGCTTTGGGAAATTATGGTTCTCATTCGAAGGCTAGTGCTCCATATCCAAAGCAGTCTGGTGATCATCACTTTCACACTGACAATAATTTAAGGCCAAGGTGCCTAGTCTCAGGGTAGTGGATTCTAGTCAGCCCCATCTTATCCTTCTTGCAGGTTTTGTGGGTAGGTGCATCATGGAATTTTTGATAAAGGGATAAATAAGTGCTTTAATTATTTTCAGTCGGAGCATTTGCAGCGACACTATCTAGCTAAGGCTTCTTTTGGAACTAATAGGGTCCCTGTTGCTACTTTACCAGCTCCAGCACCAAAGGGTGCTACTTCTGGTATCAGCGTTAAATGAAATTATCTTTATGCCTTTGTTACTCGTCAGGAATCTAAGCCATCTCCTGATGTTATTACTGGTACATTACAACTTTTCTCTCGTGATGTCTATCATCTTCTTGATCCAAGGTCTACCCTTTTTTATATGATCCCTTATGGGGCTGCTCATTTCAATTTTAGTCCTGAAAATATTCCCGATCCTTTCTTCGTGTCTACCTTGGTGGGTAATTTTGTGGTTCCTATAAAGATCTATAAGGGTTTGTGGCATTTATATTTGATAGAGAGACTTTGGTGGATTTAGTAGAGTTGGATATGTTAGATTTTGATGTGATATTGGGGATGGATTGGTTTTACTCGTGCTATACTTCTCGCGATTTTCATACCCAAAAGATCAGTTTTGAATTCCCAAATAAACCAGTGATTGAGTGGGAAGAGAGTTCTCTAGTACCTCAGGAAAAGTTTATTTCTTATCTTAGAGCCCAAAAATTAATTTTCAAGGGATGTCTAAACTATCTAGTTTGGGTTAAGGATTCTAATTTTGAGGGTCCATCTTTTCAATCTGTCCCGATAGTTAATGAGTTTCTCAAAGTGTTCCTTGATGATCTTCCTGGTATTCCTCCTGATAGGGAAATATACTTTGGGATTGATCTTCTCCTAGATACCCATTCTATATCTATTCCTCCTTATATAATGGCTTCAATTGACTTGAAAGAACTTAAGAAGCAGTTGAAAGATCTTCTTGATAAGGGTTTTATTCATCCTCGTGTTTCCTCGTGGGGTGCTCTGGTAATTTTCATGCATAAGAAGGATGGGTCCCTTCAAATATATATAGACTATCGTCAGCTGAATAAAGTAATAGTGAAGAATAAGTGCCCTCTCCCTAGGGTTGATGACCTCTTTGACAAACATCATGGTGATAAGTGTTTTTCTAAGATTGATCTTAAATCGGGTTATCATCAGCTGTAAATAAGGAAGGTGGCTATCCCTAAGACTATTTTTTATTCCCTATATGGTCACTACGAGTTTTTAGTTATGTCTTTTGGTTTGACTAATGCTCTGGAGGCTTTTATGGACCTTATGAACTGGGTTTTTAGATAGTTCTTGGATTTGTTTGTAATTGTGTTTATTGATGATATTTTGGTGTATTTTAAGGGTGAGGAGGATCATATCAATCACTTTTGTATTGTGTTGCAGACTCTGAAAATCAACGATTGTATGCTAAATTTTTTAAGTGTGTATTTTGGTTGAGCATTGTGATCTTTCTTGATCATGTTATTTCTAGTGAGGAGATCATGGTGGATCCACAAAAAGTTTAAGCAGTTATGAAATGGCCTAGACCCACGGCTCCAACCGACATTCGAAGCTTCTTGGGTTTATCCGGGTATTAATAGGATATTTATGGGGAGTTTCTCTTCAATTATTGCCTCGTTGACTAAGTTAACTCAGAAAAAGGTAAAGTTTCCATTGTCTGATGCTTGTGAGGGTAGTTTTGAGTAGTTAAAGGATAAGTTAACTTCTGCTCTAGTCTTGACCTACCCGAGGGTACTGATGGTTTTGTTGTCTATTATGATGGGTCTCAGGTGGGACTGGGATGTGTGTTGATGCATCATGGTAAGGTTGTGGCCTATGCTTCTAGGCAACTCAAAGTTCATGACAAGAATTACCCAATGCATGACTTTGAATTATTACATATGGTTTTAGCCTTACAGCTTTGACATTACTATTTGTATGGGCTTTATGTGGATATCATTTTAGATCATAAGAGCTTATAGTACATATTCACCTAGAAGGAGTTGAATCTCAGGCAAAGGAGATGGCTTGAGTTTCTCAAGGACTATGACATGAGTCTTCATTATTATCCAGGTAAAGCTAATCTGGTTGTTGATGCTCTTAGCAGGTTATCCATAAGAAGCTTATCTCATGTAGATGAGAAGAGGTGAGGTCTGGTTAACTATATTCACCGGTTGGCTAATCTTGGAGTTCATCTTTTGGATTCTATAAATGGAGGTGTAATTGTTAAAGAGGTGGTGAAGTCATCTCTTGGTTGTGAGGTGAAGGAAAAACATATTTTGGATCCTACCTTGATGCAGATAAAGGATGATATGGGTTAGTAGAGAGTTATGACTTTTGAAATTGGTGGTGATGGTATCTTGAGGTACCAAGGTAAGTTATGAGTTCCTAATATTGTTGGGCTGTGAGAAAGGATCTTGGATGAGACTCATGAGTCAAGGTATATAGGTCTTTCTGGTTTGACAAAGATGTATCACGATTTGAAGGAGATCTATTGATGGAATAACATGAAGAAATATATGTCCAATTTTGTGGCTAAGTGAATGGATTTTCAACAAGTGAAAGTGGAGTACTTGAGGCCTGGTGGGCTGTATCAAGAGATTGAGTTTCCTGTGTGAAAATGGGAGGTGATCAATATGAACTTCGTTACAGGTCTTCGACGGTCTCGTAATCAGTTTGATTCGATTTGGGTCATCTTGGATAAGATGAATAAATCTACTCATTTCTTGCCAGTGAGGAGTAACTACTCTGTAGGGAATTATGCAAAGTTGTTCATTTAGAAGATCGTCAAGTTTCATGGTGGGCCTATTTCTATTATTTTAGAGTGAGGATGCAGTTCTCTTCTCACTTTTGGTGTTCATTTCAGAGAGGTTTGGGGACAAAGGTGAACCTTAGCACCGTTTCCACCCTCAGATATATTGATAAGTGGAGAGGACTATTTATACCTTGAAAGATATGCTAAGGGGCTATGTGATTGATTTTGGAGGTAGTTGGGTGGATCGCTTGCCTTTCATCAAATTTATGTATAATAATAGTTATCACTCGAGCATTCAGATGGCTCCATTTGAGGCTCTTTACGGTGGGAGTGTAGGTCTTCTATTGGGTGGTTTAAAGTTGGTGAAACAAGGTTGTTTGGTCCTGACTTGGTTCACCAAGCTTTGGAGAAGGTGAATGTAATTAGGGATAGGCTTAAGATTACTCAGCGTCGCCAAAAGTCCTATGCGGACGTGAGGCAAAGAGAGTTGGAGTTTGATTTGGGTGATTGGGTGTTCTTAAAGGTATCTCCCATGAAGGTAGTGATGAGATTTTGGAAGAAGGGGAAGCTCAGTCCTTATTATGTTGGCTCATACTAGATCTTGAGTAGAGTTGGCAATGTCTCTTATGAACTAGAATTGTCTGCAAGTTTGGGATCCATTCACCCCGTGTTTCATGTATCAATTTTGAAGAAGTGCGTGGGTGATACTTCGTTGGTTGTTCCTATTGAGAGTGTTGGCATGATGAATTCCTTTTCTTACAAGGAAGTCCTAATAGCCACCCTCAACTTAGGTGATTTCCTGAGTTGAGGTACACAATCTCCAAGGAGTACCAAGGCAAAAACAGCTTCATTGTAACACAAATGGAAAGATGAAAGGTGTAACAAGAAAAATAGGCATCCAGGCACAAAAGTGGGATCAAGGAATCAAGGGGTAGTTAGGGATAGGCTTAAGACTACTCAGATTCACCAAAAGTCCTATGCGGACGTGAGATAAAGAAAGTTGTAGTTTGATTTGGGTGAATGGGTGTTCTTGAAGGTGTCTCCCATAAAGGTAGTGATAAGATTTTTAAAGAAGGGGAAGCTCAGTCCTCATTATGTTGGCCCGTACTAGATCCAAAGAAGAGTTGGGAATATCGCTTATGAACTAGAATTGTCTTCAAGTTTGGGATCCATTCACCCCGTGTTTCATGTATCAATTTTGAAGAAGTGTCTGGGTGATACTTCATTGGTTATTCCTATTGAGAGTGTTGGCATGATGGATTTTTTGTCTTACGAGGAAATCCTGATAGCCACCCTCAAATTAGGCAATTTTCCTGAGTTGAGGTGCACAATGTCCAAGGAGTACTAAGGCCAAAACAGGTTCATTGTAACACAAATGGAAAGATGAAAGGTGTAACAAGAAAAATACGCATTCAGGCACAAAAGCGGGATCAAGGGATATAATTCACACATAGAAGGTAATATAGGCTAAATGTGGACTAATATAAAAAATGGCCTATGATACTTTCCTAACAAACTATCCTACAACCTAGGAAGACTAATCGGGAAATTTTTGAATTCAACACATAACGGGAACTAAGTAGTATCTCACACACATTGGCACAGTGTCACATCACAAGCTACTACCTATCTAGTTCATGCAATTGTTAGCAATGATTATCATGTTCATAATTCTAATGTCATAACAAGATCCACAATAGTCAAATATATACACATATCAAACAATCTCAAAACAGACAACTGGAGAGGTATTATTTATTTATCTCAAAATTCAACAAAAATATGTCAACTGCCTTAGCTACTTATTTTTCTCCAAGTTAAACACAAAAATTACAAAACAAAACACAATACGCCTAAATAAGCCGACTCTACTAGGAACATGACTCCGGGGAAAAGAGGCAAGTCAACAAAAACCCCAAGAGGACATCAACACCCACAAGCAGCCCCACCCCTAACTTAAAAGCATTTTGATTCAAGTTGTTGCATCAGAAGGATGCTTATATTGTGATGCTTGGAGTAAATCATGCATTTTCCCTAATGCATCAAACCTCTACAAAACAAGAGAGTTAGGAACATACATGTGGAACCATAGGTGCGAAGATCTGACATCAATCACAAACACAAATGCAGACAACAAAATACCTTAGGTTGCCTCCTAAGAATCGTCTAATTTCATGTCATGGCATGACAGGACTTGGTTAGGTACTAAAACTTAATCAACAAGGACATGGGTACCTTAATTACTTAGATATTATCAAGGTAGCCTAAGAGTTTACCTTTAGATTTCTCTTTCCACTTTGAACTTATAAATTTCACCCCTAATTGTTTTTATGATTTCCCATTATGCTCATGGGGTAGAGGTATAAAGATAAAGGAACTAAGTAATATATATGGCATGGTGTACCTCTTGGCCCTTTCATGAGGAATGTAATTTTCTGATGCTGGCTTGACAAATTCCAAGATATAAGCATATTCTTTCTCATCTTTGCACTCTTCTACAATCTCAAATGGCTTGATCAAGATCTGATTATCCAAACACAATGTGGAAAAATGCTTTGAATGGGGTCCAACACGCCCCAACTCAAGATTTTCAATATTCTTTACATCCCCACATAACTCTAGTATGCTCTCCTTAAGTATGACACTATCCATAAGAGTATGAGCAATTTTAGACTCCTCCAATTTTAGACCTAAAGTTGGCTTTTTAGAATTCTTTCAGTCTAACACCACCCATGACTATGTTGCTGGGCATTCCATGCGGCATCATTTGCATTCAACTCTACTTGTAGACAGTAAATATCCAAGACAAACCTGTCAACCTTTTGAATGCTATCTTGCCTTCTTTTTTTCAGGAGTGCTAATGTGTCAAGCATGCTCTCATTATGTTCCAACAATATGTTTATCACGCTCCTGCAATAATGAATCATATCAAACAGAAGAGGATCAATAAATAAAGAGTCATCATCACTCCATACTTCTTCTGGCCAGGTTGTCATCTCAAGAAGAGTAGGAAATAAAAAAAATAAAATAAAAAAAAATAAAACCCGTTAACTCAAAAACTTTAATAAAGAATTTTGAGACCGTATTCCCCGGCAACGGTGCCAAAATTTGATAACGCCCAAAATATACCTTTAATTGAAGGATGAAGCGATCATTGTCAAAATATAGTAACCTAACTAGTTTGGGGTCGGTCCAATAGGGAATAGGTTGTTAATCCTTCTTGAACTTGTTACAATCACTAGGCAGTGCAGGATAGTAAAAGGGGGGATTTGCTGAAATAAAAAAAGGAAAAGAATTGGTTGCTCTTGGTTGTAAACAATCTAAGACGAGCACTAGGCTTGTGTTCCCCCTAGTTTTTCAACTCAGTAGACTTATCGTGCACTATTAAACTATTCCAATATCTTGCATATAGAATTGATAAGTTATGTACCATCAACTATTTTTCGGACGAGATGACAGATTTCACCCTTTACCTTTTGAGTCTCAGGATGTCTCCTTACTAACCCTTATCTTGATCCCAGTTAACTATTACCTTTTGGGTCTCTATTTATTAGATGATAGTTAACGATCTTACTTAGATAATACCTAGTAGCGTGGATTGACCGGTAATCTTCAAATTATTGTTGTGATATTCTTTTCCTAGTCACTACTCCTCTTTCGGAGTAAGTAGCAATAATCTAGGGGGATCTTAACATTTACCACCGCTAAGAAATAAATAAGAACGAAGAAAACCCAATACATGCAAGAATATGTATCTAGAATGACTTGGTACTTTCTCTAGTTTGTTAATCTGCCAGGGTTCCCACAACCCTAGCTAAGGGAATTAGCCGCTCATAATTATGAGATCAATCATTGAATCCACAGAAAAAATTATAAAATCAATCTCACAATAATAAGATAAGAAATTCCAAAGTCTTAAATTGAATGACAAATCAAAAACAAACCAAGAACAATATATTATAGGATAGCCCCTAAGGACCTACCCATGAATATGACAATGTATCAATGAATACATAGCCTAAATGGTATTTATAGGTTACAAGAAACCCTAGAAATTAAATCCTAACTAAAATATGAAAACTTAATTATCCATAAATAATTAAATTAGCTTTCCAATGATACCAATTTTTCCCTATAGTTTTAAGCATCATAAGTGTTATATTTATATAGCACATAAAGTCCCAATTGAGAGTTTGGACAGATAAGTTCATAGGTTGAGGACTAAGATTGTGGCTTCAGTAAAAGTCTTTTGGATAAATCAAAAGGTAAAAGAAGCTACTTGGGAAGCTGAAGAGGATATGAAGGCTAAGTACCTATTTTTATTCCATGTGTTAGATGAAGGTGCTTGAGGTATGAGTTTCGTTCTCCTCTTGTTACTTTTTGAGTTGTCAATTAATGTCGATGTGTTCCTGCTATTCTCATGCAAATAATGTCTTAACTCATCATTCGAGGACGAATGATCTTGGGGGGGAGGGGGTAATGTAACACCCTTAAAATTTCCATTATTTTATGTTTTAACCACCCCCCACCCCTCCGTGTTTGAAAATTTTATTTTTGAATTAAATTGTGTTTAGGTATGTTAACAGGGAGTCTCGAAAGAGTTTTGAAATTTTTGAAAGGGGTTCAGGGTATTTTGAGATTCGGAGGCAGTAAGCCTCTGTATTTTGGGCATACCACGGTGGTTACCCTCTGTGATATTAGTGTGGTCCAGAAGTAGTGTGCCCCTTATTATTATTTGTATTACAAAGGATAATCTTCATGATAAGCAGCGTGTCACGGAGGTTAGCCTTCGCGATAAGGACGTGCCACGCCGAGGTATAAAAATCCTGTAGTTTTTATTATATCCAAATGGGCTGAGGGTCTTTTGGGTCCTTTGCCTATGTACGACCCTTAAACATAAAACAAATTTATTCTCATCAATTTTTATCTTTCACTCTCAAACTCAAAACCCAAGAAAAGTTTAAGGATTTCACTGTGCATTCATCTTTTGGGCTCCAATCTCCAAATTGCTTTCAAATTCTTGTGTATTTAAGGCATGTATCTCTTTATCAAAACCTATTTTGCTAATAACATGTATTTACAATTGTATTTATGTAATTTAATTGATGATTTGAATGTGGGTTGATTGTTTTTTAGCATTAGTTATTAATTATCGTTTCCCATAGCTTTTGTGAATCATTCATGGTTTGAATTGATAATTTTGAACTAATTGGGGTGCATGAGTTTTGTTAATTGGAATGGGGGTCGGGATTCCCCGAACATTGATGATTTTGATACTGGAATTGGTATAACCTCAACCCAATCTTGTGAAACTTTCTTAGAACATGAGTATATGCATATTAAAACTACTTTTGGAACCTTTGCATGATATGAAGGTTAATGAAACATAATGACTTTAAATTGAACCTTGGGGGTCGTGGATTCCCCCAAGCGAATGAAAAATTGAACCTAGGGGGTCATGGATTCCCCCATGTGGATGAATGATTGGAAATTATGGAGTCATGGATTCCCCCAAGTGATGATAATTGAAATGACATGATAATATTATCTTGCAAGCGTAATTTGTATGATGAACAATGGTATATACCTTAATGGATGATTATTATTCAATGAATGGGAATGTGTAAACTTTTTAATTGGTCTTAAAGGGGGTTTTGTATCTAACCGTGAAGGTGGAGGTCCAGATTGGTCATATATATATATGTACCATAGAGGGTGAAGTGTTATGGATTCCCCGGCCTTCTATGATATCTCTGGTTCGTGTGGCTAACACGCACTAGGGCCTATCCAGCAAGGGTAGTTGGACCAATATAGCCCTGGGTGTTTTTATGACGGTTTAAGATACACAGTCCAGGCTAATATTTTATTCTTATGCTAAACCTTGATCTCTATCCTAACATGTTATATATATACATTTATATATATATGCATACGAATGTGTGCATTTGCTTTGAATGATCTCTAACTGACTTGATCATGGAATTACTTCATCCCTTCCCTGAGTTACATGCTAGCGCTCACCTCTCAAACCTTCTCCGGATATTGTATCCCCATGCGATGCAGGCATCGGAGACACTTCTACTTTTCCTGTGCAATGATAGGTAATTTTTGGATTGTTCGTGAGTCATCTTTAAGTAGTGAGTCTCCTTCCGGAAGGCCTGTTAATTCTTGGTTTAGTTTATGTCAGAGACTATTTATTTAGTTTCATTTTAAGCTATGGTCGGGGAATTTCCCGACTTACGTAGTTCTTTGGATACTAGAGGCTTTGTGGATTATTGTGGTGTGGGGTGTTATTATGAAATCTTAGAACCTGGTTTTGGTTTATCCATCCTTCTTATGTTTATTGGATTTTCTCCGTTGTTATTAGATGTATTGTGTTCTAATTGACTGGGCGAAGAGGGTGGTCTTCAATCCTCGATGAACTTGAGATACCTGTCATGTCTAGGCCCTGTCACACCCCTTTTTAACCAAAAAAGATTATATTTTAAGTTTGAAAGGATTTTTATTATTACGTAACAAAAAATAAAAAATTTGTTTCAAAAAGGATTTTTTCAATTAAACTCAGAGTCACCACTTGGCATAAATCGGGTGTGCCAAGTCACCTTTGGAAATCCTTTTTCAAAATAGTTTGACTCTAAAAAACTGGTTTGCGAATAGAGATTCTGGCTAAAGAATTTTGTTGGCCGAGGGGAAGGTGTTAGGCACCCCTCGAACCCGTGGTTCGACCAGGTTGCTCTGTAGAGTATATCGGCTAACATGACACTATAGAATGCATAAAACAAACAAAATACTCAAACCAAGCAAGCAAACAAATCTAACACAATTCAAAACCAAAATAATGTCCAATCCGAATTATACAGTCCAAAAAATAGAAAAATGCGGAAATGTAAATCCTATTTTAAACTAATCCTAGACTATGCTCTACCCGATGCCTCGAGCCTTCATCATGAAAATCCTCCACGTACAAGATACTTTGGGGCATTCCCCGGTGAATAAGTACAAATGGCCTCGGGACATTCCCCGGCTAAATGAATACATTTTTTAATTTCAAGGATAAAATGAAACAAACTCAAGCATAAAAATTCAATCATTCCACAATCATCAATTTCTACAATTTGCCTACCTCACTTAGTATTTGCCTACCTATTTGACGGTCTAACACTTGGTACTATCGGGTGTAAATTAATAACAGCCAACCAATTAATGAAATACTTGCATTATGAATCAAAATTCTCAATATACCATTATCGATTTTCAATTCTCGCCCCAAATAATCAATTTTAATTCTTAATGAGATATCATTTCATCATACAACCCATAATGAATCCATAATTAAGAAAATCAAACACCGAATCAAAACAAACAATAATTCACATCATCACAGATCAACCAACACATCGTGTTTAATTCAATGCATCGAATATGGAAAACAACAAAATAAAGGATAGAAAAAATAGAAATGGACCTCGATTCAAAGGTTTTGAAATTCAATAATACTTCAAAGAAAGGATAGAATCCGCACCAAAAAACCTCGGTACGAAACCTCAGTACCACCAAACCAAACCTCGGTATAGCCTTTATTGTTTATCATCGACCCAAACTGAAAACCGCAAAGTAATTTTAATTAGTACCAGATTTGCACGCCCCATCACTATTTCGATTATTTTTTATGGACTTCACCTGAATCAAACTGAAATTGGTCAAACTTGATTGGATTAAAGTTGGGATTCATGACTTTCACTTCACCAGAGCTCCGACGAGCTCGACGATGATGAATATTAGAAAAATGACAACAGTGTCGTCGTTTTCCATCGAGATATCATCAAAATAGCCTGTTCTCGCCTGCTGTCTCTCTCTCTTTTCACTATTTTTTATTATCTCTCTCTCTTTTCTTTCATCTCTGATCTCTTCTCACTCTATATGTGTGTATATCTGTGAGGAGCGTATGTAGGGTGATGTGAATCGAGAGAAAAATAGAGGAGGTTGTGTGTGCTCCATCTATGGCGGTGTGTGTGCCCCTTTCCAATGAGGTGTATCCAATTTGTGTTTTTGAGTCAAGGTTTATCGGTGAGTGAAAAATTGGTGAGGATCTATCAGTGATTGTGTGTGTGCGTTTATGGTGAAGAAGCCATTGAGACTATTCTGTGTGTGTAATTATTGATCTCTTTTTTTGGAATGGAAAGTGTGTATGTGTGGATTGTTGTGCTGCTGTGAGGATGATGGAATTCAGTCTGTATAGGTGAATATGTATATCCTCATTTTTCAACTTGTGGGTGTTTACTGTCAATATGAAAAGAACGGATCCTCGTATAATTATTGTTATGTGTGTTTATATTCAAGTGTATTATATGTGTATTATAAAAAATTTTGAAAAAATGGGGGTAAGGGGGAACATAGGGTAGGGTGGGGTGGGGTAGAGAGTACATGGGTAGGGGGTATATGGGTAGGGGTAGGGGTAGTGAGGTAGGGGTATTGGTAGGGGTGTGAGGTGTCAAAATTAGTTAGGGGTTATTATTTTTGTTGTGAGTTTGTTACTTAGATTCTTGTGGGGTAAATTATTAAATGGGTGAGGGTGTATGATAAGATGAATCAAAAAATGATAAAATTTGGCTTTCGGGAGGGACAAAATTATGTGTCTACATCATGCCCCTCTTTGGATGTAAACACAAAGTGTTTTAAGACAAAGAAGTAGACAACAAGACAAAATTTTGTCCCGGTCATTATTCTAAAGAATAAAATAGAAGAAAGGAGGGAAACCAAGTCTTGATTTTGGATATCCTACCCATCCCAAGTTGGGTGGGGTTCAAGTCAATGTGGTTCAAGGATTGAAAAATGAGAGGGGATATACCGAGTTAGAGAGTCGAGTGAGGTCCTGACGAGGTTCCGATCCGCAACTCTGTCATTACATCTAAAATGAAACTTACAAGTTAAAAGATAACATAAATTACAAAAGTCTTATCTATCCATCTTGTTTTGGACTCTTGACTTGAGTTTCTGATGCTTTCAAAATTGACGAAAGATCTGATCTTCTTTGGGATGAACTTGAGGATAGATTCCTTCTAAGTACAAAATTTAATGTTGGAGATGAACTCAAAACTGATCATGTTCTGTCAGTGGTACTTCTGAATTTGAAAATCTTCACCCTATTCTTCAGGTGGGATCTTGACTAACAATTTCTTTACCTGGTTGCTTGACTTTCAATTTCACCACCCTGTTCTCCAGGCGGGCTCCCAACTTTCTATTGTTTAATCTTTTAATTTTCAATTGCTTCACCTTGTTGCTTGATTTTCAATGTCTTAACCTTGGTTCTTGATTTTCAATTTCTTCACCCTGTTCTTCAGGCAGGCTCCTGACTTGTCATTTCATCACCCTATTCTTTAGGCAGGCTCCTGACTTGTCAATTCATCACCCTGTTCTTTAGGCGAGCTCCTGACTTGCCATTTTATCAACCTATTTTTCAGGCGGGCTCCTGACTTGCTATTTCATCACCCAGTTCTTTAGGCGGGCTCCTGACTTGTAATTTCCTCACTTTATTGACTTTCAATTTCTTCACCTTGTTGCTTGTCTTTCAATCTCTTAACCTTATTACTTGACTTTCAATTTCATCACCCTGCTCCTCAGGTAGGCTCCTGACTTATAATTTCTTCACCCTATTCTTTGGGCAGGCTCCCGAGTTGTAATTTCATCACTCTGTTCTTCAGGTGGGCTCCTGACGTGCCATTTTCTTACTCTGTTCTCAAGGCAAGCTCCCTACTTGTAATTTCATCACCCTGCTCTTCAGGCGGTCTCCTGAATTGCAATTTCCTCACTTTTTTCTTCGGGCGAGCTCCCGACTTGCAATTTCATCACCATGTTCTTCAGGTGGCTCCTAACTTGCAATTTCCTAACCCTATTCTCCAGGCGGGCTCCTGACTTTCAAAATCAAAACTAGAACAAAAAATTTCCCACACAAAGATTATGATAAAGAAATATTACATTTTTCAGCAAAATAAAGTCTCATTTTGTAGGAGGGTCATAAAGTGAAGTTCCAAATAATAGAAATTAAATTATTTTTTTCCCCAGTTTATCATTAAAAGATTTTATGGGTGTTAAACCCAATCATAACTACTTGCAACAATGCATATTGCAAAGTTGAATTAAGATTCTGATCAACAAATGCACTTTTTGAGGTTAAATTTGAATGACTGAGACCAACAAGTTCCTCTTTTAAGAGTGAAAGTGAAAGGTTCTTACTAAAAGTGCATCTTTCAAAATTAACAATCCAAATTAGTAAGTGCACCTCCTAGCCATGAGACATGAAAGACCCAAACTAGAGATTGTGTTTCTTAGGGGTACAAGATGATGATTTTTACCAAAAATGTGACTACCAAACCTGTACAGCAACGTTGCTCTTGCATTTGCAGAAATGAGAAATTGCACCTCTGGATATTTGCGCTTTGAAGTCCTTGATTTGAAGGTAGCAACTATTCCTGTTTCATACAAAGAAAACTTGTGAGTTTAAAACATAGTGGCTGGTTTGTGGCTTTGGCTTTTGAGGCAATTGCTCTTGTGCTAGTTACACTCAATCTTGCTTCCAACCATTAGCATATGTCATTGACTTGTTGCATTATTGACCCAAACTCAGATTATTAAGAGTGACTCTGAAACAAACACAGTATCTCGACATTGCCATGCTTCTCAAATAAACACTTTGAACCTTGATATTTCCATGAGTTCCCAAACTTGTCTGTTGGCAAAAAAATTTCATGCCTTATTTCAGCTAACAATCATGTCTCCTTTATTTGCTGACCTTTTTGTCTTGCTTTGTGAAATTGAGGAAGTTAATAGCTAGTTTTGAAATCTATTCTCATTTGTTTTGATATGAACTTGACACAAAGACAAGATAAAAATGACAATAATTTTTTATTTGGATAACTGACCCAAGAAAAGACAATGAATGTCCCCATTTGAAACAAAGAAATGAAAAATTTATCTAAAAATAACAATCAACTTTAATCATTATGCCATGCATTTGGGATTAAGCTGCCTGATCTTTCATCCAAACTTTCTACCAATTGTTCTTGATTTAATGTCCCTGAAACTAAGTTACTTTCTTGGGCCAGTCGCATTCATAGACCTCATTCAGCTAGTGGTGCCTTGAAGGATTTTTGCCAACAAAACTCTCTCATTTTCTTTTTGTCAACTCACTATTGCCTTATGGCATCAGTGAGGGTTTTTCACTAATGAGACTCTCTTATTTTCATTTCTCTCAACTCACAGTCATCTTACAATGCCCATGGGGGTTTTCATCAATAAAACTCTCTCATTTTTAACTCTCTCAACTTACCATCGTCTTACAGCGCCCGTGAGGTTTTTCACCAATAAGACTCTCTCATTTTTATTTCTCTCCTAATTCCTTATGCTGAGTAACATAAGTAGTTCCCAAAATGCATCATCATATCTATTGTATTTCGAGCCTTAACATTTTCAAAAATTTATCTGAAGGTCTTTCTTTGGTTGTAACTTTTCTTTTGGATAAGGTTATAAAGAAAGGTTGACATAAGAATCAAATGACACTTGAAGTGGGGTAGAACTTACAACTTTTGAAATCGACTCAAAAAATGAGGATTAACTTATGCCCCAATTTTTTTGACTGGGCAATTCTAAATTCTTTATTTGGTTGGATCAAGCCCCAAGTAGGAAAGCTTACGTATCTCACCCCCAAGAGAGAAGAATTAGGTCACACATAGTTCCGAAAGCTTGCTCATTTGCTTGATTCTGATTTATTCTCCTCTTTTTTTCTGACTTTTCTTTTTTTTCTTTTTTCTTTTTTTTCTTCTATTTTTTTTGAAATTTTTTCTGGCTTTATTTTGCTAGACACTCTTCTTTTTCTTTCTTTTTGACACATTTTTTCTGACTCAATTCTTTTGCTCGACACTTTTCTTTTGAAATTTACTGACTCTTATCTTGATTCCAAAAGAGGAGTATGAAAGAAAATAGAACTAAAGCTTAAACGGGGTTCACAAAGGATGACACAATATTTGGATAGAAGAATGAAATGCCTCCATCAAATCAATCCTTGAAAATGCACGTACATATCATGCAATGTGAAACTGAAAGATGGAGATCATTGTGACATTTTTACAACACTAACTTTAACAGAATTTATGATTCTTGTGATTCTCAAAATAATTGACTTACTTTTGAAAGAAGGCCTCAACGTGGTCATCAAATGTCTCAACACTCTACCGGTTTCTCAGATGCTTCTTTTTTCTAGCTTTAGCCATCTGATTAAATATTCATGCTTAAACTGGATTTTAAGATCTAGCTGAAAATTCTGCCAGCGTGTCATATCAATAGAGACAACATAAAATGTACTGTGTAAAGAAGACAAACAAACAACTTAAAATAAGACAAAACAACAAAGACACCACATTTTATCACTAGAAAATATAGAAGGGTTTGAACATAAACAACAAAGGGACAAAACAAGATAGATTCTAAACTACAACCCTGAAATAATTCAGATAATACAAAATAAAATAAAACAAACTACCAAACATCCATCCTAGCAGGGAGAGGAGTAACTTTCCAATTGTTGAGCTTGACATCTTAGCCACTGGTTTGCATATCAGCATGACTAGAGCTTTCCTCACTATCAATATTCTGCACCATAATTGATCTATCTTGAATCATCTTTTCAATTTCTCTTTTCAAATCTCGACAATCTTCAATACTATGACCCTAAGCATTAGAATGATACACACATCTTACATTAGGATCAAAATTTCTAGAAAGCGGATTAAGAGTGTGCTCAGGGAGGAGTGATTATGCCCCCACTGTACCAATCTAAAAAATAAACTGGCATATGACTCTCCAATTGGTGTAAATCTATCTCTCAACTTCTGCCTCATTTCATTATTCTACTTGGATCGAACATCGATCCTAGAAGGGCTTTGATATGTTTGTGGAGTTGGAGGGTGACTTTGAAGCGTTGGTGCATTCCATTGTGAGTAAAAAGGGAGTTGAACATATGGTTGTGTGCAATATACTAGATATGGGGGTGGGGAAATAGAGTAGAATGGATTTTGGGAGTGATTATAGAGAGCTTGGGTATGAACTTGAGCTTGAGACTGAGGGTGACGACAACATGGTCCTTTTAGACGTGCTCGTTGTCAAACTACAATAGCATCTGCATCTTTCCCATTCTTCTTCCCTCCATTTTCTCTTAATTGATTGTCATATTATCCCAAATGTTTCATGGACTTCTCATATCCATCTTGCTTCTCAAATTTTTACATCTCAAGGGTTCGAGGAAGGTTAACACTTGAAGACATGCCCCAGTCTTTGTATGAAACATCTTATTTACCCGTAGGTCCTGGGGAACTTTTCATAGCATTTTCTTCTTTCTTCATTTTTACAACCATTTTCTCTGGCTCTTCTGGCACACTAGGCTTCTTGTTAAGAAATTTTGATGGTCCAGTTAACTTAAAAATAGGCTCAGGAGTATAGCAATGATTACCAAGAGTATAGAACATGGATCCACTAGAAGCATGGGAAGCACAATCGTTGGGCGGCTAGCTAACATAGAAGCCTCAGTAGAGTATTGAGCAATAAAATCATAGACGACATGTGGTGTTGTGAATGTAGTAGTCTTATGCTGAGGAGCTAGAAAAAGAAAGGTGGAAGTATTGGGATGCTTTTTACTTGGAATGAATTTTGAGTCATGTTGCAGTGTATTAACAACAGTAGAAAACTGACTTTACAATTATGATGGAAAACTCAAGATATTTCCAAGATCAATAGTGGGGAATGGAGAAGGAGGTAGCCCACTGGCCCAAACTCGACATATTTCCATCATTTGTTGTCTTAGTCTCAAATTCTCTTCCTTTAAACCCTCATTTTCCTGACTCTTTGTTTGATCCATGAGGTCACTCTCTATATCTTTGTTGGACACAGCTAAACCTTCCTTAGATTTTGTGTGATGTGGAGGACCAATTACAATGCCACAATGCCACAAACCAACCACCTTAAACTAACTGAACAGGACATAACAAACATGTTAGAGTTCAACACTTTCTCAAAACCTTTTTCTTTTTCCTTTTCTTTGAAAAAGATCATCGAACCCAAGAAGGGCACCTACGTATCTCACTCTCGAGAGAGGAGAATCAGGTGTGAGATTTTTCTTTTTTTTTTCTTTTTCCTCTTTTTTCAACCTTTTCTTTGCTTACACACGTTTTCCTTTAATTCTAGCACATGCTTTCCCTAAATCAGTCCGTTAAATGACCCTGTTATCCTAAAAAATGCAACAATTAGCATGTAAGGATGCTTTAGGGGTGAGTCTCCAACAAAGGACCAAGTGGGTCCCGCTAGGTCTCAATATGATGCAGATAAGCATGACCTAAAGGTTGACCTATGTTGGGTCCACAAACAAGGTTGTTCGGGGGAGCGTATGGTCGATAGTGGTTGCGATAGATTTCCACCTACTCCATACCAGCCGACGGCTCCCTTTCTTAAAATAAGGATGACTCAACTAGAGGTCATGTATACAGCATGTACTACAAACTTGTTGTGAAAGAAATGACTCAGGTTGTGCAAATAATGACAGATATACAGTCGTAACACATAAGAGAAAAACTGTAAACATATAGCACGTAGGCATTAAATAATGATAAAACAATAACACAAACGATAACATAAACGTCTATACACCCATAATGTCAAACTAAGCCGATACAACTCAAAAAATAAGCTCGAATTCTGAAAATTCTCCAGATTAGTCGCCAGAGCTGTCACACCCCTTTTTAACCAAAAAAGATTATATTTTAAGTGTGAAAGCTTTTTTATTATTACGTGACAAAAAATGAACATTTTGTTTCAAAAAGAATTTTTTCAATTAAACTCAAAGTCGCCACTTGGCATAAATTGGGTGTGCCAAGTCACCTTTGAAAATTCTTTTTCAAAATACTTTGACTCTAAAAAAACTAGTTTGCAAATAAAGATTCCGACTAAGGAATTCTGTTGACAGAGGGAAAGGTGTTAGGCACCCCTCAGACACGTGCTTCAACCACGGTCGCTTTGTAGAGTATATCGGCTAAAATGACACTATCGAATGAATAAACCAAACAAAAAACTCAAAATAAGAAAAAAAACTAATCAAACACAATTCGAAACCAAAATAATGTTCATTCCAAATTATACAATCCCAAAAATAGAAAAATGCGAAAATGTAAATACTATTCTAAACTAATCCTAGACTATGCTCTACCTGATGCCTCGGGCCTTCATCATGAACATCCTCCATGTACAAGATACTTCGGAGTATTCCCCGGTGAATAAGTACAAATGGCCTCGGGGCATTCCCCCGCTAAATGAATACATTTTCCAATTTCAAGGATAAAATAAAACAAACTCAAGAACAAAAATTCAATCATTCCACAATCGTTAATTTCTATAATTTGCCTACCTGACTTAGTATTTGCCTACCCATTTGATGGTCTAACACATGGTACTAGCGGGTGTAAATTAATAAAAACCAACCAATTAATGAAACACTTGCATTATGAATCAAAATTCTCAATACACCTTTATCGATTTTCAATTCCCGGCCCAAATAACTGATTTTAATCCTTAATGAGATATCATTGCATCATACAACCCATAATCAAACCATAATCAAGAAAATCAAATACTAAATAAAAACAAACAACAATTCACATCATCATAGATTAACCAATACACCGTCTTGAATTCAATGCATCGAATATGGCAAACAACAAAATGAAAGTGAGAAGGAATAGAATTGGACCTCGATTCAAAGGTTTCAAAATTCAATAATACATCAAATAAAGGATAGAATTCACGCTGAAGAACCTCGATTCAAAACCTCAGTACTACCAAACCTAACCATGGTAAAGTCTTTACTGTTTATCATCGACCCAAACTAAAAACCGTAAAGTAAAGCTAAATTAGTACCGAATTCACACGTTGCATCATTGTTTCGACCATTATCGATAGACTTCATTTGAATCAGATAGAAATTAGTCTAACTTAATCGAATTAAAGTTGGGATTCAAAAATTATTCTTTGTGGAGCTCTGACGAGCTCGGTGATGAGAAATATTAGAAAAATAACAATTGTGCCATCGTTTTCCAGCGAGATGTTGCCAGAACAGCTTATTCCCGCCTACTCTCTCTTTTTTCACTATTTTTCTTAGCTCCCTCTTGTCTTTCATCTCTGATTTCTCTTACTCTGGTGTATGTGTGTATATCTATAAGAAGCGTGTATAGGGAAATGTGAATCAAGAAAAAAATAGAGGAGGTTGTGTGTGCTCTATCTATGGAGGTGTGTGCGCCCCTTTCTAGTTAGGTATGTCAATTTGTGTATTTTGTGAGTCAAGGTCTATCGGTGAGTGGAAAATTGGTGAGGATCTATTAGTGATTATGTGTGTGCGTCTATGGTAAAGAAGCCATTGATATTATTCTGTGTGTGTAATCGTTGCTCTTTTTTTTGGAATGGAAAGTGTGTATATGTGGATTGTTGTGCTGCTGTAAGGATGATTGAATTTAGTCTGTGTAGGTGAATATGTATATCCTACTTTTTTTCAACTTGTGGGTGTTTGCTGTCAATATGAAAAGAATGGAGCCCCGTATAATTGTTGTTGTGTGTGTTTATATTCAAATGTATTGTGTGTGTTGTAAAAAAAAGAGAAAAGATGGTGGTAGGGGAAAATATAGGGTAGGATGAAGTGGGATAGGGGGTACACGGGTAGGGGTATATGATAAAATTCGACTTTCAGAAGGGATAAAATTACGTGTCTACAGGCCTTAGTTTGGGTCGTGATAGATACATTCATGCCATAAAACTATAGTAGAAATTCTATCCTTTGTTGAAGTATCTTCATTTTCATCATACACTGAGCAACCCATCCTTATTATGAATAACTTTATTATCTGCAGTATTCAAATTTGCCATGCTTATTACCTAGTCATTACTTTAATCATACTATTCCCAATAATCGATACTATTTTTGATACTATTTAAGCAATATATGTACTCTTTCCAATACTAAAAAATTGAGTGTTGAAGATTAAAGTCATCATTAAGTTCTTCAAACATTATTCATATTTCTCTATTAATACCCCCAAAAATGCATAATCTAGACCCAAACAATACTCAGTTTGTAGTTGAATCATAAAAACAATCTAACTCTAGCTGCACATCCTTCTCAATAGTCTACCACTTTCTCTTAAGTGCCAGATTTTAAACCAACCCATGTGATGTCAACCCTAACGACAAGCATGTAAATTCAAGAATGTGTCCTCACTATAATAGAGAGAATGGAATAAGGATGTTCTGAAGAGTTAAACCAACCAAGAATAGAACATAAGGAATCAAGAAATGAATTTTTTCTAAAGACCTAAAACCTCTCAAACATGGATAATGGACATTTTCGCATCAATTCATCAGACTCTACTAGACACTTGCTCTTGTTCTTATGAGTTGGAGAACATAACGCTCTAATACCAACTTGTCATGATCTAAAATTACTTAGGTCGTGATGGCACTATCCCCAACCACCATGGTAGGTAAGACCTACTCCTATAAATATAATTCATTTTAAGTGGAGGTAAATAATGAAATAACATGTCTAATATTCAATAACAACTCAAAATAATAATAGGAAAAATGAAATAGAACACAATACTTCAAGGATATCCCAAGACTCAAATTTCATGTGTACGAGATTTACTCTAGTATAGATTACCATAAATAAATAAATAAAAACACTACCGGGAAAAGTAAAATAGACATAAAGTAAAAGATATATGAAGTTGGGTCAACCTCTTAAGGTAGAAGCTCAGTACAACTTCAAAAAATACACAAAAGCATGAACTTTATCCATAGAGTCCACTCATACTAAGATTTGTATCAAAGGGATAAAGAAAAAGTAGGATTGAGTACACTCCACTAATACTCAATAAACATCATAAGTCGACTAGGCTTAATTAGAAATTTATATCGAATAACGAATACTAAAAATAACCTTGTATGCAGAAAAGAATCAATAATATCATCGTATCATCTCAAGTATAACATAAATTTGAATGTGATGCAATGCCATGATATAGGATGATATGCAATGGGCAATCCCTGCCATATATATTCTCCTAGCAATTTTCATTACGAGATGAGACTCATGAGAGACTCATGAGGTCCATACAAAATCACTTGAATATCACTTGATATCATCATACCTCATCGTATGGAAAATGTAATGAACCACTTAGAATATCAAGCCTAACCATCCTACAAACATACTAGATCACTTAGTTCAAAAATCAGTTTCCTAATAATATCACTCTCTAAAGATCCATGAGATGAATGAGTTTTCATGAAAATATAAAAAAAAGAAACCAAATATAACATTTCCAACACCTGATTTATAATAAATCTATGAACTCGGGCTACAAGCCTCAACATCTAACTAGGGAGCCAAGTCACATATCCTCAAGATAGTATAAGCCTTTAACAGGGAATCACAACAATAATTCATCTCATTTAGTATTCAAAAGCAATAAAATTTTCTAACCCATCACAAGTTTTACACCATAAGTCTCTACATAAGTTGAGTTTGAAAGACGTTAAGTCATAACCAACCTCAACGTCAAGGAAATGCATCAAAACCACCATTGAAACAACTTTTCTTCTAAAACTATCTTAAATCACCTAAAGTCTATTAAGATCAAGTTCTACACATAAATATGAGTCTATTGATACTTATATTATAGTATATCTATTTCGGGTCTAAAAAGTCAACCTCCAGGGAAAAACTATAATTTTATTAAAAAATAAAGTTGTCAATTATTTAAGAAGTTCAAATCTAAAACTACATAAATCATAGTTAAAATCGACCTTGAAATAACTCAGATATCCTTTCTTAACATTACTGAGACACCCTTCAATTTTTATGTTCAAACACATTTTAAAAATGAAAAAATAATTGATAAAATAATAAATTTTATCAGAATCATTTTAACCATACTACAAAGATCTTAAATCTAATAATCAATGAAAACCATCACAAATTGACCTCAAACCAAGAGTTTTTGATTTCCTAACTTTGGGGTTTAAAATCTCAGCTTTATAAATTGCAATCATGAAAAATAAAATAGACATTCCTGGAAAATGACTAAAATAAAAGTATAATCACAGAATCCCTCCAACAACAACATACTCAGTGTATTCCCACATAGTGGGGTCTGAGGAGGGTAGGGTGTACGCAGACCATACCACTACCTCATATGAAGTAGAGGCTATTTTCGATAGACCCCCGGCTTAGGACCGATAACAGTATACTAAACACAAAATATAAGTACATATAAACTAGTACGGTGCACAAAATAAACTAACAGTATAACAAACACTAAAGATGAGTGCATATAAACTAGTACAGTATGCAAAATAGCCCCACGATAATACTATAGCCACCACACCACGAATAAAAAACTCCTGACAAAAGAATGCTCCCCTACTTTTACCGATGCACACCCCCCTAACCCTCTACCCTAATCCACGTCCTCCACACCATCCTATCAAGGGTCATGTCCTCCGTAAGCTGTAACTACTCCATATCATGCCTAATTACCTCCCTCTAATATTTCTTTGGTCTACCTCTACCCCACCTAAAACCATCTGTAGTTAGTGTCCCACACCTCTGCACTGGAGCATCATATCCCCTCATCATCACGTTCCCAAACCAACGTAATCTCATTTTCCAAATCTTGTCCTCCACCGAGGCAACCAAATAATCTTATTACTCACCCTATGTTTCTTGGTATAAACACACATCCATCGCATCATTCTCATCTCCACCACCTTCAACTTTTGGTTGTCGGGGTTCTTAACTGGCCAACACTCCACTCCATACAACATAGCCGGTCGGACTACCACTCTGTGGAACTTACCTTTAAGCTTTGGAGGCACCTTCTTATCACATAAAACTCTCAAAGTGAGCCTCTATTTCAACCACCCTGCCCCAATACGATGCATAACATCCTCATTGATCTCACCATTGCCTTAAATCATATACCCCAGATACTTGAAACTTTCCCTCTTTTGAATGGCCTGAGAGTCCAGCTTCACAACCACTCTAGCATCCTGCGACAAATCACTAAACGTATACTCCAAGTACTCCGTCTTGGTTCTACTTAACCAAAATCCTTTATACTCAAGCGTCTATCTCCAAATATCCAATTTATTATTAACTCCACCTCGAGTCTCATCAATCAGTACCACATTATCTGCAAATAACATACACCAAGGCACCTCCCCTTGAATATGTCGCATTAAAATATCCATCACCAAGGCAAATAAAAATAGGCTAAGAGTCGATCCCTAGTGCAACCCTATAAAAACTGGGAAGTGCTCTGAATCTCC
Organism: Capsicum pubescens; assembly: GCA_030864215.1. NCBI lineage: Eukaryota > Viridiplantae > Streptophyta > Magnoliopsida > Solanales > Solanaceae > Capsicum > Capsicum pubescens. The sequence continues at coordinate 290,251,716 of CM061548.1, forward strand.
TCCTACTGTCCTCAGATGAGTCTTTGCACCATCATACATATCCTGAATCGGCTAGTATACACCACGGGAACCCCTCTAGCCTTCAAGCACCTCCACAGAATCTCCCTGGGAACTCTGTTATATGATTTCTCAAGATTAATAAACACCATGTGCAAGTCCTTCTTCCTCTCCCAAAACTGCTCCACTAATCTCCTCACAAGGTGAATGGCCTCAGTGGTCAAACGACCTAGCATGAAACTAAACTAATTCTTAGAGATCGTCAGGATCCTTCCAATCCTCAACTCTACCACCCTTCACCAAACTTTCATAGTATGACTCAACAACTTAATACCACTATAGTTGTTTTAACTCTGGATGTCTCTCTTGTTCTTATACACTGGAATCATCGTACTCTACCTCCACACTTTAGGCATCTTCGCCGCCCTAAAAATAATGTTAAACAACCTTGTCAACCACTTTAAACTTGCCCCGCTATCTTCCAAAAATCCACTAGAATCTCATCTGGCCGCATTGCTCTACCCTACTGCATCCTGCGAATAGCTCCCTTGACCTCCTCGACCTCTTTACGCCTACAATAAACATAATCGCAACACTCCTCGGATTTCTCAAAGTCCCCTAACATGAAACCTTTGTCCCCCTCATCATTCAAAGTTTATACAAATAGGACTTCCACCTCTCCTTAATGAGTGCATCCTCAACCAATACTGTACTATCCTCTCCTTTGATGTGCTTCACTTGGTCAAGGTCACGAGCCCTCCGCTTCCTGTCCTTGGCAAGCCTATACAACTTCTTATCCCCGTCTTTCTCCTCTAAAGCCGCATACAAGCTCGCAAAAGTTGCAGTCTTACCCGCCGTAACCGCAAACTTAGCCTCTCTCTAGCTACCTTATACTCTTCCTTATTCGTCTGTCTTTCCTCATCATCCTTGCTCTCAACCAACTTAGCATAAGCCACCTTCTTAGACTCTACCTTTCTCTTAACTTCTTCATTCCACCACCAATCTTTTTTATGCTTTCCAGATCAACCTCTCGAGACACCCAACACCTCTCTAGCGATTTCCCTAATGCAACTGGTAGTCATCTCCCACATACTATCCATACCCCCATTACTCTCCCAAGCCCTCCTACTCATCAACTTTTCCTCCATTTCCAAAGCACTAGCCAAAGTCAAGCTACCCCACTTAATCCTGGATCGAGCCTCCACACTTCTCTTCTTATTTCCCTTATTAATAACTAAGTCCATCACCAATAACCTATGATTAGTCAAAAGATTCTCACTAACTTTACAATCATTACATAGCGCTCTATCCTCTTTTCTAAGGAGCAAAAAGTTTATCTGAGTCTTGGCCACTGAACTATGAAACATAATAAAATGTTCCTCCTTCTTCGGAAAGCATAAATTTTCTATCCACAACCCAAAAGCCCTAGAAAAATCTAATATAGAAGCTCCACCTTCGTTCCGCTCCCCAAAATCAAAACTTCCAAGCACATCATCATAACCTCTCGACAAAGACCTAATATGCTCATTGATATCCCCTCCGACGACAAGCTTATCAGTGTTCGGGATGTTACTCACCACCTCATCTAAAACCTCCCAAAATTCCTTCTTCTCCACCTCGTCCAAACCTACTTACGGGGCGTAGACACTAATAATGTTCACCGTAGACCCTCCAATGACCAACTTAATAGACATCAACATATCACTAACTCTCTTAACCTCTACCACCTACTCCTTAAGTTCCTCATCTACTAAGATACCTACCCTATTTCTATGCCTCACGCTAACCGAGTACCACAACTTATATCTATCCATATCTCTTGCCTTAGTGCCTACCCAATTAGTTTCCTGGACACACGATATACTAACCCTTCTTTATCTAAGAATATTCACGAGCTCTATAGACTTATCCTACAAAGTTCCTATGCTCCAAGACCTAACTCGTAACCTAGAAGCTCCCTTATCCAACCTAACCATACTACCCATTGCCCCTAACCTCAAACTTAATCATAGACCCAACCCAGACCCAACACCACCCAACCCCGACCTATGACATAACCCTAGTCTACCATCGCCAATCACATCCACTATGCAAATAGGGGAAGTCACATACTACCTCAATTTATTTTTATTTGTTCTCTTTTCTTTTTTAGAGTCGAAGGATACAAATTTTGGCCAACATTTTTAGATGTATTTCTAAAACAAATTTTTTAAAAAATTGTAATTTAAAGTAATTTTCATATAGTTTTTTAATATAAAAATTTTAATTCTAAGAAATTAAATGAATGTAATCTAATTTATCTTTGAAACTTGGTCAAATTGACTAAAGAAAAATGAAGGAAGCTAATAAAAAAGAATGGAGGGAGTACAAAATAACTACATGCCAAACACATTGAGAACCATCTTAATTAGAGCTGCCTAGCTCCCAAAATGATGAAAATATGAAAAATATGCAACATTTTTTATTTAATAACTATATATGTGATTTTTCTTATTCACCATCACAGGTATCTCAACGCCTTCACAAAGAATGAAATTTTGATTTGACCTGTCAATCCTATAATCCTTCTTCAAGTTCATGGTAGCCCCACCACATTTGCAGAGAACAAATCTCACACCAGAAAATAAGCAACATGGTTGTCTACACTAAAATGATTATATCTCTTATACAGAGATGAAATACAATTATTATTTCTGTGTTGGTTCCAAAATCTAGATTCGAATCTAATGGTACCATCAAACCACCCACGATATCATTAACTTATGTTAATACTATCAAAACTTTAACAATGAAAAACTTCATACTCCAAATAAGTACCCCAAAACTCATTCGAGACCTCCCAAACATAAACCAATAGTGCAAACAACTTTATAACAACTTATAAATCACATTACCAACTTGATGGAATCATCAACAAATCCAAGCGGTGTCATATTAACTGATATTGACCGAAGTCAATGCTTAACTTAGAAATCTCCAAGTTTTAAGACAACCTCTAAAAACTCATTTAATAGACTCAAAAACCTAACAAAACCTGCAACTAGACTTATATCACCCCTTGGACCTAGTGCAAATCATCAAAACTTAAAAATTACCTTTCTAAACTTGAATGTTGCTCTTGGTCAACTCTCTTAAGTGTCCATCTTTCAAAATAAAAAACTCTTCCAAAACTTATATGAATTCCTTGAGACTTGAAGCAATAGTCCTACTAACCAAACAATTGCATTTTAAAACTGATAGCGCTAATGCATTAACACGAAAATTGTGTTCAAAACTGATGAAGCTAACGGAGTTCCGATATAAGTTCATCTTCAATGGATGATGAGTAACGTTAAATATATCAACTTTCTAAATTTTTAAAATAAAAAACCCATATAATACTCAACCAACCACCTCAAAAACCATGTCACCCACTCCCGCATACCATAAATAATATAAGAAAACTATGAAAAATGATAAAATGGTCAAAATGCACAAAAGTTTAAACACAACCGTGAGGGTTGTAACAATTAATAAGATAAGCCAGAGAAAATATAATTATTTTATATTAATGATAAATAGATTTAAATATTTTCTATTTTATTGGTTTTACTTTTCTTTTATGTTCATTAAATTAGTAGGTAGAGTTTGATAAATATACGAAAATAATAAAATGCTTAATTTTAGCAAATTAATGGATCAAAACTAATCAAAAATATATTTAAGAGACAATTTTGAACCTATCCTTAAAAGTAAAGGATATTGTTGTTTTTTCTCACAGTTCATGTTTGTATTTTGATCAAATTTTTTCAATGCTACTTTTACAAGGGTTAAAGTAAATTTAAATAATTTTAACATAAGAAAGAATAATGATTTTTGAGATCTTTTGTGTTTACTTTTCCTCAAGCTTCTAGTAGGGAATTCGGAGGAAAAATATTCTCTCAAAACTCTAATACTAAAAACACTAGATTTCTTATGTAATCATCGGTAATGGACATGATGGACATTGGGTGGCCACCACCAGAGGCTGCTCAACGTAATAACCCTATACCTTCTGACATGACCCAAAACTGGGCCATGTCTTATGGGCACCTCAAGCCCACATGAACCGGAGGTCGCACCGATAACCCAACCTAACCATCAATATAAGTCACAAGAGTCGGACAAATCCTAACCAAAAGATAAGATAGCGGAAAGCATACTACACGTCATAACTTAAACATGTCTAAACACTTTATTGGATTCATCAAACTAGCCATTACATCCAAGTCCACAGTCATCCATAATACCTTTATACAAACCAATATTTAGAAATGTATATGTTGGGACAAACCCCCGACAATAGCCAAACCAAGTCAAAATAAGACTAATTTTAAAGATAGGAGACTAAGAAGGAATGTCTTCCGAAGTAAGAAAGCTCACCACTCCAAAGTCAATGAATGAATAGCTTTGATCACCTAATCACTGTGCAGGAAGAGAAGATGATGCCCCGAACCCTATGTAGCATGGGGACATAGCATTCGGAGATGATTAGCTATTGGAGCGCTAGCATGTAACTCAAGGATAAGGATAAAATAGCATCATCAATCAACTTCAAGACAATATATCATATTCAACCATATTCAAGACTTTATCCATACATATAGGTATATCACATGCTAAACAATTAAATAAGTGATAACAACATTCTCAAAGTACTCAATCATGAGACATAAAGTGGAGGACTCTAACCTTCCATACGTAGATTCAATAATTCTTATTAGGTATGGGACTTCAACCACATTCAGATATCACTTAGACTAAGGACTTTAACCATGTATACACTCATTAAGAAAGGGACTCTAACCACACACACATCCATTCAAGCAAGGACTCTAACCATACACTAACATTCATTTAGGCAAGTGACTCTAACAACATGCCCACACATTTGACAAAGGACTCTAACCTTATGCCGTGTTAGATACGGGACTCTAACCCAAGCTATTTCATTTAGCGAAGCACTTCAAACTCAAGAGATCTCATTATGTAGGGGACTTTAACCACAAACGATCTCATTAGGAAAGGGACTTTAACCTCAAGACCTTTCACATGGCAAGGGACTTTAACCTCAAGACATTACGACTATCATTAGTCAACATTGGGACTCTAACCCTTTGTCCATACATCATCATCTATCCAAGTCACACTCAAGGACTTTAACCTATTTAGACAATTCAACACTATACATGACCACATGGTCCTCGTGGGAGCCTTTGCTGCTCAGCCATTTCAATAGGAAAATGCCATAACTCAATTCATCATACAATCCAATTTAGGGTCATCAAGACCTTCACAAACCATTCACATATCATTGGCAATCTTATACCATATTCTTACCACACTTTAGTTCAACACACAATCAAGTTCATATTCATTTTTAGCGACTTTAACACCTCATTAACCATGAATCAACAAGGTCATCAATTTCACCATACAAGGATCATAAAAACTTTACAATACCATTTAACAACTATTCATACTTATTGGGTCATTTCCCTAGTTCAAAACATCACCAACATTAGACTAGACATTTTCACAAACACTTTATGTGCATGCCTTTACCAAGGCCATTTTCATGGTAGAAATCATCAAGATTAGAGTTACTCAAGACTCACATGTTATACCACATACAACAAGCACCCACATGTGCAAATCATCATCAATAACATGTATAAACACAAGTCTAAGAAAAAACCAACATTATTCATCATTAGGCAACAAAACCCTTTTCATTTGATTTCGAAATTAAAATGTACACTTACACCCTTGAATTGTACCCCAAGGATACGAATCATGCATTAACTCGTAAACATCACCCGTACCAGAAATAGTCCACTTTTGATCAAGCTATTACTCTATACAATTGGTCTTAGTATAACTCGAACCTTAGTGTATGATTGGGGGGGTAACTCGTACCTTGGATAGTTAATAACCCCTCCTCCACACACACACACACTACCTAGGGTACGATAGGGAGTCACCAACTCATATGAAAAGGGTACGAGTTGTACCCTTAGTCGTACCAAGTCCAGAGATATCAAATGAGGGAGTTTTACTCAATGGTTCAAAGTCTAGGTATTTTAATTCTCCCCTACTTGGATCATTCGTCGTCGAATGATGGGTAAGGCAAGCATAAATACAAGTTAAAACATTTATTATAAGTCAAAACAATATTTTAAACAAGTTAGGAAAAAGTACGCAACAAGGATACAACACATATCATGCTCATTATCTATCGACTATTCATTTTATTGACTTTGGGACTCAAACCCACTATTTATCAAAACACTTTCTCATTTCAGAACTTAGGGACTTTAACCCATCGACTTATCAATGATGCTTTCTCAATTCAAAGACTAGGACTCAAGCCCATTATCTATCACAGACATAAGTCAAATCAAAAATATTAACACATACCTCAATCACGAGTTTCTAGGACAGAAAACAAATGTGGATACTTGGACTTTATGTCAACTTTCCCCTCCCAAGTAGATTCCTCAGACTTTTGGTTCCTCCAAAGAACCTTCACCATAGCCACCTCTTTTTAAGTGTTGAATATTTCAAGCCTCCGAACTTCAGGAATTTATTTGACAACATTCCTGACCTCCATATTTGGATTTTCAAGTTGCGTTGAGATCGGGGATGTCAAGAGTACATCTCAGGTAAGTGTTAGAATTTTTGGAGTAGCATAAGGGCACGTTTGGGTGCCCAAAATAGTAGCACCATACGATTAGCATGCATCGCATGCTCTATAGCATGCTCCAGAAATTTTCAGCATTTCAGGATCAAATTCAAACGATCATAACTTCATGTATTATATATTTAACTGTGAGAGATTCTATATATCAATGGAAATATCTTTGAGTTCTCTTTCCAATTCAATTGATTTCATCCAATTTGAACATTGGAGTAAAAAGTTATGATCAATTTACTTCAGCCTATCAGACAGTCAACAGAGGGACAGTTGCGTCTTTCTCTCTTTCTTTAGGGGCATTTTTGTCATCTTTCACCCCTATATATACCCCTTAACACCGAATTAAGCCTCATTTTCAAAAAAATATACTCCTTTTCTCTAATTTATCTCAAGAATAATAAGAGGGGTTTTCAATTGAGGATCCAAATTCAAGAATTTTCTTCGGCAATCTTCGTAAAATCAAGAATTAAGGCATGCGTAGTGTTCATCCATGAATTTCTTTCATCCATGGAGCTCAAGAATCAAGTTTTAAATTATGTATTGTGAATACTTTGTTGTGGTATGATTATGTTCATGTTGATGGTTGTTGTATGGTTTCAAGTTGGGATTTTTATATATTTTCATGAAGCTATGTTAGTATGTAAGTTGAAATCTATGAAATTAGTTATTTATGATATCTATATTATTGGATGTTGATAATCAAGTTGTTGATGTTGAATAATTCCCAAGTTGGAATCTTTATGTGTTATTATGAATCTATGACACCATGTGAGTTAAAAACATGTAAAACTTGATTGTTCATGATGTAAAATCTTATGGTTTCACCTATGCCAAAATTGTGCATGCAAGGTATTCAATAAAATGCCTAGAATAATAATAATCATGTTTTAATGACTTAAGAGTACCAAGTAACAAGTCCATGCTCTATGCTTTATGATTCTACATTAATTCCATGTTATTGATGTATTGTGGTGGTGATATGTAGAGAACATGATGTTGAAGTTAAGAAAGTAATTCCATGTTGAATGTATCCCCTCTCACGTATGAAATGTTGAGAACCATGTGTAGTATTGAATCCCCTACTTATGATATTATGAATTGTCGACTCTATTCCTATAAACAAGTCAGTCATGTGTGTCAGTTTCTTTCCATCGAGTCCTGGGAGTACTTGTACCCAAAAAATATAGTTGTGTCCCTAGAGCCATGTCATCTTTTCACGATATCCACAGTCAATCCATGTTCCATAGAACTCAGTCAGTCATGTGACTCAGGAAAAATGCAATAACTTAGTATTCTCAGAAATCTCATGAACTCAGTCAGTCGTAAGTAGTATTCCATCAGTCAACGGAACTCAGTAACTCAGCTCAGTATTCATGTTCAGTGTCAATTCGAATGGGAGTAGGATTCAAAACCGAGTGAACCCCAAGATGGGAATCCCCACTGCCAGATTGAGGGTGAGATTCCTTGAAGCAATCCTTGCGTTCCAGAACTATGTAGCCAGCATAGGTTAAGACATCAACACTACTAACTTTAGAGTTGATGAGGCGTATACCCGCCGTTCTCTTATGGGGACACTGCCAGATTTGAGGGTCACTCGCAGCTTGTCTCCCGTGGCACGGTATTGGCACCCTTCCAATCAGGGTACAGATTGGACTCCGATTTAGCTATTGAAGCACATTCGGGGCATGTCGGTTAGATGAATTCTCCCACAGTTACAGTTTCAGTATCAGTCTCAGTAAAAGAACTCAGATAGTTCATCAGAATATCAGAACTATCAAATACAGTCAACTCAGTTACAGTACAAAACTCAGCTAGTTCCACCAGCATCAGACTCTCAGTTACAGTTACTTATGTTGTCAGTTATTAGTATCATGCTATGACAGTTTCAGTCTCGTAATCATGTATGTATTCTCACGTTCATATTATTCAGTTAGTATAGTTCATGTATATGAACCCTTTGCATATAGCCTACCTCACTCGTATACTCAGTACATTCAGTTGTACTGAGGCATTTGTGCTATGGTGCTTTCTCTTATGTTATACTATAGGTTCAGAGGCACGAGCTTCGAAGCAATAATAATTGACCAGTTCCAGCTTTCAGCATCGGTGGGTAGTCGTCATCATGCGAGGATATATTTTGGCTTGTCATTTCAGTACTCAATTTTATTTTATTCTTTCATTTTAATTTTCTAGACGGAGTTAGTTGGGGACATGTCCCATTCAACTCCTTATTTAGACAGTTAGAGTCTTTCAGATGATTACAGTATCTTCAGATTTAGACTTTAGTATTTTCAGTTATTTTGGTATTGTGATACCCCTTTCAGATATTATGTTTCATTCAGTATTGAACCTTATGGCCTTACATTATTACGTATTCTGTATTTATGCTCTATATTATGTAGTGTACAGGTATAGATATGAGTCATGGGTTAGCTTGTGGTCCTTCAGGGTCATGGTCACCTTGTAGCATTTTGATTACCAGAATCGGGGTGTTACAAACTTAGTATCAGAGCCAGGTTCAACAGTGTCCTAGGAAGTCTGAAAGTCGTATCTAGTAGAGTCTTATATAAGGGTGTGTTGCACGCCACATTCATGTGCAAGAGGCTATGAGATATTTTAGGAATAGTTTTCCCCTCTTTTAGTATCCATGTCGTGCGAGTGAACATAATCTCAATTTTAACTTTCAGTTTAATCTTCTTCTTTCCTATTTTCAGAATATGCCTCCCAAAAGAAATAGTGTGAATCAGACAGCCCCTCAGCCCAAAAATCCTTTGGGCGAGCATGTTTCCTATGCAGAGTTCAGAGCTGTATTTACTACTCTTGCGCAGTCAGTCACTGCTCAGAATGAGCGTCCAGCTATCCTTCAGGCCAACCCAGTGGCCAACTCTACTGCAGCCAGGATTCGGGACTTCACCCGAATGAATCCTCCATTCTTCACAGGTCTAAGTCCGATGAGGATCCACAGGAATTCCTTGACCAGGTTCAGAAGGTCACGGATATCATGGGGGGTGCTTCTTGTTAGAGTGTCGAGTTAGCAACATACCAGTTATAGGATGTTGCTCATACTTAGTACAAACAGTGGAAGTCTGAGAGGTTAGGACATGCAGGTCTGATGGAGTGGGAGGAATTTGTCACGACTTTCTTAGACAGATTATTTCCCCAAGAGCTGAGAGAGGCGAAAGTTCTTGAGTTCATCAACCTCAGGCAGGGAAGCATGACGGTGAAAGAGTATTCCCTAAAGTTAACTCAATTATCAAGATACGCTCCTCATGTGGTGGCAGACAGCTGATCTAGAATGAGTAAGTTCCTTTTAGGAGTGAACGATAATTTGATGAATGAGTGCAGGTCTTCTATGCTGAATAGCGACATGACCATATCCATACTCATGACTCATGCTCAGTATATCAAGCAGCATAAGATCAAGATGAGGGAGAAGCAGTGTAAGAAAGCTAGGACAGGTAGCTTTAATTTTAGACAGCCCAAATAAGAAGGAGGAAACTGTTTGCAATTTCATCCAAAATTATCAGCTCCATTTCCTTCTTCAGCTATTTCTCCAGCTCCTAAGTTCAGAGAGGGAAACAGGGAAAGAGTGCCAGGCTCTAAGGCACAGGGCAGTGTTAGCAGTGCCCGAACCAATCCCCTTTGTCATACTTATGGTAAGAACCACAAGGGTGTTTGTAGGGCTGGTAGCAATGTTTTTTTTGGTTCTGGCAAGCCAGGCCACAGGGTTAAGGATTGTCCTCAGTCAGGTCAGAAGAGTCATCTTTATTATTCAGCTCAGTCAGGTTGCCCAAACCAGCAGGGTGCCACCTCCAGTGCTACTAGTGGGCAGCGCCTAAATCGTCTTTATGCTCTTCAGACTTGACAGGATCAGGAAAATTCTCCTGATATGGTTACTAGTATGTTACAGATCTTTCATGTTCATGTTTATGCTTTTCTAGATCCAGGAGCTTCTTTGTCTTTTGTCACTCCTTACATAGAAGCCGATTTCAGAGTCAGTACTGAGATTTTAGCAGAGCCATTCTCAGTCTCCACCCCAATGGGTAAATCCATCATAGCCAGACGAGTATACAGGAACTATCCGATTATGATATTTCAGAAGGTCACCTCAGCAGATTTAGTCAAATTAGAGATGACGGATTTCGATGTCATTCTCGGCATAGATTGGCTTTATTCATGCTATGCCACAGTCGACTGCAGAAACAGAATAGTTTAGTTTCAGTTTTTGAATGAACCCATCCTTGAATGGAAGGGTAGTACTTCATCTTTCAGGGGTCAGCTTGTTTATTACCTTCGGGCCAGGAAAAACAATATATAAGGGATGTATTTATCATCTCATTGATGTCAAGGACTCTAGTACTGACACTCTCATCCTTGATTCAGTCCCCATCATGAATGAATATTTGGATGTCTTTTCAAAAGATCTTCCAGGAATTCCTCCCGAAAGGGAAATAGACTTCGTCATAGATCTTCTTCCATACACTTAGCCTATATCTATTCCGCCATATAGAATAGCACCAGAAGAGCTCAGAGATTTAAAGGATCAATTGAAGGATCTCTTAGACAAGGGATTCATCAGACCCAGTGTGTCCCCGTGGGGTGCACCAGTCTTATTCGTGTGGAAGAAAGATGATTCTCTCAGAATATGCATAGATTATCATCAGCTCAACAAATTTATGGTCAAGAACAAGTATCCTCTTCCTAGAATCAATGACTTATTCGACCAACTCAGGGTGCCAATTATTTCTCTAAGATAGACCTCAGATCTGGATATCATCAACTCCGAGTTAGGGAATATGACATCTCGAAGACAACTTTTTGTACTCGGTATGGTCACTTTGAATTCCTAGTTATGTCCTTTGATCTTACCAATGCCCCTGAAGCTTTCATGGACTTGATGAACCGTGTGTTCAAGCAGTACTTAGACATGTTTGTCATAGTCTTTATAGATGATATTATGGTCTATTCCAGCACTGAGCACGATCATGCAGACCATCTCAGAACAGTACTTCAGACTCTCAGAGATCATCAACTATTCGCCAAATTTAGTAAGTGTGAGTTTTGGCAAAGATCAGTAGAATTCCTTGGCCATATATTTTTGGGTGATGGAATTAGAGTTGATCCTCAAAACATTGAAGAGATAAGAAATTGGCCTCGCCATATCTCTCCATCAAATATCAGGAGTTTATTGGGTTTGGTTGGCTATTACAGATGGTTTGTTGAAGGATTTTCTTCTATTGCATCCTCTATGTCCATATTGACACAGAAAAAGGTCAAGTTCCAGTGGTTAGATTCATATGAGAAGAGTTTTCAGGAGTTGAAGACTCAACTCACCTCAGCTCTAGTTTTAGCACTTCCCAATGGTTCCGATGGGTTCGTAGTATATTGTGATGCATCCAGAGTAGGTTTGGGTTGTGTCCTCGTGCAGTATGGTAAGGTCATAGCCTACATCTCCAGACAGTTAAAGCCCTATGAGAAGAATTATCCTACTCATGATCTTGAGTTAGCAGCCGTAGTATTTATCCTGAAGATTTAGAGGCATTATCTCTACGAAGTTCATGTAGATGTCTTCACAGATAATAAGAGTCTCCAGTATGTCTTTTCTCAAAAAGATCTCAATCTTCGTCAGAGAAAGTGGTTAGAGCTCTTGAAGGATTATGACATGAGTGTTCTTTACCATCCGGGCAAAGCCAATATTGTGGCCGACGCTCTCAATAGACTGTCTATGGGTAGTGTTACTCATGTTGAGGATAGTAAGAAAAATTTAGCTCAGGAAGTCCATCAGCTTGCCAGACTAGGCGTTCGCTTAGTCGATTCTTCAGAAGGTGGTGCTTGTTTCCAGCATAGTTCAAAATCATCTCTAGTTTCCGAGGTGAAAGAAAAGCAAGATAGAGATTTCAGCTTAGTCAAGTTGAAAGAGTCAGTCAAGGATTAGAAATTAGAGGTTTTCTCCCAAGGGGGAGATAGTGTTCTTCATTGTCAGGGTCGTCTTTGTGTTCCAGGTGTAAATGACTTGAGGCAGCGAATTCTTGCAGAAGCGCATGGTACACACTACTTTATTTATCCCAGGGCCACTAAGATACATCGCGACTTATGGGAGATCTATTGGTGGAGTGGGATGAAGAGATATATTGCAGAGTTTGTGGATAAGTGCTCTACATATCAGCAGGTTAAGATAGAGCATCAAAAGCCTAGTGGTCTCGTGCAGGAGTTCATTATTCCTACCTAGAAGTGGGAAGAAGTAAACATGGACTTCGTGATGGATTTTCCTCGTACTCGTCGTCAGCATAATTCAGTTTGGGTCATTGTAGACAGGATGACCAAATCAGCTCATTTCCTTCCAGTCCTCACCTCATATTCAGCCGAGGATTACGCCAAACTCTATATCAGAGAGTTGGTCAGGTTACACAGTATTTCTTTTTCTATTATCTTCGACAGGGGTACCCAGTTCACCTCTCACTTCTAAAAAGCTTTCCAAAATAGTCTTGGCACCCAAGTCCATCTTAGTATAGCGTTTCATCCTCAGATAGATGGTCAAGTAGAAAGGACTATTCAGACTCTAGAAGATATGCTAAGGGCGTGTGCCATTGATTTCAAGGGAAGTTGGGATAACCACTTTCTTTTGATTGAGTTTGCATACAACAATAGTTATCACTCCAGTATTCACATGGCTTCATTCGAAGATCTCTACGGTAGGAGATGCAGATCTCCTGTTGGTTGGTTCAAAGTTAGTGAGGCCTCAGTCATAGGGCCTGATTTAGTATTTGACGCCTTAGAGAAAGTTCAGTTGATTAGAGAAAAACTCCAGGCTGCTCAGAGCTGATAGAAGTCTTATGCAGATATTTGTAGAAAGGATATCGAGTTTGAGATTGGGGATTTTTTCTATCTCAAGATCTCTCCCATGAAGGGAGTGAAGAGATTCGGCAAAAAGTGAAAGCTCAGTCCCCAATATATCGATCCCATTAAGATTCTCAGTCTCTCTGACCAAGAAGCTTATGATCTTGAACTGCCTTCAGATTTAGCCGCAGTTCATCCAGTCTTCCATGTCTCTTTGCTCAAGAAGTGCTTAGGTGACCCATCAGTTGTAGTCCCCATTCAGAGCTTAGATGTTCAGAAAATCCTCTCCTATGAGGAGATACCAGTTGAAATCCTAAACTATCAGACTCGTAGATTGAGGAACAAAGAAGTCCCTCTAGTCAAAGTTCTTTGGTGGAATCAGTCCATTGAGGGAGCCACTTGGGAAGCAGAAGCAAACATGCGAACCAAGTACCCTCATCTTTTTTCCGCTAATTTAGATTCCACTCAAGGTAACGATTCTCCTTAAGCTTACTCAGTTTCATGTTCAAGTTTTTGTTACAAATCTGGTATATGCTAGTATTGCGTATTCAGTCATGTGCCCATATGTCAGTTTAGACATGCATTCATGTACCAGTTCAGTCAGATAATTATGCATCAGTCATGCATTCATGAATTTAGCTCGCCAGTCATGTATCGGATAAGTATGATCAGTTATGCTATATTTAGTTTAGCATTCATGTTAGTTCATAAATCATGTGTTGGTTGAGCATAATCTGTATACGCGGCGTCTTATCTTTTCTTCCCTTTCAGTCAGTCTCATTCGAGGACAAATGTTCCCAAAGGGGAGATATTGTAATACCCCATAAAATTCAAAGTTCGAAATTCAGCTCGTTTATCTCTTAAAGCTCTTAAAAAGATTTAACACTTAGAAAATTTTGGCAAGTATTCCAACACTTAGCATATTTCAAGCCTCCGAACTTCAGGGATTTATTTGACAACCTTCCAGACCTCCGTTTTTGGATTTTCAAGTTGTGTTGCAATCGGGGAAGTCAAGAGTACATCCCAGGCAAGTTTTGGAATTTTTGGAGTAGCATAAGGGAATGTTTGGGTGCCCAAAACAGTGGCACCATGCGATTAGCATGCATCGCATGCTCTATAGCATGCTCCAGAAATCTTCAGCATTTCAGGGTCAACTTCAAATGATCATAACTTCATGTATATATTTAACTGTGAGAGGTTCTATATATAAATGTAAATATCTTTTAGTTCTCTTTCCAATGCAATTGGTTTCATCCAATTTGAACATCGGAGTAAAAGGTTATAATCAATTTACTTCAGCCTATCAGACAGTCAACAGAGGGACAGCTGCGTCTTTCTCTCTTTTTTTAGGGGTATTTTGATCATCTTTCACCCCTATATATACCCCTTAACACCGAATTAAGCATTATTTTCAGAAAAATATATTCCTTTTCTCTAATTTCTCTCAAGAACAATAAGAGGGATTTTCAATTGAGGATCCAAATTCAAGAATTTTCTCCGTCAATCTTCGTAAAATCAAGAATTAAGGTATGCGTAGTGTTCATCCATGGTTTTCTTTCATCCATGGAGCTCAAGAATCAAGTTTTAAATTATGTATTGTGATACTTTATTGTGGTATGGTTATGTTTATGTTGATGGTTGTTGTATGGTTTCAAGTTGGGATTTTTATGTATTTTCATGAAGCTATGTTAGTATGTAAGTTGAAATCTATGAAATTAGTTATTTATGATATCTATAGTGTTGGATGTTGATAATCAAGTTGTTGATGTTAAATTATTCCCAAGTTGGAATCTTTATGTGTTATTATGAATCTATGACACCATGTGAGTTGAAAACATGTAAAACTTGGTTGTTCATGATGTAAAATCTTATGGTTTCACCTATGCCTAAATTGTGCATGCAAGGTGTTCGATGAAATGCCTAGAATAATAATAATCATGTTTTCATGACTTAAGAGTACCAAGTAACAAGTCCATGCTCTATACTTTATGATTCTACATGAATTCCATGTTATTGATGTATTGTGGTGGTGATATGTAGTGAACATGATGTTAAAGTTAAGAAAGTACTTCCATGTTGAATGTATCCCCTCCCACGTATGAAATGTTAAGAACCATGTGTAGTATTGAATCCTCTACTTATGATATTGTGATTGTGGACTTTATTCCTACGAACAAGTCAGTCATGTGTGTCAGTTTCTTTCCATCGAGTCCGGGGGTACTTGTACCCGAAAAATATAGTTGTGTGCCTAGAGCCATGTCATGTTTTCACAATATCCACAGTCAAGCCATGTTCCATAGAACTCAGTCAGTCATGTGACTCAGGAAAAATGCAGTAACTCAGTATTCTCAGAAATCTCATGAACTCAGTCAGTCGTAAGTAGTATTCCGTCAGTCAACGAAACTCAGTAACTCAGCTAAGTATTCATGTTCAGTGTCTATTATGATGGGAGTAGGATTCAGCACCGAGCGAACCCCAGGATGGGAATCCACACTGCCAGATTGAGGGAGAGATTCCTAGAAGAAATCCTTGCGTTCCAAAACTATGTAGCCAACATAGACTGAGACAACAACACTACTAACTTTAGAGTTGATGAGGCGGATACCCGTCGTTCTCTTATGGGGATACTGCCATATTTGAGGGTCACTCACAGCTTGTCTTTACCCGTGGAACGGTATTGGCTCCCTTCCAATCAAGGTACAGATTGTACCTCGATTTAGCTATTGAAGCACATTCGTGGTATGTCGGTTAGATGAATTCTCCCACAGTTACAGTTTCAGTATCAGTCTCAATTAAAGAACTCAGATAGTTCATCAGAATATCAGGACTATCAGATACAGTCAACTCAGTTACAGAATGGAACTCAGCTAGTTCCACCAGCATCAGACTCTCAGTTACAGTCACTTATGTTGTCAGTTATTAGTATTATGTTATGACAGTTGCAGTCTCGTAATCATGTATGTATTCTCACGTTCATATTAGTCAGTTAGTATAGTTCATGTATATGAACCCTTTGCATATAGCCTACCTCACTCGTATACTCAGTACATTCAGTTGTACTGACGTATTTGCGCTATGGTGCTTTCTCTTATGTTACACCATAGGTTCAGAGGCACGAGATTCGGAGCAGCAGTAGTTGACCAGTTCTAGCTTTCAGCATCGGTGGTGAGTCCTCATCATGCGAGGACATATTTTGTCTTGTTATTTCAATACTCAATTTTATTTTTTATTTCATTTCAGTTTTCTAGACGGAGTTAGTTGGGGACATGTCCCATTCAACTCCTTATTCAAACATTTAGAGGCTTTCAGACGATTACAGTATCTTCAGATTTAGACTTCACTATTTTCAGTTGTTTTGGTATTGTGATACCCCTTTCAGATATTATGTTTCATTCAGTATTGAACCTTATGGACTTACAGTAATACGTATTCTGCATTTATGCTCTATATTATGTAGTGTATAGGTACAGATATCAGTCATGGGTTAGCTTGTGGTCCTTCGGGATCATGGGCACCATGTAGCATTTCGATTACCAGAATCGGGGCGTTACAGAACTAAATCGAGGCCAATCAACATAGCCTCGTCAACTTCGTACCTCCCTATAGGAGATCGACATCTCCTACCATACAATGCCTCAAATGGGGCCATGTTAATGCTAGAGTGGTAACTATTATTATAGGTTTGAAAAGGTCTCAAGGCACTTAATCAATCGTTCTAAAAGCTTCATTTATTTATATAAAAAGGTCCGAGTTGTGGATAAATAACACTTGAGGAGGTTATCAGGGATTTCCATTGGAAAATTTTCTTTCACCTACTTAGGATGCCCTATTTTCTATAGAGAAATAAGAAGGAATATTTTGAGGATTTAATCAAGAAGGTGGCAAAAAGGAATATGATATAGAATAACATATTGCTTACATATGAAGGGAGGCATTTTTTTATTAGTAATGTGCTTCATTCAATGCCAGTTTATCTGATGACAACCATAAACCCTCCTAAAGGAATGAAAAATCAAATTCACAAACTTATGGCAAGATTTATTTGGGGTAAACTTAGAGGACTTAAGAGGGAGCATTAGGTATCATGGAAAAACCTATATTACTCAAAGTAGAAAGAAGGAAGTGGGTTTAGATCTTTGCACACTGTAGCTGATGCACTTTTCTCCAAATTATGATGGAGTTTTATAACATCCTCTAGTTTTCTATAGGGTAACTTTGTGTGGAATAAATATTACAAGAAAAAACACACATTCACGGATCAATGATCAGGGGTATCACAAGTATGGAGTAAAATAATACAAGTTAAAGAGGAAGTTGAGCATAATATTTTATGGCAAATCAAAGTTGGTGAGACTAGTTTTTGATTTGACAACTAAACCAAGCAAATGGCGTTGTATTATGTAGAGGATGATAATGCCATGGAGACAGAATTGTAAGTCAAGGACTTAATTACTAATGGTGGTGAATGGAACAGAAACAAGCTAAGAGCACATACTTTTTAGGAGATTATAGAACACATAATAGAGAACATCAGGACTGCAATCAATGAGAATAAAAGAGACAAGGCATGGTGGATCAAAACCTCAAGTAGCCAGTTCTCTATCAGATATTCTTGGAAAATGCTAAGAAATAAGAGGGAAAGCGATATGATTTTAAGAAGATATGGTGTAGCTTTTAAAAGACCTTTATCAAGCTTTAATCGGATTTAGGTTAAAAATAAAACCTCCACTTTTATCCATAAAACACCAAGCATAGCATTGATTAATTAATTAAGAACTAAGTAAGGACCCGTTCGTCAATAAAATTTTATCACACTTTTTGGATTCATTTTCACGTTATTTGAAAATTAGCGTTCTAGCATGAAAATTTCAAATATAACTTGAGAACTTGAAAATTTGGAAATCAACCAAAACTCTGTTTCACTTAAAAAAAATTGTTTTTCTAAATTTTTTATTTTCATAAAATTTCATCGACCATGTTGTATGGAGCAGAGTGTTGGCCAGTCAAGAACTCTCATATTCAAAAATTGAAGGTGGCGGAAATGCAAATATTGTGTTGGATGTGTGGGCTTACTAGGGATGATAGGGTTAGGAATTAATGAGACAATCCGGGAGAAGGTGGGAGTGACTTCGGTGGAGGACAAGATGCGGAAAGTTAGGCTGAGATGGTTCGGACATGTGATGAGCAGGGACACGGATGCCCCACTTCGTGGGTGTGAGAGGCTAGCTTTGGATGGTTTCAGGTGGGATACGGATAGGTCGAAGAAATACTGGAGAGAGATGATTAGATGTGACATGGAGCAGTTACAGCTTAATGAGGACATGATCCTAGATAGGAAGGTATGGAGAACGCGAATTAGGTTAGAAGGCTAGTGCATGTGGGTGAGTCGTAGCCAATAGTTAGGAGAGCTTTGCAATAGCCGGGCTGATAGTCTTAGGGCTATGTCCATAGGTTGGAGCTGCTAGTAAGAGGGTATAAGGGTGGTGGGTGCCTTTGGTTTGTTAGTATAGGGTATTACTTTGTAGGTGTCTTATTTCTGTTATTCCATTCTGTTTCATACTTTATTACAACTTTGTTTACTATTCTTTGTTTTGATTTCTATTGTATCTTGTTCTACTACTATTCCTTATCTTATATTAGATTGCTTTATTTTGAGCCGGGGATATATTAGAAACAACCTTTTTATCTCACAATTGAGGTAATAATATGGACAGCATACACTTACCCTCCACAAACCCCGCTTGATGGAAATATGTTGGGTATGTTGTTGTTGTAGTTGATAAAATAACATTATTTAAATTATATTTCATGTTTAAAACTTTAAATTATATTTTATGTTTTTAAAAATGCATTTAAATCTTAAATATTTATGATCCCTTTCCTTTTTTGGCAATATTTTAATTTCAACTTTCCACATGGCATACTTAGGACTACAGTTTAAAGGACATTTTGGTACATTTGGCATAACTTTAATTTAAGGTCACATGATTCAAAATTCTTCTTTATTTTTTTAAACTTTGTGCGAAGTCAAAGTAGGTCATTCTTTTTAAGAGGAAGGAGTAGTAATTTTTGTCATAAATATTTAAGATTTAATTGCATTTTTAAAAAAGAATGACCTAATTTTTGAAATTAAAGTATTGTCAAATACAATTTACTCTACGCCAACTTTACAGATCTCAAAATATTAAGTCAATCTTTTATTTTTTAATTTTCAAGGAGAAACCCCAAATAAATTTCTGATAAATCAACATAGGACCAAAATGAAAACATCTGGTATACAGATTCTTTTCTACACCGAACTAAATAGGATAAAAAGAAAAACAAGTACAGTACAACTGCTTTTTTTTTTTCTTCTATCAGTACTTCAAATGTGGAATTACTCGAAAACTATACCTCACTAGATATGGACAATTTAACGCGTGCTGCGTGCACGATATGTATAATATAATATATGCATCAAACTAATATTGGTAAATTAAGAATTAAAACGACTCCACTTCTAATATCATGTTAAGAAGTTATAGACCTCAAACCTAAGTTTAACTCTAAAAACTAATAAGGTGAGAATTCTTTTAGTTTATTTCAATATTTCATTAATCAATGACCCTCTCTATTTAAATTCGTTTATCGTATTTTGATTGAACCTAAGTTTAACTCTAAAAACTAATAAGGTGAGAATTTTCTTAGTTTATTTCAATATTCCATCAATCAATGACCCTCTCCATTTAAATTCGTTTATCTTAATTTGATTCTATCTAACTTTAAGAAAATAAAGAAATTTTTTAAACGTTGTAGTTATATTAAATATGTCATTTAAGATATAAATGTAAACAATTACAAAATACAGAAAGTGATTTTCTTTTTTCTAGATGAATAAATTAAAACGAAGGAAGCATGAGTTACGTGTTATTTTGTATTCTTCCGACTAAACTCTACATAATGATTAAGCTTTTTTACAATTTAACCAAATTATTATTTACTTGACAAGAAAAAAACTTTCACAGGAAATATGTTCACTTGACATGCGTGAAAAAGAAATTAAATGGAAACAAGGACTCACGCTTTAGTTGCAGCATAGATGGAGTAAAGAGGATGAGAAGGTACAACAATGGAGGCACCAGAACCCATATTCACGATGACACCCTTTCTTCTACGTATCATTCCTGGTAAAACCGCCATTGTCACTAAGGTGGTACCTGTTGAACACATAATTTATTTAAACTTTTACACAAAAATGACCACAAATTCAACACCATATTAAAACAGTAAAGAGATCTTAGATTCAAGTCACACTTTCACCTATTTATGAAAAAAGAATCATGCTTCCACGGCCACACAGTTACTGAGAAAGAAGTTCTAATTTAAAATCATAAAAAGGAATCAAGCACGCATATAAAGAATATATTAAAAAATTAATTAATACTAAATGTGACACCAACGTTGTTAATTAAGACACCTATGTCCAATCCTTCAATTGTCATTTCCATTTCTTGAATCCCTTTAGTAACATCACCGGAGAAGTCTAAACTAATAATCTTGATTTTGATATTTAGATTTTGAGCTTGGATTTCATCACAGACTTCTTGTAGTTTGTTTAAGTTTCTTGCTACTAATATTAGATTGAGACCTTTATGGGAAAGTTGAAAAGCAAAAGCTTTTCCAATCCCATCAGTTGAGCCAGTGATGAGTGCCCAAGAGACATAGGATTGGGTAAGATTCTTTGGAGTTCTGAAAAATCTTATGAAGATCCATTTGAGAAAAACAATTAAGTTTTTGAAGAAGGAGATGAATCCAATGAAGGAGAGAATAAGAACAAAGAGAGGTTGAGTTTTGAGGTGATCCATGGCAGTTGAAAGCATCTTCTAGATTATTTATTGGACAAGAAGATAGGAATGTTTCTCAAATTGCTTATCCCCTGTGTGTTTTTCGATGTGTGTATTACCCTATATATCGAGCATCTATTGCTTTCAGTTACTACTTTGATTTCCCCATTTGACCATGAAAATCATAATTTTTTGGAGTTGGAGTTGGAGTTGGAGTTAGAGTTATGATTGACCATGAATATAAATTAAAGTTGTTTTTAAAATTTTGCAAGAGAAGTATGAGTGAAAAACTTGTTTTCATTTTTCCAAATACAATTCCAGAATTGTATTTGAAATTCTCATGCCAAACACATACAATTTTTACTTTTTTCATTAAAGTAAAATAATTTTTCAAAAAAGGTAAAAGCTTTTCATAGCCAAACTTTTAAACATGGAAGCTGAAGGTGGCTGGAAGTTAGTTGCTTTCCAGCTGGCAGTTAGTTACAGCCAGCTGGCAGTTAGTTACAGATATTTTGTGGTGATTTAGTTAGTTAGTTAAGTTGTTAAGATTTTATTTGGTAGGTGATAGAATTAGTATAAATACCATTGCCTTGTACAGAATTCAGCAGAACTTTCCATTTTTTCTCCTCAATCAAAAGAAGAGTTCCACATTACTCTTGTTGTAGTTCACAAAAATTCTGCATATTTTGACATGGTATCAAAGCCGAAATCGACTTAATCTAGGACCTTTTCCGCTTAATTTTGTGAATATTGAGTGATCCATTGCAGTAGAAAGATTCATTTTCAAACGTAAAGGTCAATAATGGCGGGTAAACCAGATCACAATCATCCTCTATTTTTATCGGTTTCAGATGTTGCTGGTACTTTACAAATTGGAATTCAACTGGTAGGAATGGAGAATTATACACTTTGGAGTCGTGCAATGTATTTAAATTTGTTAACTCAGAACAAACTAGGGTTTATTGATGGAGCAGTTAAGCGTGATGATTTTACCGAGGAATCGGAGAAACAAGAATGGGATCACAGTGATTTTGTGGATTGTGAACAATGTTAGTAAGGAGTTGATAAGTGGCATTCTCTTCTGTTCGAATGCAACCGTAGTATGGAATGATATGAATGAGCGATTTGATAAAGTGAATATGTCGCGAATCTACCACCTTCATAAGTCCATAGCCACATTATCCCAAGGCATTTCGTCTATTGTAGTGTATTACTCGAAGTTAAAGGACCTTTGGGATTAGTTTGATTCAATTACACCACCTCCTTGCTGTGATTGGCCAACATCCAAGGAATATGCAGACAATTTGGTAAGACAAAGGTTATTACAATTTTTGATGGGTTTGAACGACGGATACAGTCAAGCACAAAGTCAAATTCTTCTTATGAACCCTACACTTACTGTGAATCAATGCTATGCAATGATAATTCAGGACGAAAGTCAACGAGTGATATCTGGTGAATAGTATGCTGGTGGAGGCTCAGTTGATCAAGCAACATTTTATTCTTGCAAATGTGGTGATATTGGTAACAAGGAACATACAACAATGTTTTCTAATAGAGGTAAATCTGCATGTAGTTATGCAGGAAATGTAGGAGGTTCAAACACCTATGGAAGTGGGAGTTCAATACCAAGTACTTCTCAGAGATCTAGAAGATCTCCACACTAGTATTGTGATGTCTGTAATATGAGAGGACATTCTAAGGATACATGCTACAAGTTAATGCAGTTTAGCTATTGCAATATGAAAGGCCACACCAAAGAGACATGCTACAAACTGATAGGCTATCCAGCTGACTTTAAAGGAAAGCGCAGGGTAAATGGAACTGCTATGATCACTCAACCTAACAATTCTTCATCACATAGGATGCATCCATACTTCACTCCAGATCAGTATAATCAGAATTGCAGATGCTAAACAAGCCACTAATTGCAGATCCAGCTGCTAACATAGTAGGTATTTTTTTCGCTCATGCTTTCTCATCTAAAATAGATAATGATTGTAAACAATGGATAGTAGACAGTGGTTATACTAACCACATGGTGAGTGAAAGATCTTTGCTAAATACTGGTTTGATAGTTGATAATCCAGGGAGAGTTCAGTTACCTAATGGTGAGTCTGTCGTGACTACACAATCTGGGAATAGTCAATTGAATGGAGGTGATGTAGTTCACAATGTTTTATATTTGCCTGTGTTTAATTTCAATCTTTTGTCTGTAGCAAAATTGACAAAGGAGCTGAACTGTTGTGCCCTTTTTTTCCCTGACTTTTTCATTCTCCAGGATCTCTTCACTGGGAGGGTGAAGGAGATTGGTGAAGAGAGGGGTGGGTTGTATACACTACAAACAAATGCTAGAAGTACAGATGGAAGTATGAAGTCACTAGTTGCAGCAGAATGCAGTGAAGAAGGTTCACTTTGGCACAAGAGAATGGGGCATGTACCCATAGTTGTTCTTAGAAAATTAGATGTAGTTGAGAATAAGAAAAATCTTTTCTTACAGCATTGTGATATATGTCCACTTGCAAGGAAAATTAGACTTTCATATCCTAATAGCAACAATAGGGCCTCTCATTGTTTTGATTTGATTCATATGGATGTATGGGGACCATATAAAGTTGCTACTCACAATAATATGAGATTTTTTCTCACTTTGGTGGACGATCATTCTAGATGGATTTGGGTATTTCTTATGCACCTTAAATCTGATGTTTGCACTATGCTTAAGAATTTTTTAATCATGATAAAGACATAATTTGGTAAGGATGTGAAGGCATTCAGGTCTGATAACGGTGGTGAGTTCTTCAATGCGTAATGTAAGAATTTGTTCACACGTTATGGTATAATACAACAAAGTTCATTCCCTTATACTACACAACAAAATAGAGTGGCGGAGAGATGGCATAGATACATCCTTGAAACTGCCAGGGCTATCAGATTCCAGGGTCACTTGCCCATAAGCTTTTGGGAAGAATGTATCACAGCTGTTGTATATGTGATTAATAGAGTTCCATCCACTGTTTTAGGAAATAAGACACTTTTCTACATGTTTTATAACAAGCAAGCAAGTGTATCTCACATGAGGATAATTGGTTGTCTATGTTGTGCTACTAATTTCACTAAAGGAGACAAGTTTAGTGCTAGGGCCACTAAGTCGGTGATGATGGGCAACGACACAATACAAAAAAGTTACAAACTTTAAGATTTTGAGAATAAACATTTTTTTGTCAGTAGAGATGTTGTTTTTTATGAACACGTCTTTCTGTTTCAACCAGAATTTCCAAGTAATATGAGTGATTTGGTTACAGAAGATATTGGTTTCACGCCTACAAAACATACTAATGTGCATGTTGAAGATTTAAATATAGCATCAGAACTTCCCAACAATATTGTGCAACTTGTAGACACTGATGGACAGCTTCAGGGTGAGGAAATCATTACAGATGACTTGATTGATCCCCTAGCTGCAACTCAAGACATTGCAGCACCAGTTCCTTATGCTCCAGATTTGCAGAGAAGGACTTCTAGCAGACTACATAAGCCTCCTACATGGCAAATGGACTTTGTTACTGGTTGTAAATCAAAGTCGGCTCATTCTTGCGTATATTCTATTAGTAAGAGTGTTGATTACACTAGCTTATAAGCATCC
This sequence comes from Capsicum pubescens, assembly GCA_030864215.1. Taxonomy (NCBI): domain Eukaryota; kingdom Viridiplantae; phylum Streptophyta; class Magnoliopsida; order Solanales; family Solanaceae; genus Capsicum; species Capsicum pubescens. The sequence goes on from CM061548.1 coordinate 290,276,734, forward strand.
TATCAAAGCTACATATCTAAGCTCTCTATTGAAATTGAACCTCAAACTGATGCTCAAGCTATCAGAGATACAAGATGAGTTGCAGCGATGAAATCTGAAATACAAGCTCTTGAGAATAATGGTACTTAGAAGGTTGTAACTCTACCAGTTGGAAAGAAAGAAATTGGATGCAAATGGGTGTTTAATATCAAATACAAAACTGATGGACAAGTTGAAACATACAAGGCAAGATTGGTGGCAAAAGGATACAATCAAAAGGAAGGACTTGACTATCAGGAGACTTTCTCACCTGTTGTTAAAATGGTAACAGTAAGGACAGTAATTTCAATAGTTGCTTCTAATGGATGGTCGATCCAACAAATGGATGTTGATAATGATTTTCTGCAAGGAGATTTGTATGAGAAAATATACATGCAACTACCACAAGGTTTTGTCATTGATAATACAAATAGTCCTAAGGTATGCCGGTTACTTAAGTCTATCTATGAACTTAAGCAAGCTTCTAGGTAGTGGAATATTAAACTCACCTCTGCACTGATCAAGGCAGGTTTTCATCTAAGTCACTTGAACTATTCCTTGATGACAATAAAATCAGCAACAGGTATAGTAATAGTGTTGATTATGTAGATGATTTGTTAATCACCGGAAGTTCCAAGGAGCTAATAGAAGCTGCTAAGCGAGTTTTGAAGGATAATTTTAAAACAAAGGATTTGGGGGACCTCAGATACTTTCTTGGCATTGAGTTTACCAGAAACACAGATAGAATTCTCATGAACCAAAGAAAATATACTATGGAGCTTATACATTTTATATATATATTACAATTCGTAGATGAATCTCGATCAGCTTAAAGAAAGTTTTGCGCATAAAATTTAAGTTTAATTGTATTGTTTTGATTACAGTTCGTGGATGAATCTCGATCAGCTTTGAGAAAGTTTTGCGTGTATAATTTAAGTTTAATTGTATTGTTTTGATATCACTTATATCATATTATTTTGTTGCAGTTTACAGGTGGTAGATAAATGTTGGTTCGTTTTGAGAATTTTTTTTATGTAAATGTATATATTTAATGTATACATGTGTATATATTTTATAAATTAGTATATAACTATATATATATATATTGTAGTATATACATATATTGTAGTATATGTTTTACTTAAAGTAATACATATATATTGAATGGTGCGTATATTTGTGTATATATCTTCTATACACGTGTAGATTTAATGTATACATGTGTATATGCTTTATAAATTAGTATATAACTATATATATTGTAGTATATATATATATATATATATATATATATATTGTAGCATATGTTTTAAGTAAAATAGTACATATATATTGAATGGTGAGCATATTTGTGTATATATCTTCTATAGACGTGTATATTTAATGTATATATGTGTATATACTTTATAAATTAGTATATAACTATATCTATTGTAGTATATGTTTTACTTAAAGTAGTACATATATATTGAATTGTGCGTATATTTGTGTATATATCTTCTATAGACGTGTATTTTTAATGTATACATGTGTATATGCTTTATAAATTAGTATATAACTATATATATTGTAGTATATATGTGTATATATCTTCTATAGACGTATATATTTAATGTATACATGTTTATATGTTATATAAATTAGTATATAACTATATATACATTGTAGTATATGTTTTACTTAAAGTAGTACATATCTATTGAATGGTGCGTATATTTGTGTATATATGTTTTATAGATGTGTATATTTAATGTATACATGTGTATATATTTTATAAATTAGTATATAACTATATATATATTGTAGTATATACATATATTGTAGTATATGTTTTACTTAAAGTAGTACATATATATTGAATGATGCGTATATTTATGTATATATCCTCTATAGATGTGTTTATTTAATGTATAAATGTATATATGTTTTATAAATTAGTAGATAACTATATATATTGTAGTATATATTTGTATATATCTTCTATAGAGGTATATATATTTAATGTATACATGTGAATATGTTTTATAAATTAGTATATAACCATATATATATATATATATATTGTAGTATATACATATATTGTAGTATATGTTTTACTTAAAGTAATATATATATATTGAATGGTGCGTATATTTGTGTATATATCTTCTATAGACATGTATATTTAATGTATACATATGTATATGTTTTATAAATTAGCATAGAACTATATATATATATTGTAGTATATGTTTTATTTAAAGTAGTACATATATATTGAATGGTGCGTATATTTGTGTATATATCTTCTATAGACGTGTATATTTAATGTATACATGTGTATATGCTTTATAAATTATTATATAACTATATATATTGTAGTATATATGTGTATATATCTTCTACAGACGTATATATTTAATGTATACATGTGTATATGTTTTATAAATTAGTATATAACTATATATATATTGTAGTATATACATATATTATAGTATATGTTTTACTTAAAGTAGTACATATATTATATTCATCTTTATTATTTAAACAAATTTTCTATTTAATGTAATATTTGAACTTATTAAAATGAGGTACACGCAAAAACACATACACCTAAACTGATACATTGAAATATATGTGGTACGTAAATTTTATCTGATGGCTGTTATCAGTGGAAGACGGAATTATTTGAAGCAGGCTGAAATTGCAAAATTCATGTGTTTAAGCATTGGCTATTTGCAGTTTCCTCTTTCTTTCCCCTAAAATTGAAGGAGAACGGAGACCCTAAAATATTACTTGCATATTTTGTCAGATTCCAATATCTTTCTTTAAAGATTGTTTACAGCCACTCCATTATTTTAGGAAAGGAAGAATCTGCTACTCCCTCCGTCCCATTTTACTTGTCCCAAATTGGGATGACACAATAATTAAGAAAAATAATAAATAACATGGATAGCTTACCAAAGTACCCCTATTAAATGATGCTTACATTTTAATTTAAAGAAAATATAATTAAAGCAAAGGGTAAAACATAGAAAGAAAAGTTTGTCTTATCTTGATAAGTAAAATGAGACATCAACTTAGCCAATTTGGGACGGGTAAAATGGGACGAAGGGAGTATAAGTGAGTGGTCCAATTGCTGGGATTAGTAATGTGCGATAAATGTTACCAATATGAGTTGTGGTGGCTGCTCCACCCTTAATTAGAGGTCGAGAATTCAACCTTGGGAATAGAGGAAATTCTGTTAGGAGCGGTGCCACCTTAATGGGTCTGCAATGTGCGATTCGGATTAGTCGGGGCTCCAATGCGGGCACCGAATACCGGATGAGAAATAAAAAAAAAATGCTATAAATATTAGTATTTAATTGTTTCACCGTTATCTAGTACTTATTCGTTCTCTTTTACTTATCACTTGTTGACATGATACATTCAAAAAATAATGATTGATATAACGACTTCATCATATTGCTATTAGTTGAAATTTACCTATAGTTATTGAAAAATGATTTAGAGAATAAATAATTAATGGTTAAGGATAAATCATAAAAAATAATTATTTTCTTATTTGTCAAAAATAATATGTAAAAATGAAAATCAAATTAAAAAAAATAATGACAAGTAAATCCGTACGAAGGAGTATTAGATGGGTAAAAATTAGTTATCTTGAATTATTTGATACTTTAAACGTTTAAGACAAAATCAATTATTTTTTCTATTTTAGTATTCTTGACTGCAGTTGTTCTTCAAAATTATAAACGTCTTAACATAACATCTAGCTAGAGTAAATATTCAATGAAAGGGATTATATTTTAATACATAAATAATGATATGATAGTAAAACACACCTTTTAATTAATACTTCCTCCGCTTAAAAAAGAATAATCTACTTTGACTTGACACAAAGTTTAAGAAAATAAAGAAAACTTTTGAATCTTGTGACCTTAAATTAAAGTAGTGTCAAATGTACCAAAATATCCTTTAATCTTGTGGTCATAAATATGACATGTGGAAAGTTGAAATTAAAGTTTTGCAAAAAAGAGAAAAGAGTTATTCTTTTTTAAACGGATTAAAAAGAAAAATAGATCATTCTTTTTTAAACGGAGGGAGTAACTTTTTAAACAGTATATAAAAGAGAAATATAACAAATAATTTTAAGAAATATAACAAATAATTTGAGATGAACAAACTATATTTGAATAATTTGATATATATTGTAATTTAAAATCTCCACTTTGCATTTAATTAGCCATTTGCCAACCTTTTCGTTACTAGAGTTTAAATCATTGCATTGGAGAATTAAACTTGTGCTATTTCAATTAAAATGCTTTTCGTTACTAGAGTTTAAATCATTGCATTGGATAATTAAACTTGTACTATTTCAATTAAAAGCTGTGGAAGAAAGCTAAAACGTCACCAACCAAAAAAGTACTATATAAAGCCTAAAGGCAAGAAAAGGATTTTATACTAAATTATTTCAGGATTATAGTTTTATCGTGAGATTATAGTCCTATCAATTAAATATCATGAAATATTCACTTTACCCCGCATATCATACCATACGTCTTACTTTTTATTTTTAGATGTCACAAATTTTTTGATGGAAAAATTGCATAATACTAAATCTTAACTTATCATTATTACCTAAAATCTCAACTCTTTAAAATAATTATGAAAATCTTTTCTTACATTTTCTCTCTCCAAAACTTCGGATACATCACAACATACCCACTTTCTCGCCAAATGGACTCCATATTTTGCCAAATTTCAAATTCAATTCATTTCATTCAATAATTTTTTTTATACCAAACCCATCAATATACCCATTCCATTCCGTCACATGTTCTCAAATCTTAACAACAAACTTGAATTTTGGAGTTCTCTCGCTATAGCCGCTATTATTGCAAACTCAAAAATTGTGTTTCAATGGTAATTATGAGTAGGTTTGCCACAAGTGGCAGTTTGAATGACATTCTTTTCTAGGTGGAGATAGTATTTTTTCAAGGGAATTTCATTGGTAATGCGATGCTGATCGGAGCGGGGTGAGGTTATAAATGCGTGGTGAGATAAGAGACGGAGTTGGGGTCCATTTGGCGGTTTTCCACTTAGGATTTACTAGCGACGGTGGTCTGAGATAAAGATAGAGGGAGTTAGGAGTGGAGTATGAAGGGAGTTTGGGGATTCGTCAATGAAGGTTCAAGATGATGATGTTAATGGAGACATATAAGAATCATGTATCTATTAAAGAAGTGCAGAGATATATAAGAATGATGTATCTGGTTGACAAGGACAAAAGGATACATCATGTGACCCTCCATCAAATGTACAAAAGCTATGTATCTTATTAAATATTAGGTTACAAGTACATAAGAAAGATGTCTTTGGTTGAAAATCTAACAAAAATCATATATCAGATTTTTTTTTTGTGCTACATAAAATTATGTACCTGAATGTATCTTTGTGATATTAATAAATAAGGAGTTATATATCGATGATTATGTATCAAGCAGGTTATGTATTCGAGCCTCAGTACTATATCGCAAAAATTAAAATCCGATATTTTATGTAATTATCAAAAGAGTGGAGATAGAATGTAATAAGAAGTGATGACATTGGGTGGGTTAAAAACAAATCAACATTAAAATGGGTAATAATTCAACTAGTTCATATTTCATGCTGGTAAAATGAGTTGGGTAGAAGACGGATTAATCCCAGATTTTTTCTGAAAAAAGAAACACTAATCAAGCTACTTTTTTCCCCTTTAGAAAGTTAGGGGTAGTTTGGTAGGGATAAGATTGAATATCTCAGAATTAAATTTGAGATAAATTTTAGTAAGCGTTTGGTCATAAATTTTTTTTTTTTTTGAAGTTAGAGTTGGAGTTGTGTTTGATCATCTTTTTTGAAAAACAAAATTTAGCCTTTGAAAAGTTTTTTTTAAATATAATTTTATACCCTCAATTTTTAAAAATTATCAAAACCACCCAACTAACTAATTACCCCCATTTACAATCATGTTATAATTGATAAGTAAACATACAATTGAAGTGGTGTTAAATAGTTGAAAAGCTCATGAATGTGGGGTTTTAGTTCTTCCTCATGATCTTTTTTTTGTTGTTGTTTCATATATGATTAAAAAAGTAAATAAATAAAATTACAAGCAGCTCTTACGTTATGAATGATTCACATTAAAATGGAAGAACTGCATAGTGTAAAGAAAATTTCTGAAACAAACCCCTATGTAAGACGCTTATGAATTTTTTTAATCAAAATTATTGGCAGAGTAATAACTAAAAGTATGGTTCAAAATCCAGTGACTTCCAAAGTTAGAATGAACTCAATCATTCGAGACTTCACAAAGAAAATATCATTTTTTTTACTTCACTCAAGTATATCCAGATTTCTTTTCAGGTGTAAGAGATAAGAGAGAACCTCATGAACCCAGTGTTCAATAGCCAAACGTTGGTTGGCCGAATTAAGAGGAGTTTTTGTAAAGATTAAAAAAATTGGGTTTATATATAACAATAACAAAAATTGAAAATGAAATTGGAGAAAAGTAAAAACAACAAAAACGTTTTTCACTTTACAAAAAATAAATTGAAATTATTTTTAAAATTTCCATGGCCAAACACAACAGTTTTTGCTAAAGTGAAAAAAGTTTTCGAAAAAAGTAATTTTTTTTTGTGGCCAAACGACCTCTTATACTTCTTTTTTGTTTGAAGATTTTTTTTTTTACTTCGTTGATAGATGATATAAATCATCTACCAATTGCAGTATAAATCCATCTTAGGCTTAATCTTAGGATATCTCACCTTATCCATCTAGTTAGAGATTTTTTTATCCTATCTCCTAATTGGGATAAACTAATCCAGGAATTATAATCTTAGGACAATTTAGTCTATTTACCAAAATAAATCCTTACTATTTGTAGTTTTGTAGTTGTTATGAGTGTGTTCGGTATAGAGAAAGAAATTTTTCATGAAAAATATTTTTTACAAAAATAAATTATTTTTTACTTATGTTCTTGTGTTCGGTACATAAATTTATAATATTTTTTCAAACAGAATTTGTATATACCTAACTCAAATAAATGAGAATGGGTAGAAGAAGAGTAATGAATATTGTGATGCGGGAGGGAAGGGTTGGGGATTGTGGTGGGTGGGGTAGGGAGTGGGATAGGTCGGGGATGGGGTTAGGTAGAAAAAAATAGAGAAAAGTATTGAAAACACCCCTAAACTATGCATAGATTATTACTTTAGTCCCTAAACTATATCTAGTAGTTAAAACACCCTTGAACTTGACTAAGCAAACTTAAAACAACCCTCGACTTTTGGACTTGATAAATGTGCTTTCGCTTGTGGTCCAGCTGGCCATTTCTGGTGATGTGTCGTATACGTGGCATCATTGTAGTGTCACGATTCAAATTACGAGATTGTGCGGGCACCTACCCCACTCTATTATAGATAGAAGAATCCTTACCACTCAACTTTAGCCACTGTGGAGTATATTTCTAAAAACCTTAAGCATTAGTAAATAATAAACCTTTTTATTTGAACCAAAATATTTTATATAACAAATGTGAATTTAACTAAACATCTTCTCCATTCATCAGAAACTATCAATTACGAGTCCGGGGCAGGCTAACCACCAGCATCTTATCTCTTTTCATCCCCGTACTCTCTCTTCTGTGGATACGCTATCGGAGAAAGAAGAAGCATGGCATGAGAAAGGCGGCGGAGAAATTTCCGATAGCGAATTACTCAGACAAGAATCCTATATCTTACCCACCCAGTGCTGTTCTGATTGAATTTCAAAGATCTCGCTCGCTGTCAAAGCGCATTTTGTGAAGTGTTCTCCTGCCCCTGTCACCTGAGATAAAGTCAACTGGAAACCGTGATCGGAGTCGTGGTTTGAAGATGATGATTTGCTTATCATTTACGTAAAAACAGTCAGTCAAAACGATTAATTATTAACTAATTTGAATGAAACTTGACTTCTGAGTTCTTAGCCAAAATTGCCGAAATACAGTCTAAACAAGGCACAACTTAATTTCTCAAGTTATGAGGCCATGCACATACTTAAACTCATCAGTAGGTAAGCCAAATCATAATCCGAAATGACATGTAATGAGCTGATCTGATTGAAGATAAGAAAATAATGAAAGTAGAAAAAATTATAGAAATACTAAGCAACGAAAGGTAATGATATATATATATATGAACATGTTGTAAAAGATGGGAAGAGACAAAATACACCAAAAGGAATCCTCCAAGATCCAGTAAGATTGGTACAAAGAGTCACTATATAAAAGAGATCACTAGACAATATCAAATATGCATCACAATCTTAGAATGTACGAGCAAGACAATCAAAATATACTAGAAGGAGAAAGGTCAGCTGTGGACTCTAAAAACTCACCCTAACTCCAAATAACAACACGATTCGAGGATATCATTAGCAACATTGACTCGTAGTCAGATCTGCATCAGAAAGAAGATGTGAAAGTGTAGTATGAGTATCAAAATTATGGATACTCAGTAGGCATCATAAGAAACTAAGCTAAATCACAATAAAATTATAAATAAAGTGAGAGAATATATATTAAAGTCACGAATAAAATGACAGAAATCAAATAATAGACCATATCGAATAGATACGATACATATGAGCTAGATAATTTTAAAGTAGAAATAAAGTCTAACTATAACCTAACTGTGCGACAAACAAGAATAAAATAACCCAACCGAGCTCCCATAAGCATGATGGATACAAATAAGAGTAACACTATTATATAGATGGAATAACAACAATAGTAAATGTAATGTGAGACATAACGTGACAAACGTACTTGGTACCCCTTTTCTGTAACAAATCCAAGTCTTACTAGTTCTTACTAGATTTTCAGCCCTAACTTAGTATCCGTATAGATCATAAATGGCGGACTCAAACCAGAACTAAAGTAATAACATAATAGTAAAATTCCAATCTTGAATTATAACTGATATATAATAATAATGCTACAAGATGTCAAAATTAAATCAAAACTGATAAATAATAATGATATAGAAATAGTTTAACACAAATCGAAAACTGATAAGTGATAATAAAGCTAAAAGTAGTAATGGTCTAGGAATATAACTCTAATTAAGTCTAATTCGTTATAAACTTTAAAGGTCAGGAGGTCAAGTCTATAAGGGCGATACAGGTACTGATCACAAAGCTGAAGAGTGCGGTTTATGAACCAATACAACCCTTCATAGGATAATTAACTAAATAAGGCTCATAAAAAGGACTGTGTCATCCTATAACTTAAGATTTAGCCTAAGGTAGCGAATAAAAGTCATTTAGGTGAACAAGGGACTACTCAAAATATTTTATCTAAAAAAAGGCTGGTGGGGCCACTATCAGTCACAAAAATCCAACCTAAAGCAAGCACCTTCCCAAACCTAGTCTAAGTTTTTTCGACCCCATCCCAAGGCACTAAGTATACTAAGACTAGTCCTACAAGATAATTATAAACCAATATAAGAAAAGAGGGGTTCGAATTCTATAAAAAAGGGCCCTTACTAGCTAGTTTAATCCATAAGAACTAAAATAACAACCGAGTCATAACTACCCACCCATAGCTAACATAATAGTATATTAATACAGTAATTAAGCACAATATAAGAAGAAGGTAAGCCTAGCCTACCTGGACGCCGTTGAAAGCTTATAAATGCCTCTACACTAGAGCATTTTCTTTTTGAGAAGCCTCCAACTATTTCTACACTATCAAAATAAGGTTCTGTACATCAAGATGAGAAAATTGATACCCATATTTCATATTTATGCTTTGGATAAAAAATTAAACTAAAAATCTCACATAGAGCTTGCTTACGGAATCATAACATTGAAATCATCACACCATCCTTCTCAGCTTAAGAATCAATTGTCCTAAAATTGAGTGTAATTCGAGCCCAAATTAGTACCAAAAAAGCCCCAATCAAGTTGAAGGAACAAGAATCAAAAATTGAGAATTTTATCTAATTTGAATCGAGAACTTACAAGTACACAATGAAAAAGTAGTCGCTTGAACGACTCTAACTTAGACCCAACTTCAACTAATAATTCCCACATTATTTTTGAGCTACCCAATGTCAAGAATGGAGGTTTTGGACTTAGAATTTGAGCTTAAATTCAAGAAAGATGCTATTTATATAAACTTAGCAGTGGCCGCTCAAGTGGTTAAATCACCACTTTAGCGGTTATTGCTTAAGTGCCAAAAGAGATGCTTTAGAGGCCTCACTAAGATGGACAAGCTCCACTTAATTGGCTTCGTGGCTGCTGAAGCCGTTCCACAAACCAAGTTTTCCAAGTCCCAACGGACTTCGTTTGGGTGCTCAAATTTTTTTTAGAATATCCTGCATGCAAATGAACTATGCTACCCTACCAGTTCAACGTTTTAAACTCAATGGCACTATCAAAATTCCTATTTTAGGTTATTTCAATAAAAGGTGGGCCCCACACTAAATGATTCATTTTAACCAAAATGCACCCATAGCTCAAAATAAGTCTGAAAGGCTCGGAACCCAGACCAAGGGTCACTCTAGCCTAAATTGTCATTTTGGAGCTTATGAGACTGTCATAAATGACATCTGAGGCCCTTTACTGAGGTTTTGGCCCGAGGATCGTTTCTCAATTTTAAATGTTCCAGAATAGAAAAATAGCTTTAAAAACCAAACGAACTACCTAGTAACTAAACTGTTAGTCCTAGCAAGTCATAAATGACTTGGGGCAGCTATAAGAATGGTCTAAACATAAAATGTGTGAAAATATAGGAAATACCTGGAGGTTCATTAAAACTTCTATTAATAAAAGGATTTTTATTTGAAAAAATAAGGGATCAAGAAGTAACCGAAGGCTCGAATAGGTATGGATACTGGGTTCGTGTATCACTCTTAAGTAGCCTCCCCGACTACACAGTGTCTCCATTAAACTTAACCTCAAGAATATTTTTCGTATTCAACCTTCTGGCATCTCTAGCTAGGATAGATACTTAATCCTCAATAAAGGTCAATCTCTTATCCAACTGAACTGAGTCCTATCTAAGTATGTGAGATTCATCTGAAATATAAGATTGCAATATAGATACATGAAATACTAGAGGTATGGCTGAAAAGTATGGAGGCAAGGACAACTCATAATCTACCTTTCAAACTATATAAAGTAGCTCAAATGGTCTAATATACCTAGAGCTGAGCTTGCCTCTCTTCCAGAACCTCATCACATCCTTTATGGGAGATACTCAAAGAAAGACTCATTTACCAACTCTAAATCTTAAGACACGAAGCCTGAGGTCTATATAACTCTTCTTCCTACTTTGAGCTATACATAGCCTATCTTGAATCACTCTTAACCCTATCCAAAAAATCATGAAGTAAATCAATACCATGGGTCCTAACCTTTGAAGTCTCAAAATAACCCATTAGAGATCGAAAATACCTACCATACAATGCATCGAATGGTGCCATCTTGATAAGCCTGGTGGATGCAAACAAGGAAGAGAGTGTCAATAATCAAAAGTTAAAGTGAACAATAATGAGACCATACATGTGATCCCCTTCAAACCATAAAGTCGTACTTAAATAGGAATTTAAGAGAGATATAATCAAATTAATGCTATAAAAAATTATACATGCTAGACTGGAACCAAATTTGGAGTGTCGTACTGTGATATCCAAGTATCACATATGAATCACAATTACCGGTTTGAACTAGAACTAGTAAGTAAATACAAGATCACAAGTTTAGCCAAATATTGAAAAGATGTATAAATCATCGTAAGGGTCAAGAATTATCATAGGGTGATGAAAGAAGACCTCCCATATCTACAAGGGCTATTTTAGATATTTGACCTAAAAGAGGGCTAGCGGGGCTACTGCTAATCTCAAAAACTCATACTAAGGCAAGTTTCTACCCAAAACTAATCTAAGTCTCTAAAACTCCACCGCTAATTATTAAATAAGTGGAAACTAGGCTTGAGATAACTACTTAACATAAAGGAGGTAGAATGGCCCAAACTCTACAAAAAAATGACTATCTAAGCAGCTAAATAATTTAAAAGTAACAAAACATAACACCAAGTTATTAAAACTTATCCATCGCAAGAATAATATCACACAAATATCACGATAAAGCCAATCTAAGAGATAAGTAAGACTAGCTTACCTAGATGCAGCTGAAAGCTCCATAAAGTCCACCAGAAAGGAGTTTTTCCCTTTACAGAAGCCTCTTCACAATGTCTCGATATCAAAATAATAATGTATGTATTAACATGAGAATAACAATACCCATATTGGATATAAATTCTTTGGATCCAAAATTAAGCAAAAGATCCCATGTGGGACCAACTTGCAATATCACAACTTTAAAACTATCAAAATATCCCTCTAGGCTCATGAATTATTTACCCTAAAAAATGGGTGAAATTCAAGCACAAACAAACCCTTAATTAGCCTGTTAAGAAAACTAGGTATTTGTATTTGAATTGAAAATTTAAACTAGAAATTAACGGTAACTTATGGAAGTAGAGGTGAGAGAATGACCAAAACCACATTTCAACTCGCCCCGAACACCTTATGATTAGTATTCACATTTTCTTAGCTTTCTAATGTATTTAATGGACTTGGGATTTAAGAAAAAAGGAGAGAAATTGGGTTTCATATCCTTAAATGCTACAAGGGGTCCCTTCATCACGATCACAAGGACCACATCACGAATGCGATGCCTGACCTAGATTACTCATCCCAAATGCGGTGGCCTACTTATGAAGGCAATGACCAATCACTTTGGTCTTCGCAATCATGGCGCAAGGCCTCTCAAACTCGATGATCAATGGCCACTATTTTTTCTCGCACCAGCTGAAGATGCACCAATAACTTGTTAGGTTTGTTGAGTTTTCGATCTGACCCTCAGGATTCAGTCAAAGTCTCATGAACACAAACAAACTAAGCTACCATATTATTTGCAATATTATAGACTCAACGACGCCATCAAAGTTTCATCCGAGTTTATTTCGATGAACTGTGCGTCCTGCACCCAAGGGTCGTTTTAACCAAAATCCACCCAATAGCCCAAACCAAGGATCCTCTTAGCTTAAAATTGATCTTTCGGACGTAACAAGACTATAAAAATTGGCATATGAGGCTGGTTACATGTAGTTTAGGCTAGGTACCTAATTTTGAATAGTAAAAAATTTCAAACACGAAATTGGCTTTAAAAAATAAACGAACTTCTCGGTAACTGAATTTTCAGCTCCAATAAGTCATAAATAACTTGGGACAGCTAAGGGAAATCTCTAAATTTTAAGTAGTGCAAAATGTAGATAATAACTTAGAGGGATATTATAATAATCACTACTAAAAGGACTTTCATCCCTGAAAGTAAGGGATAAAGATATACCTAAAGGCTCAAATAATTAGGGATAATGGGTTTGCATCTTACTCTCTATCTCCTTGGTTTCCTTCTTAACTGAACGGTATCTTCGCTAGACTATGACCACCGGTCTTTATCTAGAGAGAAACTTTCTGATATCCCTAACCAATACAGAAACTGGCTCCTCTACGAAGGTCAACCTTTCCTCTACTGAATTTAGTCCCACCGAAGCACATGTGATTCATCAGAAATATAACATCACAACATAGAGACATGGAAACTGGATGATAATCTAAAAAGTCTGGGGGTAAGTCCAACACATAAACTACCTCTCCAACGGTCTGAAGTATCTAAAATGGCCCAATATACCTGGGGCTAAGATTGATCCACTTCTCGAACCTCATCATGCCTTTCATGAGTGATCCCTAAAGGAAAACCTGATCAGCATCACCAAACCTCAAAGTGCAAAACCTACAATCAACATAACTCTTTTTTCAACTTTGAGCTTTCCATAATCTATCTCAATTCACCTATACCCTATCCAAAGACTCACAAAGAAAGTCGGTACCAAGAGACTAACCTCAAAAGTCTCAAACCAACCTATCAGAGATCGACAACGCCTATTATATGATAACTCAAATAGTGTTATCTCAATACTTGAATGGTTATTATAAAAAAACTTGTCTTAGGAGAAGTGCTGCTCCTATTGGACTCTAAAGTCTAACACACATGCATGGAGTATATCCTTCAAAACCTGAACAATCCACTTTGACTGACCATCGATCTAGGGGTGAAAAGTGATGCTAAGATCAACCCGAGTACCTAAATCCCCCTAAAATGTCCTTCAAAAGCAGAAATAAATACCGAGCCTCTATCTGAAATAATGGACACAGGCACTCTATGGAGGAAACTATCATACAAACATAGACACAGGCTAACCTCTTAAAGCCAAAGGAAATCTAAATCAGGATGAAATGAGCCAAGTAGGTTAACAAATCTAGAAATAACCCAAATACTACCAAAACCATAAGAAGTATGAGGTAAACAACTCACGAAGTCTATAGTAATCCACTCTTATTTCCACCTAGGAATGGGTAGCCTCTAAAATAATCTACCTAATCTCTAATGCTCGGCCTTTACCTATTGACAATATAAATATTGAGCTATTGCTACATCTTTCTTCATATCACTCCTCCAGTAATGGTGAGTAAAATATCAAGAGCTATGATCTTTTTGCAATATTAATTGAATCAGACCTCCAACCCTTGAAACACAGATACAACCATCAAACCTCAGAATACCCTCAGAATCTAAGGTAACTCAACTGGACTCATCTCAGGGCACCTGATCATGAATGCCACAAAGTCTACTGTCTTCAAAATGACTACCCCGAATCACTCCATCACGATAGATCTATTCCAACACTATAAAAAATTCTCCTAGGGTCTAAAATATCAAGTTGGACCATCAAGTTGGCCAAGGACTGAATATCCCAAACCAAAAGCTGCTCCTTTACTGAAATAAAGGCCAATCTATCCATACTCAGTGCTTTTTGGCTCAAGGTATCCGCTATCATATTTGCCTTGCTCGGATAGTATAGAATAGATGTATCGTAGTCCTTATCAACTTAATCCACCTGCATTATCTCGAATTAATCTCTCGCTCGATTATAATGTATTGAAGACTAGGATGGTCAATATAGATCTCACAACAAACACCATACTAGTAGTGCCTCCAAATATTAAGCGCAAAAACTACCACTGCCAACTCCAAATCAAGGGTATATAGTTGCGCTCGTACATTTTTAGTTGCTTCAATTCATAAGTAATAAATCAATCCTACTAAATAAAAACACAAGTAAAACCAACGCCAGAAGCATTGCAATAAGCTTTAAATCCCTCTCCCTTAATTGGAAGATTCAACATTGAAGTGAAAGTGAGCAAGTTCTTGAGATTCCAAAAGCTCAACTCTCACTCATCAGACTACTAAAAGGGAACCTCCTTCTAAGTGATTCTGGTCATAGGTATTGTAATAGTAGAAAATCTCTCAAGAACCCGTATGTAGTAGCCTTCTAACCCAATAAAACCAAAAACCTTGGTCAGAGATGTAGGTTTGGCCAATCACGAATAGCCTCAATCTTCATATGAACCATAATAATTTAATCCTTAGACACCACGTGTCCTAGAAATGTAAAAGACTCTAACCAAAACCCACCCTTTGAGAATTTCGGAAGATGTCTATGATTTCTGAAAGTATGGAGCACAATCCTCAAGTGTTGCTTATGTTCTCTTTACTTATTGAATAAGTCAGGATATCATCAAAGAACACTATCATAAAAGATCCAAAAAGGGTATGAAAACATAGTTTATTAAGTCCATGAATATGGCTAGGGCATCAGTCAACCTAAAATACATCACTAGGAACTCATATTAACCATAGCAAGTGCTAAACACTATCTTAGGGATATCCTATGCCCGAATCCTCAACTTGTGGTAATCGAATCTCAAGTCAATCTTAGAGAATATTACCGTACCCTAAAACTAGTCAAATAAATCATCAATATGAGGCATACTATACCTATTGTTCATAGTCAATTTATTCATCTGCCTATAGTCACTACACATACGCATGGAACCATCCTTTTTCTTCACAAACAAGATAAGAGTACTCCAAGGCATTATATTTGGCCTAATGAAACCCTTACATAGAAGATGCTGAATCTAGGAATTTAGATCCTTAAGCTCAACAAGATCCATAGAAATAGGTCGGGTGCCCAACTCAAGATTAATAACAAATTCGATATCATATTCAAGAGGAAGGCCAAGTAGGGAAAATATCAAGAAACTCACGAATAATAGGAAAAACATCAAGCAAAGGACTCCTAACATGAATATCACAAACACAAGCAAGATAGGACTCTCAACCCCTAGACACCAATCTCCTAGTCCTAACATAAAAATAATCCTTATCGGTGTACATCTAAAAGAAGCCTACCATATAATCGAGGGTATTCTAAGAATGGCTAAGGTAATGGTCATGGAAAAGCAATACAAGATCATATGATAGAGAGATAACCTGTCCATGTCCTCACATCAAATCTACCATATCTAGCATAATAAGATTGCATCATGTATTAAATGCTCAGACGGTCACAATAAATGATCTATTAACCTGATCTACTGCTAAAGAATCATTTGCGGGAGTATATACATGCAATGATACAAATAAAGGCTCCCTAGAAAACTCTATCTGCAATGAATAATAAGTAGAAATATATGAATAATTATATACCAAATTAAATAACACAATAGCTGGCTGAAGGTATACTAAGATTTTACCTGTTATAACAATATCCAAAGACTCTTCCTCTAGCCTACTATGTACAACATAAAACTAACCCTGTATGCCTCCAAAGTGGGTACCTAACCAACCGCCTATCTTACTTGTATTAATACCTTCTCTAAAACCCTTAGGACTACCCTTGTAACCCTGAGCACTACCCCTCACTAGCGGCAATACTACTCTAAGTGGCTGAACATTCAGTGCTACAAGCTGAATTATCCCACGTTAGGTACATACTTTGGAGAGATGGTAAATAATACCACAATCATAAAAAGCATCGAGCACTTTATTCAACCCAAAAAATCTTACTGAGTAAGAATGGCCACCTTGACCTTAAGATCCTGACTGTGTTTCTCTCGAGAGCTGACCACTACTCTGGCCATTATAGTCATTATAAACAAATTGAACTCCATCTGTAATATGAAGTGCTTCATGAACGAGCCTATTAAGCATACATTAGTGCTGATATAATTGATGTGTAGGGTTCCTAACCTATGAACCTCTGCCTTTAAATTTTGAGCCACTAGGGCTCCTATTGAAAATACGCTGCTGATGCTGCCTGTTATTGCCGACCTATTAAACCTTTTAATGTACCTCCTCTATAGTCTAGGTATAATTTGAAATATCAAAAACGGACCTACCAACGTCAAATAAACCTTGAGTAGATATGCAAAGAGAATGTTTTATCCCTCTAACAAAACACAGTCTCTGCTCATACTCACTAGGTAAGATCTTCGCAACATGTCTGGCCAAATCCTAGAATCTCACTTCATACTCCAAAACCATTATACAACCCTACTCTAAACTGGTAAATTCATCTCTTAGGTGCTCTCAAAGACTGCAAGGAGTTACTTTTCCAAGATAACCTCTCCACCACTGTCTAGTTTCCAAGTCCAACTAAAAAGTAGTGTAGTCGATCACATGGGCCTCCACCAGGCCTAAATTATAGAGCCTCTCATCACAATAAGTCAGAAACTCAAATGTATCCTCACTTGGGCCCCTAAAAATCAAGGTGGTGTCAATCTCAAGAATTGATCCAACATATTTTGCTTCTCAACTTTCATAGTTGGTCTAATAACTATCACCCGTGGAACTACCAGTTTTAAAAGGTACTCAACTTTGGAAGCCACAACTTTAGGTTGAGCTCCTAAATCAGTACTACTCTAGCCTACTGACTGAGCACCATTATATGGTGCATCACCTATTAATCCCAATAACTGAAGAAAGGTATCTCTAAGCTCTAAAGAAGAAATAAACCTCAGTGAAGCCTAGGCTGATCTATGGCCCACTAATGGATAGGGTGGAAAGGTCTCTAGCTCTGGAGCAACAACAAGATCTGGCAAAGGCTTCTTATCTTGAACCCTAGTTGGGTCTACATCCCTAGCATGACCTTGGCTTCTAGGTCAGCCACAGCCTTTAGCAGGTGCCCTGGATGCAAACTTGGGTCCTTATCTCTGATCATCGCAACTCACATCCTAGCCAGCTACTAAAGAGTGAAATAAGGAGAACTTTAGAAACCAACACATGCTCGATGCATGAAAATGAATAAAGAAAATAAGGCTTTTCTTAGACTTCCTTGTAGACTTCCGAAGATAGGATGCAGACGTTATAATATTGATCCACATGACTTTACTAGACACTTACTCTTATACCAATAATACAATTGAACATAGATCTTATACCAATTTGTCATAACCCAATTTCTGAGTGATGACAATACCTACATATATTCGCCAGTAGTAAAGCCAAACTATAGACCTCAACACAAAGTAATGGGTTAATTAGTGGATGGTATAATAAATACCAAAAGAAGTATTCAACAAAGGTATAAGAAGAAGAAACATAACTACAATAGTACAAATATAAAATGACAGAGAGAGAGAGAACAAAATAATATCCCATGACCTAGTAATGTCGGTACAAGAGCCACTAAATCCAATAATAAGATGACTAAATAGTATAAAATATATAGATAGTTTTGAAAGTAAATAGTATATAAAAATAGTAGAAGAAGAAAGGATCAAATACAACTCTGAAAGCTCACCCTATCTTCAAATCCCAAAAGCAAGTTGGATAGAACGTCAGGGGTGATGATTCATACTCGAATCGACATAAAAAAAGATGCAGAAGTGTAGCATTAGTATCAAAACAACAATTAATCAATAGGGATCATCGACCGATTGAGCTAAATCATAATAAAAATATAACAAAATGCGAGAAAGTAATATGATGTCATGGAATAAAATGATATCTACTTTACTACACAAAATTTGAGAATGAGAGATAGTTATATATAATGAATAAATCAACTACATGCTATCTAATTATAACCTAAATGGCCCCCATCAGCTTAGAAGGTGTAAACAAATGAGGAAAAAATCTAGATGAACTCCTATAATCTCGATGGATGCAAATAAGGAAGAGAGTGGCAATAATAAAACTTAAAGTGAACAATAATGAGACCGTACTTGCGATTCTATTCAAACCATAATGCTGGAATTGAACCAGAAGTAAAGATTGATATCATCATAATAATGTCATACACAATCATACATATTGGACATGAAGTGGGCCAAGAGTATCATTCCATCATATCCAAGTATCATGTATGAATCATAATTGCTAGACTTGAATCAAAACTAGTAAGGAAATACAAGGTCACAAGTTAAGCACAAGGCCCAAACGGTGTCTAAATCATCCTAAGGGTCAAGAATTATTCTAGGGTGATAAAAGAAGACCTCCCATATCTACAAGGGCTATTTTAGATATTTGACCTAAAAGAAAACCGACGAGGCCAACTACTAATCCTAAAAACTCATACTAAGGTAAGTTTCTACCCAAAGCTAATCTAATTCTCCAAAGCTCACTGCAAAATATTAAATAAGTCAAAATTTGGCTCGATATAACAACCTAATGTCAAGGAGGAATAATAAGCCCAAAATTTACATAAGTGACTATCTAAGCAGCTAAATAATCCAAAAGTCACTAAGCATAGCACTGCATCGTAAAAACCTACCCATTACTATTATAATACCATGTCAATATCACAATAATTCTCAATCAAAGAGATAAACAATGGTCAAAAAGGTCATAATTTTAGCCAAAGGTCAAAAAAGTGTCTAAATCATCCTAAGGGTCATGAATTATTATAGGGTGATGAAAGAAGATCTCCTATGTATATAAGGGCTATTTTAGATATTTGACCTAAAAGATGATCGACGGAGTTTGCAACTAATCCCAAAAATTCATACTAAGGCAAGTTTCTACCTAATACTAATCTAAGTCTCCAAAGTCCCGTTGCTAAATATTAAATAAGTTGAAACTAGGCTTTAGATAACAAGCTAACCTCAAGGAGTAAGAATGAGCCCAAACTCTACCTAAAACGACTATCTAAGAAGTTATAACAACAATAACAACAACAAACCCAGTGTATTCTCACAAAGTGAGGTCTGGGGAGGGTAAAATATACGCAGTCCATACCGCTACCTCCGAAGAAGAAGAGAGGTTGTTTCCATTAGACCCGAACTATCTAAGTAGTTAAATTATCAAAAAGTCACTAAGCATACCACCAAGTCATAAAACTTACCCATCATTAGCATAATACCATACCATAACAAATCTCAATATAAGTGAGAAGTTAGACTAGCCTACTTGGATACTGCTAAAGTATGATAAAGTCTACTAGATCGAAGATTTCTCTTTCGAGAAGCCTCTGTATGATGCCATGCTTTCAAAATAACAATCTATGCATTAACATGAGAATAAAAATACCATATTGCATATAAATGATCCAGGACCAAAATCAAGCTAAAGATCCCATGTGGGGCCAACTACAGAATCATAACTTTGAAATTATCAAAATATCCCTCTAGGCTTAAGAATTATTTATCCTTAAAAATGGGTGAAAGCTAAGCATAAACAAACCCTGAATCAGCTTGTAAGGTAAACTAGGATTTTGGATTTAAACTAGAAATTTAAACAAGAAATTAATGTTAACTCACAGAAGTTGAGGTGAGGGAATGACTAAAACCACATCTCCAACTCGCCTCGAACACCCAATGTTCGATCTCTACACTATCTTAGCTCTCTCGGGTATTTAATAGACTTGGGATGTAAAAAAATAGAGAGAAATTTGGTTCCACATCTTTAAATTCTTTAAGGGGTCCCTTCATCGTGATCGCAGGGAGACCATCCCAAATAAGATGCCTGAGCCAGCATACTCATCGCGAATATGGAGGCCAACTCACAAATGGGACGACCAATCACTTTGGTCTTCATGATCTTAAACCAGGTCCTTGCGAATGCAATGACCAATGGAATTAGATTTTATGCATGTAGGTAGAGCCTCGCAAATGCGAAGGTCTTTTTTGGACAACACCAGCTGAAGCTGCAACAATAATTTGGCAAGTTTGTTATGTTTCTGATTGGGCTATCGGGATTCATTTAGAATTATATGAATACAAATAAACTATTATGACCTAAAAATTCAATATTTTACACTCAACAAACTATCAAAATTTTCATCCAAGGTCGTTTCGATGAACTGTGGGTCCTACACCCAAGGGCCATTTTAACCAAAATCCACCCAATAGCCCAAAATAAGTATGAAAGCCTTGGTACCAAAACCAAGGATCCCCCTAGCCTAAAATCAATGTTCTAGACCAAATATAACTATCAATATTGGCATACGAAGCTATTTACCTAAACTTTAGGCCTGGTATCTAATTCTAAACAACAAAATAAAATAAGAAATTGGCTCTAAAAATTAAACAAACTGCTCGATAGAAAAATGATCACCTCCAACAAGTAATAAATAAATTGGGTAGCTATGGGGAAGTTCAAAATGCTAAAATAGTGTAGATATATAGAAAATAACCTAGAGGGTCTTTACAAATAATGATATAGAATTAGTCATACTCTAATCAAAATTGATAAATGATAGTAAAGATAAACGTTGTAATGGTCCAGGAATATAAATCTAATTAAGTCCAACTAGTTATAAACTTTAAAGTCCAGTAGTTAAGTCTCTAATTAAGATATGGGTCCTAATCACAAAGCCAAATAGTGCGGTTTGTGGCCTAATACTACCCTACCTAGGTAACAAAGCTAAATAAGGCTAATGGAAAGGAAGAAGTCATCCTAAAACTTAATATTTAGCCTAAGGTGGTGAATAGAGGTCATTTTGGTCAACAAGGGACTATTCTAAGTATTCTACCTAAAAGAAGGGTCGATCGACCCACTACTAATCTAAAAAATCCAACCTAAAGAAAGCACCTTATAAACCTAGCCTAAGGCTTTTAAAACCCATCCTAAGGCACTAAGTATACTCAAACTAGTCTTAGGGGATAATCATACACCAATATAAGAAAAGACGAGGTTGAATTTTATCAAAAAGGGCTCATAACTGGAAAATTTAATAAATAAGTGCTAAAATAAAAATGAAGCCATAAGTACCCACCCATAGCTAGAAAAGTAATATACTAATACTTTAATTAAGAACAGTATAAGAAGAAGATAATCCTAGTCTACCTTGATGCCACTGAAAGCTCATAAAATCCTCTATACTAGAGCTTTATCTTTTTGAAAAGCTTTTGATCGTTGCTACACTATCAAAATAATAATATACATATCAAGATGATAAAATTGACACCCATATTGCATTTTTATGCTCTGGGTCTGAAATTGAACTAAAAATCCCACATGGGGCTTGCTTGCAGAATCACGAAATTGAAACTGCCACAGCGTCTCGCTGATATGCTATAGATTTATAGCACTTTTGATGATTAAAACTATGATTATATGCAAGTTTCTTAGTTTTTTTTGTGTGATATGATGTGTTTTGGGTATGTTTTCTAGAAAATTAAGTTTTGGATGATAAACTAAAGAAAAAGATAAAAATTAATGTTTTTGGATACTTACCGAGTCAATTTTGGGCTTATGTGCTATTTATCAGGCATAGGTGATCAAAGTATGTATTAGAAATTGAAGTCCAGAGTCTCAGGAACAGATAAAAAAACTCTACACATATCTGTGTCCACATATGGTCCGTATGTGGTACAAATGGTCTGTATATGACCCAAGTATATGCAGAGATTAAAAGTCCAGAGAGTTGCAGGATCTGTACAGATTTTTTACACTTACCTAGGTCCACATATCATCCGTATGTGGTACATATGGTCCGTATGTTGCCTAAGTAAGTGGCCACCGACCTATATTTTCTTTTTTTATCTGGGAGTTGATTTTTAGGGTTTCCTTGTATACTATAATACCCTTTTTGCATTTTATAGTTAGGTTACACACATTTAGCACTTTCAACTTATATTTTGATTCCAAGATTCCAATTTGATATTGAGATTGCTCGTGTTGATTTCGGTTGACAATTCAATTTCGTACTTTGAGTTTTATTCAATTATTCTTGTGATATTGTTTAATGACTTTCATTATGAATTCTGTTGATCATTTCATAAGAATGAGTGGCTAAAACCCTTAGCTAGGGTTGTAGGAACCCTGATGCATTGATGAAGTAGGGGATGTGTGAAGTTGATCTGCACCAGTACTTATGCATGCATTGTATTATATTTGGTTTGATAGTTATTCTGGTGGTTTCAAATGTTAGGATCCCACCTAAATTATTGATACTTACTCCAAGAGAGGAGTAGTGAATAGGAAAATATAACTACAATTATAATTTGAAGATTAACTATCGATCCAAGCTAGTTAGTAGTATTTATGTAAGATGGTTATCTGTCATCTAATAACTTAAGACTCAAAAAGTAATAGTTAACTGGAATCTAGGATAAGGTTTAGTAATGTGACATCGTGAGACTCAAAAGGTAAAGGTTGAATTCCGTTAATGAGTCTATAAAATAGTTGATGATACATAATTTATTAGATTCTTCATGCAAAGTACTGAGTTGGTTCAGAAAATCATGATAAAACTACGGATTTAAGAAGCCAGGGGAACACAACTCTAGTGTTTGTCTCTGACTCTTTACAACCAAAGTTACATACGGTTACTTGTTTGATATTATTACTACAAATGCCCCATTTACTTTTTGTTCATCCCGTTGAGTTCAACAAACCAAAGATATACATCTAAATCTGCCCTGTGGGTTTGACCGCAACCTAGGTCAGTTATTATACTTGACAGCGATCACGTTATTCTAAATTATAGGTGTAGTTTAGGTATTGATCAAAATTTTAGTGTTGTTTTCGGGGAATATGGTGTTGTATTGATTGAAGTTTGTTAAAGTTTGCGGGTCTATACTTTTATGTTCTTAGTTGGGTATACGTCGGTGTATGCCTAGCATCAGGAGTTAAGGCAATCCTTTACTCCCATTAAAGTCTAACCCAAAGAAACTGTTACAGTCGAATCGTACAATGACGGAACCAGTACGAGAAGAAAATTTAGAAGAGGTTCAGGATGACACTCATGCTATACCTTCTCTTATTCTTGGTGATCCATAGAATATTATAGATAGAAAGCTGGAGCAGATGCTTGTAGAGGTAGGTAAATAGAGGAGAGAGGCACATGAAGCCTGGTTAGTTCAGCAGAAAGAGCTAGCCAGGTTAAGGCTGGTATTTGATCGTTGAACAACACTCGATGGAAATCTAGATGAAGTTTGAAGAGATCAAGCTCAAATTATCCCATCATTCTAGTATTTCCATCCAGATAATGATAAGGAAGACAGGGGACACGTTGAGCCAGCAGAAACATGGGCAATTATTCCTCCTCCACTTCCTTATAATGTGAACTTTGACATTCCAAGTGCCATGATCCCACTCTTAAACTTGAAGAGTGTATTTTTGGGGTCAGCTACAGATGATGCTAATATATACCTTACCAACTTTTTTGGGATCTATACTTCGTATACCATCCAGGGGGTAGACCAGGAGGTACTTAAACCGAGGTTGTTCCTCTTTTCACTGATCGGAGAAACTTATTTATGGTTAGGGGAACTTTTAATAGGATCTATCACCACATAGAATAAATTGTCCAAGCAATTCTTAAATCACTTATTCTTCCGACCAGGATGTTGCAGCTTAAAGATGAGATATACAATTTTAAATAACTTCATTTTGAGTCGATCTTTGAGGTTTGGTTTAGGTTTAAGAAAAAGCTTAGCATGATGCTCAATATTTCAGGGATGAGCATATTGGATATATTCTATAGGGCGCTGAACATCAGTTTTCGAGCCATAGAAGACACCATCAATAGAGGAGAATTTATGAGACTATGTTGGGAAGTAACTACTAAGGTTTTAGATCAGATTTCTCTCACCAAGCAAGGGTGGAATACTCAGGAGGCTAAGAGGGGTGCTGGTACTTATGCTATCAGAGCTTCTAACAATTAGAGAGCAGTTGATGAGTCTGTGGCATAAAAAATTATAAAGATGAGGACCGACATTGGGTTGCTTACAAAGAAGTTTGCAACAGTTAATTCCAAAAAGGTGAATATTGTAGGTTCGCAGGGTTCAGCCTCTAGATCTTATGAGTCAGACTTAGAGGAGGAGGCTAAGCATCAAGATCAAAGTTGGCGGTTTCCAAGCCGGAGGGCAAGAAAACCAAGGTCATAACTACTATGTCAATAGATATAGAGAGTGCAATAAGGAGCGCAATGGTGACTGGACGTGAAAGGATGACTACAAGGATAAGGGTGAAAGATACATTCCATCGAGCAGTCATGACACAAAATAAAGGATGGAGGCGATGCTGACCAAACTAGTGATGGGTCAAGAGAGTTAAGAGGCTAAGCTTAAGGAGATTAATGCTAATATTTCAGGCTTGACCCAAAAATTTGAGTCATATGTGACTGCTATGAGCAGTTAGAGCACCAATTCGGGCAGATGTCAGCTACATTAAATCAAATATATCCAGGTACCCATCCAAGTAATACTATCCAAAATCCAAAAAACAATAGTCACTGTCTTGCTATTACCTTTGGAGTAGTTTATCTACTGTAGACCTCCATTGCCTTCTGCTGAGGTGCCAAAGAATGATAGTCTAGTGGTAGATACGACACCTATTATGGAAGCTGATAAGACGACAGGTGTTGATAGAAGTATAGATAATGATATAGGTAAGGGAAAGGTTGATGAGCCTGCAATGACACAAATTTCATAAATTCCCCATTTTTTTCTCAAAGACTGAGGCAGAGAAAGAGGTTCAAGTGATTTATTGAGATACTGAAAGATCTGAGCTTGAATATCCCTCTTCTAGAGGTGTTGGAGAAGATGTATGGGTATGCCAGGTTTATAAAAGAGTTAGTGATGAAGAAGCAAACTGCTAGTTTCGAGGATGTTGGAGGAGTGACCATTACAGTGCAGTCAATTCCAAGTCTCTAGCCCAGAAAAAGAGTGATCTAGGAGAATTCATGATCCCATATACTTTTGGGACATCCAGATTCTCCAGAGCCTTATGTGACTTAGGAGCCAACATTAATTTGATGGGGTTGTCTCTATTCAAGCAATTGGGCTCGATCTCTCTAGATCCGATTAATATGCGATTGTTGATGGCTAATTGTAATGTGAAGAAACCCTTGGGAATTTCTTTTGATATATTAGGAAAAGTTGGCAACCTCATCTTTCCAGCTAATTTTGTTATTCTTATTGTGAGGTTGACTTCAAAATGCCCATTATTTTGGGTAAATCATTTATTTCCATGGGTAGAGTAATGGTCGATATGGAGAAGGGAAAGCTCAAGTTCATAGTTAACAATGAAGAGGTCACTTTCAACGTCCTAAGAACCATGAAGCAGTGTAACGACATGAAGGTTGTATCGGTAATCCAATGTATTGATGACCCTGGAGGGTATTCCTTTGGGTACCTTGATGAATTTTGAGTAGTTAAAGTACCTGCATCATGCTGCAATGTTAAATCAAGTGCTACATGAAAATCAACCCATGGGCTTGTTGGTGAAGTCTAAATAACCAACATAGCCATGTAGTGTCGCGACGTTAAATCAAGCCCCGGGTAGGAGGCAACCCATTATTTTAGTGTTCACATTTGTTTTTCTTTTTGTAGGTAAAATAGAATAGGATAGTCCTGGAAAGAAGTAAAAATTATTTATCTATAATCTTCTAGGTAAGGGGACTTGGTGACCAATTCAGAAAGGTCATAAGTCCCATGTGGGCTAGGTAAATTATGCATTAGCTAAAAAGATGAAACTTTGAGGATTTTTTAGAAATTTTTTGGACTTTAACCAACAAGTTTACCCGTAGGGCCGTAAATACCACTTATGATCTTGTAAGTGGAAAAGTAACTATCAGAGTAGAAAACTCAGAGAGCAGGAAAATTGGACAAAAATTTGGACCCACATATGTTTGGCACATACGAACCATATGTACTACATACGGGCCATAAGTGGGCATTGTTGTGGACCCAATTTCATTTAAAATTTTGGGCCCACCTATACTTAAACAAACTCTAAACTGACCCCCTACTCTATTTAAGTCCTTTAAATCATTTTTAACACTAATAAATCCTCAAAATCTCTTCTAAATTCTTAAAATCCAACCTCTCTCTCAAAGTTCAAACTTTTCCCACACGTAACAAAAGGTTAAATTGTTACTTGTTTGCGGTACCAAGTTGTTCAAAAGTTCTATATACGTGGTCAAACTTCAGGTTTACTTCTCTTCTTCATAGTTCACTTTTGATTTCTTACATAAAAGGTAATGTTCTTGGCTCCCTAGAGATCTTGTGTTAAATTCGAAGTGAGTAAGTTGGTATGTTGAGGTTAATGCTAAATATGTAGTAACCAATTAACTTGTGGGTGGGAGCCTTGAAATTGCCTAAAAATCTTAATGTAGGGCATTGTTCTTGAACTAAACCCTAATATTATGCCCTAAAAGGAAGTTAAACTTGAAAAAGTAGAGGAATACCAAAAGTTAGGATTCTAACTTGTGTTGAAATTTTATTAAAATAAAATATATGCATATGGAACTTATTGGTACTGAGAATAAGTGATAGGGATGGAAAATTAAGGAAAAATTTGAAAATTTTGAATTTTGAGTTTTTCTTCAAATTTTGCAATCCCTCATTATCTGTTGGATGCTAACACTTAATTTATCTGGTACACATAGAACCAAAGAAGAAGAAGGTTGCACCTACTAGGCGATGGGATGACTCTTCGAAGAGTAGTAGCTTTGAGGAGGAGTACCCGTAGGACTGATCCAGAGAAGTCTCGACCAGAGCGACAGGGCTAGTGACTAGAGGCTGGGTGCAGGCTGCGATTGAGGCCACTATTATGGCCAAGTTTGGTGTGCAGATTCTAGAGAATTCATAGTGGGGCAAGCGACCGACCTTCACTCGGACTAAGAAACAGGCTAAAGCTATTGAGTTCTTGGGTAGGCCGAGGATGAAGATGGCCCAGAGATCACCACCACACTCGCCCCAGCCTATTGTGGGTGGTGGTAAGGATGATGATGATAAGGAGTAGGAGGCAGAATCACCACCCACAGTAGTTACACATAATCCCTAGTCTGAGAAGGGGTCCAAAGATTAGTCTAATACAATAGATGAGAAACAGTCATTATCTCTACCTAATTCTGAAGAGGGTACAAACTAGGCTACACAGTAGGTACCACCATCAGATGAAAAGGTACCAGCTCCACATGATCAGTCGTTCGACCCCACACATGTATCATAGGATCCTTTTGATGAGGTGAACTCGGGATGGTGCATAGAAGGAATTTTAACTATTTTTGAATAGGAAAACCATATTACTAAGTCCGGCTGGCCCGTGTGGACTATTTATAAAGATAGACATATTGACTTGTCTGGGTTGGATGATGCACCACTGTTGCAAGATGCATTGACAGATATCCGTTGGGGTGGATGACTCAACCCCTTAGTTTTTACAACCCAGTTTTGGTGCGGGAATTCTATGCATCATACCATTTCATAGTAGCCTTGACTACGTTAAAGAGTAGAGGTATTTTGATGTATATTGAGCAAACCCATCTTAAGCATACTCGTGTAAGAGGGGTTATGGTAGATATTTTATCAACGGCTCTCCACCGAGCTCTCATCGGGCCAGATTATGTTGCTCTAACATCCACAGTTGAGTGTGATTATAGATTGAGAGCTGATCATGATAGACATATTATGCATGGTGCTGATAATAAGAGTGAGAGAGTTGAGATAGTGAGATGTATTGCTAGCTATATTTCACCTACGAGTGACGATACCCCTTGGATCAAGGGTCAGGGTATGATAAAGAAGATGACACTCACTTTTGCTGCTAAGTTTTGGTGGTTGCTTGTTCATTACAAACTGTGTTTAAATGTTATGGACAATATATTTACTTAGGATGGAGCTTCGCTGATTGCTATCATAATGGCCATATATGACATTGATTTTGCAGTTATCATATGGTATGAGCTTTATGAGAGAGATTTTGGTGGGGCTATGACTCTGCCATTCCTAAGCCTTGTTCAGCAATTATGTGATACTTTTGATATGCCTGAGATAATACGATTTGATGAGAGAGTACAGGATACGGCCATAACACAGACTAGGATAATAAAAGATTGGGCACGTCCAAATATTTCCAAGAGAACCCATATGTCCACTACAGTTCCTTCGACCTTGTTGAGGGCCCGTCAGTTCCCATAGAGTCTATTGATACACAGGGAGGTAATGTGGGGGTTAGTTTGGATTTTGTTATGAGGTAGTATAAAGAGGGCCCCGAGTTGAATAATTATGGTGAGGGGAACTCTACTACATCTACTTCATCCCTGACTTCAACTTCAGAGTTGGTGGGTCCATTTTTAGTTCCCCCACTTTAACTTCAAAGCTGGTGGGTACAACTTCAGGTATGATTCTAGTATCTCATGAGTTTTTATAGATCTTGGTGGAGGGTCATAAATTCACTGATACTCGGCTATAAAATATTGATGCTGAGGTGGCTACTTTGTATGGATAGATCCGTCCATGGGTTTGGATAACACTAGAGACAGCTGAACCTAGATTAGAGTCTGCACGTAGAGCTGCTATGTCAGAGCTATGAGCTGAGTTCCATGCACACATATACAATTTAGTTGGCTGGGTATCAACCCAGCTTAGAAACATTGAGGCCTCGTATCTAGGTGATATTAAGGAAGAGGTGGATGTACTTAGAACAAAGGTACACTCTCTCACTGAGAGCCACATGTCAGCCATCCCTCCAGTGGTGTCCTCTATTAGTTTAACCAACATCTCTACATTGGCCCAAATGCCTTGTCTTGTTCGTCTAGGATGATGAGGCGGTCCCCATTGTTAGGACCACGAGAAAAGGACCTACATGATCCCACTAAGCCATATGACCTGGCTCTGAAATGGGCCAAACATGATTCGATGGAGATTGTAGTTACTGATAGTCAAAATTATACCAAGATAGCAACGGGCGCATCTTCTAGTAGTGAACCGCTACCACCACTGCCTCTGTTAATCTAGATTCTCTCACTAAGGGACGATCATGACACAGACGCCTAGTAAATCCTAGGTATGTCCTTATTCTCTCGCTTTACATTTAGTTAGCATATTGGGGACAGTGCATGATTTTCAGTTGGGGGTGGGGAATACCATATCCACCATGGGTTTGTGAAATAGTATCCCTTCCCAATATAAAATAGTATCCCTTGATCCCATTTTTGAGCCTTGTAGCCTATTTCTTCATTTTCATCTTTCACCTTCCCATTTATGTTAAAATAAACCTATTTTGGCCCTGGTCCTCCTTGGACATTATGCACCTCAACTAAGGCAAATCACATAAGTTGAGGGTGGCTATCATATGGGTGCATGATATATAGTGGGTATGAAAAAGGGTCAAAAAAGAGAAAAAGTTAGCAAGGCTGGGTGTGGTAGAAATAAGGCTGAATGTGCATAAAAGAATAAAAAAGAGAAATAAAGGTGGAATAAAATGAAATTGGTTAAAGTGTGAACTCCAAAGTTAGTGTAGTGCCAAGGAGTCTTAGTTACTTGATATATCCATATGTACCATACAAGCCCCTAAGCCTACATTATAATCCGAATAAAGTCCTATAGTGATCCTAACTTGATTTTCTGAAAAAACCAAGTAAAGAAAATAAGGGCAAGCCTATGGTATTTGATGCATATTGCTTGAATTTTTTTTTTGAGTGTGAGTGTTTCTTGACCGTCCCTACATAGATATACTTATTTCATATGAGTGAGTAATACTTTTTTGATTACGAGGGCACATGGGTTGCATTACTAGTTTTTTACTTATTCGGGTAGTGTAACTTGTATATATGCATGGTTGTCTGTTGCTAATGTACTTTCCCTATCAAGATCCTATTGTGTCTCATCATTGTGCTTCATGATTATGCACATTTGGTTTTTACTTGTTTATATAAGAGGAGGGTAATGTGTTTGAGCTTTAAGTGATAACTAACTGCCTTAGATAACTTAGATTCTCCTAGTTAAGCATCGTGTTTTTGTGTTATTTGGGTGTATTGCTTGAGGACATGCAAACGTTCCAAGATTAGGGTGTTGATGTGCTATTGATTTATAGCACTTTCGATGCTTATATGTATGAAAATATGCAAGTTTCTTGGGTTGTTTTGTGTGATATGATGTGTTTTGGTTATATTTTGCAGGAAATTAGGTTTTGGATGATAAACTAAAGAAAAAAATGAGAATTGATGTTTTTGTCTACTTACCGAGGCAATTTTGGGATTATGTGCTATTTATCGGGCGTAGGTGATCAAAGTATGTATCAGAAATTAAAGTCCAGAGGACCAGGAGCAGAGTAAAAGAAGACTCTACACATACCTATGTCTATATACGATCCGTATATGGTACATATGGTCTGTATTTGACCCAGTTATGTGTAGAGATTGAAAGTCCAAGGAGCTGCAAGATCTGTGCAGAAGTTCTGCACTTACCTAGGTCCACAAATAGTCCGTATATGGCCTAAGTAAGTGGCCACCAACCTATATTTTTATTTTTCATTCGGGAGTTTATTTTTAGGGATTCCTATACTATATATACCCTTTTTATGATTTGTAGTTAGGTTACACACTCTTAACACTTACAACTTATATTTTGATTCCAAGATTCGAACATGATCTTAGGATTGCTCTTGTATTTATTTTAGTTGATAATTCAGTTCTAGACTTTGAGTTTTATTCAATTATTATTGTGATATTGTTTAATGACTTTCATCATGAATTCTGTTGATCATTTCACAAACATAAGCAGCTAAAACCCTTAGCTAGGGCAGTGGGAACCCTGGCATATTGATGAAGTAGGGGAAGTGTGAAGTTGATTTGAACTAGTACATGTGCATGCATTGTATTATCTTTGGTTTGATTGTTGTTCTAGAGGTTGCAAATGTTAGGATTCCCTAGATTATTGCTACTTACTCCACAAAAGGAGTAGTCACTAGTAATTTGAAGATTTACTATCGATCCAAGCTAATTAGTAGTATTTATGTAAGATGGTTATCTTTTATCTAATAACTTAAGATTAAAAAGGTAATAGTTAACTGGAATCTCCGATAAGTGGTAGTAATGCGACATCCTGAGATTCATAAGGTAAAGAATGAATTTCATCAATGAGTCCACAAGACATTTAATGGTACATAACTCTAGTGTTGGTTCAACAAAGCATGGTAAACCTACAAATTTGAGAAGCCAGGGGGAATACAACTATAGTGTTAATCTCCCATTATTTACAACTAAAGTTGCTTATGGTTAGTTGTTCATTATATAAACCCCCACTTACTTTTTGTTCAGCCCGTTGAGTTCAGCAACCAGAGATATACATCCAAGTCTTCCCTGTGGGTTTGACCCCAACCTAGTTGGGTTATTATACTTGACATTGACCACTTTATTTCAATTGGAGGTGTAGTTTAGGCGTTGCTCACCCTCTCAAGTCAAGGGATCAGTTTCCCCAAAATTGGGCATAATTCGAGCCCAAATTAATACCAAAATAGCCCCAATCAAGCCAAAGAAACAAGAACAAAAATTGGAGAATTTCTTCTAATTTGAATCGATAACTTACGAGAATACAATGATAAAATAGTCATTAGAATGACTCTAACTTGGACCAAACTTTGACTAACAATTCCCATACTAATATCGCACTCCCCAATGTTAAGATTGGAAGTTTTAGACTTAGAATTTGAGAAGAAATTTAAGAAAATGCTATTTGTATAAACTTAGTAGTGGCCACTTAAATGGCTAAATCACCACTTTCGCAATAACTACTTAAGCACCAAAAGGGTAGCTTTAGTTGAGCACACCAAGATATCTAGCCTTAGCTTAAGCAACAGCTTGGCCTTTAGCACCTACTGCTTAAGCAGTCCTCAACCACTAAAGTGGATGCAACTACAACTTTGCACTAGCCAAGTTGCCAAGTCCCAATATTCTCTAATCGGGTGCTCGAGATTGGTTTGGAATCCTGTGTATGCAAAAAAACTATGCTATCCTATCTAATTTGGCATTTCAGACTCAATAGAACCATCAAAATTCCTATCCGATATCAACACCTAATTGTTCATTTTAACTAAAATCTACTTAATAGCATAAAATAAGTCGTAATTCCTTGGGAACCAAACCAAGGGTCCCACAAGCCTAAAATATCTATTTTGGAGTTGATATAACTATCAGAAATAGCATCTAAGGCCATTTATGTAAGGTTTTGTCCTAAGAGAAATTTCTCAACTTCAAAAGTTTCAAAATAGGGAAATAACTCTAAGAACTAAACAAATTGCCAATAATCAAACTGTCAATCCCAATAAGCCATAACTGACATGAGGCAGCTATAGGAATACTCTAAATGTAAAAAAAGCACAAAATATAGGAAATGACTTGGAGGGTCATTACAAAATAGGTGTAAGAGATCTAAGAACAAAAAGGAAAAATCATGACACAACCTCTATGTATGACTAAAATAACAAAATCTAGTGAAGAATGATCATCGGTGTACTACAAAAACTTTAATTGACCTGCAATCATATCGATACCCATAAAAGAAAACATAGTATGTGTAGTATCAGTACAAAACACACATACTGGTAGGTATCATTTGGAGACTAAGGTGAGAAATATATAGCAACATATAGCAATCAAGAAGAGATCATAGCAATACTCACTTAACTAAGTTCTACATACTTTAATTCCCAACCTTATTCCTATCCCTTACACACTCATCTCATTAATTCTGTTCCATAACATCCCTCGCTCACTATTCTAATTTTATTACACACTAATAATGTAACCACAAGGACAAATAATAAAGCAAATAACCAATTTTACAAAAAAGACATGATGATACACTCCATGTATTCATATATATACACATGCACCAAATACAAAATTGATTTTGACCTGAGACGTACCTTTAATCACGCCTACCTGCACCATATATTCCTTTAATACATAAATTCAAAACAACTGATTATTCTTTTCTTAGCAATCCATCTCATATTACTAATATCAATTCACTTACTCCTATTTAATCCATTCATTAATCAACCATGTATACAATGATAAACAACAATGTAATGAAATGATGCAGGCCCAAGGATAGTGTAAAAACATAATAGGGTCAACAGGAACCCCTTGTCATGACCTATAGGTGATGAGTTTAATCTATCTACCTTGCAGTGTGGTACCCGACCCAATATCAATTTACTCTGGTGTGACACCCAATCCTAATATCATCAAAATAGGTAAAATAAAACTACAACAAAATGCTCAAAGATAATATGAATGTCCAAGTTCATATTTTATTCATCAATAATTTAACTTTCAAATTAATCTTAGAATCTTTAACATCATCTAAAATAATAATTACAAGCATGTATGAGGGCTAGGCACAACTATTTAGCCTAAATATAAGCATAGAGTCAAATTAAGTCTATAACTACTTTCAACCAATTAATTTATACCCAACCTTCAAGAATTAATGCCAATCGACTCAACTACCCTAAACACATGCTAATGTACTAAGGGTTTTTTCTATTAGAAAATTACTAATTACTCCCCACTTCTTACATTTATCATTTCAGACCGGGGTTTCGTGTTAACTACTAGCTTTGGAGATCTTGTCAGGAAGAGTTGGGTACTTAGGTGGATCTTAGTACAACCTTTCATCCTTAGATCGATGGCCATTCAGAGCAAATTATTCAGGTTCTCGAGGTATGGTCCGAGCCTGTGTTATGGATTTTGGAGGTCAATGGGAGCAATACTTAGCCTTAGAAGAGTTCGCATATAACAATTACTATTCAAGTATTGAGATGGAGTTCTTTGAGGATCTATATGGTAGGCAATGTCATTCCCTAATTTTATGGTTTGAGACTTTCAAGATTGGACCCCGTAGTACTGACTTTCTTCAGGTGTCATTGGATAGAGTTAGAGTGATTTAGGATAGGTTGAGGGCAGCTCAAAGTAGGCAGAAGGCTTATGCAGATCATAGACTTCGTGCCTTAAGATTTGGAGTTAGATATCAGGTATTCCTTTATGTATATCCCATGAAGGGTATGATAAGGTTCATAAGAAAAGGAAAGCTTAACCTCAGATATATTAAACCCTTTGAGATTTTTTGCGCCATTGGTGAAGTGTCTTATGAGTTAGACTTACCCCCAAATTTTTCTATTGTTCATCTGGTTTTATATGTTTCTATGTTGTAGTGATACATTCTTGATCCTTCTCATGCGCTTAGATAGGACTCAGTTTAGTTTGATAAGTGGTTGACCTTCGTGGAGGAGCCTGTGCTTATTTTGGCTAGTGATGTTAGGTGGTGGCACACTAGGGAGATTTTAGTAGTTAAGATTCAGTGAAGGTACCACCTCTTAGAGAAGGATACTTGAGAGATCGAGAGTAAGATGCAGTCCTAGTATTCTTACCTATTCGAGGCTTCAGGCACATCCTAATCCTTTATTTTCACGAATGGAGGTTCTTTTAGTAGTAGATATTGTATTATCTATATTTTTTCTTATTTTTGCTGTTTAGAGTTTTCCTAAAATTTCCCAAGTCACTTATGACTTGCTGAGGTTACCGAGCAGTTCATTTGTTTTTTAGAGCCACTTCCTTGTTTTGAAGTCTTTATGGGTTCAAATTTTCTATCGAGCAAGAAATTTAGTCAAACGATTTCGTATGCTAAATATAACTATTCCAACAACTCTAAAATGTCAATTTTAGGCTAGGTAGACCCTTGGTTTGGGTCCCGAGGCACCCAGGATTATTTTAAGTTGTTGGTCAGAAGTTAAGAAAACTTACAAATGGGTGTGGGACCCACTTTTAATTAAATGGCCTTGGATGGAAATTTTAACTGTGCCATTAAGTCAGTAACATTGAATTTGATAGGGTAGCATAGTCAATTTGTTTATATAGGATTCTGAATGAATAGCAAGGTGTTGGTGGAGACTTTTAAAGTCTCAGCTGGTACTGGTGCATTGCATCCGTGATGCCTTCGATTGCTTAAGTGATTTGCCAACCAACAACAAGTATTAAGAGACTCTCTTAGCAGCAGAGAAGGTATCGCGTAAATGATACTATTAACACGTTAACGACATCTGCTTGGATTTCCAGCTACTACATAAGCTATAGGCTTATCTCGTAAGCGACATCTGTGCCAGGGCCATATATAACGTAAACAACCCAAAGTTTGCTTGAGCGATATCCATGTGCCTGAAAAGGGTAGAAATACCCCATTTAACCTATTTTCACCATTTCTCATTCATTTCCAAGATATTTAAACCCTAAGAAGTAGGAAAGCTTGGGGATAACATTTGTGGGTGATTTTGGGGCTTGGATAAAGATTATTTACATTTTTTCCTTCAAATTTGTTTTGAGTTTCCAGTAATTTCTTGCTAGAATTCTCTTTCTTTTTCTAAAATACCTAAAAGCTTGGTGACTTGATTTTAGCAGCATTACAGATTGGAATTCACTCATTTTTGAGGAAAAATATTCCTTGAGCATAAAGGGATGTTGAGTTGGAGTCGGAAATGCAATTTCCATAAATTGGCTCCATGTGGAATTTTTACATAATTTTGAACCCGACGCACAATAGTTCAATATAAGTATCATTGTTCTTATTTTGATAAGTAGATTGTGATTTTGATAGTGTGGAATCTACTGGAAACTTCTCAAAAGGGGAAATCAGTGATTTAGCGAATTCTTTAAGCTTTCTTTGGTTCCCATGTAGGCTAGTTTACCTTGTTCATATATTGAGCTATCTCATAGTATAATTATGATATTATGCTAAATATGGGATAGGATTTTGTTATTGGAAGTATGAATGACAGTATTTGGTTTAATTGGATTGTCAGGCTATTTTGGAATAGTAGACTTGGAATAGTTAGCATAGTTATTCATGGCTTATGTGGATTGAGCTTCACGGTATAGATTTAGTATGTAAATACCCTAATTACTTAAGGTAGGTAAAATTTTCCTAGTTATTCATGTCAGAGTAGAATAGTTCTTAGTTTCTTACGTTAAGGGAATTCCCTTAGTTCCTATTATTCTAGGTAGGATTGCCTTAGTTTTTCATGTTTGGTAAGGATTTCTATCTTAGGGATAATTATGGCTTACTTGACATCTAGGGATTAATTTAGACAACTTAGCCTAGTCTGGAGTAAAAGTTGCCAAAGTGGATTTTTGGAGATTAGAAGTGGGCCCCTCTGGCTTACCTTAGGCCAAGACATGTGATAACCTTGTAGACTCATTTATGTATAATATACTCCCATTGATGGTAGGTTTGGCTCTTGAGGAGATTAAATATAATTATTGAGTATGTTAGTTGGACATTGAAGGATTGGTGCTAATTTTTGAGTTTGGCTAATGATATTGCTCATATGTATGATCAAGGATATAATTTATAAGTATGATTTAAGACTTTTACATAAGATTATTGGTATGGCTTCCGAATATGATTTGTAATATATCCTATGGACATGCTTAGTGATATAAATACCGACGAGATTAAAACGTATAACTTATAGACAAGATACGACTTATGCACTTGATATTGCTTGTAAGTACGATATGATTTATAGATATGAAATTACTTATAGATATGGTATGACTTATATACATGATATAGCTTATGGGTATGATATGACTTATTTATATAATATGTATTATGGTTTTGATATGGCTTATAGATATGATGTGACTTATAAATAAAATTAAGGGATTATAGATATGATGGGTGGCTTGTAGATATGACTATTGGTATTAATTTTGGATATGCTTAATAGTATTACTTATGAACATTCATATCGATATGGATTCCGAATATGGCTAATAATATGGATTATAGATGTGATTGTGGATGAGACTGTGGATATGATTCTTGGTCTGGTGTATAAAAGCAAATAAAAGGATGACTGAAAGCTATGATTTATTGGTATAATCTATTGAGTTTAGCTTATTAAAATATCTCACTAAAATGGTTCATTGATACTATTTATAATATGAGTTTCAGTTTGAGTCCAACAATTACTGATGGTTTTGCTGATATGAGTTTCAATTTAAGTTTGACAAAATTGATAATAATAATAATGATGATGATATTGAGTTTCAATTTGAGTCTGGCATTGAGGATTTCTTATGATGTGATATTATACGAATGGATTATTGGTTATGACATGACAGTTGGTAAATTACGGTTATTTGGTTGTTAGTTTCCTTGATTGTACCCTCTAGGCTTATGGGGGCTTGCGTTGGGTTATTTACTTTTCTGCACTTATTGGATTATGGAGCCTAATAATGTAGTTAATGGTATGATCTTTATGTTATCATTCTTATATGCATTTGTTTATCTATGTACAATAGCATCAGAGCTTATTTCTAGGTTCGCCCTTTTTATCTTGACTTAGTTTATGCTATCGTATATCTTATCCTATTTATATAAGGATTTAACTCAGTCAGGAAATGATGCCTACTGAATACCCATGGTTTTAGTACTCATACTACACTTTTGTACCTTTTGGGTGCAGATTTGAGTACTAGTTATCTCCACTAATTTGATATTCGTGCTGAGTTGACTTTGAAGATTGGGCGAGCTCTTGGAGTAGGAGTTACACTTTTTCCTTCTATGTATCTATATCTAGTCTTTCATCATCAAGACAGATTGTATTTGACTATTCAGTATTCATAGTTTATTATAGTAGCTCTTGTACTGACATTACTGAGTGTTGGGATGCTTATTGGTTTCCTTTATATCTATTAGACCTTTATAACTGAATTATTGCTATTTGAATATTTAACTATATATTTTTGGATATTAGGCCATCTTCCACCAAATTAGCTCATTGCACCCAACTCCGGGCTGTGGTTTTGTTTATCTACTTTTGGGCCAGGTAGGTGCCATCATGACTCATAAATTAGGTCGTGACATAGCCAGATTCATCCTCATTAATATTATTCATTTAGAGGATACTTTTGATCAGATTTGCAATGAGCTCTTGGCATCCAGAGACTTACCTACTTCTTTCTTATACTTTAGTATCTATATGTTGTATATTTTGGATAGATTTGAATCAGATTAGTACCTATTCTTGTACTTAGTAGTTATAGTACTAGTGGAACTAGGTCTTGGGTTTAATATTCCATATATTTTGTATTTTTTAATTTTTTTAGGGAATATATATATATATATATATATATATTGTACCTGTTATGTATGTATCTATACACAGTCTCCTATTTTTCTCATTTTAGCTTCATTGTTATTTATGTTAGCTATTACTTTGCCAGCATAAGGAATATGCTTTGGCTTACCTACTGAAGGGTTATAGTATATTCCATCATGGCCTAATTTCGGGCCGTGACACTTGATTTGTTGTCTGCTAATACTTGGTGCCTTTAATGCATTTGTAGAGGCACCACATTCATAATAGGTTCTATGGATTAGTCTTTATATTTGCACTAGGTAAAGGTTAGTTCAGGTTTATATCAAAACATTGCTCATTATATTCATGATGGTGTGCTCACGTTTGCACTGGGTAGCGGGTTGGATCGGGTACAGTCGGAATAGGTCTACCGTATTTGCAAAGAAAAACACACATGGACAGTTTTAAAATGACATTTTCAAACATTAAACCCCCATAATTTTGTTCTTGAAACTTGGAAACTCAGTTTTGGAATATTCAAAAGGTAGTTTAGATATATTTTCATGTGGTAAGTTTCTAAATCATTATTTTAACATTTCTCAATGATTATTTCGTGATTTCACCTTTAATTTTGTTTTTTGTACATAAAATTTTGAGGTTTTATTGGTAAAATTTTAAAAAAAGATTTTTTGATGATTCCAGGTCCAATTTTTACTCCATTTTAATGAAATTTCAAATTTGAACTCTTTAAGATATGGGTGAAATAATTGTTTAATAAAATTTAAGTTTTTATCTCAGGTGCTCGGGGTTGACCTTTTTAACCTAGAATAGAAGTAGTAATATGAGTTTCATTGAACTCGTATTTATGTGTAGAACCTATTCCTAATAGATTAAAAGCATTTTGAGGTTTTTCAAAAAGAAAAAACCAGTTTGTAATTGTTAAAGACTTAAGGTTTGACTTTAAAATAGGTTATAGCATAAATTTCTTCATACTTTGCCTGGGTATGAACTTATCATAAAAAGCATGCTATGAGTTAGGTTAATTTTTGAATTCTACTAAAAAATTAGAGTGATTGTTGTGGTGACGACTAATTGTGGCTTCCTACTATAAAATAGATTTAAGTAGTAGATTCTAATATGCTATTAACTCTTGTTGCCATGTTGATGTGTTGAACATTATATTGAGATTAATTATAAATATATATACATATATATATATATATATAACTTTGGAAGTGCACTGGCGGGGCAGGTTTGGAGTGGTTGACAAGGTTGTTTAACATCATTTTTAGGACGGTGAAGATTCCTGAAGCTTGGAGGTAGAGTACGATGATTTCTTTATATAAGAATAAGGGAGACATACAGATTTGTAACAACTATGAAGGTTTGGGAATGGGTAGTAGAGTTGAGACTGTAAAGGATTGTGACTATCTTTGAGAATCAGTTTGGTTTTATGCTAGGTCGCTCGACTATTCAGGCCATTCACCCTGTGAGGAGATTAGTGAAGCAATTTTGGGAAAGAAATAAGGACTTGCATATGGTGGTTATTAATCTTGAGAAGGCATATGACAGAGTGCCCAGGGAGATTCTGTGGAGGTGCTTGGAGGCTAGAAGGGTGCCTGTGGAATACATTAGGTCTATTCAGGACATATATGATGGTGCGAAGACTCGTGTGAGGACGGTAGGTGGAAATTCAGAGCACTTTCTGGTTTTGATAGGTTTGCATCAGGGATCGACCCTTAGTTCTTTTTTATTTACCTTGGTGATGGATGTGTTGACGCGATATATTCAGGGAGGGGTGCCCTAGTGTATGTTATTTGTGGATGATATGGTATTGATTGGCGAGATTCAGGGAAGAGTTAATGATAAGTTAGAGATTTGGAGATAGACTATTGAGTCTTAAGGTTTTCGGCTGAGCAGGACCAAGACTGAGTACTTGGAGTGTAAGTTTAGTGATGTATCACAGAAGACTAATATGGTTGTGAAGCTGGATTCTCAGGCCATTCAAAAGAAGGAGAGTTTCAAGTATCTGGGGTCTATGATTTAGGGTGATGGTGAGATTAACGAGGATGTCACGTATCATATTGGGGAAGGGTGGTTGAAATAGAGGCTTTCTTTGGGGGTTTTATGTGATAAGAAAGTTCCCCCAAAGCTTAAAGGTAATGTCTTTAGAGTGGCAGTTTGACTGGCTATATTTTATGGAGCGGAGTGTTGGCAAGTTAAGAAATCCCATGTCCAAAAGTTAAAGATGGCAGAGATGAGGATGTTGTAGTGGATGTGTAGTCAGACCAGGAAGGATAGGGTAAGGAATGAGATTATTCAGGAAAAAGGTGGGAGTGGATTCGGTGGAGGACAAAATGCGGGAAGTGTTGTTGTGTTGGTTTGGGCACGTAATGTGGAGGGGTGCTGATGCACCTATGCGGAGGTGTGAGACACTGGCTATGGATGTGTAATACCCCAAAAAATACAACTCAATATTAGATCCATGTTTCAAACTCATGCATAGTACATCATGGTTCCTTGGTAGTTTCATGATCAAGGTTGATGTGAATTAAGGTCTCAAATATGTCCTAGCTATTGTGCGAATCAAAACATTCCTTACCGATTGAATTTTTTAGAAGGATATTGGTATCATCAACTTCAAACGAGAATATCTCTCATTATACTACGATTTTTTGATCCCATAACCTACCAACGGATAGATAATTTAATAATCTTTCCGTCGATACCAAATTCGCCTAAAACGGACACCCGGTGAAGAAGTTATGGCTATTTTAAGTTTCTGCTATAAGATGAATGCCATTTCAGTGCATGGCGCATTGCGCCGGAGGACAAAATGGAACTCATCAATTTCCATAAAGCCTCTGCGATAGCCCCGCTTCGCGCCAAGCTTCCAGGTCGCAATAATTGGCATTTTACCAAGCTCCGCGTCGCACCGGGGCCCTAAATCGGGATAAATTTTGCGTAGTTTTTAGTTTTCGTTTTAAACTCCTCAAGGGCAATATGGTAACTTCCAAAAACCTTATATATACTCTTTAAACACGGGATTGAATCTCCCAAGCAGCCCTTTACATTAATTTTATCAAAATTCACTCAAGAACAGTCAAGAACAAGTCTAGGGTTTCCATTGGGGTTTCAAGCTTCAAGCAAATTCAACCGTAGATTCCACGAATTCTTAATCTAAGGTATGCTTAGTGTTCATCTATGGATCCAATCCGTTCATAGATCTCAAGAACCATGTTTTTAAATGTTATTTTTTAAACTTTTTGTGGTGATATAAGCATGTACATGTTGATGATTGTTGTTTAAGTTTCAAAATGATATCTAAAGATGTTTTCATGAAATATATGTGGTTGTTAGTTGAAAAACATGAACTTTAGGTGGTTTGATGTGATGCAAGTATGAAATCCACCTATGCTTTAAAGAATGCATGCAAGGTGTTTGATAAAATACCTAGGATGCTAGAAACCTATAATTACATGATTCCATGATATCTAAATGACAAGTCCATATTAGCTATACACTTCCATATGAATTTCCATGCTATTTATGTGTTGTTGTTGTTGTGGCATGAAGTATGTGTGATAATGGAAATATGAATTATATACACGAAATATATCCATGCTCTCTCTACCATGTAGAGATGTGAATAAATACATGAAGTATACTATCCCCTACTTATAATATTATGAATTGTGGACTCTAATCTTATGATCAAGTCATGTCATGTGTGCCAGTTTCCTTCTATCGAGTCCTGGGGGTATTCGTACCCAAAAAATATAGCTGTGTGCCTAGAGCCATGTCATGTTCCATGATAAATATCAGTCAAGCTATACTCTATAGAACTCAGTCAGTCATGTGACTCAGGAAACCTCAGAAATCTCATGATCTCAGTTAACTCTCAGATAATAGTACTACTCTGTCAGTCAATGGATGTCAGTTATTCAGTCCATGTACAGCCAGTTGAATCATGTTCAGTCCCTTCAGATAGGAGTAGAAGATAGCACCGAGTGAACCCAAGGATGGGAACTCAACTGCCAGTTTAGGGTGTGATTCTTAATAGTCATTTTTGTGTTCCAAAACTATGTAGCCAACATAGGTTGAGACATCTTAACCTGTTAGATTTGGGTTGATGAGGTGGCTTAACCTGTCAGTTTAGGGTCCTACTGTTCTCACTTTGAGTACCTGCCAAATAAGGGTCACTAACAACTGTCCTTACCAGTGGCGCGATATTCACACCCCTCCAGTCGGGGCAGAGATTGGACCCCAGCTTAGCCGTAATGGTATACATAGGGCATGTTGGTTAAACAACTACCTCCCACAGTTTCAGTATCAGTCTCAGTACAAGAACTCAGACAGTTCTTCAAATATCAGTATACCAGGACTGTTAGATACAGTTAAATTCAGTTATAGCACGGGACTCAGAGAGTTCTACCAGATTCAGGACTGTCAGACACAGTCGCTCATGTTATCAGAACTACAGTTCCAGTCATGTATTAGCGTACATATTTAGCTACCATGTACTCATGATCTCAGTTACTATGTATGTATGTTTGTATTCTCACGTTCATATAAGTTAGCATTATTCATGCATGTAAAACCTTTGCATTATCCTACCTCACTCGTATACTCAGTACTCCAGTTGTACTTACGCATTTGCGCTATGGTGATTTCTTTTCATGTTACACCATAGGTACAGAGCTACGAGTTCTAGACCAGCAGTAGCTTTCCAGTCGTAGTGTTGC
The DNA here is from genome assembly GCA_030864215.1 of Capsicum pubescens. Taxonomy (NCBI): domain Eukaryota; kingdom Viridiplantae; phylum Streptophyta; class Magnoliopsida; order Solanales; family Solanaceae; genus Capsicum; species Capsicum pubescens. Next base: position 290,320,788 of record CM061548.1, read on the forward strand.
AATGAGTCCTCATCCATTCGAGGATAATATGATTTAATTTATTTATTTATTACTTCAGTTCAGTTTTACGGAGTTAGTTGAGACATGTTCCTTCAACTCCTTATTCAGACAGTACTTAGAGGCTTTCAGATTTAGTCAGATTTAGCTATCAAATTCAGTATTCAGTTTTATATTCAGTTGTTTTGGGTATTCATTACCCCATGGATGTTACTATATCTCTTCAATTGAACCTTATGGCCTACAAGTTCAGGTTTTCTGCGTATTATATGTATATTATGTAGTGTAAAGGTACAGATATTAGTCAAGGGTTAGCTTGTGCTCCCTCGGGGTCATGAACACTGTGTAGTATTTTGATTCAAAAAATCGAGGGGTTACAGGATGATTTTAGGTGGGGGAGAGTCAGGACGAAGAAATATTGGAGGAAGGTGCTTAGACATGATATGGAGTAGTTATAACTTACAGAGGATATGACCCTTGATAGAAAGTTATGGAGGATGCGGATTAGGGTAGAGGGTTAGGGGTGGGAGAGTGTCGGTGACTGTAGGGGAGTTTTCTGTATTTGTGTTTAAAGTTTTTTATTCGTAGGTGTTGTGTGCTGTCTATGGTTTCAGATGTATAGTTTTAGTATTATCTTGTGGCTAGCATTGTTAGTTTATTTTTGCATACTGTACAAGTGTATATACATTTATGTATTGTGTCTGTTATATTGTTATTGATTCTATGCTGGGGGTTTATCGAAAATAACCTCTCTACTTCACCTGAGGTAGTGGTATGGACTGCGTACACACTACCCGCCCCAGACCCCACTAGGTGGGAATACACTGGGTATGTTGTTGTTGTATATATATACAAACACACATATATGTTGCATCCAACTTTATCTTATTATTATGGTCATTCATATACACTCATTTTATGGATTATTGGATTGTACGATTGAGGATTCCAAACTCAGAAAGTTAATCATATTTTATTGATTTAGTTTGATGTAGGATTCTAGATTCATCCAAGGTGGGATTATAGCTAAGATATATGGACCTCACGAGATCCTGTGGTTCCTATCTTCTAGAAAAGACTGAGAAAGGGTGTATACTGGTAGGCATGACCATTGTATAGTATTGATATCACTGTATTGCATTACTTATTTTAATTATTGTTGTGATTGAGATAGACTATGAGGTTATTAATATTTGATAGTTGAACTTTTTTGAGTGTAGGTTTATTTTAGTATTCTTTATTCAATATAATATTTGCTTAAGCTCAGTCAACTTATGATGCCTAATATATTCAATAATCACCCCTACGTTTTTTCATCCTACTAATGTAGGTCCCGAAATGAGTGAATTCCACAGCTAGAGTTTTTGCTTTCCAGTGTCATTCAAAATTGTGATGAACTTCTACCCCTAATTCCTCTATCCATTATTTTCTATCTATTTACTTTTTCAAACAACTTTGTCTTATTTCGTTATGATAGTGTGTATTAAAGTCGCCTTTTATTCATGATAGCTAAGTCTTGGGGATATTTTTAGAATATTTTGTTTAGTTTTTTTTGTTTTTATATATATATATATATGTATGTATGTATATGTTGTGTTGTTATTAAATATCAATTAATTGTTACACTATTTAAATTTATTTGAATGATTGGTGTTTCATGAGTTGATCTTACTACCATGGTGGATTGGAGTTGTTTCCATCATAACCCAACAAAGTTTTCTATTATGATAATGGCATACATCGTTCTTATCATGTCCATTTAGTTGTTCTGCCTTAGTGTGGTGAGTGGTTGATTGACTATGGTGGTGATATTTCTTTTTTGTGCAAAGTTATGTGCTTTGTTTATTTATTTAAGATGGATTTGGTATTCTATTGTTATTTTAATTGTTAGATAAAGTGCCGCCTTATTGAGTGCAAGCATATATGATTTGAGTCGTAGTTGGTTCTATTAAGTGTTTCTTGATATCATATTGAATTAGATTTCATTGATGATGCTGCAAAATACACGTTATTTTGTACTTACTCTTGTTTTATTTTGAACTTTACATGCATGTATTGACCTAGTTCCTCCCAATCATTGGTTCTGAGACATGATTGGAGTTCTATCTTCGAGATTTATACATAGAGAAAGCTAGCTCTCCACACTACCAAATCTCTTCTATATTTCTTTCCTAATGATTTCCTTATATTTAAGGAGTTTCAAACATCTTAGTTGTATCAATATTATTCTTAGAGGTTTGCACTTGATGACTTCCAGTTTATGGGATAAATTTGTATTCAGTTGAGTATTGACTCCTATTGTTTTATCTCTTTCATGTATTTAGTCTTTTATTTATTATTAAGTATTTGGATTTCTTACCTATTATAGGGGTATGACAGGTGCCAACATGACTGAGTTTTAAGTCGTGATAAGTTTGTATTAAATAACTTGGTTCAGTGGTCTCATAAGTACAACTCGAGTCTAGTGGATTATTGTGAATTAGAGTTGAGACATTTGTTAACTATCTCCGGGAGGTTATAATAATTTAAAAAATTTCTTTTCTTCTTTTCTTATCATGCAAAAATTGAACTCAATAGTTACTAATATTCTTATTTCATTCTCTCACATATGGCAAGTACTTATGCTACTCTAGGTAGAGTTCAGAAGTCCATGACATCACCCGAGCCTATTACCCATGTCGGGACATGAAAATATGATATAGGACATGGTAGAGGTTGAGGTAGGGGTTAGGGAAAGGGTAGATCTTAGACAACTACTCAAATTCTAGTTAGAGCAGAGTTTTTGAGGTTTAGTATGAGGTTGCTGATAATCAGATTCTAACAAAGGAGGTAGACCCAATTTAAGATCCACTTGGGTTTGTAGCTACCTAGGATGCCTTGGTTGTGTATTTGTTGTGTTGGAGAATATGTCATATAGTGGTGGTTTAGTGAGTATTTTACGAGGATCACAAACTAAAGTGGGGGACCAACCGCTAAATTAGTAGCTTATCCTTGTATTGCGGGGCCTAGTGGGTAAACCAATATTTGTAGAAGCAAGGCATGATGGTATGCTTTTGCCGAGACCAGGAGCCATGGGAGTGGATAGATCAGTGATGTCTGATGAGGTGTAAAAATGTTTGAGTGGTTTAGAAAGATGGACCCACCTCATTTTTTTGGATGGACAGAGTAAGGATTACTATTAGTTTCTAGTGAACTATTATAAGATGCTTTAAAGTGTGGAGTTGAGGGAGTCCCCTGAGGTTCATTATACAACTTTGTAGATGTGTGGCCCTACCAAGCAGTGGTGACATTCTTATATTAACTCTAAACATGCAAGATCTCCTCCTATGACTTGGGATTTATTTGCCCATGCTTTCCTGGACCGATCTATTCCTCGTATCTTGAGGGAGAAATGCATACCGATATTTGTATGAGCACTTAATTTAGGATGGACTTTCAGTGTCTATTTATGAGTTTTATTCTATGTATTGTCTAGCCATGTCATAATGATATTACCAGCTATGACTCTAAGGATCTAGATATTATAAGGGGTTGACCTTTAGGATTTAATGACTCTCTATGCTATTTCCATAATTTGCATGCATTTATAATGTTTAGAGCCTTCCCACTATAGCTACAGGTAATTTATGAGTTTCCAAAACTGCCATTTGGTTATTGGACAATTTGTTGGGTGTTAGGATTATTTACCTATTTAGGAGCTTTTATTGTTTAGGATTTAGTTTCGGACCAAAAATCCTAGTATATGACCTCATATAAGAATTCCAATGGCCCCATTAGCTCCAGAACATAGATTTTAAGATAGAGGGACACTTGGTTTAGGTTCTGAGACTTTTGAACTCATTTTGGGTTATTGAGCAGATTATATAAAAATTAGAACTATAGGTGTGGGACTCATATTTAGTAAAAAAGGTGTAATGCTTCGAGCCTGTACCCCGGATGCTACACGATGCTTACAACCCCGAAAGACCACAAACTAACCTATGACTGATATATGCCGTGAGCACTGAATAATAATACTATAATAAATGAGGAAAATAGGGTGAATTGCCAAAAGGTTCAAAATCTAAAAAATTGATAAAGAATATCAACTGTAATAATAATCTGTAAAACTGAATACTATCTGAAAGTCTAGTCTGCAAAGCCTCTAACTGAACTTTCTGAAGGCGGAGTTGATGGGACAATCCCCCAACTAACTCTGACTACTGAACTACTGATAAACTGAAATACTCAAATAAAAGTATGCCCTCGATAGATAAGGACTCACTACTGACACTGCTATTGGTAACTGTATCTGTCTATGTATGATCAGGAATCTGGGCGTCCGAACCTATGATATGAGACATCATGGAGCAAATAAAGAGTATGCGTCAGTACGTGGAATGTATTGGTATGCTAGATGAGGTAAGGATGAATGCAAAGGTTCATATGCATGAACAATAACTGACTGAATGATATAGAGTAACTGAATGTGAAAGTACATGGATAACTGAAACTGCTGTAAATAATGAGTATGCAATACCGTGCATATGTGTGTATACTCTAACTGAGCTTTTACTAAAGCTAAGTTCTGATAACTGAGTAACTGATATCTGAGATTACTGATAACTGAGATATTGAAACTAATTGATTATATCTGACAATCCTGATTCTATAGAACTGAACCGAGTTCTATCCTGAGACTGAAACTAAGACTGTGGGAGGTAATCATCTAACCGAAATTCCCTTTTCTGAAGATATTTGAGGTATAACCTGTAACCCCAGCTAGAAGGGTGTCAGTATCATGCCATGGGTAAAGACACTGAAGAGTTATCCTGATCTGGCGGGTACTCTAATGAGAATGGTGGAACCCTCATCTGGCAGGTTAAAATACCTCATCAACCCTGAACTGGTAGGTTAATGTCTTAACCTATGCTGGTTATGTAGTTCTAAAATACAAGGATTACTTCTAAGGATCACACCCTCTATTGGCAGGTGAGCCCCCATCCTTGGGTTCACTCGGTGCTGAATCCTACTCCCAACTAAAAGACACTGAACTGGACTGATACAGAGTTTACTGAGTTTTCCTGAGTTCTGTAACTAACTTAGTTCTATTGAGTTGGGTAGCTGACTGAATTCTATTGATCATGACATGACTGATATTATTCTGTAACTAATACTAGCTCTAGGTAAACAACTAGATTATCGGGTATTAAATACCCCCAGGACTCGATGGTATGAAAATAAAGCATAGCATAATCTTGAAAGACATAAAAATAATTACTTATCCATAATTCATTCATAGAGACATTTTATCAAACACTTCTTGGGCATAAGCTTGTACATATACTAGCATGTCATGATTGCATCATTTAATTCACATAGACATTCTATCAAACACTTGGGGAGCACAACTATATATATATAATCATGGATAACATATTAGCATTGCAACTAAAATACCCAAAATTGCAAATTCATATAATTCTCCATAAATACTATTCTATTTTTCATGAATCTTATCATAATCATGGATTGAAAACCAAATTAACATCATAGATATGCGTACAATCAATTTCAAGAATTGGAATCATGAATCTATAGCTTGTAATTTAAAAAGAGGTTCTTGGTCTTCTTGGGTGAAAGGTACTCATGAATGAATACCTAACATACCTAAATTGATACGTTCTTGGAGTTCTTAGTGAGTTTCTTGAGGTTTGTTCTTGATTTGTTGAGAGCTAGAGTTTGATAATTAAGAGAGAATGATTTCTTTCTTGAGATAAGTGAGACATTAATGAGATATTAGGCTATTTGGGGTTTTTATCCCGTGTTTAGGCTGACTGAAATGAGGGAAAAGACCTAAAAACCCTTTGAATTTAAAACTCGAAATTCGACAATTGTGAAATGGAGGCTTGGCGTGATGCGGTGGGATCGCATTACTTCAATGCATGAGACTTGAAAGCTCACCGCGACGTGGGGTTATCGCGTTGGCTTGCTTGTTTTTCACAATTGCCATTTGGCATGCCTCCACAACACGCTGAAGTGCCAGTCGGCATAGTATTTCACTAAAATGGCTCTAACTCTTCGCCTGAGTATCCTATTTGGGAGGATCTTATATCGTTGGAAACTGACTGAATTTCCTATGAATTGGTAAGGTCAAAACTGAAAAATACTGAGTATTTTAAAAAAAGGATAACCCATGTACTGAGGGTTATTTTAAGTTAGGAAAATACAGGGTATTATAATATCTCCCTCTTGGGAACATTCATCCTCGAATGAGACTGATTACGCTGAGAAACGCTGATAGACTGAGCTTACAAACTGAACATGTATATTTGATGCACGAAACACATGACTGAAGCTACTGACAAGCATATCTGATGTATGGGTACATAACTGAACTGATTCGTGAATCCATGATTGGATATGCAACGGTAAAGAACACCAAGTTTATAATTGTAACTGAACATAAAACTGAGTACAGGTAAGGAAGAATATTACCTTGAGCTGAATCTATGTTTGTAGAGAAGAAGTGAGGATACTTGGTATGCATATCTACTTCTGCTTCCCAAGTAGCTCACTCAATGAACTGATTCTTCCAAATAACTTTGACCAAGGGAACTTCTTTGTTTCTCAGTCGGCGAATCTGACAATCGAGGATCTGAACTGGAACCTCTTTGAAAGAGATATCATTCTAAATGTCTACGCCTTCAAAGGGAACTATGAATGTTGGGTCACCAATGCATTTCTTTAGGAAGGAGACGTGAATTACTTGGTGTACTGAAGCTAGATCTGAAGGCAAATCAAGCTATAAGCTACCTTTCCAAAATGACTAAGAATTCTATAAGGACCGACATATCGGGGACTGAGCTTTCCCTTCTTTCCAAACCTCTTTATCCCCTTCACGGGAGAGATTTTCAAAAACACAAAATCACCGATCTCAAATTCGAGATCATTTGTCCTCATAACTGCATACGATTTCTATCAGCTCTGGGCAGCCCTAAGCCTTTCTCTAATCAACTGAACCTTCTCTAAGGCATCAAACACTAAGTCAGGCCCTACTACTGCAGCCTCACCTACCTCGAACCAACCAATTGTAGATCTGCATCTCCTACTATAAAGAGCCTCAAACGGAGCCATTTGAATACTAGAATGATAGCTATTATTGTATGTGAATTTGATCAAAGGCAAGTAGTCATCTCAACTATCCTTACAATCGACAATGCAGTCTCTTAACATATCTTCTAGAGTCTGAATGGTCCTTTTTTCTTGACCATCTGTCTGAGGGTGGAAGGCTGTACTGAGGTGAACCCGGGTACCAAGACCCATTTAGAATGCTTTCTAGAAATGAGAGGTAAATTGGGTACCTCTAGTTAAGATGATAGACATTGGGACTCCGTTTAACTTGACCAAATCTCTGAGATAGAGTTTGGCGTAGTACTCGGCTGAATAGAAAGTATGAACTAGCAAGAAATGAGCTGATTTGTTTATCCTGTCTACGATAACCCAAATGGAATCATGCTGATGATGAGTACGAGGAAAACCTGTCAGAAAGTCCATGTTCACTTCCTCAAATTACCATGTAGTAATACTGAACTACTGCATGGAACCACTAGGCTTATGATTCTCAATCGTAACCTGCTGATATGTAGAGCACTTAGCTAAAAACTCTGCAATATCCCTCTTCATCCCACTCCACTAATAGATCTCCCATAAATCGCGGTACATCTGAATGGCTTATGAATGAATAGAGTATCGCGCACTATGCACTTTTACAAGAAGTCATTTCTGCAAGTCATTCACACCTGGCACACATAAACGACACTCGCAACGCAACACATCATTTCCTCCTTGGGAGAAAACCTCTACTTTTTTATCTCTGACTGAGTCTTTAAACTTCACTAGACTGGGGTCTCTATCCTTCTTTTCCTTCACTTCAAAAAATAGTGATGATTCTGAACTATTCTGCACCTACACACTGCCCTCTGCTGAATCGACTAAGCGAACACCTAGTCGGGCAACTAAAATACCCAAACTTTTAAATTCATATGATTCCCTATAAATACTATTCTATTTTTCATGAATCTTATCATAATCATGGATTGAAAACTAAATTAACATCATAGATATGCGTACAATCAATTTCAAGCATTGGAATCATGAATCTATAACTTGTAATTTAAAAAGAAGTTCTTGGGCTTATTAGGTGAAAGAAACCCATGAATGAACACCTAACATACCTGAATTGATGAGTTATTGGAGTTCTTAGTGAATTTCTTGAGGTTTATTTCTGATTTCTTGAGTGCTAGGGTTTGCTAATTGAGAGATAACGATTTCTTTCTTAAGATAAGTGAACAATTAATGAGATATTAGGCTATTTAGGGATTTAATCCCGTGTTTAGGCTGACTGTAATAAGGGAAAAGATGTAAAAGCCCTTTGAATTTAAAACTCGAAATTAACTGAAAATTCCCAATTGTGAAATGGAGGCTTGGCGCGACGTGGTGGGATCACGTTGCTTCACTGCATGAGACTTGGAATCTCACCGCAATGCGAGGTTATCGTGGTGGCTCACTCATTTTTGACAATTGCCATAGGACATGCCTCTGCGACACGCTGAAGTGCCAGTTGACACACTATTTTACTAAATTGGCTCTAACTCTTTGCTCGGGTATCGGATTTGGGATGATCTTATATTGTTGGAAAGTTGATTGAGTTTTCTACGTATTAGTATGCTCAAAACTGAAAAATACTGAGTATTTTAAAAAAATAATATAGGATAACCCAGGTACTGAGGGTTACTTTAAATTAGGGAAATATAGGGTATTACAATATCTTCCCCTTATGAACATTCATCCTCGAATGAGACTGATTAAGCAGAGAAACACTGATAGACTGAGCTTTCACACTGAATATGCATATCTGATGCACAGACACGAATGATTCTACTGACAGGCTGAGTTCTCATGATGAACATGCATATCTGATGCATGGGCACATAACTGAACTGATTCGTGCTTGCATGTTTGAATATACAACGGTAAAGAACACCAAGTTTATAACTGTAACTGAACATGGAACTGAGTAGAGCTAAGAAATACTGTTACCTTGAGTTGAATCTGAGTTTATAGAGAAGAGGTGAGGATACTTGGTCCGCATATCTTCTTCTGTTTCCCAAGTAGCTCCATCAATGGACTGATTCCGCCAAAGAACTTTGACCAAGGGAACTTCTTTGTTCCATAGTCTACAAATCTGATGATTGAGGATCTGAACTGGAACCTCTTCGAAAGATATATATTTTTGAGTGTCTATAACTTTAAAGGGAACTATGACTGTTGGGTCACCAACGCATTTCTTTTGCAAGGAGACGTGGAATACTGGGTGTACTGAAGCTAGATCTGAAGGCAACTCAAGATCATAAGCTACCTTTCTGAAATGACTGAGAATTCTATAAGGACCGACATATCGAGTACTGAGCTTTCCCTTCTTGCCTAACATCTTTACCCCCTTCATGGGAGAGATTTTCAAGAATACAAAATCAAATATCTCAAACTTGAGATCCTTTCTCCTCACAACAGCATAGGATTTCTGTCGGCTTTAGGCAGCCCTAAGCCTTTCTCTGATCAACTGAACCTTTTCTAAGGTATCAAATACTAAGTCAGGCCCTACTACTGTGGCCTTACCTACCTCGAACCAACCAATTGTAGAACTACATCTCCTACCATAAATAGCCTCAAATGGATCCTTCTGAATACTAGAATGATAACTGTTATTATATGTGAATTCGATCAAAGACAAGTGGTCATCCCAACTACCCTTAAAATCGACAGCGCAGGCTCTTAATATATCTTCTAGATTATGAATGGTCCTTTCTTCTTGACCATCTGTATGAGGATGGAAGGCTGTACTGAGGTGAACTCGGGTACCAAGACCTTTTTGGAATGCTTTCCAAAATAAGAGTTAAACTGGATACCTCTATCAAGGATGATAGATACTAGGACTCCGTGTTACCTGACCAAATCTGAGATATAGAGTTTTGCGTAGTCCTCGACTAAATAAAAAGAATGAACTAGCAAGAAATGAGCTGATTTGGTCATCCAAACTACGATAACCCAAATAGAATCATGCTGATGAAGAGTTCGAGGCAAACCCATCACAAAGTCTATGTTCACTTCCTCTCATTCCATGTGGGAATACTAAACTCCTATATGGACCTACTAGTCTTCTGATGCTCAAGCATAACCTGCTGACATGTAGAGCACTTAGCTACAAATTCTGCAATAGCCCTTTTCATCCCACTCCACCAATAAATCTCCCACAAATTGTGGTACATCTTAGTATCCCCTGGATGAATAGAGTATCGCGCGCCATACGCTTCTACAAGAATTCATTGCCGCAATTCATCCATACCTAGGACACATAAATGACCCTGGCAACGCAGTACACCATCTCCCCGTTGGGAGAAAACCTCTATTTTTTGATCTCTGACTGACTCTTTCAAGTTTACTAGAATGGGGTCTCTATCCTGCTTTTCCTTCACTTTGGAAACTAGAGATGATTCTGAACTATTTTTCCCCCATACACTTCCCTCTACTGAATAGACTAAGAGGACACCTAGTCGGGCAACTAAAATACCCAAACTTGCAAATTCATATAATTCCCTATAAATACTATTCTATTTTTCATGAATCTTATCATAATCATGGATTGAAAATGAAATTAACATCATAGATATGCGTACAATTAATTTCAAGCATTGCAATCATGAATCTATAACTTATAATTTAAAAAATGGTTCTTGGGCTTCATGGGTGAAATGAACCCATGAATGAACACCTAACATACCTAAATTGATGAGTTCTTGGAGTTCTTAGTGACTTTCTTGAGCTTTTTTCTTGATTTCATGAAAGCTAGGGTTTGGTAATTGAAAGAGAATGATTTCTTTCATGAGATAAGTGAGAAATTAATGAGATATTAGGATATTTAGGGCTTTAATCTCATGTTTAGGCTGATTAGAATGAGGGAAAAATACCTAAAAGCCCTTGGAATTTAAAACTCAAAAATTAACTGAAAATTCTTGATTTTCACCCTTGGTGCGACGCGACGCTACGTGTCATTGGAATTCGACAATTGTACATTGGAGGCTTGGCGCGACGTGGTGGGATCGCATTGCTTCACTGCATAAGACCTGGAAGCTCACCGCGACACGGGGTTATTGCATTGGCTAACTGGTTTTTGACAATTGCAATTTGGCATGCCTCCGCGATGCACTGAAGTGCCAGTTGGCACACTGTTTTATTAAAATGGCTCTAAATCTTTGCCCGATCATCTTATTTGGGAGGATCTTATATCGTTGGAAAGTTGACTGAATTTCCTATGCATTGGTATGCTCAAAACAAAAAAATATGGAATATTTTAAAAATAAATAAATAGGATAACCCATGTACTGAGGGTTACTTTAAGTTAGGGAAATACAGGGTATTACAATATCTCCCTCTTGGGAATATTCATCATTGAATGAGACTGATTAAGCTGAGAAATGCTGATAGACTAAGCTTACACACTGAACATGCATATCTGATACACAAAATACATGACCGAAGCTACTGACAAGTTGAGTTATCATATTGAACATACATATCTGATACATAGGTACATAATTGAACTGATTCGTGAATGCATGATTAGATATGCAACGGTAAATAATACCAAGTTTATAACTGTTACTAAGCATAGAACTATGTAGAGCTAAGAATGACTATTATCATGAGCTGAATCTGAGTTTTCAGAGAAGAACTTTGACCAAGGAAACTTATTTGTTCCTCAGTCAACAAATCTGACGATCGAGGATCTAAACTGGAATCTCTTTGAAATAGAGATCATTCTAAATGTCTATGCCCTCTAAGGGAACTATGACTGGTGGGTCACCAATGCATTTCTTTAGCAAAAAGACATGGAATACTGGGTGTACTGAAGCTAGATCTGAAGGCAACTCGAGCTCATAAGCTACCTTTCTGAAATGACTGAGAATTATGTAAGGACTGACATATTATGGAATAAGCTTTCCCTTCTTGCCAAACCTTTTTACCCCCTTCATGGGAGAGATTTTCAATAACACAAAATCATTGTTCTCAAACTCGAGATCCTTTCTCCTTACAACTGCATACGATTTCTGTCGGCTCTGGGTAGCCCTATACCTTACTCTGATCAACTAAACCTTTTCTAAGGCATCAAACACTAAGTCAGGCCCTACTACTGTGGACTCACTTACCTCGAATAACCCAATGGTATATCTACATCTCCTACTACAAATATCCTCAAACAGAGCCATTCGAATACTAGAATGATAGCTGTTATTATATGCAAATTTGATCAATGGCAAGTTGTCATCCCAACTACCCTTAAAATTGACAACGTAGTCTCTTAACATATCTTCTATAGTCTAAATAGTACTTTTTTCTTAACCATCTGTATGAGGGTGAAAGGCTGTATTGAGGTGAACTCGGGTACCAAAACCTCTTGGAATGCTTTCCAAAATAAGAGTTAAACTGGGTACCTCTATCTGATATGATAGACACTAGGATTCTGTGTAACCTGACCAAATCTCTGATATAGAGTTTGGTGTAGTCCTCGGCTAAATAAAAAGTATGAACTGGCAAGAAATGAGCTAATTTGGTCATCCTATCTATGATAACCCAAATAGAATTATGCTGATGACGAGTAAGAGGCAAACCCATCACAAAGTCCATGTTCACTTTCTCCCATTTCTATATGGGAATACTTAACTCTTGCATGGACCCACTGGGCTTCTGATGCCCAATCATAACCTGCTGAACACTTAGCTACAAACTCTGCAATATACTTCTTCATCCTTCTCTACCAATAGATCTCCTACAAATTACTGTACATCTTAGTGGCCCCTGGATGAATAGATTATTGCACACCATGCACTTCAGCAAGAATTCATTGCCTCAAGTCATCCACAGATGGAACACATAAATGACCCTCATAATGCTACACACCATCTCCCTTTTTGGAGAAAACCTCTACTTTTTGATCTTTGACTGACTCTTCCAACTTCACTAGATTGGGTCTCTATCCTATTTTTCCTTCACTTTGGAAACTAGAGAAGATTCTAAACTATTCTGCACCCATACACTGCACTCTGTTGAATCGACTAAGCGGACACCGAGTCGGGAACAAAAATACCCAAACTTGCAAATTCATATAATTCCCTATAAATACTATTCTATTTATCATAAATTTTATCATAATCATGGATTGAAAACCAAATTAACATCATAGATATGCGTACAATCAATTTTAAGCATTGGAATCCTGAATCTATTACTTATAATTTATAAAGAGGTTCTTGGGCTTCATGGGTGAAAGGAACCCATGAATGAACACCTAACATGCCTGAATTGATGAGTTCTTGGAGTTCTTAGTGAGTTTCTTAAGGTTTGTTCTTGATTTCTTGGGAGCTAGGGTTTGCTAATTGAGAGAGAATGATTTATTTCTTAAGATAAGTGAGCAATTAATGAGATATTAGGATATTTAGCGCTTTATTCCCGTGTGTAGGCTGATGACATGAGGGAAAAGACCTTAAAGCCCTTGGAATTTAAAACTTGGAATTAACTAAAAATTCTCAATTTTCACCCTTGGCGCGACGCGGCGCTATCACGCTGTGTCACTGGAATTCGACAATTGTGAAGTGAAGGCTTGGCGTGATGCGGTAGGATTGTATTACTTTACTACATGAGTCCTAGAAGCTCACCGCAATGCGGGTTTATCACATTGGCTCACTGGTTTTTGACAATTGCCATTTGCCATTCCTCCGCGACACGCTGAAGTGCTAGTTGGCATACTATTTTACTAAAATAACTCTAACTCCTTTCCCAGGTATTGGATTTAGGAGGATCTTATATCGTTGGAAAGCTGACTGAATTTCCTACGCATTGGTAAGCTCAAAACTGTAAAATATTGAGTATTTTAAAAAAAATTATATAGGATAACTCATGTACTGAGGATTACTTTAAGTTAGGGAAATACAGGATATTACAATATCTCCCCCTTGGGAACATTCATCCATGAATGAGACTGATTAAGATGAGAAATACTGATAGACAGAGCTTACACACTAAACATGCATATTTGATGCACAGAATACATGACTGAAGCTACTGACAAGCTGAGTTCTCATGCTGAACATGCATATCTGATGCATGGGTACATAAGTGAACTGATTCGTTAATGCATAATTTGTTATGCAACGGTAAAAAACACCAAGTTTATAACTATAACTGAACATAGAACTTAGTAGAGCTAAGAAAGACTGTTGCCTTGAGCTGAATCTGAGTTTGTATAAAAGAGGTAAGAATACTTGGCCCGTATATCTGCTTCTGCTTCCCAACTAGCTCCCTCAATGGACTGATTCCACCAAAGAACTTTGACCATTGGAAATTCTTTGTTCCTCAGTCAGCGAATCTGACGATCGAGGATCTAAACTGGAATCTCTTCAAAAGAGATATCATTCTGAATGTCTATGCCCTCTAAGGGAACTATGACTTCTGGGTCACCAATGCATTTCTTTAGCAAGTAGATGTGGAATACTAGGTGTACTGAATCTAGATATGAAGGCAACTTGATCTCATAAGCTACCTTTCCTAAATGACTGAGAATTCTGTAAGGACTGACATATCAGGGACTGATCTTTCCCTTCTTGCCGAACCTTTTTACCCCCATCATGGGAGGGATTTTCAAGAACATAAAATCACCGATCTCAAACTCGAAATCCTTTCTCCTCACAACTGCATACAATTTCTGTCGAATTTGGGCAGCCCTAAGCCTTTCTCTGATCAACTGAACCTTCTCTAAGGCATCAAACACTAAGTCAGACCCTACTACTTTGGCCTCACCTACCTTGAACTAACTAATTAGAGATCTACATCTCCTACCATAAAGATCCTAAAACTGAGCCATCTTAATACTAGAATGATAGTTGTTATTGTATGCGAATTCGATCAAACACAAGTGGTCATCCCAACTACCCTTAAAATCAACAACACAGGCTCTTAGCATATCTTCTAGAGTCTGAATTATCCTTTCTTCTTGACCATTTTTTTGAGGGTGGAAGGCTGTACTGAGGTGAACACGGGTACCAAGACCTTTTTGGAATGCTTGCCAGAAATGAGAGTTAAACTGGGTACCTCTATCAGAGATGATAGACACTGGGACTCTGTGTAACCTGACCAAATCTTTGATATAGAGTTTGGGGTAGTCCTCAACTAAATAGAAAGTATTAACAGGCAATAAATAGGCTGATTTAGCCATCCTATATACAATAACCCAAATGGAATCATGCTGATGATGAGTACGAGGAAAACCCATCATAAAGTCTATGTTCACTTACTCCCATTTCCATGTGGGAATAATGAACTACTGTATGGACCTACTAGGCTTCTGATGCTCAATTGTAACCTGCTGAAACTTAGATCACTTGGCTACAAACTCTGCAATATCCTTCTTCATCCCACTCCACCAATAGATGTCCCATAAATCACGGTACGTCTTAGTGCCCCTGGATGAATAGAGTATCGTGCATCATGCGCTTCTGTAAGAATTTGTTTGCTCTAGTCATCCACACTTGTTACACATAAAAAACCCTGGTAACGTAACACACCATCTCTCTCGGGGAGAAAACCTCTACCTTTTTATCTCTGACTGTCTCTTTCAAGTTCACTAGAATAGGGTCTCTATCCTGCTTTTCCTTTACTTTAGAAACTAGAGATGATTCTGAACTATTCTGCACCCATACACTGCCCTCTGCTGAATCGACTAAGCAGACACCTAGTCGGGCAACTAAAATACCCAAACTTGTAAATTCATATAATTCCTTATAAATACTATTCTATTTTTCATGAATCTTATCATAATCATGGATTGAAAACAAAATTAACATCATAGATATGCGTATAATCAATTTCAAGCATTGGAATCATAAATCTATAACTTGTAATTTTAAAAAGAGGTTCTTGGGCTTCATGGGTGAAATAAACCCATGAATAAACATCTAACATACCTGAATTGGTGAGTTCTTAGAGTTCTAAGTGACTTTCTTGAGCTTTGTTCTTGATTTCTTGAGAACTAGGGTTTGCTAATTGAGAGATAATGATTTTTTTCTTGAGATAAGTAAGCAATTAATAAGATATTAAGTTATTTAGGGCTTTAATCATGTGTTTAGGTTGACTAAAAATAAGGAAAAAGATTTAAAAGCCCTTATAATTTAAAACTCGGAATTAACTGAAAATTCTAGATTTTCTCCCTTGGCGCGACGCAGCGCTATCGCGCCGTGTCATTGGAATTTGACAATTTTAAACTGGAGGCTTGGCGTGATATGGTGGGATTGCGGTGCTTTACTGCATGAGACCTGAAAGCTCAGCGCAATGCGGAGTTATTTCTTTGGCTCACTGGTTTTTGACAATTAAGATTTTGTATGCCTCCGTGAAGTGCTGAAGTGCCAGTTGGCACACTATTTTACAAAAAAGTCTCTAACTCCTTGCCTGGGTATCGGATTTGGGGGGATCTTATATTGTTGGAAAGATGAGTGAATTTCCTATGCATTGGTAAGTTCAAAACTGAAAAATACTAAGTATTTTACAAAATTTATATAGGATAGCCCATGTACCGAGGGTTACTTTAATTTAGGAAAATACGGGGTGTTACAATATCTCCCCCTTGGGAACATTCATCCTCGAATGAAACTGATTAAACTGATAAACATTGATAGACTGAGATTACACACTGAACATGCATATCTGATGCACGGAATACAGACTGAAGCTACTGACAAGCTGAGTTCTCATACTGAACATGCATATCTGATGCATGGGTATATAACTTAACTAATTTGTGAATGCATGATTGGATATTCAATGGTAAAGAATACCAAGTTTATAACTATTACTGAACATAGAACAAAGTCGAGCTAAGAAGGACTGTTACCTTGACCTGAATCTTAGTTTGTAGAGAAGAGGTGAGGATACTTGGTCCACATATCTGCTACTTCTTCCCAAGTAGCTCCCTCAATGGACTGATTCCGCCAAAGAACTTTGACCAAGGGAACTTATTTGTTCGTCAGTCTATGAATCTGACGATCGAAGATCTGAATTGGAACCTCTTCGAAAGAGATATCATTCTGAATGTCTACACCCTCTAAGGGAACTAGGACAGCTGGGTCACCAATGCATTTCTTTAGAAAGAAGATGTGGATTACTGGGTATACTGAAGCTAGATATGAAGGAAACTTGAGCTTATAAGCTACCTTTCTGAAATGATTGAGAATTCTGTAAGGACCGATATATTAGGGATTGAGCTCTTTCTTGGTGAACCTCTTTACCCACTTCATGGGAGAGATTTTCAAGAACACCTAATCCCCGATCTTAAACTCGAGATCCTTTCTCCTCACAACTTTATACAATTTTTGTCGGCTCTTGGAAGCCCTAAGCCTTTCTCTGATCAGCTGAATCATCTCTAAGGCATAAAACACTAATTCAGGACCAATTACTGCAGTCTTATGTACCTTGAACCAACCAATTAGAGATCTGCATCTCCTATCATAAAGAGCCTTAAACGGAGCCATCTGAATACTAGAATAATTTCAGTTATTGTATGCGAATTCGATCAAAGGCAAGTGGTCATCCCAATTACCCTTAAAATTGACAATGCCTCTTAACATATCTTCTAGAGTCTAAATGGTCCTTTCTTCTCGACCATATGTCTGAGGGTAGAAGGCTGTACTGAGGTGAACTTGGGTACCAAGACCCTTTTAGAATGCTTTCTAGAAATGAGAGGTAAACTGGGTACCTCTATCTGAGATGATAGATACTGGGACTCTGTGTAACCTAACTAAATCTATGATATAGAGTTTGGCGTAGTCCTCGGCTGAATAGGAAGTAAGAACTGGCAAGAAATGAGCTGATTTGGTCATCCTGTCTAGGATAACCATAATGGAATCATGCTGATAACGAGTACGAGGAAAACTTGTCACAAAGTCCATATTAACTTCCTCCCATTACCATATGGTAATACTGAACTCCTGCATGGACCCACTAGACTTCTGATGCTCAATCGTAACCTGCTGACATGTAGGGCACTTAGCTACAAACTCTTCAATATCCCTCTTTATCTCACTCCACCAATAGATCTCCCGCAAATTATGGTATATCTTAGTGGCTTCTGGATAAATAGAGTATCACGCACTATGTGCTTCTGCAAGAATTCATTTCCTCAAGTCATTCACTCCTGGCACACATAAACGACCATCACAACGCAACACACCATCTACCTCTTGGGAGAAAACCTCTACTTTTTAATCTCTGACTGACTCTTTCAACTTCACTAGACTGGGGTCTCTATCATTCTTTTCCTTCACTTCAAAAACTAGAGATGATTCTGAACTATTATGCACCCATACACTGGCCTCTGCTGAATCGACTAAGCGGACACCTAGTCGGGCAACTAAAATACCCAATCTTGCAAATTCATATAATTCCTTATAAATACTATTCTATTTTTCATGAATTTAATCATAATCATGGATTGAAAATCAAATTAACATCATAGATATACATACAATCAATTCAAGCATTGGAATCATGAATCTATTACTTGTAGTTGAAAAAGAGGTTCTTAGGCCTCTTGGGTGAAAGGTACTCATGAATGAACACCTAACATACCTGAATTGATAAGTTCTTAGAGTTCTTAGTGAGTTTCTTGAGGTTAGTTCTTGATTTATTGAGAGCTAGGGTATGCTAATTGAGAGAGAATGATTTCTTTCTTGAGATAACTGAGCAATTAATGAGATATTAGGCTATTTAGGGCTTTAATCCCGAGTTTAGGCTGACTAAAATATAGGAAAAGACCTAAAAGCCCTTCAAATTTAAAACTTGGAATTCAAAAATTGTAAAATAGAGGCTTGGCGTGATACGGTGGGATCTCATTGCTTCAACGCATGAGACTTGGAATCTCACCACGACGCGGGGTTATCGCGTTGGCTCACTGGTTTTTGACAAGTGCCATTTAGCATGCCTCCGCAACACGCTGAAGTGCCAGTCGGCATACTGCTTTACTAAACTAGCTCTAACTCTTCGCCCGAGTATCTTATTTGGGAGGATCTTATATCGTTGGAAAGCTGACTGACTTTCCTACACATTGATAACCTCAAAACTGAAAAATACTGAGTATTTTAAAAAAATTAACTAGGATAACCTATGTACTGAGGGTTACTTTCAATTAGGGAAATACAAGGTATTGCAATATCTCCCCTTGGGAACATTAATCCTCGAATGAGACTGATTAAGCTAAGAAACACTGATAGACTGAGCTTACACACTGAACATGCATATTTGATACACAGAATACATGACTGAAGCTACTGACAGCCTGGGTTCTCATGCTGAACATGCATATCTGATGCATGGGTACATAACTGAATTGATTCGTGAATGCAAGATTGGATATGCAACGGTAAAGAACTACATGTTTATAACTGTAACTGATCATGGAACTGAGTAGAGCTAAGGTAGACTATTACCTTGAGCTGAATCTGAGTTTATAGAGTAGAAGTGAGGATACTTGGTTTGCATATCTACTTCTGCTTCCCACGTAGCTCCCTCATTGGATTGATTCCGGCAAAAAACTTTGACCAATGGAACTTCTTTGTTCCTCAGTTTGTGAATTTGACAATCGAGGATCTGTACTGGAACCTCTTCGCAAAAGATATCATTTTGAATGTCTATGCCTTCAAAGGGAACTATGACTGCTAGGTCACCAATGCATTTCTTTATCTAGGAGACGTGGATTACTTGGTGTACTGAAGCTAGATCTAAAGGCAACTCAAGTTAATAACCTACCTTTCCGAAATGACTGAGAATTCTATAAGGACCGACATATCAGGGACTAAGTTTCCCTTCTTGCCAAACCTCTTTAGCCCCTTCATGGGAGAGATTTTCAAGAACACAAAATCACCGATCTCAAATTCGAGATCGTTTCTCCTCACAACTGTATCCGATTTTTATCGGCTTTGGGTAGCCCTAAGCCTTTCTCTGATCAACTAAACCTTCTCTAAGGCATCAAACACTAAGTCAGGCCCTACTAATGTGGCCTCACCTACCTCGAACCAACCAATTAGAGATCTGCATCTCCTACAATAAAAAGCCTCAAACGGAGACATCTGAATACTAGAATTATTGTATGTGAATTCGATCAAAGGCAAATAGTCATCCCAACTACCCTTAAAATCGACAATGCAGGCTATTAACATATCTTCTAGAGTTTGAAATTTCCTTTCTTCTTAACCATCTTTCTGAGGGTGGAAGGCTGTACTGAGGTAAACTCGGATACCAAGATCCTTTTAGAATGCTTTCTAGAAATGAGAGGTAAAATGGGTACCTATATCTGAGATGATATACACTGGGACTCAGTGTAACCTAACCAAATCTCTGATATAGAGTTTGTCATAGTCCTCGGCTGAATAGTTAGAATAAAGTGGCAAGAAATGAGTTAATTTGGTAATTTTGTCTATGATAACCCAAATGGAATCATGCTTATGATGAGTACGAGGAAAACCTGTCAGAAAGTCCATGTTCACTTCCTCCTATTACCAAGTGGGAATACTAAACTCCTGTATGGACCCACTAGGATTCTAATGCTCAATCGTAACCTGCTGACATGTAGAGTATTTAGCTATTAACTATGCAATATCCCTCTACATCCAACTCCACTAATAGATCTCCCATAAAGAGCGGTACATCTTAATGACTTATGGATGAATAGAGTATCGTGCACCATGCATTTCTACAAGAAGTTATTTCCTCAAGTCATTCATACATGGCACACATAAATGACCCTCGCAACGCAATACACCATCTCTCCCTTGGGAGAAAACCTCTACTCTTTGATCTCTGACTGACTCTTTCAACTTCACTAGACTGGGGTCTCAATCCTGCTTTTCCTTCACTTCAGAAACTAGAGATGATTCCAAACTATTCTGTACCCATACACAACCCTCTACTGAATCTACTAAGCGGACACCTAGTCGGGCAACTAAAATACCCAAACTTGTAAATTCATATAATTCCCTATAAATACTATTCTATTTTTAATAAATCTTATCATAATCATGGATTGAAAACTAAATTAACATCATCGATATGCGTATAATTAATTTCAAGCATTGGAATCATGAATTTATAACTTGTAATTTAAAAAGAGGTTCTTGGGCTTTTTGGGTGAAAGAAACCCATGAATGAACACCTAACATACCTGAATTGATGAGTTCTTGGAGTTCTTAGTGAGTTTCTTGAGGTTTGTTCTTGATTTCTTGAGAGCTAGGGTTTGCTAATTGACAGATAATGATTTCTTTCTTGGGATAAGTGAGCAATTAATCAGATATTAGGCTATTTAGGGCTTTAATCCCATGTTTAGGCTGACTGGAAAAAGGGAAAAGACCTAAAAACCCTTTGAATTTAATACTCAGAATTAACTGAAAATTCCCAATTTTCACCCTTGGTGCGATGTGGCGCAATCGCGCCGTGTCACTGGAATTCGACAATTGTGAAATAGAGGCTTGGCGCGATGCGGTGGGATCGCGTTGCTTCACTGCATGAGACTTGGAAGATCATCATGATGCGAGATTATCGTGTTGGCTCACTGGTTTTTGACAATTGCCATTTTTCATACCACGCGAAACGCTGAAGTGCCAGTTGGTACACTATTTTACTAAAATGGCTCTAACTCTTCGCCCGGGTATCAAATTTGGGAGAATCTTATATTGTTGGAAAGATGACTAAATTTCCTATGCATTGGTAAGCTCAAAACTAAAAAATACTGAGTATTTTAAAATAATTATATAGTATAACCCATGTACTGAGGGTTACTTTAAATTAGGGAAATACAGGGTATTATAATATCTCCCTTTTGGGAACATTCATCCTCGAATGAGACTTATTAAGATGAGAAACACTGATAGACTGAGCTTACACACTGAACATGCATATTTGATGCACAGAATACATGACTGAATCTACTGACAAGCTAAGTTCTCATGTTGAACATGTATATCTGATGCATAGGTACATAACTGAACTGATTCGTTAATGCATGATTGGATATGCAACAGTAAAGAACTACATGTTTATAACTGTAACTAAATATGGAACTGAGTAGAGCTAAGGTAGACTATTACCTTGAGCTGAATCTGAGTTTATAGAGTAGAAGTGAGGATACTTGGTTTGCATATCTTCTTCTGCTTCCCAAGTAGCTCCCTCAATGGATTGATTCTGGCAAAGAACTTTGACCAGGGGAACTTCTTTGTTTCTCAGTTTGCGAATTTGACAATCGAGGATCTGAACTGGAACCTCTTCGCAAGAGATATCATTCTGAATGTCTACGCCTTCAAAGGGAACTATGAATGCAGGGTTACCAATGTATTTCTTTAGCAAGGAGACCTGGATTACTGGGCTAACTAAAGTTAGATCTGAAGGCAACTCAAGCTTATAATCTACCTTTCCGAAACGACTGAGAGTTCTATAAGGACCGACATATCGGGGACTGATCTTTCCCTTCTTGCCGAACCTCTTTACTCCCTTCATGGGATAGATTTTTAAGAACACAAAATCACCGATCTCAAATTTTAGATCCTTTTTCCTCACAACTGCATACGATTTCTGTCGGCTCTGGAAAGCCCTAAGCCTTTCTCTGATCAGCTGAACCTTTTCTAAGGTTTCAAACACTAAGTCAGGCCCTACTACTGCGGCCTCACCTACCTCGAACCAACCAATTGGAGATCTGCATCTCCTAGTATAAAGAGCCTAAAACGGATCCATCTGAATACTAGATTGATAGCTATTATTGTATTAGAATTTGATCAAAGGCAAGTGGTCATCCCAACTACCCTTAAAATCTATAACGCAGGTTCTAAACATACCTTTTAGTATCTGAATGGTCCTTTTTTCTTAAGCATCTGTCTGAGGGTGAAAGGATGTACTGAGGTGAACTCAGGTACCAAGACCCTTTTTGAATGTTTTCAAGAAATAAAAGGTAAACTGGAAACCTATATCTGAGATGATAGACACTAGAACTCTGTGTAACCTGACCAACTCTCTGATATAGAATTTGGCATAGTCCTCGGCTGAATAGGATGTATGAACTGGTAAAAAATGAGCTGATTTGGTCATCCTATCTATGATAACACAAATGGAATCATGATGACGACGAGTACGAGACAAACCCATCACAAAGAACTTATTCACTTTCTCCTATTTCCATGTGGGAATAATAAACTCCTGAATAGATCCACTAGGCTTCTAATGCTCAATCATAACTCGTTGACATGTAGAGCACTTAAATAAAAACTCTACAAATCTCTCTTCATCTCACTCCACTAATAGATCTCCCATAAATTATGGTACATCTTAGTGGCCCCTAATGCAAGAATTTGTTTGCTCTAGTCGTCCACACCTGTTACACATAAATGACCCTGGCAACGTAACACCCCATCTTCCCCTGGGAGAAAACCTCTACTTTTTTATCTCTGACTGTCTCTTTCAAGTTCACTAGACTGGGGTCTCTATCCTTCTTTTTCTTTATTTCAAAAACTAGATATGATTCTGAACTATTCTGCACCCATACACTGCCCTCTACTGAATCGACTAAGCAGACACCTAGTCGGGTAACTAAAATACCCAAACTTGTAAATTCATATAATTCCTTATAAATACTATTCTATTTTTCATGAATCTTATCATAATCATGGATTGAAAACCAAATTAACATCATAGATATGCGTACAATCAATTTCAAGCATTGAAATCATGAATCTATAACTTGTAATTTAAAAAGAGGTTCTTGGGCTTCATGGGTGAAATAAACCCATGAATAAACATCTCACATACCTGAATTAATATGTTCTTGGAGTTCTAAGTGACTTTCTTGAGCTTTTTTCTTGATTTCTTGAGAGCTAGGGTTTGCTAATTGAGAGAGAATGATTTCTTTCTTGAGATAAGTGAGCAATTAATGAGATATTAGGCTATTTAGGGCCTTAATCCCGTTTTTAGGATGACTGGAATAAGAGTTAAAGACCTAAAATACCTTTGAATTTAAAACTCAGAATTAATTGAAAATTCCCAATTTTTACCCTTAGCGTGACGCGGCTCTATCGTGGCGTGTCACTGGAATTTGACAATTGTTAACTGGAGGCTTGGCGCGATGGGATGAGTTCACATTAATTCACTGCATGAGACCTAGAATCTAACCGCGATGCGGGGTTATCACGTTGGCTCACTGGTTTTTGACAATTGCCATTTGGCATGCCTTTGCGACACGCTGAAGTGCTAGTTGGCATACTGTTTTACTAAAATGGCTCTAACTCCTTGCTCGGGTATCAGATTTGGGAGGATCTTATATCATTGGAAAGATGATTGAATTTCCTACACATTGGTGAGCTCAAAACTGAAAAATACCGAGTATTTTAAAAAAAATTATACAGGATAACCCATGTACTGAGGGTTACTTTAAGTTAGGAAAATATGGGGTATTACAAAAGGTTTCGGATGAAAGTTTTGATTGTTCTATTGAGTCCGAAATGTCCAATTTTGTATGAATCATAGTTTGTTTTGGAGCGTAAGGTTTTGAACAAATCATGAGCACCCGATTGAAGTCCATTTTTGGATCTAGTAAAATCTGATATGACTGCCTAAGAAATCATGGAGATGCTTTTTCTCCCATGATAAGGTTAAGTGGCCTTGGAGATGTAGCTAATGGGTTGATTTACTGTTAAGGGGGTTGCTTAAGCAGACCCTGGTTTAGCATAAGGATGGCTGCTTTACTGGTACCTACGCATAGTATGCCATAATGCTTTAGCAGTTGAGATGCCATTTTAGCGCCGAGGTGACCTCTTTAGCGAAACCTGGGGGATTTTCAATCCTTTTTCTTCCCCTGATTTTCCACCGTTTTTTTAACCATTTTCAGATCTTAAAGAGAGGAAAAAATACGTCATCATTCATTGAAGCTAAAGTAATCTAGCCTAACACTCCTTGTATATTTCCCATTAATTTTCCCATCATTTTCCATCCGATTTATTGTAAATTCTTAGAAATTAGATATTGAAACCCCTAAACTTTGGGGGCTGGTTTGGTCTCCAATTCTTGCACCACCTGTGCTCAATTTTTGAGCATACATTTCTTGTTCTTTGAGGGACCTCGTGATGGATTCAATTTTGGATTTCATTTGTGGGCCCTATAGGCCTGTTCTTGATCCAAATTTTGACGTAACCCTTAATATAGCAAAATGGATTTTGTTTTACTACTTATGACATATAGATTACTATTTTTATAGTGTGACGGCATTTCAGGATCATAGAGCAAAGACCGACAATTTATGGATGATTAAAGGATTTGGGATTTGGCATCGAGGTTGGATTTTGTCTACTCTTTTTCATGAGATAATGAATTATACATATTACATGTTAGGTAAGAATTATAGGGTATGATTATAGGTAGATTACCATGACTTAACCTTAATTATGAGTTCAGGAATAGAAGGGTGAATCGACCCTTAAGATGAAATACATCTTAAGCTTCTAAAATCCTATTACCATAGATTACTAGCATGTTAGATATAACATAGGGTAATAGCCTATTTAGTATAGGATTTTCCACTTGACTCGGTGATTTATCATAGTTTCCCTAATTATGGTATTGTGGTTACGTTGTATATATATTATTGTGAGTAATTTATCCTTGTAAAGGACATGGCCATAGTCTATGGACATTTATATTCTTATAATTGTATTTTTTGGATAGTTGTGATGACATTCATAGATTCGGTACATTCATGATTACTTAATCGTACGATTCCAACTAAAACATAGTATTACTCCTATTTTCCTAAAAAGGTATTTATTCTCACTTTTTACTTTTAAAATGAATTCATTCATAATGGGAATCATACCACAATAATGAATGATTTATGAGCTTTGGAACTAAAATGATGCTTTAGAGATTTTACCGAGATAGATTTTGGTCCATGATTTTATCACTATTATTTACTCCGATCTAAAAAAATTTCAAACCTTTCCACACTTTTATAATGATTTAGTCTTAGCATTGACCTTGTGAAACAGATTTACCTACACTCTTTTAGCCACGATATAAGTCCTTGCATTTATCATATATAGGCATCTCCCCGATATATGATGGAGTAGATTGGTGATGATTATGATGATTATTAGAAATCCTGGATTGGGACCAGGTTGGTGTATATGGGTATCCCCAAACCCCCTAGGGAACCCTTCATACGTGAGCCATCGTTCTAGAGAAGAGAGGCCCCCGTCGATCCTGCCTTTGCAGGCCATCGAGCTGAAAGAGGTGTATATTCTAGGTTACTCTATGTCACTTGAATCGATTATAGTATCATGGATTTACTTGCATTCATTCTTGAATGCACATTACCTATTACTAGTACATTATTTGATTTCTATATCTATCAGCCTTATGGGGGGTTACATAGTGTGGGTTATGAGTGTTGCTTGTCGTGTGTTGTGTGCTAATTGATCCTTTTGGGTTATAGAGCCTAATTTAGGTATTGTTTGTCTGGACGAGTTGAGTTCGTTATTATTATTATTATTATTATTATAATTATAGTTAGTTCATAACAGGTTGATTATGGATTGATATAGGGATTCGAGGTATGATTCTGATTTCTTTCTCTTACGGTTATTTATTATGGACAATTATCTCATATTTAAACATTTTAATTAGGAACCCTGAGTATACCTGTACCAGCTCCTACTAATATTAGGATGCCTTGAGATGCGAGATTGACTACCTTAGGTTGTACCCTTTGAGTTAGTCTTGTACACCTATATATATAGACATACATATATCTAGATATGATATTACCTTATATCCCTCTCTTCCCTTGTTTCTTTAGATTGTATATGTACGTTTTGTCCCTTTATACTACTATGTATCCCTCTTCTACTCTTTATTTGTATATTGGCCAGTGATATATAATATAGTGCTTAGGTTTCTGAGTATGGTTAGAATAAGATAGTTCATCCGTATTGCCTCCTTAATCTTATTATGTTAGCTTCGTGGATATTTGGTTGTATTTTACAGTCCTTCCTACATGTTATTTATAGATACAATATCTTTGGATCTCAGTCGCCAGTTGCCTACTGAGTACCACATGTTGGTACTCATAATTTTGTAGCATGCAAATCATAATATGGGTTCTCACTGTTGTTGTATGCATTGTGCGAAGTAGCTATAGATCAGAGATTTAGGGTGAGCTCCTGGCGCTTGGAGTATTACTATTCTCCCTCTTATAGATTAGACAAATCTCTATTTTGTACTCAGAGATAGGTTATATCTATACATTCATTTAGTATTTTATTTTGTATTCTTTTTGTATCAAAAGATTTTGTACTGATTCCACCAGATTTTAGGACTATCTTATATATTTTAGTCTTTTATTATATTAATTTCTCATTTCTCCTTTTATTTCTCCTGATACTTCCTTACTAGCAATTCGAACTATGGGTTTGAATACCTACTAGTGGGTGGTAGTAGCTGCTATCATGACCTGAGAAATTGGGTCGTGACATAGGATTTATGATACAGTGTTCCTTTCAGCTCAGTTTGGGGCTACTTTTCAAATGGTGGTTGAGGTGGACAAGGAGTTCGAGCTTATATGTCATGAGGATTTTAGGAATCTAGAGGACAATAGGTCCCTCACTTTTTGTCAATCTAGTGTTACCTCATTTGGAGGTAGATGTAATACCTCGAGAGCACCCCCTGGACGTCACACGATAATCAAGTCAACGAATAGTCCCAAGATAACCCATGATATCTTTTCAGTGTAGAACTTACATAATTATGATGATTATCATATCAATAGAGCTAAAGATAAGCATTATCATAACTTAAAGTGAATCTTTAACTTGGAAATCATTGCACAAACTTTTTGAAATTAAGTTAAGCATTTACTATCAGACAAGCCTCTACTAATGACTAGAGAGCCACTGTGACAGACCCCAGCTGACCCAAACATAAAACTAAAATCAAATGGTTAAGTAATATCATCTATAATGGAAATCTGATAATCTGGGCGCTCAGACTATGAGGACTCGCCATAAGGAGAAATGCAAGTAATGATGCTGAAGTCAATCATGCTGCTATAAACGGGCACCAGAACCTACATTATAAGACAATGTAGCACACAGACGTATATGTGGATTAGTACTTCTTGAATGTACTGATCATGTGGGGGTGAATGCATAAGTAAAACAATACTGAATATATAAATATATATATATATATATAAGCTTTCAAACTATGCATGCTAAACCTAAATGACTCACCCTGGACTTGAGTAAAACTTAAGACTGCAAATCATAAACATAGAGTATTAAACATATGAATAAACTTAGTGAGCCATAATGCTTAGTTTCTTAAAATCTTTGCTTTTAATCTTGCTTATGGGAGATTCTTCTAACCAACAAAACCATGTGAGCTACCATCGAATCCAACATCTTATCCATGTTGGGGAGAATTTTCCTACCCTTACCATTAGAATAGAACCTGATCTTAGTGATCACTATACTTTACTTCATCCATATTGGTAAATATCTTAACCTACGTTGGCTCATAGTTTTTGGGAATTTAGGATACGCTCATCCAATTCCCATATCTGTGCTAAATACTACTCTTAAAGTTCATATATATATGCTCATACTTAGGAAACCCACCTTAGACTAGAACAAGGGTTTATATATTAAAAACCAGTTATGCTTCTCTTTGCTTAAATCATAATCAGAAGGAATAATTTGTGGATTTCAAGTCTTGTCATTAGATTAAAAGATCAAACTTTCTTGTAAATTTAGTTCTTATACTTAAGCCTTCAATCTCATAATTTCTTACATATAACTTGCAATACAATATTATGCTTAAAACTCAATTGGAAATCTTTAATCAATGTTTCAAATCAAACTCATGATATTCAATTCAAAATAGAGAATCTTCAAGTTGAAACATAAATAGATAAGAACATATATGCACTTTAATACTTCAATCTCATGATAATTTCATAAACTCAAGACAAGATAATTTGGGTATGAGCCCATATAACTTTAGCTTTAAAATAAGATTTGGGAACAAGGATGAAAGAATATCCTTGTTCATAAACTCTACATACCTTCAAGTTCTTTGCTTGGTGAAGTAGCCTTGACCTTAGATACTTAGGATATGATCTTGAGAAGAAACCCTTATATTGTTCTTGAGAATATAATGAGAGATTTTGTGTGGTTTAATCCATGGAAAAGAGGAGAAAAGTAATGCCCCTTGGGGTTAAATATCATAGGTTGGGAGTTATAAGGGGTAAAAGACGAAAAAGACCCTTAACTACTCAGAATTTACTCCCTAGTCATTATGAGTTGATCATATGACTCATATGAAAAGGTAAGACTAGGAACCATAAATCGTAAGATGGACAGAATCAAAAGAGGGTATACACTAATCAACTTACGAGCTCCACTTACAACTCATATCTTTATCATATGACCCTTAGCCCCCCAATCGTATCTTGGACATTATTTCAAGGAGTCTACACTGATGAACTTACGAGAAACCTTATATAACTCGTACCCTACTTGATGAATCCCAGGGTCAAGTTGTACCTACAATACATGGCCTACCATGTCATACTGCTTTGGATACAATTTCAACATACTACTTGTATAAGATGCATACAACTAAAGAGACGAGTCATATGATGGATAGAAAACTATTAGAGATGGGGTATTACAGAAGAGGTTCTTTAAATAGAGGTTTTCATCCTCACTAGAGAAGAACAATTCATATAGCCATTCAAGCATTTGATGGTAATCTGGAAATGACCTATCACGGCCTAATTTCATGAGTGATGATCGTATCTACTTTATTATACCAGTAGATAAGGCAGTCATCACCTAAAAATACAAGTAATGGGCTAATTACTGGAAGATTGAATAATGTCAAAAACATGAAAGTAAATGAATTACAACATAAGAATAAGAGCATAACTGAAGACAAAACAAAAGACGAGTAACAACATCCCACGACCTAGTAAAGTCGGTAGAAGAGCCTCTTTTAAAAGAATACATGTACTATCAAAGTCATGTATACAATATTATCAAAATGAAAGACCATCCAAAAATAAAAGATGGAGAAAAGATCAACTCTAGCTCCAAGAGCTCACCCTATATCCAAACTCTAACCAATGCTAACACAACATCAATGGCAGCATACAGTACTCGGATCTACACCAAAAAGGTACATGAGTATAGTATGAGTATCAAAGAAACATGTAATCAATAGACATCATCGGTTGACTAAGCTAAATCATAAATAAATACAATAAAATATGAGATAAAATCCTAAATTAAGGGAAAAGAGCAAACCTGGAATAATGATCCAAATAAAGAAAGTAACAACCAAAATAAATAATAGTACAGAGAACATAACTATCTCAAACATAACTAGGCCCCATAATCCTAGCAGACGCCAACAAAATAAATAACCCAGACTTAAACCAGTCCTAACCTCTCCTAAGTACAAGCCTAGAATGAGCCATAATATATCTAAATCTTACTTGGGGTCAAGAATGTCAATAGGATAGTGTACAAAGTCCTGTTGAGTTTACAAAGAGCTAATATTAACCTTGGCCTAAGGTGGGCCAAAGGGGCCCACTTCTAATCCCGAGAATCCATTGTAAGGAAAATTCGACCCCAAACTAGACTAGAGTATCAAATCCTACTACAATATATTTAATAAGCCTCATTTAATCCTAAGATAGTAATTTCACCGAAGGAAAGGGTAGTTAAGTCAACTACACCTAACTAGGACCGCTTAATCGACTAGATAATCCAAAACATACTAAAATACCTCTAATTCCTATTTTTCCACCCAAAAATATAATAATATTATATTGATACTATAATTAAGTGAAATATAATAGATAGGTAAGCGTAGCCTACCTAGACGTTGAAGAAAGCCCAATAAGGTCTGCTAAATTGGTAATTTTCCCTTTTTAGAAGCCTTCACACGATGACACGCTACCTAAATAGTAATATACACATTAATACGAGAATAATGATACCCATATTGTATTTCTATTGTTTGGATCTAAAATAAAGTCAAAATCTCATGTGGTCCACTTGCAAAATATCATGTGGGCCGCTTGTGGAATTACACTTTTGAATCATCAACATATCTCTCTACTCTCAAGTATCATTTATCCTTAAGAGTGGATAAATTATGAGATCAAATGATACCAAAATCAACCCAACAAGAATCTAGATATTTATGACTAAATTAGAGAATTTATCCAAGAATTAGACGGAAACTTATAAGGATTATGACGAGGAAATGATTATCCCAAGATTACTCTATGACCCCATAAAATTTCATTCATTTTATTTTTGACCTTCCCATGTTCATTATATAATTTTTTTAGTTGAATTATGTTTAGGGATGTTAAAAGGGTAATTTAGGAAAGTTTTTGAATTTTCAAATGGGGTTCGAGATCATTTTCCGACCCTGAGGCATGAGATTCCGCAATATGCCATGTCATAGAGGTTACCTTCTGTGATATTGGTGTGACACAGAGGATAACCTCCACGATAATGACATGTCATGACAGTGTGTAAATTTCATCGAGTTTTATTTTTTTCACTTGGGGTGCGGGACTTTTGATCTTTTTACCCCTTGTACCACCTTTAAATAGAAAATAAGCCTCTTTTCTTAAGTTTTCAAGGATCAAAATCATCCATTCTCTCTTAAAACTCAAAACCCAAGAAAGTTAAGGGTTTCACAGAAAATTCCTCATCCAAGACCAAAACTACAAATTGACTTCAATTTTTTGTGTATTCCAGCATGTTTCTCTTTTCTAAACTTGAATTTTACATTGTGTCATTAATTAAGTGGATTTCATATGATTTAAATTGTGGGTTTTGAAATTGGGTTGTGGGGTTTTGGTTGTAACTGATTGAATTACTTGTCTCATGTTTTGTATTGATTATTCATGCTTTAAATTGATGTTCTTGGAACTAAATTGATGCTTTGTTTAAATGGTTGGAATGGGGACATGGGTTTCCCCAAATTGGATAAATTTTGGCTTGGAATTGTATGAACCTCAACCCACTTTGTAAATTTGATTTTTATTATGGAAAATTGTATGGTTTAACTTGCTTTTGAACCCAATTCATTGTATTAATGGATAAATATATATAAAAATGGATTTGGATAGACTTGGTGGCTATGATTTGGATCTGTAACTTGATCTTGGGATTCAATGTGGTTATGTGGATTGGATTGACATGTTTAATTTATCTACCAAGAATATTGGTATGGCGATAGCATGTGGTAAATGCCTTTATGAATGACTCCTGGGTTAATGGACTAGTTTATGTGTAAATCATTTTAATTTAGGCTTAAAGAGGGTTGTGTAGCTCACTATGAAGGTGCATATGTAATACCTCATACATTTTCCTAGCTCAGTCGAGCTTCTAGTGTGTCAAGGGTTAGCTTTGAAAGTGTATAAATCTTGATGCATATGAAATTTTCCAGATTTAGACCCTTCCATGTGCAGATAATTGAATTAGCTTTCCATCGATACCAATTTTTCCTTAATCTGATACTTGGTTGGGAAGTTATGGCGATTTTAGTGAAAAAAGTACGACATTTCAACAAGCACCGCGTCGCGGTGAAGGAAAAAATTGCAATTGTCTGATTCTAGTGAAATACTGTGATTGGCTCACGTTGCGGTGAAGTTTTAGTTCTCATTCGTCCCTTTTCCAGTAGTTCACCATGATTAGCCTGTATCACGCTAAAATTCCTAATTGGACATTTATCGATCGCGGTGGAGTGCAAAAGAGCATTCGTTCTTTTCCAGTGGTACAACATGATTATGTCGCATCACACCAAAGGCCAAAATAGCAATCGTCTTTTTTTCCATGAAGACACCGCGATAGCGGCGCGACGAGGTGGGTGGCAAAGTTAGGAATTCCAATTCCGAGTAAAATTTTAAAAGGGCAATTTAGTCTTTTCCCAAGCCCCCAAATCGTGAATAACAGAGGATTAAACCTATTCTAAGCCAATTATGCTCACTTTTCATCAACTTTCTCTTAAAGAAACCCTAGAACATCAACCCTTCATCCCCAAGAAATCAAAATTCCACAATTCTTTTACCAAGATAGCTCAAAATTAATGATTTCCAATTCAAGAATATTCAAGAATCAATCTTTAAGAGCACAAACAGGAATTCTAGTTCAAGTTTCTTCATCTAGTCATCAATTAAGGTATGTGGGGTTTTTCAACAAAGATAATCCTTTCATACTTGTGCCCAAAATTAGTTTTTGAAGTAAATTTTATATGAATTTATATGAGTTTTGAATTAGGGTTATGTCCAATATTGCTATTAGCAAGATTATGAGATTTGAAGTGAATTATATGTTGAATTGCATGTCTACTTTCATATTTTCATGCGTATTGTAGAAATTACCAGATTTAGACTTAAATTACTAATATTTTCATTACTTAGCATGAGTTTTATGATGATTTGAGATGAAATAAATGTATGGGTTATCATCCCTAGTTTGAATGTTGTTATTTCAAGAAGATTATGGTTTTAAGAATCCCATGACTAGTTATATTTAGATTTTGGATAAAGATTTGATCTTTTAATCTCAGCTTAGATATGGAATCCACTTTATAGATTTAGCTACAGTTTACAGTAAACAAATTTAGTTTTAAAAGTGAATTTCCTACAGAATAATCATACATAATAAAGGGAGTAGTATTTAGAACCGAATTAGGTATGTTTACATGCCCCAGAACTGCGAGCCAACATAAGTACAGATTATCAGATTATTTCCATTTCTATATGGATGAAAGATACATATTTGATCACTTAGATTAGGTTATACTCCTTGTCAAGAGTATAACACCTCTCTCTAACGTGAGATTTTACCATAAGGTAACTAGACGTTGGACACTATGATAGCTCACATAGTGTATGTCGGTTAGAAAAACCTCCCTAATAGAAAAGAATATAGAATAATCGTAATAGAACATCTTTCAGAAACTAAGTGTAAAGGCTTACGATTTTATTCAGATATTGTTTTATATTAGTCATTACCTACTAGATTTCAAACATAAGATTTTAGATATAAAAGTGAGTCCTTTCTACACTTAGACAGTATGATTTAAAGATAAAGTACAAGTACAACTTTTAGAAACTAAATGTTATGAATCGTTAGATCTATGCAATATGTTTTGCTATTCATGATTATGATTTTTAATTTTCATATATTTTAGCTCATGTGAGTCATCTACATTTAGCATGCATTATTTTATAAATTTATAATAATATTGAGATATGATTTACTTGTGCATTCACCCCCATATACTCAGTACATTCAGCAGTCAAGGAGTGTAGGACTACCATGCTTATTGGGGACATAGATCTTGTTAGGTTGATAATTCATACCCAGCAGATTGAGGTAAAAAAGTTGAAGGTAAGAGAGAGAGAAATTAAGAAGGCTAGAACTGGGTAGTTTGAGTATGGCCAGACAAAGTTTGGAGGGGGAAATCATTCGTAGTTTTAGAATCATTCATCCATGCTAGAACCATCTTCAGCTAGTTCTCCCACTCTCAGAACTAGGCAAGAGCAGTGGGGTACGACTTCTATGTCCAGATCTTAGAATAGTGTGAGTAAAAAACCCATTTATCCTCCATGTGCTAAGTGTGGTAAGAATCATCTTGCTGAGTGCTTGTTGGGACATAAAGGTTGTTATGGTTGTCGTAAGTTAGGTCATGGAATCAAAGAGTGTCTTCACGTTAGACAGAGAAATAAAGATGTTCATCCCAGACTCAGGCTACTAGCGCACTAGCTCCTCTAGGTCGCCCAGTCCCTCTTCAGGGAGCATCATCCAGTACCAGTGGTGGTCAACGCCAGAATTGTTTTTATGCTTTACCATCCCTTTAGGATCAGGAGGATTAACTAGATGTTGTTACTGGTATGCTTCGTGTCTTTCATCTTGATGTTTATGTGTTGTTAGACCCTGGGTCAAATTTCTCTTATGTGACCCCCCTAGTTGCGGTAAATTTTGAAATAGGTACTGAAAGAATCCTTGAGCCCTTCTTGGTTCTACCCCAGTGGGTGAGTCAATTATGGCTAATCAAATCTATAGAAAGTGTCCTATCACTTTCCTTCATAAAATCATGTTAGCAGATTTAATAGAGTTTGATATGGTTGACTTTGACCACCTTATTCTTGGTATTTATTGGATCCATTTCAATTATGCATCCATAGATTGTCGCACCCGAATGGTGAAGTTTTAGTTTCCAGATGAACCAGTATTTGAGTGGGAAGGTAATTCAGTGTCTCCTAGGAGTCATTTCATATCCTTTATTAAAGACAGAAAGTTTATCTCAAAAGGGTGTATTTATCATCTTGTTCGAGTAAGAAATAACTAAGTCTGAGATTCCAGTAGTTCAGTCAGTTCATATATTTAATAAGTTTTTTGATATTTTTCCCAAAGATTTGCCAGCGGTACCTTCCGATAGGGAAATAGAATTCAGTGTAGACCTTCTTCCAGATACTCAGACCATCTCCATCCCTCCATATCATATGGCTCCAGCCAAGCTTAAACATTTAAAAGAGCATCTTAAAGATCTATTAGATAAAGATTTCATAAGGCTTAGTGTCTCTCTATGGGGCGCTCCCGTCCTATTCATTCAAAAGAAAGATGGTTCTTTGCGAATATACATTGACTTTCGTCAATTGAATAAAGTCACAGTCAAAAACAAATATCCTCTTCCTAGGATTAATGACTTATTCTACCAACTCTAAGGTGTAAGTTACTTCTCAAGATAGACCTTATATCCATCTATCATTATCTCAGAGTAAGGGAATGTGATATTTCAAAGATAGCTTTTAGAACCTATTATGGTCATTTCTAGTTTCTAGTTATGTCATTTGGTCTTACCAATGCCCTAACAGCCTTCATGGAATTGATGAACAGAGTGTTCAAACAGTATTTAGACATGTTTGTCATAGTCTTTATTGATGATATTCTTATCTATTCTCGTAGTGAGGATGATCATGTAGACCACCTTAGAATTGTGTTTCAAACTCTTAGGGATCACTAGTTGTTCATTAAATTTAGGAAATGTGAATTTTGGCTAAGATAAGTAGCTTTCCTTGATCATATTATTTCCAGTGATGGCATTAGAGTTGATCCCCAAAAGACAGAAGCAGTAAGAAACTGGCCTAGACCTATTTCTTCATTAGAAATTAGAAGTTTCTTATGTTTAGCTGGCTATTACAGATGTTTTTTTGAGGGTTTTTCTTATATTGCATTCCCTATGTATAGATTGACCAAGAATAAAGTTAAGTTTCAATGGTTAGATTTCTATGAGAATAGTTTTCAGGAGTTAAAGACTTGACTCACTTCAGCTCCAGTTTTAGCGCTAACTGTTGGTAAAGATTGGTTCATTGTATATTATGATGCCTCTAGAATTGATCTGGGTTGTGTTATGATACAGAGAGGTAAGGTTATAGCCTATGCCTCAAGACAACGTAATCCTCACGAAAAAAACTACCCTACCCATAACCTATGCCTCTAGAATTGATCTGGGTTGTGTTATAGTTCAGAATTTTCTCTAGTTTTTGAAGTGAAAGAAAAATAGAATAGGGATCTTAGTTTGGTCAAACTGAAGGGGGTAAGTTAAATACCAAAAGGTAGAGGTTTCTCCCAAGGGGGAGTTGGTGTGTTACGATACCAGAGTAGATTGTGTATGCCATATGTTGATGATTTGAGGCAGCATATTATGTTAGAAATGTATGGTACACGTTATTCCATTCATCTAGGATCCACCAATATGTAACACGACTTACGGTAAATCTAGTGGTGGAGTGGTATGAAGAGAGACAACGTATAATTTATAGCCAAGTATGCAACTTGTCAACAGGTTAAGGTACAACACCAAATACCTGGTGTCACTTTGCAGGAGTTTGGTATTCCCACTTGGAAGTGGGAAGTAGTGAATATGGATTTTGTGACTGGACTACCCCATTTGCATAAACAACATGATTCGATATGGGTTATTGTAGACAAATTGACCAAATCAGCTCATTTTTTGCTAGTTCACACATCTTACACAGCTAATGATTATGCTAAGTTGTATATTAGAGAGTTGGTTAGATTTCATGGAGTTCCCTTTTCCATCATCTCAGATAGGGGTACTCAGTTTACTTCTCAGTTTTGGAAAGCCTTTCAGAAGGGTCTTGGTACCCAAGTTCATTTCAATTCAGCTTTTCATCCATATATAGATGGTTAGGGAAAGAGGACCATTTAGACTTTAGAGCATATGTTGAGGGAATGTGCTCTTGATTTTAAAGGTAGTTGGGATGACCACTTGTCATTGATCGAGTTTGCCTACAATAACAGTTACCATTCTAGTATTTAGATGGCTCCATTTGACGCTTCTTATGGGTGAAGGTGTAGATCACCAGTTGGTTGGTTTAAAGTGGGTGAGGCTACTTTGATTGGACTAGATATAGTGTTTGAAGCCATGGAGAAATTTCAATTGATTTGAGATAAAGATTAAAAACAGCATAGAGTCATCAGAAATCTTATGCAGATGTAAGAAGGAGAGAACTCAAGTTTGAAGTAGATGATCTATTGTATTTGAAGGCTTCACCCATGAAGGGGGTGAAATGAGTTGGCAAATAGGGGAAGCTTAGACCCCAGTATGTAGGCCCCTATAGGATTTTGAGTCGTGTAAAGAAGGTAGCGTATGAGCTTTAGCTACCTGAATACTTGTCATCAGTTCACCCAGTGTTCTATGTGTCTTTATTAAAGAAGTGCATGGACGATTCAACTGTTGTAATCCCTCTAGAAAGAACACATATTCAGAATAACCTTTTATACGAAGAAGTTCCAGTAGATATTATTGATCATCAGATCTATAGACTAAGGAAGAAAGAAGTTCCCTTGGTCAAAGTTTTGTGGAGAAATCAGTCTGTTGAGGGTGCTACTTGGGAAGTAGAAGCATACATGCGTACCAAGTATCCTCACCTTTTCTCCACAAACTTAAATTCAGATGAACGTAACGGTCCTCTCGAATTCAGTTCTTTTCCAGTCTCAGATTCAGCTATATAGTTATCTTCATGTAAATTCATGCACTCGAAAATTAGTTCAGTCGCTCAGTATGTTTTAGATTCAGTCATGCAGTTTGTTTCAAGTTGTGTATGCCAACATATAGCCTTAGTTCCTCAATATCTTCAGTTTAATTAGTCTCATTCGAGGATGAATGTTCCCAAGGGGAAGATATTGTAATACCCTATACTTTTTCCTAGCCGAGTTTAGCCTTTAGTGTGTTAAAGGTTAGATGTTAAAGTGTATAACTCTTGATGCTTGTGAAAATTTTCATCTTTAGACCCCTCAATGTGTATATAATTGAATTAGGTTTCCAATGATACCAATTTTTCCTTAATCTGATACTTGATTAAGAAGTTATGGCGATTTTAGTGAAAACAGTAGGGCATTTCGACAGGCACCGCATCGAGGTAAAAGACAAAATTGCAATTGTCCGATTCCAGTGAAGCACTGTGATTAGCTTGTGTCACGGTGAAGTTCCAGTTCCCAATCTTCCCTTTTCCAGTAGCTCACCGTGATTAGCTATATAGCGCTAAAATTCCCAATTGGACAGTCACCGATCATGGTGGAGTGCAAAGTGACACTTATCCATTTCCAGTGGTGCAACGTGATTACGTCGCATCATGCCAAAGTCCAAAATAGCAGTCGTCCTTTTTCCAGTAAGCCACCGCGATAGCGGTGCGTCGCGGTGGGTGTCAAAGTCGGGATTTCCAGTTTTGAGTAAAATTTTAAAAGGGTAATTTAGTCTTTTCCCAAACCCCTAAATCATGAATAACAGAGGATTAAACCTATTCAAAGCCTATTATGCTCACTTTTTATCAACTTTCTCTTAAAGAAACCCTAGAACATCAACCCTTCATCCCCAAGAAATCCAAATTCCACCATTCTCTTTCCAAGATAGCTCAAAATTAAAGATTCCCAATTCAAGAATATTCAAGAATCAATCTTCAAGAGAATAAATAGGAATTCAAGTTCAAGTTTCTTCATCTAGTCATCAATTAAGGTATGTGGGGTTTCTCAACAAGGATAATCCTTTCATACTTGTGCCCAAAATTAGTTTTTGAAGTAAATTTTAGATGAATTTATATGAGTTTTGAATTAGGGTTATGCCCAATATTGCTATTTGCAAGATTATGAGATTTCAAGTGAATTAGATGTTGAATTACATGTCTACTTACGTATTTTCATGTGTATTATAGAAATTTCCAGATTTAGAATTAAATTATCAATATTTTCATTACTTATCATGAGTCTTATGATGATTTGATATGAAATAGATGCATGGGTTATTAGCCCTAGTTTAAATATTGTGATTTCAAAAAGATTATGCTTTTAAGAATCTCATGACTTGTTATATTCAGATTTTGAACAAAGATTTGATATTTTGATCTCAACTTAGATATGGAATCCACTTTACAGATCTAGCTACAGTTTATAGTAAATAGATTTAAAAGAGGTTTTCATTGTAAAACCTTATATTAGTTTCTAAAAGTGGACTTCCTACTGAATAAGCATACAAAATAAAGGGAGTAGTAGTTAGCACCGAATTGGTTATGTTTACATGCCCCAGATTTACCAGCCAACGTAATTACATATTATCAGATTATTCCCATTTCTATATGGATGGCAGATATAGATGTGATCACTTAGATTTGGTTATTCTCCTTGTCAAGAGTATGACATCTCTCCCCAATGTGAGGTTTTCCCATAAGGGAACTAGACGTTAGACACTATGATAGCTCACATAGTGTATGTTGGTTAGAAGAACCTCCCTATTAGAATATACTATAGAATAATCATAATATAACAACTTTCAGAAACTATGTGTAAAGGCTAACGATTTCATTCAGATATTGTTTTATATTAGTCATTAGATACTAGATTTCAGAATTCAGATTTCAGATATAAAAGTGAGTCCTTTCTACACTTAGACAATATGATTTAAAGATAGAGTACAAGTACAACTTTTAGAAACTAAATGTTATGACTCGCTTGATCTATGCAACATGTTTTGCTATTCATGATTATGATTTTTAGTTTTAAGATATTCCAGCTTACGTGAGTCATCTATATTTAGCATGCATTCTTTTACAAATTTCTAATAATATTGAGATATTAATTTACTTGTGCATTCACCCCTATATACTCAGTACAATCCAGAAGTACTGATCCACATATATGTCTATGTGTTACATTGTCTCATAATATAGGTTCAGGTGCTCAGTTTCAGACGTGTGAGTGATTTCGAGCATCTCCATCTACATCCCAACAGTTGGTGATTACTCATAGTTTGGGGACCCAGTCCTTCTATTTTCAGCTTATTAGTATAGATGATTCAGTATTTTTAGATAGTTTGAGTCAACTGGGGGTTTGTCCCAGTGACTTTTTAGCATTAGTAGTAGAGGCTTGCCAGACTGCTAGATATGATTCATATTTCCAGTATTGATTGATCAGACTCTTGATTTTAGTATTTTTAGACATTATATTCAGATAATTTCAGTTTAGCTCAGACAGAAGTATATAGTTTAGCTTTGATTATATGTCTATATTTCTCTATTATGAGCTTCAGATTTTGTAGAAGGCTTACAGGGTTAGCTTAAGTCTACTCATAGTCTTGAGCACTATGTGACATCTCGCGACCCATTTTCAGGGCGTTACAAACTTGGTATCATAGCCTAAGGTTATAAGAGTCCTAGGGAGCTGGATAAGCTACATTACGTAGAGTCTTGATCATGGGTGTGAAGCGTGCCACATTTTTGTGCATAAGGCTACAGGATGTTTTTAGGAAATTATCTTTTTCTTTCATGATCTATCGTGCTTATAGTATTTCTATCTATTTTTAACGTGTGATCTTACATGACAGTTCAATATTCCTCCTTATCGAGCTAATGCCTACATAAATGATAACCAGCTACCCCAGCTTGCTGACCCTTTAAATAAAACTGTATCCCATACTGAATTTTGGGCTGCCTTTCAGGCGTTAGCCCAAGCTGTGATGGCCAATGTTCGGTGCAACCATCAGGCGGCAGTCCCACTTTAGCAGAATAGGTATTTAGCAGTAGCCAGAATCCGTGACTTCATGATAATGAATCCTCTTGAGTTCTTTAGGTCAAAAGAAGGTGAGGAACCACAAGTTTACTTAGAGAAGATAAGGGAGATCACCCAAATTATGTATATTTTTTAAGAGGAGAGTGTAGAGTTGGCATCCTATATATTGAAAGATGTAGCATAATATTGGGTGGTTTTGTGGAAGAATGGTATAGGTGAGAATGCAGCTCCTATGAGTTGGTAGGAGATTTAGGATGCATTTCTAGATAGGTTCTTTCCGCTTGAAATGAGAGAGGCTATGGTAGAGAAGTTTATGAACCTGAGCCAGGGCTTGATGATAGTGAAAGAGTACTTCCTTAAGTTCAACCAGATGTCTAGGTATGCCCCTGATACGATGGCTGACACTAGGGCAAGTATGAGTAAGTTTGTTTCTGGAGTATCTGGTTTGGTAGTCAAGGAGTGTAGGACCGCCATGCTTATTGGGGATATGGATCCAGCTAGGTTGATAATTCATTCCCAGTAGATTGAGGTAGAAAAGTTGAAGGGAACAGAGAGGGGAAATAAGAATTCTAGAATTGGGCAGTTTGAGTATGGACAGACAAAGTTTGGAAAGGGAAATTATTCGCAGTTTTAGAATCGTTCATCCATGCTAACACCATCTTCATCTAGTGCTCCCGCTCCCAGAACTAGGCAAGAGCAGTGGGGTAAGACTTCTATGTCTAGATATCAGAATAGTATGAGTGGAAAACCCAGTTATCCTCCATATACTAAGTGTGGTAAAAATCATCTTGGTGAGTGCTTGTTGGGACAAAAAGGTTGTTATGGTTATCGTAAGTTAGGTCATGGAATTAAAGAGTGTCTGCATGCTAGGTAGGGAAACAGAGATGTTAGTCCCATACTCAGGTTACTAGCACACCAGCTCCTCTAGGTTGCCTAGTCCTTCCTCTGGGTGCATCATCCAGTACCAATGGCGTTTAGCGCCAGAATTGGTTTTTTGCTTTACCATCCCATTAGGAGTAAGAGGATTCACCAGATGTTATTACTGGTATGATTCATGTCTTTTATCTTGATGTTTATATGTTGTTAGACCCTGGGTCAATTTTTTCTTATGTGACCTCCCTAGTTCCAGTAAATTTTGAAATAGGTCCTGAAAGGATCCCTGATCCCTTCTTGGTTTCTACCCCAGTGGGTGAGTCAGTTGTTGCCAATTAGATCTATAAAAAGTGTCCTATCACTATCCTTTATAAAATCATGTTAGCAGATTTAATAGAGTTTGATATGGTCGACTTTGACCTTATTATTAGTATGGACTGGCTCCATTCCTATTATGCATCCATAGATTGTCGCACCCAAGTGGTGAAGTTTTAGTTTCCAGATGAGCCAGTCTTTGAGTGGGAAGGTAATTCAGTGTCTCCAAGGAGTCATTTCATATCCTATATTAAAGCCAGAAAGTTGATCTCAAAAGGGTGTATCTATCATCTTGTTCGAGTCAAAAACCCTAAGTCTGAGACTCCAACAATTCAGTCAGTTCATGTAGTTAATGAGTTTTCTAATAATTTTCCCAAAGATTTGCCAGCGGTACCTTCCGATAGGGAAATAGAATATGGTGTACACCTTCTTCCGGATACTCAGACCATCTCTATTCCTCCATATCATATGGCTCTATCCGAGCTTAAAGATTTAAAAGAGCAGATTAAAGATCTATTACATAAAGGTTTCATAAGGCCTAGTGTCTCTCCATGGGGTGCTCCTATCCTATTCATTCGAAAATAAGATGGTTCTTTACGAATGTGCATTGACTATCATCAACTGAATAAAGTCACAGTCAAAAATAAATAGCCTCTTCCTAGGATTAAAGACTTATTCGACCAACTCCAAGGTGCAAGTTACTTCTCAAAGATAGACCTTAGATCCGGCTATCATCATCTCAGAGTAAGGGAATATGATATTCCAAAGACAACTTTCAGAACCCATTATGGTCATTTCAGGTTTCTAGTTATGTCATTTGGCCTTACCAATGCCCCACCGACCTTTATGGACTTGATGAACAAAGTGTTTAAATATTATTTGGACATATTTATGATAGTCTTTATTAACGATATTCTTGTTTATTCTCACAGTGAGGATGATCATGCAGACCACCTTAGAATAGTATTTCAAACTCTTAGGGATCACTAGTTGTTCACCAAATTTAGCAAATGTGAATTGTGGCTAAGATCAGTAGCTTTCTTCGATCATATTATTTCTAGTGATAGCATTAGAGTTGATCCCCAAAAGACAGAAGCAATAAGAAACTTGCCTAGACCTATTTCTCAACCAGACATTAGAAGTTTCTTGAATTTAGATGTCTATTATAGATGCTTTGTTGAGGGTTTTTCTTCTACTGCATCCCCTATGTCTAGATTGACACAGGAGAAAGTTAAGTTTCAATGGTCAAATTCCTGTGAGAAGAGTTTTCAGGATTTAAAGACTCGACTCACTTTAGCTCCAGTTTTACCACTACTTGATGGTAAAGATGGGTTCGTTTTATATTATGATGCCTCTAGAATCAGTTTGGGTTGAAT
Source organism: Capsicum pubescens (assembly GCA_030864215.1). NCBI lineage: Eukaryota > Viridiplantae > Streptophyta > Magnoliopsida > Solanales > Solanaceae > Capsicum > Capsicum pubescens. The sequence continues at coordinate 290,364,634 of CM061548.1, forward strand.
TTTGATGTAGAGAGGTAAGGTTATAGCCTATGCCTCTAGACAACTTAGGCCTCACTAAAAAAACTACCCTACCTATGACCTTGAGTTAGTTGTTGTTGTGTTAGCACGAAAGATCTGGAGGCACTTTCTTTATAGGGTGCATGTTGATATGTTTACGAATCATAAAAGTTTGTAGTATGTATTTACTCTAGGGGATTTAAACTTCATTAGAGAAGGTGGTTAGAACTATTGAAGGAGTATGATATGAGTGTGTTGTATTATTCGGGCAAGGCCAATGTAGTGGAAGACGCCTTTAGTAGATTGTATGTGGGCAGTGTTTCTCATATGGAGAATGATAAGAGAGAGTTAGTTCGGGAAGTTCACCTATTATCTAGATTGGGTGTAAGTATGATTGAGTCAGCTGAAGGAAATGTTTGGGTTCAAAGTATTCAGAATCTTCTCTAGTTTCTAAAGTGAAAGAGAAACAACATAGGGATCCTAGTTTGGTCAAACTGAAGGGGTCAGTTAAAGACCAAAAGGTAGAGATTTTCTCCCAAGAGGGAGATCATGTGTTGAGATACCAGAGTAGATTGTGTATGCCATATGTTGATGATTTGAGGCAAAAGATAATGGCAGATACGTATGGTGTGCGTTATTCTATTCATCCAGGAGCCACCAAGATGTACCACAACTTACAGTAAATCTACTGGTGGAGTGGTATGAAGAGAGATATTGTAGAATATGTATCCAAGTGTGCGGCTTATCAACATGTTAAGGTAGAGCACCAAAGAACTGGTGGCACTTTGCAGGAGTTCGGTATTCCTACTTGGAAGTGGGAAGAGGTGAATATGGATTTTTTGACTAGACTATCCCATTTGTGTTGACAACATGATTTTATATGGGTTATTGAAGATAAATTAACCAAATCAGCTTATTTTTTCCAGTTCACATATTTGACACAGCTGAAGATTATGCTAAGTTGTTCATAAGAGAGTTGGTTAGATTGCATGGAGTTCCCTTGTCCATTATCTCAGATAGGGGTACTCAGTTTACTTCTCAGTTTTGGAAAGCCTTTCAGAAGGGTCTTGGTACACAAGTTTATCTCAGTTCAACTTTTCATCCACAGATAAACGGTCAGGGAGAGAGGACCATTTAAACTTTAGAGGATATGTTTAGGGCATGTGTTCTTGATTTCAAAGGCAGTTGGGATGACCACTTGTCGTTGATTGAGTTTTCCTACAATAACAGTTACCATTCTAGTATTTAGATGACCCCGTTAGAAACTCTTTATGGGTAAAGGTGTAGATCACCAGTCATTTGGTTCAAAGTGGGTGAGGCCACTTTGATTGAACCAGATATGGTGTTTGAATCCAGGGAGAAATTTCAGTTGATTTGAGAGAGAGATTAAAAGCATCCCAAAGTCGTCAGAAACCTTTTGCAGATGTAAGAAGGAGAGAACTTAAGTTTGAAGTAGATGATCTTGTGTATTTTAAGGTTTCACCCATGAAGGAGTGAAGAGAGTTGGAAAAAAGGGAAGCTTAGTCCCCAGTATATAGGTCTCTACAGGATTTTGAGTTGTGTGGGAAAGGTAGAGCATGAGCTTGAACTACCTGCAGACTTGTCATCAGTTCACCCAATGTTCCATGTGTCCTTATTGAATAAGTTCATGGACTATTCAACTTTTGTAATCCCTCTAGAAAGAACAGATATTCAGAATAACCTTTCACACCAAGAAGTTCCAGAAGAGATTCTTGATCTTCAGATCCGTAGACTAATGAAGAAAGAATTTCCCTTGGTCAATGTCCTGTGACAAAATCAGTTTGTTGGGGGTGCTACTTGGGAAGTAGAAGAAGACAAGCATACCAGGTATCCTCACCTTTTCTCCACAAACTCATATTCAGTCGAAGGTAACACTCCTCCCTAATTCAGTTCATTTCTAGTCTCATCTACAGCTATATAGTTATCTTCATATAAATTCATGCACTTGCAAATTAGTTCAGTCGCTCAGTATGTTTTAGATTCAGTCATGCAGTTTGTTTCAAGTTGTGAATGCAAGCATATAGGCTCAGTTCCTCAGTATATTTAGTTTAATTAGTCTTATTCAAGGTTGAATGTTCCCAAGGGGAAGATATTATAATACCCCATACATTTTCCTAGCTCAGTTTAGCTTCTAGTGTGTCAAGGGTTAGATTTGAAAGTGTATAAATCTTGATGTATGTAAAATTTTCCATCTTTAGACTCTTCAATATGTAGATAATTGAATTAGCTTTCCAAGGATACCAATTTTGCCTTAATCTGATACTTGGTTTAGAAGTTATGTAGATTTTAGTGAAAACAGTAGGACATTTCGACAGGCACCGCATCGCGATGAAGGACAAAATTGCAATTGTCCGATTCCAGTGAAGCACTATGATTGACTCACGTTATGGTGAATTTCCAGTTCCCTTTCATCCCATTCCTAGTAGCTCATTGTGATTAGCCTCTATCGCGGTAAAATTCCCAATTGGATAGTCACCGGTCGCGGTGGAGTACAAAATGGCACTCGTCGATTTCTAGTGGCGCAACGTGATTACGTCGCATCACGCCAAAGGACAAAATAACGGTTGTCCTCTTTCCAGTAAGCCAATGCAATAACGGCACATCGCGGTGAGTGGGAAAGTTGGGATTCCCAGTTCCGAGTAAAATTTTAAAAGGGAAATTTAGTCTTTTCCCAAGCCCCCAAATCGTGAATAACAAAGGAGTAAACCTATTCTAAGCCTATTATGCTCACTTTTAATCAACTTTCTCTTAAAGAAACCCTAGAACATCAACCCTTCATCCCCAAGAAATCTAAATTCCACCATTCTTTTTTCAAGATAGCTCAAAATTAAAGATTTCCAATTCAAGGACATTCAAGAATCAATCTTCAAGAGCACAAATAGGAATTCAAGTTCAAGTTTCTTCATCTAGTCATCAATTAAGGTATGTGGGGTTTTTCAACAAGGATAATCCTTTCATACTTGTGCCCAAAATTAGTTTTTGGAGTAAATTTTTTATGAATTTATATGAGTTTTGAATTAGTGTTATGCCCAATATTGCTATTTGAAAGATTATGAGATTTCAAGTGAATTAAATGTTGAATTGCATGTCTACTTTCGCATTTACATGCGTATTGCAGAAATTTCCAGATTTAGATTTAAATTATCAATATTTTCATTACTTAGCATGATTCTTATGATGATTTGACATGAAATAGATGCATGGGTCATTAGCCCTAGTTTGAATGTTGTTATTTCAAGAAGATTATGCTTTTAAGCATCCTATGAATTGTTATATTCAGATTTTGAACAAAGATTTGATCGTTTGATATCTAATTAGATATGGAATCCGCTTTACAAATTTAGCTACAGTTTACAATAAACAGATTTACAAGAGGTTTTCATTGTAAACCCTTATATTAGTTTTTAAAAGTTGATTTCCTATAGAATAAGCATACAGAATAAAGGGAGTAGTATTTAGCATTGAGGTTGGTATATTTACATGCCCCAGAACTACGAGCCAACATAAGTACAAATTATCAGATTATTCCCATTTCTATATGTATGACAGATACAGATGTGATCACTTAGATTAGGTTAAATCCTTGTCAAGAGTATGACACCTCTCACCAGCATGAGGTTTTCCCATAAGGTTACAAGACGTTAGACACTATGATGACTCACATAGTGTATGTCGGTTAGAAGAACCTCTCTAATTGAAAAGACTACAGAATAATCGTAATAAAATAACTTTCAAACACTTAGTGTAAAGGCTTATGATTTCATTCAGATATTGTATTATATTAGTCCTTAGCTACTAGATTGCAGACTTTAGATTTTAGATATAAAAGTGAGTCCTTTCTATACTTAGACTATATGATTTAAAGATAGAATACAAGTACAACTTTTAGAAACTAAATGTTATGACTCGCTAGATCTATGCAACATGTTTTCCTATTCATGATTATGATTTTTAGTTTTCAGATATTCCAGCTTACGTGAGTCATCTACATTTAGCATGCACTTTTTTACAAATTTATAATAATATTGAGATATTGATTTACTTATGCATTCACCCCCATATACTCAGTACAATCCAGAAGTACTGATCCACATATACGTCTATGTGTTATATTGTCTCATAATGTAGGTTCAGGTGCTTAGTTTCAGCAGCGTGAGTGATTTTGAGCATCTCTATCTATATCTTGACAGTTGGTAAGTCTTCATAGTTTGGGGACCCAGTCCTTCAGTTTTTAGGTTATTAGTATAGATGATTTAGTATTTTCAGACAGTTCAAGTTAGCTTGGGGTTTGTCCCAGTAACTCTCTAGCATTAGTAGTAGAGGCTTGTCAGATTGCTAGATATGATTCAGATTTCCAGTATTAATTGATCAGACTCTTGAGTTTACTATTTTCAGACATTATATTTAGATAATTTCAGTTTAGCTCAGACAGAAGTCTGCATTTTAGGTTTGATTATATGTCTATATTTCTCTATTATGAGCTTTAAATTTAGTAGAAGGCTTACAGGGTTAGCTTAAGGCTACTTATAGTCTTGAGCACCCTGTGACATCTCGGGACCCATTTTTGGGGTGTTTCAGTATGTACTGAAGGAACGAACACTGGAAACCACATTTTCTAGCATTAGGGGTCTATATGACCATGTGCTTGACAGATACTTGATAGATATACATATATACTGGAAACCATATTTGCTAGCGTTAGGGGTCTACAAGGAATTTAGAAATATTTTCCTTTCTTGTGTTATGTTTCAGGCTGTAAAGTCTAGTGTTATAAAACTTCTCAAACTCCTAGTTTTCTCGCATTTCACATCATGCCTCCCAAAAGAACTGACATTTGTAGAAACTTTGATATGAACTTTGTCCAGCCTGAGGACAATGATGAGAGGACTCACCCTGTGTATGGAGTACAAACCTTGTATAGGGTCCATACTCCTGATTGTCCTACTCCATGTAGAGTTCTACCTATACCCACTAGTCTTCCTCAAGATTCTCAATGTGGTGATGCTTATGATTAGCCACCTCAGTGGGACATCTCTAATGCAGAGTGTCATCGGTCTATTCATTTAATTACTAGTTGGTGACATCTCAGTCTCATCGAGTGTATCGTGTTGGTTCTATTTCTCTTTCGTCCGAGGTCACTCAGGCTGGTCAGTTTATGAGGTTGAATCCCCTAACCTCTACAGGCTCTAAGGTTGAGGTGTATTCTCTGGGGTTTATGGATGAGATGAAAAAGATTTTCAGAGTAATGCATGTTACTGATTCTGAAGGTGTAGAGTTTGCTACATATCAGCTGAAAGATATAGCCTATCAGTGGTATAAAGAGTGGGAGAAGTTGAGGGGTGATGATGTAGAGTCGGCAATTTGTATGAGTTTTCGGGTGCCTTTCTTGAACATTTGTTTCCTCAGGAGTTGAGAGAAGCGAAGGTTTAAGAGTTTATGAATCTAAAGAAGGATAAGATGAGTGTTAAAGAGTATGCATTAAAATTTTAATATCTATCTTGTTATGCTCATGAGCTGGTGTCTAACCAGAGATCTAAAATGAGAAAGTTTGCTTTTAGATTGTCTCACGACTTGGTATTGAAATGTAAGGCTGCAATGTTAAATAATGATATGGATATCTCCAAACTTGTGGTTTATATTCAGTAGGTAGAGGAGGAAAAGAAGATCCAGACAGTGATCGGTGAGAGGCAGAATATAATGTTTAGTTATTTAGAGCAGGGTGGGGTCAATAGAATAGTAGGATAGTTGGAAGACGATGGACCAAGAAGATGAATTGGAGAGGTTCATATTTGTCAGAAAGTGCTCCCTGTCCTAAGCCTTCAGGTGATCTTTATTTTCAGACTAGCAGTGGTTCTAAGGTGCAGGGTGTCCAATCTTAGGATAGTGGAGCTCAGTCAGCCCACATTACAGTCCTTATCATTTATGTAGGCAGCTTCACTATTGTTATTATGAAGAGGGGAGCAATCGGTATTATAATTGTGGTCAGCTATTGCAATAAGATTTTCCTTCAGCCAAGATTGCCACTAGGGCTAATAAAGTTTTGATTGCCACTTCTTCAATTTCGCGCTAAAAAAGCACTACTTTTGGTACCGCTACTAGCCGAAATCATCTCTATGCACTTACTACTCTCCAGGAATATGAGGCATCCCCAGATTTTGTTACTGGTCTATTACAACTCTTTTCTTGTGATGTTTATTATTTTCTTAATCTGGGTTCAACCCTTTCTTATGTGACTATGCTTTTTGGTTTTGGTCCTGAAAGTATTTCCGACCCCTTATCTGTGTCTACTCCGGTGGGTGATTCTATTATTGATATATAAGGTTGTGTGGTGTCTATCTTTGATAGAGAGACATTGGTGGGTTTCATAGAGCTGGATATGGTAGATTTTGAGGTGATATTGTGGATGGATTATCTTCATTCATGCTATTTGTCATTGGATTGTAAGGCTCGAAAGGTCAGTTTTCAATTCCCTAAAGACCCAATAATTGAATGGGAGGGAAGTTCTTTAGTTCCTAAAAGGAGTTTTATTTCCCCTCTTAGAGCCCAAAAATTGATTTCTAAAGGATGTCTATTGTCACAACCCGATTTATGAGTCATGATGGCACCTACCAATTCCCACCAGTAGGTAAGCCAATACCATAACTCGGAGCTAACACAATGGGTTAATTAGGTAAGAAAGGCCCAACATAGGAGAAAATTTAAAGAACATCAATTCCTAATATGAGGGATCTAGATAGAATAAGAAATCATACAGATACCAATCCCAAAACCTAGTAGATCTAGTACAAAAGCAACTAATAGTATTAATATAACTCCAAGCCTAGAATAGCTAATACATCTGTCTCGGATACTAAAGGCTGAATATAAACGTGGATGGACAATGGGTGACTCAAACTCCAAGAGCTCATCCTATCATACGGAAATAAATCACTGCACAAACCACGATCAGCGGCGATAACCAATACTCAAAGTATAGTATGAGTACAAAAACAACAGGTACTCAGTAGGAATCATCAGCCAACTGAGCTAAATCTTGATATAAGAATGATAAAGTGCAAGATAATCATAACTAAGTCAAGGTACATAATCAAACCTGAATCATCTTCATCTTAACTATTAAAAATAAGTAAGCAATTCAGAATAACAGTATAACAAAAGGCATCAACATATGCCAATATCGCCACCCATAATAAGTATGAAATATTAGAAATAACAATAGAATATAAAGTATCAATGCATGACAATATCTTCTAGCATAAGGAATAAATGATTCGAAATCATAAAACAACACAAGTGAAATCACAAACAAACATAAGTAAAAAGTTAGCGCCCATACAACAACTAGTACATAATGTAAAAAACCCATCACGGCATCCCATACCACTGGAGAGTATACCCAAGAGAGCATACATTAAAGGCATATCTGGCTAGCTGAGTAAATCTGAGAGAATACTCTTTAACCATCATATTTCCCTTCCTGAGGTTGATGAACTCCAGAACTTTTACCTCCCTCAGCTCTTGGGGAAAGAATCTGTCTAAGAAAGCCGTGACAAATTCCTCCCACTCTATAGGACCTGCACCATCTACTCTTTCAAACTTCCACTGTTTGTACCAAGTATGAGCAATATCCTATAACTTGTATGCGGTTAACTCGGCACACTGACAAGAAGTAACTACCATGATGTCTATGACCTTTTGGACCAGGTCAATGAAATCTTGAGGGTCTTCATCAGACTTAGACCCAAAAAATGATTGAGGGTTCATTCGGGTGAAGTCCCAAATCTAAGATGCAGCTAAGTTGGCCCCTGGATTGGATGAAACAACTAGTGGCCATTCATTTTGGGTAGCCACAGACTGAGCAAGTGTGGTGAATGCAGCCCTAAACTTCGCATGAGAAACATATTCGACCAAAGGATCTTCGGGCTGAGGAGCGGGATGGTTTCTTCTCTTTGGAGACATATTCTGAAATAAGAGAAGAATGGATTAGACTGAGAGTTTAACTTGAGATTATGCTCACTAGCACAACATGAATACTGAAAGAGGGGAAACTAGTCCTAAAACATCTCATAGCCTCTTGCACATAAATTTGGCGCACAACACACCCATGCACAAGACTCTACTAGATGCGGCTTTCAGACTTCTTAGGACTTTATTAAACCTTAGGCTCTGATACCAAGTATGTAACACCCCAATTTGCTAAACCGACATGCTACATGGTGCTTATAACCTCGAGGGACCACCAGCTAACCCATGACTGATATCTGTACCTGTACACTGCATAATATACTAGTGGAATGCGGAAAACATGAACAATAGGCCATAAGGTTCAACTGAATAGATTATCTGATAAATAATAACATCCATATAGGGTAACAAATACCCAAAACAACTGAAAGCTGAATCTAAAATCTGAACTAAATCTGAAAGCCTCTAAATACTGTCTGAAATAGGAGTTGAAGGAACATGTCTCCAACTAACTCTGTCTAACAAAACTGAATTGAAATAATAAATAAAATAAAATAATATCATCCTCGGATGGATGAGGACTCACTACCACTCTGCATACAGGAATGCTACTGCTACTGCTGATCTGGAACTCGTGACTCTGAGCCTATGGTGTAACATATAAGAAAGCACCATAGCGTAAATGCATTAGTACAACTGAAAGTACTGAGTATATGAGTTAGGTAGGATAAATGCAAAAGGATTTACATGCATGATCAATGCTAACTGACTGACTAATATGATGTATACATAGTAACTGAGATCGTGAATGTGTGATATATAGATTTGTACGCTAATACATGGTTTACTATTATCTAACATTACTGATACTAAAATTCTGATAACATGGATGACTGTGTCTGACAGTCTTGAATCTGATGGAACTACCTGAGTTCCGTACTGTAACTGAATTGACTGTAACTGACAGTCCTGGTATACTAAAATCTAAAGAACTATCTGAGTTCTTTTACTGAGACTGGGACTGAAAATGTGGGAGGTAGTTGCTAAACCGACATGCCCCAATAACACATATAGCTAGGTTTGGGTCCACTATCTGCCTCGACTAGAAGGGTGTCAATACCGCGCCACTAGTAAGGATAGTTGTGAGTGACCCTTAGCTGGAAGGTACTCGAATGAGAACGGTGGGAACCCTAAACTGACAGGTTAAGTCACCTTATGAACCCTAAGCTGGCAGGTTAAGACGTCTCAACCTATGTTGGATACATAGTTCTGGAACACAAGGATGACTACTAAGAATAACACCCTAAACTGGCAGGTGAGTTCCCATCCTTGGGTTCACTCGGTGCTAACTTCTACTCTCATCTGAAGAGACTGAACATGATTTAACTGGTTGTACATGGACTGAGTAACTAACTTCCGTTGACTGATGGAATAGTACTACTATCTGAGAATTTATTGGGATCATGAGATTTCTGATAGTTCCTGAGTCACATGACTGATTGAGTTCTATAGATCATGGATTAACTGATATTATCATGATAACGTGACATGGATCTAGGCACACAACTATATTGTTTGGGTACTAGTACCCCCAGGACTTGATGGAAGGAAACTGACACACATAACTAACTTGATCATAAAATAGAGTCCACAATTCACCATATCATAAGTAGGAGATTTCACACTAAGCATAGTTCTCAACATCTTACGTATGGAAGGGAAATTCATACAAAATGTGTATACTTGTATAGCTTCAATCCATATCACAACAACGACGCATAACAATCACATGGAATTCATGTGAAATCATAAAGCATAGAGCATGGACTTGTCATTTAAGCACTATTAAATCATGGGACAGGAATTCTATCATCCTAGGCCTTTTATCAAACACTTTGCATGCATTCTTTTAGCTTAGGTGTGTTTTCATGAATTTCCCCATTTTAAACCACATAAAGTTCATGGATTTCAACTAACGAACACATAGACTTCATGAAAACACCTTTAGATATCATCTTGAAACTTAAACAACAATCATCAACATGTACATGGTCATACCACAATAAGAAAATCACAAAATAATATTTAAAACATGGTTCTTGAGCTCTATGAACGAAATGAATCCATAGATGAACACTACACATACCTTAGATGGAAGATTCTTGATGATTGATAGAGAAATTTTCTTGAAATTGAATACCCAATTGAAAAACCTAATGTGTTCTTGAGAGGATTTTGAGAGAAAGAGTATATTTTGGTGAAATAAGGGCTTAATTTTGTGTTTATGGAATATATAGGGGTGGAAAGATGACCCAAATACCCCTCTAGATACGTAATTTAATTTCTGTGAAAATTACCCAATTTGGGCCCCAGCGCGATGCAGAGATATCGCGTTGCCTCCCGTTTGTGACCTGAAAACTCACTACGATGTGGTGAAATTGCGGAGAGACACTGGAAATTGACAAACGACATTTTGGCTTATGGCGTGACGTGCCACTGACTGAAATGACGCTGTTGAAACTTTAAATCGCCAAAACTTCTTCATCGGGCGTCCGTTTTAGACAAATTTGGTATCGATGGAAATCTTATTCAATTATCTACAATTTTGAGGGTATAAATCTGCTAAAATATCACCTATAAACCAAGTTATTCTTGTTCAAAGATGACCTATGTGAAATCACATACGAAAACTTGCTGGATTCAAAAGTTCTTAGCTTGGCTTACTCTAAGTGACTCTTATGAACATGCTTAACACATCATAAGATCTATTATCACTAGTATACTAATCCTAATTCATGTACTCAAATATGAATCATAGGATACGTGGTTTCATGTGTAGGAACAATGGTTCATTTTCTAGCTTAGAAATATACGGGGTATTATAATATCCCCCCTTGGAAATATTCGTCCTCGAATGAGACTGACTGAAATGGGGATAGACAATAAACAGGAGTAAGTGCAAGATATACACTACTATAAGATGATCTTATGATGTACATGACTGATAAGCTAAACATATCATGCTGGACATGCATATCTGATGTATTAGTAACTGATTCATGAATGCATAACTGAGATTTTTTATAACTGAGTTCTCCCAATGAGAATGCATATTTGATACATGATTATACACTAGACTGATACATGAATGCATGAATCAATATGCAATGGTACTTGATACTAGATTTTTGATGAAACGTGAGCATGAACTGAATACCAAGTTGTATAGAATACTGAACGGGGAACTGAATAAGCTTAAGGAGAACTGTTACCTTAAGCTTGATATGGATTGGAGGAGAAGAGGTGAGGATACTTGGTATGCATGTTTGCTTCTACTTCCCAAGTAGCTCCCTCAAAGGACTGATTTCGCCAAAGAACTTTGACTAGAGGGACTTCTTTGTTCCTCAGTCTACGAGTCTGATAGTCTAGAATTTCAACCGAAATTTCCTCATAGAAGAGACTGTTCTGACTGTCAATGCTATGAATAGGGAATACGACTGATGGATCACCTATACACTTCTTGAGCAAAGAGACATGAAAGACTGCATGAACTGAGGCTAGATTTGAAGGTAATTCGAGCTCATAAGCTACCTTGCCTAAGAGACTGAGAATCATAAAGGGACCAGCATATCGGGGACTGAGCTTTCCCTTCTTGACGAACCGCTTCACTCCCTTCATGGGAGAGATATTTAGATAGACATAGTCATCGACCTTGAACTCGAGATCCTTTCTACGAACGTCAGTATATGACTTCTGTCGGCTTTGAGCAGCCTAGAGTCTTTTTTTGATTAACTGGACTTTCTCTAAGGCATCAAAAACTAAGTCAGGCCCTATGACTGAGTCCTCACTAACTTCGAACCACCCAATTGGAGATCTTCACCTCCTACCATAGAGAGCTTCGAACGGAGCCATTTTAATACTGGAATGATAACTATTGTTGTGTGAAAACTCAATTAAAGACAAGTGGTCATCCCAACTTCCATTGAAATCAATTGCACACGTCCTTAGAATATCTTCAAATAGTCTGAATGGTCCTTTCTTCTTGACCATCTGTCTAAGGATGAAAAGCTGTACTGAGATAAACTTGGGTACCAAGATCCTTTTGGAATGCTTTCGAGAAGTGAGAAGTGAATTGGGTACCTCTGTCTAAGATGATAGATAATGGAACACTGTGTAATCTGACCAATTTCCTGATATAGAGTTTGGCGTAATCCTCGGCTGAATAAAAGGTATGGACTGGATGGAAATGGGTTGACTTGTCATTCTATCTACAATGACCCAAACTGAATTATGCTGATGACGAGTTTGAAACAAACCCGCCATGAAGTCCATGTTCACTTTTTCCCACTTCCAAGTAGGAATGGTGAACTCCTGCATGGAACCACTAGGTTTTTGATGCTCTATCTTAACCTGCTGATATGTAGGGAACTTAGCCACAAATTCTACAATATCTCTCTTTATCCCACTCCACTAATAGATCTCCCATAGGTCGCGGTATATCTTAGTGGCCCCTGGATAAATAGTGTATCGCGCACCATGTGCTTCCGCTAGAATTCGCTGCTTTAAATTATCTACACCTGGAACACCAAAATGACCCTGACAATGAATGACACCATCTCCCCCTTGGGAGAAAACCTCTACTTTCTGATTCTGAACTGACTCTTTTAGCTTGACAAGGCTAGGATCCCTGTCTTTCTTTTCTTTCACCTCAGAAACTAGACATGACTCTAAACTATCCTGAACACATACACCACCTTCTGAAGAATCAACTATGAGAACACCTAGTCAGGCAAGCTGATGGATTTCCTGAGCTATTTTCTTCTTACTATCCTCAAAATAAGAAATATTACCCATGAAAAGTCTACTGAGAGCGTCGACCACAATGTTGGCCTTGCCCGGATGATAAAGGACACTTATGTCATAATCTTTCAAGAGCTCTAACCACCTTATCTGACGAAGATCGATATCTTTTTTAGAAAAGACATATTGGAGACTCTTATGATCTGTGAAGATATCTACATGAACTCCGTATAGATAATGCCTCCAAATCTTCAAGGCAAATACTACAGCTGCTAACTCAAGATCATGAGTAGGATAATTCTTCTCATGGGGCTTTAACTGCCTGGAGGCATAGGCTATGACCTTACCATGATGCATGAGGACAGAACCCAAACCTACTCAGGATGCATCACAGTATACTACGAGCCCATCAGAACTATCTGGAAGAGCTAAGACTGGAGCTGAGGTGAGTCGAGTCTTCAATTACTGAAAACTCTTCTCGCAAGGATCTGACCATTGAAACTTGACCTTCTTCTGAGTTAATTTGGACATGGGGGATGCAATAGAAGAAAATCCCTCAACAAACCACCTGTAATAGCCAACCAAATCCAAGAAACTCCTAATATCTGATGGAGAGACAGGGCAAGGCAAGTTTCTTACCGCTTCGGTCTTCTGAGGATCTACTCTAATGCCAATCACCAGAAATAATATGCCCATGAAATTCTACTGACCTTAGCCAAAACTCACACTTAATTAATTTGGTGAATAGTTGGTGATCTCTGAGATCCTGAAGAACAATTCTGAGATGGTCTGAATGATCATGCTCTGTGCGGAAATAGACCAGGATATTATCTATGAAGACTATGATGAACATGTCTAAGTACTTCTTGAACACACGGTTCATCAAGTCCATGAAAGAGGCTGGGGCATTAGTAAGACCAAAGGACATAACTAGAAATTCGAAGTTACCATACCGAGTACGGAAAACTATCTTTGGGATGTCATATTCTCTAACTTTGAGCTGATGATAGCCTGATCTGAGGTCTATCTTGGAGAAATAATTGGCACCCTGAAGTTGGTCAAACAAGTCATCTATTCTGGGAAGAGGATACTTGTTCTTGACCATAACTTATTTGAGCTGACGGTAATCAATACACATCCTGAGATAACCATCTTTCTTGCGTACGAATAAGATTGGTGCGCCCCACAAGGAAATGCTGGGTCTAATGAATCCCTTATCTAAGAGATCCTTCAACTGATCCATTAGTTCTTTGAGTTCTGCTGGTGCCATTTTGTATGGCGGAATAGAAATAGGTTGAGTATCTAGAATAAGGTCAATGCCAAAGTCTATTTATCTTTCGAGAGGAATGCCTGGAAGATCTTCGGGAAAGACATCTGAATATTCATTAACCACTGGGATTGATTCAAATCTAGGAGATTTGGAACCAGAGTCTTTAACATGAACTATATGATAAACACATCCCTTAGAAATCATTTTCCTTTCTCAAAGGTAGGAAAAAAGCTGACCCCTGAAAGATGAAGTACTACCCTTCCACTCTAGGAAGGGATCATTTGGGAACTGAAATTAAACTATCCTATTTCTGCAGTCAACTGTGACATAGCAGGAATGGAGCCAATCCATGTCGAGAATAATATCAAAATCAGTTATCTTTAACTCGACTAAATCTGCTGATGTGGATTTTTGAACTATCATAACCGGGAAGTTCCTATATACCCGCTGAGCTATGATGGTTTTACCCACTGGGGTAGAGACTGAAAAGGGATTTACTAAAATTTCGGGACTGATTCCAAAATCTCCTTCTATATAAGGAGTAACGAAAGACAAAGATACACCTGGATCTAGCAAAACATAAACATGAACATGGAAAATCTGCAATGTACTAGTAACGACATCAAAAGAATTTTCCTGATCCTGTAGGGTCTGAAGAGAATAGATTCTATTTGGGTGTTGCCCACTAGTAGCACTGAAAGTGGCACCCTAATGATTTGGGCGATCGAACTGGGCTGTGGAACGATTTTTCTGACCCTATAGACCTGATTGAGGGCACTCTATAATCCTATAGCCTAGCTTTCCACAACCAAAACAAACATCGCTACCAGCTCTATAGGTACCCTGGTGGTTCTTACCACAAGTCTAACACAGGGGATTAGTTCGGGCACTGCAGACACTGCCCTGAGACTTAGATCCTGGTGCTCGATCTCTTATGCCGTATCTAAATTTTGGCACTGGGGCACTGGCAGAGGAAGGATATGGAACTGATGGCTTGGGATAAAACTGCGAACGGTTTCCTCCTTCTGATTTGGGTTGAGCAAAACTAAAATTGCCTGATCTTGCACTCTTGTTCTGCCTCTTCCTAGTCCTAATATTCTGCTTCTCTAATTGTTGAGAATGGGTCATGATCCTAGAAAAATTCATATCACTGTTCAGCATTGCAGACCTACACTCATTTACCCCTCTTTCATTCACTCCTGACACGAACTTGCTCATATTAGCCCTGTTGTCTGCAACCACATAAGGGGCATATCTAGCTAGCTGATTAAATCTGAGAGAATACTCTTTAAACATCATATTTCCCTGCCTGAGGTTGATGAACTTTAGAACTTTTGCCTCCTTCTGCTCTTGGGGAAAGAATCTGTCTAAGAAAGCCGTGACAAATTCCTCCCACTCTATAGGACCTAAACCATCTACCCTCTCGGACTTCCACTATTTGTACCAAGTGTGAGCATCATCCTATAACTGGTATATGGCTAACTCGGCACTCTAACAAGAAGTAACTCCTATGATGTCTATGACCTTATGGACTTGGTCAATGAATTCTTGAGGGACTTCATCAAACTTAGACCTGAAGAAAGATGGAGGGTTCATTCGGGTGAAGTCCCGAATCCTAGCTATGGGTGATTTGGCCACTGGATTTGCCAGAATAACTGGTGTCCATTCATTTTGAGTAGCCACAGAATGAGCAAGTATGGTGAATGCGGCCCTAAACTTCTCATGAGAAACATGTTCGCCCAAAGGATCTTTGGGCTGACGAGCGGGCTGGTTTCTTCTCTTTGGTGGCATATTCTGAAATAAGAGAAGAACGGATTAGACTGAGAGTTTAACTTGAGATTATGCTCACTAGCACGACATGAATATTGAAAGAGAGGAAACTGTTCCTAAAACATCTCATAGCCTCTTGCACATAAATGTGGCGCACAATACAGCCATGCATAAGACTCTACTAGATGCGGATTTTAGAATTCTTAGGACTCTATGAAACCTTAGGCTCTGATACCAAGTTTGTAATGCCCCAATTTTCTGAACCGGAATGCAACACGGTGCTTATGACCCCGAGGGACCACAATCTAACACCCATGACTGATATCTGTACCTGTACACTATGTAATATACTTGTAGAATGCAGAAAACATGAATAATAGTCCATAAGGTTCAACTAAATAGAATATCTGATAAATAATAACATCCATATAGGGTAACAAATACCCAAAACAACTGAAAGATGAATCTAAAATCTGAAAGCCTCTAAATACTTTTTGAAATAAGTAGTTGAAGGAACGTGTCTCCAACTAAATCAGTCTAACAAAACTGAACTGAAATAATGAATGAAATAAAATAATATCGTCCTCGAATGGATGAGGACTCACTGCCACTCGGCGTACTGCAATGCTACTTCTATTGCTGATCTGGAACTCGTGACTCTGAGCCTATGGTGTAACATATAAGAAAGCACCATAGCGTAAATGAGTTAGTACAACTGAAAGTACTGAGTATACAAGTGAGGTAGGCTAAATGCAAAAGGGTTTACATGCATGACAAATGCTAACTGATAGACTAATATGAACGTGAGAGTGCAAGCATGCATATATAGCAACTGAGATCGTGAATTCGTGATATCTGGATCTGTACGCTAATACATGGTTTACTGTTATCTAACATGACTGATACTAGAATTCTGATAACATGGATGACTGTGTCTGATAGTCCTGAATCTGATGGAACTACCTGAGTTCTATACTATAACTGAATTGACTATAATTGATAGTCCTGGTATACTAAAATCTAAAGAACTATCTGAGTTTTTTTACTGAGACTGGGACTGAGACTGTGGGAGGTAGTTTATTAACCGACATACCCCAATAATGCATATAGCTAGGTTGGGGTCCAATCGTTGCCTCGACTAGAAAGGTGTAAATACTGCGCCACTGGTAAGGACATTTGTGAGTAACCCTTAGCTGACAGGTACTCGAATAAGAATAGTGGGAACCCTAAACTGATAGGTTAACCCACCTCATCAACCCTAAGCTAGCAGGTTTAGACGTCTCAACCTACACTAGCTACGTAGTTCTGGAACACAAGGATGACTACTAAGAATCACACCCTAAACTGGCAGGTGAGTTCCCTTCCTTGGGTTCACTCGGTGCTAACTTCTACTCCTATCTGAAGAGACTGAACATGATTTAACTGGTTGTACATAGACTGAGTAACTGACTTCCGTTTACTGATGGAAGTACTACTATCTGAGAAATAATTGAGATCATGAAATTTCTGATATTTCCTGAGTCACATGACTGACTGAGTTCTATAGATCATGGCTTGACTAAGATTATCGTTATAACGTGACATAGATCTAGGCACACAACTATATTTTTTGGGTACTAGTACCCCCAGGACTCGATGAAAGGAAACTGACACACATAACTGACTTGATCATAAAATGGAGTCCACAATTCACCATATCATAAGTAGGGGATTTCACACTAAGCATAGTTCTCAACATCTTATGTATTAAATGGAAATTTATACAACATGTGTATACTTGTATAGCTTCAATATCATGCTCAATCCATATCATAACAACGACGTATATCAATCACATGGAATTCATGTGAAATCATAAAGCATAGAGCATGGACTTGTCATTTAAGCACTATTAAATCATGGGACAATAATTCTATCATCCTAGGCCTTTTATCAAACACTTTGCATGCATTCTTTTAGCTTAGGTGTTTTTTCATAAATTTCCACATTTTAAACCACATAAAGTTCATGAATTTCAACTAACGAACGCATATACTTCATGAAAACACCTTTAGATATCATCTGGAAACTTAAACAACAATCATAAACATGTACATAATCATACTACAACAAGAAAATCACAAAATAATATTTAAAACATGGTTCTTGAGCTCTATGAACGAAATGGATCCATAGATGAACACTACGCATACCTTAGATGGATGATTCTTGATGATTGATGGAGAAATTTGCTTGAACTTGAATCCTTAATTGAAAACCCTAATGTGTTCTTGAGAGGATTTTGAGAGAAAGAGTATGTTTTGGTGAAATAAGGGCTTAATTCCCTATTTATGGAATATATAGGGGTAGAAAGATGACCCAAATACCCCTCTAGATGCGTCATTTAATTTCTGTGAAAATTACCCAATTTGGGCCCCCGGCGCGATGCGAAGATATCGCATTGCCCCCCGTTTGTGACCTGGAAACTCACCGTGATGTGGTGAAATTGCGGAGAGACACTAGAAATTGGCAAACATCATTTTGTCTTACGGCGCGATGCGCCACTGACTGAAATGACGCTGCTGAAACTTTAAATCGCCATAACTTCTTCATCGGGTGTCCGTTTTAGGTGAATTTGGTATCGACGGAAAGCTTATTCATTTATCCACAATTTGGAGTGTATAATATGCCAAAATACCACCTATAAACCAAGTTATTCTTGTTCAAAGATGACCTATGTGAAATCATACACGAAAACTTGGTGGATTCAAAAGTTCTTAGCTTGGCTTACTCTAAGTGACTCTTATGAACATGCTTAACACACCATAATCTCTATTATCACTAGGATACTCATCCTAATTCATGTACTCAAATATGAATCACAGGATAAGAGGTTTTATGTGTAGGAACAACGGTTCATTTTATAGCTTTGAAATATATGGGGTATTACATAATGCCACTAGTCTTGTTTACCACTAAGGTTCACAAATCAACTAGTCACTATTATCCACTTAAGTAATATCCACCACTAAGAATCTTTATCCTTAAATCAATAATTATACCACGTTATACCTCAATCCATTTGAAGACTATAACTGATAACTCTAATATCTATATTATAGCCAACTACACAAGAACATAAATAAACATATAATTGACATACATAGGGCTAGTCAAATTCAACCGGTAGGTGCATACATAGGCACTTCAACAATTATATCCCCCGGCCTTGATGGCATCATCATGTCATCATAATATCCCCCGGACTCAAATTGAGTATCAATATATCATCATAATATCCTCCTACCTTGACAGGTATCAATATATCATCATAATATCCTTCGGCCTTCCTGGGCATCAATATATCATTATAATATCCTCCAAAATCAAACCGGGTATCAATATCATCAACATATCCTCCAAAATTGAACCGAGAATCAATATCATCAACATATCCTTTGGACTCAAATCGGGTATCAATATTATCAACATATCCTTCAGACTCAAATAGGGTATCAATATCATCAACATATTCTTTAGACTTGAACCGGCTATCAATATCATCAACATATTCTCTAGACTCAAAACGGGTATTAATATCATCAACATATCCTCCGACCTTGCCAGGTATCATCATATCATTATAATATCATCATTATATGCAATCAATATCAATAATAAACAATAAGCCCCACAAGGGCTAAGGTAAATGACAATCCCACAAGGGCTAAAGTAAAGTCCAAGTGCCACGGGGACTAAAGTAAAGTGCAACCCCCAAAGGGCTAAAGTAAATGAGAAGTAAGGAAGATCATACCTTTATATCTCATCATTTGTCATCGAGGACAATTTATCCATGAATATACGAATATATATATATATCATGAATATTACAAAGAATTTATGGGTTAAACATGGTTAGTAGCATAGCTTCTCATGTAGTCAATAAATATACCTTTTAGAACCCTTAGTATCATGACTCATAATATTAGCAACAAGAAGGCTTTCTAACATAATCACTAGTTGGGTTATTAGATAAAGAATAACATGAGTCCAACATAATCTATAGAGTACCTTTAAGATTAGTCAATAAGAATGCCTTCAAACACCATTAACATCATCATTCTAATATAGACAATAAGAAATATTTCCAATATGATTTATTAGCATAATTATTAAGCATGATCATAACTTGGGAAATATTATAGATAACGGCCCGAACACTATTCTACATTATGGCTTAATCAAGAGTATAATCAAAGACTAATCATTACAAAATCCATAATTTAGTCATTTAGACCTTGGGCATAACCCTAAGCAATATTATGAACAATGGCTCATTAGTAACATATTCATTGGCCTACTATTGACCTAAAGATATTTCATCATTAGTATGAACAATTTCTAACGCATTACATGATCCATAATTTATTCATAGCATGGTCAATAATATCATTTATGACTTAGGCCATATTATAGACAAGGGCTCATTTAATAACACGTTCATTAGCCCAACCAATAGATAATTGTATTAACATAAGTAATAGCTTGACATAAGCTTTAGCCAATAAGGCATAATTACTTTGGCATCATTCTCAGTGCCATTCCACATAACCAAAAAGTACCAAGAATTATTAGTATTTTCTCAAAAGGGCACTCTTTAGTCAATTACTAGGCGTAAGGGTCTAGGGAACTTATCACAAGTCTTGTGTTAAGGTGGGTTAACAACCCCACAACTAAATCCCCAAAATGCATTCTAAATCAATTTCTTCTGTGGACTAGGCTAAGGTATCTAAATCAACTCTTAGATGTATAGCAAGTCATCATAAGACCTAAGGTAGATATTCTTCTCAAGCACCTTTACTAAGTCCAATGGAACCAAGGAACCTTCCCTAGTATAAGAAACTAAGGAAAATTTACTCTAAGTATGAGCAACTAGAGAATTATATATAAGGTTGAGTATTCTAAGGTATTCTCATGCTAAACATGAGTAATAAATTCTATTCCACCTAATATAATGGGAAACAAGTCAAGCTTTCGAACATCTAAAATTCACATAGCTTAATTGGTCCCACTAACACAAGTATTGCATTTCATCAATCCAATACTAAAAACCCATCCCAATCTAATAGGATATCACAATTATATCAAAACATAGCTCAATCTAACAAAAAATAAGCCTAACGTACCTAAAATCCAAAGAAAGCCCACGAACCACTAAACCTTTGCTTTTTCTTTTCGAGAAGCTTCTTTAAGGTGCCAAGATATCAAAAATTCAATCCACACATCATTATGAGAATTTCAATACCCATATTGCTCCATTGTGCTTCAGGTCCAAAAACAACACCAAAAACTCCAAGTGGGTCCCACATACGAAAAATACATTTTTGATACCAACCCAATGTTCATACACCACTTGGGAATCATAAACCTTAAGAATTAGGTGAAAAGCAAGAATATCTGGTATAAAATCAAGACCTCAAGAAATTTGGGATTCTGGTCAAAATTTAAGAAATTAAAGCTTGAAAAAGGAAGGATTCATACCTTTAATCCGTTGCTAATCAAGAAAATATATGTTAATCAAGATTCTAACTCACACCTAAGCATTAATTTGAAGTTAATTTATGAATATAGGGATTATAGGGATCAAAGGGGAGTGAAAATGGTCAATTTCACCACCAAGGACGCTATTTATAGTACCTTGGTCGCAGTTAAATGGGGTCCACGAGGTCAAAACTAGTTTTTGACCTCCCGGACTCATTCAGACTCTGTTTTTCATAAAAGATCTATGTAAACCTAATAAATTCTATGTTTTGGACTCAATGGTGAATTCAAATTTTCCATCCAAGTCTGTTTAGACCAATTATGGGTCCCACACCCATGTCTACTGATTTTCTGACTTTTTGACCAATTGGTCAAAATGAACTCGGGTGTATCGGGCTTAAACCAAGGGTCTTTATAGCCTAAAACAAATATTACAGAGCTTATGGAATAGTTGAAATTTGCATCCGAGGTCATTTATCTGAAGTTTTTTCTCGGCGGACATTCAAAATCAACAAAGACTATAAATGGGGAAATGGTCCTAAAACCAAACTAACTACCTGGTAACCAAACTATCAGTTCCAGAAAGTCATAAATTACTTAAGACAACTATGTTAAATCTCCAATGGAAAAAATAAGTAGAAATGATAGAAAATAACCTGAAGGGTCATTACATCTGTATCATCTAGTTTGGGTTAAAGATTCTAACTCTAAAAGTCCTTATTTGCAATCTATCCCTGTGGTTAATGAATTTCTTGAAGTTTTTCTTGAATATCTTCCTAGGTTCCCTCCTAATAGATAAATAGATTTTGGGATTAATATACTATAGGATATCTTTCCTATTTTCATTCCTCCTTATAGAATGGCTCTGGTTGAATTAAAGGAGCAGTTAAAGGATCTTTTTGATAAGGGTTTCATTCGTACTAGTGTTTATCCATGGGGTGCTCTTGTATTTTTATGCAAAAGAAAGATGGGTCCCTTCGAATGTGTATAGACTATCGTCATCTTTATAAGGTGACAATGAAGAATAAGTATCCTCTTCTTCATATTGATGATCTCACTGATCATCTTCATAGTGATAGATGCTTCTCTAAGATTAATCTTTGTTTGGGCTATCATCAGTTAAACATTAGGGTGGTAGATATTCCCAAAACAGTTGAAACATCGTGGTTTTGACACTAAAAAAATTTCTCCATTTTTTGACCTTTTGGATATCATACAACTCACAATACTAGTCGTATGGTGAGGGTAAGAGTAAGGTAACTCATTCGTATGTTGTCCAGTATTAGATGGTGATGGGTGGTTGAGTCTCTAGAATGGGTACGTGTAACTTACCGAATCTAGTACCCAAAATGCTACATGGTACTCATAACCCCGAAGGACCTCAAGCTAACCCATGACTGATATCTGTAATGAGCACTAAATAGTATACAGAAAATATGCGGAATATAAGTTGTAAGGACATAAGGTTCAAAACTATAACACAACTGATAAAAAAATATCTGGACAAGCTATAGAAATACCCAAAACTAAAATAACTGTCTGAACATACTATAGTCTGAAAGCCTCTAAACTGTCTGAATAAGGAGTTGATGGGACATGTCCCCAACTACCTCCAACTATTGAAATATACTAAGTAATGAAATAATAAAGTAATGATCATATCCTCGAAGGATGAGGACCACTGCTGACTCTGACTGCTGGAACTGGAATGCTACTGATGCTCTGGAGCTCGTGTTTCTAAACCTATGGTATAAAGCACCATAGCGCAAATGCGTCAGTACATTGAATGTACTAGTATGCAAGTAAGGTAGGATGAATGAAAAGGGTTCATATGCATGAACAATACTAACTGACTGTATCTATAAACGTAAGAATACATACATGAATACGTAACTGTAACTGAGGTTATGATAGGACTGAATACTGAGTTATGAGTACTGAGTATACTGACAACATGGATTTACTGATATCTGAGTATACTAGTAACTGATAACTGAAAGACTATTTTTGACAGTCCTGATTATAATTAACAAATATAAGTGTTCTACGGAGCTAGATGACTATATCTGTCAGTCCTAAAATATGATGGAACTAGCTGAGTTCCGTACTGAGCTGAGTGACTGTGTCTAACAGTCCTGATTTCTATAGAACTGGACTGAGTTCTATTCTGAAGACTGAATCTGAAACTAAAATTAAAACTGTGAGAGGTAATCATCTAACCAACATGCCCCGAGTCTAAACTAGTGGGGTTCAACCTATAACCCCATCAGAAAGGGTGTCAGTACCGTTCCACGGGTAAAGTTAAGCTGTGAGTAAACTGTAACGCACCAATTCTCGAGAACTGGAACGCCACACGGTGCTTATGATCCCGAAGGACAACAAGCTAACCCTTTTTCTGATATCTGTACCTGTTCACTGCATAATATATTAAAATACATGCAAAAACTAGCTAACACTTGTCGTAAGGTTCAAACATCTAGAAATATACAATACCTTAAACCACACACTAATACATCCGTCTGAAAAGCCTCTACACTGCCTGAACTGTGGAGTTGAAGGGACAATTCCCCAACTAACTCCGTCTACTAAAATCCAATACTGTAATAACAACATCCTCAGATGGTGAGGACTCACTACTGCACCCACTGCTGCTATACAAGTGACTTCTAAGATGCTCCAAGTTTCACTCCTCTGAACCTATGGTGCCCCAAAATAAAAGAACATCATAGCGCGAATGCGTCAGTACTAAGATGTACTGAGTATGCAAGTAGGGAAGGCTAAAGCAAGGGCTTATGCATGGACATTTAATCAACAGAATAATCATGAGAATAACGAATGAGTACACATATATGAATGCACAATTCACAACCACTATAACAATTATAACGACTCCAGATACCACAGCTCGGATACCACTTTACAATCCTCGGAACTCACTACTGTACTGGGATACTGCATTACTGAATCACAGGATACCAACACTGATCAATCGAATACACTCACACCCCTGACTCTTGAAGATTTATACAGACACAGAAACCGTGGGAAGTAGTTACATAACTCACCATGACTCCTCATAAGAAACTAAATATGTGGGGGTTCACGTAATAATTTGAATAATATCTTTGATTTCGTAAAACATGTGTACAGAAAATGAAGACTCACATGGCTTGAATTTCATTATCCATATTTCTCATAATATTATAGATAGGAAAACATAAGTAAAATCCCATAAATCATCATAAAATCATCAATATTCATCATAAATTCTCATGACTCATCATAGACAACCAAACTCATCAACTCAAGACTCGGAGCGACTCGATAGTTCAAGAAACATACTCTTATGGACAGGGGAGTTTCCTATAACCAACAACCCCATGTGATCCGTGTGGAATACCAACGTTTGCCCTCCTAGGGAGAGCACTCCCATTGGCGGGAGTGTTGTACTCTTGCCAGGGAGTACAACCTTAAAGCTTTCATAATCACAATTCGTCTCTCTGGCCAATAATATCATCATCAGCAACCCTACTGTGGCACATAGGTTTGGGGAAATACCAAATTTCCCTCTCGGTGCTAAGTAATACTCCCCGACTAGCTCAGAACGCGTTAGAAAATCCACCACAACATCACAAGGGTCTATCATAAAGATCAAATCAAATCTCTTTATCATTTATCAAATCATATAAATTTGTGGATTCCTAATTCAACACATTTTAGCTCAAAATATTTTAATTTTCCTCAACATCAACATGGTATCAAGAACAAAAGTATTTCGTCTCTGCGAGCTTAAAATCAATATAAATCATCCCGACTCTGCGGATGCAAATCAATATTCTCAAATGATCATTCTTTCATTTCAATATTCAAATCATAACTTGGGAATAATAAAGTAATCATGTACATCAAAGCTTAAACAATTTATACTTTCATAACCTCATAATTCGTCATTAAAACATCTTGGGTATTTACCCACTTTAAAAAATCATAAAATTCCAATGATAAAATCAATTCTTTGGGCACAAGAATGAAAAGATATTCTTGTTCAAAACCCCACATACTAAGTTCTCACGGAATTCATTTTAAGTTCTCAAATCATCAGAAATTCATCGATCGTAGTATGACTAAGATTATCACGGAACTGACTCAGCTCTAGACCAACAGACTATTTTGGGCATACGTACTCCCAGCAATCAATAACATAAGTAATACGTAGTATACAACAACACATACTCACATACCCACAGGCCATCATGCACCATGCATTCATTAACACCTCACACCAATCATTTGAAGATCATATTCATATACAAGAATTGGGATCTCATGCCATTGCATCGTAGATTATTCAACAAGGATGCATATGGTTAAGGAAGAATACAACATAACATAGTTCATCCAATCGGGATACACACAAATAACATACATTCAACACATCATGGTTCACTTCTCAAGGTTCTTTCCTTTAAGATCTTGATATATGCAATTCGACCCATAATTAGATATTTCACACTTAGCGTGGCCTAATGGCATTATCATTTCCTTTAAGCATCATAGTAAACACGTAGCATGCAAGTATGGTATGAACTCATCACTTCGATCACAAGGGGTCATACGATCCATTCTTCTTCAACTAGGCATTTCTACAATTACCTTGCATGCACCATTTAGGGAATTTGTCAGTATGAACAATTACATGTGCTATAACACCATCATTCATCTTAATTCCACCAACTAAATCCCTCGTCTGCACTTATAACCATATCATAAGACTTCCACACAACATCCCCAATTTTAGACAATAATATGGAAAACACAATTACCTCAATATCACCCATCTTGGCGTCACAACAATTCGCTACTCTAATTAGCATGATCTCATAAATTCAACACAATTCCTCCAATCCATAAACAAACATGCTCTAATCATCCTTCTACATCATGCACATTGAATTAAATCCACAACACGTGCTAACAATATTCAAGACTTTAACTTGAAGGTCACACTACATATTCACATCATGAAATAATTTCTATTCAACCATGCCACAATATTAACATCAACTTAATTCTACGCAAAGCATGGAAATCACAAACTTATATATATTTTCGAATCACTCAACACAATCTCTCCATTTCATAAATAACATACTCAATATTTCATTCACATCATATGCATCAACTTCCCCATTTCATAACAATTATGTCCCAATATCTCATCCACAATAAGAACATAAATTTCAATCGCACACACCACAATAATATTCATGCTATCAATTTAGAAGTCACAATACAATATTATCATCAATTAAATTCAATTAACACATAGAAACCACCAGTTCATATTTTGAAAAAAATAGGATTCTTGGGATTTATGGACGGAAGGGATCCATAAATAAAAACTTGCATACCTTAGACTCCGTAGCTGGAAGAGATTGACGGAAGGAATTCTTCAATCAAAGCCTCCAATTAATTTCCCCCCATTCTAAACCCTAACCCTAACTTGATATATATATATATATACATATAAGAGAAATGAGAGGAAAATAATACAAGTTCTCAGCTGAATAGGGTATTTATAGAGGTTTAAAAGAGTGGTGAAAGACCAAAATATACCTAAGAAACAAATAAAATCCGAACCTGTCCATGGGGGACTATTTTGATAGGTTGAAGTAGATTGACCATAACGTTTTACTACAATATCCAAATTGAATGAAAAAAATTTCATTAGAAAGAGGACTCTCAAAGATTTCCTTTGATATATAGTAGCTCACCCAAATCATTATGTACAAGGAGTTATGGTCGTTTGAAGTTGACCCAAAAATTCGCTTTTGATATGCTGAACTAGATTGACCATAACTTTTTGCTCCAATAGAAAAATTGGATGAAACCAAGTTCATTGGAAAGAGGACTCGCAGAGCTTTCCGTTGATATATAGTAGATCACCCAAATAATTATGTACAAGGATTTATGATCGTTTAAAGTTGGAGCAAAAATACGCCTAGCCTCAGTACTTTTTCCTGCACGTTTTACTGTTTATCACTATTCACCGTTCGATTGGGATGTTCGTAACTCATCGCTCGGGTGTCCGTTTTGGATGATCCACATATTGTTGGAAAGATTATTAGATGATCTATGAAATGGTGGGTCTAAATCCAAGAAATGACACACATAAAAATTATAAATCATTCTCGAAGATAGGATCCCGACACGTTTACGCA
Organism: Capsicum pubescens; assembly: GCA_030864215.1. NCBI lineage: Eukaryota > Viridiplantae > Streptophyta > Magnoliopsida > Solanales > Solanaceae > Capsicum > Capsicum pubescens. The sequence continues at coordinate 290,392,198 of CM061548.1, forward strand.
CAAAATTTCGATGAAATTTTTTCCGGGGCATTACATCAATCCTTTCTGACAGGGAGCTCTTCCATTAACCCCTCCGATAAGGAGAACTCAAATGAGATGTATATTACCTAGTCTCGTAGGGGTATATCTCAACCTACGCTGGCTACGTAGTTCTGGAATGCAAGGATTGCTACTAAGAATCACACCCTCTATTGGCTAACAGAGTGTGTCCTTATTCCTGGGTTCACTCGGTGCTGAATCCTACTCCCAACTAAATAGACACAAAATTAATTTCCTAGTTCATACTAGGCTGGACTGATCTGTTACTAGTTTTACTGATTAACTAGATTGAGCTGAGTTCACTGGATTTTTGTTGACTGACGGAATACTACTGAATTTTATTAACTGACAGAATCCTGTTGAGTTCTTCTAGATGGATGAGTTTAATAAGGTCTGAACTGAATACTACTGATACATAATGACTGACTGAGATCACTGAGATTCCTGAGATTACTAAATGTGACTGGACTGATACTGAGTTTACTGAGTTTTCCTGAGTCACATGACTAACTGAATTCTACTGATCATGGCTTGACTAAGAGTATCGTGAAAACATGACACTGGCTCTAGGCATATAGCTAAATTATTGTGTACAAGTACCCCCAGGACTCGATAGCGTAAAACTGACAAGACTTAAGTCACAATTGAACTATATTATATGATTTCTAGTCTTCTAGGCATTTTATCAAAAACCTTACATGCACCACTTAAGGCATAGGTATAATCATCAATTAACACCTCATAAACCACTCAATTCATGGATTTAAACTCATATACTAACGTAATTCCATAAAAACACATTGAGATTCCAACTTGGGAACCATACAACAACAATCACATAAATATAAACAATCCATAACATAATATTCATAATACATGATTTAAAACTTGATTCTTGGGCTTCTTGAACGAAAAGAATCCATGAATGAACACTATGCATACCTGGAAATCTAAATTCTTGAAGTTCTTGGAAATATTCTTGGAATTGGCCTTGATTTCTTGAGCTAGGATTTTTGCCTCTTGAGGGAGAATGATTTTGTTCTTGAGAGAAAGTGAGAAAAAAGTGATATAGGGCATACTTTTGGTTAAAGGCTGATCTGGGTCATGGAAAAAGACCCAATTGCCCTTAGAAAGTTTTTATTTTTCATCACTGAAAACCCGATTTAGGCACCTGGCGCGATGCAGCACTATTGCATCATGCCAATGGAAATGGACAACTAGGAATTGGGCTGGCGGTGCGACGCGGTGAAATCACATTGCTATACTGGATGGGACCTTGAATCTTACCGCGACGCGGTGGTATCGCACTGAGATACTGGAAATTGACAACTCTGGATTTGAGCCTTGGCACGATGTGTCATAATCACGGAGGCCCACTGGATTTTGACGATTTTCATTTTGTCATGCTCCACGACGCGTTGATTGCTCAGGTGGCACAGTGTCTTACTAAAATGGCTCTAACTCTTCATTTGGGTGTCAGATTTGGGCGAATTTGATATCGATGGCAAGCTTATTCAATTTTCCACACAACAAAAAGTCAAAATCTTTAAAATTCCACATGTATAAAATTGGATTCATCTTTTAAAGTAAGTCATTAAAAATTTTAGGATGATTTTAAGCTAGGTAGAAGTATGGGGTATTACAATATCTCCACCTTGGGAATATTTGTCCTTGAATGAGACTGATTGAAATAGGAGAAATGATAAGATGAAGTACATATTGAAAATGAACTACTAAAACATGACTACATGATTAACATTATTGAGATTCATACTGAGCATGCATATCTAATGCATGATTTTATTACTGAGTTGAGGCATGACTGCATGACTGAGAGTACTGATAAGCTAATAATGCATATCTGATGCATGAATACATGACTAAACTAACTCATGAACTGTAACAGAAGAACATAACTAGGTCTGTAACATGTGACATGGGCTGAGTATCATAAACTAAACTGAGCCATTGAGTTCATAGCGTACAACTGAGACTGGAGCTAGAGGGTCAACCTATGAGTACCCACTACTCCAAACTGGATTCGTTACATGAGGAGAAACTGGAGGGCTTAGGACATGATAGCTTGGGGGTAATAGAGCATCTCCCCCTTGGGACATTATGTTCCTCAAAGAATACTAACTTGACTGAGATACTGAGGAAAACTAAGATGATGCACAGGGCACCTACGAATTGAATTGTGACTGAATATCTGGGATCTGAAACTGAGACATGATACATGAACTAAGCTGATCTTGCAACTACTGGGACTTTCTATCTTGGAATGGTTACATTCTTGAGTTTTTTGATAGTATAACTAAGTGGAAAAATGGGAAATCACACCATACAAACTAGTTTCCTAACTGTTAGACTGAATTACTGGATGATCAATCTAACTCATAATGAAATATGTACTAAACTAAAGTAATTTTTTTCACCTTAGAGTACTAAAAATATTCTCATGAGCGCTGAGAATGAATGCCTAAACATACTAACTTATCTTATTAATTGAATGACTGATTGATGAATGCTAGGCATATAAGACTGAACTGTACTTATTCTGAATAACTAGCCTGAGGCTGTAGAGTATTACGCATAGAAGGTAAGGACTAACTGAGTGACGTGAGGTTACTGGGCATGGATTTATGAAAACTATAATAATTAAAATTACGAGACCAAGCGTATGAAATGATTCAGAAACATTCTGTAACTGAGGTACTGAAATACTAATAATTGAGTAGCTGATGGCCATATACTATGGTCAGGTAATCCTGAAAGTGAACTAAGTTTCTAATCTGGCTGGACTAGGACTGGGACTAAGATTGTAGCTAAGACGATAATTGAGACTGTAATCATAACTAAGACTGTAACTGGGACTGAATGCAGGTTTTCTAATAATTAAGGTTTAGACTGATACAGATGTACTGAATTCTGATAGTTAAGTAACTGATAGCTGAAATCCATGGTTCTGTAGGATTATATGAGTCCTTTACTGGATACTGACTACTGAATGATGCCGTAATTAAGGATGGAACATCAATATCATGGATTCACCGAGGTATCTAAACTGAGAGTATATGTGACATAATCTGAGTTTGGCTGATCACTAGAAGTAGAGCATGAGTCATATGGGCTGAACATAATGTAAGACAGGACATGAGTGCCTGATTCATGATCTTGCTGACCTGAGTCTGATGTTTCTGTACTCATGGAACATGATTCGTAACACTGAGTAAGCCTAAACTTCTCATACTAGGAACTTAAAATACACACTATTTTATGAAAAGTGCATGAATACAAGCTGGGTGCATGGAATTATGATGTGAAGCATGCGTAAGTATCATGATAATTGAGATAGGAATGGGATGGGAATCATCTTCCCTTACTGATTTCCCACACATACTGGTATTACTTCTAGAACCTGAAGGCCTGTCTTTCTGAGATATCATAATCGAATAGTTCTCGTATACTTGTCGGGCTATGATTATTTTATCCACTGGGATAGAGACTGAGAAGGTCCTATTAACATCTAATTTGACCTTAAAGTGGACTGGTATGTAAAGAGTTACAAAAGAAAAAAATGTAGTCCCTGAATTTGAAGAAGCGTGAACCTGTAATTGAGGGATCTGTAACATACTAGTGGCTGCTTCAGGAGGACTTCCCTAATTTTATCGGGACTGAAGTGTATAGAGTCAGTTTGGGCATTTTCCACTGGCGGCACTAGAAATGGCACCCTGCTAATTCGATCGACTGGACTGAGTTGAACGACGATCGTGCTGACTTCGTGGGACCGGGTTTAGGACAGCCTCAAACCTTGTGACCTAACTTGCTACACCCAAAACACACATTACTTTCGGCTCTACACACACCCTTATGATACTTACCACATTCTTTACAAAGCAGATGAGTGTGAATAATGTTTGCACTATTCTGAGATTTGGAGCCTGGCGCCTTATCTTTACTACCATTTTTGAACTTAGGAACTGAAGCACTGGCTGAGGAAAGAGTTAGAACTAAAAACTTCTGACTATGCTGAGAATGGTTACCACCCTACGACCCTGGCTAAGAAAAACTATAGCTACCTATTCTGGTTCTCTTATTCTCTCTCTACTTCTTCCTAAGTTTTTGCTCTTCAATATGTTGAGTATGGACCATAAGTCTAGATATGTCCATTTCCTTAATCAACATCACAGTCCTACACTCTTTAACCACTCTACCTGAAACCCCAAACACAAACTTACTCATTCTGGATCTACTGTCTGCTACTACATGGGGAGCATACCTGGCTAACTGGGTCAATTTGAGGGAGTATTATTTTACACTCATGCTACCTTGTCTGAGATTGATGAACCCTAAAACTTTAGCTTCTTTTTGCTCTAAGGGAAAAAATCTATCTAAGAAGGCCATAGCTAACTCTTCCCATTCTATGGGCTCTGCATCTATACCCCTGTCTACCTTCCACTATTTAAACCACATATGAGCTAAATCTTGTAGCTGATAAGTGGCTAACTCTGCACTCTAACTGGAAGTCACTCCCATTATTTCTGTGACTCTCTAAACCTGGTCAAGGAATTCTTATGGATCCTCTTCGGACTTAGAACCTAAGAATAAAGGAGGATTCATTCGGGTGAAGTCTCAAATCCTGGGTGCAACTGAATTAGCCACTGGGTTGGCCGAAATAGTAGCTGGCCGTTCATTCTGAGTTGTGATTGAATTAGCTAAAGTAGTAAATGTAGTCCTAAATTCTGCATGGGAAACATGTTCATCCAGGGGATCTGCCTGAACGGATTGAGGTACTGACTGATTATCGATTCTCCTTTTGCCAACCCCTTTGGAAGGCATATTCAGTAAGCAAGAGGAAAAAATAGATTAGACTGAGAAAATAATTGGAGGTTTTTCTCAATGAAACGACATGAATACTGAAAGAAGGGAAACTATTCCTAAAACATCTCATAGCCTCTTGCACATAAGTGTGGTACACAACACACCCATGCACAAGACTCTACTAGATGCGGCTTTTCAGACTTCCTAGGACACTGTTGAACCTTAGGCTCTGATACCATGTTTGTAATGCTCCGAATCTGGTACTCAGAATGCTATATGGTGCTCATGACCCTGAAGGACCTCAAGCTAACCTAAAACTGATATCTGTAACTGAGCACTGAATAGTATACTAAAAATATACGGAATATAAGCTGTAAGGCTGTAATGTTCAAAATTATAACACAACCGATAAAACAACATCTAAACGAGGTATAGAAATACCCAAAACTAAAATAACTATCTGAACATACATTAGTCTGAAAGCCTCTAAACTATCTGAATAAGGAGTTGATGGGACAATCCCAGACTAACTCCAACTACTGAAATAAACTAAGTAATGAAATAATAAAGTAATGATCATGTCCTTGAAGGATGATGACTCACTGCTGACTCTGACTGCTAGAACTGGAAAGCTACTAATCCTCTTAAGCTCATGCTTCTAAACCTATGGTATAAAACACCATAGTGTAAATGCGTCAGTATGTTGAATGTACTGGTATGCAAGTGAGGTAGGTTGAATGCAAAGGGTTCATATGCATAAATAATACTAACTGACTTTATACATGAACGTGAGAATACATGCATGAATACGTAACTATAACTGAGGTTATGATAGGACTGAATACTAAGTTATGACTACTGAGTATACTGACAACATGGATTTACTGATATCTGAGTTTACTAGTAACTGATAACTGAAAGACTGTTTCTAATAGTCCTAATTATAATTAACTGATCTAAGTGTTATATAGAGCTGGATGACTGTATCTCTGTAACATCCTGTATTTTTCTTATACTTGTTCTAATTATATGGAACCTGGTATAGCCTTATGGTATAGGTAACGGATGAGATTTGTTATGCAAGTATTAATGGTGTAGATGGAATTATAGATGCTTCCCGTACATTTTAATGTGATGCGACCAAGTTAACGTCGATACGACTATACAAACTTGGAATCGTAAACTAGTATTTGAATCTAAAGTTTAAAGTGACCAAGTTTGTATAAGTTGAATGTTAGATTAAAGGGATTAGGAGCTGGAAATGGAATAAAATATTGAGGTGCTTGCTTGACTTAATTAAGCTATTAGGTGTGTTACCTACTTAAGCTATTTGGACCAAATTAATGAACCCATGGCTATGGACCAGATTTGGGCCTGTACTAATGTACTCATTTGAGCCCAAATTGAACAAAAGAGGAAGAAAATGGATAAATGGCTCAACACACAAATCTTCCAAAGGCCCCAGTTAATTGAGACCAAAATAAGAATTTAAGTAAGTAGGTGCATCACCTACTTTGAAAATTTGAGCATCTTGAACCCTTAATTAGGTGCATCACCTACTTGGTCCAATTTGACCAATTTTAAGGTCCAAAATGCAGCTAAGGAGGTGGACAAAATAGGTCCTTTATAAGGCCAAGTTGCTGGTTATTTAACTTCATCTCTAAGTCACAAAAAAAGATTATATTTCACAAAATCTCTCTACTCTCTCTAAAATAACAAGGAGAAACCCTAAAATTCCTTCTAGGGTTCTTGAAGAAACCTTCACCTTTGTAGCCCAACGTAAGTGAAAACACTTATGGTTTAGCTTAATTATCTCATGGAATATTAGGAAAATATGCTATAGGTGCCTAATTATAAATACATGACAGAATATAGAACAAGCTACTTGCTCAATTTTTCTTTGTTATTAAGATATCTCTTTTCCTCTTTGGTTTAAAGTGTAAAGGAAAGTGAAAGTTGAAATTTTGAGGAGTTCAAATTAAAAGATTAAGTTGTAGAATTGAGGTAAGGTGACTGCTCCATCTTGTTCTCCTTGTATGTGAATTTGAAAGAGAATTATGGATATGTTGTTATTGATAACTCAAGAGATGATGAGTTTACTAATTGATTGCTACAATAAAAGGGATTTGAGGCTGTTTTGTGGACTATTTTGTATGTATATGTTATGGGATGCTAGGTTGGACTATTTTGTACGTATATGTTATGGGATGTTAGGTTGATATTGGAGAAAGGTATGACTAGTTTGTAATGAAATATAGAAGAAAGGTATGGCGGTACACCACCAAACCAATTATTGCATTTGTTTACTGCCCAATCTGTTTTTAGTAGTGTTTGGAATGTGTAATGAAGCCGAGGTGGTTTAGATAAATATTATAAGAACCTGTATGGTATGTGGGTGTAATTAGAGGAGAAAAGGGTTAAAATAACACCATTGATTGGTATATTAATGGCTTATTGCTCGGTTACTGTTTTGGGTAAAGTTAAGTAGCCTAAATGTGTTAGTTGGTTGCTAATACTAGTTTACCATATATTCTATTGTAGATAAGTAATATAAAAGGAGGGAAGTCAAGTTGGGTTAGTTTCGAAGTTATATAACCAGGTATGTAAGGCATACTCTATTTTGCACTCTTTGGCATGAAATCAGACATTTGTTCCATCAAGAAAATTTCCAAGGTTATCCTATAACAATTGACACATAATAGTAGTGTATTATATCCCATGAAGCCAATGACCTTGTTCCCACTCTCTAATATCTTAAAACACCTCAATACATACTTATTATTAAACCTGCACATCTATCTTCACTAGAAAATTTCTGGAGTTCTTCGCTTGTTCAAATAAGACCCATGTGTTAATTTCAGCTCCTAAAAACTTCATTTGTGTGACAACATCTCCGTACCTCATTGTTGTTGCATTAAGTGTCCATTTATATGTCTCTTATTAGAAGATTATTTGTTCAAGGTACCATAATGTTATAGCCACCAAAGTAACAACCTCAAAGGCTAAATAAACTATGTAACGCAAATCTGTAAAATGAGTGGCAGCTCAGGGGAATAAGCTTAGCATGGGCCGATCTTGATACCTTTATATGTGGGTGACATCTCAGGGGCATAAGCCTAGCATGGGCCGATCCCAATCTTTATATGTAGCTGGAAGCTAAGGGGCGTAAACCTAGTATGGGCCGATCCTAATTTATCTATTTACCACTGATCAGCTGGTCATTTGCATTATATATGGCCTACAAAGATTATGAAGTAAAAAAGGTAAAAATAAAGAAAGGAATGTAATGTATGTAGTCCGACAAGTATATATAAAAGTGGTCTACTAGTACTACTTATGCACTTCTATCTGATTTCTATTGAGCTCTTGTATCATGTGTTGTTACCTTCAGTCTTACATATTCAATACACATTTTGTAGTGATGTCCCTCATGGGGGACCTGTATTTCATGCTGCAAGCATAGGTACTACAGCTCATACATCTCACTAGTTGGAGCGCAGGCTATTCAATGACTATTGGTGAGCTCCAAGTTGATTCTGGGCTCTCCGAGTCTGTTCCATATATTTTGGTATTGTGCAGTAAGTCAAGAGTAGGGCGGAGGTTTGTCCCAACTCTAACTAAGTCTATGTATCTTTTAGAGGGTTGTAGACTAATGTAAAGTTATGGTAGTGTCTTTCCTTTAGAAGTGGTGGCCCCAACGGCCAAGTGTTGTATATATAAGTTTGTGTTTGCCTACATAATTATTCTCATCGATACATAATATCATATTTGTCAGAACCTTTGGTTGTCATAGTTACATAAATGAGAAGTACAAGGTTATGAATTGGTTCTCTCAGGCCTTTACGGATACGGGTGTCTGTTCACCCCAATAGGATTTGAGGTGTGACAAAAGTGGTATCAGAGCAGGTCGTCCTAGGGTGTATAGAAAGCCGTGTCTATATAGAGTTTTATTTATGGGTGTGTTGTGCACCACATCTATAAATAGGAGGCTATGGGACATTTAGGGGTTGTCTATTTTTCTTTATATCTTAGATCGTGCAATAGAGCCCATGTTGTAGGTAAAAGTCATATTTAACCATTGAACCTATTTTTTTCCTCTTATTATAGTAAAGATGTCGGTTACGGGAAGGAGTAAGAATATGGGTAAGTGAATAGATGTGGCTGCCGGAGAAGGGACCAACAAGTCACCACCTAGACAAGCTAATCAAAGCGAGACTTAAGCTGAGTTTTTATCCCAAACTTCTTCTACTCCTCCATCTCCAGAAGAGCTAAGAAGGAGAAGAACCGCATCCTCCAAAAAGAAGAAGAACCGCATCCTCAGAACCACCTATTAATTCTACTGACCAAGATCTAAGGAATTCGGTACAATTATTGGCTCATATAGTTGATGGAAAAGCTCAAGGACAAGCCATTCCAATCACAGGTTCTAGAGATGCAGATAAGGCAGCTAGCCTACGAACGTAGGATTTTCTTAAATTGGATCCTCCCTTATTTACTGGATCAGATCTTAATGAAGACCCACAGGACTTTATTGATCAAATCCAAAGGGCTCTAGATGTCATGCATGTGTCGGGTAAAGAGACAGTTGAGCTAACAACATATAGATTCAAAGGGGAGGCTATATTTTGGTATGAAGACTGGAAATGATCTAGGGGTATAGATGTACCTTCATCTACTTGAAAAGAGTTCAAAGAGGCATTTGTTGATCATTACCTTCCATTTGAGATTCGAGAAACCCGCACGGATCAGTTCCTAAATCTTTGCCAAGGGAATATGAGCGCGAGGGAGTACAACCTCTGGTTTAACTCTTTGGCTAGGTATGTTCCTAATGTAGTAGCTATAATGGATGATAGAGTTCATCGATATGTGGATAGATTGGATCCATATCTAGTTAAAGATTTTACTATTGTTTCTTTGAACAAAGACATGGGCATATCAAGGATACAAGCATTTGCACAAAAAATGGAGGATCGGAGGCAAAGAAGAAGAACACAAGAATTGGAAAGAGGGTATTCCAAGAGGTTTAGATCTATAGGATAGTTTATGGTATCCCAAGGAGAGTTTAGGACTTAGTTTTCTAATAGACTGCCTAGGCCATTATCTTCTTATTTTACAGCTAGTGCTCCACCACAATTTCAGGGTCTAAAGGCAACTAGTTTGGGCAAAGAAGTGAGAGTCAGAGTTCACGAATAGTGGGGTATCAAGAGAAAGGGAATATGAGACAATTAAGGCCTCCTTAGCATCCATGTAAACAATATAAAAAGCTTTATTTAGGTGCATGTCAGTTCAGGACAAATACTTGTTGTTGGTGTGGTACGTCAGGACATATGATGAGAGAATACCCTCAAAGGGGCATAGGTGGTATGGCACGACCTACTGGATCAGCCGTTGCATCATCATCATTGGTGCCTTATTAAGGTAGAGGTGTAAAATCTATGGGTCTTGGTAGAGGTGCTAAAGAAGAAGCTGGCTCTAGTGGAGTTCGGAATCGTACATATGCTTTAGCGAATCGACAAAATTCAGAGGCTTCTCCAGATATGGTTACAGGTACATTGTCCATATTTTTTCACGATGTATATGAATTAGTTGATCTGGGTTCTACATTACATATGTCACTTTATTTGTTGTGGGGAAGTTCAAAAAAACACTAGAATTGCTAGTTAAGCCACTTGAAGTATCTACGCAGATTGGTGAATCTATTATAGCTACGAGAGTGAATAAAAATTGTATAATAAATATTTGTGGTCGTGATACAATGGCTGACCTGGTTGAGTTAGAAATGGTAGATTTTGATGCTATAATGGGTATGGATTGGTTGGCTGCTTGTTATGCCACAGTAGATTGCCAAACTAAGAAGGTGTATTTCTATTTTACAAAAGAGGCAATCCTTGAATGGAGGGGTAATATTGGTGCACCAAGAGGTAAATTTATTTCTTATTTTAAGGCAAAAAGGATGTTTTCCAAGGGTTACATATGTCATATAGTTAGGGTGAAGAATACAGATGCGGAGCCCCCAACTCTTCAAACTATTCCAGTAGTAAATGAATTTTCTGATATATTTCCTGAAGATCTTCCAGGTTTGCCTCCAAAATGAGAAGTAGAATTTGGTATTGATGTGATTTCAGGTACTCAACCAATTTCAATTCCTCCGTATAGAATGGACCCGACAGAATTACGGGAGTTGAAAGAGCAATTGAAAGACTTGCTAGAAAAAGGATTCATAAGGCCTAGTGTGTCCCCTTGGGGTGAACCCGTGTTATTTGTGTGTAAGAAGGATGGATCATTGAGAATGTGTATTGACTATCAGCAACTTAACAAGGTGACTATAAAGAACGAATATCCTTTTCCGAGAATTGATGACTTATTTGATCAGTTGCAAGGCGCCAAGTGGTTTTTAAAGATTGATTTGAGGTATGGTTACCACCAAGTGAGGGTCAAAGAGAAGGACATACCCAAGACAGCTTTTCGAACACGGCACAGTCATTACGAGTTTTTATTCATGTTCTTTGGGCTAACTAATGCACCTGCAACTTTTATGGATTTGATGAATAGGGTGTTTAAGCCATTCTTGGATGTGTTTGTGATAGTTTTTATAGATGATATTCTGGTTTATTCGAGATCAAATGAGGACCATGCCAGTCACTTACGACAGGTGTTACAGATTCTTCGTGATCGTAAGTTATATGCAAAGTTCTCCAAATATGAGTTTTGGTTAAAATCTGTGGCATTCTTAGGTCATATTATATCTGATGAAGGAATAAAGGTTGATACTCAAAAGATAGAAGTCGTGAAAAACTGGCCAAGACCTATAACGCCTATGGAGGTTCGTAGTTTCCTTGGGTTGGCAGGTTATTATAGAAGGTTTGTTGAAGGATTTTCTTCAATTTCTGCACCTTTAACAAATCTAACACACAAAGTATCCAAGTTCCAATGGAATGATGCATGTGAAGGAAGTTTCCAAGATCTGAAGAATAAGTTGAATTCTACACCCGTATTGGTACTTCCAGAAGGCACAGAAGGGTATGCAGTTTATTGTGATGCTTCAAGAATTAGATTAGGGTGTGTATTGATACAACATGGTAAAGTCATAGCATATGCCTCAAGACAATTGCGTCCACATGATAAAAACTATCCAATGCATGATCTGGAGCTAACAACGATTATATTTGCCTTAAAGATATGGCATCACTACTTGTATGGGATTCATGTTGACTTATATACTGACCACAAGATTTTGCAGCATATCTTTAATCAGAAGGACCTAAATTTGAGGAAGAGAAGATGGCTTGAGTTATTAAAAGACTATGATATTGATATCTTGTATCATCTGAGAAAAGCAAATATGGTAGCTGATGCATTAAGTCGTAATTCTATGGTGTTCACTTATGGGCAGTTTATAGAATGACAAGGGATGACTAAGGATCTACACCAACTAGCTAATTTGGGGGTTCGCCTTTTTGAAACTCCAGATGAGGGGCTTATTGTGCATAAAGCTGCAGAATCTTCACTAGTAGCTGAAGTAAAAGAGAAGAAATATGTAGATCCTATTCTATTACATCTTAAAGAGAATGTGCAATGTGGTATGACAAAGGCATTTGAGCTTACGCAAGAGGGAGTACTTCGGTGCCAAAATAGATTGTGTGTGCCTAATGTAGATTGGCTAAGAAAGAGGATTATGACTAAAGAACATCATTCAAGGTATTCCATCCATCCATGGTTAACAAAAATGTACTAGAATTTGAAAGGGATGTATTGGTGGGGTGAAATGAAGAAGAAAATTGCAGAGTTTGTAGCCAAATTTCCAAATTTTCAAAGAGTTAAAGTAGAGCACTAAAAGCCCGGGGGTTATATACAATATATAGATCATCCAATCTAGAAGTGGGACATGATCAACATGGATTTTATTAATGGTTTGCCTCATATATCTCGAAGTTTTGATTCCATATGGGTGATAGTTGATAGGCTTACCAAATCAGCATACTTTATACCAGTTAGGACCACTTACACAGTTGAAGATTATGCCAAATTATGTATTAAAGAGATAGTTCGGATGCACGGAGTTCCAATCTTTATTATATCAGATCGAGGAGCTCAATTTACTGTAAATTTTTGGAAGTCTTTCCAGAGAAATTTGGGAACACAAGTGAATCTAAGTACAACTTTTCACCCTCAAACAGATGGACAAGTAGAATGTACCATTCAAACACTTGAAGATATTCTATGAGCTTATGTATTGGACTTTAAAGGTAGTTGGGATGATCATTTACCTCTCATCGAGTTTGCCTACAAGTATAACTATCCTTCAAGGATCAAAATAGCACCATATAAAGCTTTGTATGAAAGAAAGTGTAGATCACCAATTGGATGGTTTGAAGCTGGTGAAACTGTCTTATTCAGACCAGATCTTGTTCATTAAGCTATGGAAAAGGTTAAAGTGATCCAACAGCGGCTAGAAACAACCCAAAGTCAACACAAGTCATATGCAGATGTTAGAAGGAGGGGGCTAGAGTTTGCTCTAGGTGATTGGGTATTCTTAAAGGTGTCACTAATGAAGGGGGTTATGAGATTTGGTAAGAAAGGAAAACTAAGTCCACGTTATATAGGCCTATAAAAGATTACTCGGAGGTTTGTCCAAGTCGCTTATGAATTAGAGCTACCCCAAGAGCTCTCAAAAGTTCATCCAGTATTTCACGTCTCAATGCTTCGAAAGTGCATGGGAGATCCATCTTATATTACTCCTACTGAAGATGTACAAGTTATGGAAGATCTTACCTATAAAGAAATACCTACTGCTATCCTATATCAACAAGTTAAGAAGTTAAGAAATAAAGAAATAGCTTCTGTAAAAGTGGTTTGGAGGAACCAACAAGTAGAAGAGATAACATGGGAAGATAAAGAAGCGATTAAATCTAAGTACCCACATTTGTTCAAATACGAAGAAAAAGTCCAAGATGCTAAATCAGAGCAATAACAAGCAAGTGTAATATATAAGTACTATGTGATAATAGGGATATTAAACTTAGGCTTGAACTTGTTTTGGTTGGATAGTTAGGCTAATATTCAAGGATGAATGTACCTAAGGTGGGAAGGATGTAACAACCCATATTTTGCTTGTACTTGTTCTAATCATATTGAACCTGGTATAGCCTTGTGGTATAGGTAGTGGATGAGATTTGTTATGTAAGTATTAATGGTGTAGATGGAATTATAGATGCTTCCCGTACAGTTTAATGCGGTGCGACCAAGTTAACATTGATACGACTGTATAAACTTGGGATCGTAAGCTAGTATTTGAATCTAAAGTTTAAAGTGACCAAGTGTGTATAAGTTAAAGGTTAGATTAAAGGGATTAGGAGCTGGAAATGGAATAAAATATTAAGGTGCTTACTTGACTTAATTAAGCTAGTAGGTGAGTCACCTACTTAAGCTATTTGTACCAAATTAATGGACCCATGGCTATGGACTAGATTTGTACCAATACTAATGTACTCATTTGGTCCCAAATTGAATAAAAGAGGAAGAAAATGGATAAATATCCCAACACACAAATCTGCCAAAGGCCCAAGTTAATTGAGCCAAAAATAAGAATTTAAGTAAGTAGGTGCATCACCTACTTTGAAAATTTGAGCATCTTGAACCCTTAAGTGGGTGCATCACCTACTTGGACCAATTTGACCAATTTTAAGGTCCAAAATGCAGCTAAGGAGGTGGACAAAATAGGGACTTTATAAGGCCAAGTTGCTTGTCATTTTACTTCATTTCTAAGTCACAAAAAAAAGTATATTTCACAAAATCTCTCTACTCTCTCTTAAACAACAAGGAGCAGCCCTAAAATTCCTTCTAGGGTTCTTGAAGAAACCCTCACCTTTGCATCTCAAGGTAAGTGAAAACACGTATGGTTTATCTTAATAATCTCATGGAAGATTAGGAAAACATGCTATAGGTGCCTAATTATAAATACATGGAAGAATATAGAATAAGATACTTGCTCACTTTTTCTTTGTTATTAAGAGAACTCTTTTCCTCTTTGCTTTAAACTATGAAAGAAAGTGAAAGTTGAAGTTTTGAGGAGTTCAAATTAAAAGAATAAGTTTCAAATTTGAGGTAAGGTGACTGCTCCATCTTGTTCTCCTTGTATGTGAATTTGAAAGAGAATTATGGATGTGTTGTTATTGATAACTCAAGAGGAGATGATTTCAATAATTGATTGCTACAATAAAAGGGATTTGAGGTTGTTTTGTGGACTGTTTTGTATGTATATGTTTTGGGATTCTAGGTTGATATTGGAGAAAGGTATGATTAGTTTGTAATGAAATATAGAATAAAGGTGTGGTGGTACACCACTAAACCAATTATTGCTTTTGTTTATTGCCCAATCTATTTTTAGTATTGTTTGGAATGTGTAATGAAGCCGAGGTGGTTTTGGTAAATCTTATAAGAACCTGTATGGTATATGGGTGTAATTAGAGGAGAAAAGGTTTAAAATAACACCCTTGATTGGTATATTAATGGCTTACTGCCCAGTTACTATTTTGGGTGAAGTTAAGTAGCCTAAATATGTTAGTTGGTTGCTAATACTAGTTTACCATATATTATATTGTAGATAAGTAATCTAAAAGACGGGTAGTCAAGTTGGGTTAGTTTCAGATTTATATAACCAGGTATGTAAGGCATACTCTATTTTTCACTCTTTGGCATGAAATCAGACATTTGTTCCATCAAGTAAATTTCCAATGTTATCCTGTAACAAGTGACACATAATAGCAGTGTATTATATCCCATGAAGCCAATGACTTTGTTCCCACTCTCTAACATGTTAAAACACCTCAATACATGCTTATTATTAAACCTGCACGTCTATCTTCTCTAGAAAATTTCAGGATTTCTCTGCTTTTTCAAATAAGACCCACGTGTTAATTTTAGCTTCTAAACACTTCATTTGTGTGCCAACAACTCCCTACCTCATTTTTGTGGCATTAAGTGTCCATTTATATGTCTCTTATTAGCAGATTATTGGTTCAAGGTACCATAATATTATGACCACCAAAGTAACAATCTTAAAGGCTAAATAAACTAAGTAACACAAATTTGAAAAATGAGTGGCAGCTCAGGGGCATAAGCCTAGCATGGGTCGATCTCGATACCTTTATATATGAGTGGAAGCTCAGGGGAAAAAGGCTAGCATGGGCCGATCCCAATCTTTATATATATGTGGCAGCTCAGGGGCGTAAGCCTAGCATGGGCCGATCCTACTTTATGTATGTACCACTGATCAGCTGGTCATTTGCATTATATATGACTTACAAATATTATGATGTAATAAAGGTAATAATGAAGAAAGGAACATAATGTATGTAGGCCCAAAAGTATATATAAATGTGGCCTATTAGTACTACTTATGCACTTGTATCTGATTTCTATTGAGCTTTTGTATCATGTGTTGTTACCTTCAGTCTTACATATTCAGCACATATTTTCATACTGACGTCCCTTACGGGGGACCTGTATTTCATGATGCAGGCACCGGTACTTCAGCTTATACACCTCACTAGTAGAAGTGCAGGCTATTCAGTGACTATTGGTGAGCTCCAGGTTGATTCGGGGCTCTCCAAGTCTGTTCCATATATTTTGGAATTGTGCAGTAAGTCATGAGTAGGGAGGGGGGTTTGTCCTGACCCTAACTAAGTCTATGTATCTTTTAGAGGCTTGTAGACTAATGTAAAGTTATGTTAGTGTCTTTCCTTTAGACATGGTGGCCCCAACGGCCAAGTGTTGTATATATAAGTTTGTGCTTGCCTATGAAGTTATTCTCATCGATACATAATATCATATTTGTTAGAACCTTTGGTTGTCATAGTTACATGCATGAGAAGTACAGGGTTATGAATTGGTTCTCTCAGGCCTTTATGGATACGGGTGCCTGTATGCCCCAATAAGATTTAAGGCATGATAATCTGTTAGTGCTGAAATCTGGTAGAACTAGCTGAGTTTCGTACTGAGTAACTGTGTCTGATAGTCCTAATTTCTAAAGAACTGAACTGAGTTTTATTATGAAAAATGAATCTGTAACTTAAACAGTTGGGCGTAATCATCTAACCGACATACCCCGAATCTAAACTGGGGGGGTCCAACCTATAACCCCATCTAGAAGGGTATCAGTACCGTTCCATGGGTAAAGACAAGTCGTGAGTAAACCCTCTCTAACAGGGATCTCTTCCGTCAATCCCTCCTGTATGTAACACTCAAATGAGATGTATAGTCCCTAGTCTCGTAGGGGTACATCTCAACCTACTCTGGCTACATAGTTCTTGAATATAGGGATTGATACTAAGGATCACACCCTCTACTGGCTAAAAGAGTGTGTCCCCATCCCTGGGTTCACTCGGTGGTGAATCCTACTCCCAACTGAATAGACACAAGACTGATTTCCTTGTTCATACTAGGCTGAACTGATTTGTTACTAGTTTTACTGATAAACTAGATTGAACTGAGTTCACTGGATTTCCTTTAAAGGATAGAATACTACTGAATTCTGTTAACTGACAGAATGCAACTGAGTTTTTCTAAATGACTGAGTTTAATAAGGTCTGAACTGAATACTACTGAGACATGATGACTGATTGAGATCATTGAGTTTTTTTGAGTCACATGACTGACTGAATTCTACTAATGATGGCTTGACTGAGAGTATTGTGAAAACATGACACTAGCTCTAGGTATACAACTAAATTGTCGGGTACAAGTACCCCTAAGACTCAATAGCATGAAATTGACATGACTTGACACTTCTTGAACACGTGACCAATATCAATAATTCATAATACAATAAGTTGGGAATTTCATAAAGTACATGGTTATCATAATCTTGTACATGGAAGGAATTCATATAAGCAATGTCATAATTCCATATTCTAGCATCATGAGCATTTTAACAATATCTATATTGCACATCAATAGCATGGGAGTCATTTGAATATAAGGGTGAAACATGAATCCATCACTTATATGTCGGCACTCGCTACGACTCAGTCTTCAACTCGTACCGGCATCATATGAGTCGTACCCTGCCTACTCGTATCTGTTCCAGTGTATGATCTCCTAAGGTTTCAACTTTCCTTATCTATATACAACTTCTACTTACGATTCTTATCATGAGTATACGACTTGTGTCTCTATCTCGTATCCACCTGGGACTTTTTTTCCAAGCTTTAGACATTGGTTTGTGTATGATTTAACTATATGAGTTGTACTCATACTCTTGACTCATATCCTTCTGGGACTTTAACTCCTAGTTGTAGCTTTCGACACGTTTATGCTCATGGTTGTTGTTCATGACATGTATCCTCAATATACGACTTGTATAGCTGAGTTATATCTTTTCTTCATTTAGTCTTTTGTTTGAATCTTTGGTTCTGTGTTTCTTATAAGTCATCATACGAATCGTATACTGTGTTTATGACTCATAAGGCGACTCGTATCTTTATCAGATTTGGTTTTTTAGCTCTTTTTCTTCTATTTTCATTCCAACACTATTGTAAACTGGTTTTACCTAAAACAAACACAAAAGTTCATCATACCCACTAAAATAGCCTAAGTTTCTGCATAAATTCACGGTTTTAAGCATTGAAAGTGTCGTGTTTCCACAATACATCAACACCCTCAACTTAAAAAATTTTGTGTCCTCAAGCAAACAATAATTAAAAACTATAATTCAACACAATGCTTATACAAGATGATCATAAGCTACACATGGCAGTTCTTTTGAATTTAACTTTTCTTACAATTTGTTTCTCTCTCTGAACCTTACTTTTTAAAAAAAATCAATCTATGTGTAACAATTCAGCATACAACAAAACACGAGGGAATCCAATTATGGCATTATATTAACAATAGACAATTGGGCATAGATACAAATTGCATTTACCAAATAATCTATCAACCTAGCAACATAACCTATGTGGGCTCACAGTCAAAGAAATCTCATTCACTCTACGCATGGGTAAAACAATCTATTCAGATATGTAACAAATGACTCTCTCGCTCACAAAGAAGTATCACTAGTGTATATAGAATGCCATAGGCTTGCCCTTATGCTCTTTTCCTAAACTGCCAGACAGTCATGGTAGGATCACTATAGGGCTTTATTCGGCTTGTAACGTAGGCTTGGGGCTGGTATGATACGTATGAATATTTAAAGTAACTAATCCTCCTCGACACTACCCTAACTTTTGGGGTCCACACTTCACCAATTTTTTTCACTTTATTTTCGCCTTTATTTCTCCCTTTTTATTTTAAAGCATGTTCAGGTTGGATGTGGTCTTTTAGTCTTTCTTTTTCTCTTTTTTGACGAATTTTCTTTTCTTTTTCTTTTTCTTTTTCTTATTCTTTTCTTTTCTACCACACCCAGCCTTACTTTCTTTTCTCTTATTGTACTTCTTCATATCCATTTCATGTTACACACCCCATGATAGCCACCATCAACTTAGGTGATTTGCCTGAATTGAATAGCACAATGTCCAAGGAGGACCAGGGCAAGAACAGGTTCATTGTAATACAAATAGTAAAGCGATAGGTGTAACAGGAAAAATAAGCTATAACGCTCAGTGATTGGGATCAAAGGATACCAATTCACACATAGTAGGTCAATTGGGCTAAAAGTGGACTAATATAAAAAATGACCTATGATCACCTCCTGCATAACTATCTAGACCTAGGTAAATGCAACCATTCAAGTTCTAGATTCCAACACACTGGGAAACTTAATAGACCTCACAAACACTTGCACATGGTTACATTACTAAGTACTAGTTATCCAACTATGCAACCATTTTGTCCTTAACTATTTTATCCCTAATCCTAATGTTATTTCTAGATTCATAATAGTCTCATAAATTATACATATCACACAGTAAAACAAAATTTATGGAGGGGTTAATTTTTCGACACAGTTTTTGTTTAACACAGATTCTCAGCATAACCCTTTCAAATTAGCAGTAGTTCCAAATTCAAATTAACAAATAAAATTCCAAATCAATTCAAAAATCAGCATTTATTACAAATAATGTTTCAAAATCTCTCAGAATTCAATAAACTAAAAATCATCTTTTTCCATAGGTTCCAAGATTCTCCCTATTTTAGCACCTTATCAGCACCGAACCTACAAGTCATAAAGTACTTGTCAGCTACTTAGACTTTTCAGCTTCTCCTAGTTATGTGGCATAACCCCCATAACCAACCTAAAATTACTGCACTGTCCCCAGTGCTAAAAATAATAAACAAGTTGAGGATAAAAGGTCATACCTAGGAGCTCCAGCACCGTCTCAACAATATTAGAATGTGGGCTCTCAGACCTGGTCCCACTCTCATCAGCGATTGTCTCATCAACTATTGGGACTAAATCAGCAATAAGCAGGGGCATAACACTATCCCCCTCAGCATCAACAACAGGTAGTCTTGAACTACCAGCTCTAGATATTACTCCTATGGTGATAGTTGTAAAACCATTGCAATGGACAACAAAACTGTTGCCATAGCTCTACCGCAATGGTTTAGCTAGTGTCCTATATATGGGAATTGTGATAGGTCTCTGGAAATGGTTTATGTGATGGTTGGCTGAATCGTCGCCATAGGTGAAGCTATAGCAACAGTTATTTTTAAGTTATTGGGATGCCTCTTTTCATCTATTGCAATGGTTACTAACCATTGCAATAGATTCTATTGCAACAACACTAAACCGTTGCAATAGCATCTATTGCAACAGTTTTGTTATTCTGTTACAATGTTTTTTGAGTACCTATTGCAACTATTTCATTAAACTATTGCAACAGTTTTATTGGTCTTTTGTGATAATTTTTTACTACCTATTGCAACGGTTTATTGATTTATTTCAACGATTGTTGCCACATTTTATTACATTGAAATAATTTATATAAATAGTCACTTGTGTTAATGTAAATTTTTAACAAAATCATTTAAACCCAAAAGTAAAATGTTAATTAAGTAAAATGTTAATTAAGTAAACCCAAAACAAAATCATTCATTAAAAATCTCATAATAAAAAATATGCAACAAGCTAGTAATTTAAACCCAAAAGTAAAATGTTAATTAAGTCCCAATGATAAGTTAAGTTTTTATATAGTATCAAGTTCGAGTCGCGATAAATTTCAAGAAATCCAACACAAAACTATTGATATTTGAGAATTTATCAACAACCCAAAAATCTTCTCAGGTAAGGTCAATAGCTTCATCACTTTCATCTCTTTCTTCATGTTAGACACTTATAAAAAGAAAAAAAATAATATAAATTAGAACTTAAATGACAACATCTTTCTATTGATAACACACCAAAAAAAAATTGCACAAGTAAAATTCAATATGTGACAATTATGAGCATGCATCTTTGGCTCAACAACTAATCATTATTGTTTAACCCAATAAAAGAAATTAGAGGAATTTCATATTTGTTTCTCAAACTTGTTGTATCAATTTCGACTGCATCAGAGAAGTAGGTCTATAACCTCTTCTATACTTATTGTGACACACCACATGCATTAGATATCATATTTTAGAGATCACATGCATTTATGGAATCCTTTATAAATTAAGTAAAACAAAAGATAAAAAGCTCTATAATCTCTTCTATATAGCTAGAGAAGTTGTAGAACTAAAAGGTCAACAACCTTCAACCTGACCCCCTGTACTTGAAATAACACTTGAAGATGCTGCAGAATGACTGTTCACTTGATCTTTTAAGGTATAGACAATTCTATGGAGATGATGGTGGGATGTCTGTGAATGCTCAACACTATCAAAGAATTTTATAAATGACAAAAAAACATTGGTGACATAGTATAATAGAATAAGACTTATGAATTTAAGACGTCTTCACTATTTTGTATGTTTCAATGGCAGAGTGCCTTGTAACCAACTTAATTAAATGCCTATAAAGTGAACATTGCCAATCGTAGAATCTTGAAAAATTCACAATAAATTTATATATTGAGCTATAGACAACAATCTGTTAGGATTACTACGCTTTAAGGAGCACTACTATGTTTTCATTAAAGCCACACTTATTGGTGCTTTGCTCTAAAAGCATCAATGGACCTTAGAGCTTTTTTGCACTTTTCATTTTTTATAATACAACCAATAACAACATACCTAGTATAATCCTACAAAACAAATCTGATTTCCCACAAAGAAAATTGGTGAAAGCATTTTAGTAAATTAGATCATACAATTAGGATAATTGGTCAAAGCAAGTTATTGAGTAACATAGTGAATTCTTACCACGCCATTTGATAACAACTGATGATGCTGAGATGTTGAAGAAAGTGGTATTGTATTCAGCAGCAACAACTTTTCCAAATATGGTCTACAAAATCAAAACATGAATAAGAAAACTAGTTAGTTAATAATCCTTCATACGTACTCCAATTTCCATATCATGTTACTGAATTTTAAGTATACTGATTCCAGTATGAGAAAAATACAAATATTAGACGTATAACCTAGTAAGAGCACCAAAGAATGGAAATAAATAGTAGAAATGGTGAAAAAAAATGTGAAAATGACAAAATTAGTACACAATATTTGAATTCAATAGCATATCAAGAAAAAGATTAAAGCGAATACAAACCTTTCCTATTCCTGGTGGACCAAAAAGGAGGATACCTTTCCATGGAGATAGAATACCTATAAAGTACCTTATAGAACATAAATGAGATCCTGTCTCTGTTATGAAGACTCCGATCTCTCTTTTGATCTTCAAAGGAAACAGTTCAAGAAAAGTAGGTTAAGAAATAAATATCCTAAAAAAATATTATTGGGTATACTAAAGAGACTAAATTTTTCATTCTTTTTGTTTGTACCACAACATACAAATATTTATGTATTCAATATGCACGATAGTTCCACATATATAAGTGTTATCTTAAAGCACATACTTTGGATATTTTATTGGCATGACAATAGCCTCTTTTAGTATAAGTTTGGCAGTCTTCAATCCTTTGATGCTCTCCCACTTGAAATCAAGGCTACCATGAATAATATCCATGTGAAGGTAAAAGAATATAGAAATTTAGGGAAATATTTGATTTTTAATATTGGCAATGATAGCGAACACAATCGAATATGAGTCTGAATTAATAACCACAGGTTTCAGGTCATTTTTTAGTCACTTACCTAATTAAGCTTTCTCTTAAATCACGTATTTCCGCTGACTCAAATAGAGAAAATAGAGATTTATACCTTAAAAATAGTGAATCCAGGAAAAGAAATAATGACCAATAGTTAATTGTTGCTTTATCTTAAAAATGCACTTTTCACATGTTTATTGGAATGCAAATATTTTGTATCACATGCACACTATATATAGTTTAATTATAGATAGTTGTGTTGTATTAAACGCCAACAACCAAACACAAAAAGAAATAACATACCAATGTGATCTAGACATTAGACCTAAATCTAGATGTTGTTATTAGTATTATAAGTAAATTCATAAGTCCTTGTGCAAAAAATCCAAGGTTACCCTTAGTACTAAAAGTTGTTTAGATTTTTTGCATATGAATATATGGTTGTGGCATCGACAAAGAGAGTGATTCTTGGTTCAATTTCCTTTGCTATTTTTTGGATATTGGCAGTATTTCCTATTGTTCCATTTATGCCTATTGGAAGGACTGCAGGGTCACTACTTGATGCAAATCTTATGGTAATATTTTGAGTATTGACACCCGATGAAGCATATGCTGCTATCGATCTTCTAATTTTAGGTCTTCTCTTTGGAACTATGGTTGTGAGTATTTATTTAGAAAGAAAAAACATATTTAAGTACTTGGGAAAATTGCTGGCTTAGAAAAGCAGGGGACCCAAGGATTTACTTTGGAAAATCTAATTGATTTCTACAATTTTGAGTTTCTTTTTCATAAATGATACTTTTTGTGTTGTACTGACGGAATTTGTGCTGAAAATTGCTAGGCAACAAAATCTTCCACCCTATCCATTCCTTTTAGCTCTCGCATCATGTGCAAATATTGGATCTTCAGCAACTCCTATTGGGAGTCCTCAAAACTTAGTTATAGCAGTACAAAACAAGATTAGTTTTGGGAGGTCTTTTTTGGTATATTTCCTGCAATGCTTGTTGGAGTTGTTTTTAATATTATACTATTTCTTTGCATGTATTAAAAGTTGTTATTTTTTCAGAAGGATGTCAAAAATGCTGATATAGAATTAGTTTTCAATGAAGAAGTAGTCTCTTATCATTTCCAACTAATTCTATGAATACTAATAGTCAAAATCAAGGCAATTTTAATGAAAATGAAATCAAGAAGGACCCGAACGGGGTGTTTGATTCCTGAAGGAATTCTAATGCCTCGATGGAAGAAGCAAATGACGGATCACTTCAAATGAAGGACAATAATGTGAAATTAAAGGGAATTTTATCTGTCGATGGATGTGAGGATCAAATTAATTTCACATCTTATGATGAAAAGCAAAACTTTTCTGAAAAATAGAAAAGATTGTTATGGAAAATATGTGTTTATCTTGTTATAATTGGGATGTTAATATCTTTGATGATAGGTTTGAACATGTCATGGACTACTATCACTGGAGCACTTGCTCTTGTGGTTCTTGATTTCAAAGATGCTGGAGAATGCTTAGAAAAAGTATTTTGGGCTTGTGTTTACATTTGTTCATATTGTCATGTCAAGAGCAACAATCGCATTTTTCACCTATTTATATAGTGTTTTTCTATGAAGGACAGCGTATGAGAATTTTTACACAATCAGGTCATACATAAACACGTTACCTTAAAAGTAAGACAGGTTACCAGCTACATTATATTAGTTTAAGTGTATGTTACTCCTATTGACTTTGACATAAAAGAAAAACTTGTTCATTCTGTTGTTTCAACTTTATAGGTCTCCTATTCAATATTAATATTCTTCTATGGTATGTTTATCACAGTCAACCATATGTCCTCTCAAATTTGGCTTCTAATGTCCCTAATGGTTTGTGACTCTAAACTATTACTTCCTATCTCAAAATACTAAGGACAATTCTATATATCTCCTTTCTTTCTTGTCTCTCTCTTACCTTGACATGACCGCTGAATTATGTCCAAATTCAAGAAATGTTTATCTACTTAATTGATTTAGGTGAAGGAGAGAGGTCACTACATATAGTGCATGTAGTAGGAATTTAAACAGATTGAATTTAATTTCAAGTAAAGATAACTTCAGCTGTTGTACTAGGAGATGTATTAAGACCCTCTGTTGCTTACTCTAGTACGACAACAATAACATGTATAGTTCCACAAGTGGGGTCTGGGAGGGTGGTATGTGTGTGCCTTATTCATACCTTATGAAAGTAGAGTGGATGTTTATGATATATAGACCCTCAGCACAAGTATAACATATCAAATTCAAGTACCAAAAGGAAATATAATAAAGAAGAAAATATGTTAATACCGTAAAAGGAGAAATAAACAACAAACAATTAAAAGCCATTAGCCAAAGCATGGAATAATAGGTAATAGTAAATCAGAATCAGATAGTATGAGAGTAATAGTAACAATATTAGTAAGGTAACCAGACAACGCTCGGCTACCTACTAATTAGCTAGTAGCAGTAGCAGTAGGTATCTAATACTTACTCTACAATTTAATATTTATCCAATAGCTTCCTACCTAGAATCTTCAATGTTTGTCCAACATAACCTCAAAATATCAACCTCTATTAATTCAGTTATTGGCTTAATTATTCTTCATTGTAACTAGATTTGCTAGCATATTCCCCACTTGTGTCACATAGTGTGTCAAGTTCTTATAGGTTTAATGGTGATATTCTATCAACCAAAATTAGCAGTGTCAAATGAGAAAGTTAGAATGGGTTGAACAAAATACAAGTTAAAACCCAACCTTCATACTTCATTAGGATCAAAATCCAAATTAGGTACTAAAAAAAAATCAGATTAGGTGATTTATAGGCAGGTTGAAAATGGATTGACCAATAACTTGATTAATTTAATTTAAAAAATTTGTTAATTTTTTGATAGTTTTATTACTGGGAGCGTGGGTAGGTGCATCAGTAACTACAATATCTGGAGCAAGTGAGAAGAAACAATGGCTCATCTTAGCTTGGGTTAGAATGGTGGCTGGCAACCTTTAACTATTAGGCTATTAGTTTGACACTCATTAGAGATTGAAATTAAATTTTTAAAATTAGTTTAATAACTTCAAAAATATTGTCAATAGTTTACCTTATGTATTGTAATATCCTGTATTTGCCTAGCATAAACTAAGTCCCAATACATGAGTATTCATATATAAAATTTTCAAAAAACTCATTAATTTTCATTTTAGAGTCTGCCATTGCATAGAAAATTCAATTAGCTTTCCAACGATATAAAATTCATCCAAATCCGATAACCGGGAAAGAAGTTATGGAGATTTAAAGTTTCAGTCGTTAAACACCGTCATTTTGACCCTTAGCGCATCGCAGAGCCAGTCTAAATAACAATTGTAAGTTTCCAGTATGGTACCACAATGTTGGCGTGTCGCGCCAATGACCCAATTCACGTTGGCAATTTTCAGTGAGTCTCTGCGATTATGGCGCGTCGCGGAGGTGGCCAAAATGGCATTTCAGTGAAGGACCGCGATCTTACCGCATCGCGCCATCATCTAGTTTCTCAATTGTCCCTTTTCAGTGGCTTGGTTCTATAGTGGCGCATCGCACCAAGGCAAAAAATTGGGATCTTCAGTTTTTAGCTTGCGTTTTTAAATTTGTTTAGGGGTATTTGGGTCTTTTCCCTAAGCCCTTAACTCATCCTAAACATGAAATTTAATCCCTAATTGACCTAAATACTCATCATTATTCAATTCCTCTAGAATTAAAGATCCCCTTTTCAAGAACAAGAAACCCTAGCTCTCAAAGTCATGGCCCAATCTCAAGAACTCACCATCAATCCTTCCAAACACATTAACTCAGCTATGTTAGATATTCATCCATGGGTTCCATTCACCCACGATGTTTAAGTATCCTATTTAAATTACAAAATTGTGATCTTTTCAAGTTATTTGATTTTAAATTATGATTTCACCCATGAATCTCCATGAAATATGATTTTATACCATGTTTCAATGAAATTATTGTTGTTATTCAATTCTCCATGTTTTAATGTTATCGTTCCTTGAATTAAATCATGATTTAGTATTATCCATATTGAATTCATGCTTTTTCTACAAGTTCCATGACATTCCTATGATTTGATCAAACCATGAACTCCCAAGTGTTTGATAAAATGCCTACAAGAGTGATTGATTTAATAAAAGCCTTCATGCTTTGTCCTCCAAGCTTTAGTGTCATTTTACTATCATTGTTTTCGAGTCATGGGGTATTAAATACCCAAAAACCATAGTTGTTTACTTAGTCTAGTCTCAGTACATTATAGAATATTCTTCAAAACATACTATGAGCATTATCAGAACAGTCAAATATCAGTCAGTTAAACTCAGAACAGTCTAGTATTTCAGTGTTTTTTAGTTGGGAGTAAGATTTAGCACCGAGCGAGTGTAGGGATGGTGGCTTCCCCAGCAAATAGGCAGAGTCATTAGTACCAGTCCCTATACTCCAGAACTACGTAGCCAGCATAGGATATGAGGAGTCACCCATCAGATTAGGCTTGACTATCTCGCAGGGGTCACCCATCAGTTCAGGCTTAACACCTTTAGTCCTTAAGATGGTATATCAGTATAGTGGATCCACATAGCAAACGTTAGTACCGGTAGCTTAGTATTAACACTCTTTCAATTGGGTTTACAGGTTGGACCCCGAGTAGCTCAGATTGAGGCATGTTAGTTAGATGCTGGCTCCCACAGTCTCAGTCCAATAATTAGACCAGTAATTTAGTCTCAGTGTTATTTGACCAAAGCATACAAATATCAGTATTTTAGTTTACAGGATTTTATTCAGTTCATGTTATATGCTTGGTCATGCATCCCTAGTATTTATAGATTTTATGTACCTTCAGTATTTACAGGCTTCCATGCATACATAGTATTTATAGATTTCACATATTTCCAGTATCTGCAGATTTTATACTCTCTATTCAGTACTTCATGCTTTACATGTATATTCGGATAATTTGTTATTCCTGTTCATGAAACCATGCATATCAGCCTATCTCATTTAGCTTACCAGTAGATTCAAAGTACTGATCACATACCTTTTCTTGTGCTATGATATATTATATCATAGGTTCTGAAGCCCAGTTCCCGGACCGCACTTAGACATTTCAGACATCTCAGCAGTAGCAGTGGTGAGTCCTCATATTTCAATGATGGAGTATTTCTATTTCATATTTTTAGTCTTGTAGTTAGTTAGAGTTAGTTGGGGCCTGTCCCATCAACTCCCAGTCATTCAGTTTAGAGGCTTTTAGACATTAGAGTTAGTGATTCAGTATTCAGACTTTAGTTGACACTACAGTTAGTTATTTAGTTTATTCAGATTCCAGTATTTTTATCAGACTCAGATAACTATGTTCTTCAGATTCATAATTCAGATTTTATTTAAAAAAAACTTATGGCATATCAGTTATTCTTCCATATTTATGATTCAGTGCTCATGGTCGATACCAGCTCATAGGTTAGCTTGTTGTCCCTCGGGAATGTAAGTACCATGTAACGCCCAGGGTGTACTCTCGATGCGCTACAAACTTGGTACCAGAGCCTAAGGTTTTAAAGTGTGCTAGGAAGTTTGAAAGCCGCGTTAAGTAAAGTCTTATGTTTGGGTGTGTAACGTGCCACACTTATGGGAAGGAGGCTACAAGGCGTTTAGGGAAAGTTTCCCTTCTTTCAGTAGTTATGTAGTGCAAGTGAGCATGAGCTCAATTTAAACTCTCATTCTAATCCATTTCTTTCTTCCGTTTACAGAACATGCCTCCCAAAAAGAATAACATAAGAGGAGAAGGAAATCAGCCAACACCTCAGCCCGTCCAGGAAGATCCTTTGGACGAGAATATCTCTCATGCAGAATTTAGAGCTATGTTCACCAATCTAGGGAATTCTGTAGCAGCACAGAAGGAATGTCCAACTGCTATTCCGGCCAACCCATTAGCCAATACTGCTGCAGCCAAAATTTAAGACCTTACCCGAATGAATCCTTATTCTTTCACGGGATCCAAGTCTAAAGAGGATCCATAGGAATTCTTATATATGGTTAAAAAGGTAATAGATTCCATAGGGGTAACATCCAGTGAGAGTGCTGAGTTGGCTGTATATGTAGCCTATACATGGTTTAAGTAGTGGAAGGTAGATAAGGGTGTTGATGTAAGGCCTGTAGAGTGGGAAGAGTTTGCCACAACTTTATTAGATAGATTCTTCCCATTAGAGTTGAGGGAGGACAAGGTGTTAGAATTTATTAACTTGAGGAAAGGCAGCATGAGCCTTAAGGAGTATTCCTTCAAGTTTACTCAGTTAGCTAGATATGCTCCTCATGTAGTAGCTGACAGCAGATCCAAGATGAGTAAGTTTATGTCTGGCGTATCTAATAGTGTGGTCAAGGAGTGCAGGATCGTAATGCTAATTAGAGATATGGACTTGTCTAGGTTGATGGTCCATGCTCAACAAATTAAGGAGCATAAGATTAAGGAGAGAGAGAGAGGAAACAAGAGAGCTAGAAAGGGTAGTTTTAATTTTAGTCAGCCAATGCCAAAAGGTGGTAACCGTCCTCAGTTTCATCAAAGGTCTACAGCCCCAGTACCCTCTTCAGCTAGTCCTTAGTACCCAAATTCAAAAATAATAATAGGGATAGAGAAATAGGCTCTAAGTCCCTAGGCAGTATTAGCAGTACCCATATGAACCCTCGATGTTAGAAGTATAGAAGGCACTATCAGGGTGTGTGTAAAGTAGGTAGTGATGTGTTCTTTGGGTATGGCAATCTAGGCCATCGAATTCGGGAGTGTCGGGTAGCTACTCAGAAAAGTAGGGATTTGTGCTAATAGTGCTAGTCCAATCAGTCATCAATTCCATCTGATCGCCCAACTCAGCAGGGTGCCGCTTCCAGTGCTACCAGTTGTCAGTGTCTGAATAGATTGTATGCTCTTCAGTCCCTCCAAGATTAGGAAAATACTCTTGACGTAGTTACTGGTACGTTGCAGGTCTTTTATTAATATGTTTATGCTTTACTAAACCCTGGAGCTTTTCTTTTTTGGGTAACTCCTTCTATAGCTGTCAAATTTAGAGTTAGTCCTGAAACTCTATTAGAGCTCTTTTCAGTGTCTACCCTAGTAGTTGTTTCCATTGTAGCCAGATAGGTATACAGGAATTGTCCGGTCATAATATCTCAGAAAGTTACCTCAGTTGATCTTGTAGAGTTAGAGATGATGAATTTTGATGTCATTCTCGACATGGATTGGCTCCACTCATGCTATGCCTTAGTTGATTATAGAAACAAAATAATTTATTTTCAGTTCCCAAATAAACCAGTCCTTGAATAAAGGGGTAGTACCACAACTCTTAGAGGTTATTTAATTTCATATCTTAGAGCAAGAAAGATGATGTCTAAGGGATGTATTTACCATCTTGTTCGAGTCAAAGACTCAAATTCAGAAACTCTAACACTTGAGTTAGTTTCAGTAGTGAGGGAATTCCCAGATGTGTTCCCTGAAGATCTTCTCGGAGTTCCTCCCGAAAGGAAAATCGACTTTGGAATAGACCTTCTCACAGACACTCAACCCATATCTATTCCATAATACAGAATGGATCCAGTAGAACTCAAGAAGTTTAAAGAACGGTTAAAGGATCTGCTAGATAAGGGATTCATCAGACCCACCATCTCCCAATGGGGCGCACTTATTCTATTCATGCGTAAAAAAAATGGTTCTCTTAGAATGTGCATAGACTACCGTCAGTTGAACAAAGTCACAGTCAATAACAGATATCCCTTCCTAGAATCAATGACTTATTTGACCAACTTCAGGATGCCAGCTACTTTTCCAAGATAGACCTCAGATCAGGCTCTCATCAGCTCAGGGTCAGGGAATGTGACATTCTGAAAATAGCTTTTCAAACCCGGTATGATCATTTTGAATTCCTAGTCATATCCTTTGGTCTCACGAATACCCCAGCAGCCTTCATGGACTTGATGAACTGAGTGTTCAAGAAGTAATTGGACATGTTCATCATAGTCTTCATGACGACTTTCTATTTACTCTCGTAGTGAAAATAATCATGCAGACCACCTTAGAATTATACTTCAGAGTTTCAAAACTCATCAGTTGTTTGCCAAATTCAATAAGTGTGAATTCTGGCGAAGATCAGTAGCTTTCCTTGTCCATATTATTTTTGGTGATGGCATTAGGGTTGATCCTTAAAAGACCGAGGCAGTGAGAAACTAGGCCAGACCCATTTCTCTGTCAGACATCAGGACTTTCTTGGGTTTAGCTGGCTATTACCATTGGTTTGTTGAAAGGTTTTCTTCTATTGTATCCCCCATGTCCAAATTGACTTAGAAGAAAGTCAAGTTTTAGTGGTCAGATTCTTGCGAGAAGAGTTTTCAGGAGTTGAAGACTCGACTCACCTCAGCTCCAGTATTGACTTTACTAGATCGTTTAGATGGGTTTATGGTGTACTGTGATAAATTCAGAGTAGGTTTAAGTTGTGTCCTCATGCAGAGAGGTAAGGTTATAGCCTATGCCTCCAGACAACTTAAACCTCATGAGAAGAATTACCCTACTCATGATCTTGAGCTAGCAGCTGTAGTATTATCCTTAAAGATTTGGAGGCATTACTTGTATGGGGTGCATGTAGATGTGTTCACAGTTCAGAAAAGCCTTCAGTACGTGTTCTTTTAGAAGGACTTGAATTTTTATTAGAGAAGGTGGTTAGAGCTATTGAAAGATTATGACATGAGTGTTCTGTATCATTCGGGCAAGGCCACTATAGTGGCTGATGCTCTCAATAGAATGTATATGGGTAGTGTTGCTCATGTTGAGGATGGTAAGAAGAAGTTATCTCAGGAAGTTCATCAGCTTGCCCGAATAGGTTTCCTCTTAGTCGACTCAGTAGAGGGTAGTGTGTGGTTGCAGAGTAGTTCCAAATCATCTCTAGTTTCCGAGGTGAAGAAGAAGCAGGATAGAGATCCCAGTCGAGGTAAGTTGAAAAAATAAGTCAGAGATCAGAAAGTGGAGGTTTTCTCCCTAGGGGGAGATGGTGTTTTGCGTTGTCAGGATAGATTGTGTGTGCCTAATGTAGAAGATTTAAGGCAACGAATTCTTGCAAAAGCGCATGGTGCGCGTTACTCTATTCATCCAGGGTTCACTAAGATGTACCGTGATTTGTGGGTGATCTATTGGTGGAGTAGGATGAAGAAGGATATTGCAGAGTTTGTAGTTAAAAGATATACATGACAGCAAGTTAAGATTGAGCACTAGAAGCATAGTGGGTCCATGCAGGAGTTCCGTATTCCCACATGGAAATGGGAAGAAGTGAACATAGATTTTGTGACAGGTTTTCCTCGTACCCATCATCAACATAATTCTATTTGGGCTATCATAGACAAAATGACCAAATCAGATAATTTCTTGCCAGTCCATACCTCTTACTCAGCCGAGAACTATGCCAAACTCTATCTCTAAGAGTTAGTTAGGTTGCATGGTGTTCCCTTATCTATTATCTCTGATAGAGGTACCCAGTCTACCTCTCAGTTCCCTTATCATGCTTAGTTTCAGTTGCACATCATGTTAATGTTAGCCGTGCATTTATAAATTAGTCAGCCATGCATTCACTGCATCAGATATGCATATTCAGTATGTAATCTCCATCAATTTTTCTCAGCTTAACCAGTCATATTCAACGACTAATGATCCTAAGGGGGATATATTGTAATACCGCATATTTCCCTAGAATAAACTAAGTCCCAATGCATGAGTATTCATATATAAAATTTTCGAAATACTCATTAACTTTCAGTTTAGAGCCTTCTATTATGTAGGAAATTTAATTAGCTTTCCAACGATATAAAATTTGCCCAAATCTGATAACCGGGTAAGAAGTAATGGTGATTTTAAGCTTCAGTTATTAAAAACCATCATTTTAACCCTTAGCGCATCATGGATCCAGTCTAAATAACAATTGTCAGTTTCTAGTGTGGTACCGCGATGTTGGCGCATCGCGTCAAGGACCCAGTTCACATTTGGCAATTTCCAGTGAGCCTCTGCGATTTTGGCATGTCGCGGAGGTGGCCAAAATGGCATTTCAGTGAAGGAACGCGATCTTACCGCGTTGCACCATCGTCCAGTTTCCCAATTGTCCCTTTTTCAGTGGCTTGGTTCTATAGTGGCGCGTCGCGCCAAGGCAAAAAATTGGGATCTTCAGTTTCCAGCTTGCGTTTTAATATTTATTTAGGGGTATTTGGGTCTTTTTTCTAAGCCCTAAACTCGTCCTAAACACAAAATTTAATCTGTAATTGACCTAAATACTCATCATTATTCAATTGCTCTAAAATTAAAGATCTTTTTTTCAAGAACAAGAAACCCTAGCTCTCAAAGTCAAGGCCCAATCTCAAGAACTCACCATTAATCCTTCCAAACTCATTAACTCAGGTATGTTAGATATTCATCCATGGGTTTCTTTCACCCATGGAGTCTAAGTATCCTATTTAAATTACAAAATTGTGATCTTTTCAAGTTATTTGATTTTAAATTATGATTTCACCTATGAATGTCCATGAAATATGATTTTATACCATGTTTCAATGAAATTATTGTTGTTATTCAATTCGCCATGTTTTAATGTTATCATTCCTTGAATTAAATCATGATTTAGTATTATTCATGTTAAATTCTTTCTTTTACTACAAATTCCATGACATTCCTATGATTTGATCAAACCATGAACTCCAAGTGTTTGATAAAATGCCTACAAAAGTGATTGATTTAATAAAAGCATTCATGTTTTGTCCTCCAAGCTTTAGTGTCATTTTACTATTAGTCCTGGAGGTATTGAATGCCCAAAAACCATAGTTGTTTACTTAGTCTAGTCTCAGTACATTACAAAATAGTCTTCAGAACATACTATGAGCATTATCAGAACAGTCAGATATCAGTCAGTTAAACCTAGAATAGTCTAGTATTTTAGTGTCTTTCAGTTGGGAGTAGGATTTAGCACCAGTATTTATAGATTTTATGTACATTCAATGTTTATAGGCTTCCATGCATACACAATATTTATAGATTTCACATATTTCCAGTATCTACAGATTTCATGCTCTCTATTCAGTACTCCATGCTTTACATGTATATTCAGATAATTTGTTATTCCTATTTATGAAACCATGCATATCAGCCTAGCTCATTTAGCATACCAGTACATTCAAAGTACTGATCACATACCTTTTGTTGAGCTATGATGTATTATATCATAGGTTCTGACGCCCAGTTCCCGAACCGTAGTTAGACATTTCAGAAATCTCAGCAGTAGCAGAGGTGAGTCCTCATATTTCGAGGATGGAGTATTTTTATTTCATGTTTTCAGTCTAGTAGTTAATTGGAGTTAGTTGGGGCCTGTCCCATCAACTCCCAGTCATTTAGTTTAGAGGCTTTCAGACATTAGAGTCAGTGATTTAGTATTCAGACTTCAATTAACACTACAATTAGTTATTTAGTTTATTCAGATTCCAGTGTTTTTAACAGACTCAGATAACTATGTTCTTCAGATTCATAATTCTTTTTCTAAAAAAAAAAACCTTATGGCATATCGCTTATTCTTCCACATTTATGATTCAGTGCTCACAGCAGGTACCAGCTCATGGGTTAGATTATGGTCCCTCTGGATAGTAATCACCGTGTGACACCCAGGGTGTACACTCGGGGCGTTACATGTATTTTGTTATTCAACAAGATTTTGTAATTGTCTTTATTGACACGACACTTGATATAATTGTCAACTAAACATTTAGCAACACCAAATACAGAGGCTAATAGTCAATTGTTCGTGGAAGATGCTAAAGACCATTTTTGTAGTAGTGAACGTTGTCATTTAAAAAAAATGGAACTAAGAAAATAGGAAATTCTAGATATACCTTGTATAATTCTTTAATCCAACAATTTTTTAGTTGATTGTTAGTCCATATTGATGTGATATAACAGAGAGAATTAGTAGTAAAATGAAATGTGAATGACATACAAACATTAATCTGATGCTGGTAGAACTATGAGACAAATAATTGTACTGATAAGATTGCTAGAATTTGTTGTATTCATAATTATTCCAGTTTCCACACCCAAAGGTGTGACCTAGTGGTCAATGAAGTAGCATGAGCACTATGAGGTCAAGCACAGTACAACTAAAATAAAACAAAGATACTACCCAATTTGAAATCGAGATTGAAAATTTGGTCAAAATCGAGAAGAATACACTAACCTTAAAATCCCCAAATCGAATAAATCTCTAAATTGAAGAAGAAAACCCCAATACAGCAAGTGGGTTAGCTATGAAACAACAAACAACACTAACAGGTTAAGAGATAAATTATAATAATCAACAAAATTGATTGTTGTTCAAATTTCACTAACAAATTGAGAGCTCAAAAGGTATCAAAATTTTACTATGAGACTCAAAACAGATTGAAAGTCATTACCTTAATCTCTTGTAATGTGAGTCTTATTCGTTACCTCACTAACAAATTTGTAAAGATCGTTTGTTGTTCATCGTAATAATCTCTTATTCTAAGGGTAAATCAACTAAGACTTTTGGTTTGTTTGTCTGAAATAGGGTTTGTTCTAAGGTTTTTTTATTGAGAAAAAAAATAATGTTTTAAAAAAATAGAAAATATATTAGAGGATTAGTGTGCAATATTATGGAGGGAAATTAAAAAATAATGTATATATCTATTGCAACGATTTATTCTTTTATTAAGTGTCTCCATAGATGCATTTTGGCAACAGCGTTCAATAGCGTTACTATACATATACCTATTGCAATGGTTCATGTTCAATAGCTACGATTACAGCTCACAATTTTAATAGTACAACAAATCTTTTTTGCAACGGTTGAAAGCGTTGCCATAGATAGTCTATAGCAATGCTTTTGCAACTGTCATTAAAAAGTACGTTGCCATAGACCAAATTTTTGGTAGTGTAGAGAAGACCGATTCATATAGCCAATCAAGAATTTGATGGTAATCTGGAAATTACCTGTCACGACCTGATTTAATGAGTCATGATCGCATCTACTTTATCCCACCATAGGTAAGGTAGTCCTAACCTGAAAATACAAGTAATGGGCTAATTACTGGAACATTGAATAATGCCGAAAACATGAAATTAAATGAATTACAAGCCATAAAACATAAGAATAAGAGCATAACTGATCTTGGGTGTATTTATACACCTAAGCACCATAATTTATCCATATTTTAGCTAGGTTTAGAGAACAAAGTTCCTAGTTTCTTATGTTTTTACTCTACTTCTATGTAATTGAGCTAACCGATGTGATTAGCATGATTTCAGGTATTAATGAGGTAGATGAAGACATTATGGGACTATGGAATACGGATGGCATATGACACAAGAGAGAGTAGCAATCTGGACCAAATGTGGCGCCTAGAAACTATGTCCAAGACTAGTTTATCATTTATAATTAGTTTAGGGACTTAGAAGGCAATTATGAGAGAAAAGATTATTAAAAGGATTAATGCTGAATTTTTATTCATTATTCATTATTCTGTAGTATTCTGAGAAGGGAATAGTGGCTTAGGGTGGAGAGAGAAAAATGTTTCTCTCTTGTTTCACTATTCGCACACCAAGATCGTCTTCTAGTTTTTGGTATGATGAATATATTTATGATGCTTTTCATTTTATTCATGAGTAGCTAAGTTTATTAGTTAGGGTTATGGAAGCCTTGTAGCATACAATCTATCACTTTAGGTTTTGAATTCATTATGCATTGATTTGTTTACATCATACTCTCTTCGCTTATCTTGAATTCTCGTGGTTGCAAACATAGAGGATATGCCTTAAAACGCAACTTGTTTGAAAGAAAGGTTGATGTTCGAAAAAGAGAGTAGTGACAAGAAAATAGGATTACCAACCCCTATTTTATAAGGTAATGCCTTAGTAGGATTAACTACTTAGAGATTTCGTATTATTTTTGGTAAATGCTTTTGATTCGAGAGAACTAAAGTGAATTAGTCCTTGATGGTTGAAAAACACTTGGATTATTTATGTTATTAAATACAATACATTTCTCTGTAAACACAATGCATGTATGAATTCGTAAAGCCCATAGTTAGAAAGTATTGAAAACTACAAGGTGGACATAACCCTAGCTTGCTATTTCTCTGAATTTGAATACTACTACACATATTTCATCTTGTTAAACTGAAACCATTAATTTGTGAGCTGAACCAAATCCCCCTATTTATTTTACGAAAATAAATAATTAAAAGTCAAATAATCTGCATACAACTTAATTAGCACCATATTCCCTGTGGGATTCGACCCCAACCTAGTTGGGTTATATATTTGACAACGACCGCTTACTCTCTCGTAAGAGAGGTGTAATTTGAGAATTATCAATAACTGAAGACAAAACAAAAGATGAGTAACAATATCCCACGACCTAGTAAATTCGGTAAAATAGCCTCTTGCAAAAGAATACAAGTACTATCAAAGTCAAGTAGACAATAGTATCAGAATGAAAGACCATCCAAAAATAGAAGATGTAGAGAAGATCAACTCCGGCTCTAAGAGCTCACCCTATCTCCGAACTCTGACCAATACTAATACAACATCAATGGCAGTAGCCAGTAATCGAATCTACACCAAAAAGGTATACGAGTGTAATATGAGTATCAAATAAACATGTAATTATAGGCATCATCGGCCGACTAAGAAAGATCATAAATAAATACAATAAAATATGAGATAAAAACCTAAATCAAGGGAAAAGAGAAAACCTAGCATAATGATCCAAATATAGAAAGTAACAACCAAAATAAATAATAGTAAGGAGAACATAACTATCTCTAACATAACTTGGGCCCATAAGTCCAGAAGACGCGAACAAAATAAATAACCCAGACTTGGACCAGTCTTAACCTCTCCTAAGTATAAGCCTAGAATGAGCCATAATATATCTAAATCTTACTTTGTCTCAAGAATGTAAATAGGATAGTGTACAAAGTCATGTTGAGTTTACAAGGAGCTAATAGTAACCTTGGCCTAAGGTCAGCTAAAGGGGCCCACTTCTAATCCCGAGAATCCTTTGTAAGGCAAATTCAACCCCAAACTAGACTAGAGTATAAAATCCCACTACAAGCTATTTAAGAAGCCTCATTTAATACTAATATAGTAATTTTACCTAAGTAATAGGTAGTTAAGTCAAATACACCTAATTACAGTCCCTTAATCAACTAGATAATCAAAAACACACTAAAATACCTCTAAGTCCTAAGTTTTAACCCAAAACTGGCATGATATTATATTGATACTATAATTAAGTCCAATCTATTAGATAGGTAAGCGTAGCCTACCTAGACATCAAAGAAAGCCCAATAAGGTCTGCTAAATTGGCAATTTCCCCTTTTGAGAAGCCTTCACACGATGCCATGCTACCAAAATAGTAATCTACACATCAATATGAGAATAATGATACCCAATTGCATTTCTATGCTTTGGGTCTTAAATGAAGTCAAAATCTCATGTGGCCTACTTGCGAAATATCGTGTGGGCCGCTTACAGAATTACACTTTTGAAATCATCAACACATCTCTCTAAGCTCAAGTATCATTTATCCTTAAAAGTGGATAAATTATGAGATCAAACGATACTAAAATCAACCCAACAAGAATCTAGGTATTTATGACTAAATTAGAGAATTTATCCGAGAATTAGATGGAAACTTACAAGGATTACGACAAGGAAATGATTATCCCAAGCTTACTCTAAGACCCCGTAAAAAAATCATTTTATTTTTTACCTTCCCGCATGCATTATATCAATTTTTGAGTTGAATTATGTTTAGGGATGTTAAAAGGGTAATTTGGGAAAGTTTTTAAATTTTTAAAAGAGGTTCAAGGTTATTTTGGGACCTTGAGGTAGTGAGGTTCCACGATATGCAATGTCATAGAGGTTACCCTCTACGATATTGGTGTGACATAGAGGATAACCTCTGCTATAATGGCATGCCACGCCAGTGTGTAAATTTTATCGAGTTTTGTTTTTTCACTTGGGGTGCGGGGCTTTTAATCTTTTTACCCCTTGTACAACCTTTAAACAAAAATAAGCCTCTTTTCTTAAGTTTTCAAGGATCAAAATCATCTATTCTCTCTTAAAACTCAAAACCCAAGAAAGTTCAAGTGTTTCACAGAAAATTCCTCATCCAGGACCCAAACGACAAATTGACTTCAATTTTTTGTGTGTTTCCGACAAGTTTCTCTTTTTAAAACTTGAATTTTACACTGTGACATTAATTGAGTGGATTTCATGTCATTTAAATTGTGGGTTTTGAAATTATGTTGTGGGGTTTTGGTTGTTACTGATTGAATTATTTGTCCTATGTTTTGTATTGATTATCCAAGCTTTATTGATGTTCTTGGGACTAAATTTATGCTTTATTTAAATGGTTGGAATGGGAACATGGGTTTCTCCAAATTGGATGAATTTTGACTTAAAATTGCATGAACCTCAACCCACTTTGTAAATTTGATTTTTATTATGGAAAATTACATGGTTTAACTTGCTTTTGAACCCAATGTGTTGCATTAATGGATAAATAGAAATAAAAAGGGATTTGGATGGCCTTGGTGGCCATGATTTGGATCTTTAAATAGATCTTGCGATTCAATGTGGTTATGTGGATTGGTTTGGCATGTTTAATTTATCTAGCAAGCATATTGGTATGACAATAACAAGTGGTAAATGCCTTCATGAATGACTCCTAGGTTAATGGACTGGTTTATGTGTAAATCATTTTAATTTGGGCTTAAAGAAGGTTGTATAGGTCACCATAAAGGTGTAATTCCTGGAGGAACAAAGACCGGAAGCGATGTTTGCTAGCGTTAGGGGTCTATATAACCGTGTGCTTGACACTTACTTGATATATATATACATATATATATGTATATGTATATATATATATATATATTTGGGATGGTTGTTGTCCATGGTTTCTTTAGTTTTCCCTTAATTTTTCCCTAGTTTGTGCAACCAACACGCACGGGGGCTCTTTCAACAGTAGGAGTTGAACCCATATATCCCATGGGTGCCTTTAGGATGGGTCGGGCTATACAGTCTAGGTCAATTATTTTAAAACTCTCACGTTCATGACCCTTTACCCTATCCCGGCATCCTATATATGTATATATAAATCTGTGCATGCGATTTTGATTGATTTTGGATATGATATTATTTTATCACTTTTATTGAGATTACATGCCAGTGCTTATCCTACTAACTATCCTAGGACGCTACATTATTTCATGATATAGGGTTCGAATATATTTCTATTGCTCCTGTGCAATGTTAGATGGTTAAGCACATTCATTGAGTTACTGTGAAGTGGTGAACCTTCATCATTCGAAAGGCCTTATTGTTTCATTATTCTTTCCTTATTTACTCAGTACTTTCGGATTCTTCTTAGTTATAGTCAGGGGCATGTCTGACTTAGGTGTTATTATAGTTTAGAGGCTTTTATGTGACAGATTGGTTGGTTATTGATTGACTTTTAGTTTTTATTTAAGTTGTCTATTCAAATTTTATTACAATCTCAATTGGCTTCTGCTTTATCTTTGTTATTATTATTATGTTCATAAGGTTAGGCTAAGGGGGTAGTCTGCAGTCCATGGTGGGCTTGAGATACCCATCACGGCCAGGTCCGAGGGTCGGGTTGTGACAAACTTGGTATCATATCCAGGTTTAAGGTCATTGGATGTCCACAAAGCCATGTCGAGTAGAGTCCTTTTTATGGGTGTGTAGTGCACCGCACTTATAAGGAGGAGGCTCCAAGGCATTTAGTAATGTTTCCCTTTCTTGTGTTCTATTTTGGGTTGTAAAGTCTAGTGTTATGAAACTTCTCAAACTCCTAGTTTCCTCGCATTTCAGATCATGCATCCCAAAATATCTAACATTCATAGAAACTTTGATAGGAACTTTGTCCTACCTGAGGACAATGTTGAAAGGATTCACCCTGTGTATAGAGTGTGAACCTGGTGTAGGGCCCCTACCCCTGATTCTACTACTCTATGTAGAGTTCCCCTGGCCCTACTAGTCCTTCTTGGGATTCTTGATGTGGTGATTCCTATGATTATCCACCTCAGTGGGACATCTCTAATGCATAATTTCGTCGATCTGTTTGTTTTCTTACTCAGTTGGTGACATCTCCGTCTCATCGATCATATCGTGTTGGTACTAATGCTCCTTTGTCTGAGGTCACTCAGGTTGTCCAGTTCATGAGATTAAGTACCCTAACCTTTACAGGATCTAAGGTTGAGGGGGATCCTCTAGGGTTTGTGAATAAGATGGAAAAGATTTTCAGAGTAATGTATGCTACTGATTCTAAAGGTGTAGAGTTTGCTGTGTATTAGCTGAAAGATGTATCTTATTAGTGGTATAAGGAGTGGGAGAAGTTGAGGGGTGATGATGTAGATCCAGTATTGTGTATGAGTTTTTTGGTGCCTTTCTTGATCATTTCCTTTCTCATGAGTTGAGAGAAGCTAAGGCTGAGGAGTTCATGAATCTGAAGCCTGATAAGATGAGTGTGAAAGAGTATGCATTAAAATTTTAACAGTTGTCTCATTATGCTCATGAGTTGGTGTCTAACCAGAGATCTAAAATGAGAAAGTTTTCTTCTAGATTGTCTCACGACTTTGTATTAGAATGTAACGATGTAATGTTAAACCTGAATCATCTCCATCATAACTGTATAAAATAAGTAAGAAATTCAGAATAACAGTATAACATAAGCCATCAACACATGCCAATATCTCCTCCCATAATAAGCATGGAATATTGGAAATAACAATATAATATAAGGTATCAATGCATGCCAATATCGTCTAGCATAAGGAAGAAATGATTCGAAATCATAAAGAAACACAAGTGCAATCATAATCAAACACAATTAAAAAGTTAGCACCCATACACCAACTAGTGCATAAAGTAAAAAAACCATCACAGCATCCCATACCAATGGAGTGTACACCCATGAGAGCATAAAGTAAAGAATCGAATCACCAATATATATATAACCAACTTTCTCACTATACATAATTTTCCACAATTTCAATCAAATGTCTATTTGCCAATATTCATAATCATCGCCAATAATCATAATTGAATAATATATACCAATATATTCATAATCGTAACCATACCTTTATGTTATCACCTATCTCATCATTACACCATATTCACTCATTATTAGCTAGCCAACGTTTATTACTAAACCAATTACTTACTAGTCATCATATAACCTCTAATTATTATCCTTCCACTATTCATCACTTAGTCACTATTCATGGAATAATGACTAACCATTATTTATTCACTAGCCAAAAGTAGCATCTAGTCAAGATTCACCACTAGATTGTATTCTCTAATTAACCAGTATTCATTTCTAGCCAACATAATCCCACTATTCACCATTTAATAAAAGACCATTAATCACCATGAGTACACCTATTCATCTCTCACTAAACATCTCTTATTAACTAGAATCATTAATCACAAATCCTTATTTAATAACTAATCAACATCATAACTTAGTCATCAATAGCAACTAATCATCACCATCTCTAAACCCATTATCATTAACCACCATAATGAAATAATCATCCTTATTAATAGACATCAATGCCACTAGTTCTCTTTGCCACTAAGGTTGACAAATCCACTAGTCACTATTAGCCACTTAAGTAATATCCACCACTAAGCATATTTATCCTTAAATCAACAATTATACCACTTTATACCTCAACCCATTAGAAGAATATAACTAATAATTCTAATATCTATATTATAGCCAACTACACAAGAACATAAATAAATATATAATTTTCATACATAGGGCTAGTAGGATTCAACCGGTAGGTGCATACATCGGAACATAAACAATATTATCCTCTAGCCTTGTCAGGCATCATCATGCCATCATAATATCCTCCGTACTCAAATCTGGTATCAATTTATCAACATAATATCCTCCGGCCTTGTCGGGTATTAATAGATCATCATAATATCCTTCGGCCTTCTTGGGCATTAATATATCATCATAATATTCTCCGAACTCGAACTGGGTATCAATATCATCAACATATCCTCCAGACTCAAATCGGTTATCAATATCATGAACATATCCTCCGGCCATAAACAAGGCATCAATATCATCAACATATCCTCCGAACTCAAACCGGGTATCAATATCATCAACATATCCTCTGAACTCAAACTGGGTATCAATATCATCAACATATCCTCTGTCGAGTATCATCATACCATCACAATATCATAATTATATACAATCAATATCAATAATAAACAACAAGCCCACAAGGGATAAAGTAAATGACAAGCCCCACAAGGGCTAAAGTAAAGTCCAAGACCCACGAGTACTAAAGTAAATGACAAGTAAGTAAAGGACAAGCCCCAAAAGTACTAAAGTAAATGAAAAGTAAGTAAAGGACAATCCCGACGGGGACTAAAGTAAAGTGTAAGCACCAGAGGGCTAAAGTAAATGAGAAGTAAGGAGGAGCATACCTTTATATCTCATCATTCAGCATCGAGGACAATTTATCCATAAATATGCTAATATATCAAAGCATTTGCGGGTTCAACATGGTTAGTAGCATAGCTTCTCATTTAGTCAATAAATATACCTTTTATAACCCTTAGTATCATGACTTATAATATTAGCAACAAGAAGACTTTCTAACATAATCACTACTTGGGTTACTAGACAAAGAATAACATGAGTCTAACAGAATCTATAGAGTATCTTAACTCATAGTTAATAAGCATGCCTTCAAACACCATTAACATCATTACTTCCAATATAGACAATAAGAAATATTTCCAATATGATTTATTAGCATAATTATTAAGCATGATCATAACTTGGGAAATAGTATAGTTAACAGCCCAAACACTAGTCTAAATTATGGCTTAATCAAGAGTATAATCAAAGACTCATAATTACAAAATCCATAATTTAGTCATTTAGACCTTGGGCATAACCATAAGCAAAATCATGAACAATGGCCCATCAATAACATATTCATTAGCCTACTATTGGCCTAAAGATATTTCATCATTAGTATGAACAATGGATAAGGCATTACATGATCCATAATTCATTCATAGCATGGTCAATAATATTATTTATGACTTAGGCTATATTATAAACAAGGGCTCATTTAATAGCACGTTCATTATCCCAACCAATAGATAATCGTATTAACATAATTAATAGCTTGACATAAGTTTTAGGCAACAAGGCATAATTACCTGGGCATCATTCTCAGTGTCATTCCACATAACTAACAATTACCAAAAATCATTAGTATTTCCTTAAAAGGGCAGGCTTTAGTCAATTATTAGGCCTAAGTGTTCAAGGGAACTTATCA
The DNA here is from genome assembly GCA_030864215.1 of Capsicum pubescens. NCBI lineage: Eukaryota > Viridiplantae > Streptophyta > Magnoliopsida > Solanales > Solanaceae > Capsicum > Capsicum pubescens. The sequence continues at coordinate 290,436,678 of CM061548.1, forward strand.
CAAGTCTTGTCTTAAGGAGGGTAAACAAGCCCATATCTAAATCCCTAAAATGCATTCTAAGTTAATTTCTACTGCGGACTAGGCTAAGGTGCGGACTAGTCTAAGGTATCTAAATTAACTCTTAGATGTATAGCAAGCCATCAAAAGACCTAAGGTATATATTTTACTTAAGCACCTTTACTAAGTCCAATGGAACCAAGGAAACCTTCCCTATTATAAGCAACTAAGAATAATTTACTCTAAGTATGAGAAACTAGAGCATTATATATAAGGTTGAGTATTCTAAGGCATTCTCATGCTAAACATGAGTAATGGAGTCTATTCCACCTAATATAATGGGAAACAAGTCAGGCTTTCCAGCTTCTAAAATTTACATATCTTAATTGGTCCCACTAACCCAAGTCTTGAATTTTATTAATCCAATACTTAAAACCCATCCCAATATAACAAGATATCATAATTATATCAAAACATAACTCAATATAATAAGTAATAATCCTAACCTACCTAAACTTCAAAGAAAGCCCACGAACTGCTAAACCATTGCTTATCTTTTTCTATAAGATTCTTCAAGGTGCCAAGCTATCAAAAATTCAATCCACACATCATTATATGGATTTCAATACCCATATTATGCCATTGTGCTTCAGTTCCAATAACGATACCAAAAACCCAAAGTGGGTCCCACATATGGAAAATACATTTTTTGGACCAACCCAATGTTCATACACTACTTAGGAATCATAAACATAAAGAATTAGGTGAAAACCAAGCATATTTGGGATAAAATCAAGCCCTCAAGCAATTTGGGATTCTGGTTAAAATTCAAGAAATTAAAGCTTGAAAAAAGAAGGATTCATACCTTTTCATTGCTAATCATGAAAATATTTGTTAATCAAGCTTCTAACTCACCCCCAAGTATCAATTTGAAGATAATTTATCATTCTAGGGATTCTAAGGCTCAAAGAGGTGTGAAAATAGTCAATTTCGCGACCAAGGAAGCTATCTATAGTACCTTGGTCGGCGCTATTTATAGTACCTTGGTCGCAGTTAAATAGGGTCCACATGGTCAAAACTGGTTGTTGACCTCCCAGACTCATTCGAGTTTTGTTTTTCATAAAAGAACTATGTAACCTCAATAAATTCAATGTTACAGATGCATTGGTGAAGTCAAATTTCCACCCAAGGCTGTTTTGACCAATTGTTGGTCCCACACCTATGTCTACTAATTTTCTCACTTTCCAACTAATTGGTCGAAATAAACTCGAGTGTCTTGGTGACTAAACCAAGGGTATTTATAGCCTAAAACCAATATTATAGAGAAGAATGAGTAGTTGAAATTTTCTTTCGAGGTCATTTAACTGAAGTTTTTGCTTGGCGGCCATTTAGAACCAACAAAGACTATAAACATGAAAATGGTCCTAAAAGCAAACGAACTACCTGGTAACCAAACTATCAGTTCCAGCAAGTCATAAATGACTTGATATAGTTATGAAAAGCTCTAATGGCAAAAATAAGCAGACAGTATGGAAAATAACCTGATGGGTCATTGCATCTATATCATCTAGTTTGGGTTAAAGATTCTAACTCTAAAAGTTCTTATTTCCAATTTGTCCCTGTGGTTAATGAATTTCTTAAAGTTTTTCTTAAATATCTTCCTTGGACCCTCCTAATAGGTAAATAGATTTTGGGATTGAACTACTATTGAATATTTATCCTATTATTATTCCTCCTTACAAAATGGCTCTGGCTGAATTAAAGAAGCTAAAGGAGCAATTAAAGGATCTTCTTGATAAGGATTTCATTCATTCTAGTGTTTATCCATGGGGTTCTATTGTATTTTCGTGCAAAAGAAAGATTGGTCCCTTCAAATATGTATAGACTATCATTATCTTTATAAGGTGATAGAGAAGAATAAGTATCCTCTTCCTCATATTGATGATATCATTAATCAGCTTCATGGTGCTAGATTTTTCTATAAGATTGATCTTCATTTGGGCTATCATCAGTTAAAGATTAGGGAGGTAGATATTCCCAAGACTATTGAAACACTATGGTTTTGACCCTTAGAAAATTTCTCTATTTTTGGACCTTCTGGACATTACCCCAAAAGTACACGAGAATCCCCTAAGTACACTTTTACTTATGTATCATAGAGAGCGAAGGGTACTTGGGAATCCCCTACTCCTACGGTATCTTCGATTTGTGCGGCTACATACATCGGGGGGTCGTTCAGGGGGTTACACTTGACCTATATAGCCCGTGGGTGGTTCTAGGATGGTAAAGCTACACATACCCAGGTTAATGGATTTTAAAGGCATGTTAAGCTTGGTTCCCTTTACCAACATGGTTATATATATATATGGTTGTGAATGCATATGGTAGATTTACTTGGCTTTCAAGGTTGGAATTATTTTATCCTTATCTTGAGTACTTGCTAGCATTCACACGCTAACCCTTCTTCGGGCGGCTGTATCCCCACGTGATGCAGGAATAGGCCATTCTACTCCTCCTACTTAGTAGTCAAATTTGGGATCAGTTTTTGGGTTAAAGTGGTTAGCTTCCATACTCTGAAAGGCTTTATTTCATATCATGAATGTCTTTACATACTATGGTTGTTTCCTGGACATTCGTTTTGGCTATGGTTGGGGGTATGTCCCAACTGGATATTGTATTACTTTTGGTTAGAAGATTTGTGGAACTTTTATGGGTTGGTATGGGTGGTGTCAGTATTGGTGTCAACCTTGGTATTGGTATTGTTATTGGGTTTCATACCATTGGATTGTATTTATGATTGTTCCAACCTTTTATGTTATGGACTCATACTTGGTTATTGGTTGGATATTGGTTGGTTGGACTTGCTTGTGTTGGTCATGGTCATGGACCTATCCCAGAGTTTGGAATCATAATAAACGCTATCTTGTTATATGTTCGGAATTCATCTAACTCAGGAAGTGCATTTGAATTATTGGGTAGGGTATCGGGGGAGGTCCCCGGTCTTGGTTGGACTTGGGATGCCCATTACGATAAGGTCCCAATTCAGGTCGTGTCAACTGCTCTCCAAACCCGATATGGTCACTATGAGTTTTTGGTGAAGTCATTTGGGTTGACTAATGTTCTGGCTGCCTTTATGGATCTTATGAATTAGGTTTTCAGGCAGTTTTTGGATTTGTTTGTTATAGTTTTCATTGCTGATATCTAGGTGTATTCTAAGAGTGAGGAGGATCATTCCAATCACTTCCAAATTATGTTGGAGACTCTTAAAGACCAGAGGTTGTATGTAAAATTTTCTAAGTGTGAGTTTGGTTGAGTGTTGTGACCTTTCTTGGGCATGTTGTCTCTAGTGGGAGGATCAAGGTGGATCCACAGAAAGTTGAGGCAGTTAAGAAGTGACCTAGACCCATGAATCCAACTGACATTTAGAGTTTCTTGGGCTTGGCTGGATATTGTAAGAGGTTTGTGGAAAGTTTCTCATCTATTATTGCTCTGTTAACAAGATTGACTTAGAAAAAGGTTAAGTTCATGTGGTTCGATGCTTGTGAGAGTAGTTTTGAGAAGTTGAAGAATAAGTTATGTTCTAATTTGGACCCTGCCCAAGGGTACTGATGGTTTTGTTGTGTTTTGTAATGCATCCCATATGGGACTGGGTTATGTCTTGATGTAGCATGGTAGGTGTTGTCGCCCAAAAGATACCTGCTAAAAAGTATGTTGCGGTCGATGCCAAATATAGTAACCCAACTAGGTTGAGGTCGATCCCACAGGGAAAACACGAATATTTGCTTGACTTAATGTATTTCGTGAGTAATACAGGAAAGTAAATGTGGGATTTTAGTAGTAATCGAAACTTGAGTACTTTTGAGTTGTTGACAATCGAAGATGAACACTAGGCTTATGTAACCCCTTGCTTCTTAACTTCGTAAATTTCTCATGACCAACCCAACTATTTTATTGTTCTGCATGCAAAGTCAACAAGATAGGTATTATCATCTGCTTATTAGGTGCGAAGATAAATCTCACCCTTTACTTATTAGGTCTCAGGGTGTCTCCTTGTTGCTCCTTGCTTTGACCTCAGTTCACTTTCACTTACTAGGATCAAGTGATTAGATGGGATGCGTGGACTAAAAGGTAGCGGAAGAAGGATCCCAAATCACTGTCTTAACTTATTTTCGCAATCACAAACTCCTTATTAGGGATGGATACAAATATAGGCTATCTCAAGCTACTGCAGCTACTTGAGATTAATTATTGCAAAGAAGATTAAGATACATGCATAAACCCCAAAACAACTCAATATCTCACATCCTCTATGTAGCTAATCCTTCAGGGTTTCCACAATCCTAGTTAAGGAGATTGGCCATTTATTTTTTTGCAAGAAACCATGATTATCGATAAAGAACACATAAAATCAATTGCACAAGAATAAGATAAATAAACTCCAAAGTTTGTAATTGAATAAAAACCTAAAATCTCAAGAATAATTATAAGAGTATTGTAATAATATGTATCCTATGATAAGAATGCATATCCTAATAAAAGGTAAACCCTAGGGTATTTATAGTATCTCAAAATAACATGGAAATCCTAAGAAAAATGGGAAAGGTAAAGTTATGTCAACACTCAATACAACTCAGTCTTCAACTCGTACCGGCATCATACGAGTCATACTCTGCCTACTCGTATCTATTCCAGTGTCTGATCTCCCAAGGTTTCAACTTTCCTAATCTGTATATGACTCTTGCTTATGATTCGTATCATAAGTATACGACTCGTGTCTCTATCTCGTATCCACCTGTGACTTTCTTTCTTCCAAGCTTTGGACACTGGTTTATGTGTGATTTGACTATACGAGTCGTACCCAGACTTCCGACTTGTATCCTTCTAGGACTTTAACTTCTAGTTTCAACTTTCCTAATCTGTATATGACTCTTTCTTATGATTTGTATCATAAGTATACAAATCGTTTCTCTATCTCGTATCCACCTGGGACTTTCTTTCTTCCAAGCTTTGGACACTGGGTTTGCGCGATTTGACTATACGAGTCGTACTCAGACTTCCGACTCATATCCTTCTGGGACTTTAACTCCTGGTTGTAGATTTTAACACTGTTATGCTAGCGACTTGTATCCTCAGTATATGACATGTATAGTTGAGTTATATTTTTTATTCACTTAGTCTTTTTTTGGATCTTTGGTTCTATGTTTCTTATGAGTCATCATACGAATCGTATATTGTGTTAACAAATAGTGAGGTGACTCGTATCTTTATCAGACTTGGTATTTTGGGATCTTTTTCTTCTATTTTAATTCTAGCACTATTGTAAATCGATCTTACCTGAAACAAACACAAAAGTGCATCATACCAACTAAAATAGACTAAGTATTTGCATAACTTCACGATTTAAAGCATTGAAAGTGCCATGTTTCTGCAACACATCAACACCCTCAACTTAAACTGTTGCGTGTCCTCAGGAAAACAAAAATTAAAACCTATAATTCAACACGACGTTTGTACAAGATGATCATAAGCTACCCATGGTAGTTCTTTTGAATTTAACTTTTCTCTCAATATGTTTCCCTCCTCGAACCTCACTATTTTACAAAAATCAATATATGTGTAACAATTCAGCATACAGCAAAACACGAGGGAATCTGATGATGGCATTACATTAGCAATAGACAACTAGGTGTAGATACAAATTTCGGTCACCAAACAATCTAGAAACCTAGAAACATAACCTATGTGCTCTCACAGTTAAAGAATCCCATTCACTCTACGCATGGGTAAAACAATCTATTCAGGGATGTAACAAATGACTCTCTCGCTCACAAAGAAGTATCACTGGTGTATATAGAATGTCATAGGCTTGACCTTATGCTCTTTTCCTAAACTATCAGATAGTCACGATAGGATCACTATAGGGATTTATTCAGCTTGTAATGTAGGCTTGGGGCTGGTATGATACGTATGGATATTTAAAGTGACTAAGCCTCCTCGGCACTACCCTAACTTTTGGAGTCCACACTTAACCATTTTTTTCACTTTATTTTTACCCTTATTTCTCCCTTTTTATTTTAAAGCATCTTCAAGTTGGGTGTGGTCTTTTAGTCTTTCTTTTTCTTTTCTTTTTTTCATGAATTTTCTTTTCTTTTTTCTTTTTTTCTTTCTACCACACCCAACCTTACTTTCTTTATCTTATTGTACCCTTTTTTCATACAATTTCATATTACTCACCCCAATGATAGCCACCCTCACCTTAGGCAATTTGCCTGAGTTGAAGTGTACAATATCCAAGGAGAATCATGGCCAGAACAAGTTCATTGTAATACAAATAGGAAAGCAATAGGTGTAACAAGAAAAATAGTATATAAGGCTAAAAGATTGGGATCAAAGGATACTAATTCACACATGGTAGGTAAATTGGGCTAAAAGTTGACTAATATCAAAAACGGCCTATGATCACCTCCTACCTAACTATCCTAGACCTAGGTAAATGCAACCAGGCAAGTTCTAGATTCCAACACACCTGGAAACTCAGTAGACCTCACACGCACTTGCACATGGTTACATTACTAAGTACTAGTTATCCAACTATGCAATTATTTTGTCCCTAACTATTTTATCCCTAATCCTAATGCCATTTCTAGATCCACAACATTCTCATACAAATATACATATCACACAGTAAAACAAAATTTTTTGAGGGGTTAATTTTTTGACATAATTTTTGTTTAACACAGATTCTCAGCATAACCTTTTCAAATTAGCAGTAGTTCCAAATTCAAATTCACAAATAAAATTCCAAATCAGTTCAAAAATCAGTATTTATTACAAATAATGTTTCCAAATCTCTTAGAATTCAATAAACAACTAAAAATCATCCTCTGTCATATGTGCCAAGATTCTCCCTATTTCAGCACCTTGTCAGCACCAAACTTGCAAGTTATAAAGGACTTGTCATCTACTTATACTTTTCAGCTACTCCCAGTTATGTGGCATAACCCCCACCCCCAACTAAAATTTGTTGCACTATCCTCAGAACTAAAAATAATAAACATGTTAAGGATAAAAGGTCACACCTGGGTGCTCAAGGCACCGGCTCAACAATATCAGCACGTGGGCCATCAGATCGGGTCCCACTCTCATTAGTGATTGTCCCATCAGCTACTAGGACTGAATTAGCAATAGTCAGGGGCATAGCACTATCCCCTTCAGCATCAACAACATGTGGTCTTGAACCACCAGCTCTAGCGGCTATCTCACGGATCCTTGTTTCCCGGTCTCGCTCGCTCTAAAGACTATCTGCTCTAGCCTTCTTCTTGGCATATAACTCGGCTCACTTTCTTTTTTTTCTTACTTGTCTCTTATCTTCAGTCTCCACAACTCTCGCCTCCAAAATTTCCCAAATATATGGAACATAGATGGTGGGCACCATGATTTTAATCACAGACTCCAAAATCATCGGTGTATCATATAGCTCATGTACCATCCTCTTAATTTTTGCAACCTCAGTTTTTATTCCCGTAATATTTGGCGTCTTCCCACCACTAAATTGTTGAGTAATCATCAACTCAAAATAATCTAGCCTACTTTGGACTCACTTATCCTGTGTCTCAAACTGAGTGTCTAGCCATGGACTCATGCCTTTTTTAATATGCCCAACCTTGGCCTCCAATGTGTCTAGTCTAGTCATCACCTCAGTCCATAGTGCCTATGAAATCATCATAATACCAAAGGGCATACCTCGCGGCCTGGAAGGCACAGACTGTACCGGTGGGTGGACATTTGAATTACCTTCTGCATCTATATGTGAAGTCTCCGTCTACACTCCTACCTCAGTAGTCTTAGTGTCAGCTTGCCCTTTTTGCAGGAACATACCTACCATCCAATTCGTTGCCTTTCATGCATGTCGGGCTAAAGGATTTGTTGCATCTCTAATCAGTCTCAAATTAGTGGTTTGCACGACTTCAATTATTTCATCTATACTAGGAAGTTTTAGAACTCCCACAGCCATACATATTTGTGTAATCATACAGGGGTAAGACAATAAAGCCTTCTCACCCCCAATAGTACAATCTCTTATCTCTCAGGATAAGAACTCACCCATATCAAAATCATAGTTGGCTATCATAGCTACCCGAACCGGGCTCAGTACATCATCTCCCGTAGTCGAACATAGTTGGTGTTAGGACAATGTACACCATGCTTTACCATCAAAGTTGAGGGTACTCTTTTTAATCTTTTGGGAGACCACCCAGGTCCCTCCTATAACCCAAACTATATTTTCACCATTCAAATATATCTGTTCTACAATTGTAACACTCCGAATCTGGTACCTAGAATTCTACACGATGCTCATGACCCCAAAGGACCACAAGCTAACCCATGACTGATATCTGTAGTTGAGCACTAAATAATATACTGTAATTAAGCAGAACACAAGTTTTAAGGCCATAAGGTTCAAAACTAAACTAATACTGAATGTAAAAAAATATTTGTAATGGGGTATAACAATACACAAAACTGAGATAAACTGTCTGAAACATGTTGTAGTCTAAAAGCCTCTAAAATAGTCTAAAAACTGTGGAGTTGATGGGACATGTCCCCAACTAACTCCGAACTACTGAAATAATAAAGTAATAAAATAATCATGCTATCCTCGAATGATGAGGACTCACCCTTAGTCTGGCTGCTGAACGTCTGATCTACTAAGGATGCTCGGGAGCTCATGCTTCTAAACTTATGGTATAAAACACTATAGCGCAAATGGGTTAGTACGATTGAATGTACTGGTATGCAAGTGAGGTAGGATAAATAAAATGGTTCATATGCATGAACAATACTAACTGACTGAATAACATAAATATGAGAATACATGTATGAGTACTTACTGTAACTGAGATCATGATAATACTGACTCATGAATTCCGATAACATGGATTTACTGATATCTGAGTTCTAATACTGGGATACTGAATAACAGAATCTATAGAGTACTGAGGAACTGATGTTATATTACAATTAAAGGAATGACTATTTCTGACAGTTCTGATTATGAAAAACTGGTCTAATTGACTGTATCGACAGTCTAGAAATAGAATATTGATAACATAAGATACTGATAGTTGTATAATTGAAATAACTGATACTGAGCAACTGTATCTGATAGTCTAGGTTCTAATGGAACTATCTGAGTTCCATACTATTCTGAGTTGACTATATCTGACAGTCCTAAAATTTGAAGAACTATCTGAGTTTTATTACTGAGACTGAGACTAAAATTGTAACTGTGGGAAGTAATCATCTAACCAACATGCCCCAAAATTAAACTGGTGGGGTCCAACCTATAATCCTATCTAGAAGGGTGTCAGTACCATACCACGAGTAAAGACAAGCTGTGAGTAAACCCTCTCTGACAGGGAGCTCCTCCGTCAACCCCTTCTAGTAGGAAAACTCAAATGAGGTGTATAATACCTAGACTCGTAGGGTACATCTCAACCTACACTGGCTACATAGTTCTGGAACGTAGGGATTGATACTAAGGATCACACCCTCTACTGGCTAACAGTGTGTGTTCTCATCCCTGGGTTCACTCGGTATTGAATCCTACTCCCAACTGAATAGACACAGAACTGATTTCCTAGTTCATACTAGGCTGGACTGATTGTACTGATTAACTAGATTGAATTGATTTCACTATATTTCTGTTGACTGACGGAATACTACTAAGAAATGATGACTGACCGAGATCACTGAGATTTCGGAGATTACTAAGATTACTGAATGAGACTGGACTGATACTGAGTTTACTGAGTTTTCCTGAGTCACATGACTGATTGAATTCTACTGATCATGGCTTGACTAAAAGTATCATGAAAACATGACACTGTCTCTAAGCACACAACTAATTATTGGGTACAAGTACCCCCAGGACTCGATAGCATGAAACTGAAAAAACTTAACACTTCTTGAATACATGACCAATATCAACAATCCATAATACATTAATTTGGGGATTTGATAAAGCACGTGGTTATCATAGTCTTGTACATGAATGGAATTGCATAAAAACATGTCATACTTTCATCAACCTAAGATCATGGACATTCCCTCAACCATTCATAATGCACACAACATCATGGAAGTCATTCTTGGTCATAGGGTAAAGCATGCATTTATCACTTGGGTCACAATTAAGCTATAATGCATAATTTCTATTCTCTTAGGCATTTTATCAAACACCTAGGATGCATGACTTAGGGAATAGGCATGACCATCAAATTAATACAACAAAACTCTATATTTCAACTCAATTTTATATGTTTCAGACCACATACTAGCATAGGTTCATGAACAATACATAAAGATTCCAACTTGGGAATCATACAACCATAATCACATAAACATAATCAACCACAACAAAATATTCATAATACAAGATTAAAAACTTGATTCTCGGGCTTCATGGATGAAAGGAATCCATGAATGAACATTGTGCATACCTTAGTTCTTGATTTTACTAAGATTGACAGAGAGATTCTTGAATTTGAGTATTGAATTTGAATCCCCAATTGAAAACCCTAGCTTGTTCTTGAGAGAAACTTGAGAGAAACACTATATTTTGGGTGAAATATGGATGAATCACATGTTATTGGGTTTATATAGAGGTGGAAAATTGACCCTTTTAACCCTATACGTGACTTTTAAATTTTTGTGAAAATTTTCTCGATCTGGTCCCTTGGCACGATGCTCAGGAAAGAGACAAATGGGAAATTGCATGGTGGTGCGACGCGGAGCTATCGCGTTGCCACTCTATTTGCAACCTGGAAGTTTGGTTCGATGTGCCACTATCATGGAGCAAAACTAGAAATTGATAATTTCCATTTAAGCTGGCTCTGCGACGCACTGATGGCTCAGGTGATACACTGTCTCACTAAAAAGGCTTTAACTCTTCGGCTGAATGTCGAATTTGGGAGAATTTGGTTTCGATTTAAAGAGTATTTAATTTCCCACATGATAAAGTGAAAATCTTGAAAATACCACATGTATAAAAGTGGATTCATCTTTAAAACAAGTCTTTAACATTTCTAGGACAATTTTAAGCTAGGTAGAACTATGGGGTATTACAGCAATCCACCTAAAATTAACCAATTTATTTTTTGATCCCAACATTCTCTTAGATATTTTACTCCATTCCACAATTCATTTCCTCAGTGTTTCTTGAAGCCTGGTACTCCAATCCATATAAAAATCTCCCAATTGTCCGTGGAGAATGTCTACCTGGACTCCTGGAATCACCAGTGATGTAATTGGCTCACCGCCCTTCCACAATTGACCTTGTGGGTGTTGCCTCTGAAGTTTTTCTTTATATTAGAATTCTCAAACAAGAACCTCACTATATTTTCTAGGCACCCATGTCATCCATTCAAAACCATACTGACGAAAGTGATCCTCGAATCCAGGTAATTCGGACATCCCAACCGTTATTAACCTTCGATCTGAATACAGTACTCTTATTATCTTTCCACTCAGAAGCCTAAACAACCTATTGGTGAATGTATTCTACCTTTTAAGGTACCCCCATTATTTAACGATAGGCACCAGAGCAGTGGTAAGAGCAAGTAATAGGTCCTATCGAGCTATTAAAGGTACTTCATTCACATCCTCCGCAGTGTCAGCATGCTCAAAATTTACCTCTTCCAAATTGTATTCAGCCTTATCATCATCATCATCATCGAAGGGTGGTGGTGTATTCAGAGAAGATACAGTCGGATTCTTTCTCCTTGGGCCTTTTTGGGGTGATTCTGATTCTTAGGGTACCTTTTTCTTCCCCTTTAGTTTCTCAGCTGTTTTCCCTTTTTATGTTGTCTTGCCTTTTATAGAGTTATCGTAGAGTTCACCGCTACTTTTAGTTATGCCTTGAACACCAAACTACTGGATTCTGAGTTAGCCACCAGTACAGGCTTGGTATTCTTTTTCGTCACTTGCTTAGATATGGAAGCATTCTTTGAAGGCATGGTTCCTACAAACATACTATTACTAGTAAGTAAAGAAAAGAAAACAAAAATCTAAAATTAAAGTTCAGCATGCCTGGTCTAGTTAGGGTACGAGTGGTGGGTACTGGTCATATCCACTGGGTACGACTCATATGAATAAGTCATATCTTATACAGCATATAAAATTTGATCACTTGTAATCTTATGACTCCTCCTGACCTGTCATGAGGTCAAGGTATGACTCATTAAAAACAGTCATAAATAGATCAGAAATATTTAATCCAAACTTAATCCTCCTAGGTGGGTACGACTAATGGTGTATGAGTCATATGGTCAGGATACGACTCGTATGGTCGAGTCATATCCATTCTAGAACCTTAAAATTGTTAGACTTCCATGTTGTTAGTGGGTACGAGTCCCATTACGTCCCCCATACCGGTGGGTATGAGTCATAAAGAGTTTTGTATCCACTGCAATATAGAAATCCAACTTGAAAGTTTGACTCCAAATCAAATACCCAAAATACCCATCTACTCTATGCAAAATATAATCCATTTTAAGCACATAAACATAAAACATACCAACTACATTCAAGTTTTTCCCAAATTTCCCCATTTTCAACCTAAAACCTAAGGATTAGGGTTTCACAAATTCAACATCAATGTGTATTCAACCAATCCAAGTTCATGATATCCAATATTCGTTATTTCAACTTTAAAAATGAAGACATTCAGTTAAAAACACTTACTTGGTAGATGGAGAATAAATTTCTTAAGATTAAATCCTTTTCTTCCCCAAATTTGAGCTCAACTCAAGAAATATAAGAAATTCAAACTTATTGGTTGTTGATTTAAGTTGTTCACTAAGAATTTGTAAATCGGTCACTTGAATTTAGGGTAAAAATATCGGTGGGTACATATTTTTTCTGTTGGGTGCCCGTCGCTGCCAATTCTTTTATTTTTAGTTTAAGATCTGGCTGGGTCGACCCGAGATATGACCTGGTAAGCATGGGTACGAGTTGTGTATACGAATCATACCCAGGCTTATAGGTTGCTTCTTTTACTTGTATAGACTTAGAACCTTACATGGATTCTGAAATGGGTACGACTCAAGGTGACGAGTCGTACCTTGAGGGTATGACTCGTTCTGAGAATCATATCCATTCCAGAAACTTTTACATGATTCTAATTTTTCTCCTAGGTCTGTATGACACCTACTTTCGAGTCACACCATCTAGATACGACTCGTAAAGAGTACCTATGATAAAATCTTTTCATCTTCTCTAGATATATTTTGCATTCCTTAGTCCTGCACACTGAACAAACATGTTACCCTATAAATGAATAAGTACAAAAACATGGGTTGTGTAAGACCCCATAAAATTCTAAACTTAACTAAGCCATTAGAGCTTGATAAAGGGTCCCATACTTAGAAATTTTAGCTAAGTATTTACACTTAGAATTATTTTTAGCCTTATCAGATGGAGATCCCATTTCCCAACCCTAATGACCATAAGGTAATGATTTTTAGGTTGATTCAGGATCAGGTATGTCAGTAGGTGTTCTCGAAAAAGTTTTGGATTTTTGGAACATCGTTTGAATCACGTTTGAAAGTCCAAACCAGTAGATCAACGCGATCTTGAAGTGCCGCATTGCCTATCGCGTTGATAAATGTTTTTCCCAGCTTTTGGTGCCAATTTCCAGTGAGCCAATACGGACTTGACGCTGCGCATCGGCCATCGCGTCAACCCAATCGTCGTGGCACGTCAGGCTGCGTGTCACTGGACCTATTTTCAATCATTAAAACTCTGCATCTATGAGGGTATTTGGGTCATTTTATCACCCCTATTCAGCCCCAAGAAAATGAAATTAATCATTCCTAGGGCAAAAACATTCATTAGTTCTCTCAAATTACTCAAGAACAAAACCCTAGGAGATCTAATTTCAATTCAAACTTCAACAAATTCACCATCAACCTTCATAATTCAAGTACCAAGGTATGTGAAGTGTTCATCCAAGGGTTTCTTTCCATCCTTGGAGTTCAAGAAACTCTTTTAAATTGCAAGTTAAATGATTCATAGATTTCATGTTGGATTTGAATGTAATCTTGATTATGAAGTTAAATGGGTTTTCAATTCCATTGACTTATGTGAACTTCATGTTGAACTCTTGAATTACAAGTTAAATTCCATGATAGTATTACATGTTTATTGATATGTAAAATACCCATGCTCCCCAAGTGTTTGCCAAAATTCTTATGTGAATAGAAAAGTGCAAGCATGACATGTTATTATGTCATTTCATTCATGCATAAGCTCATGTATATCAAGTGTTTGAAAAAAATATCTAAATTAATGCATTATTAGTAAGCAAGTACTATTATGCTACTAAAGTCATGCAGTATGTTACTTTTCATATTATCGAGTCCTGAGGTATTCAATACCCAAAAATCTAGTTTTTTATCTAGAGTTACAGTAGTTACAGAAAAGTCTCAGTAGTTTCATAAATAGTAATACTCAATAATAAGTCCCAATTTTGGTTCAGTAGTCAGTTCAAAACTCAGTGACCTCAGTTCAGTTCAGTTAGACAGTATGATCAGTAACAATTCAGTCAAGCCTAGTACAGTTTAGAAATCAGTTCAGTTTCTATTCAGTTGGGAGTAAGAATTAGCACAGAGTGAACCCAAGGATGGGTGCATTCCTACCAGCATAGGGTTTGACCCTTATTATAAATCCTTAAGTTACAGAACTACGTAACCAGCGCAGGTTGAGATATCTTTCTGCCATACTAGGGTTGATACATCTCACAAGATTTTTCTTGCCAGCGAGGGTTGAAAAAAGCACTTCCTGTTAGAGAGGGTTAACTCACAGCTTATCTTTACTCATAGCATAATAGTGACACCCTTCAAACTGGGGTTACAGGTTAGACCCCAGTCCATTTGGAGGGGGAGTGTCGGTTAGATAACTACCTCTCAGAGTTTCAGTTTTAGTCTCAGCATAGAACTCAATTCAGTTCTACATATTCAGGACTGTCAGAAACAGTTACCCAGCTCATCATAGAACTCAGTTCCATTCTACAGAATTAGAACTATCAGAAATAGTCACTCAGTTATTAGTACTAAAGTATTAGTAAACTCAGATATCAGTTAATCAGTATTAATAACTCAATATCCAGCGTTAACATGATCTCGGTTATAGTTTATGTATTCATGCATGTACCCCTATTTAGTTACGTCAGTGTTACTCAGCTAGTTGTTATCCATGCATATGAACCCATGCAAATTGGCCTACCTCACTTAG
This sequence comes from Capsicum pubescens, assembly GCA_030864215.1. Lineage (NCBI taxonomy): Eukaryota > Viridiplantae > Streptophyta > Magnoliopsida > Solanales > Solanaceae > Capsicum > Capsicum pubescens. The sequence goes on from CM061548.1 coordinate 290,451,969, forward strand.
CATACAAGTACATTCAAAGTACTGGAACATACTTTTCTTTTGTGCTATGATGTCTTATATCATAGGTTCAGATGCACAGGCTCCTGACCGCACTTATCAGCCTAGATTATCAGCAGAAGATTTAGTGGTAAGTCCTCAGAGTTTGAGGATGATGTTATATTTCAGTATTTCAGTAGTTCAGTATTCAGTAGATGGAGTTAGTTGGGGACTTTTCCCATCAACTCCATATTCAGATAGTTAGAGGCTTTCAGGCTAGAGTATTCCAGACAGACATTTAATTTTTAGTATTCATTTATTAGTATTTATTATTTGTTTTTAGTTGAGAACCTTATGGCGAATTTATCCTAATTTCTGCATTAATTTCAATATTATTATTATTACCGTGTGACTATTCAATGCTTACAGTAGATATCAGTCATGGGTTAGCATGTGGTCCTTCGGGGTCGTAAGAACCATGTAGCATCTGGGGTACAGACTCGGGGCGTTACAAACTTGTTATTAGAGCCTAAGGTTCAATAGAGTCCTAGGAAGTCTGAAAGCCTCTTCTAGTAGAGTCTTGTACATGGGTGTGTAGCACACCACTCTTATGGACAAAAGGCTATGAGATGTTTTTAGAAAAAGTTTCCCTTCTTTCAGTATTCATGTCGTGCGAGTGAGCATGAGCTAAAGCCACACTCTCAATATAATCATTTTCTTCCTTCCGATTATAGAACATGCCTCCCAAGAAGAACGAAAGAAGAACAGAAAATCAGCCAGCTCCCAGCCCATTCAGGAAAATCCTATGGACGAGCATGTCTCTTATGCGAAATTCAGGGATGCATTTACTAATCTAGCCAATTTTGTGGTTGCCCAGAATAAATACCCAGCTTTCGTTCTGACCAACCCAGTGGCCAATACTATTACAGCCAGGATTTTGGACTTTACCCGAATGAACCCTTCACGTTTTATCAGGTCTAAGTCAGATAAGAACCCACAGGAGTTCCTTGATCAGGAGAAGAAGGTTACAAATATTATAGGGGTGACTGAAAGTGAGAGTGTTGAGTTGGCTTCATATCAGTTACAAGATGTGGCTCACTCATCATTCAAGCAGTGGAAGGCAGAGAAGGCCACAGATGTAGAACCCATACAATGGGAAGAGTTTGCCACTACTTTCCTTGATAGGTTCTGTTTACTGGAGTTGAGGGAATCTAGGTTTTTGGAGTTTATTAATCTGAAGTAGGGCAATATGATAGTGCAAGAGTATTCTCTTAAATTTACTCAGTTAGCCAGATATACCCCTCGTGTGGTAGCAGATGGCAGATCAAAGATGAGTAAGTTTGTTTCAGGTGTGTCTAACAGTGTGGTCAAGGAGTGTAGGATCACAATGCTGATTAAGGAGATGGACATATCTAGGATCATGGTCCATGCTCAGCAACTAGAAGAGGCTAAGAATAAAGAGAATGAAAGGTAGAATAAGAGAGCCAGAACAGGTGGCTCCAACTTTACTCAGCCTAAGTTAGAGGGTGATAATCATTCTCCATTCCACCCAAAATATTCTATTCCAGCTCCGTCCTCAGCCAGTACACCAGTGCTAAAATTCAGAGACGGCAATAGAGATAGATCATTAGGCCCTAAAACCCAAGGTAGTGTTAGCAGGGCCCGAACAAATCCTCTTTGCCAGAGATGTGGCAGAAACCATCTGGGTGTCTGCAGAGCTGGCAGTGATGTGTGTTTCGGATGTGGCAAGTCAATCTATAGGATCTAAGAGTGTGTTTAGGTGGGTTCTTAGAATCAGCATAATCATCCTCCAGCTCAGTTCGATTGCCTAATCCAGCAGGGTGCTGGTCCAGTACCACCAGTGGGCAACACCCAAATAGATTCTATGCACTTCAGTCCCAACAGGATCAGGAAAGTTTTCCTAATGTGGTCACTGATCTGTTACAAGTTTATCATTTATATGTTTATGGTTTTCTAGATCCAGGAGCTTCTTTGTCCTTTGTAATTCCTTATATAGCCGCTAACTTTGGAGTCAGTCCCAAAATTCTAGCAGAGCCTTTCTCAGTTTCTACCCCAGTAGGTGAATATATCATAGCCCGGCAGGTATACAGGAACTGTCCAGTTATGGTATCTAAGAAAGTTAATTCGACCGACTTAGTAGAGATAGAGATGATAGATTTTGATGTCATTCTCGGCATGGATTAGACTCATTCATGCTATTCTTTCGTTGACTACAAAAATGGAATTGTTCAATTTTAGTTTTCGAATGAACCTATCCTAGAGTGGAGGGAAAGTACTTCAGCACTTAAGGGTCAGCTTTTTTCATACCGTACGGGAAGGAAGATATATAAGGAATATGTCTATCATCTTGTTTGAGTTCAAGACTCTAGTTCAAAGACCCCTAATCTTGAATCACTATCAGTAGGACGTGAATTCCCAGATGTGTTTCTCAAAGATCTTCCCGGAGTTCCTCCCAAGAGGGAAATTGACTTTAAAATAGACTTTCTTCCAGATGCTCAGCCCATCTTTATCCTTCTATACAGAATGGCTCCAACAGAACTTAGAGAATTAAAAGAATAGTTGAAGGATCTCCTAGAGAAGGGTTTTATCATACCCAGTGTATCCCCATAAGGTTCACCAGTCTTATTCGTGAGTAAGAAATACGGTTCTTTTAGAATGTGTATAGACTATCGTCAACTAAATAAAGTCACGGTCAAGAACAAGTATCCACTTCTCAGAATCGATGACTTGTTTGACCAACTTAGGGTTCCAGCTACTTTTCTAAGATAGACCTCAGGTCAGGCTATCATCAGCTCAGAGTCAGAGAATGTGATATTCCAAAGATAGATTTTAGAACCTGGTATGGTCACTTTGAATTCCTAGTCATGTCATTTGGTCTTACCAATGCCCCAGTAGCTTTCATGGACTTGATGAACCTTGTGTTCAAGTAGTACTTAGACACGTTTGTCATAGTCTTCATAAATAAGATTTTTGTCCACTCCCGCAGTGAGCATGACCATGCAGACCATCTCAAAATAGTGTTACAGATCCTCAGAGCCCATTAGTTATTCGCCAAATTTAGTAAATGTGAATTTTTGCTAAGGTAAGTAGCTTTCCTTGGTCATATCATTTCCGATGATGGCATTAGAGTTGATACTCAAAAGACCAAAGTAGTGAGAAACTGGCCCAGACCCTTCTCTTCATCAGATATCAGTAGTTTCTTAGGCTTGGTCGGATATTACCGATGGTTTATTGAGGGATTTTAATCTATTTCATCCCCTATGTCCAACTCAGAAGAAAGTTAAATTCCAGTGGTAAGATTCTTGTGAAAAGAGTTTTCAGGATTTGAAGACTTGACTCACTGCAGCTCTAGTTTTGACTCTACTAGATGGTTCAGATGGGTTTGTTGTATATTATAATGCTTCCAGACTGGGTTTGGGGTGTGTTTTGATGCAGAGAGGTAAGTTTATAGCCTATGACTCTGGACAGCTTAAACCCCATGAAAAGAACTACCCTACTCATGATCTTGAGCTAGCAGTTATAGTGTTTGCCTTAAAAATTTGGAGGCACTACTTGTATGAGGAGCATGTTGATATGTTCACAGACAATAAGAGCCTGCATTATGTGTTTTCTTAGAAAGACCTGAATCTGCATCAGAAGAAGTGGTTAGAGATGTTGAAATACTATAACATGAGTGTTCTGTATCATTTGGGCAAGGCTAATATAGTGGCAGATGCCCTTAGTAGGATGTCTATGGGTAGTATTTCTTACGTGGAGGATGCTAAGAAGAAGTTAGTTCAGGAAGTCCATCAGCATGCCCGACTATGTGTCTGCTTAGTCGATTCAGCAGAAGGTAGTGTGTTGGTTCAAAATAGTTTAGACTCATCTCTGGTTTCCAAAGTGAAGGAGAAGTAGGACAGAGATCCCAATTTAGCTAATTTAAAAGAGGTTGTCAGAGATCGGAAAAAAAATGTTTTCTCCTTAGAGGGAGATGGTGTGTTGCATTGCCAGGGTCGACTATGTGTGTTAGGTGTAGATGACTTGAGGCAGCGGATTCTTATAGAAGCGTATGGTGCATGCTACTCGATTCATCCAGGGTCCACCAAGATATACCATGACTTGCGGGAGGTCTATTAGTGGGGTGGGATAAAGAGAGATATTGTAGAGTTTGTATCTAAGTACTTAAAATATCAACAAGTTAAGATCGAGCATCAGAATCCTAGTGAGTCTATGCAGGAGTTCAGTATTCCCACTTGCAAGTGGGAGGATGGGAATATGGATTTTATGATGGGTTTGCCCCGTACTCGTTGTCCGTATGATTCAATTTGGGACATTGTGGATAGGATGACCAAATCAGATCATTTCTAACCAGTCCATACTTCCTATTTAGCTGAGGAGTATGCCAAGGTCTATGTTAAAGAGTTGGTCAGATTACACGGAGTTCTATTTTCCATCATCTCAGATAGAAGTTTGTAGTTCACCTCTCATTTCTGGAAAGCCTTCCAAAAAGGTCTAGGTACCCAAGTTTACCTTAGTACAGCCTTTCACCCTCAGATAGATGGTCAAGCAAAAAGGACCATTCATACTTTGGAAGATATGTTAAGAGCGTATTCCACTGACTTTAAGGGTATTTGGGGTGACCACTTGCCTTTGATTGAGTTTGCGTATAATAACAGTTACCATTCCAGCATTCAGATGGCTTCGTTTGAGATGCTCTATGAGAGAAGATGTAGATCTCCCATTGGTTGGTTTGAAATGGGTGAGACCGCAGTGGTAAGGCCTGACTTGGTATTTGATACCTTAGAAAAAGTTCAATTGATCAGTGAAAGGCTTAAGACAACTCAGAGCCGGCAGAAATTGTACGCAGATGTGAGAAGGAAGGATCTTGAGTTTAAGATTGGGAATTTTGTGTATTTGAAAATCTCTCCTATGAAAGGAGTGAAGAGGTTTGGCAAGAAGGGGAAGCTCAGTCCCCGGTATGTCGGTCCTTATCTAATTCTTAGTCACTTTGGAAAGGTAGCTTACGAGCTTAAGTTGCCTTTAGATTTAGCTTCAATCCACACAGTGTTTCATGTTTCCTTGCTAAAAAAAATGTATAGGTTACCTAGCAGCCATAGTCCCTATAGAGGGCATAGATGTTCAGAAAAACCTCTCATATTAAGAGATCCCAATCAAAATCCTTGATCATCATATTTACAAACTGAGGAACAAAGAAGTCCTCTAGTCAAAGTTCTTTGGCGGAATTAGTTTGTTGAGGGAGCTTCTTGGGAAGCAGAAGTAGATATACGGACCAAGTATCCTCACCTCTTCTCCACAAACTCAGATTGAGCTCAAGGTAACAGTTTTCCTTGAATTTACTCAGTTCCATATTCAGATTTTTTGTATGATTTAGATATCAGTTCAGTTGCATAGCATTCACATATCACGCATACCCTCCCAAAACAGCTTAGTCATATGCCATGTCCTCAGAATTCAGTCATGTTTCAGTCATGTATGTTCAATATAAAAATTCAATGTATTGATAGTTTCAGTCATGAAATCATTCTTCAGCTATATATGCTCAGTAAGCAAGTTTAGTCTATCAGTATTCTCAGCTTAATCAATCTCATTAGAGGAAGAATGTTCCCAAGGGGGACATATTGTAAGATCCCACAAAATTCTAAGCTTAACTCAGCCCTTAAAGCTTGATATGGGGTCCAATACTTAGAAATTTCAGCTAAGTGATTACACTTAGAATTATTTTTAGCCTCATAAGTTGGCGATCCCACTTCCAGACCCTGAAAACCTTAAAGTGCCAATTTTTAGGTTGATTCATGATCAGGTATGTCAGTAGGTGTTCTCGAACAAGTTTTGGATTTTTAGAACATCATTTGAATCACGTTTGGAAGTCCAAACCAGTAGATCAATGTGATCTCAACCTGCCGCATTGCCTAACGCGTTGATAAATATCTTTTCCAGCTCCCAATGATAATTTCCAGAGAGCTGATGTAGACTCGATGCGGCGCATCGGCTATTGCATCAACCCCATCGACATGGCACATCGGGCTGCGCATCACTGGACCCGTTTTTAGTCATTAAAACTCCGCGTCCATGAGGGTATTTGGGTCATTTTCCCACCCCTATTCATCCCCAAGAACACAAAATTAATCACTCCTAGGGCAAAAACATTCATTATTTCTCTCAAATTACTCAAGAACAAAACCCTGGGATATTTAATTTCAATTCAAACTTCAAGTAATTCACCATCAACCTTCATTAATTCAAGTACCAAGGTATGTGATGTGTTCATCCAAGGGTTTCCTTCCACCCTTGGAGTTCAAGAAACTCTTTTAAATTACAAGTTAAATAATGTCATATATTTCATGTTGGATTTGAATGTAATCTTGATTATGACGTTAATGGGTTTTCAATTCCATGATTTATCAAAAATTCTATGAAAACTAATTAATTGTGGATTGAATTATGTGAACTTCATGTTGAACTCTTGAATTACAAGTTGAATGTAGTATCCATGATAGTATTACATATTTATTGATATGTGAAATACTCATGCTCCCCAAATGTTTGTCAAAATGCTTATGTCAATTGACTAGGGCAAGCATGCCATGTTATTATGTCATTTAATTCATGTACAAGCTCATGTATATCAAGTGTTTGACAAAAATGTCTAAATGAATGCATTATTAGTAAGCAAGTATTATTATGCTACTAAAGTCATGCAGTATGTTACTTTTCAAATTATCGAGTCCTAGGGGTATTCAATACCCAAAAATCTAGCTATTTACCTAGAGCTACAGTAGTTATAGAACACTCTCAGTAGTGTCACAAATAGTAATACTCAATAATCAGTCCCAGTTTCGGTTCAATAGTAAGTTCAGAACTTAATTCAGTTCAGCTAGATAGTACGATCAGTAACAGTTCAGTTAAGCATAGTACAGTCTAGAAATTAGTTCAGTGTCTATTTAGTTAGGAGTAGGAATCAGCACCGAGTGAACCCAGGGATAGGGGAATTCCTACTTGCATAGGGTTTGACCCTTAGTAGCAATTCCTGAGTTACAGAACTACGTAGCTAGTGTAGGTTGATATATCTTCCTTCCAGACTAGGGTTAATACATCTCACATGAGTTTTCCTGCTGGCGAGGATTGACGAAAATATTTTTTGCTAGAGAGGGTTAACTCACATCTTTTCTTTACCCGTGGCACGATATTGATATCCTTCTACCTAGGGTTACAGGTTGGAACCCAATCCATTTGGAGAGGGGTATGTCGGTTAGATAACTACCTCCCACATTTTTAGTTTCTTTCTAAGTATAGAACTCAGTTTAGTTCTACAGATCCAAGACTATTAGGAATATTCAACCAGCTCAGTATAGAACTCTGTTCTATAGAATCAGGACTGTCGAAAATAGTCACTCAGTTTTCCTTACTACAGTACCAGTAAACTTATATATCAGGTAATCTATATTTAGAACTCAATATCCAATGTTAACATGATCTTAGTTACAGTTTATGTATTCATGCGTGTATTCTCATTCAGTTACGTCAGTGTTACTCAGCTAGTTGATGTCTATCCATATGAACCCATGTAAATCAGCCTACCTCACATAGCATACCATTAAATTCAAAGTACTAAAGCATATTTTTCTTTTGTGCTATGATGTCTTATATCATAGGTTCAGACGCACGGGCTCCTGACCGTACTTAGCAGCCTGAATTATCAGTAGTAGATTTGGTAGGAGTCCTCGTAGTTCAAGGACGATGTTAGCTTTCAGTATTTTAGTAGTTCAGCCTTCAGTAGACGGAGTTAGTTGGGGACTTGTCCCATCAATTCCATATTCAGACAGTTAGAGCCTTTCAGACTAGAGTATTTTAGACAGATATTCAGTTTTCAGTATTTATTTACTAGTATTCAGTATTTATTTTTAGTTGTGAATCTTATGGAGACTTCAGCCTAAGTTTTGCATTTATTTCAGTATTATTATTATTACCGTGTGATTATTCAGTGCACATAGAAAATATCAGTCATGGGTTAACTTATGGTCTTTCGGGGTCATAAGCACCGTGTAGTATCTGGGGTACAGACTCAGGGCATTACAAACTTGGTATCAGAGCCTAAGGTTCAACTGAGTTCAAGGAAGTCTAAAAGTCGCGTCTAGTAGAGTCTTGTACATGAGTGTGTAGCGTGCCACACTTATGGACAAGGGGATATGAAATGTTTTTAGAAAAAGTTTCACTTCTTTCAGTATTCATGTCGTGCAAGTGAGTATGATCTCAAACCACACTCTTAGTCTAATACTTCTCTTCCTTCCTATTACAGAATATGCCTCCTAAGAAGAACAGGAAATGAGCCAGCCCCTTAGCCCGTTTTGGCAAATTCTCTGGACGAGCATATCTCCTATTTGGAATTCAGGGATGCATTTACTACTCTAGCCAATTTTGTAGCTTCCCAAAATGAGCGCCCAGCTACCGTTCTGTCCAACCCAGTGGCCAATACTGTTGTAGCCAGGATTCGGGACTTTACCCAAATGAACCCTCCATCTTTTACCGGGTCTAAGTTAAATGAGAACCCACAGGAGTTCTTTGATCAAGTGCAGAAGGTTACAAATATTATGGGGGTGACTTCAAGTAAGAGTGCTGAGTTGGCCGCATATCAGTTACAGGATGTGGCTCACTCATAGTTCAACCAATGGGAGGCAGAGAGGGCCGCAGATGCAAGGCCTATAGAATTGGAGGAGTTTTCCACTTCTTTTCTTGATAGGTTCTTTCCACTGGAGTTGAGGGAAGCTAAGGTTTTGGAGTTTATTAATATAAAGTAGGGTAACATGATGGTGCAAGAGTATTCTCTTAAGTTTACTAAGTTAGCCAGATATGCCCCTCACGTGGTAGCAGATAGAAGATCGAAGATGAGTAAGTTTACGTTTGATGTATCTAATAGTGTGGTCAAGGAGTATAGGACCGCAATGCTGATTAAGTAGATGGACATATCTAGGCTCATGGTCCAGGCTCAGCAATTAGAAGAGGCTAAGAATAAAGATAAGGAAAGGGAGAACAAGAGAGCAAGAATAGGTGGCTTCAACTTAACTCAGCCTAAGTTAGAGGGTTGTAATCGTTCTTAGTTCCACCCAAAATCTTTAGTTCCAACTCCATCCTCAGCCAGTGGACCAGTACTAAAATTCAGAAATGGCAATAGCGATAGAGCATCAGGCCCTAAAACTCAGGGTAGTGTTAGCAGTACCTGAACAAGTCCTCTTTGCCAGAGATATGGTAGAAACCATCTGGGTATCTATAGATCTAGAAGTGATGTGTGTTTTGGATGTAGCAATCCAGGCCATATGATCAAAGAGTGTGTTTATGTGGGTTCTTAGAGTTAGTATAATCGTCCTCTATCTCAGTCCGGTCATTCGAACCAGCAGGGTGCTTCTTCTAGTACCACCAGTGGGCAACGCCCAAACAGACTCAAGGCACTTCAATCCCAATAGGATCAGGAAAGTTCTCCTCATGTGGTCACTGTCCATTACAAGTTTATCATTTATATATTTATGATTTGCTAGATCCAGGAGCTTCTTTATCCTTTGTAACTCCTTATATAGCTATTGACTTCAGAGTCAGTCCCAAAATTCTAGTAAAGCCTATCTTAGTTTCTACCCCAGTGGGTAAATCTATCATAGCCCGACAGGTATACAGGAACTATCCAGTTATGTTGTCTCAAAAATTTACTTTAGCCGACTTAGTAGAGCTAGAGATGACAGATTTTGATATCATTCTCGGCATGGATTAGCTTTATTTATCCTATGCTTCAGTTGACTTCAGAAATAGTATTGTGTAATTTTAGTTTCTGAATAAACCTGTCTTAAAGTCTAGGGTTAGTACTTCAGCACTTAGGGCTCAGCTTGTTTCATACCTTAGGGCGAGAAAAATAATATCTAAGGGATTTGTCTATCATCTTTTTTGAGTTCAAGACTCTAGTTCAGAGACCCCTAATCTTGAATCAGTGTCAGTAGAATGTAAATTCCCAGATGTGTTTCCTGAAGATCTTCTCGGAGTTTCTCTCGTGAGAGAAATTGACTTCAAAATAGACCTTCTTCCAGATACTCAGCCCATCTCTATCCCGCCATACAAAATGGTTCCAATAGAACTCAGAGAATTTAAAGAACAGTTGAAGGATCCCCTAGATAAGGGGTTCATCAAACCCAGTGTATCCCCATGCGTAAGAAAGATAGTTATCTCAGAATGTATATAGACTACTGTCAGCTAAATAAAGTCACAGTTAAGAACAAGTATCCACTTCCCAGAATTGATGACTTGTTTATCCAACTTTAGGGTGCCAGCAACTTTTCTAAGATAGACCTCAGGTCAGGCTATCATTAGCTCAGAGTCAGAGATTGTGACATTCCAAAGATAGCTTTCAAAACTCGATATGGTCACTTCAAATTCCTAGTCATGTTATTTGGTCTTACCATTTCCCCAACAGCTTTCATGGACTTGATGAACTGAGTGTTCAAGTAGTAATTAGACGCATTTGTCATAGTCTTCATTGATGGAATTCTTGTCTACTCCCGTAGTGAGCATGACCATGTAGACCATCTCAAAATAGTGTTAAAGACCCTCAGATCCCATCAGTTTTTCACCAAACTTAGTAAATGTGAATTTTGGCTAAGGTCAGTAGCTTTTATAGGTCATATCATTTATGGTGATGGCATTAGAGTTGATCCTCAAAAGATCAAAGCATTCAGAAACTAGCCTAAACCTATCTCTCCATCAGATATCAGGAGTTTCTTAGTCTTGGCCGGCTATTACCGATGGTTTGTTGAGGAATTTTCATCTATTGCGTCCCCTATGTCCAGACTGACTTAGAAGAAAGTCAAATTCGAGTGGTTAGATTCTTGTGAAAAGTGTTTTCAGGAGTTGAAGACTCGACTCACTACAGCTTTAATTTTGATTCTACTAGATGGTTTAGACGGGTTTGTGGTATAATATGATGCTTCTAGAGTGGGTTTGGGGTGTTTTTTGATGTAGAGAGGTAAGGTTATAGTATATGCCTCTAGACAAATTAAAAACCAAGAAAAGAACTACCCCACTCATGATCTTGAGCAAGCAGCTGTAGTGTTTGCCTTAAAAATTTGGAGGCACTACTTGTATGGGGTGCATGTTGATGTGTTCACAGACCATAAGATCCTTCAGTATGTATTTTCTTAGAAAGACCTAAATCTACATCAGAAGAGGTGATTAAAGATATTGAAAAACTATGACATGAGTATTCTGTATCATCTGAGCAAGGCCAATGTAGTGGCAGATGCCCCCAGTAGGATGTCCATGGGTAGTGTTGCTCACGTGGAGGATGGTAAGAAGAAGTTAGTTCAGGAAGTCCATCATCTTGCCCGACTAGTGATACACCCAAATTATAACTCTCGTAAGAAAGTGTAAAAGGTCGCTGTCAAATATAGAACCCAACTAGGTTGGGTGTCGAATCCCACAGGGAATACTGTGCTCATTAAGTATTATAATCGTTACTGGACTGTTGATTAGAGGTTCCTGAATATGAGGGGGTTTGATTTGTAACTTATAAAGTAATTAATTATAACAAGAGTATTCCAACGAATGATTCTTTTTACAATTAGTAATTTAATGAGATTAAACAAACTAGGGCTATGCTTACCAAAATGCTAGCACAACTAGGGTTGTGAATCATTTAAGAGTTCCAATTAACAAATTCAATTGCAAGAAGGGTTGAAACCTATTCTTTTTCCCTTAGTTTCTCAACCTAAGTGGATAGATTATCCTCTAATTCTCTCAAACTCAAAGGATACATTGTTCTTTAAATCATTTTCTCATGTAAGCTAATCATGTTAAGGCATTTGTCATTAATCCAAAGGTTAAAGCCCTTAGAATTCATGTAAACACTTCCTTTTTCCCAACAAACACTTTCCTTTCAGACAAGTGATGTTCTTGGGCTCACTTCTCAAGTTTGCCACCAAGAAAAATCATTAACTTGAAGAAAGGTTTATACAATATCATTTATTCATGGAATTCAATTAGATTCACAACCCATAGATGTTTTTCACATTAAGGATCCCATAACCCTAGTTATGGGAACTTAGCCACAAAATTCCATAAACAAATAAGAAATAATTCTTGTATTGTTCATAAATAGATTTAGAATTTACTTACAAAAATCTCAAGAATCACTTATTGAATTTTCAATAAAAGATTGAATGATTAACTTCCCCAAAGATATGCTTCAATCCCTAAAGTACTAGGTTACAGAGAATTTCTATAGATGTAAAACTTGTAAAAGATAAAAAGCTCTCCTGCTAACCCTAAAATTTAGTATTTATATGTTCCCAGGTAAAAAGGAATTTAAAATTTAAAATCAGAAAAAATGCATCCAAGTCGACGGCCAAAGTGGTGGTCCGTCAAAAGTCTGACGGTAAACCATTTGGTCCGTCACTGAGTCCTTCAGAAGAGTGGTTTCTGGATGAGGCCTGACGGTCTAACTGGTGGTCCATCGGAAGACTGATGGTCTACCATTTTGTTTGTCACTGAGTCCTCCAGAAGAGTGGTTTCTAGATAAGGCCTGACGGTCCAACTGATGGTCCGTCGCAATACTAACAGTCCACCATTTGGTCCTTCACTGAGTCCTTAGGGAGTCCATCTTCTGATTAAGCCTGACGATCCACCTGGTAGTCCGTTGCAAGCCTGACGGTCCACCATTTTGACCATCAAATCCCCTTTTTTGCTACTTTTTCCAAGTTTCTTTTGTGGTTCACTCCTTTCTCTGAAATACTAAAAAAACTCATTAAATACCACTTTGGTTGCTTGAAAACATACAATTTTCCCAAGAAGATGATGCTAAATGTTCCATCAAAAGACGTAACATTAACACCCTCAACTTAAGATAATTGCTTGTCCTCAAGCAACTCAGCACCTAATTGCGAACATGAACAATGCAATGACCTGCAACCAACCACTGAAATATTTTGATGCAACTATTCACTCATCATTTCACTCACATGAATTTAACACATTAGGATCTACACCCGGCATTGATCACAATTCAGCACACAAACATGGATGTTACATCCCACAGAGAATAGAAAAACTCAGTAAAACTCCATTTTCCCTTACAACAATGAAATCCACCACTCATCACATAATATGGACGTAATCTAAACTGTCACACTCATCAAAGAAGTTACAAGCATATTCCAAAAAAACCATAGGCTTGCCCTAGCCATACGACACCTCCTCAAGGTCGACTCACTAGGATCAAATAGGTCTTTTTAAGGCTTGTAATGAGGCTTCAGGTTAGGTAAGGGTATGCTTTTGGATAAAGTGACTCATTAAGACTTAACTCTACTTGCCTTGGCATTTTTGTAGCCCAGATCAGCTCATTACTACTTCCAATAACATGCTTTTCTTCAGATGCACCATTTCTTTTTAGAGGGAAGAAGACAAACATCAGCCACCCTCAACTTATGCTGATGCATTAAGTTAAGGTGCGCAATATCTTTGACTTGATCAGAGCCAAAAGTTTTTAGATTAAAATTTACACTCACTTTCCATTTGGCATTTTCACCTTGACAAAAGTCACCCTCAACTTAGGTGTTTTGCCTAAGTTAAAGTGAACAATACCTAAATATTAGGCCAAGGTTAGAGTAGGATGTTAACGCCCTATGGAGAGTAAATAAAAGTTATTGGAATTGAAAAAAAAAGTCCTAAAGGTAGAAGACGGGTTCAAATGAGATAAAAATCTTTTTGGTGGGGTTATTTATTTAGGCTATATGGGCTAAAAGTACAAGGCGGCCTGTTATCCTATCCTATTGAGTCCACTAGAAGACCATATCAATTACTCAGGCAAGTTCTAGGCATTAGACTATGCAAGAACTGAAGGTAAATCCTTACACCCACAAGCAACTGAGCTAAACTTCTTCTGCAACTCTTAGAATGTTCATCACATGATTCATGCACTTCTTACTGAATAATGCCAAATTCAGATTCATTGAAGGTTATGTACACATGTTTGCATGAATAAAGTAAATAATTACATACACATGCTTATAGATCATTCATTATCCATATTTACAATGAAGTACTGAAATAGAAAAATTTTATAGATAATCATTAAACACAAATATTTACAGCACAAGCAGCAGAATTTGAAATGCAGCAATAAAAACACCCTAAAAACACCCTAGACATGTCGTTTCTACTAGATAGCACATGATTGGATTCATAATATTGGCAACAATATCCAACCATGATGTAAACACACCCACCCCCACACAAAAAGATATGCATTATCCTCAAAGCAATAAAATATCGTACATGGTTTTATTGGGATATTTACTTCGCCTCCTATTCCTCTGAGGCATCTATCAGGTGGGGTGAGGTCCCTGCATCCTCCACAAGTGCAATTTTGGACCCTATGGTGGTAGGAGCACTCACAATTTCACCCTCCACAATTTGAGGAATCTTCTCCCGGACTGAACCAGCACTTTGCCTCCCTGCTGAGGCAGCACTAGTAGAGACTCCTGCCGCTTTATTTTCTACTTCTCTTTGCTTCTTTTCATCTTCTTTCTTATTCTTCTTTGTAGCTCTTTTCAGGTTATGTTGGACTAACTCCTCAAGTGACATTGCTTCTCTCTTCCTTCTTCTTTTTTCTTTCCTTGTTGCTTTTTCATCCATTTTTTGCTTGTCTTTGTCCTTCACGGGTCTATCCATCAGATCCAAAATGCCCTCATTATCATCACTTACCGCTAACGATAGGTCAAATATAGGCGGTTGTGATTATTTTCCCTTTAACTCTGCTATGTCAGCCTTTGCCTGCTCGAACTCTGCCATGAGCTTGGCAAGATCAGGGAGAGACAGTGAATCTAGCCTTTTGTTTGTGTGAGCTTCCATGTTATCCATCCTGACTTGAATAGTTTGAAATGGTCTGACTGCTTCAGTTACAGTTTCATCCATAAAATGTTTGAAATCTCAAGCCCATTTTTCTAACTGTTTCTGAAATTGCTTTTGATTTTTCACCACCTTAACAAAGTTTTTCGGGTTGAACCTGTATTCCACAAACTCTGCTCCGCCAGCATATTGTGTAGAACATGACCCTACAGACGTACCCTGGGGCACATAATCAGGTGGTACATACGTGGTGATGGGTAAAGGCATACCTTTGGGCATTTCTGTGGCCTCGGGAGTTGGTGCAGACTGAGACTGATATGCTGGAGACTTGGTAACATGAATTTCAAACTTCAATTCATCTTTCAACTTCTCAATGTCCTGCCTATGTGTAGTCTGTACTTCGTTGTCAACCCCACGGATCAGTGGCACACCGGCTCATTTGCATAACTCAGTGATCAAACAAGGGAAGGGTACAGAAGTGGTCACTTTATGTGCCAGCACGAACATATCGTTTTCAATTAGCTGGACAAAATCAATTGGTAGCCCTAAAACTAAACTGACTACTACTACTTCTCTGTGATGATCCAGGTTCCCATCTTCTTTTGTTGGCATTAACCTCAACCGAACAATAGCCCATCAGAACTTAGCTTTAAAGCTAAGAGTGAACTTTGCAATGCGTTCTTTGAAATTAGTCAACCAGGAAGGATTTCCATCATCAGTCAGTAAAGAAGCTACCCAACGTCTCTGACTGGAAGCATTTCCCATTCTATACTCAAAATCTGGGATAGCGGGTGGAGCCTCATATCCTGGCCCGAATAGCATCCTGTTAATTGTTTGGGATGAGATATCAACGGTGACCTCTTAGAACGGGACAGACTCCTTAGTTGGTCTATTTGAGATTGGAGTCCCCTTTGGGCATTCTGCTTTCACCAAACACAGCTAATTTGCAAAAAATTCCCTTACCCAGTTCGATTGGTACTCTCCTGGTGGTCTGCTCACCCATGCTAGTTCATATTAGTTGAACCGGTGCTCTAACTCCGGATATTCATAAAGTTTTGTTATCATAATCTGATGTTCTTCTATGAGTAATCTTCTGATCCCTCGAGCTGTGGGTGTCAACCCGTCATAGAACTCTTTTTGTACTCCCTATATCTGTCACCTAATATCCTCTGGAATCTGTGGATCCTTCCACCTAATAACATTATCACCCTCTGATTCAGTTACAGTATCAGGAAATTTTGTTTGATCCTCTACGTTTTCAGTTTTAGTATCACCCTCTACAGGCAATGGTTGAGTTGCAGCAATAGTTGCCTCATCGAGGCTAGAACTTGTACTGCTTGAGATACTCTCACTCTCCTCCTCAGACTGGGAGAGTATGAGAGCTTCTCTTTCATTTTGTATGGTGTTGTAAGACGATGCAGACTCATTCCTACCTCGTTGAGATCTTCCTCCTCTGGTTTCTGGAAGTTTAGGGGCCATAATACCTAAAAAAGAAGTAATAAATTAGTTCAAAATTCAAAAACAGTCACATCATGTAATTTTGCCTTGTGACGGTCAAGTTAGAAGTCCGTCAAAAATTTGATGGTCCACCAATTCAACCGTCACTACTTATCCAGAATGTGCCATCTCAAAGTACTTTGTAATGGTCAAGTTGGCGGTCCGTCATAAAGTTGACGGTCTACCAATTCAACTACCGCTTCTTATCCAGAATGTGCCACTTCAGAGTGCTTTGTGACGATCAAGTTGGCGGTTCATCATAAAGTTTTCGGTCCACCAATTCAACCGTCACACCTTCATCTTCAGCCAAAATTTGGGTTCAACCCTTTTGTCGAGCAATTGTATACCAGATCAATTTCCAGCTATCAACACGGTACTAAATTCATATTTTAAGCACATTCTTCAAATTTTTCAACTTATGCTACTCAGATTTCACACAAATTTACACATTGAAGTCCAACTCAAGTCATTCAAACTCAACATAATAGGAACAAACTAAGAAAATAAATCATGCTCTTACACTTAATATGGACAACCAGAAGAAAAGGGTATGCACATACCTAGATTTTGCAGGTGCGCTATGTTCTTGAAACTTCATAGACAAAGCTACTTTACAAATTCTAGCTCTTGCATTGCTCTTTATTTATGATGAAGAGAGGGAAGGAGTGAGCTAGTTTAAATAAGGTAAAAAATGGAGAAGATAGGGAGTCTCAGATGGGATAACTCCCTTCAGGTTCTTTGAATCTTAAGGAAGTGGAATAGCTAAGGGTCATGGAATAGTTACAATGAATGTACCCACTCAATTTTATCCTTAAAATCTCACTTTGGGTCAAATACAGAGTACTTATAAAGACTATCGATTTAACCCGACCTGATTTAGAATTAGGGCTAAAGTGATGGTGATATTGACGGTACATCGTAAGTATGGAGGACCACCACTTTGAACATAACTCATCACCAGAGTTGGTTGTTTTTGTTTCTGTGGGACGGTCCACCAAGAATGTGACGGTCCACCAATGTGACGGTCAGTTCTTACCAGAATGTAGATCACTGATCTTACTTTTAATGGCTTTTATGACGGCCCACCAGGTTTGTAACGGTCTGCCACTTAGGCAGTCGTGGCTTATCCAGTGAATAAACTTTCTTGTCATTTCTTGACGGGTCAAAGTGGTGGTCTGTCAGGGGACTGGTGGCCCGCCAAGTCATCTGTCACTTTGTTCTAGTAGCTCACTTGTATCCCTCTTTTCCCTTTTTATTGCACTTCTGTTCCTGCACACTTCACAAATATATCAAAATTGTACAAAAACATGTAATGGACTCTAACTATGGTTACAACAACATGTTGTGGGTTGCCTCTCACTAGCGCCTGATTTATCATCATGGCATGACTCAGTTATCTCAATTACTCAGACTTCATTGAGATAAAAGATATCAACACTTCTTATCTAGTCTTTTGGACCGATATAAAGTTTGATTTGGTTCCCGTTCTCTTTGAAGACGCTTTCGTCTTCATTTTCAAGCTCGACTACCCCAGATGAGTAGACTTGACTAACTTTAAACGGTCCTAACCACTTAGACTTAAGTTTACCTAGAAACAATTTGAGCCTGGAATTGAACAGAAGTACCAGATCACCTTTCCGAGAGTCTCTAATTTCAAGTCTTCGGTCATGATACTTTTTCATCTTCTCTTTGTACAGGTCCTCTCTTTCGTAAGCCCTGAGACAGAATTCATCCATCTCATTCAGTTTCCCTAATATTAACTCTGTTGCCTCCTTCCAATTCAGATTTAACCTTTTTAGAGCCCACAAAGCCTTATGTTCCAGCTCAACCGGTAAATGGCATGCTTTTCCGTAGACTAGCTAATACAGTGACATGCCAATTGGAGTTTTAAAAGCATTCCGATACGCCCATAGAGCATCATCTAGCTTTCGAGCCCAATCTTGCCTATTAGCATTCACTGTTTTGGTAGGATGGTTTTAATCTCCCGATTCGACACCTCCACTTTCCCACTAGTTTGTGGGTGATATGGAGTTGCTACTCTATGCTGTTCTACCTCATATTTCACTAAAGCTTCCCATAACACTTTGTTGCAAAAATGGGATCCTCCATCGCTTATAATAGTTCGTGGCACTCCAAAGCGAGAGATGTTCTTCTTAAGAAATGCAGCAACTCTCTTCCCTTCATTATCAGACAAGGAAACATCTTCGACCCATTTGGATACATAATCCACATCAACTAAAATGTTCTTCATTCCATACGAGCTTACAAAAGGGCCCATGAAATCGATGCCCCAGATGTCAAAAATTCCACTTCAAGCATCTTGGTTAAAGAAATTTCATGCCTCTTGGAGATAGACCCATGCCTCTGACATTAGTCATCTTTCATCACAAACTCATGAGCGTACTTGAATAATGATGGCCAATAGTAGCCACTTTGCAACACCTTTGTCACAGTTCGATCACCTGCATGGTGACCCCCGACTGGGGAAGCATGACATGCTTCCAATATGCTTAATACATCCACCTCTGGAACACATCTCCTTATTATATTATCAGAACATCGCCAAAAAATATGTGGCTCATCCCATAAGTAGTGTGTCACATCATGAAGAAATTTCTTTCTTTGATGAAAAGAAAGATTTTCTAGAATCACCTCGCTCACCAAATAATTTGCAAAATCAGCATACCAAGGTAGTTTATCCAGAGCAGCAGTTAAGATTTCCTCATCTGGAAATGCATCATTGATCTCCATCTCATCTCTAACTGCTCTCTCACCTACCATCCTAGACAGATGATCTGCCATTTGGTTTTCGCAACCCTTTCTATCTTTGACTTCAAAGTCAAATTCTTGGAGTAGTAACACCCATCGAATCAACCTTGGTTTCGCATCTTTTTTATCCATCAAATATCTCAAGGCTTCATGGTCAGTGTGGACCACCACCTTGGTTCCAAGAAGATAAGATCTAAATTTCTCAAAAGCATACACTACAGCAAGGAGTTCCTGTTTGGTGATAGTGTAGTTCTTTTGAGCTCTATTCAGAGCCTTACTGGCATAATAGATTGGATGAAACAATTTGTCTCTCTTTTTCCCCAAAGAAGCTCCAAGGGCAATACCGTTTGCGTCATACATGATCTCAAGTGGCTTGGACCAATCCGGTGCTACAATGATAGGGGCTTCCACCAATTTCCCTTTAAGGAATTCAAACGCCTTCAAGAAATCTTCATCAAAGGAAAACTTCGCTTCCTTCTCCAAAAGTTTGCAGAGTGGGTTTGAAATCTTAGAGAACTCTTTAATAAACCTCCGATAAAAACCAGCATGGCCTAGAAAATCGTGAACCCCCTTCACAGAAACTGGAGGTGGTAATCTCTCAATAACTTCAACCTTGGCTCGATCAACTTCAATTCCTTTTGCTGAAATTTTATGTCCGAGAATAATGCCCTCTTTAACCATAAAGTGGCACTTCTCCCAATTAAGTACAAGATTGAATTTCACACATCATTGCAAGACCATATTCAGGTTTGCCAAACACAACTCAAATGAATCTCCTACAACCGAAAAATCATACATAAACACCTCCAAGGTGTCTTCAACCATATCTGAGAAAATAGACATCATGCACTATTGGAAGGTGGCAGGTGCATTACATAACCCAAACGGCATCCTCTTGAATGCAAAAGTGTCATACGGGCATGTAAAAGTGGTCTTCTCATAATCTTCGGGAGCAATACAAATCTGGTTATATCCATAATAACCATACAAAAAGCAATACCATCTCTTTCCTACCAATTGATCAAGCATTTGATCCATGAAGGGCATTGGAAAGTGATTCTTTCACATCCACGAGTTGATCTTTCGGTAATCCATACACACCCTCCACCGAGTAACAGGCCTAGTGGGATCAATTCATTCTTCTCATTGGCTACCACTATCATGCCCCCTTTCTTAGGCACACATTGCACAGGACTCACCCACTTACTATCTGATATAGGATATACCACCCCTGTATCTAATCACTTGATGATTTATTTCTTTACCACCTTTTGCATAGATGGGTTCAGGTGATGCTGATGCTCAATAGTAGGCACACAATCTTTCTCTAGCTGAATTTTGTGCATATATATGTCAGGACGAATACCAATGATATCTGTAATAGTCCAACCAATAGGTCTTTTATATCTCTTAAGAACAGAGATGAGAGATTCCACCTGTTGCTCACCGAGATCAGCAGCAATAATGACGGGTAGTGAATTACCACTACCCAGGAATACGTACCTCAAATGACCAAGTAACTTTTTCAATTCCAACATCGGTGGATCTTCGACAGATGGCTTTGCCGGTGGTGTTCGTCGATTCTTAAGATAAAGATCGAGCTTCTTAGGAGAATAAGAATATGATCCCATTCCTTTCAAAGCATAAGCGGTCTCTTCATAATACGAAATATCATCACGATCAAAATTCATAAGTATTGCGGCTAACAGCTCAACAGCAAGCTGCTCCTCTATTGGTACTTCCTGCTCATCCTCGTTATATACATCAACAATTGAGAACACGCTCATCTCTTTATGTTGTTTCATTGATTTGCACACATAAAAATGCACCACTTCATCATTCATCCTGAATAAGAGCTCATTAGCTCGCAAATTAATCAGCATACTTCTGGTTGCGAGGAAAGGTCGACTCAAGATTATGGGCACCTCAAAGTCCACCTCTCAATCCAAAATTACGAAATCCATAGGAAATATGAAGGTAGCCACCTTCACCAGCACATCATACAAAATACCAACAGGTCATTTTACCGACCTATCCGCCATCACAAGTCGCAAGTTGGTGGGCGTGGGGTTTCCCAAACCCAACTTTTTATAAATAGCTAGCGGCATAAGGTTAATGCTAGCTCCAAGATCACATAAGTCCTTAGCAAATTCCAAAGACCCTATCGTGCAAGGAATAGTGAACGCTCTTAGGTCTGCCTTCTTCTGCACCAAGGACCTTGTAGCAATAGCGCTACAATGATGGAGATTATCCATCGGCTAGTAGCTCGCCGCTATTTTGTTTCTCAACAGGTCCTTCATAAATTTGGCATACCCTGGAATTTTCTTAAGTGCCTCAACCAAAGGCACGTTTACCATCAACTGCTTTAACATGGCAATGAATTTACTAAACTTCGTATCCTCAGCCTTCTTCTTCAATCTTTGAGGAAAGGGAGGTGGTGGTTTTGGGAGAGTGCTCACCACTACTTTCTTTTCCTTATCTTCCTCTCTTTTCAACTCATCAGCCTGCTGACTGTCGGATGCAACATCATGAATAATCTCATTCGGTTTTTCAGACTCTACCGGATGATTAATATCTGCTTCATCAATATTCTCTGCCATAATATCAACTACAGGCTTACCCATAGATGGGTTTTCCAGTACTTTACCACTCCTAGTGGTAATTTCCATGTATGAACCATCCTTTCTTGGATTTTGAACTGTGTCACTTGGTAGAGTGCCAGCCTTTCTCTGATTAAACACAGAAGAAAGTTGGTTCATTTGCTGCTCTAACTATTTTATTAAAGTAGAGTACAAGTCAACCAATTGATTCATCAAGGATAAATCATTTTTCATATCTACTACTCCAGTATTGGTTTCTTTCACCTCTTTCAATAATTTAGCCATCATATCTTCCATGGATATCTTCCTGGAGCTAGATATAGTAGCCTTATGATTTCCAGGAGCCACATACAACCCACTCCTGTCATTCTTGTTTTCCCAATTTCCTTGGTCTTGGTCCTTGTATCCAGATTTATCATAGTAGTTCCGACCTTGATTTCTTTGGCCACTGCCTCAAAAACTCCCTTAATTGTTCAAATAATTTGCTTCCTCCTCAAAATCGAAGTCAGCTCTTCCCTGTGATGCAACAGCTTTAACCTTCTCTATTTTTCTTGATAATAAATTCTTGGTAAGATGGTCCATCTGTGTCTTCATGTGAGCCATGTCTTGGTCACGTTCCTCTTCCCTTCACATCTGTTCTGCAGTCATGCCAATAGATACAGTAGAGCTTGCTACCTCAGAATCCTTGGTATACCAAGCTCTACTCTACTTTGTCATATGATCCAGCATCTCAAACGCCTCAGAAAAAGTGAGGTCTATGAATGACCCACCCACAGCATTATCCACCACTGGCTTAGTCACCAAATTCAAGGGCCTATATAATATCTCCTTCAGGTAGATATTGGTCATCTGATAATTCGAGCACTGTGTGAGATTCTTTTTAAACCTCTCCCAAGTTTTATAGAGAGCTTCAGTTGGAAGCTGCCTAAAATTACTGATTTCATCTCTTAATTGTGCCCTCTTGGACGGTAGAAAGAACCTTTCTAAGAAACAATCTTTCAATTGCCTCTAATTTGTAATAAAATTGGGGGTTAGCCCATTCAACCATAAAGTTTCTTCTCCAGATAGAGACAATGGGAATAATTTCATCCAAATAGAATTCTATCCTACTCATAGATTGTCGAACAATTTGCATGTTGAGATAAAGTTAATCAAATACATATTCGGATCATCACCCGCAAGTCCACCAAACAGTCCCTTAAGATGCAATAATTGGATCATGGTACTCGTGATATTAAACTTAGATCCAGGTGCTAAGGGAGGAGGAATCATAAGCACCAGCCCTATCCAGTTCATCATCATCATCGTCTAGAGCAAACTGGATGGCTCGGTGTTCGGGTCTCATCCTAGCTTGGTGATTTCTATTGATACTTCTGTTCGCTGGTATGGCTATATCATCTGCATGCCTTGGGTTTAATAACTCATCATCATACAAGTCCTCATCATCCGGGTTTACTTCCGGACCATCATTATCTGTATTCTGCTGGTTTACTTATGCAGCTGCCAAGGCTGCTAATCTAGCCTGCTCCTGCTGAGCAACTATTCTTTTCGAGTCTTGTTGACCGTCCATTCTGCCAATGATCTGTGGTTCTGGATGAATAGGTAATAATGGTTTACCTGATCTCCGTGTACCTGGCATACAAGATACTCAACCTGCATAAAACAAAAACAACAAATAAAAAGTAAAATTTGGGAATCTTTGAACAAAGGGTCGATTAACAATCACAAACTTAGTAGACAATCGTATTCCCTGGCAACGGCGCCAAAATTTGATACGCCCAAATTACAACTCACATAAAAAAGTGTAAGCGGTCGCTATCAAATATAGAACCCAACTAGGTTGGGTGTCGAATCCCACAGTGAATACTATGCTCACTAAGTATTGTAATCGTTACTGGACTATTGATCAGAGGTTCCTGAATATGGGGGGTTTTGATTTTTAACTTATAAAGTAATTAATTATAACAGGAGTATTCCAATAAATGAGTCGATTTGAAATTAGTAATTTAATGAGAATAAACAAACCAGGGCTTTGGTTACCAAAATTCTAGCACAACTAGGGTTGTGAATCACTTAAGAGTTCCAATTAACAAATTCAATTGCAAAAATGGTTGAAACCTATTCCTTATCCCTTAGTTTATCAACCTAAGTGGATAGATTATCCTTTAATTCTATCAAACTCAAAGGATACATTGTTCTTTCAACCATTTTCTCATGTAAGCTAATCATGTTAAGGCATTTTCCATTAATCCAAAGGTTAAAGCCCTTAGAATTCATGTAAACACTTTATTTTTTCCAACAAACACTTTCCTTTCAGACAAGTGATGTTCTTGGGCTCACTTCTCAAGTTTGCAACCAAGAAAAGTCATTAACTTGAAGAAAGGTTTATACAATATTAGTTATTCATGGAATTCAATTAGATTCACAACCCATATATGCTTTTCACATTAAGGATCCCATAACCCTAGTTATGGGAACTTAGCCACAAAATTCCATAAACGAAGAATAAATAATTCTTGTATTGTTCATAAATAGATTTTAGAATTCACTTAAAAAAATCTCAAGAATCGGTTCTTGAATCTTCAATAAAAGATTGAATGATTAACTTCTCCAGAGATCTACTTCAATCCCCAAAGTACTAGGTTACAGAGAATTTCTATAGATGTAAAACTTGTAAAGGATAAAAATCTCTCCTGCTAACCCTAAAATTTAGTATTTATATGTTCCCAGGTAAAAAGGAATTTAAAATTTAAAATCAGAAAAATCGCGTCCAAGTCGACGGCCAAAGTGATGGTCCATCGAAAGTCTGACGGTCCACTATTTGGTCCTTCAGAAAAGTGGTTTCTGGATGAGGCCTGATGGTCCAACTGGTGGTCTATCGCAAGACTGACGGTCCACCATTTGGTCCGTCACTAAGTCCTTCAGAAGAGTGGTTTCTGGATAAGGCCTGATGATCCAACTAGTAGTCTGTCGCAATACTGACGGTCCACCATTTGGTCCGTCACTAAGTCCTTCGAGAGGCCATGTTCTAATTAAGCCTGATGATCCACCTGGTGGTCCGTCGCAAGCCTGACGGTCCACTATTTTGACTGTCAAATCCCTTTTTTTGCTACTTTTTCCAAGTTTCTTCTGTGGTTCACTCCTTTCCCTAAAACACTAAAAAGACTCATTAAATACCACTTTGGTTGCTTGAAAACATACAATTTTCCCAAGAAGATGATGTTAAATTTTCTATCAAAAGCTGGAACATCAACTAGGTTTTCTCTTAGTCGATTCAGTAGAAGGTAGCGTGTGAGTTCAGAACAGTTAAGAATCATCTCTGATTTCTGAAGTGAAGAAGAAGCAGGACAAATCCAGTTTAGCTAAGTTCAAAGAGGCAGTCAGAGATTAAAAAGTAGAGGATTTCTCCCAATGGGGAGATGGTGTGTTGCATTGCCAGGTCGACTATGTGTGCTAGGTGTAGATGACTTGAGGCAGTAGATTCTTGCAAAAGTTCATGGTGCGCACTACTTGATTCATCCAGGGGCCTCTAAGATGTACCTCAACTTATGGGAGGTCTATTAGTAGGGTGTGATAAAGAGAGATATTGCAGAGTTTGTAGCAAAGTGCTCCATATATTAGCAGGTTAATATCGAGCATCAGAAGCCTAGTGGGTCTATACAGGAGTTCGGTATTCCCACTTGGAAGTGAGAGGAGGTTAATATGGATTTTGTGAAGGGTTTGCCCCGGACTCATCGTCAGCATGATTTGCTTTGGGTCATTATGGACAGGATGACCAAATTAGCTTATTTCTTACCAATCCATACTTTCTATCAATCCAAGGAGTATGCCAAGCTCTATGTTAGAGAGTAGGTCAGATTACATGGAGTTTCATTGTCCATCATCTCAGATAGAGGTACATAATTCACCTCTTATTTTTGGAAAGCCTTCTAAAAGGGTCTAGGTACCCAAGTTCACCTCAGTACAGCCTCCCAACCTCAGACAGATGGTTAAGCAGAAAGGACCATTCAGACTTTGGAAGATATGTTAAGAGCGTTTGCCATTGACTTTAAGGGTATTTGGTTTAACCACTTGCCTTTGATTGAGTTTGCGTATAATAACAATTACCATTTCAGTATTCAGATGGCTTCATTTTAGGTGCTCTATAGGAGGAGATGTAGATATCCTATTGGTTGGTTTGAAGTGGTTGAGGCTGCAGTGGTAAGGTCTGACTTGGTATTTGATACCTTAGAAAAAGTTTAGTTGATTGGGAAAAGGCTTAAGACAGCTCAGAGCCAGCAGAAATCATATGCAGGTGTGCGAAGGAAGGATTTCTAATTTAAGATTAGGGATTTTTTGTATTTGAAAATCTCACCTATGAAAAGAGTGAAGAGGTTTGGCAAGAAGGGAAAACTCAGTCCCCGATATATCGGTCTTTACCGAATTCTCAGTCATTTCAAAAAGGTAGCTTACGAGCTTGAGTTGCCTTCAGATATAGCTTCAGTCCACCCAATGTTTCATGTCTTCTTGCTAAGTAAATACATAGGTGACCCAGCAGTCGTAGTCCCTATAGAGGGCATAGATGTTCAGAATAGCCTCTCTTATAAAAAGATCCCAGTCAAAATCCTTAATCGTCAGATTCGTAGACTGAGGAACAAAGAATTACCTACAGTCAAAGTTCTTTGGCTGAATCAGTCTATTGAGGGAGATACTTGGGAAGCAGAAGAAGATATGCGGACCAATATCCTCACCTCTTCTCCACTAACTCAGATTCAGCTCAAGGTAATAGTTTTCCTTAAATTTACTCAGTTCCATGTTCAAATTTCCTGTATGAGTTAGATATCAGTTCAGTTGCATAGCATTCGCATATCACGCATACCCTCCCGAAATAGCTCAGTCATACGTCATGTCCTTAAAATTCAGTCATGTTTCAGTCATATATGTTCAGTATGAAAATTCAGTGTATCAGTAGTTTCATTCATGAAATCATGCTTCAATTATGCATGCTCAGTAAGCAAGTTCTGTCTATCAGTATTCTCAAATTTTTCAATCTCATTCGAGGACGAATGTTCCCAAAGGGGAGATATTGTAAGACCCCATAAAATTCTAAGCTTAACTCATGCCTTAGAGCTTGATATGGGTCCCATACTTAGAAATTTTAGGTAAATGTTTACACTTAGAATTATTTTTAGCCTCATAAGTTGGCAATCCTATTTCCAGACCCTGAAAACCTTAAAGTGTTGATTTTTAGGTTGATTCGTGATCAGGTATGTCAGCAGGTGTTCTCGTGCATTTTTGGATTTTTTTAACATCATTTGAATCACATTTGGATGTCCAAACTAGTGGATCACAACGATCTCAATGCATCATATCACCTATCGCATTGATATATGTTTTTCCCAGCTCCCAATGCCAATTTCCAGTGAGCTGACGTGGACTCGACGCGATGCGTCGGCCATCGCATCGACCCCATCGACGTGGTGCATTGGGCTGCGCATCACTGGACCCATTTTCAGTCATTAAAACTCCAAATCAATGAGGATATTTGGGTTATTTTTTCAACCCTATTCAGCCCCAAAAACAAATTAATCACTCCTAGGGCAAAAATATTCATTATTTCTCTCAAATTACTCAAGAACAAAACCCTGGGAGATCTAATTTCAATTCAAGCTTCAAGTAATTCACCATCAACCTTCATTAATTCGAGTACCAAGGTATGTGAAGTGTTTATCCAATGGTTTCCTTACATCCTTGGAGTTCAAAAAACTCTTTTAAATTACAAGTTAAATGATTTCATAGATTTCATGTTGAAATTGAATGTAATCGTGATTATGATGTTAAATGGGTTTTCAATTCCTTGATTTATCAAAAATTCCATGAAAACTAATTAATTGTGGATTGAATTATGTGAACTTCATTGAACTCTTGAATTACAAGTTGAATGTAGTATCCATGATAGTATTACATGTTTATTGATATGTGAAATACCCAGGCTCCCCAAGTGTTTATCAAAATGCTTATGTGAATTGACTAGTGCAAGCATGACATGTTATTATGTCATTTAATTCATGCACAAGCTCATGTATATCAAGTGTTTGACAAAAATTTCTAAATGAATGCATTATTAGTAAGCAAGTACTATTATGCTACTTAAGTCATGCAGTATGTTACTTTTCATATTATTGAGTCCTAGGGGTATTCAATACCTGAAAATCTAGTTTTTACCTAGAGATAAAGTAGTTACAGAACAGTTTCTGTAGTCTCATAAATAGTAATACTCAGTAATCAGTCCCAGTCTCAGTTTAGTAGTCAGTTCAGAACTCAGTGAACTCAGTTCAGTTCAGTTACACAGTACGATCAGTAATAGTTTAGTCAAGCCTAGTATATTTTAGAAATCAGTCCAGTGTCTATTTATTTGGGAGTAAGAATCAGCACCGAGCGAACCAATGGATGAGCGCATTTCTGCCAGCATTGGGCTCGACCCTTAGTAGCAATCCCTAAGTTACAGAACTATGTAGCCAGCGTCGGTTGAGATATCTTCCTGCCAGACTAGGGTTGATACATCTCACATGAGTTTTCCTGCCAGTGAGGGTTGATGAAAGTGCTTCCTATTAGAGAGGGTTAATTCATAGTTTGTCTTTACCCGTGGCACGGTATTGACACCCTTCCAACTGGGGTTATAGGTTGTACCCTAATCTATTTGGATAGGGACATGTCATTAGATAAATAACTCCCAAATTTTTAGTTTCAGTCTTAGTATAGAACTCAGTTCCAGTCTCAACATAGAACTCAGTTCAATTTTACAGATTTAGGACTGTCATACACAGTCACCCAACTCTGTATAAAACTCAGTTCCGTTCGACAGAATCAGGAATGTCGAAAACAGTCACTTAGTTACCAGTACTATAATATCAGTAAACTTATATATCAGTTAATCAGTATTCAGAACTCAGTATCTAGTGTTAACATGATCTCAGTTACAGTTTATATATTCATGTATGTACTCTCATTCAGTTATGTTAGTATTACTCAGATAGTTGTTGTCCATGCAAATGAACCAACGCATATCATCCTACCTTACTTAGCATACCAGTACATTCAAAGTACTAACGCATACTTTTCTTTTGTGCTATTATGTCTTATATCATAGGTTCAGACGCATGGGCACCTGACCACACTTAGCAGCCCGGTTTATCAGCAGCAAATTTGGTGGTGAGTCCTCATAGTTTGAGGAGGATATTATCTTTCAGTATTTCAAAAGTTCAGCATTCAGTAGACAGAGTTAGTTGGGGACTTGTCCCATCAACTCCATATTCAGATAGTTAGAGGCTTTCAGACTAGATTATTTCAGACAAATATTCAGTTTTCAGAATTCATTTATCATTATTCAGTATTTATTTTCAGTTGTGAACCTTATGGAAACTTCATCTAATTTTCATATTTATTTCAATATTATTATTATCGTGTGATTATTCAGTGCTCACGGCATATATCAGTCATGGGTTAGCTTGTGATCCTTTGGGGTCATAAGTATCGTATAGCATCCAGGGTATAGACTCGAGGCGTTACAGGTTGCCTCCTATACAGCACAAGTTTTAAAGTCGCGGCACGATGTGGGGTAAGTTGGATACTCGAATTTCACCACTTAGCCCATGGGTTTTCTCCCATGCAATGCTTGATTTAACGTCATGGTACGACATAATACCTTAATTACTCATCTTTCATCAAGGTTAATATTAGAACTTCTTTGACTTCTATAATATTTCCCATATAGTGCTTCAGTTGACTACAGAAATGGAGTTGTTCAATTTTAGTTTTCGAATTAACCTTTTCTAGAAAGGAGGGGCAGTACTTCAGCACTTAGGGGTCAGCTTGTTCCGTACCTTAGGGCAAGGAAAATGATATCTATGGAATGTGTCTATCATCTTATTTGAGTTCAAGACTCTAGTTCAGAGAAACCTAATCTTGAATTAGTATCAGTAGCACGTGAATTCCCAGATGTGTTTCTCAAAGATGTTCCCGGAATTCCTCCTAAGAAGGAAATTGACTTTGGAATAGACCTTCTTCCAGATACTCAGCCCATCTCTATCCCGTTATGCAGAATGGCTCCAGCAGAACTCAAAGAATTAAAAGAGCAGTTGAAGGATCACCTAGATAAGGGGTTCATCAGACCCAGTGTATCCCTATGGGGTGCACCAGTCCTATTCGTACATAAAAAATACGGTTCTCTTAGAATGTGTATAGACTACCGTCAGCTAAATAAAGTCACGATCAAGAACAAGTATCCACTTCACAGAATCGATGACTTGTTTTACCAACTCAGGTTGCCAACTATTTTTCTATGATAGACCTCTGGTCAGGCTATTATCAGCTCAGAGTCAGAGAATGTGACATTTCAAAGACAGCTTTCAGAACTCGGTATGGTCACTTTGAATTCCTAGTCATGTCATTTAGTCTAACCAATGCACTAGCAGCTTTCATAGACTTGATGAACCATGTGTTCAAGCAGTACTTATACACATTTGCCATACTCTTTATTGATGAGATTTTTGTCTACTCCTGCAATGAGCATGACCATGCAGACCATATTAGAATAGTATTACAGATCCTCAGAGCCCATTAGTTGTTCGCCAAATTCAGTAAATGTGAATTTTGGCTAAGGTTAGTAGCTTTCCTTGGCCATATCATTTTCGGTGATGGCATTAGAGTTGATCCTCAAAAGACAAAAAAAGTAAGAAACTTGCTCAGACCCATCTCCCCATCAGATATCACAAGTTTATTGGGATTGGCCATCTATTACAGATGGTTTGTTGAGGGATTTTCATCTATTGCATCCCCTATGTCCAAACTGGCTCAAAAGAAAGTCAAATTCCAGTGGTCAGATTCTTGTGAAAAGAGTTTTCAGGAGTTGAAGACTCGACTCACTACAACTCTAGTTTTGACTCTACCAGATGGTTTAGATGAGTTTATTGTATATTATGATGCTTCCAGACTGGGTTTGGGGTGTGTTTTGATGCAAAGAGGTAAGGTTATAGCCTATGCCTCTAGATAGCTTAAACCCCATAAAAAGAACTACCTCACTCATGATCTTGAGCTAGCAGTTGTAGTATTTGCCTTATAAATTTAGAGGCACTACTTGTATAAGGTGCATGTTGATGTATTCACAGACCATAAGATCTTGTAGTATGTTTTTTCTCAGAAAGACCTAAATATGCATCAGAAGAGGTGGTTAGAGATATTGAAAGACTATGACATGAGTGTTCTGTATCATCCGGGTAAGGACAATATAGTGGCGGATGCCCTTAGTAGGATGTCTATGGGTAGTATTGCTTACGTGGAGAATGGTAAGAAGAAGTTAGTTCAGAAAGTCCATCAGCATGCCCGACTAGGTGTCCGCTTAGTCAATTAGGCAGAAGGTAGTGTGTGGGTTCAAAAAATTTTAGAATCATCTCTGGTTTCCGAAGTAAAGGAGAAGTAGGACAAAGATCCTAGTTTAGCTAAGTTAAAAGAGGCTATCAGAGATCAGAAAGAAAAGGTTTTCTCCCAAGGGGGAGATGGTGTGTTGTGTTGTCAGGGTTGACTATGTGTGTCACGTGTAGATGACTTGAGGCAGCAGATTCTTACAGAAGCATATTGTGTGTGCTACTCGATTTATCCAGGGGCCACCAAGATGTACCGTGACTTACAGGAGGTCTATTGGTTTGGTGGGATAAAGAGAGATATTGCAGAGTTTGTATCTAAGTGCTCAAAATATCAGCAGGTTAAGATCGAGCATCAGAAGCTTAGTGGGTCTATGCAGGAGTTCAGTATTCCTACTTAGAAGTAGGTGGAGGGGAATATGGATTTTATGATGGGTTTGCCCCGTACTCGTCGTCAGTATGATTCGGTTTGGGTCATTGTGGATAGGATGATCAAATCATATCATTTCTTACCTGTGCATACTTTCTATTCAGCCGAGGAGTATGCCAAGATCTATGTTAGAGAGTTGGTCAGATTACATGGAGTTCCATTTTCTATCATCTCAGATAGATGTATGCAGTTCACCTCTCATTCTGGAAAGCCTTCCAAAGAGGTCTAGGTACCCAAGTTCACCTCAGTACAGCATTCCACCCTCATATAGATGGTCAAGCAGAAAGGACCATTTAGACTTTGGAAGATATGTTAGGAGTGTATTCCATTGACTTTAAGGGTAGTTGGGATGACCACTTTCCTTTGATTGAGTTTGCGTATAATAACAGTTACCATTCCAGCATTCAGATGGCTCCGTTTGAGGCGCTCTATGGGATGAGAAATAGATGTCTCATTGGTTGGTTTGAAATAGGTGAGGCCAAAGTGGTACGGCCTGACTTGGTATTTGATACCTTATAAAAAGTTAAATTGATCAGTGAAAGGCTTAAGACAACTCAGAGCCGGCAGAAATCGTACCCATATGTGCGAAGAAAGGATCTCCAGTTTAATATTAGGGATTTTATGTATTTGAAAACCTCTTCTATGAAAGAAGTGAAGAAGTTTGGCAAGAAGAGGAAGCTCAGTCCCCGATATGTCGGTCCATACCAAAATCTTAGTCATGTTGGAAAGGTAGCTTACGAGATTAAGTTTTCTTTAGATTTACCTTCAGTCCACCTAGTTTTTCATGTTTCCATGATAAAAAAATTCATTGGTAACCCAGCAGCCATAGTCCCTATAGAGGGCATAGATGTTCATAAAAGCCTCTCTTATTAAGAGATCCCAGTCGAAATCCTTGATCATCAGATTCACAAACAGAGGAACAAAGAAGTCACTCTAGTCAAAGTTATTTGGAGGAATCAATCTGTTGAGGGAGATTCTTGGGATGCAAAAGCAGATTTACAGACCAAGTATCCTCACCTCTTCTCCACAAACTCAAATTCAGCTCAAGGTAACAGTTTTCCTTGAATTTACTCAGTTCCATATTCAGATTTCCTGTATGAGTTAGATTCAATTCAGTTGCATAGTATTTGCATATCACACATACCCTCCCAAAATAGCTCAGTCATATGTCATGTCCTCAGAATTCAGTCATGTTTCAGTCATGTATGTTCAATATGAAAATTCAGTGTATCGGTAGTTTCAGTCATGAAATCATGCTTCAGCTATGCATGCTCAGTAAGCAAGTTCTGTCTATCAGAATTCTCATCTTAGTCAATCTCATTCGAGGATAAATGTTTCCAAGAGGGGTAAATTGTAAGATCCCGCAAAATTCTAAGCTTAACTCAGCCCTTAAAGCTTGATATGGGGTCCCATACTTATAACTTTCAGCTAAGTGTTTACACTTAGAATTATTTTTAGCCTCATAAGTTAACGATCCCATTTACAGACCCTGATCACCTTAAAGTGTTGATTTTTAGGTTTATTCATAATCAGGTATGTCAGTAGGTGTTCTCGGATAAGTTTTGGATTTTCAGAACATCATTTGAATCATGTTTGGAAGTCCAAACCAGTAGATCAATGCGATCTCAACGCGCCGCATCACCTATCGTGTTGATAAATATTTTCCCAACTCCCAGTGCCAATTTCCAGTGAGCTGACATGGACTCGACACGGCGTGTCGACCCCATCGATGTGGTGCATTGGGCTGCGCATCACTGGACCTATTTTCATTCATTCAAACTTTGCGTCCATAAGGGTATTTGGGTTATTTTCCCACCCCTATTCAGCCCCAAAAACTCAAAATTAATCAATTCTAGAGCAAAAATATTCATTATTTCTCTCAAATTACTCAAGAACAAAACCCTAGGAGATCTAATTTCAATTCAAGCTTCAAGAAATTCACCATTAACCTTCATTAATTCAAGTACCAAGGTATGTGATGTGTTCATCCAAATGTTTCTTTCCACCCTTAAAGTTCAAGAAACTCTTTTAAATTACAAGTTAAATGATGTCATAGATTTCATGTTGGAGTTGAATGTAATCTTGATTATGATAGTAATAGTTTTTCAATTCCATGATATATCACAAATTCCATGAAAACAAGTTTATTGTGGATTGAATTATGTGAACTTCATGTTGAACTCTTGAATTATAAGTTGAATGTAGTATCCATGATAGTATTATATGTTTATTGATATGTGAAATACTCATGCTCCCCAAATATTTGTCAAAATTCTTATGTCAATTGACTGGTGAAAGCATGAGATGTTATTATATCATTTCATTCATGCAAAAGCTCATGTATATTAAGTGTTTGATAAAAAATTTAAAATAAATGCATTATTAGTAAGCAAGTACTATTATGCTACTAAAGTCATGCAGTATGTTACTTTTTAAATTATCGAGTCCTAGGGGTATTCCATACCCAAAAATCTAGCTATTTACCTAGAGCTACAGTAATTACAGAATAGTCTCAGTAGTGTCACGAATAGTAATACTCAGTAATTAGTCCCAGTCACGGTTCAATAGTCAGTTCAGAACTCAGTGAACTCAGTTCTGTTCAGCTATATAGTACGATCAGTAACATTTCAGTCAAGCATAATACAGTCTAGAAATCAGATCAGTTTCTATTTAGTTGGTAGTAGGAATCAGCACCGACCGAACCCAGGGATGGGGAATTCCTTCCATCATAGGGTTTGACCCTTAGTAGCAATCCCTGAGTTACAGAACTACGTAGCAAGTGTAGGTTGATATATCTTCCTGCCAAACTAGGGTTAATACATCTCACATGAGTTTTCCTGCAAGCGAGGGTTGATGAAAGTGCTTTCTGTCAGAGAGGGTTAACTCACAGCTTGTCTTTACCCATGGCACGATATTGACACCCTTCCAACTGAGGTTACAGGTTGGACCCCAATCCATTTAGAGAGAGGGATGTCGGTTAGATAACTACCTCCCACAGTTTCAGTTTCAGTCTCAGTATAGAACTTAGTTCAGTTCTACAGATTTAGGACTGTCAGACACAGTCACCTAGCTCAGTATTGAACTTAGTTCTGTTCTACAGAATCAGGACTATCAAAAATAGTCACTCAGATATTAGTACTAGTGTAGCAGTAAACTCATATATTAGTTAATCAGTAGTCAAAACTCAGTATCCAATGTTAACATGATCTTAGTTACAGTTTATGTATTCATGCATGTAATCTCATTCAGTTATGTCAGTTTTACTCAGCTAGTTGATGTCCATCCATATGAACCCATGCAAATCAACCTACCTTACTTAGCATACCAGTACATTCAAAGTACTAACGCATATTTTTCTTTTGTCCTATGATGTCTTATATCATAGGTTTAGTCGCACGGGCTCCTGACCGCACTTAGCGACCTGAATTATCAGTAGCAGATTTGGTAGGAGTCCTCATAGTTCAAGGATGATATTATTTTTTAGTATTTAAGTAGTTCAGCATTCAGTAGATGGAGTTAGTTGGGGACTTTTCCCATCAACTCCATATTCAGACAGTTAGAGTCTTTCAGACTAGAGTATTTTAGACAGATATTTAA
The DNA here is from genome assembly GCA_030864215.1 of Capsicum pubescens. Lineage (NCBI taxonomy): Eukaryota > Viridiplantae > Streptophyta > Magnoliopsida > Solanales > Solanaceae > Capsicum > Capsicum pubescens. The sequence goes on from CM061548.1 coordinate 290,487,134, forward strand.
TTTTTAGTATTCATTTACCAGTATTCAGTATTTATTTTTAGTTGTGAACCTAATGGATACTTCAACCTAATTTCTGCATTTATTTCAGTATTATTATTATCGTGTGATTATTCAGTGCTCATAGGAGATATCAGTCATGGGTTAGCTTGTGGTCCTTCGGGATAATAAGCACCGTGTAGCATCCGGGGTACAGAATCAGGGCATTACAAACTTGGTATCAAATCCTAAGGTCCAACAGAGTTCTAGGAAGTCTAAAAGTCACGTCTAGTAGGGTCTTATACATGGGTGTGTAGCGCGCCACACTTATGGACAAGGGGCTATGAGATGTTTTTAGGAAAAGTTTTCGTTCTTTCAGTATTCATGCGGTGCGAGTGAGCATGATATCAAACCACACTCTTAGTCTAATTTTTTTCCTCCTTTCAATTATAGAACATACCTCCCAAGAAGAATGGAATAAGAACAGGAAATCAGCCAGCCTCTTAGCCCATTCAGGCAAATTCTCTCGACGAGCATGTCTCATATGTGGAATTCAGGGCTGCATTTACTACTCTAGCCAATTCTGTAGCAGCCCAAAATGAATGCCCAGCTGCCGCTCCGGCCAACCCAGTGGCCAATACTGTTGTATCCAGGATTTGGGATTTCACCCAAATAAACCCTCTATCTTTTACTGGGTCTAAGTCAGATGAGAACCCACAGAAGTTCCTTAATCAAGTGTAGAAGGTTATAAATATTATGGGGGTGACTGCAAGTGAGAGAGTTGAGTTGGCCGCATATCAGTTACAGGATGTGGCTTACTCATGGTTCAAGCAGTGGAAGGCAGAAAGGGTCGCAGATGGAGGGCCCATAGAATGGGAGAAGTTTTCCATTACTTTTCTTGATAGGTTCTTTCCACTGGAGTTGAAAGAATCTAAGGTTTTGGAGTTTATTAATTTGTAGTAGGGTAACATGACAGTGCAAGAGTTTTCTCTTATGTTTACTCAATTAGCCAGATATACCCCTCATGTGGTAGCAGATAGCAAATTAATATCAGAGTGATCAACATGTGAGTAGGTTAATATCAAGAAGCAGAAGCCTAGTGGGTTTATGCAGGAGTTCAGTATTCCCACTTGGAAGTGGGAGGAGGTGAATATGGATTTTATGATGGGTTTGCCCCGTACTCATTGTCAACATGATTTGGTTTGGGTCATTGTGGACAGGATGACCAAATCAGCCCATTTCTTACCAATCCATACTTCCTATTCAGCCGAGGATTATGTCAAGATCTATGTTAGAGAGTTGGTCAGATTACATGGAGTTCCATTGTCCATCATCTCAGATAGAGGTACGCAGTTTACCTCTCATTTTTGGAAAGCCTTCTAAAAGGGTCTAGGTACCCAAGTTCACCTCAGTATATCCTTCCAACGTCAGACACATGGTCAAGAAGAAAGTATTATTCAAACTTTGGAAGATATGTTAAGAGCGTGTGCCATTGACTTTAAGGGTAGTTGGGATTTCCACTTGCCTTTGATTGAGTTTGCGTATAATAACAATTACCATTCTAGCATTCAAATGGCTTCATTTGAGATTTTCTATGGGAGGAGATGTAGATCTCCCATTGGTTGATTTGAAGTGGTTGAGGCTTCAGTGGTAGGACCTAATCAGGGAAAGGCTTATGACATCTCAGAGCCGGCATAAATCGTATGCAGGTGTGTGAAGAAAGGATCTCGAGTTTAAGATTGGGGATTTTGTGTATTTGAAAATCTCTCCTATGAAAGGAGTGAAGAGGTTTGGCAAGATGGGTAAGCTCATTCCTCGGTATACCGGTCTTTACCGATTTGTCAGTCATTTTGAAAAGGTAGCTTACGAACATGAGTTTCTTTCAGATATAGCTTCAGTACACCCAGTGTTTCATGTCTTCTTGATAATGAAATGCATAGGTGACCCAGCAGCCGTAGTCCCTATAGAGGGCATAGATGTTCAGAACAGTCTCTCTTATAAAAAGATCCTAGTCAAAATCCTTGATCGTTAGATTTGTAGACTGAGGAACAAAGAATTACCTCCAGTCAAAGTTCTTTGGCTGAATCATTCTGTTGAGAGAGCTACTTGGGAAGCAGAAGGAGATATGCGGACCAATATCCTTACCTCTTCTCTTCTAACTCAGATTCAGCTTAAGGTAATAGCTTTTCATAAATTTACTCAGTTCCATGTTCAGATTTCATGTATGAGTTAGATATTAGTTCAGTTGCATAGCATTCGCATTTCATGAATACTCTCCCGAAATAGCTCAGTCATATGTCATGTCCTTAAAATTTAGTCATGTTTCAGTCATGTATGTTCAGTATGAAAATTCAGTGTATCAATATTTTCAGTCATGAAATCATGCTTCAGTTATGCATGCTCAGTAAGTAAGTTCTATTTATCAGTATTCTCAACTTTTTCAATCTCATTCGAGGATGAATGTTCCCAAAGGGGAGATATTGTAAGACCCCATAAAATTCTAAGCTTAACTCAGCCCTTAGATCTTGATATGGGTCCCATACTTAGAAATTTCAGCTAAGTGTTTACACTTAGAATTATTTTTAGCCTCATAAGTTGGCAATCCTATTTCCAGACCCTGAAGACCTCAAAGTGTCAATTTTTAGGTTGATTCATGATCAGGTATGTTAGCAGGTGTTCTCGGACAAGTTTCAGAATTTTTGAACATCAGTTGAATCACGTTTGGATGTCCAGACCAATGGATCAATGCAATCTTGACGTGCCGCATCACCTATCGTGTTGGTAAATGTTTTTCCCATCTCCCAATGTCAATTTCCAGTGAACCGACATGGACTCAATGCGGTACGTCGGCCATCATATCGACCCCATCGACGTGGTGCATCGGGTTGCGCATCACTGGACCCATTTTCAGTCATTAAAACTCCAAATCAATGAGAGTATTTGGGTCATTTTCCCAACCCTATTCAGCCCCAAAAACTAATTAATCACTCCTAGGGAAAAAATATTATTTATTTATCTCAAATTACTCAAGAACAAAACCCTAGGAGATATAATTTCAATTCAAGCTTCAAGAAATTCACCATCAACCTTCATTAATTCAAGTACCAAGGTATGTGAAGTGTTTATCCAAGGGTTTCCTTACACCCTTGGAGTTCAAGAAACTTTTTTAAATTACAAGTTAAATGATTTCATATATTTCATGTTGAATATGAATGTAATCTTGATTATGATGTTAAATGGGTTTTCAATTCCATGATTTATCTCAAATTACATGAAAACTAGTTAATTGTGAATTGAATTATGTGAACTTCATGTAGAACTCTTGAATTACAAGTTGAATGTAGTATCCATGATAGTATTACATGTTTATTGATATGTGAAATACCAATGCTCCCCAAGTGTTTGTCAAAATGCTTATGTGAATTGGCTAGTACAAGCATGACATGTTATTATGTCATTTCATTCATGCACAAGCTCATGTATATCATATGTTTGACAAAAATGTCTAAATGAATGCATTATTTGTAAGCAAGTACTATTATGCTACTAAAGTCATGCAGTATGTTACTTTTCATATTATCGAGTCCTGGGGGAATTCAATACCCAAAAATCAAGTTGTTTACCTAGAGCTACAGTAGTTACAGAATAGTCCCAATAGTGTCACGAATAGTAATACTCAGTAATCAGTCCCAGTCTCAATTCAGTAGTCAGTTCAGAACTCAGTGAACTCAGTTCAGTTCAGTTAGATAGTACGATCAGTAATAGTTTAGTCAAGCCTAGTACAGTTTAGAAATCAATCCAGTGTTTATTCATTTGGGAATAGGAATTAGCACCGAGCGAACCCATGGATAGGGGTATTCCTGCCAGCATTTGCCTCATCCCTTAGTAGCAATCACTAAGTTACAGAACTACATAGCCAGCGTCGGTTGAGATATCTTCCTGCCAGACTAGGGTTGATACATCTCACATGAGTTTTCCTTCCTGCGAGGGTTGATGAAAGTGCTTCCTATTAGAGAGGGTTAATTCACAGTTTGTCTTTACCCGTGGCACTATATTGACACTCTTCCAACTGGGGTTACAGGTTGGACCCTAATCTATTTGGAGAGGGACATGTCGTTTAGATAACTACCTCCCAAAATTTTAGTTTCAGTCTCAGCATCAAACTCAGTTCAGTTCTACAGATTCAGGATTGTCAGACACTTTGACCCAGCTTAGTATAGACTCAGTTTCATTCTACAGAATCTGGTCTATCGAAAATAGTCACTCAGTTATCATTAATACAATATCAGTAAACTCATATATCAGTTAATCAGTATTCAGAACACTGTATCCAGTGTTAACATGATCTCAGTTACAGTTTATGTATTCATGCATGTACTCTTATTCAGTGACGTCAGTGTTACTCAACTAGTTGTTGTCCATGCAAATGAACCCATTCATATCAGTCTTCCTCACTTAGCATACCAGTACATTCAAAGTACTGACACATACTTTTATTTTACGCTATGATGTCTTATATCATAGGTTCAGACGCATGGGCACCTGACCTCACTTAGCAGCACGGTTTATTAGCAGCAAATTTGGTGGTGAGTCCTCATAGTTTGAGGAGGATGTTATATTTTATTATTTCAAAAGTTCAGCTTTCAGTAGATGTATTTAGTTGGGGATTTTTCCCATCAACTCTATATTCAGACAGTTAGAGGATTTCAGACTAGAGTATTTCAGACAGACATTCAATTTTCAGTATTCATTTATCATTATTCGGTATTATTTATAGTTGTGAACCTTATGGCAACTTCAGCTAATTTTTGCATTTATTTTAGTATTATTATTATTATCGTGTGATTATACAGTGCTTATAGCAGATATCAGTCATGGATTAGCTTGTGGTCCTTTGGGGTCGTAAGCACCACATAGCGTTCGGGTACAGACTCGAGGCGTTATAGGTTGCCTCCTATGCAGCGCAAGATTTAACGTCGCGGCACGACTTGGGGTAAGTTGGATACTCGGATTTCACCACTTAGCCCATGAGTTTCCTCCCATGCAATGCTTGATTTAACGTCGTGTACGACATAATGCCTTAATTATTCAGCTTTCATCAAGGTTAATAGTAGCACTTCTTTGACTTCTACAATATTTCCCATATAGTGCTTCACTCTTTTCCTGTTTACCTTGAATAGGGCTTCACCATCCTTCTTCAACTCTAAAGCACCATAGGGATAAACTTTTAATTCTATTTAGGGGCTGCACCACCTTGACCTTAACTTACCCAAAAATAAATAAAGTTTAGACTGATAAAGGAACATTTGATCGCCCTTGTCAAATACTCTCTTCTCAATCTTACGGTCATGATACAACTTCATTTTTTCTTTATAAAGTGCTGAACTTTCATATGCTCGAATTTAGAATTCATCCAACTCATTGATCTCATTCAACCTTGACTTGGTTGCTTCCTGCCAATCTAAATTTGATTTCTTCAACGCCCATAGTGCCTTATGCTCAAGCTTAATTGGCAAGTGGAAATCCTTTCCATACACTAGCTAATATGGTGAAGCGCCTATGGGGCTTTTGAAAGTGGTTTGGTAAGCCCACAATGCATCAGCTAGCTTTCTTACCCAGCCAGTCCTATTAGCATTCACAGTCTTTGCCAAGATGGACTTAATTTCTCTATTGGATACTTTAACTTGTCCACTAGTCTGCGAATGATATGGTGTTTCCACCCTGTGTTTCACTCCATATTTTTCAAGAAGACTCTTGAATAGATGATTGCAAAAATATGAACCTCCATCACTAATAATGGCTCGTGGCGTGCCAAATCGAGAAAAGATATTCTTTCTTAAGAATACAATGACACTTCTAGCTTCATTGTTAAGAAGTGCAATGGCTTCCACCCACCTCAAAACATAATCAAATTCTAAAAGTATATACTTAATGCCACACGAACTTACAAATGGTCTTATGAAGTCTATGACCTATACATCAAAAAATTCAACTTAAAAAATAAGAGTCATAGGAAGTTCACGTCTTCTAGAAATCGTACCTTGTCGTTTACATTGGTCTCATACAGAAGCATAATCATGAACATCTTTGTATATAGTTAGCCAATAATAGACACATTGAAGAATTTTATGAGTTGTACGGGCCTCTCCTTGATGACCCCCAACTGGTGAGGAATGACAGGCCTCGATTATGCTCTTCATCTCCATCTCAGGTATACGCCTACGAATGACTCCATCTACATAAATCCTTAATAAATAAGGTTCATCCCAGAAAAATTTCCTAACCTTAAGCATAAACTTCATTTTTTGTTGATATGAATGAAATTGGGTAAGGAAATTTTTTAATTACCTCAATCTTTGCTCGATCAACCTCTATTCCTCTCTTTGAAATCTTGTTCCCAAGCATAATTCCTTCTTTTACCATAAAATGTCACTTCTCCCAATTAAGTACCAAGTTGCATTCTTCACACCTTTGGAGATCATTTGCCAAGTGCTTTAGGCAATCTTCAAAAGAATCACCAACAACTAAAAAATCATCCATGAAAACTTTGATCTCTACCATATCAGAGAAGATTGATATCATATATCTTTGAATGTGGTTGGAGCATTGCATAGCCTAAATGGAATGTGTTTGAATGAAAAAGTCTCATAAGGACATGTAAAAGTCATCTTCTCTTGGTCCTCAGGTGCAATAGTAATCTGATTATAGCCTGAGTACCCATCAAGAAAATAGTACCATCCTCTGCCTGCTAACCTATCTAACATTTGATCCATGAAGGGCATAGAAAAATGATCCTTCTGAGTCCATGCATTCAATTTTCTATAATCCATGCACACTCTCCATCCAGTGACTGGCCTCATGGGCACTAGTTCTTTCTTCTCGTTAGGCACCAAAGTAATTTTACCTTTTTTTGGAATGCATTTTACAGGGCTAACCCACTTGATTATTTTCTTCTTCACCACCTCTTCCATAGGAGGATTAAGTCGACATTGACGTTCAAAAATATAGAACACAATCTGGTTCAAGTTATATTTTATAAGTACACAAACCAGGTGGAATACCCACAATATCTGTAATGGACCATCCAATAGCCCTCTAAATCTCTGCAATACTAACAATAATGCTTCTACTTTTGACTGTCTCAGATCACCTGAAATAATAACCAGCAAAGTGTTGTTGGCCCCCAAAATTGCATATCATAAGTGAGATGAGAGGGCATTCAACTCTAACAACGATGACTCTTCAATGGATGGACGAGCAGGTGGAGTTGTCCTATTCTTCAAACCTAAGTTAAGATTCTTTGGTGCAATCTCATAGAAACTTTTTTCATGCAGTGCACTAACTATCTCCTCATACTCTTCAATACCATCAGAGTCAAAATTTAATGATCACAGTTGCAAGTGCTTCAACACCTAGTCTTTCTTAGATAGTAACAACCGCATAAGAATCATCATCCCACAGAGCAATTACATCAACATCATGGAATGAATCTACCTCTTCATCATATATATCAATGACAAATATCACTCTCAATTTGTTAGGCTGCTTTATAGATTTGCATACATTGAATGTCACATGTTCCTCATTGAGTCTCAGCATCAGATGTCCTTTCTCCAGATCAATCAACATCCTACCTATATCCAAAAATGGTCTTCCCAAAATAATTAGGACTTGAAATTCCACTTCAAAATCTTATATTACAAAATCAGCACAAAATATAAAAGAAGACACTTTTACCACAATGTCATAAAGGATACCAACAGGCTTCTTTATTGTTCTGTCAACCATCACTAGTCTCATGGTAGTTGGTTTGGGAGCTCCCAACCCCAACTGCTTGATACGATAAATGGAAGAAGGTTGATGTCACCCCTCAAATCACATAATGCTCGAGTGAAGTTGAAAGACCAATAGTGCAAGGTATTGTGAAAGCGCCAGGATCCTCTTTCATCTCTACCAAAGATCTAGTAACTACAGTACTGCAATGATGAATATTTTCAACTGGATCATAACTGACTGACCTCTTCTTGGTTATCAAATCCTTCATGAATTTTGAATTTTGAATTTTTTGGCATCTTCTCCAGTGCCTCTTCAAGCGGTATGTTAACAATCAACTCTTTTAACATAGATAATAATTTCTAATACTTACCTTCGTCTTGTTTGTTTTTTATCCTTTGAGGAAAGAGAGGAGGAGGTCTTAGAATGGGCTTCAGTATAGGCTCTGTAGCCTTTTCTTCTCCTTCATTCTTCTTTCTACTGCTCCCTATATCAACAGACTCATCATCATTTTTATTCTCATCAATAGTGGGTACAGGTGGATCTGTAGTGACTTTACCACTATGAGTCGTAATGGCATGGCATTGGCTATTATTTCTGGGGTTTACCACTACATTTCTTGGAAGAGTGCCAGGCTGCCTCTAATTTACGATGGCTGACATCTGACCAAATTATTGCTCCAACTGCTTGATTGTTAGAGCATGTGACTCAACTTTCTGGTACAATCCTGACAGATCAACTTTGATATCCTTCAGGCAGTTCTCTTGAATTTTTTGTCCTTTGACCATCTTAGATAAAAGATTCTCTATTCTAGACTCTGTATCTCAACTACCTGGTGGAATATACTTGTCACTCTTCTCCTAATAGTCGTCTTTATGCTGCATATCACCATCTTTTTCTCTACTCCTATCTCTGTATCTATCATTATCATAGTTCCGACCTTGACTTCCTTGCCCTTGGGCTCAAAAATTTGCCAATCTAGGATCAAGATACTTTGCCTCTTCTTCAGATTTGATCTCAAATGTTTTGGAAGTAGACCCCTGTACCGCAACTACATTCACCTTCTCAGCACTAATTGACGTAAATTGCTTTATAAGCAACCCAATATTTGTACGAAGCTGTGCAACCTCTTGTGCTACCATATCATTTGTTGCTCCATAAGTTTTTGTTGCTCCAATAGCATATGTACCACCACCACATTTTGAATCTCTAGTATGCTATCCCCTATTGGTCACAGCGATATCATCTAGCATTTTCTATGCAGCATCCCAACAAAGACGCATAAATGCTCCTCCTAAAATAGTATCTACCATAGCTCTTGAACTGTCATTCAGTGATCTATAGAGTATTTCCGACAAGTTAGAACCTCTAATTTTGTGATTTGGTACCATGCGCAACTTTTTCTTGAATCGAAACCACACCTCATACATAGATTCTACAGGTAATTGCCTAAAATTGTACATTTCATCCTTCAACCGTAGCATTCATGCAGAAGGGAAGAATCTGCTTAGAAACTATTTCTTTAACTCATGCCAAGTAGTGATAGATCCTCTTGGAAGTTCCCCTAACCATAGTGATGCTTCTCCTATCAATAAAAATAGGAACAACCTCAATCTCAATGCTTCCTGATTAACCCTTAGAATAGTATAAGATGTTCAGATCCTGAGAAAATTTGCAAGGTGCATATTTGTGTTATCCTTAGATGCACCCAAAAATACACCCTTCATATTCAACAATTGGATCATAGCACTAGTGATATCAAACTTCAGATTAGGGTCTAAAGCAGGAGGAAAAATGGCCCTAGACTCAGTTGGCTTAACATAACCCAAATCTTCTTCATCATCCTCGTATTGATATAAGTATTGATATGCCAGACTAAATGGATCTCTACCTATCTAAACTAGATGATCAACATCCTATATAGTCCTGACTAGTCCACCTTATTGAGCTAACTCTGCATCTACACAAGTCTAGCCTCTTCGACTTTTCTACGCTCTCGCTCCAATAGTTGTTGTGTCTGTAAGTATGTAATATTTTGTGGATCTAATGGAACATGTGGGATTTCCACATTTGGATCCACAAGTGGGGGATCTTTAACCCCTTCACAAACTTATCCTGACATCTTTCTCGGTGTTTGAAGGATTATTTCTAGTTCTGGATCAAAAGGGAGTAAGGGATTGCCTCTACTCCTGGTACTTGGCATACACCGGTGTATGCCATATCAAAAATAGAAAATAAAAACTCATAAACTTCACCAAATAATTCACTACTCAAACTATTTTCCCCAGCAGCGGTGCCAAAATTTAATGTCACCCAAAAGATACCTCCTAAAAAGTATGCTACAGTCGATGCCAAATATAGTAACACAACTAGGTTTGAGTCGATCCCACAAGTAAAATGCGAACAATTTCTTGACTTGATGTAATCCACGAGTAGTACAGGAAAGTAAATGGAGGGATTCTAGTATCAATCACAAGTATTAACCAAAACTTTTGTGATTTTGAGTTGTAGATAATTGATGACGAACACTAGGCTTGTGTTCCCCCTGGCTTCTTAACTCCATAAATTTCTCTTGATCAACCTAACTATTTTGTTGTTCTGCATGCAAAGTCTACAAGATAGGTATTATTAGCCGCTTATTAGGCACAAAGATAAATATCACCCTTTACTTATTAGGTCTCAGGGCATCACCTTGTTGCTCCTAGCTACGACCTCAGTTCACTTTAACTTATTAGGATTAAGTGATTAGATGGGATGCAGGGACTAAAAGGTAGATGTAGAAGGATCTCAAATCATTATTTTAACTTCTTTTCCCAATCACAAACTCCTTATACGGAAGGATGCAAATACAGGCTATCTCAAGCTACTGCAGCTACTTAAGATTAATTATTGCGAAGAAGATTAAGATACATGCATAAACCCCAGAACAACTGACTATCACACTTCCTCTATGTAGCTAATTTGCTAGGGTCCCCACAACCCTAGTTAAGAAGAGTAGTCTGCTCATGTTTGTGCAAGAAAATATGATTATCGATGAATAACACATAAAATCAATTGCACAAGAATAAGATAAATAAACTACGAAGTCTATAATTAAATAAAAACCCAAAATCTTAAGAATAATTGTAAGAGTATTGTAATAATGTGTATCCTATGATAAGAATGTGTAACCTAATAAAAGGTAAACCCTAGGGTATTTATAGTATCTCAAAATAACATAGAAATCCTAAGAAAAATGGGAAAGGTAAAGTTATGTCGGCACTCGGTACGACTCGATCTTCAACTCGTACCAATATCATATGAGTCGTACCCTGCCTACTCATATCCGTTCCAGTGTCTGATCTTCTAAGGTTTCAATTTTCCTGATCTGTATATGACTCATGCTTACAATTTGTATCATGGGTATATGACGCATTTCTCCATCTCTTATCCATTTAGGACTTTTTTCCTTCCAAGCTTTGGACACTGGTTTGTGTACGATTTGACTATATGAGTCGTACTCAAACTTTTGACTCATATCCTTCTGGGACTTTAATCCTTCTGGGACTTTAACTCTTGGTTGTAGCTTTAGACATTGTTATGCTTATGACTGTTGTTCATGGCCTGTATCCTCAGTATACGACTCGTATAGTTGAGTCATATCTTTTCTTCACTTAGTCTTTTGCATAGGTCTTTGGTTGTGTATAGTGTACAAGACATCATATGAATCGTATGTTGTATTTAGCCCATGGTGGAATTTAGATACCCATCACAGCAAGGCTCAATTGTTGGGTCGTGACACTTACCAACACCTCACAATCACCCAGAACCACTCTCCCAATTTCCACATTCTTCGGGGATTTAAATGTTTTTGAGACTTGTAAAAAATGGGATAAAATTGGGTAAGGTCTAAATTTAATGCCCTCCAAGGTGCCAATTAAGAAACCACTTATCTATTTAAGAGGCATAGACCGCTAAAGCGGTACCTGGTATGAGTTGGCCCTCCACTAAAATTAACAAGTTGTCACTTATGCAACAGTCATTTTAGAAGATAGGCTTCGACTTAAGCAACCTGGATGGACCAGCCTTGGCCGCTAAAGTAGTCTCCATTAAAGTGACCAAAGGACTGCTTTAGCGGATGCACCAGCTGAGTCTAGCACAGTTGAAACTTGGATTTGATAAGTTTCCACTAACCCTTCGTGATTTATGCAGAATCCCATGAATGCAGACCAACTATGCTACCTCACTAAATTCGGCATTTCAAACTCAGTGGCGCCATTGGAATTTCCATCTCGAGTCATTTTGATGAAATATGGGGCCCACACTAAAGGGCCACTTTTACTTAATTTCGGCCAATAGCCTAAAATGAGTTTGAAAGCCTTGTCAATAGCCTAAAATTGACATGTCGGAGTTGATGAAACTGACAGAATTGGTATACAAGGTTGTTAAGCTGAATTTTACACCCGATAGACAATCCGTACCAACATAGACTTCAAAATAATAAATTGACTCTAAAATCCATACGAACTGCTCGGTAACTGAACTGTCAGCTCCAGCAAGTCACAAATGACTTGGGGCAGCTATAGGAAAGATGTAAATGGTGAAAAGTGTGGAAATTAAGAAAATAACCTCGACAGTCATTACAATATCCACTATCAAAAGGGTTTTTGTTCGTGAAAGTAAAAGATTAGGATGTACCTGAAGGCTTAAACGGAAAGCAGGGGAGAAGAAGGATGGGGATATTGGGTTCGTATATCGCTCTCGATCTCCTATGTAACCTCCTCTACTAGGCAGTTCCACCACTAAATCTTAACTACAGAAATCTCCCTACAGCGCAACCTCTTAATATCCCTGGATAATATAAAAACTGGCTCCACCACAAAGGTCAATCTCTCATCCAACTGATCAAGTCTCACTGCACTATAGAAATATGGAAAATTGAATGAATAACGGTAAAATTTGAAGGCAAAGACAACTCATAAGCCATCTCTCCAAATGTACAAAGTATCTTGAAAGGTCTAATACATCTGATGTTGAGCTTGCCTTTCCACCCGAACCTCATCACACCCTTTATGGGTGATAATTGAAGAAACAACTAGTCTGAATATCATAACCTCAAGGCACGAAGTCTACAATCTACATAAGGCCTCTACCTATTTCAAGCTATAGCCTATCCTGAATTGCCCTGACTCTATCCAACGACTCTTAATTCAGTACCACAAGGCCTAACCTTGAAGGTATCGAATCATCCAATAATAGGTCGACATCTCCTACCATATAGTGCCTCAAATGGTGCCATCTCAATGCTTGAATAGAAGCTATTATTATATTCAAACTCCACTAATGCGAAGTGTTGCTCCTACTGACTTTAAAAGTTCAAAACATAATCTCAAAGCATATCCTCAAGAATCTAAATAGTCTTCCAACTGTCCCACAGTTTGAGGGTGAAAAGCGATGCTAAGATCCACCTGAGTACCGAAATTCTCCTAAAATTCCATTTAAAAACTAGATATGAATATTGAGCACAGGTCTAAGATAATGGATAGGGACACTCCATGCAATCAAACTATCTCATGAACATAGATACGAGCTAACCTTTGAGCCCTGAAGGACATCTGAATTGGAAGGAAATATGTTGATTTGGTAAACCGATCTATAATAACCTAAATATCATTGAAACCATGTGAGGTATGAGGCAAACCACTAATAAAGTCCATGGTGATCGGATCCCACTTCTATTTGTGAATTAGATATCTCTAAATTAGGCCACCGACCTCTGATGCTCGGCCTTCACCTACAGCCAACATAGTTAAGGTGCCATAAATCTTGTCATATCTCTCTTCATTCCACTCCACTAGTAGTGCTGCCTCAAGTCTCTATACATCTTAGCTTTCCCAAGGTGAATACAGTGTCTGGAGCTGTGAGTCTCATGCAACATTAACTAAATCAAGTCACCAACCCTCGAAACACAAATCCAATCATCATATCTTAGAACACCCTCAGAATCTATGGTAACCCTCATGGACTCACGACTCAGCACCTGATCAGGGAAAATGCAAAGTCCTCTATCCTCAAGTTGATAACTCTAAATTTACTCAGATAAGGTAGACCTAACCTCAGCACTAGCAAATATTCTCCTGGAGTTTAAAATATCAAGTCACACTATCAAGTTGTCTAAAGGACTAGATGTCTCACTCCAACGGCCTCTCAGAAATTGAAATAGAATCCAAGCTACCCATACCCACATTTGCCTTGCCCAAATTGTATAGAATAGAGATGTCATAATCCTTCAACAGCTCCATCCATCTGCATTGTCTAGAGTTAAGATCCCTATAAGTTATAAGATATAGAATACTACGATGATCAGTGTAGATATCATAATGAATGCCATATAAATAATTCCTCTAAATCTTAAGCGCAAAAACTATCGTCGCCAACTCCAGATCATGAGTGGGGTAGTTGCTCTCATGCGCTTTAATCTAACTCGATGCATAAAAAATAACTCAACCCTGCTGCATCAGCATATAACCTAGACCGATATTGAAAGCATCATAATATATGGTTAATCCCTCGCCCTCAACAAGAAGAGCCAATATAGGAGCTGAAATGATGAAAATCCTTGAGCCTACAAAAGCTCAAATCACACTCCATAGACCACTGGAAAGGAACTATTTTTTGAGTCAATTTGGTCATCAATGTTGCAATGGTAAGAAAACACTCAATGAACCGCTTGTGGTAACCAGCCAAGCCAATAAATTTATGAACCTCAATGGCGATATAGGTACGATCCAATCACTAATAGACTTAATTTTTTCTTGGTCCACCATAATCCCATCCTTATACACCGGATGTCCTCGGAATATAATTGACTCGAGCCAGAACTCACACTTTGAGAACTTGGTATAAAGCCTTGATCTCTTAGAGTCTAGAGCACAATCCTCAAATGTTTCATATGTTATTCCCTACTTGTCAAATGCACAAGAATGTCATGATGAACACAATCATGAAGGAGTACAAATAGGGTCTGAACACGTTGTTCATCAAATCTATGAATGTGACTGGGGCATTAGTCAACCCAAAAGACATAAGTAGGAACTCATAAAGACCACAACAAGTCTAGAAGGTTGTCTTTGGGATATCCTCAACCTAAATCCTCAATTGATGGTACTCGGATCTCAAGTCAATCTTAAAGAACACCACTACTCCCTAAAGCTAGTCAAATAAATCATTAATACGAGGCATAGAATAACTATTCTTCATTTTCACCTTATCAGCTATATGTAATCAATACACATACGCAAGGAACCATCCTTTTTATTCTTTAGAAACAAGACAGAAGCACCCCAAGGCGACACACTCGACCTAAGAAAATGCTTACCCAGAAGATCCCAAAATTGATAATTTAGCTCTTAAGCTCGGCAGGATCCATAAGATAAGGTTCCATAGAAATTGGTCGACTGCTTGGCTCAAGGTCAATAATAAACTCAATAGCACGCTCAAGAGGAAGACTAGGTAGATCGATAGTAAAAGCATCAAGAAAGTCACGAAATATAGAAACAGATCCAAGCGAGGGACTCTTCGTACTAACATCATAAATATTAGTGAAATAATACTTGCAACCCCTCGATATAAGTATCCTAGTCCAAACATAAGAAATAATCCCCATCGATGTGTTGCTAATACATCTTTGCCATACAACCGAGGTTATGTCGGGCTAAGTACGGTAACAGTCTTGGAAAAATAATCCAAGATAGGATAATAAGGGGATAACCAGTCCATGACCAAAATCACATCAAAGTCCACCATATCTAATACAATAAGATCAACCTGAGTATCAAACTCTCGAGCAATCACAACACATGATACATAAACCTAATCCACTACTAAAGAAACACTCACGAGAGTAAATATACATAATGGCATAGATAACGAATCCCAAGAAACTCTACCCATAGTGCATAATCAGCATACACATAAGAATAAGTGGATCCTGGTAAATAAAGCAAAAGCGAACTAATGACATACTTAGATCATACCTATAATAAAAATATTTGAAGACTCTACCTCTAGTCTTCCACGCACAACATATGAATGCCAAAAATAACTACATCTGAAGACTCCGCCTTTGGTCCACCAGGCACACATAAGAGTAGGTAAGCCAACTGTAGCTTGGAACTATAAGTAATGGGATAATTGGTGGAACGTGGCATAATGCAAGAAATATGCAAGTAAATGAATTACCAACCATAAAACATAAGAACAATAGCATGACTGAAGAGAAATAAAAAAAAGAGCAGAAACATCCCACGTTCTAGTAAAGTCGGTATAAGAGCCTCTAGTAAAAGAATACAACTACTTTCAAAGACAAGTATACAATGGTCTTAATATGAATGACCATCCAAAAATAGAAGATGGAGAGAAGGTCAACCCTGACTCTAAAAACTCACCCTATCTCCAAACTCTAACTAATACTAACACAGCATCAATGACAGTAGCTAGTATATATATCTAAACCAAAAAGGTATAAAAGCGTAGTATGAGTACCAAAGCAATAGGTACTCAATAGAAATCATCAGCCAACTGAGATAAATCAAAATATAAATATAATAAAATATGAGGTAATAACCTAAGTCGAGGAAAAAGAAAAACCCTAGATAAATACTCCAAATACTAAAAGTAACAACCGAAATAAATAATAGTAGAGAAAACATAGATATCTCTAACATAACTGAGTCGCATAAGACTAGAAGATACAAACAAAGTAAATAACCCAATGTGGTCCCCCGTAAGCTCGGTGGATGCAACCAAGAAGAAATAATAATAGTAATTATACAAACGATCCATATCTCAAAACTATAATCGTGGATCCTTCTATACCGTACACCAAACTCGGACCAGCACCATAACCATCAAAAAAAACCTCTCAACACCGAACTTGAATCAAAAATAATGCCTCGCGTACTGGACTTGAATCAAAATATAATATCATGAATACCAGACTTGAAATAGAAGAAATATTACCATAATTGTCAAACTTGAATTGGTCTTAAGATCATAAATTGCCAGACATGAACCAGTCTTTACCTCTCCTAAGCATAAGACTAGAATAAGCCATAATATATCTAAATATTATTTGGGATCAACAATGCAAATAGTATAATATACAACGGCCTATTGAGTATACTAGGAGCTAACAGTAAACTTGGACTAAGGTGGCCCGATGGGGCCCACTTCTAATCTCAAAAATCCATTCCAAGGCAAATTCTACCCTAAACTAGACTAGGGTGCCAAGTCCCACTACAAGGTACTAAATAAGCCTCATTGCATCCTAAGATAGAAATTTCACCTAAGAAATGGGTAGTTAAGTCAATTTCAATTCGTTAATCGGATAGATAATATAAAACATACTAAAAAACCTCCAAATCCTAATTTCCGACACAAAACTAGCAAAATATTATATTGATACTATAATTAAGCCCAATCTAAGATAAAGGTAAGACTAGCCTACCTAGATGCAAAAGAAATATCGATAAGGTTTGCTGAATTAGCGATTTCTCTTTTCAAGAACCTTTCATACGATGCCACGTTACCAAAATAGTAATTTATGCATTAATACAAGAACAATGATACCCAATATAGCATTTTATGCTTTGGATCTAAAATAAAGTCAAAATCCTATGTGGGGCTCACTTGCAAAATTGCACTTTTGAAATCGTCAACATATCATTTACCATCAAGTTGGGTAAATTTCGAGTTCAAACATTACCAAAATCAACCCCACAAAATTCAAGGGATTTATGGCTAAATTAGATAATTAATTTGAGAATTAGATACAAAACTTACCAGGATTACGATAAGGAAATGATTATCTCGATCTTACCAACACCCCACAATCACCCAAGACCTACTCTACCAATTTCCACACTCTAGGACTTTAATGCTCTTGAGACTTGAAAAAAATGGGAGAAATTGGGTAAGGTCTAAATTTAATGCCCTCCCAGCTGCCGCTTAAGTGGCCACTTGATCGCTTAAGCGGCCACCGCTAAAGCAGAATAGCACTGCTAAAATGGTACCTAGCATGAGCTGGCTCTCTACTAAAGGAAACAAGTTTCCGCTTAAACGAAATTCGCTTTACCAGACAGGTTTTGTCTTAAGAGACTTGGATAGACCATCATTGGCTGCTAAAGAGACCAAAGATCCGCTTTAGTGGATGTACCAGTTGAGTTCAGCACCAGGTAAAACTTGAATTATTCAAGTTCTACCGACCCCTCAAAATTCATTCAAAATTCCTCAAATGCAAATGACCTTTGCTACCATACAAAATTAAACATTCCATACTCAATGAATTTATCAAAATTTCCTCCAGAGTTATTTCAATGAAATACGGGCCCTACACCTATGATCTACTTTTACTCAATTCTAGTCAATAGCCCAAAATGAGTTCGAAATCCTTGAGACCTAAACCAAAGGTACCCTATCCTAATATTAATATTTTGGAGCTGGAAAAACTGTCAAAATTGGTATACAAGATAATTAAGCTGAAGTTTACGCCTGATTGCCAATCCTTAACTGTGAAGACTTCAAAATAGGGAATTGGCTCTAAAAATAAATAAACTACCCGATAACTGAACTGCTACCTCTAGCAAGTCATAAATAACTTGGGGTAGCTATAGGAAATCTCTAAATAGAAAAAAAGTGTGGAAATGCAGAAAATAACTTTGAGGGTCTTTATAATATCCACTTCTAAAAGGACTTTTGTCTGCAAAAGTAAAGGGTTAGGATGTACTTGATGGCTCAAACATGTGGGTATACTGGGCTCGTATCTTGCTCTCAATCTCCCAAGTAGCCTCTTCTACTAGGTAATATCTCCATTAAACCTTAACTACAGTAATCTCCCTAGAGCTCAATCACCTGACATTCCTAGATAATATGAGAACTGACTCCTCCACTAAGACTAATATCTTATCCAGCTGAACTGAGTCCCACTGAAGTACATGTCACTCATTAGGGATGGAATGCTACGGCATAAAAACATAGAACCAGATAAACAACGGTAAAATCTAAGGGCAAGTCTAACTCATAAGCTATCTCTCCAACTGCGCGAAGTATCTCAAAAGTTCTAATATATTTGAGGTTTATCTTGTCTTTTGTCCCAAATCTCATCACACCCTTTATGTCGATACTTGAAAGAACACACGGTCGGCAACTCCAAACCTCAAGCCTTAAAGTCTATGATCTGCTTAAGCCTTCTACCTACTCTGAGCTTTCCTCAACCTATCCTAAATCACCTTGACTCTATCCAACGAGTCCCGAAGAAAATTAGTTCATAGGGCCTAACATCATAGGTCTCAAACTATTCAATAACAGATCAACAAACTATAGAGTTCCTCAAATGGTACTATCTCAATACTTAAATGATTACTATTATTATGTACAAACTCTTTCGGTGCTTAGTGTTGCTCCCATTGACTTCTATTGTCCATAACACAAGCTCGGAGCATATCCTCAAGAATTTGAATAGTTCCTCTTATTGTCCATCATTCTAAGGGTCTAAGATCCACCTGAGTACCCAAGTTCTCCTGAAAAGCCCTCAAGAAACTAAAAATGAATATCAAGCCCGAATTTGAAATAATAGAAATGGGCAATCCATGCAAGCAAACTATCTTACAAACATTAATACAGGCTAACTCTCAGTACTGAATAGCATCTAAATAAGAAGGGGATGAGCTAATTTGATCAATTGATCTATAATGACTAAATTATTGTTGGAACCATTGGAGGTGTGAGGCAAATAACTGATAAAGTCCATGGTGATTGGCTCCTACTTTCACTCGAGAATGGGCAATCTCTAAATTGAGCCACCATGTCTCTAATACTTGGACTTTACCTACAGGAAACATAGGTAACAAGCCATAAAGTATGCCACATCTCTCTTCATCCCACTCCATCAGTAGTGTTACCTCATGTCTCTATACATCTTAGCTGTCCCAGGGTGAATAGACTATCTAGAGCTGTGAGCCTCATGAAATATCAACTAGATTAAGTCACCAATCTATAAAACACAAATACAACCATCATATCTCAAAACACCCTAAAAATCTATGATATCCCTCCTGGATTCACCACTCATCACCTAATTAAGAATGATATGGTCTTATTTTCTCAATCTGACAACTCTAAATCTGCTCAAATAAGGTAGTCCTAGTCTCAACACTAGAAAGAATCCTCCTGGAGTCGGAAATATCAAGTCACACCATCAATTTGGCTAAGAACTAGATGTCCTGCACCAACAACCTTTTAGAAACTAAAATAGAATCCAATATACCCATACTCATCGCCTTTTGGCTCAAGGCATCTTCTACCATGTTTTTCTTTCCCGGTGGTATAAAGAGAGATGTAATAATCCTTCATCAACTCCATCCATCTGTGTTGTCTAGAGTTAAGCACCCTCTGAGTCATAAGATGTTAAAGACTACAGTGATCAGTGTAGATATCACAATGAATGCCATATAAATAACGCCTTCAAATCTTAAGCAGAAAAAACTAATGTCTCTAACTCCAAATAATGAATGGGGTAGTTTCACTTGTGCACCTTCAGGTGCCTCAATGCATAAGAAATAACTCGACCCTACTACATCAGCACACAATCAAGACCAACACCAAAAGGATCACAATACAAGGTAAATCCCTCACCCTGAACAGGAAGAGCCAATATAGGAGTTGAAGTATCAAAATCTTTTTGCCTCAGAAAGCACAACTCACACTCCTCAGACCACTAGAAAGGAACTTCCTTTTAGGTCAATTTAATCATCAGAGTTGCAATGGTAATAAAAGCCTCAATGAATCACCTGTAGTAACTAGCCAAGAGAATAAAGCTACGAATCTCAGACAATGATATAGTCCTGGTCCAATCACAAATGGCCTCAATCTTTGTTGGTTCCACCATAATACCATCCTTAGACACCACATATGCTAGGAATCTAACTGACTTAAGCTAAAACTCGCACTTTGAGAATTTGGTATAATGCCTATGATCTCTCAAAGTCTGGAGCATAATCCTCAAATGCTCCTCTCTACTCCTCGAATACACAAGAATGCCATCGATTAACACAAACATGAAGGAGTCCAAATAGGGTCTGAATACACAGTTTCTTCAAATCCATGAACATGGTAGGGGCATTGGTCAACCTAAAATACATCACCCGGAACTCATAATGGCCATACCGAGTCTTAAAGGTTGTCTTTGGGACGTCTTCTTCCCGAATCCTCAACTGATGTAGAATCTCAAGTCAATCTTAAAGAACACTGCTACTCCCTGAAGTTGGTCAAATAAATCATCAATACGAGGCATAGGATACCTATTATTCATCATCACGTTATTCAGCTGCCTATAATTTATACATAAATGCAAGGAACTATCCTTCTTCTTTACGAACAAAACAGAAGTAACCCAAGCCGACATACTTGGTCTAATGAAGCCCTTACTTAGAAGATCCTAAAAATAAGAATCTAGCTCTTTAATCTTTGCAGAAGCCATAAGGTAAGGTTCCATAGAAATAGGTCGGGTGCCTAGCTTAAGATCAATAATAAACTCAATATCATGCTCAGGTTGAAGACCAGGTTAATCAGTAGGAAAAACATCAAGAATGTCACGGACTATAGGAACAGAGCTAAGCGAGAGACCCTTTGTACTAACATCATAAAGTTAAGCAAGATAAAACTTGCAACCCCTCGATATAAGTCTCTTATCCCAAACATAAAAGTAATCCCAAACTAGTGCGTGACTAAAAAATCTTGCCACATAATTGGGGGTATGTCAGGCATGGCTAAGGTAATGGTCTTGAAAAAATAATCCAAGACCTTATGATAGGGGGATAACTTGTCCATGCTCAGAATCACTGATAACGCTCAATCTACAGCTCTCGTAGGAGTGTAAAGCGGTCGTTAGCAAATATAGAACCCAACTGGGTTGGGTATCGATCCCACAGGGAATAGCTTGGTCAACAAGTAAGTAAAGATTACTAGACTTTTAGTGCAAGTCTCGTAAAAAGGGGGGATTGTAATGTGTCACCAAAACAATTAAATAAAAGCTGAAAATAGCAAAGTAAAAGAGAAAGATTGTTACGTAAGTTGTAAATAATGAGAATTGAAGCGTTGGGGTTATGTCCACCTTCTGAGGTATACGTCTCTATTGGCTATGAGTGTGTAGAATTCTGACATGCAATTGCTTATAGAGGATTGTAGTCGATGGTAAATCCAAGCGTCTCTCGACCTAAACAAGGACTATTTCACTTTAACTCTCTCGAGCTTAAAGCGTATCTAACGGTACGAATTCTCCAAGAGGTTAGTCCAGTTACGGCACTAGCTTTTTAATAGGAAAGGGTGTCCTACTACCTTGACATTATCTCTTTTCCAGACAAATAACTTTTCTCTCGAACAAGTTAAATGTTAGACTGGCGTATTCTTGCGTTTGCAACCGCAAAGAATGTAGATTAAGATGAAGAGAATAATGATATAAGAAATATACGTGCCTCGAACTCACAAACTCACAGCAATAGATAGTAACTCATTCGGCTTCCATAACCCCAACAGAGAAGTTTAGTTACCCATGAATGCGAAGGAGATCACGATTGACATTGTTGTTATACCACAAGATTGAGTAATTTCGTGTAGCTTAGGTGGTAGGCGTGAGGCGTGAATTCCTAGGCAAAGTAACGATTCTCTTGTTGTGGAATTTAAGAATAGAAGAGTAGAAGAAGAAAAATAGAATTAATGGAAAGATTAGAAGAGTTGAGAAGATGTTAGAAGATGAGAGGGATGGAAGGAAGTATTGTGTTCTCCCTCCTTCCTCCCTCCTTATTCTCTAAAATCTCTAGCATGATAGGGTATTTATAATACCCATATCCTAATCCTACTAAGCTAATGAAATAAATAACCAAATCCTAGTAGACTAATGAAATCCTTAACCCAAATGTACTAGGTTAAGGTAACATTATCATAATCCAAATAAAATAATGAAATACATAACCTAATTGTACTAGGTTAATGTATCATTGTCAAAATCCAGCTTTGTGTCTGTAAGTCCCCAAAGTCTTCAGAATTGCTGTTTTAGCCCGGGACAGATTTTCCATGCAGCAGGTTTGGTCCCCCAAAGTCTTCAGAAATGCTGTTTTAGCCCGGGACAGATTTTCCATGCAGCAGTTTTGGTCCTTAGGCGTGTAAACTTCCTTCCCTTCCTTCGTGAGCTTTCTTTAGCGTCAAGTAAGCCATAAAATGCTGAATTATGCATCATTTATACCTGAAACTTTACTAATCATGTTCGTTAGCTCATTTACAGGAAAAAGGACTAAAAGTGCATGAAATATATAATTTGTTCTCAAAACTAGGCTAAAATATGGGCAAAATATATTGATATAGGCGTGTAAATCCGCCTATCATCAATCACATCAAAGTCCATCATATCTAATACAATAAGAGCCTGAGTATCAAACTCTTAAATAGTCATAACACAACATCTATAAACCCAATCCACTATTAAAGAATCACCAACGGGAGTAGATACACATAATGGCACAGATAAAGAATCATAAGACAATTCTAACCATGGTGCATAATAAGTAGACACATAAGAATAAATGGATCCTGGCTCAAATTGAACAAAAAACAATCTATATCATACTAATATCATACCAACAATAATAGCATCCAAAGACTCTAACTCTGGTCTACCAGGCATAACATATAAATGACCTCTCCTGCCACCTGGCTGGGCACCTAACTGATCTCCTTTCCTAACTGATGAGGTCCTCTATGAGTACCATAGAGACCACCCCAATGACCATGCATACCACCTTTAGTTGTGGCGGCCCTTCCTTAATTAGTAGAACACTATGTTATAGAATAACTGTCTCGCACTGGGATACTTTTAAGATAATTAGTCGAAGGGCCCACACTCAACATACACCTCGGGCACTGCATTATATCAAAATACTCTACTGACCCAAAAAAATCCACCTCATCTAGAAAATCTAAGATATGAACCTCTTAAAGGATGACCACTACTCTGGCTAGGATGATCACTGTAGTTAGGCTGACCCTCATTAGTAATCTAAAGTGCGGCATGAATGAGCCTACTAGAATAACCCTGATACTGATAAGACTGAAATAGAGGTAAAAATTGTTGCCTTTGAATTATGAGCCACTCCAACTCCCACTAAAACTACCCTGATATTGCAGCTTCTTATCGCTACCCCCTTGGGTCTCGCAATGCATCTCCTTCATAATTTGAGCATGATCATAGACCTTAATAAAAGACCTACTAGTGGTAACCAAACTCTTTGTATCCATGCAAAGATGAAATCTCAATCCCTAAATAAAATACCAAATTTTCTCATACTCGATCGAAAAGATAGAATTAACATGTCTGGCCAACTCATGAAATCAAGTCTCATACTCAAAGACAGAAATAGAACCCTACTTCAATCTTGAGAACTAATCTCTTAGACTCTTCCTAAGGCTGTGAGGCATATACTTCTCTAAGAAAACCTTGGAGAACTAAGTTTGTGTCAATAAGGGAGATCTAACTGGCATAGAATCAAGATAACCTCTCAATCAATGTCGAGATGCTAAATCTAATTAAAAATTAGTGTGTTTGACCCCACGAGTGTCTACTAGGCCTAAATTATGGATCTTATCCTTATAAGCTATCAAGAACTCAAATATACTGGACCGATGCCCTAAAAACTAGGTGGTGTCAATCTCAAGAATCTACCAAACATCTTCTGCTCCCCTAAAGATAGAGATTACTGGCGCTGGAGAGATCTCAACTCTAGAATCCATAGCTACAGGGTACAGCCCTCCCTAGATACTATTTTGATCCACAGATAGACCACTATCAAATGATGCACCACCAATATAAACTAATAACTGAACTAAGGCTTCTCTAAGAAGCAATGAATAAATAAAACTTGGTAGAGCTTGGGCTGCCCCTAGGCCACCACTGGCTGGGGTAGAGAAATCTTTAGTGTGGAAGCAGGAATAGGGTCTGGTGAAGGATACTATCCTAATATCAAGTTGTGGTTAAATCTTTTGTCTTCCCCTGACTACTAGGTCGTTTATGTACTCTAATAGGATCTCTAGTCGTAGACTCAGGGTCCTCATCTTGGGTGGCAATATCACGTATCCTAGCTATCTGTAAAAGAGTAAAACCAAATGAATCTTAAAAATCAAACCCTTAGCATTAAATGAGTGAAGGAATTGAAGATCTCTTAAGAATGTTCTATAGCCTCCTGAAGATAAGAAATAGGTGTTATTATTTTGGTCAATGGGACTCTACTAGACACTTGCTCTTGTACCAATAATACCTGTGAACTTAGGCTTTGACACCTATTTTTCATGACCCAATTTCACGAGTCATGATGGAAGCTACCTTATCCCACCAGTAAGTAAGCCAACCATATCCCAAAACTACAAGTAATTGGCTAATTGGTGGAAGATGGTGTAATGCCAAAAATATGCAAGTAAATAAATTATAAGTCATTAATCATAATAATAACAACATAACTGAAGATAAATAAAAAGATGAGTAACAATATCACATGAAATAGTAAAGTTAGTACAAGAGCCTCTAGTAAAAGAATACAAGTAATATCAAAGTCAAGTACATAATAGTCTCAAAATGAAAGACCATCCAAAAATAGAAAATAGAGAGAAGGTCAACTCCATCTCTGTGTGGTCATCCTATCTCCTAAGTCTGACCAATACTAACACAGCATCAATGGTGGTAACTAGTACTCGGATCTAAACAAAAAAGTATAGAAGTGTAGTATGAGTACTAAAGCAACAGGTACTCAGTAGGCATCATCGACTGACTGATCTAAATTATAATATAACTATAATAAAATGCAAGATGATAACCTAAGTCAAGGAAAATGTGCAAACCTGGAATAATGCTCCAAATACTGAAAGTAATAATCAAAATAAATAACAGTAGAGATAACATAGATATCTCCAATATAACTTGGCCCCTATAAGCCCAAAAGATGTAAACAAAGAAAATAACCCAACGCGGGCCCCCATAAGCCTGGTGGATGCAATCAAGAATAAATAATAACAGCAAATATATCAATTAATCATAACCATGGATCTTTTCATACCATAAATAGCAGACTCATACCGGTTCAATAACCATCATAAATGCCCTCTCAACACCAGACTTGAACCAAAAACAGTGCCTCATATACCGAACATGAATTGGAATATAATATCATGAATATCAAAATTGAGCTAAAAGTAATATTAGCTTAATTGTTGGACTTGAACTGGTCTTAAAATCAATAATTGTCGGACTTAAACTAATCTTAACCTCTCCCATATACAAGCCTAGAATAAGAGGTAATATATCTAAATCTTACTCAAACCGAAGAATTTAAATAGGATAAAATACAAAGGCCTATTGAGTTTACAAGGAGATAATAGTAACCTTGCCTAAGGTGGGATGGAAGGGCTCATATGTAACCCAAAAAAACCATTCTAAGACAAACTCTACCCTGAATTAGACTAGGGTGTCAAATCCCACAACAAGGTACTAAATAAGATTCATTGCATCCTAAGATAGTATTTCACCTAAGAAATGAGTAGTTAAGTCAACTACACCTAATTATGGTCTCTTATTTGACTAGATAATTCAAAACACACTAAAATACCTCCAAGTCCAAATTTCCAACACAAAATTAGTATATTATTAGATTGATATAATAATTAAGCCCAATATAAGAGAAAGGTGAGCCTAGCCTACCCAAAAGTTAAAGAAAGCCTGATAAGGTCTGCTAAAATGGAAATTTCCCCTTTGAAAAGCCTCTACATAATGCCACACTATCAAAATTGAAGTCTACAAATTAATAAGAGAAAAATGATACATATATTGTATTTTTATACTTTGGGTATGAAATCAAGTCAAAATCCCATCTGGAGTCCTCTTGCAGAATTGTACTTTTGAAATTATCAATATGCCTCTCTATGCTCAAGTATCATTTACCCTCAAGAATAGATAAATTTTGAGCTCAAATGATAATAAAATCAATCCAGCTAGAATCTAGGGATTTATAACTAAATTATAGAATTAATCTGAGAATTAGAAGGAAACTTACAAGGATTACAATGAGCAAATGATTATCCTGAGCTTACAAACTCCCCACAATCATCCAAGAACCACTCTCCCAATTTCCACACTCTCTAGGGCTTTAAATGTTCTTGAGACTTGTGAAAAATGGAAGAAAATCAGGTAAAGGCTGAATTTAAGGCCCTTCCAGGTGCTTCTTAAGTGACCACTTAACCCCTTAATCAGTCACCGCTTAAGCGGTACCAGGCATAAGTTGGCCCTCTTCAAAGGTGGACAAGTTGTCGCTTAAGTGACATTCTCTTTAGTGGGAAGGCTTCTTCTTAAGCGACCTGGATAGACCATCCTTGTATTCTAAAGTGATCAGTTAGACACTAAAGTGGCCTCCACTAGGGAAATTAAAGGTCTACTTTAGTAGATGCACCAGATAAAATCTAACACTAGTTGAAACATAGATTTTCCATATTTCCACCGACCCCTAGAGATTCATTCAGAATCTCATAAATATAAACAAACTATGTTACCATACCAAATTCAACATTTAGGACTCAATGGTGCCATCAAAATGTAAGACCCTGCAAAATTCTCTCGTAGTCTGAGCCTTAGAGCGTGTTCAGTGAAGTGTAAATCTGGCCCTAAAAGGTTGAGAAGTGTCTTCCCAAGTGAGAAATATTTTGAGTAGAATTTCCCTTATATCAACTTTTTGTCATGTATATCATTGAATAAATTTTTCATCGATACCAATTTCGTCAAAATTCGGCATCGAATGAGGAAGTTATGGTCGTTTTACTGAAAGCAATCAGAATCGCCCAGGTGCGACAACCGGGTTGACGGACCGTCGAGCTTGTGATGGACCGTCTCCCATCCCGTCATAACCAAGGTAGTGACACCCAAGTACGACGGCCAATATGATAGACCATCAAGGCTGCGACGAACCATCGCTGAGATTGTCGCATCGAGGTAATGTGTTCTTTTTCTGACTGATGTGCGACGGATGATCTGATGGACCGTCAGAACTAGCGATGGATCGTCACTTCGACTGTCACCTCGAGGCATTGTATTCCTTTCCTTTCCAACATGCGATGGGTAATCCGACGGACCGTCAGACCTAGCGATGGACCGTTACTTCGACCGTCGCAGTCCTCGATCGGTAATTTTAAGTTGATTTTTTTAAAGGAATTTTTGGTCTTTTTCCACTCTTTTTAGCCCCTATTTATACCCGATCAAGTCTCACTACCTCATTTTCTCCTCTTCAACATCAAAAGCTAGGGTTTCTACAAAATCAAAATCCTTCTTTCTTCTTCAAGTAAAATCAAGAGAAATCAAGAAATCAAGAATCTCTCCAAGAGCCTTCAAGAAAGAGTTTCCTAAGGTATGAAGATGTTGATTCTTGGGTCCCTTTCATCCAATAAGCTCAAGAACCCTTCTCG
This sequence comes from Capsicum pubescens, assembly GCA_030864215.1. Taxonomy (NCBI): domain Eukaryota; kingdom Viridiplantae; phylum Streptophyta; class Magnoliopsida; order Solanales; family Solanaceae; genus Capsicum; species Capsicum pubescens. The sequence goes on from CM061548.1 coordinate 290,515,409, forward strand.
AAATTTCAAAGATCTTATGTTTATGGGTTTTCATGATTCATGTGAATTTAAATTAATGTTCATGCTATTATTGAGTTTTGATTCATGTTTGTTTACAAGGTTTTCAAGCTTTGACCCTAGTATGTGATATTCATGTGATGTTCAGGATAAATCCTCTTCAAGTTGATTGTTAAGTGATGTGTTCATGTCAATTAGGTGTAGAAATTATTGAATAACCAAAGCATACTCCCCATATATTTGATAAAATGCTTATGTGAAGGAATTAAATTAGAGCCATTATAGCATGTTGACTAGAAATCCCCAATTGAGTGCAAGCCCATGCATGCCAAGTGTTTGTTGAAAAGCCTTAGAGAATAAATTGTGATATGTTAACATAAAATTCCCCAATTATGTGTTCTTTAATGCATGTTAAGTGTTTGATACAAGACCTTGTTGAATGGAGTATGAGCCAATAGTATGTCTCTCTATACTATCACATGTTTATGATTTCCAATTGCTTGAAGAGATGCTTTAGTGAGTGCGATGATGAATGAATGTCCATGGTCTTGATTATTCAAGAATTGTTATGTTTTACTTTTATGTTATCGAGTCCTTGGGGTATTTATACCCGACAATTTAGCTGCAGTCTAGAGCCAGTGTTAGTTTTCACGATAATCTCAGTCAAGCCATGATTCTCAGAACATAGTGAGTTATAGAACTCTTTACTCTCAGATAGTTACAGAACGTACAAAATCTCATTATTCTCAGTAATCTTAGTTTTGCTAATATTCTAGCCTCAGTTCAGTACTCAGCTCAGATCTAGTAGTAATCAAGTGTTCAGTTCAGTCCTCAGTAGTGTTCTAGGAATCTATCCCGACCTCAATTTTATTTAGTCAGATGATGAGATTCAGTAATATTTTGTCAGATATGGAACCAAGTGAATTCATCATAACTAAGTCGGATCAGTCGAGAAACATGAGCAGTATCAGATTCGGCTCAGTTTAAGTTCAGTTGAGAGTCTTTCAGTTGGGAGTAGGAGCTAGCACCGAGCGATTGTAGTGATGGAAACTCCCCGTTAGAGAGGCAGAGTCATTAGGATCAATACCTAAACTCCAAAACTGCGTAGCCAGCGTAAGATGTAGGAGTCACCCATTAGAAAAAGGCTTGTCACCCGTTAAAAAAAGGCTTGACTATTATACTGCCTTAGGCTTGACTTACTGTGAGGGTCACCCGTTAGAGAGGCTTGACTAGAGAGGTCTTTACCTGTGGCATAGTATTGACACCATTCAAGCTGGGGTTATAGGTTGGACCCCACCAGTGCAGATTCGGGGCATGTCGGTTAAGTGAGCACTCTCATAGTTATAGTTTCAGTATCAGTCTTCAGAGTAGAACTCAGAAATTAGGACTGTCAGATACAGTCATCTATCTCAATAAGAAACTCAGATAGTTCCATTGATTCATGGACCACCCGCTAGATAGGAATGGTCCCATATAAAGTTATTCAGTATCAGTATTATCAGATCCAGAGATCACCCGTTAGATAGGCTTGATCTCAGTCTCAGATTCAGTTGAGTAATCTCATTATCAGATTCGGAGATCACCCGTTAGATAGTCTTGATCTTAGTCTCAGATTTAGTTGAGTAATCTTATTATCAGATCCAGAGATCACCCGTTAGATAGGCTTAATCTCAGTCTCAGATTTGGTTAAGTATTCTTATTATCAGATCCAGAGATTACCCATTAGATAGGCTTATCTTATTCTCAGATTCAGTTGATTATTCTCATTATTAGATTCAGAGATCTTCCACTAGATAGATTTGATCTCAGATATAATCTCTTCTTATCAGTGATAGTAGATTCAGGGATCATCTGTTAGAGAGGTTTGATCTCCAATTCAATCAGTTGAGAGTAGCAAACTCAGAGTGCAGTTATTGATATGAGTAGATTCATTTAATCAGTTTCAGTATCATCAGTTTTCGAGATCACTCGCTAGATAAGACTGATCTCAACTTTAGTACTCAGTTATCAATATCAGAAGATTCAGTTTTTCAGTATCTCAGTATTAATAGTGAGTTCAGATGTTAGTAAAGCAGTACCCGAGTTACACTATTTTGAGTCACGATGATTTTAGTTATGATTTGTGCATTCATGCATGTTTTCTCATTCAGTACTCTCATGGTTATTTAGTTAAGTAATTATTCATGCATAAGCCCTTGCATTTAGCCTTACCTCATCTTCATACTCGGTACATTTCCGTACTGATGCATTTGTGCTATGGTGTTTTATTTGACACCGTAGGTTCAGAGGTACGAGATCCAGAGTACCCCTAGAAGCTCAGTCCCTGACAGACGTAGTAGACGTAATAGTGAGTCCTCTTCATTCGAGGATGGTCCTTATTTTTTTACTATCGCATCCGACTTAGTTTATTTTTTAGTAGATGGGGTTAGTTGGGGGCATTTCCCATCAACTCCACAGTTCATACAGTTTAAAGTCTTTTCGAACAGATGTATCAGTATTCAGTTTTCAGTTTTCAGTTTTGAGTATTTTTAGATGTTTTGAACCTTATGGCCAGTTTCTGCATTTATTATCTATATTATGCAGTGCTCAGGCATAGATATCAGTAGAGGGTTAGCTTGTAGTTCTTCAGGATCATGAGAACCGTGTGACGTTCCGGTTCCAGAAAATTGGATCGTTACACAAAATTTCTATTTAGATTTGTTTCGATGAAATGTAGGCCCCACACCCAAGGGCCACTTTTACTCAATTATAGTCAATAGCCCAAAATGAGTCAAAAAGTCTTGGGACCTAAATCCAAGGTCCCCCTAGCCTAAAATCAATGTTTCAAAGCTAATGGGCTTGTCATAATTGGCATACAATGTCATTAAGATAAACTTTATACCCTAGAGTCAATCCTTACTAATGAAGATTTCAAAATAGGGAATTAACTCTAAAAACCCAACGAACTGCTCATTAATTGAACTATCATCTCCAACAAGTAATAAATTACTTGGGCAACTATAGAAAAGCACTAAATGGTGAAAAGGTGTGGAAATGTAGAAAATAACCTAGAGAGTCATTATATGACCCTTTCTAATTTAGGTCAAGTTTCTCGGGGTTATTCTAGAGGATTTTGGGATGTGGTGAGCATTTAGTTTATTCAAGGTATTTTTCTCATTTGAGTTTGATCCAATAAGCTCCTATTCATGTCAATTTTTTTACTTGTGGTGATCTTGAGTACTATAAGAAGGACTGCTCAAAGATGAGACATAGATAAACAAAGTTGGGTTTTTAGCTTCCAAACATGATTGCATCACCACTAGTTAGGGATCATCATGGACCTCAGGTAGGTAGAGGTGCTTCACCAGCTGGTAGAGAGGTGGTAGAAGGTTTATGATGAAGCAAATATGTATAGAATTTTTGTGCTCATACACTTTAAAATTCTTGTATAGTTTATGATATCGTCCCACAAAGATTGAAAAATTTAAGCTATAGACTTATGTATTTTGGCTACTATTTGAGAGTCACATTGATGAAAGGAGAGTAATTTCCTAAGCTAGTAAAAAGATTAAAATTAACAACTTTCTAAAAATTATCTTGAAGAAAAATTTGGGAGTCATTGAATCTTGGTATATTTACTATAATAAAAGTCTATTTTTAGTAAATTTCACAAAATTATAGGCATAACTTTCTTGATTTGATTTGTGTGACACATTATGAGTAATAAAGACTTCTCATGATTAATTCTTAAACTAATAACTTATTTGAAATAATCCCTCTACAAGAATTAAGATTAAAAGAAATAAGATAAAGATCCCTCAAATTAATAAATTTATTTTAGAAAGTTCCTTTGTGAGAATTAGGACTAAAAGAAATAAGATAAAGATTTAAATCTAAGAACTGACTTAAAATGATCCCTCTACATGAATTAGGATTAAAAGAAGTAAACTCGAACATTTGAAAAAATGAATGACTAAAACTTGTCATTATTATATTTATATGATTATTATAGTATATTAGTTTTCTCCTTGTTAGAAGTATTACTTAATACAACTATAACTATAAATAAAATATATTTAGAAATGATAATATTTAGTGGAAGTATTTCAAAATAAAATATATAGATTTTAAGTAAAATCAATATAAGGAAGAACTAAAATAAGATTAAATATTATAATACTATACTAACTTTCTTCAACGATCCAACAAAAAGAGACTACTCCATCATATAATTAGAAAAGTACAAATTTAAGAGACTAGAAATATTGAAAAGACTTGAAGAAATATTTTTGTACCACAATTGATAGAAAGAGACCAAGGAGCAACACTTTGTCTTACAAATGATTGGATGCTTTGTAATCAATGTGATGCCTTTATTTATAGGAAAATGTAATGCCACCCTTACAAATGCATTTTCTGGAGTGATGTCCATATCTGCAAACTTCATAACTTTTTTCTAGATGTCAACACTTGATAGTTGAGTATAAATCGATAGTCATGTCTATGAGCTTTGCAACTTCTTCTAACACCAGCACTTGACAGTGGTGAGTACGAAGTGATGGTTATGTCTAAGCTTTGCAACTTCTTTCTTGATTCCAATACCTGGTGGTGATAATGAAAATGGTGATCATATCCATCGATTTTTACAGCTTCGTCCAATGTAGCTTTCATATATAAAAGTTCTATGGTTGTGGGTATGGATTTGTGATTTTATCCATGAATTTTTCTTTTATTATATTGACAATTTCTTTCTTTTCTAGTCTTCCTTTGTATTCTTCTTCCTGTTAAATTTGTCAAAAAACATAAGAATAGGATAAAATTATTCATTTTTTATTTGATTCTTTTTTCATATACTAAATTATGCAAATAATTTATATTCATAAGGTTACACAAGAGGTGACAGGACTCAGTGTCTTTCCTTTCCAGGTAGACCCAAGTCAAAGTCTTCTAACTCAATTATCAACACATCATCCTAGTATGCCATCAACCTACCTCAGTATGTTTCTCTTGGTTCTAATTTCTTCCATATGTCTACTTATTTTGTATAAAATCTTGATATGATGTGTAAGTCTCTTGATGTGTTTATTTATGTTTCTACCCTGATATGTGATTGTTTAGTGGTGGATCAGATGTACCGATCTTGTGTTGTGACTCTTTTAGGATATGATACTTGGACAGATTTGATTATTTTGGATGTGGTCAGATTTTATGTGATTATAGGCATGGACTGACTATCCCCATATCATATTGTCTTAGATTGTTATTCTGAGATAGTTATTTTGGTTATTCCAATTGTACTAAGGTTAGATTAGAAGGGTACCTAGGGTCACATACTTAGACTTTCACTATGTACACCGTACTACACTTGAAAACTTTCTCATAAATTTTTCACGATCTTGTAAGCTCAAGTAAGCCTTTCAAAACTAGATCGCTAAGAGCGTGCTAATTTGAAGAAAGACACGAGAATTTTTAAAGGAAGGTTTTATATTACTCAAGACTTGGATGATTTTGTTTGATGCCTTTATAAATGGATGCTCCTCTATGTATACTACTTACCTAGGGGTTGATGTGCAAATGATAATTATCACACAAGTTCCTATATATTTACAAAATAGTTCTCTCGCTAGAGTCTTCTACAATGCTAGAAGAATCCAAGGACTTCCTATGCAAATCCAAGGAATTCTAGGATTTTCCATGAGAAATCTCTCTATTTTTCTAGAGTATTCTACTAAGGACTAGCTTTCTTTCCATGTAAGCCTTCCATATAAGCATTTTTTGCCATATGGTACCTATGTGGCATGATGATGTGGTAGGTCATCACACTCTCCCCAACTGATGTTGCGATGACCTTGGTGCATCATTGCAGCATAAATTCCCAAACTTTAACTTTGAGCTGTCATAAGTTTTCTTATCATTCTCATGTGGATTCTTTTGGCAATAGCCCTTTTTGGTAAATATTAACTTCTCCTCTTTAAGACCTTTAAAAAGCTATATGGGTGATAATTGCACTTGTCCTTCAATTTTTGGCACTTTAAACATGGGTACCCTACAAGATCCTTCTCACTTTATTACCAAGAGCCATTGGAGGTATGGATCAATGATAGTATGATAGTTTTGAAAAAAATATTATCCAAGAATTATGTCAAATATATCTATTAGAGAAGGAGTGAAGGTTATTTTATCTTGCCACTTGCCCAACGTGATGCTTACTCATTTAGAAACTCTATACATAGGAGTTAGTGGTGCATTGACTATCTTGAGGAGGCTATTTCTTGGACTAAAACTCAACCCCAACTTTGTTATTGCTGCCTGGGTCATGACATTGGCTTCTATACCTAAATTAACCATAGACCACATAGGCCAATCATTGATGGTGATGTCCATACATTGGGTGTTATAGTCTATCGGCCTCTCCGACTACTTTGTGATAGCACCACATGGCCCAATCATTCCAAATTGTGTTATGCCCAAACCTTGTCCTTAGTCATATTCATCTTTCTCAAATTGTTAACATAATGTGGCACCCAGAGTCTTTATTTTGGGGTACCTTTCATAGATGTATGGCCCACTGCATATATAGCAGCCATCTTTCTTTATTATTTATTCCTTTCTCATAGTCTAGTTTTGCTATCCAACTTTTTTCCACCAAACCTGTTGGTGTTATTGTGCCCAAGCGCACACGCAAGTATACGTGGTCTCACCAAGTAATACAGTGGCCTTATATAAATCCAAATATCGATCCCTCAGAGACTTGTGTTAAACAACTATCAAATTCTAGTTCACAGCTGAGATTTTAATCAGTGCAATCGTAACCCAAAGAGTTTTAGAGTTTTAAACTAAAAGTAAAGTAACTAATGTGAAAAAGTAATGACTTTGGACAATAAATGGATAGAGACCCAGGGTTAAGGCTTACGAACAATCATACTACACCATTGAACTTCATTAGTTAGATTACTTATCTTGGTTGATGATTCGTAGGGTTTATCGTATGATCATGGTCTCCCAACCTCAAACCTTCTACCTAACCGGACATTACAACTACATTGTTGAGCGGAGAAGTAATAATCCATTTAGATGCATTAACATCTCATCCTAAATGTGAACCAAGCAAGGCTTCTAGGTATATCCTAATCCTAGTTGCAAATTCTGATTCTTTATTTTATAAAAGAATAAGAACCTTACTCTATTCACCTCCACGTTCTATCTTCCTATTACCCCTTCTGAGTTTACAAGGTCGACAATATATGTATTCTAAGGGTCATGAATCCTTAAAACGGTGATAAAATGATAAAAAAACAATTAATTATGATAATCAACTCAAACAAACTCAATTCAAAGCAAAAGTAAACATGTTCTTGGCCTTAACCCCGGAAATGGGGCTTTTAGCCACTCATGGACATAGTCATAATCAAGATGAATAAAAACATGATAAAATCCATTAAAGAGCTAAAGTAAAAGAATAAAACCCCTAATTAAAGTGTTTTTCATCCCCTCTCCAAGTTTCAAAGCCATCTAAGGAGCTTCTAATTTATTTAACGTGTTTCTTTTATGCTGGGACTCAACTTTCCGTAGTTTGCACCTTACCACGACGCGGAGCTAGTTTTCCACATCTAGCTCTGCAACGCAGTCTTATCGCAACTAGTTACTAGATTATGCCACTCTAGACCTAACCTTCAATGCAACGTGAGGCTAGTTTTCCGCGTCTAGCTCTGCGATGCGGTCTTGACATTCAAGGTATCCTATTCACATCAGTTATGTCTTGTACTTTCGTTGCTCCAATCCAAGACTTTTTATGTTATTTCAACTTCATTTGAAGCTTATATATCCTTCATATATCATCATAATAAACTCACCAAGAATCTTGTAGGATTAAACACAACAAGTTAGAGCTCAATACAACACAACATCCAAGACGACGAACTAGAAACTTAAGCTAAGAATACTAGTTTTGCCCCTTTTGATATTTCACTTAGTTTTGACTCTTGGCTTGTTTCAACTACACTTTAAACATTATAAAAAAGTTTTTACACACATAATTACACAATAATTCCATTAGTAACTCATTATACACATTAGAATCCTCAAAACAAGGCTAAATAAGCTAGGATAACAATACTAAGGCGCATAAATCCACCTCAGATCAGGTGTCGTGATTCATGGGGTGTGGTTTTTACTAATTTTTTGCCATGATATCGACCACTTTTTTCATGACTACTATTTTTTTCCTTTATTTTTCTTTTGTCATGTTTTCTATTTCTAAATTCTATCAACGCTTCAACTTGTATGATGTTTTATTAATAGCACTAACCTATCGGCTTTCCAACCTTGTCTTGCCCTAATTTTAAAGCCTATACATGAAGTGGAATAATAATTTAGGAAGAATATTGTACAAGAACTATGTCCAAGATATTTAATTGAGTGATAGTTAAGTTGGTTTTACCTTGCCACGTACCTAATATGATGCTTAATCCTTTAGCAACTCTACATAGGGGAGTTAGTAGCGCATTGATTAACTTGAGGTGATTATTTCTTGGACTGAAACTTAACCCTAACTTTGTTGTTTTTACCTTGGTGATGATGTTATCTTCTACACCTAAGTCAACCATATCCCGAGCAAGACGACCAACTATAGTGATGTCCATACATTGGGCATTGTATTCTTCCAGCCTCTTCGACTACTATGCATAGCCCAATCATGCCAAATTATATTATGCACGAACTTGTCCTTGGTATTGTGCATATTTCTCCTTTTATTCACATAAAATGGTGCCAAGAATGTTTATTTTGAGGCACCTTGCATAATCGTATGACTCACTGCATATGTAGCAACCATCTCTTTTCATTGTCCAGTCTTGCTCTAGGGTTAGTATTAGTATCTAGACATCCCTCCATCAGACTTGTTGGGTTCGTGATTCATGAGGTTTAGTTGTTCCTTCTTGATTTTTCCATGATCCCCCCACCTTTGTAATGACTACTCTTTGTTTCCTTTTTTTACTTTTGTCATTCCTAAAGTTCTTCAAAGCTTCATCCTATATGATGGATTCATCAATAGTACTAACGCATCAACATCCTTCTTGGACTGATTTTGTAGCCCATCCATGAAGTGGAACAACATGTCTTAATTTGTGAGGTTGGAATCTGAAGCATGAGAGCGGTGAACTTTTTTCATATATGCTCGTATGTTTCTTGTCTCTTTCAACTCATGGAACCTACATATTGCCTCATAGAGGATAGTGTTAGGAAATAAAGCTTTGCTGAACTCTGCTCAAAATTTCCTTCAACATCCAACCTCAATCTCTCCCTCTATTGCCTTCACCTTGGCCTTCATGGTCTCAATAATGCTTAATTTTTCCATAAGATGACTCTTCAAGGAAGTGTGATTTCCCTTATCTATGTTTTTGCATGCTTATGCCCCTCTAACTCTTTCCAAATATTGTAATTCTCCTCAAGGGTGAAGTCTTCAAGATCCTTGAACGTCCTAAACTTTTTTAAAATATTTTCCAAAAATCTCCATAGCTTGTCTCATCGTGTCAACCTTTGAAATCCACTCTATTATAAATGTTACATCTGAAGATATCTCTCATATTTGTCATTGCTTGCCTCAGTGGTCGAAGGTGAGTAGGATGACAACTTTTCGCTTGGTGTAGGGTCAGGAAACAATTCTTTATAGTGTTTTAATTCTTTATCCCCTTTCAAAACTTCTCCATATCATCTTGTTAGACATTGGTGGTGTTAGATATGTTAATGTCTTCCTCGTTTCTAGTTCTCGTAGTATTAAACTTTGCTCTAATACGACGTTGTCACGGACTTAGACTTCCATTAAGTATATAGTGCGGCACTTGATAAATTACTCACTAATATTTCATGATCTTGCAATCTCAAGTAAGACATTTTAAAACTATATTGCAAAGAGAATTCTAATTTAAAGAAAGACATAAGAGAATTACTAAAGAAAGCTTTTATATTGCTCAAGAGTTGGAAGATTTTTGCTTGATACTTTTACAAATGGATGCCCCTCTATTTATCCTACTTACCAAGGGGTTGATGTGTAAATAATAATAATCACACAAGTTCCTACATATTTACTAAATAGTCATCTCTCTAGAGTGTTCTACAATGCTACAAGATTCCAAAGATTTTCCATGCAGATCCAAGGAATTCTAGGATTTTCCATGGGAAATCCCTTACTTTTTTGGAGTATTCCACTAAGGACAAGCTTTCTTTTCATGTAATAATTCCACATAAGCATTTTTGTGTCATGTGGAACCTACGTGGCATGATGATGTAGTGGGTCATAACACTAAGGTTCATATCCTAAGAGGGTGATTTCATTTCTTTGGGTGAAATATTTGGTTGAGAAATAGTGGCTTTCTTAATTAGTTTTTTCATGATTCTAGAATAAACACGCCTTAGAGAATTTCAAGACATATTTCTAATGGGTTTAACAAGTGTTACTCTATATAGAACATTAATTTTAGAGTCGGTCACTAAGTCCATTTCAATTCCTCCTTATATGACAGCTCCTATGGAGATGAAGAATCATTTGTAGGATTGCTTCATTAAGGAATTTATTAGACCTAATGTTTTTATGGGGTGCTTCTGTGTTGTTTTAAATAAGAAATATAGTTCTATGAGGATGTGTATTGATTATAGATAGTTGAATAAGGTGACCATCAAGAATAATTATCCTTTTTCATGCATTGATGATTTGTATGACTAGCTTTAGAGTGATTTGGTGTTTTCAAAAATTGAATTGATGTTAGTTTACCATTAATTGAGAATTAGGGCTTTGGATATCCACAAGACAACTTTCAGGACTTGGTATGATCATTATGAGTTTTGACTATGTCATTTGTGTTGGCTAATACCCCTGTGGCATTATTGCAGTTGATGAATGAAGTGTTTCAGCCTTATCTTGATTCATTCGTTATTGTGTTCATTGATGATATGTTTGTTTTAAGAGCAAAGAGGAGAATATTTGACATTTAAGGATTGTGTTTCATAGGTTGAGGGATGATAAATTGTATTTTGAATTCTTAAAGTACGATTTTTACTAGGTCTATGGCATTCTTAGAATATGTAGTGTTCAGGGAGGGTATTATGGTTGACCTAGGCAAGGTAGTGGAATTTTACAAGACCCGAACAAGGTCCTTGTCATAATGGGCATCTCAAGTCCAACCAGGACCGGAGACCACCCCCGACACCCATTTCAACCAACCAACATATACCCTAAGTTAGGTGAATTCCAAACATATAACAAGATAATGTATTTAACAATGTAATGACTTTGGGATAAATCTATATCCGAGACCAACCCAAACAAATCAATCCATCTAATAACCAACCAAACCAAAAATTGAAACCCAATGTGTATATATATAAATATATCATACTCATTCCATACCCAAGTCCACAGTTGTCCATATAAAGCCTCTAAACCAAAACAAAGAGTATCTAGTCGGGACATGCCCCCAACCACAGCTAAAAACCAAAGTCTATGAAAAGTCAAAAGTATGAAAGGTAATCCATGAAATGAAATATATGCCTTCCAAACTATGGAATCTCACCACTTTAATCCAACACCGACTGTTCCCGAATCCGATTAATGAGCAGGAGGAGTAGTATGATCGGTTCCTTCATTGCGTTAGGATACATCCACCTGAAGATGGGTTAGCGGGTGAAAGCTAGCAAGTACTTAGGATAAGGATAAAATTATTCCAACCTTTAAAACCAAGTAAACCAAAGCATATGCATTCATAACCATACATACATATATATAACCATATCAAGAAAGGGAATCGGGTTTAGCATGCCTTTAAAACCATTATCTTCGGTATGTGTAGATTAACCATCATAATTCACCCATAGGCTATATGGGTCCAGTGTCACCCCCTAGATGAGCCCCAATACGTGTAGCCATACAAACCAGAGATACCATAGGAGTAGTGAAACTCGTGTATCCTTCGCTCTCAATGATACATCTATACAAATGTTAGGGGATTCTCGTGTACCCATAAAGGATAGGGTCACCATGCCCAATCCTCATGTCGACAAAAATGAGTTCAAATGTCCATTATTTAGACTCACAACTTTACGGTTAGCTATCACACCCTGCCATTATTGCCCAATTAAACCCGTTACTACACAATCAAACCACCATTCCATTTAGTATTAACTAAGGCTATTATTAGTGGTATCGTCATACCGACTATAGCTTGTAAGAAATGTCTTTAGCCAACCTTAGGGTATGCCCATGTACCCCATAAGTTACATCATTTAGTTTACTTGGGGATTCTCATGTACCCCGTAAGTACATCATTATTAGGCTTACTTGGGGGATTTCTATGTACCCCACAAGTATTTCATTATTAAGCTTTGCTTGGGGGATTCCCATGTACCCAACAAGATGTTCATCATTCAAGCCAATTTTATTATTTCATTCACTTGGCAGATTCCCATGTACCCCGCAAGGTTTGCATTCTATCCACCAAGGCCTTACCATTTAACCATTCCAAACCATGCATATTGTTCAAAACTATTTTAACCATTCAAACTATTTTAGCCATTCAAAATCATTCAAACTAATACAAAACCATTTAAACCCATACAAGAACCATCCAAACCAATTTAGGATTCCATTACCAAACCATACCATGCAATAGCTTCAATGAAAGTTCAATAATAGAGTAAAACATTTTCATAGGCATTTTATCAAACATGTTGAGGGCATACCTTTACTAAGACCAAAACCAAAGCATAAACCATCAAATTTAGGATTACCCATGACCCATTTGTTAACCCATAACTAACAAGCACCCACATATGCAAACCACCACCAAAAACATAGTTTAAACCAAGAGTAAACAATGCCAATCAATATGCATCAATACCCTCAACATTGGTTTTCAAAACCACCATTCATGATCCACAATCAATGTTTAAAACACATTAAAACATGACTTTAGTTATAACTAACAATGAGAGAGGAGTAACTTGCCTTACCAAGATGATTCATGGAAAGAACTTGATCCCTTTAGCCTCCAGATGAACACCTCTTCAAACCCTAGCTTCCAATCTTCAAGAGAGAGTTAGAGAGTGTTTTTGGAATGTTTTGATACTCCAATGCGGGTTATGATAGGACACAACATGATATATAACGTGGGGACATAAAGTTTTGTGGATGGGAAATATCTAGAATGCCCTCAGCTTAAAAGTTGAAAACCAACTCCCATGAGGGTATGACTCACCCATATAAACCGTACCCTAAGGTACAAGTGCTACCCTAACTTGTATCGTAGACCTCACCATGATCCTCCAAACTTAACATCATATGAAAACACAAGCCAAACTCGTACTCAAGGGTACGAATGGTACCCCTAAACCATATCTTGGACAGAATCGATTCCACTAGACTAACATTAGGTCATCATCCAATTTGCAAGATATTACTCTTACCCTATTATATGACTCGTATGATTCCTACTCGTATCTTGTGCAGAACCTAACTGAAACTTACTGACCAATATACGAGAAGGGGTACCCCAAAACGTATCCTCAGGCATGACTAGTACCCATAAGTCATACCTTGCCCAGAGTCTCAAACTTAGGAAATCTTTCTAAGGGTCCAATTTTAGGGTGTTTTAGAATTTTAGGACTAGTATAGGTCTACTTCACCTGCCAAGATTTAGAGTTTTATTGGTTTGGATGGCTATAATAGATGGTTGGTGTAGGCCTTTCCACTATTGCAGCTCTGTTGATAAGATTGACTCAGAAAAATGTTTATTTTTAGTCATTTGATGAGTGTGGGATGAGATTTCAAAAGATCAAGGATTTATTGATTTATAGTAAAAAATCATAAGTCTAGGTATTTCCATATCCCCAGCAAGCATAGCAGTCCTACATTCCTTGACCGCTAACTCAAAAACACCTGAAATAAATATACTCATCTACAACCATCTCCAGAGCATACTTAAAGAGTTGGATAAACTTTAGAGAATATTCCTTTACCGATATATTACCCTATTTCAAGTTGATTAACTCTTATACCTTAGATTTTCTCAACTCACGAGGAAAGAATCTATCCAGAAAAGCAGTCACAAACTCATCCAAATCAATTGGGCCTGCATCCACTCATCTACCTTCTTTTCACTACTTGAACCAAGTTTGAGCCACTCTTTTTAATTGGTATGCAACCAAGTCTACTCACTCAATAAGAGTAATGCCCATAATTCAAGTGATCTTCTAAACCACATAAATAATGTCTTCTGGATATTACCCTACCTTTAAACCGTGAAACTCTGGAGGATTCATTTGAGTGAAGTCCAAGATTCTCAAAGTAGATACATTCCTATTAGGATTAGCATATGCAACAACTTATTGATTAATCTGGTTGGTTTATAGCCTGATCAAGTACTTAGAAAACATGCCTAAACTTAGGGTGAGTAACTTGCTTATTCTGGGGATTTGCAGGAGCTGGTAGGGCTTGCTGGTTACCATTACCATTTCTTCCTCAATTAACTCTTTTGGGAGTTATGTAAATGCATAGAGCATGAGTTAGAAGGATATTAAAATAGAGTCATCTTCTATTATGCAATATGAATCATAAAAGAAATGAGACTTTCTTAAAATATTTTATAGCATCTCCCTTATAAGTGTGGCGTACTTCACACCCATGAACGAGACTCTACTTAACACTACTTTCAAAAACCCTGAGACACTTTAAACCGAATGCTATGATACCAAGTTTGTCATGATATGAGCCTACACCCTGGATGTAATATGGTGCTTAGAGCTACAAGACCCATTCTAACCCATGGCATGGCATGAAATTAATAATTCTAGAAGTAGCTACACAATTGATTAACTAATGTGGAAGTTAACTAATTTTAGATATCAAATGTTAATTGAGATCAAAATAATTCAGACTAAATCACCAAGGTAAATATTAAGTGTAACACAAACTATAAAAGCTTAAATCTCTATTGTCTATCTGAAAGCCTCTACTAACTAATGAGTTGCTGGGACAAACCCCCAACTAAATCTAAGTATCTAAAACTGAAATGAAATAGTAAAATAAATAATAATGAATTCTTATCTTTGAATGATGAGGACTCACCACTGTCTACTATTGAGAAGGTAGCGAATCGTACTAACTACGAGTCTGATGCTAAGCATTGGTACCTATATCATAAAATGATACAATGCAAAAAAGTGTGCATTCAGTAGTTTGAATGTACTGAGTATGTAAAATAAAATATATAACTATAAACAATTGAATATGTTAGAAACTGTTGATATACTAAACTAAAGTGCAATGTTGAATGCAAATTTGAACTGTAGTACAATGACCCTATTATAGATGCATATAAATTGGAATGAAAGATAAAGTTGAAAATCATAGTTTAAAAGTAAATAAAGTTGAAATGTGGGTTATATACAAATGTTAAGTCTGAATTTGTGGTTGTGGGAGAGCTTATTAATCGACACGCCTCATCTAAGCTAAGTTAGATCCAACCTATAACCCTATATGGAAGGGTGTTCTATACCTTACTAAGGGTAATGAACTTAACTGACGTGGATCTACTAATTGATGTCCATTAGACTAAGGTATTAGCCTCAACTAGCAAATGACCCTTAATAACCTACCTAGAAACATAGTTTTAGGACTTGTGAACTTTAATCAAAGTTATTAGCCTCTACTAACGGGTGAGCTTTTATACCTGCATCTACTCGATGATAAGTACTACTCCTAAACATTTATTATTGTTAACTCATGAAGTATTGAAGTTTAAGATCTAAAGTAGAATACATTTATCTGAAAATATTCGAAAGGTATGTACAATTTGAAAATATTGATTATGCTTACTAAAATTGAGGTTTTACAACTAGGTCAGAACCTTTGTAAACTGAAATTGTATTATAAGTCTGTAAACTGAAACTAATTAGGCTTATTCATGCTAAAAAAATCAACAATTATTAGGATTATTGTTCATAACATGCCAAACTGTCTGAAGGAAAACTAATTTCAATTAAAAATAATGTAAAGTCAAGTTTAGTATCAAATCATGGAAGTTCTACACCACGAAAGACTCCAAAGTCATAAAAATATCTAACTATCATCTAAAGATCATGAGAAAACTAAAGTTTTTGGAAATTGAGAGTTGATAATAACCCTAGAATCACATTGTCTAAAATTGATATTTATTATAAGCTTTCTGGGACACAATGTCTAAAGGAATCCCCTCTCTTAAATCCCACATACCTGAGATTTCCTTGCTAGAAAGCTTGGACTTTAGCTTGAGAGGAAGAACCCTAATTTTTGCTTTAAGAGAAAAAATTGCCTTTCTAATATTCTTCTAAGTGCTTAGGAGAGAATGAGGACAAATGATCGACTAATCCCTAATAATCAATCTCAAAATGGCCTTAAACGGCGTAGTATAAGGCATTAAGAAAGTAAAAAAATGGAAATACCCCAATTAAAATGTAATTGATTCTTCTATACTCAGTCGTCAAGGCCAATACAATGACTCGTTGTGTCTGACAATTAGTTTTTGTAGAAATTATGGTGACTGTGAAAATTTTTGGGCCTGGGAACTACTAAGATACCATAATGCATTGCTACTGGTGACAAGTCGTGGTATGGACTCATTGCTTCTGTACCTAAATGTTAACCCCGATGTCCTCATCAGAACAATTGACCTAAAGAGTCATATAAGGTGATAATGACTCATCCTATCAAAGTCGTTGTCATTGGACAAAAAAATCAACCTTCTGGACTTTGGGTACTACAATCGGTATAAGCGAGCCTGACAACTCATCAAACCTGACCATGATTCTTGGTCAAGGTCATCCTGAGGTAAATTTTTATTCTTTTTTTCTGGTTTCTATGCTAAGTCAAAAATAAAGCCTTATGAACTTTTGGGGTGTTACGAGGACTCTGACCACTATAGTGGTGTTGCTGCAGTGGTTCTTAACTCAGAGCTTACAAAATTAAACTCTATTTCAGAATACATATTTTATACTTAAGATATCGTGGAGAAATTCCAATACAATAACTAGTAAAACCACATGCTACTAACTCACTCTTAGTCTCAAATTTTCTATAGAGGTCTAGATCACTAGGTCACCCCTACTGGAACACGACACCAAAAAATATAGCATTGAGAATCTTCATTTACCTGGAATAAATAGCATATCAATTTTCAATTTTAAACCACCTCACCTTGAGATTTTACTAGCTTAATTCACTAGGAGAACTCTGACCGGATACTTAGGCCCTAACACCCTATAACGTCTAGGAGGGTCGTTACAATATAACAGCATACACTAGATATATAATGAGATACGTCGAGAAATATACATTTGTTTCCACCATCAAATCACAACCATAATATTACCATAATCACCTCACAAACCACCATACATTTCATCCAATCCATTATTACAATGCAAAAAAAAATCATACGAAAACAGAAGAAGAAAAAGTTTTGCCAAATCTAAATCTATCTAAATCTCTAACATCAGAGTTGTTTCCCCATGGAGATTTTGATGGGCAATAGGAGAGATGCAGTAGTAAAAATATTTTGCAGGAGAAAAACAAGTATGAAAAAATAAGAAAGAAACATCATAGGAGGTAACTCTATTGATGATTAAAGAACTCTTTGGTGAAGCTTCCAGAGATGGCTAATGCATTGGTGGCTAGACTAATGGAGAATAAACTGAGAGGGTGTGATTGACTATTGGCTTTTGAATTATTTTACTATTTTAACTTAAAAGCAAGTGTTTATAAGCATTTTTGTACTTTATTCAAATATTACAAAAGTTCTTAAAAGTAATTTTGGCCTAAAAGCACCACATAAAATAAAAGGGTCAAAAATATTCTTCAATTATTGAAAATGAATTAAATATATCCTCTTTTTAATTTTGGGCTCAAAGATACCCTTATAGTTAGTGTATTGGCTCACTTTTACCCCTCAAAACTGATAAATGTCATATCACTTTAAAAATCACATAAACTAATTTTTAGGCTGACATGGAAATTTAAAATGGGAAGGAAGAGCTGACATGTAAGTTTCTTCTTTTGACCCATCCTCCACCTCTTTCTCTTCTCTCTGTAAAATTAAGCGTGGCAGCATTAAAGACTTTTCTTCATCTGAATTTACTCTGCTTTTATTTTCTCCTTCTTCTTTGCTTCTCGATATTTTTTTCCTAATTAGATTTTTGAACCGCCGGAGTGCTCACTAGTTGAACAAATAGGATTAGA
The DNA here is from genome assembly GCA_030864215.1 of Capsicum pubescens. Lineage (NCBI taxonomy): Eukaryota > Viridiplantae > Streptophyta > Magnoliopsida > Solanales > Solanaceae > Capsicum > Capsicum pubescens. Next base: position 290,533,647 of record CM061548.1, read on the forward strand.
AAAATATTAAAAAGGAAAAATAAAAATAAAAGATAAGACGTTAATAGTATTGAGGGAATAATTGCTAGTCAGAACCTCTCAAAGCTTTATTCATTTACGTTGTTAGGAGTTCTACTCTTCATAGGATATTTTTATCTTCTATTAATTTTCTCCAATTTCAAAAAAATAAAAATAAATAAGAAAATCCCAAGATGATTAGAAGGTAATTTGTACATTTCAAAATTCATCGGTTTAGATTTCGCCGGAGAATCAACGACTCCGGCGAATGTTTCAGTTTCATTACTGCAATTGAATGTGTGGTGTTTGATTATATTTATCTCCAAGATTTGCAAAAGGGTATTCAAAAAAAAAAGCAATTTAGCTTAGTTTTGCAATTTTTGTTTTTCATTTTGAGGTATGAAATTGGAAGAAAAAAATTACTCCCACCAGAGATTCATGGAAAAAAAGGTTTTGCTATCCATTTTTGAGGTATGACTAACGGAGAAGGATCTGTGACTTTAATTTAACGGGAAAAAAATTTCATATGCTTTAATTTACAGATCCATGACTTTCTTCATCATAATTTACACAGTGATTTTTTTTCATTTTGAATTTCACATCATCAAAAAAAAATTGGTTTTATGTGATTTTTAAAAAGACATGGCATATGTTAGTTTTGAGGGATAAAAGTGAGCTAATACACTAACGGTACAAGAAATCACACGGTATAGCCTCTAAAGTGGGTGGCTTTGTTTTTTGTCCCTCATAAAAAAAGTCTTTAAAACCTAACCTTCTTTTCTATGTACAGTACAAGTACATTTTTACCCTCTGTGCCTCAAATATTTTTACACTTTTCGTGTTCATTTCTCTCAACTGTTAATTTTATTTCTTCTTCTTTTTTTCAATTTTTATTTTTTCTATATTTTTTATTTTTTTCTTGTTTTAATTTATTTGTCTCAACCGTTATTTTCTTTTATTTTTAAATTTTTTCTTGTTCTCTTTTTTTTCTCAAATGTTTTTTTTCTTTTTAATTCATTTGTTAACCTTTGTTTTCTCTTATTTATTATTCTTATCATTTCCAATTTTGCTTCTTTTTTTTCATTCTTGTCAAACTTTATTTTTATTTTTTCTTCTCAGTTTGTTTTCTTAATCTTTATTTTTTTTATTCTTCTCTTTTATTGTTTTTTTTTCTTTTTTTCTTAACCTTTATTTTTTTATACTTTTTTCCTCAATCGTTATTTCTTCCTAACTTGTTGTTTGAAAGTCTTTGTTGTAAGTCTTGCCTCTAAGGCAAGAGTTATAGAACATTTTATAAAGACACAATATGGGAGTGTCAACTCTTGCTCATGGGACGTAACTTATTGTTTGAGAGTCATTTGGCTAAGTCTTGCCTCTAAGGTAAGAGTTATAAAATATCTCATAAGTCAAAACACAGTGTGATATTGTCAACTCTTTCCCATGAGACATAACTTATTGTTTGAAAGTCCTTCCGTAAAGTTTTGCCTCTAACGTAAGATTTAGAGAACATCTCATAAATCAAGACACAATATTTAGCGTCAACTCTTGCCCATGGAGCATAATTTTCTATTTGAAAGTCTTTGGTCTAAGTATTACCTCTGAGGTAAGAGTTATAGAGTATTTCATAAATCAAGACACAATGTGGTAGTGTCAACTCTTGCATGAGGCACAATTTGTTGTTTGAAAGTCATTGAGCTAAGTCTTGTCTCTAAGGTAAGAGTTATGTTCATAAATCAGGACACAATGTGGTAGTGTCAACTCTTGCCCATGGGTCATAACTTGCTATTTGAAAGCCCTTGGGATATGCCTTACCTCTACGAAAAGAGTTATAGAGCATCTCATAAGTAAAAACACAATGGGGTAATGTCAATCTTTCCTATTGTATGTAATTTGTTGTTTGAAAGACCTTGGGCTAAGTCTTGCCTCTAAGGAAAAAGTGATAGAACATCTCATAAATTAAGACATAATGTGGTAGTGTAAGTTTTTGCCGATGTGGCGTAACTTGTTGTTTAAAAGTCATTGGGCTAAGTATTGCCTTCAAGGCAAGAGTTATAGAACATTGCATAACTAAAATTACAATATCATTGAAATACCCCAGGTTTTGGCCTCTGAAAATTTCTTGATTTTTGCCATCACTGCCCAGGCAATGACTCACGTGATGAGTCATTATCACTCTTCATGAGTCGTGGTGTGACAGTCGTAGTTATAACAGTAAGGTTGCTTAATGTTTCTATCTTGATCATGACTAAGACCCTCATAAGTCGTAGGATAGGGTCATGAGTCATGGTGAGGGACTCGTGACCATAACAGTGTGGTGCCCAGAGTGTTCTGCCCAGGATACGAGTCAAGATACTGACTCATGACCAGTGACCACGAGTCGTTACCTAACTTGTAGTGAATGAGTGCTATATTTCCTACCTATTTCATTAAGGGCATTGTGGTTTTTTCCTCTTATCCCACTATTTTGCATGACTTAGAACTCTTTTAACCCTTTTAACATAACATCATCAATTCATAAACTACTCTCTTCTCTCAAGTTTCTAAGTCAAGAACAAGCTAGGGTTTCAAGAAATTGATTATCTAAGCTTCAATTGGTCATTTCTTTTCTAAAAATTTTGGTGTTTCAGACATTTATCTCTTTTCTAAATTATTTTTTTCCAAAGCATGTATTTAATTGTTATCCATGTAGTTTTAATTGTTAGATTTTGAATATAGGTTTAGGGGTTTAAAATGGTTATCATACGAATTAATTTTCCCATGGTTTTGAATTGATTATTAATGTGTTATCTTATGGTTTTGAACTAAATAAATTCATGGGTGAGGGAATTGGAATGGGAAACATGGTTTTCCCAAAAAATAATAATTTAATGGTTTGGAATTGGCTTTAGCCTTAACCTAATTTGGCTAATTGGTTTTCAAACATGGATACATGCATAATTGAACACATGTTTGAAATCTTACATTACATAAAAGGTTAATGAAACTTAAATGTCTTTTCTAAGGCCTCAGTGGCTATGGATTGGCTTTAAATTAGAAATTTTAGAATCAATTTGGCAATTAGTTTTGGAATGGCATAATGGAATTGGCTTGAAAGCTTAACTTTATTTTGTATGACACTACCAACGGTAAATACCTAAATAAAAGACTTTTTGGTTAAGGGATAGGAATGTGTAAATGGTTTTAATTGGGCTTAAAAAGGGTTGTGTATCTTATCATGGAAGGTGGAGGTATCGTAGAGACCGATACTGAAAACCACGTTTATCGGCGTGGGGGTCTTGGTGATCGTGTGCATAGTTCATACTGTATACATATATTTTTAGAATTTTTGGGGTCATGGATTCCCTATCCCTTCCTTGAATTTTTTTTATTCGTGTGGCTAACACCCGTTGGGACCCTTTTAGTAGGAGAGTTAAACCCAATAGCCCGTGGGTACCCTTAGGACGGTTAGAGTTACACAGTCTATGTTAATTATTTTAAAATTCATGTTTAAGCCTTATTTTCTATCTCGGCCTCTTTTATATTTATGTATGTATGAATGTGTCCATATAGTTTTTGAATGGTTTTGGACTGATTTGATTGTGGCGTTATTTTATCTCCTTCCTGAGTTACATGCTAGTGCTCAATCCCACTAACCGTCTCCGATCGTTTCATGATGTAGGGTCCTAGGGGTTCTTTGGTTACTTTATATAGATTTAGGTGGTTCTGGTTCTCCCGTTGGTCAGCTTTAAGTAGTGAGCCTCCATCTTCCAGAAAGTTAGACTTTTTACTGCTTTCTTTATATTTTTCATAAATCCCATCATTTTTTCATACTTTTGGATTTTCTTTTGGTCATAGTTTGGGGCATATCCTGATTCTAACTTAGTATTTTAGTTTAGAGTTTTTTATGGACAAAGTATGGATGGTGACTGTTATTGACTGTTAGCTCCTATTGAGTTGTTTATCTATCTTTCATATTATGTTTGGGTTGCTTCTGCTATTATATTTATTGTGCTCAGGTGACTAGGAAAAGGGGGGGTCTTCGGCCCTTGGTGGGCTTAAGATACCTATCGTGACTAGGCCTTGGGTTGGGTCATGACAATATTGGTATCGTAGCTAAGTTCAGGGTCATTAGGCATTCACAAATCCGTGTCGAGTAGATTCCCTTTTATGTATGTATAGCGTGCTACACTTATAAGAGGGAGGCTATTAGGCATTTAGGAATGTTTTCTTTTCTTGTGTTCTATTTTGGGATACAGAGTCTGGTGTATTGAAATTCCTCCAATATCTAATTTACTCACATTTTAAATCATTCCTCTCCCAAGATTTGATGCTCGTAGAAACTCTTAGAACCTTTGTCATGTCTGAGGATGATGTGAATGAAACTCGGCCTGCTTATAAAGTGCAGACCCAGTCTATGGTCCCCGCTCCTGATTGCATTGCCCCACGTAGAGTTCTACCTGTCCCCACATACCTGATCAGCCGCCTCGAGGTAATATTTCTAATGAGGAGTTCCACCAGTCGATTCATCTGCTTACTCAGTTGGTGGACTCTCAGTCCTATCAGTCAGACTGTGTTAGTTTTGTTGCTCCTTCTTCTGAGGCCACTCGAGTTGGAAAGTTTATGAGGTTGAATCCCCCGACCTTTACAGGCTCTAAGGTTGATAAGGATTCTCAAGGGTTTGTGGATGAAATAGAGAAGATACTCAAGGTGATGCATACCATTAATTCTGAGGGTGTGGAGTTTGCTACATACCACTTAAAGGATGTAGCTTATTAGATGTATAAGGGGTGGGAGCAGTTGAGAGGTGATGATGCAGAGCCAGCTTTATGGGATGAGTTTTGGGGTGCCTTTCTTGATCATTTCTTTCCTCAGAAGTGAAGAAAAGCTACGGTTGAGGAGTTTATGAATCTAGAGTAAGGGATAATGAGTGTGAAGAAGTATGCTTTGAAATTTTAGCAGTTGTATTATTATGCTCCAGAGATAGTGTCTTTTATAAGGGTGAAGATGAGGAAATTTTACTTTGGGTTGTCCCGTGACTTAGTATTTGAGTGTAAAGCTGCTATGTTGAACAATGACATAGATATCTCCAGGCTTGTGGTTTATATCCAGCAGGTAGAGGATGAAAAAAAGAGACAAGCAGAGATAGGGGAGAGGCGGAATAAGAAGTTTAGGTATTCAGAGTAGGGTGGAGGTTAGCTAGCTAGTGGGAGAGATGGTAGCCAATGGAGAAAGAAAAATACTTGGGGGAATTTTGGTTCATATTCTTTAGCGAGTACTCTTTATCCAAAGTTGTTCGGTGATCATCGTTTTTAGACTATTAGTGGTCCTAAGGCACAGGGTGCCCAATCTCAGGCTAATGGAGCTTAGTCGCCCCCATCATATCCTCCTTGTAGATTTTATGGTCAACTTCACTGGGGTTATTATGATGAGGAAAGGAACTTGTGCTTCAATTATGGTCAGTCTGGACATATACAAAGGAACTATCCTGCAACTAAGGTAGCCACTGGACTAATAAGGTTTCGATCGCCACTTTTTCGGCTTCGGCGTCAAAGGGTGCTACTTCTAGTACCAGAATTGGACAAAATCATCTCTATGCTTGTGCTACCCATCAGGAATTTGAGGTATCTCCTGATGTTATTACTAATATGTTACAACTTTTCTCTAGAGATGTGTATTGGTTTCTTGATCCGGAGTCTACCCTTTCTTATATGACCCCTAATATGGTTATACATTTTGATTTTGGTACCAAAAGTGTTTTCGACCCTTTTTCTGTGTCTACTCTAGTAGGTGATTCTATAGTTGCTAAAAGGATCTATAGGAGCTGCGGGAAAGGATTTTGTCTAAGACTCATGAGTCTAGGTATACAGTTCATTTGGGTTCGACAAAGATGTATTATGACTTAAAGAAAATCTATTGGTAGAGCAATATGAAGAAGGATGTGGTGAATTTTATGGCCAAGTGTATGTTCTGTCAGCAGGTGAAGGTTGAACACTTGAGTCCTGGTGGGATGTCTTAAGAGATAGATTTGCCTATGTAGAAGTGGGAAGTGATCAACATAGATTTTGTTATAGGTCTTTTCATGGTCTCACAAGTATGATTCGATTTGGGTCATTGTGGATAGAATGACTAAATCTAATCACTGCTTTTCTGTGAGGACAAACTACTTCAGAGAGGATTATGCTAAATTTTTCATTCAGGAGATTGTCAAGCTGCATGGAACACCGATTTCCATCATTTCAGATCGAGGTATGCAATTCTCTTCTTGTTTTTGGCATTCATTTCAGAAAGGTTTGGGAACCAAGGTGAACCTTGGCACCGCTTTCCATCCTCAATTAGATAGACAAGAGGAATGGACTATTTAAACTTTGGAGGATATGCTAAGGGTTTGTGTGATTGATTTTAGAGATAATTGGGTTGATCACTTACCTTTTATTGAGTTTGCGTATAATAATCGTTACCATTTGAGTATTCAGATGGCTTCTTTTGAGGCTTTATATGGTAGGAGGTATAGGTCACCTATTGAGTGGTTTGAGATTGGTGAGACTAGGTTGTTGTAGTACCCCGTACTTTTTCCTAGCTAATTTCATCTCAAGAATGTCTAGTATTAGCTTCTAAATTGAATGATGATTATTTCATGAGGAATTTTTAATATTTTCACTTTTTCCATATGGGAAATTCAATAAGATTTCCAATGATATAAGATTTGCCCAAATCCGATAACCGGGTCAAAAGTTACGACTATTTCAAGTTCCCGTCGTAAAACAGCGCCATATTGGTCAGTGGCGCGCCGCGCCACAAGTTAAAATGGAAATTTTCCTTTTCCAGTGTCTCAGTGCGATTTCCTCTGCGTCGAGCCAAATTTCCAGGTCGCAAAAGAAGGGGTAACGCGATGGATCCGCATCGCACCATCCCTTAGTGTCCCAATTGTCAAATTCCAGTGACACCGTGCGATAGCGCCGCATCTCACCAAGGGTCCAATTTGGGAAATTTTTACTGAAATTACAAGACGCGGCCAGGGTTAAAAGGTTCAATTTCCTACCCCTATTTAAGCCCTTTAACACGTGATTCAGCCACTTTTCACCTAAAATACACTCTCTTCTCTCAAAAACCTCTCAAGAACAACCTAGGGCTTTTCATGGAAGATTCAGAATCAAGAATTTCCTCCGTCAATCTTCACGAAATCACGAACCAAGGTATGCATAGTGTTCATTTATGGACTCTTTTTGTCCATTAAGCCCAAGAATCCCTTTTCTAAATTCAAGTTTATGGATTTTCTTATGAATTTCATGATTGGACTGCTCTTGTTCATGTGGATAATGAGAAATTAAATTCTACTCCATGTTGGGTGATAAATTCTATGTGGGTTAAATTATTATAGATATAGATTCATGCAAACCTATGACTAAACCCTTGAATGATGAAATTAGAATTGAATCATGATGTTTAATTATTGTACAATGATGTTTACATGTACCATGCCTACAATATGTTTGATTAAATGCCTAGATGAAGGAAAAGTGCCTAACTAGCATGATACCATGAAATCCCCATGTATGTAAAAGTTTATGCCTATCACACGTTTGATGAAATGTTTCTATAAATATGGTGTGGACTATGGTGTTATTTATATGTTCAAGTAAGTTATGCTTGGTCAGTTTCATTCCATCGAGTCCTGGAGTACTTGTACCCGAAACATTAGTTGTGTACCTAGAGCCAACGTCATATTTTCACGATACTCTCAGTCAAGCTATGAATCCTTAGACTTTAGGCAGTCTTATGACTCAGGAAATCTCTATGATCTCATAAACTCAGTCAGTTGTCAGATATCAGTAGTATTCCATCAGTCAACGGAATTCAGTGACTCAGCGAATGTTCAGTTCAATTAAATCATGTGCAGTGTCTATTCAGATGGGAGTAGAAATTAGCACCGAGTGAACCCAAGGATGGGGACATACACTATCAGATGAGGGTGTGATCCTTAGAAGTCATCCTTGCATTCCAGAACTATGTAGCCAGCATAGGTTGAGACATCAACACTGTCCGATGAGGGTTGATGAGGTGGATAAGCACTGTCAGATAAGGTCCCCACCATTCTCATATAGGGGACACTATCAGATGAGGGTCGCCCATAGCTTGTCCTTACCAATGGCGTGGTATTGACACCCTTCTAATTGGGGTTATAAATTGGACTCCAACTCAGCCATAATGGCGTATTAGGGGCATGTCGGTTAGATAACTACTTCCCACAGTTTTATGTTACAGAATCAGGACTGCCAGATACAGTCAATCAGTCTCAGTAATAGAACTCAGATAGTTCTTCAGATTTCAAGACTATCAGATACAGTCAACTCAGATACAGTATGAAACTCAGATAGTTCCATCAGATTCAGAACTGTCAGATACAGTCACTCATGTTATCAGTTATACTCAAATTCAGTACCATGTTATCACAGTATTAGTGTCAATTGTTATGTCTCATGCATGTATTCTCACGTTTATGATAGTTAGTCAGTTATTATTATTGTTTATGCATATGAACCCTATGCATTCAGCCTACCTCACATGCATACCAGTACATTCAAAGTACTGACACATTTGAGCTATGGTGTTTTATACCATAGGTTCAGAGACACGAGTTCCAGAGCTACAGTAGATTCCAGATATCCACAGACAGAGTTAGAAGTGAGTCCTCATCTTTTGTGGACATGATTATTTCCCTATTATCTCATTTATCAGTTTATTAGTTGGAGTTAGTTGGGGACATGTCCCATCAAATCCTTACTCAGATAGTTCAATCAGTTAGAGGCTTTCTAGACTATCATGTTTCAGACTTCAGTATGTTCAATTTTGTTTTAGGAATTCTATTACCCCACACAGATATTATATCATTCAGATCATGTTCAGTATTAAACCTTATGGCCTTTCAGTGCATATTTCTACATTATTATGTCATATTATGCAGTGTACAGGTACAGATATCAATCATGGGTTAGCTTGTGGTCCTTCGGGGTCATGAGCATCGTGTAGCATTTTGAGCACCAGGCTTGGGGCGTTACAGTTGTTTGGCCTTGATTTAGTTCAACAAGTCATGGAAAAGATGAAGGTGATTAGAGAAAGACTTAAGACTGCTTAGAGTCTCCAAAATCTTATGCGGATATGAGATGAAAAAAATTGGAGTTTGAAGTAGGTGATTGGATGTTCTTGAAAATCGCTCCTATGAAAGGAGTGATAAGGTTTGGGAAGAAAGGGAAGCTCAGTCTCCATTATGTTGGTCTGTATCTGATTTTGAGGAGAGTTGGTAATATTGCTTATGAGTTAGATTTGCCTTCGAGTTTGGGTTCCATTCATCTGGTTTTTCTGTGTCGATGTTGAAGAAGTGTCTGGGTGATCCTTCTTTGACTGTCCATGTGGAGAATATCGGTATTTTGGACTCCTTGTCTTATGAGAAAGTCCCAATTAAGATCTTAGATAGGCGAGTTCGTAGGTTGAGGACCAAGGATGTAGCTTCGATAAAAGTTCTTTAGAGGAATAAAAAGGTGGAAGAAGATACTTGGGAAGCTGAAGAGGGTATGAAGTCCAAATATTCGTTCCTATTCCCCATGTTAGATGAAAATGCTGAGGTATGACTTTCCTTCCCTTTCTTGTGGCCTTTTGAATTTTATCATTTGGGTATGTGTGCATTCTTTCTTGTTATCATGCTAATGGGTGTCTTAACTCCTCATTCGGGGACGAATGATACTAGGGGTAATGAAATACCCCAGGTTTTAGCCTCTAAAAATTTCTTGATTTTTGCCATCACTGCCCAAGCAATGACTCACATAATGAGTCGTTATGTCTTGATTTTTGCCATCACTGCCCAAGCCAGAAAGTTGCTTGATATTTCTGTCTTGATCATGACTAAGACCCCCATGAGTCATAGGATAAGGTCACGAGTTATGGTGAGGGGCTCGAACCATAATAGTGTGGTTCCCGAAGTGGTCTGCCCAGTCTACGAGTCAAGATGCTGACTCAAGACCAATGAACACGAGTCCTTACCTGACCCGTGGCGACTGGGTGCTATATTTCTTGCCTGTTTTCATTAAGGGTATTGTGGCATTTTCCTCCTATCCCACTATTTCCAATGACTTAAAACCCCTATTTTGACTCTTTTAACATAAAATCATCAAGGCATAAACTAGTCTCTCCTCTCAAGCTTCTAAGTCAAGAAAAGGCTAGGGTTTCAAGGGATTGATTCTCTAAGCTTCAATTGGTCATTTTTTTTTCCAAAATTCTTGGTGTTTCGGGCATGTATCTCTTTTCTAAATCATTTTTATACAATGCATGTATTTAATTGTTATTCATATGGTTTTAATTATTGGATTTTGAATGTGGGTTGAGGGGTTTGGACCAGTTATCGTATGAATTGATTTCCCCATGGTTTTGAATTAGTTATTTATATGTTATCTTGTGTTTTTGAACTAAATAAATGCATGGGTGGGGAATTAGAATGGGGAACATGGGTTTCCCCAAAAATTTATGGTTTAATGGTTTGGAATTGACTTTACCCCCAACCCGATTTGGCTAATTGGTTTTGAAACATGGATACATGCACAATTGAACTCTCATTTGAAATCTTACATTGCATAAAAGATTAATGGAACTTGCAATGGCTTTTGAAAGGCCTCGGTGGCCATGGATTGATTTTAAATTAGAAACTTTGGAGTCAATTTGGCTAATTGGTTTTTGAATGGCATAATGAAATTGGCTTGCAAGCTTAACTTTATTTGGTATGACAATACCCACGGTAAATGTCTGATCAAAAGACTCTTTGGTTAATGGATGGAAATGTGTAAATAGTTTTAATTTGGACTTAAAGAGGGTTTTGTAGCTTGTCGTAGAAGGTGGAGGTCCTGGAGAAACTGATACTTGAAACGATATTTGTCGGTGTAGGGGTCTTGGTGACCGTGTGCATAGTTCACACTATATACATATATTTTTTGAATGGCTGGGGTCATGGATTCCTTAGCCCTTCCTCATATTTTTCTAGTTCGTGGGCTAACACGCGCTGGGACCCTTTCAGTAGGGAGAGTTGAACCCATATAGCCCGTGAGTTCCCTTAGGACGGTTAGAGTTACACAGTTCATGTTAATGATTTTAAAATTCATGCTTAAGCCTTGTTCCCTATCCCGGCACTTTATATATGTATATATGAATATGTACATATGATTTTTGAATGGTTTTGGACTGATTTGATTGTGGCATTATTTTATCTCCTCCCTGAGTTACATACTAGTGCTCAATCCCATTAACTATCTCCAGATGCTGCATCGTTTTATGATGTAGGATTCTATGGGTTCTTCGGTAACTTTATGCAGAGTTAAGTGGTTCTGGTTCACCTATTAGTCAGCTTCAAGTGGTGAGCCTCCATTTTCCGAAAGGACGGATGTTTCACTGCTTTCTTTATTTTTTCAAAAATCCCATCAGTTTCTTTTCATAGTTTTGGATTATCTTTTAGCCATGGTCAGGGGCATGTCCCGACCTAACTTGGTATTTCGATTTAAAGGCTTTTGTTGACAAAGTGTTGGTGGTGACTGTTATTGACTCTTAGTTCCTATTGAGTTGTCTATCTATCTTTCATATTATGTTTGGGTAGTTTCCGCTATTATATTTATGGTGCTCAGGTGACTAGGAAAAGGGAGTGGTCTCTAGTCCTCAATGGGCTTGAGATACCTATCACGACTAGGCCCAGGGTCGGATTGTGACAGTGATAGTGTCAACTCTTATCCATGAAACATAAATTGTTGTTTGAAAATCCTTGGGTTAAGTCTTGCCTCTAAGACGAGATTTAGAATATCTCATAAATCAAGACACAATGTGGTAGTGCTAACTTTTACCCATGAGGTGCAACTTTTTATTCGGAAGGAATCGAAGGAAAAAATAATAGGAGTTGAGAAAAAAAAAAGAATTAAGAAGAAAAAAGAATAAATCAAAATCAGAGAAAAAGAAACAAGAAAAAAAACAGGAACTTGGAGGAGAAAAGAAAAAATAAATAAAGGTTGAGAAAAAAAAATGAAGAACGAAAAGACAAAATAAAAAATAAAGAAAAATAAGGTTAAGAAAAAAACTTAAATAGAAATGAAAAGAAAACATAAAATCAAAGAAAAATAAAAAGGAGAAGAAATATTTATAAAATAGAAGTTGAGAGGAGAAAAGAAAAAAAGTAGAGGTTGAGAAAAAAAAAATCAAAATCAAAATAAAATTAAAAATTGAAAAAATAGAAAGATAAATAAGCATGAAAAGTTACTTAAAAATATTTGAGGCATAAAAGGACAAATAATTATTTGTTCTATAGTAAAAAGGCTAAATACATCGTCAATCCCCTCAACTTGGCGTCATCTTTCACTTTGGCACCTCAAATAGACGTTCACTTTAGACACCTCAATTAGCTTAGGGGTGTGTTATTTTGACACCTTTTACACAATCTGCAAAAATATATGTTATGTATGTATTACACGCGCTATGACATGTAAAGTGATCAATATGACATGTAAAGTGACCAATAAGAATAGGACATTTGTCATTTTTTATTTAAATAATTTTTAAATAATTAATCAATCCCTACCCTCACCTAACCCCCCGCGAAACTGTCTTCTCCAAACACCCCCAATCATCTTCTCCAAACACCCTAGCCCCCACCCCTACCCCACCCTAGATCATCTTCTCTAAACACCCCAGCCCGCCATCCCGAATTATCTTCTCCAAAAATTCTAGCCCTCTCCCCCATACACAATTTTTGTACATCATTTAGAATGTTATTTATTTTCAAGCAAATAATAATGTCAAGCATTAATACAACAACATGTCCAGTGTATTTCCATCAAGTGGGAATGTCAAGGAGAGAAGTATTAATTACCCCCCTAAAGTTGTCACGTTTAATTCATGATACACCTGAACTTTGAGTCGTCTTAAGTATCATTTCCTCTCCCTCCCCCTCCCGAACTTGTTGTTTTAGTACGTCGTGTGACCCTTTTTGGCCTATGTGGCAAACTGTGTGGTTTCAAACTTCATGACACGCGTAATGGAGTTAATTTTTTGCCAAATCAGCATCTTCCAACGGTAAAAACACAAAAAAACTCATTTTTCTTTAATTATTCCAAGAACTTCAAAGCCTCCTCTCTCTTCTCTTCCTATTTATTATTCCTCTTCCTCCATCACTTCTAAAATGTATAAAAAAAATCTTTCAACTGCTTCTATTTTACCTACTTAAATTAGGGGTGTGCATCGATCAGTTCGATTTAATTTTTATATTATCGGTTTAATTTATCAGTTTTTGATTTTTAAATACGCTAAATCAATAACCAAATCAATAAGATATTTTCTTATCGATTTTTAGTCCTTACCGATTCGATTTTCAATTTAACCGATAAGAAAACACTCGTAAAATAGAAAAAGTAGTAACTAACATGAAAAGAAACTGAAGCTTAGTTGCAACCAAAATCCTACTTACATTTATATATATATATGGGGTGTAAAATAATAATTTAGTATAATCTTATTGAGTTATCGGTTTACCCAATAACCCGATAACCCAATAAAAAAATCAAAATCAAACTACTAACCCAATAATTTTTTTTATAAAATTATTAAAAAATTGTTAACCCAATAACGATAAATCAATAATATTTTTATCGGTTCGATTTTTGTACATCCCTAACTTAAAATGTGATTTCTTACTTCATTAAGTATAATAGGAAACGTATTTGTGCATGTGAGTCTCCTCAAAATTCTAATCAAAATAGTAATCGAAAACTACTATGAAACACTAACCGAAAAAAATAATCCTATATTTTTAACAAAATGAAAAAACAAACATATAACATAATCCTTTGAGATAATAGTTTACTTGATCGATGAAAAATTCAACCTTTCACTATTTCGGAGCAGAGAAAAACTCAAAAATATAATTTTTTTAAGAGAAAAATCGAATAATTAAGGGTAGAAGTGGGTTATTTTTTTATATAGGATAAATATGAGGAAAGTGGATGGTATTTATCCATGTGGATAGACACATAAGCAGTATTTCCATGTGTACGCTTGTGTTTTACACGTTGTGGTCCGTGGTCAAAAAGGATCACACGACGTACTAAAAGAACAAGTTCGGGGGATACTTAAGATGACTCAAAGTTCAGGTGTATCATGAATAAAACGAGACAACGTCAGGGGGTAATTGATACTTCTCTCATTAATGATTGACAAAAATTGTGAAAAAATTTCTTGAAAAAAATAAGCTTTAAGATTGACGAAAATGGTGAAAAAATTTTCTTCCTCATTCCGCCTACAAACATCATTTTTTCAACCCCATTCTGCTCTCTTCATTTCCCTTTCTTCTCTTCTTCCTTTTCTTTTCTCATCAATTCATTACAGGTTTCCATTCTTGTTTCCTGATTTTTCCTTTTTTTTGCTAATTCGATCTTATATTTGTTATATGTTGATTTTAATTGGTTAATTCGTACTGGTAAATATTTCTCATAGATTCCTTGTGTCCATAAAGAATGCATCTTCATGAATCCTTAAATGTGTATTCAATTTCTAAACCTCTCTCAATAATTTTTACCATTAAATAAGCTTAAGATTGATAAAAATGGTGGATAAAAATAAAGAAGAAGGTATAAATTAATGGAGATGAGTTAATATTGTGTTTGTGGGTCAACTTCAACGCCGCATCAGTCTTAAAAGGGCATCCACGCGCCTTAGGATAAGTGAAATACACACATCATGCCAACTCTGCAAAAGGTGTCAAAAATGACACACTCGTACGCTAGTTGAGGTGCCTAAAGTGAACAATATCCATTTGAGTTGTCAAAGTGAAAGATGGTGTCAAGTTGAGGGGTATAACAATGTACTCCGCCTAATAAAAAAAGAAGGAAGACTAATTTTGTAGGACTTTTCTTAGGGGGGGTAAAAAGCAAAATCACCTACTATGAAAGGCATTTATGTAGTTTATCCCTAACGGTATAGGTATTTTTAAGCCCAAAATCACGCAAAGGGTATATTTGATCTATATTCAATAGTTAAGCGATTTTTTGGATCCTTTTCCATATCTTATTCGCAACAAATTAACTTTTTGCAATTTTAGGAGCTAAAATTATGAGAGAATTTAATTTCGGGGCATAATCGATTTTTCAGTTTTAGGAGCTAAAAACTAGGGGATATTCCTTCTCTCTTAAATTGCTGTAAGTTATAAAATATTACTGTATTTTATAGTAATTAATTAGAAGTATCTATATGAGTGAGAATTAGGAGCATGTTACGTATGTACATGCAAACAAAGGATATTGACCACTAAAAACCAAATTGAAGTTGCGATATCATTTTAACATTTTTTATCAAATAAACATGTAAAAAAAAGTTTAGTTGACAATTCTATCAAAATTTTAAAGTCTATTTACTAATTTTTGTTTTTCGATTGAGGAACTTTATGTTGATCATCAAGGAAAGCGGAAGCTGCAGTTTCAATTAGATAATCATTTTCTTAATCTTCACGTTTGAAAATCACAAGTCATTGTTAAAAAATTTAAATCATTATCGTTTTTTTAATCTTTAAATACCTTAAAGATGGACCACATACAAAACTCTAAGTATTATTTTTATTAAAATCTTTTAGGAGTAATATTTTATTTAAAAACTTCACCCTTCTTATGATTGAAAGTGTTGGTGAAATATACAAAAAAAAAAAACTACAACTAAACAATAAAATAAAATATCTTCTTCTTGATTGAGGCACAGATATTTTGCTCTTAAGAGATTCAAGTTCAGTAATAATCTTCTTGACTTATCCCTGGGTACAAGGGTTTTCTCACAAAGTTCAACTCAACAAACAATAGACAAAATTAAAGCCCACCAAAAAGAACACTTTCTTTCACATATTAAACTCTCTTTTTACTAACTTTTATGAATTCTATATTTTCTTGTATTTAAAAAAAATAATGCAAAACCGTCTTTATTTATACGTAAAGTATTCATCTTTGAATTGAATAGAAAGCAGTGAGAAGATGAATATGATATAGACTACAAGAGACAATGGATCAATATATAAAAAATGTAAAATTACATGTATTTCAAGAAAAAAAATAACCAAATTCAGCCATCAAAAAACTAAGAGACAAATGCACCTAATGTCAAATACTAATGTAGCATTCTGTTCGACTATTGTAACAATCTGCCCATCAAACGAAGGGAGTAAATGGCATGAAATGCACCCACTTTATATCCATCATTGTGTAACAATTTACTATGCCTTTAGAAAAATAAACGGAGAGGAGTAATCAATCAATATATATATATACAAAGGAGAAACAAGACAAGGATGATGTGGCACCTCTCTATGGCCATCATTTCTATTTATCTTCTTTCTTCTTTTTTTGAATTTTTTTCACCATTTTTTTCATTGATCAATTTGTTTCATAAATAAACAAATTATTATATTTATTATATCATGAGTTACAAAAAACCTCCATCCATTTACATTCTCTATTTAAGTAATATGTCCCTTCAACTTTCTTCTATCAAATTCTTATGACTTGAACAATCTATATATAGGCAATGGTTTACTTAGAAGACAATATTGAACTTTGTAGCCATGGTTGAACGCAAAAGAAGAAAATTAAAGTTAGTAAGTTTTCAATATATGTGGTTTTGAGCATTGAATACTTTACTTTGTATGATTTAGAATTGATTGAATTTTACAAAATATTTCACATTAAAGTTAGTAAGTTTTCAATATATGTGGTTTTGAACATTGGACATTTTACTTTGTATGATTTAGATTGATTGAATTTTACTGAATATTTCATATTTTTAACTATTTGCTAATCATGCACTCAAGTTCAATGAAGTTCAGATTTTTATTTTCATATTTTGTATCTATAGTTAAATTTATCTTGTGATATTTATTCATGTGTTCATGAATATTCTTTGATAGTAAAATTTATATTTGTGTCATCTTCAGCGTGTTCAAATGGACCTGTTTCAAGGGCAAATGATATGGCGATATTGAGATTAAAGAGTTTTGAAAGAAGAAGATCGAAGGATGGCACACAGAAAATGGAGTTTGTTAACTAGCCTCGCTGCTATTTTTGGCGGAATCATCGGTACTATTGTCATTGCCTATTTCATCTTCGTCCAAAATGATCTATCCAAGTAAAAATACTAGATGTGTGATTCTCTGGTTTAAGGTTGTGATGTTTGCTCCATCTTTTTCGCAAGATTGTATGCAAATAATTTTAGTGAATATAACAAGCCCTCTGAATCTAAACAAATAGTGGAATATTGTTCAGAAAAGCAAGAAGTATTCTTTGGGCAGAAAAGAAGACAAAAAAGTTATTGTTCTTTGAAAAGAAAAATCAATTGAACAAGCTGAACAATTTTTATGTTTATAGTGTAACCTTTTTTCTCTCTCTCTTTACGTCTCAAAATTTTATTGCATTTTTGTTCTACGAGGGTCGATTCAACCAAATCTGAAATACATTAGATGTATATAGATTTGTCATTTTCAAAAATAATATTTAGAGATTTGGAAACTAACTACACGATCTGTGAGATGGAACTTTTTTCCCTTTAACAAAATAGTAGTGAAATATAGCACAATTCACATATGAAAACAATAAGGTGACAAAAGAATTTTCACAGAAAAATGTGTACATAATTGCTCTATGATTTTACTTTTTAACCAAATCCAGTGAAATGAGATATTTACAATTTGAATAAAAAATAAATGCAGCTAGCAGCTGTAAAGTTTTGTTGTTTAGAAGTTAAGGGAGGTGATATACATGTTCTTGATTACTTGCATAGTCTAAGACCTCAAGAACATGGTGCATTACCACGAAGAGGTAGATTTAGAATTTATATTTGATAGATTCAATTTTTAGTTTTTCTTATCATGACTACAAAGTTCAATGTTGTCTTCTGAGTAAACCATTGCCTATATATAAATTGTTCAAGTCATAAGAATTTGATAGAAGAAAGTTGAAGGAACATGTTACTTAAATAGAGAATGTAAATGGATGGAGTTTTTTTTGTAACTCATGAGATATAATTGAATATAATAAATATAATAATTTTATTTATTTATTAAACAAATTGATCAATGCAAAAAATAGTGGAAAAATTTAAAAAAAGAAGAAAAAAGATAAATAGGAATGGTGGCAATAGAGAGGTGTCACATCATCCTTGTCTTGTTTCTCCTTTATAGATATATATTGATATATTGATTATGGAGGAAATTAAGAGGTTTTTAGATTTTTAATATTTAATTTAACATAAGATAAATTAATAGGATGGAGTAAGAGAAAATGCAAAAAAAAAGAAGAGAAAAATGTAAAATAAAAATGGATGAAAAATAATTAAATAAAAACGAATAAGATGAAAGGACTTATGTAAATTCTCTAATTAATAGCAGATGAGAGGACTTATGTAACACAAAAAAATCTTTGATTATGTATAATGTTTACTTATCACTACAATAACTATAAATATTCTTATTTACATTATTATCCCATTATGTATGAAACAACAAATAAATAAGATTAGGTAAGACAAGCTCGAATTAAGTATATGATTTACCTCCAATTATGATTTCTAATAAATATTATCATTTATAATACTTGAGTAATATTTATGAAAAAATATTTAAGCATGAATGAAAAGTTAGAGTTCTTACCTGTGAAGTATCTTTCTTCTCAATAATTTATCTTCATTCGATAAAATAGCTCATCAAAATTTTATTATTATGATTTTTTTTTATATAAATTCAACAAGGTCTTACACATCGCGCAAAGCGCGAACCTATTCACTAGTATATATATATATAAAGGAGAATTGTATTTCATCCTATGTGGCATATCTAAGAAGCCTACAATGCCATTTATCTTTTCCCTCCCTTTTTTGAGCTTTTTTCTAATTTTATTTTTATTTTTTGCTATATTTTTTTAATGTTATAATAATAAATGACTTTATAATTAATACTCCACATACTAATTAAATAGTTTTATTATTTCAATCACTTAAATTCCTTATTTATGAAGAAAAAAGAATTGGAAAAGTCTTCAGCAATTTCTATTTATCTTTTTCTCTTTTTAAAAAAAAAATAATGTCTAAATATTTTGGTTAATTCTTTATTCTTCTTCAATAATTAATATGATTAATTTGTATTAAATTTACCAACAAAATTTATAAACTTTTTGTCTCCCCACATCAAAGATAATCCTCTAATTATGTATATTTTTTATGACATTCAACCTTTTTCTATCAATTGTAGAGGAGAAGCCATTGTTTCCCTTCATAATCCCTATAAATTTTTAGCTATTTAAGTTATGGAGATTTTTTTGGCATAATTATCTTTCTTTCTTCTTAATCTTTTATACTTATGAGTTATGGGATAATAATTATTGTTGTGCAAGTCAGCTTTTCCACAATATGCATACGAATTGTATTATTTTAAAATTTTGATCTTATCAATTTTTTTCGTATTGTGATTATGAGTTGTCATGTTTTAAATTTGATCTTCTTTATTTTTCTTTCAGGTATATGTAAACTCAAGGAAAGTAGTGAAGCTAACAAACAAGTGGAACATTATTTATTTTCGTTTTTCTTCCTACTTTGAATTTGTTTCTTCATTTTCCAGTAAGTATGAATTTCATGCATTTCATAGTTCTACTCTTTATATGCCTACGTCCTCTATTTCTTTCTTTTTAAGTTTTCACTAATATATGTCTTACTAAATCTTTAATATTTTTAATAATTTATGTGCCTCTTAATTCTAGAATAATTAATATTTAAAGGTAAAGTTGAAAAATAATTATTCATATTCTCTCTTGATTTTTTAAACTGATAAATATTTAGAAGCAACTATTTTTAGTATATATGACAACAAAGTAACGAAGGGGGTATATAGTCAGGAGTATATAGTCGGTTCTCTTTATATATATAGACACTCTTTACTTTTACGATAAATATTATAATTAACATCTACTACATCATATATTTTTCTTATTTATTTTTAAATTTAATAAGATGATATATGTTCTTATATATGTGTGTATATGTTATAATTGTGGTATATAGCATGATTCATTCATTTTTACTATTCTCACTACTTTTCCTTTGATTCAATTCACTCCAACTTGACTTAGGTGACATATCAAGAAAGCCAAAAAAGAATTATATTTTTTTATTCAGTCTCTTGTGTCTATACCTTTTATTTTGCTTATCATCATTTTTTTTTGTATTTTTTTCAATAAATTTAAAATTTTTGTATTTGTAAGAAAATGTTTTTCAGACTATGGCGAACAAGTACACTAATCAATATATATATAGAAAGGAGACTCTAAGACAATCCTATGTGGCATGTCTTAGAGGCCTCCATTCCCATTTATCTTTTTTCTCCTTTTTTTGAATTTTATTCTTCATTCTTTCATTAATTAATTCGTTTATTAATTAAAGAAAAACTCTATCATATTTACTATATGTAATTATATTCATAAGTTATAAAAAAACTTTCATCTATTTGTATTCTCCACTTAAATAACATGTCTTCTCAACTTCATTTTGCTTAGTTCTTATGAATTAATCAATCTATAATTACCATTCATCTATGGAATTATTGTATACTCATTTTCATTTTCTCCTTCTTTTCATTAATAGTATTTTTTGTCTTTTTTTTTTTTTACATATTTTTCATGTGATAATATGGTAATCATCATTTTGATGAAGATCATTAAATATTCTTTAAATTTCTTCTTGTACAATAATAGTAAAAAATACACAAGTTTATCAAGATTAAGAAGCAAGTTTGATATTGGTATAAATTCATCAAAGAGAGAATTAATTTAATTTGATACAAGTTTATCATGACAAAGAAGAAAGTTCAATGGTCTTGGAAGATTCATTAAGAGAGCTTATGTCTTGGAAGATTCACCAAGAGAGATTATCAACTTAATTAGTATGACGAAGTATAGAAGTTTGAATGATCTCTCTCTCTATATATATATGTGTGTGTGTATGTGTGTACATAGATAGATAGATATATGGATACATACATTTTTATTGCTTAATTTAGTATTTTCAATTAGCTATTTCGTCAAATGCAAGAAATGCACCCTTCAAGAACAAGACTTTATTACAAAGTTTAACGCTATGTGGGCAACGAAAAATATTTTCAACTTATTGCTTTGTTGATAACATAGAACTTATTGGCTCGTAGGTTTTTGGCCAACGATTCATTATTTTTGGCTCTTTTCTTTAATTTTTAGATCTTCTTTTTGCTCAATTATCTCTAATTCGAACTATATATTACTCGACTTTCATAATTAAGCATCCCAGTTTAGTTTTTCTTTTTCTTCAAGTATCAGCAATTAAAAAAAAATTTAACATCTCACAACCTAACTTGAAAATATGTCAATTAATACAAAAGTATATATATATATAATATACATATTATTTTATTTTGGCCAAAAGAATTCATTTGTATAAAGAACCTATTGCCAAAATGACCTGACAAAAATCTCACAACATGGCAGATTTGTTTTTTGATCTTTAAGAGGAAAAATGTTCGATTAGAAATTTTAAATGTAAAAAATGAGTTTTTAATTAAAAATAAAAATAAAAAATCAAGAGAATTAGAGTGAATAATGAAAAGAAGAAAAATAGTGGGAAAAAGGTCAAAAAGAATAATTCTTTTAATGATCAATAAATTTTGGTCCACATTGATTGCTCGATTAAAGAGAAAGTGGAAGGTAAGATGACACTCTTCAAAGCTAGGATTTCTTTATTTTTTTCATTTATTTACATTTTTTTTCTATTATATTTGTTACTTCTCTTTCTCAATTGTTGAATTTAGAATGGTGTTTTCTTTGCTTTTATTGTCGATTGATGATGTAAGTTTCAAAGTGAAAAGTTGTATTTTTATTTTACTCCTACATTAAATTAAAGTATTATAAAATAATAATTAAATATAGATAGTAATCATATCATATTAGACTAAATACTAAATAAAGTATTTACTGAAACTAATATAAATTTAAATGTTAATCTATTCAAATGGTCATATGTGCCTTTAGGCTTCTACAAAAGTAGTTATATTTTCTGGTACATTTATTTCTTTTACATTTAAAGCCATAAAGTTTTAAAATATAATGAATATAAATATCAATTATAATGAAACAATTGTTATTTATCATGAAAAGATTTGTTTACTCTTTCAATTTTTAATACAAGTTCAATGTGTGCTAAGTCTCTTAACTGCTCGCCCCCTTTATCTTTTTTTTGATTCCTTTTATGTTATTTTCTTTTTTTTTTCTCATTAAACTTCTTTAATTTAAGTTTTTATAAATTTTTAATTGCAGTAAATCTATATTTTCATTTAGGCTCAAATTAGTCAGTTTTGACTTTATTGAAGGTTTGCTAATAACTAAATAAAGTTCATAATTTACATTTGTTGGTTAAAATTATGAATTAATTTTAAACATTCAAATGCACCCCTTATTTGGTGCTTTTTATCATACTTAAAAAGATTTATTTATAATTGTTGCGTTGCATTTCTCATTGCACATATATTTTTATAGAATTTTAATCATTCTTATGAATGTATAAAAATTTACTACGTGAAACACACGTACAATGTACGTGTCTAAAGACTAATTAAATATAATCTAAAATAGTTATTTACTATATGCAATAAAGACTAATTATATCATTGTTTCACCCACATAGTATCAATACTCATTTATATAGTATGCCTAGATAGTTTTTTTTTAAATATAATTAATCACTCATAATTAAATGCACAATTCATTTGTCCTGCCTATTTATATTTCAGTATATCTTCATATAATTTTGGGATCTCATTGTGTGTTATTTTTTTTTCACTTTTGTTTACTTTCTTTCTTTTTATTTTATTTTATATCTTTAATTTCTAAGTGTATTAGCATCATCTTATAAAAGGATTGATGTACATGAAGTTAGATGTCCTTTCATTAAAAGGGGAGACTTCATTAGTTTTGATATCCTTTCATGTCACATAGAACACTTTATTTTTTTAAAAAGTTTTATGTAGTTTGTTTCATTAGTTTCATAAACGTGGTGTATAAAACACATAGACCCAACTTTGTAACTATGGAAGAGGATGAAAGAGAAATAGATAGGTGCTAATGGCATTGTTATGTTTTCTTCTAAATATATTGCACAATTTTTAAAGTATTTTTTTTAACGTTTTTTAACTTTTCTAAACTTCTCAAATGGGAGGGAGATCCTTTTTACGTGAGCAACAATCAACAATGAAAGGTTGAAGGATAACAATATTTGTTATTTATAGTCCCTTTCTTAGTGAAATAGAACTTGCAATCTTTCTTGCTGAGATAGAACTTTCAAACTCGAAGCAATGCTAATTTTTATTATATCAAATTCTTTAAACTATGGATAACTAGAACTAACACTAAAACATAATTATGAAATCATTGTTTACATAACTAATTACGAAGTACAAAATAATAACTAAAAATTTTTCTTTTAATTTGTATTCATTGATCATAATTTTTTTAAATTTTTATCTCATCTTTATTTCATTTAAATATATAAAAGAAAATTTTAGAGAAACAAAAATTCTATTATCCAACAAAATACATATATACAAGGAAGAATTTGTAATTTAATTAACTATATACAATTAATTATCACAGGTATAAGATAAAAACAAATAATTTTCTTTATAATAATCTGCGATAATATGTATTATTAATATAAATTTACTAATGTTATTTCTAATCGCACGAAGCGCGGCCATTATCACTAGTTGCTTTATAATTATGTATATTCATTGCTCATTTAAAAAGAAAATGCATTTAAGAACATTAAAGAATTATTAGTTTAAAAACCTTTTCTCATCCTACTAATTTAATCCGATTAAACTTAATTCTAAAGATGCAAAAAGAAAAATAAAAAAAAATGATTTATTTTATTGAAAACATGCAAAATCTCAAATTTAATATCATACTATAAAATTTAAAATCCGTAAAAATTCAAAGGTCACACGCAACAAAAGAAACGTCTTGATATTAATTAATATTATTAATAATTTATAATTAATGGTAAAATAAATTAGAAGAATGACACTTGGCAACTGCATGTATATAATGGATCTTGGGTGTTCATGTTTTTATTTGTGTATTCAAGTTTCTCTGTGTGTGTATATTTATTATAAATTATATATTGGAGTCTCGAATCCTCCTATTAGGTTGTATTTCCTCCAATTCTAAATAAATGGTATGCTTAATTTTTTTGGTATGAATATTTTATTTGTTGAACTTTATATAATTGTCTTCAGATTTTTCTCTGTTTGTTATTGTCCTTTTTAGTTTCAATTAACATAGCTTTATCTGCAGATTTTTCTATTTCTTCTTCTCTCTCTTTGTTTCTATATTTAGTGTGTGGTTTTGCTTTCTATAATTTGTTTATAATTATTTTTTTAGTATTTATTTTAGGTTTGTTGTTTTTTTGCAAATTAAATTTTACATGTTTGTTAACTAAACATTACTCCCTCCGTTTCATAATAAATGAATTATTGGATTTTGGCACACAGATTAAGAAAAAAGCATTAAAGACATAAATTTAACACAACTTTCCATTTTTACCCCCAAAAAAAAAAGTTGACCTTGTAATACCTTTTCAAAAGTTAATTGATTGTCAAATCATAAGGGTAAATTTGGAAAAAAATTCAATGATTCACTTATTTTGAAACACCAATAAATACCCCAACAATTCACTTATTCTGAAACGGAGGGAGTATCATTTAGAGATAGCAAGAAAGAAACCTGTCTTTGAGATTTTTTTTTCGATATCCTATTTAGTGGTCGACATTCATATTGGAGACCGACTAATCTTGATTCGCGCTGAAACGTTTCATCATGGAGATAAAATACTCCCTACCAAAAACTATCTCATACTCAAGACTCGAACCTCAAATCTCTGGTTAAGAATGGAGGAGCTTACCACTCCACCAGAACCTTTGATTGTGAAGTTGACCAACCTGACGAAGTTGCTTTTTCTCACTTCATGCATGCCAAGCAACCGTTAAAGTGAACATTTACTATTTTTTTATGATGTTTCTCTGTATTTAAAACTTCTATAATACTCCCTTATGTTTTATGTTTGGGTACTTGAATTAAAAAAATTTATTTTAAAAATTAAGGACTTTTGTCTAAAATATCCTTAATTAAATATTGTGTACATCATAAGACTTGCAGGTTGAATTAGAAATGTTTTTGGAGCAAATTGGTGAAAAAGAATTAAATATTTTTTTTTATTTTAGTTCATTATTTAGAAGCTAATTCATTTTTGATAGCAATTAAAAGTGAAAACAACAATGAAAATTAAGATCAACAATGAATTTCATTAGGCCGAATACATAGGTGGCTTCTTAAACTGGTCTGAATTTTTCATTTAGATCCCCAAATTAAAAGTTGTACTATCTGTTAAATAAATACTTGAACTGAAATCAAATAATGTCTATTGAACTCACATTATTTTCTTTCAACTAACTCAAAAAACAAAATTCAATCAACTCATAGAATCAAAATCATGAAGGATGCTTTTAAAAAATTAACTAATTTATTTTAAAATCGCACGAAGCGCGACAAATTTCACTAGTTGACATATTATGCCAACAACATTGAGTTGCTGCACATTATCTCAAGACAAATTAATACATATAATATTATAAATTAATATTAAAATGACTAAAACCCATAAGAAAGTACCAATAACTATCAATCTACTAATTAAACTTTTTCAAAATAACAAATCCTTCTTAGTAAAACGAATATACTCTTGGTATGTGTTTGGTATGTTGGAAAATATTTTCTAAACTTTTTTTTTTTTTTTTAATTTTCATGTTTGGTTGATCTAAAGGTATTTTTCTAAAGATTTTTTTTTAAAAAAAAGAAGAGGAAATGGACTTTTCTAATAAAAAATAAAATAAATTTTACAAATGACATTTTAAATTTCTTATCTCATCCACATCCACACAACACAACACCACCAACCCATTCCTTGAACCACCCCCCAAACCCCACTCCCCATCCTATTTTCATAATATTTCATTATTTTGCTAGATTATATATAAATATTTTAAAAATTAATATATTTTTTCTTACTTACAAATATCAGCATAAAAAAATTAAGTAAAAAACTCACCTGTTTTAAAAAATAATAAAATTTATGATTTTTTTTCTTCATATCAAACATACTCTTATGCTTATGGAAAAATCACATAGATATACACTTTAAGAGTAAATATTACAAAATCTACCACTAGTTTTTTTTATTTACAAAATCTAGTTTTTATTTACAAAATCTACCAACTATTCAGTTTTTTTTTTCTGTAAAAAAATTAATCCAAAAATCCTTTCTCTTCTTCCTTTTTTATCTCCTCTCTTCTTTCTTGATTGAAAACCCTAATTACAAGGGTATTTGAAAATCAAGGGTAGGAAAAAGTTTTTAGTTGACCCATGCCAAACCGCTTTCTAGTATAGCCCCACTTTGATAATAATAACAATAACGTGCATGAAAATTCAAGAATCCATTTTTCTTCCTATTAGGGATTCATGGCAATTCAATGATTCCCATGGGCAGATGAATCACCGGGTAGTTCAATTGGATCGTCATCTTCAATTTCAAACGTACCCAATAGAAAATGGCGCAATTTGTTACCTCTCTTCGTTGCCCTTGTTTTTATTATAGAGATTTCTTTTCTGGGTAAACTTGACGTGGCTGGAAAAGCCAGTTCTTGGAGGCCATTTTTTGGGGATCTGTTCACAGCAACACTAACGCGCACACACACACACACAGAGATTGGGAGAAGAGAGAAACACGGAGAGAACCCGAGAGAGAGAAGCTGAACGTGAGAGAGAGAAGGAAAATACGGGCGACGCATCGCTGTTCCGGCGATTAGCGCTGGAATCGATCATTGTCAGCGGTTATTTTATGGTGCATGAATTGTATAGAAATTGGTGTATCATGGTGTGTGAATTGTATAGAAATTGGTGTATGAGTTGTATAGAAATTGGTGTATTACCAGCTTTATGGTGTCTGAATTGTATAGAAATTGGTGTTTTACCAGCTTTATGGTGTTTGAATTGTATAGAAATTGGTGTATCAACAGCTTTATAGTGTCTGAAAAGTATAAAAATTGGTGTATCAATAATTTCATGATTTTTGAAATAGTTAGAAATTGATATATTTATAATTTTATGGTGTCTGAATTATATAGAGATTAGTATATCATTAATTTTATTTTAAGGTGTCTTAGAAATTGGTGTATCAATAATTTTGTAGTGTTTAAACTCTTTAGAAATAGGTGTATTAATAATAATAATTTTATAGTGTCTAAAATATATAGAAATTGGTGTATCAATAATTTTATGGTGTCTAATATGTATAGAAATTGATCTATTTTTATGGTGTTTGATCCATATAGAAATAAGTGTACCAATAATTTTATGGCGTATGAAATTTGTATAGGATGTGGTTTGAATCAACCGGAGAATTTACAACATTAATGATGTTTTCTCCTAAAAAATATTAAAAATTAAGGTCAATTGAATTAAATAAATTAAATCTGAAAACATAAAACAAATATCAAATAAATGTAGTGTTTTTTCCCTTGCCTTATTTATTATTTAAAAATAAAATTGATGAAAAACAAAATAGGAGAATTTGTAGGGTAAAATATCAATTATTAAGTTGCCCCCTTAAATCATGCTATTTTATTTATTGTCTTTTATTTTTTCTTTTGCCTTATTTGGTAGATTTTGTTATATTTCTATTGTTATATTTTGTAAAACAGAAAATATGGGTAGTTTTTGTAATATTGACTCTTAAAGTGTATATTTATGTGATTTGCCCTACTCTTATTTATATGACTAGCTAGCTATGTTCATGATACACACGAGGCCAATATTGATGCTTGAAAAATCTAAAATATGCATAATTCTATCATTTATAATTGAGAATCTCCGATTTAGTAGATAAATTTTTAGATATGCATACATTATTTTTTTCCAGATCAATGAAATTCACATAAAAATACTTTAAATTATTAATTATTGTGTATAATACATTTAACATAAATTTCAAATGTAATAATGAATTAAAATTAAGACAAATAAATTAAAATGGAGAGGAGTAAAAAAAATTAAAAAAAAAATTATATTTTAAGTTATTAATTATTATAATTTATAATACTTTTAATATTTTTAAATAATCCTAAATTTACGTAATTTAACATATTAATAAAATGTGTGGATCTTAGAGCATCACCCATCAAAAAGTACCTCAACAATAATTAGAAGAGTAAATTTCCTAGATTGTCACCCATGTTTGGAAAATTGCCTACAAATATCATTTTTTATTTTATTTAGGACAAGAATATCACTCAATTCTTTCTATTTTCCTTAAAATATACTTAACACCTCAAAAACCTCCTCTCTCCAACTTGAAATTCCATGTCATTAAATTTTTTTTCTTTTTTTTTATAAATAGATCTATTTAACTTATCAAACTTATTTAACTAAAGTTTTATCCTAATTCTTTTTTTTTTAAATACACATGATATACTAATCATTGAAGATTAATTTAATTACACCAAAAGCTTGAATTATTTTATTTGATATGTACTTTTCAAAGTTTTTTTTATTAACTTATTTATTTCAGCACTTAATAATATTTAAAACTCAAGTACTTATAAAATTTGGTACTCATTTAATTTTTTTTATTATTTATTTTATATATTAAAGATTCTTAAAATCTAAAAGAAATAAAACGACGGATTTCATATTTTAGACATTAAATTTATTATTTACATGAGAATAAAAGAATAAAATCTACTTTTGGAATTATACAAAAGATTTTTTAGATTAATATAATCCAAAGATATTATATTTCCTTCAAATATAGAGTAATAGAGAATAAAATAATATAATTTATTATTTAAAAGTATTGATGGCAAATCTACAATTTTTTTGTTGCAAACAAAATTCAATAAAAAAAATTTAATATGTATTTTTACCTGAAAATTTTAATTTGGACATAGATTAGTTGCAATTTTTATGCAAGATAATTTTTGATAAATATATAGTGAAAAGATGATTTTTTTTTTGCAGATTTTTTTACAAGAAATTGCCCATAAGTAAATCATTAAATTCATAAGATAAGACATAAATTTTTCTAAAAAAATATTATTTTTAATTTAGTTTCTTCACCTTTTTTGTGATCATTATATTTATATTTTATTTTATTATACAATTAAACACTAATTTATATCCGTACTTCATTCTAAATCCATCAAAAGCAAAGAATAATTGATGGAGTAATATTTTAAAAATTTATTTGTAATAGTATTGAAGAAGATATCATTTTGTTAATATTTCTTACAAAGTTTAATTTGTTTTAAGACTACATAATTTTTCTTTCCTTCAAAAAAAGGAGATTTTATTCTTTTATTCTCATATAAATAAGAAACTTAATGTCTAAAATATGAAATCCATCGTTTTATTTCTTTTATATTTTAGAATTTTTAGTATATAAAATAAACGACAAAAAAAGTTATTGTGTCAATTCGTATAAGTACTTGTATTTTAAAACTATTATTAAGTGGTGAAATAAATAAGTAAATAAAAGAAACTTTGAAGATTACATATCAGATAAAATAAACTAAACTTTTGGTGTAATTAGATTAATCTTCAATGATTAATATATCATGTGTAATTTTAAAAAAAAAAAAAGAATTAGGACAAAACTTTAATTAAATAAGTTTGATAAGTTATACATTTATAAAAAAAAATAAAAAAATTTAATGATTCCAAGTAGGAGAAAAAAAGATTTTAAAATGATAAGTATATTTAAAGGAAAAAAGGAAAAGTTAAATGATATTTTTATTCTAAATAAAATAAAAATGATATTTATAGATAATTTTTCAAACATAGGTGATGATTCAGAAATTTACTCATAATTAGAAGGTACTAATTGGTTAGGCCACGTGCCCAAGAGTGAAGGCTCCTTTTTTATATACTCCCTCCGTTTCCATCAAAAGAGTACCTCAAACAATAATTAGAAGGTACTAATGTGGTTAGGCCATATGTCCAAGAGTGAAGATGCCCAAGAGTGAAGGCTCCTTTTTTATATACTCCCTCCGTTTCCATCAAAAAAGTACCTCAAGCAATAATTAGAAGGTACTAATGTGGTTAGGCCACGTGCCCAAGAGTGAAGGCTCCTTTTTTATATACTTCATTCAAACAAATGATCTACTTTTTTTTTAATCCATCTTAAAAAAAATAATTTCTTTTAGTTTTTGATAATACTTTAATTTTCACTTTCCACATGACATGTTTAGGATCACAAAATTAAAAGATATTTTGGTACATTTGACACAACTTTAATTTATGATCACAAAATTTAAAAGTCTTCTTTATTTTTTTAAAATTTTATACCAAGTCAAAGTAAATCATTCTTTTTTAAACACGAAGAGTATTTTAAAAAATACAATGTTGATCATATTTGCCAAAAAAAATATATGAACTAATAGTGAAATAAATTTGAAGATGAAGGGTAAAAAAATACTATAATATGAGACCCATCATACTAGTACGTGGTATTTAGAATAAACGAAAAATACATGTGTTTATTATCAACTAGGGAATCAATCTATGCTTCGTGCTATTATTAAAATTTTATTAATTTAAATTAAATAAAGGATCCTCATGTTCTCTTCACAAATATATAGTTTAAAAAAAAATAATATCTTTTTAATAATATACTTTGAGACTTTTAATATTATCAAGTTTCTTTTATTGAGAAAATGGTCAAAAGAGCCCGTAACCTTTGCCCCAAATCTCAACTATACACTTATACTTTGCGGGGGTCCTATGACCCCCTGAACATTTTAAAAATGGAATTGTTACCCCCCCGAAAACTCACACCCAAATGTGTAATGGAAAGTGAGCAACACGCACCTGCCATGTCATGCCACGTAATTTTCACGTAATATTATATTTTTATATTAAAAAAAAATTAATTATTATTCTTTAATATACATTTATATATATATATATATATATATATATATATTCTCTTTCTCTACATCTTTAATAACCTAATATACCTTCTATCTTCTCTCTAACTTTTGGCCCCTCAATCTATGGTCGTCTCTCAGAGCTCTGATCGACGGAGCTCCAATGGATACCACGAAAAATCAATAATTTTCGTTTTTTAGAAACTAAAAAAGAAGTATTATTCATTGTTAGTTTTTTGTGCTTAAATTTCTGTATTTTGGAACAGTGTCATATAAAACATTGATACCCACATCAAATTATTTGTCTTTTATATTTCTTGTTCAGTTTTTGAATTCAATAAGAGATTTTTGGATTTTGTTTTCATGGATTGTGTTGAATCCCTGAAGTATTTGAGTTTGAATGTTGATTTGGGATTTGAATTTTTGGCGTTTGGGTAGCTTGGACAATTGTATAAAGTTTTGGAGTTGTTGTGTGATTTGGGATTGAGGTTTTTGCAATTTAGTTGGTATTGTAAGGATTGAAACCATTATTTTTGTGATTTTTGTGGGAAATCAAGTGAATTGAGAAATGAGTGTTGTTTCAAAAATGATTTTGATGGAAAATGTAGTGAAAAGATGAAGTCTTGTAAGTTTGGGTTGTTGATGAATTCGAACTTAGAAGAGGAAAAAAATGATGGTTTATTGGAATTGGATGATGAGAAGGTAGAGTTTGAAGAAGAGTGTAATGATGAAGACAAAGTGTTTGATGTTTTGTCATAGAGAAAAATGGTAAAGATGGAAAGGTGGAGAGCAAATGTTGCTTGTTTGGAAGATAAATACAGATGAGGAAGATAAAGAGATTGGCCATGGTAGCCATTGAAGAGTTGTTGAAGCTTTTTCTGAGAGTATTTTGGGATGGTGATGAAGAAGAAAGAAAAAATAAAATAAAATGAAAATAATATATATATATATATATATATATATATATATATTAAAAAGAAATATAAAAAATATTTTTTTTTTAAGATTTTCGGACTACTCACTCTCTCAGAGAGAGTGAGATACACTTTCTTTGCCACATAAGCCTTTAGGGGTGTAATAATTCCATTTTTAAAATGTTCAGGGGGGTCATAGGACCCCCGCAAAGTATAAGTGTGTAGTTGGAATTTGAGGCAAAGGTTGGGAGCTCTTTTGGCAATTTTCTCTCTTCTTTTATTTTGAGAAAAAAATTACAAAAAAATACTCCATCTCGTTTGAGTTTACTTTTACAGAATTTTTGAAACTCGCTCTTTATTTTATAAATATTATAGCATTTTAATTTCTCATTGTGGGGAGTATACTGAATATGTTATTCTTTAATTTCTCATATAATTAGTATATTGATTTTTTCTCAACAAATAATATTTTGTGTGTGGTTATCAAACATGTAAATTTCATTGTTAAAAATTTGAAGCTTATATGTTTGAATTCACATCGAATACATAATTGTGTCACATAAAATAACTTGAAAAAAATGTCGTAATATTTTTACGCTGCTTCTATTAAATTTTTTTAGTATTTTTACTAATTATATTCTTCGATTTTTCATTAACACAAAATACTCCTTAAACTTGCTAAAACATTATTTTAGAAAAGATCAACATTCTTTCTTTTCTCACTTGCTATTTTTTTAGTTATATATTTTCAGCATAATTTCTTGTCAGAAATAATAAGATAGGACAGAAACATTACTACTCTTTGTTCTTAAGTCAAAAATTATCATATTCAATAAAGGTAAAATTATTTTTAAATTATTTTTTTTTCAAAAAGGGCTCATATTTTTAATTTTTTGTGTTTTTTCACTCAGTCTCCATTAAATGTCGCTCCCAACAAAAAGTTTTCATAGTAATCATAACGGTTCGAACTTGAGACCTCTGGTTAAGAGTGGAGAGGACTCATATAAATATTATAGTACCATGTTCTTAGCACCAAGTAAATAATGGTGATAGATATTTTAGTTTATGATAAATATATCACTTTATGGACATTAACAATTTACAGTGAATTAAAAGTTGAGTTGATCATTACATAATTTATATATTTATCATGCCTCAAATTTCAAACCGTTTAAATATCTTTTGATTTGTATGAATAACAAATCAAAAATCTGCGATTGAAATTAATACCTAAATGATTGTCAGAAATTTAAAATGTTGAATGCAAAAAAATTATAAAAAAAGACTAAAACAATTACATACCTATGTGTAATTGATACAAAGTCCTTCAACATAATAGTTTTTAATATTGAGATCTACATATCTTGTCAAGTCAAAGTATATATAATTTGAGAAACTTCGTTAATTGGCCAAATTTATTGAGCAAATTATCTCAATTTCACCTCTTACAATATGTGGTGAGTTATATCATGTATGAGAATAAAAGGGGTGTATTTGCGGGTATATAAAATATGAGTACATACGTTACATAGAGGATGAGAAGTAAATTATTCATCGCCCGATTATTTAGCATCAGGTCACAGTTACTTAAGGACATTTATATCTAATATGAAAGAAACATTTTATATTAAACACCATTTTAAATCCAATAATTGAGAAAAAGAAGTATCGAATATAATTGAAAGAAATGTAAATAAATGAGAAAAAAAATAAAGAAATTCTAGCTTTGAAGAGTGTCACTATCACCTCTCCCTTTCTCTTTAATAGCGCAATTAATGTAGACATAAATTTATTGATAGGGTTATTTTAATTTTATACAAATATAAGAATAAAAGATCAATATTTAAAAAAAAAAATGGTTTGAACATGATAATCGAATAACCCAATAAATATAGGCATAAAATGATAGATTAATATATACTATAATAAGTAAGCAATTATAGGAGGAGGAAAGTTTGTAACATTAGGTTATATGTTAAAGTGTCTAATAAATAAAGGAAAATGAAAAAAAATATTGATTAATTAACAGTTAATCAAAAAAAAACCTGACAAAGAAGATGAAATATTAATATTGATGTCATTTATCATAGTCTATGTATTCTTCTCTCGTAAGTTTTATTGAAAGCACTAAATATAACACATTTAACAATAACTAACTAAGAGTGTTTTTTTTTTTTAATTTTTAATATAGTACATAAATGAAATAAAGGAGAGTAAAGGAGAAAAAATATTTTTTTTTTATATTAATCATCAAAAGAATTCATCCTTTTTTATTTTTTTCACTATTTTTTTTCTTTTCATTAATTCACTCTAATTCTCTTGATTTTTTTGATTAAATTTTGTACTTTTTTAATCAGAAATTTAATTTTTACATTTAAAATATTTAATTGAGTATTTTTTCTCTTAAAGATCGAAAAATAAATTTTCCATGCCGTGAGGCTTTTTTCGGATCATTTTGACAAGAGATTATTTATACAAATAAATTTTTTTGACAAAAATTGAAATATGTGTGTGTGTACGCTTTTTTATTACAACAACAACAACAACATACCCAGTGTATTCCCATCTATTGAGGTCTGGGGAGGGTAGAGTGTACGCAAATCATACCACTACCTCAAGAGAAGTAGAGAGGTAGTGAGATGCCATATTATTTTTTAAAATTATTGATACTTCAAAAATAAAAATACTAAATTGAACGCTTAATTAAGAAAATAGAGTAATATAAAATTTGAATTAGAGAGAATCAAACAAAAAGAAGATTAGAAAAGTAAAGAAAAGAGCCAAAATGATGAATCATTGGCCAACAAACTACGAGCCAATAAGTTCTATAATATCATCAAAGCAATAAGTTGAAGATATTTTCCGTTACTCATGACATAGTATAAAATTTTATAATAAATCTTGTTCTTGAAGGGTACATTTCTTACATTTAACGAAATAGTATACACACACACACGACATAATATAAAACTTTGTAATAAATCTTGTTCTTGAAGGGTACATTTCTTACATTTAACAAAATAGTAATTAAAAATACTAAAATAAGCATTAAAAAAGTGTGTAATATATATATATATATAATTCAAATTTCTATACTTTGCCAAACTAATTAATTTGATAATCTCTCTTGATGAATCTTTCAAGACCATTAAACTTTCTTCTTTATCTTGATAAACTTGTATTAAATTAAATTAGTTCTTTCTTTGATGAATTTTACACCGCCATCAAACTTCCTTATTCATCTTGTTGGACTTGTGTTTGACTATTATTACACAAGAAGAAATTCTGAAGAATATTTCTACGATCTTCATCAAAATGATGATTATCATATTGTCACATGAAAAAGATGTAAAGAATTATTTTTAAAAAAAAATGTTAATAAAGAAGAAGAAGGAGAAAATGTAAATGAGTATCCAACAATTCCATGTATGATTGGTATTTATAGATTGATTTATTCATAAGAATTAAGTAGAATGAAGTTGAGAAGACATGTCATTTAAGTGAAGAATGCAAATAGATGAAAGTTTTTTATAACTCATGACATAGTATTAGATATAGTAAATATGATAGAATATTTTTTAATTAATAAACAAATCGATTAGTGAAAGAATGAACAAAAAAATTTAAAGAAAGGAGAAAAAAGATTAATATAAATGGAGGTCATAGAGAGGTGCCGTATCACCTCCTCTATGATCTTCCTTTATATATATATATCAGAAAAGGTACAAATATGCCCTCGAACTATGATAAATGGTATGTATATATCCTCCGTCATACTTTGGGTACACACACACACACACACACACACACACACACACACATATATATATATATATATATATATATCAGAAAAGGTACAAATATGCCCTCGAACTATGATAAATGGTTTGTATATACCCTCCGTCATACTTTGGATACATATATGCCCCTACCGTTAATGAAATGGTACATATATGCCCCTCACACTAACGGTAGGGGCATATATGTACCCAAAGTATGACGGAGGGTATATACGTACCATTCATCACTGTTTGAGGGTATATCTTTTGCATTTTAATTTTTTTATTCCAAATAATCAACCCAAACCTACTAATTGACCCAGTAAACCAACTACCCCACCCGATTTCAATTAAAACCCAAGAGACGCCTATCTAACATACACATTTTTTTCACACCTAGAACGATATACACACACAATACAGTAACACTCATTACTATAATTTTTTTTTTAAAAATACATTAACCCATAACACTCAAAAACAACACCAAACAAATCGAACCCTTCACGTTTCAATTTTTAGCAAAATTTTGTTGGAAAAACACTACCCATTACTGGTCAACACTGCATAGCCAATGTCTCAGTCGAACTGCAATTTGATTGAGATTTACTGCAATTTGATTGAGGTTCACGTTTAAGAGAAAAAACAAAGGTAGTATCGGATTTGAAACAAAAAATAAAGGTTGGATCAAGTTGGTTGAAATCGAATTCGATGAGTTTATTGGGCCGGTAGTGGGTGAGGGTTAATTATTTGGAATAAAAAAATTTAAACGAAAAAGGGACAAATATACTCCTGAACTATGATAAATGGTACGTGTATCCCCTCTGTTATACTTTGGGTACACATATGCCCCTACCGTTAGTGTGAGGGGCATATACATATCATTTCATTAACGTCAGCGGCACATGTGTACCTAAAGTATGACGAAGGATATATATGTACCATTTATCATAGTTCGAGAGTATATTTATTCCTTTTCTGTATATATATTGATTCAAAAAAGAAAGTCCAAATTTTCATTCTCAAACGTGCAATATTGAAAAGCAAAAGTTTTTCTGAAATGCTACAATTGCTCTCATGATCGGCAA
Organism: Capsicum pubescens; assembly: GCA_030864215.1. NCBI lineage: Eukaryota > Viridiplantae > Streptophyta > Magnoliopsida > Solanales > Solanaceae > Capsicum > Capsicum pubescens. The sequence goes on from CM061548.1 coordinate 290,570,500, forward strand.
GCAAGCATGTTGACCATGAGATATGTGCTTGAGCAAATCTGCGCTTTAACTCATAGGTGAACCGTGAAAATAAGGATAAATATAAATAAATTATAGAAATTGAGAGAATATCTAAGAACATATTTTCTAAAGTCATTAAATTTTATTGAAGTGGATGCAAAATTTAGAATAGATCAGAATGTTGGTGAACCAAAAATAAGGAGCTGTCGGTTTCTGCTTAACTGGATCTACAGATCCATTGGATGATTGGATTTTCATTAATTCAAGAAATAGGACCACAATGCTTATTGCTATCATCAACATAAAGAAAATGTCAAATAAAGAAAACTGGACCACTATGGATTATGAATGTTAGATCTAAAGAAGTGTAAAGTGGGTGGGCTACCTTTATTTATTAATTTTTGAAAGTACATTTATGTCCTGCAATAGCAAACTATTTATCTTTAAATATTTTTTTACATAAATATTTTCCAATTAATTATATAAAATTATTTTAAATGTATTTACATTATAGTGAATATCTATCAAAATCTAATAAAATCTAGTTGATATCTATCAGGATTTGATGTATTTGTCTTTTAGTGTGAAACTAGGGGCAAATTTCTCCTATAAATAGAAGGGGTTCCTTCATTCTAAATTATCCCTCAAGAGAAGAAATAAGAATCACTCTCTCTATTCTCTCTACTCTTCTTCTTGTTTTTTATTGTTTTATAACACGTTATTAGCACGAGACTCTGCCAAACAAGGTGAGATTATAAATCTGAAGGATATCAAGGTTAGTAATTGTTTATGTTATCTTTCTTTGCTACTACTAATATAATTATTATTGGATTTGAAGAAAAATAATTGGTTTGGAACCATTTATATTTTAAATTTATTCCTTAAGAATAATATTATAAAAAAGGATGATAATATATTGGGTTCAAGTCCCATTGATTCATGCCTAAGACGTCTTTATATGAATAAGATGTTGAATTTGAATCTCAACACATCATATTGATGATATTATGATGACTAAGGCAAAATAATGGGTGTTTAATAAAAGGTCATGAAACATATCCCATTAATATGCTCTATTCCATGAAGTGAATATGGTAGCATAAATCTGAAAGTTGACAACTGGCTTCATTGTTGAAAGAAGACAAGTGAATGAATCCACGAATATAAGCGTGGAGAGACAATATGATAATAATCATCGAAAAGTGATAATATTTTCACACGCTTATTATGATTATAAGATATGCTAGAGAAAAATTCTTTACATCATATGTATGCCTCAATTTCCTCCTGAAGTAGCAATATGATGAAAGAGGTTATCAGATATATAAGCTATCATAATTTGATAGGCTTAAGACACGATTATATTTCATTCTTAGGAAATGAGAGTTTTGATTATTATAAGCATAGATCCATTCCCTGGGGTGAATGTGATAATATTTAGTGAAGCTTATTAGTATAAACGTGTACTTGATTGTGATGGTATGACAACTCACCTCCGAAAGAGGCAGAATAGCTGAGATGAGTTATTTTGAAATCGACTTCTGAAGTAGTAAATCTGAAATTTATTCATATAATAGTAAATCTGAAATTTACTAAAGCAAAAACACATATCATGGTAAACTTGGAGTTTAGTAGATTAAAAGTTCATAAGTTGACATAAACGATTGCGATATTCCGGAGATGTGCATACTGAGTATTGAACATATATTGAAGAATAAATTTTTTTTCATGAACTTTAATGTTGCTTGTTCTCATGATAAGTTGGTTGGACCAACTAATTTTGAGATTGAATCCCTCAAAATCTGAAAAGAATAAAAGGTGAATAAGGGCCCGTTCACCTATCATGTGATATGTTGAAAAGATGCATCAATAAGATGATCACATGTACATTCATGGTCAACCTACGTTTGACATTCATAAAGTTACTTGTTCAATATAAATTGAGCATAATTTTCAGATTGTGTAATCAAGATAATTCATCTTGATGATGATGGTTTATCATTGAATGCCTTCCATAAATAGCTGAACCATTACTAATGAGAACAAAGTTTCATGTATTGGTATGAAATATGATATATTGCATACAATAGCACTTGTATGCATTAGACCAATATATTATGATTATTTCTTCCCTCTCAATTAGTTCAAGGTCAGGAACCAACTATTCCATCTAATAGTTTTGATGTACGGTATACGATTAGTAAATATACCATGATGAAGAAAGATGGATTCCTCAAAGAAGAAAGAGGATGTATGTTAGTTTTCCTAACATAAGGGGGAGATTATAAGAAGCTATGAAATATGTTAGGAATTATCATCAGATCCTCATTCAGAAGATAATTCAAGTCAAATGCCGAAAGCATCTCATATTTAGCTGCAAGTGCTCCTGTTTTGTGTCCTTAAAGGATAAAGTCTATGCATGCGTGAAACATGATAGACCAATCAGTTCCAAATGAAATAATTCTTGAAAAGGATAAGGAACAAATAATCATGATAAAAAGGCAATGTGCTCTTGAAGAGCCTACGACATAACACTTCATGAAACCTTATGAAAGGTTCAGGTACCTGAAAATAATGAAGTGATGAGATCTCAAAAAATGTTATGTCCCATTATGAACCGATACAAAATGATATATCATTAACGATATCTCTGATACGATATTGGCGCAATATTGTAAAAGATTATGAGGATCTGAATTATACATTTATTTAAGCATGTTGACGTAGAAACATTTATCAAGTGACATGAAAGGATACATCTTGGTCAATGTAAAACTTATTTGATTTGCAATCCAGACACTTGAAGATGTCACATATGACATGTTGAATATTGTCACTTGACAAAATTCATATGAAACTTTCTAAGGATTCAAAATGTTTGAAGCATATAAAAGTTTCTGGGAAACTTATTTAGAATCCTTATATTATATAAGCTTATAGCTTGAAAATCATTAAAACTCTTGGAGATTTTTCAAAAGCAATAGGATTATTTGCTGAAATGCGAAACATACCAAATTGGATTGATCCTGAAGTACCATATCTTAATCCAATTGGTGTACTAATGTATCTTGCAAATACTATAAGGCCTGATATAACCTTTTCAGTTAATTTGTTAGCAAGATATAGTTCTGCTCCTATTAGGAGACATCGAAATGAGATCAAACACATGATTTTATTCTAAAGCCTTCAGTCTTAATCTTATTGGTTATGCTGATACTGGATACTTATCTGACCCGTATAAAGCTCAATCTCAAATAAGCTATGTGTTCACATGTGGGGATACTGCCATATCTTGGAGATATACAAAACAGTCTATCATAGCCACTTCATCAAACCATGCTGAGATAATAGCTATTTATAAAACAAGCCGAGAATGTGTATGGTTGAGGTCCATGATACATCTCATTCGAGAAAAATGTGGTTCAAAATGTGACAACGTACCCACAATTTTATACAGAGATAATGCAGCATGCATAGCACATCTTAATGGAGGATTCATAAAAGGACATAGAATGAAGCACACTTCATCAATTTTTTTTTACATACATGAGCTACAAAAGAATGGTGATATTAACATGCAACAAATTCGTTCAAGTGACAATGTGGCTGATTTATTCACCAAGTCTCCTCCAATTTCAACTTTTAAAAAGATGGTGCACAAGATCGGGATGCAAAGGTTCAAGGATGATCTCATTAGGGGGAGTTAATATGCGCTGTATTTTCCCTCCTTATGAGGTTTTGTCCCACTGGGTTTTCCTTATAAGTTTTTTAATGAAGTAGCCTATATGCGTATTGTTAGAGATGTGTACTCTTTTTTCTTCACTAGATTTTTTTCCACTGAATTTTTTCTAGTAAGGTTTTAACGAGACACATTATCTATCTAGACATTCAAGGGGAGTGTTATAAATGTATTTACATTATAGTGAATGTCTATCAAAATATAATAAAATCTAGTTGATATCTATTATGATCTGATGTATTTGTCTTTTAGTGTGAAATTAGGGGTAAATTCCCCCTATAAATAGAAGAGCTTCTTTCATTGTAAATCATCCCTCAAGAGAAGAAATAAGAGTCACTCTTTCTATTCTCTCTACTCTTCTTCTTGTTCTTTATTGTTTTATAACAAAAATACTTTTTTCCTTTTAACTTTAATTATTTATCTCTCTTTCATTTTTTTCTCTTTTTTATTTCTCTACTTATTTTCTTTTTTTCCCTTTTCCTTTTTTTTTTGTCTTTTTTCATTGTATGTTTTTTTTTTCATAGAATTATTTTATTCTTTATTTTTTTACGTAATAATTTGATTCACATTCAATTTTTCTTTTATATACTCCTTGACTTCTTTTTTTATTTTATTTCTTTTTTTCCTCATTTATTTCTTTATTATTTATTTTTTTCTACTTTTTTTTCTCTTTTGCCTTTATTGATTCCTTTTATTTTTGTGTTTTTAATTTTAACTTTTTCTGTTTTTCAATTTCTTTAATTTTTATTTTTTTTCATGCTTTTCTTTTTCTTTTTCTTTTTCTTTATTCATTTTTTATTTTTGTATTTTCTATTTTTATTTTTTCTTATTTTTAGTTTCTTGATTTCTTGTTTATTTTCGTTTATTTTTTTAATTTACATTTATTTCTTTATTCTTTATTTTTTTCTTCCTTTTTCATTCATTTTTTTCTCAAAAAATATTTTTTAATTTCATTTTACCATAAGCTCATTTTATATTTCTGGTCTTTTTTTATTTTAATTTATTTATTTCTCATTTTTTTCCTTTCTTTTTTTCCCTTTACATTTATTTCTTTATTTTTTATTTTTTTCATTCATTTTTATTATATTATAATATTCTTTATTTTTTTTTACCACAAGCTAATTTCATATTTCTAATTTTTTTTAAATTTTCTTTAATAATTTTACTGGATTCTCTTTTTTTTTTTTCATTTGCTTCAGTCAGTAATGATACCATCAAATCATATCTATATATTGTTGTGGTATTATTGATGTCTACTTCAGTCCCTAGTGGGACCTCCATGAAACCATCACTGTATATCTATATATCGTCATGATATTATTGATGTGTGCTTCAATCCTTCATCCAGACCTCTATGATATCATCACAGTATATATTTATTGGCATGATATTATTGGATTTTCTTTAGTCCGTAATGATACATCACAATATATCTATATACTGTCATAATATCATTGATGTCCGCTTTAATCTTTCAGTGAAACCTCCATAATACCATCACAGTATGTCTATTTACTACCACGATATCATTGATGTCTACTTTAATTCTTTAGTCAAACCTCCATGATACCATCATAGTATATATATTCCAACATGGTATCACTGGATTTGTTTTAGTCCATAATGATACCATCAATGTATATTTATATAGTGCCATGATTTTATTGATGTCTGCTTCAATCCTTTAGTGAGATCTCCATGATACCATCACAATATATTTATATACTGTCACAGTATTATTGATATTTATTTTATCACAACTTTGTCTAATTACGAAATATACTATTTTTAGCTTTTTTTGGATACATTTTTTTAATCTTGATACATATGCGATTTGATATTTTTGAAAAACATCTATTAGCTAAATAAGGAAACAACAAAATCTCATTAAATTGAGGAGTAAATCACGTTTCAATGATTTTAGAAGCATAAAAACGTAAACAAAAATAGAAAAATCAAAACATTCATCCTTCAAAACTATGTCGATTCAAAACCACATTTTACGTAATTTCTTTATCATATTTTTTCTCCTTTATCATCAAACGTTAAAAACATTATCAATGTTGACTCTCTCTATGTTGTTACGATATTTGGGTGTTTGAGTTTCTGAGAACAAATACGACTCGTATAAAGTTGACGGAATTGTGATTCACGAAAAAACATCTTACAGAGATTTAATGGTTGCAATATCTGTTCAACTTAAGTTTGGTGAATCTCTGAAAATATTCATGCAAAGTACATCATTCAAGGAAATTCAACAGCAATGGAGATTCATAATGATATTAGCGTGAAGCTTTTTTTGATAAATTGGACTTAAAATCTACTTCTTTATTAATTTTTTCGATATGTTTATTTGATACCTTAAACACTGCTGGATATATTTGTATCTTTGTAATTTATTTGATATATTAATGTGATTAATTTTTTTCTATATGAATCATTGTTTTCGACATATTTGTTTGATACATTTATTATTAAAGATATGTTTATAGATTCACAGAGTTTTTAATACAAATAATAGTTATGTGTTAATAGATATGACATTATCGCTTAAGGATATGTAATGATTCATATTGTTTGATACATATCATTCAAGCACCTGCCTTGTCGAAAAAGAAATTGAACTTTAATGATACATATGTTTACACAAATTTGAATTCCCAAAAAATTGATATTTTAATGATACATATGTCGAAATAGATGAATTTTTTCTATATGAATCATTGTTTTAGACATATTTGTTTGATACATTTATTATTAAGGATGTGTTTATAGATTTACAGAGTTTTTAATACGAATAATAGTTATGTATTTATAGATATGATATTGTCGCTTAAGGATGTATAATGATTCATATTGTTTGATACATATCATTCAAACACCTGCCTTGTTGAAAAAAAATTAACTTTTAATGATACATATATTTAGACAAATTTAACATCACATTTTTTTTTTGATATTTTAATGATACATATGTCGAAAAAGTGTAATTTTTCTATATGAATTATAGTTTTAGATATTTTTATTTGATACATTTATTATTAAGGATGTGTTTAAAGATTTACAGAGTTTTTAATACGAAAAATAGTTGTGTTTATAGATATGAAACTGTGGCTTAAGGACTGCCTTGTCGAAAAAACTAAAATTTTAGTAATACATATGTTTGATACATATCATTCAGTTAACTGGTGAACTGCAAAATGGAGAATTAAGAAGAATGGAGGAGAAGAAGAATGAGATATCACTTTTTACAACATCGACAAAATTTGAAAACTTAATTCAACAAAGTGCTTCCATGGGACATACGATTAGTATCTCAGAGGATTCAGCCTCCTAACACTGAAAATGTAATTCTTGAAGATGACGACAGTCAAAAGAAACTTCAACATTCAACTCACCTCTAAAATAAATGAGATTTTTTTTACCAAATTGACTTGAATGATGTTTGCAGTAGATGGAGGATGAAGATAAGTGATTGAAACTCAAAATTAGAGAGAAGTTATTGATTATTTTGGGGTGAAAAATTTAAAAAATGAAATGGAGAGATATGGGGTTGAAAAATAGGAGATTGTGTTGTTTTGAGAGAGAAATAATATCTATTAAGGGTAAAAATCCAAAAACCCAAAAAGTAGTATATTATGAAATATTTTAAAAGATATGATATTTTTTGGAATAATGGAACTTAAGTTTGATTATTTGTGTATTTTTTTTCAAAAAATAGAGAAAACAAAAGTAAAATAAAAAAGATAACACCCCACTACGTGCAAAGAAAGGGAAAGAAAGAAGGTGGAGAAATGGTCTAGTACGACATTAAATTCGCCAAAAATTAGGTGACAAAATAAATGGGACACGAGTGGTCATTTTTTAAGCCGATTGGACATAATTTGATTTAGTACGAGGAGTATTTAGGTGTAAATATTTTAGTATTTTGATCTATTTGGTGTACTTTTCTCTTTATTTTCAACATATTTTACACACATCAAGTTTATTTAATTTATTATATTGAGTAACTAAATAATAAAATATAAATTAATTAACCATAATTACATACCAAGAATTTATATAGAAACACATGTTACTGTAACGACCCTTATAGCCGTTTTGCATTTTCAACTTGTTTTTCTTATTTTTTGGTTAATAATTGGTACCATATATAAATAATAAAATTAGAGTACCTGTGCCCGAAGGGCATTGTTAGCGATATGTTCCGCTTGAGGACTGATAATGTTACAATTACATTCCAAAATTTTCCCAGTGAAAGTAGTTTCTATAATATCTGCATTGACAAATTATGGTACAAAACGGGAGGAACTATTAAAAAGGTAGGGTCCCCCAAAATTGGAATATTTTCTCCTTCTCTGGCTAGCTTGTTCGCCACATTGTTCTGCTCCCTGTAAACATGTGTTTGGAAGCTCCAGCAGACCTATCTTCTCATTAATGAACTGCAATCAAGAATTAAACTTTGATAAGGTAAGTGGTCATTTGCTAGAATATGAATTACCTCCAATAAGTCTACATTAATCTCTAAGGACGTATGTTCCTTTCCACAATAACTTTGTGAGTTTTCCTTAGTGTTTGTAGCTCGGTCAGGATAGGGCTTGTATGTGGTGCTTTCTATGAACCCAATTATCCATTTCCCTATGTGGTTCCTTATTACCCATCCTAGACCTCCTATGCTTAGAGATTTTTTAACAACTCCATTAGTATTAAGTTTAAAGTTCCTTGGGTTTGGTGCTTTTCCACTGAAACTGGATGAAAATGTCAATACATTTGGAAATGGGACCTTTATCAGTTAGGAAGTAGAATTCAGTTGCATGTTCCATAGAGAGGTCACGAGAGATTGTTTCACTTTTGTTGTTAAATAGGTTTTCCTTATTTTTTAACCAAATATTTCAAAGATAGAATGGAATAATTATGTCTTAAGTAGCCATGCATTGAAGGGTTTTCCTTTAAGGTCATCCTAGAGATTCATCCAATTACATGTATTAACATTGGACATGTCAATGACCTGACTTGGGGTTGTTGTTCCCATAATATTATGCCAAAACGTCAGGCCATTAGGACATCTAAAATATATGGTCCATAGTCATTATGTAAAACCTACAGTAAGAGCAAATTGGGTTGTATTCAGGCTAAAAGATCGTGATTGATAGGGAGCCTTCTTTGGAGGAAGAGCTAAAAGAAATACTTGATTTAAATGGGGCATATAGCATGCCAAGTTTTTCCAAAGTCTTTATTTTCATATTCTCTTTGGTGGTTAATGTTGAGGTTTATAAGCTTGTAGGCATTGCTAGTAGAGAAAAGTCCATTACTAGAAAGACTCCAAAACAACTTGTCTTCAAGGGTGGTGTCCATGGGGATGAAGGTGTTCTTAATGATGGAAATAAGGGAGTTGGGAAATGTGATTGAGAGGTTACTGAAATCTTAACTTCTATTGTTACGAAAATTAAAAACAGTTAGATTTTATTGACCTTGCTTGAAGAGGCCATAAATTATGTTTCTAATGTCCTTAAAGTTGGGGAACCAATTGTTTTTAATGAGGCTTATAGTGGTCCATTTATTAGCAACCTATTGATGACCTTCTTAATAGTCCTTCCAACTTTACTGGATGTACTACTTAGTTTTTGAGATAGTTTTGATGCCAATCCTATCTCTATAGGGCTCTTGTACTTGGACCAGAGAAATTTTCCCCATAAAGAGTGAGGGTTATTAGAGAGTCCCCATGCTAAACTAGTATGAGTGGCTCTATTCTTGATTTAACTTCTTTAAATACCTAACCCCTTCTCTTTTTTCTTTCTTTCAGTGGTGGTAGCTAAGATAACTACTTGGAGTTTCCTTTTCCCAGCAATGGTACCCCAAATAAAATTTATTTTAATTATGTAAATAGAATCAGTTGTAGTAGTAGAAAGCATGATGTATTGCATGACATGAGAATGGATGCATTCTAGAGTTGCTTTGATGAAAATAGTTCTACCATCTTGATTGAGAAACTGTCTTCCAACCTGAGTGTTTGTTCTGCATACTATCTAAGATAAACTGAAAACCTCTATTTGTAGGTCTTTTGTAGAAGATAGAGAATCATAAATACTTCCCAAAGGAAGTACTGAAGGTGATGTTAAGGATGGTAGAGCAATCAGTAGCATTGTCAGTGGCGCAATTCTTAAAGAAGATGGCTTTTCACTTATTGTGATTGATGTTTTACCCAGAGGCATTACTAAAATCGCTCAAGATAGTACTGATAGTGTGGCAGTTAAGGTCATAAATAAAGAACAAGTGAGATATGTTGGGGACTTTATAGGGGTATAGGCTTTGCTCGTGTTTGAGTTTTAATGTTGTGGGAGATCCTTTCCATGCACATTATGAAGAGGTAGGGGACATGATGTCATGACCCAAATCAGGGCCTGGCTGTGGCGGGTATCTCAAGTCCACTATGGACTGGTGACCACCCCCTTAACCCAACCTCAAGAGCATAATAATAATAATAATAACAATGCAGAAGCCAACTAAACAGTAGTAAAAAGATGATAAGTAACTCAAATGAAATCTAAGAGTAAAAACAATAACCAACCAACCCACATATGTCCACAATAGCCTCTAAAACCAGAATACCAAAAAGGTCGGGACATGTCCCTGACCATGATCAAAAGAATACAAAAGCATTGAGTCAAAATAAAAGAATATGGAAATGATATGGCCTTTAGAAGGATGGAAGATCACCACTTCACAGCTACTTAACGAACGTGCTAATCCACCTAATGCTGCACAAGGGTAAAACAAGTGTTTTTGGACCCTTTATTATGAAACAATGTAGCGTCCTAGGATGGTCGGTGGGATAAACACTGATATGTAACTCAGGATAGGGATAAAATAATGCCATGTCCAAAACCAAATTAAACCACATGGACACATTATATATACATATATATATAAGATACCGGGATAGGGAAGAATGTTTAAGCATAACATTTAAAAACCATTATTCTGGACTATGTAGCTCTAACCATCCTAAGGGCACCTATGGGCTATATGGGTTCTGATTTCCCTGTTGAAAGGGTTCCAATGTGTGTTAGCTGCATGAACCAAGAACATCTAAGGAAGGGTAAAAGCCACCAAGGCTCCAACCATTCTAAAATATATATAATGTGTGAACTATACAAACGGTCATAAAGACCCCCACATCGGCAAATGTGGTTTCTAGTATCGGTCCCCCGGGACCTCTACCTTCCACGGTGAGCTACACAACCCCCTTTAAGCCCAAATTAAAATCAATTACACACATTCCCATCCATCAACCAAGGAGTCTTTTAATTAGGCATTTACCATTGATATCGTCATACCAAATAAAGTTAAGCTTGCAATCCAATTCTATTATGCCATACCAAAACCAATTAGCCAAATTTACTCAAAAGTTTCCAATTTAAAAATAATCCATGGCCACCAAGGCCTTTTAAAATCAATTTACGTTCCATTAACCTTTTATGAAATTCAAGGTTTCAAAGTGAAGTAGATTCTATATTTGTCCATGTTTCAAAAATAATTTCACAAGTTGGGTTGAGGTTAAAGCCAATTCCATACCATTGAACCATAAAATTTAGGAAAATCCATGTTCCCCATTTCCATTCCCACACCCATGCATTTATTTAGTTCAAAATCACAAGAATGAACATGAAAGATCAATTCAAAACCATGGGAACTCAATTTATGTAACAACCATTCCAAATCCCTCAATCCATATTCAAAACCCAACAATTAAACCACATAGACAACAACTAAACACATGATTTTGTATAAAATTAATTTAGGAAAGAGATACATTCCTTAAACACAGAAGAATTTGTAATATATTTGAAGTTTGGAGCCCGGATGATGAATGCATAGTAGAACCATTGAATGTTCTTAGATTTTGTGCTTGAGAGTGAAATAGGGGGATTTGATCTTTGAAAACTGATGGGAATAGGACTATTTTATGTTTAAAAATTGTGGAAAAGGTGAAAAGACCAAAAACCCCTCATCCTTAAGTGAAAAAAAAGGTTGGACAAAAATTATCCATTGGCATGGAACGCTAGTATCGCAGAGTTTATCCTCCGTGCCACACCAATATCGCAGAGGGTAACCTCTATGACACGATGATAACGCGAAGGCTCACTGCCTTGAAGTTCCAAAATAGCCCTAAACCCTTCCCAAAAATTCCAAAACTTTCCCAAACTACCCTTTTAACATCCCTTAACATAATTTAAGTCGAAAATCAATATTATGAACACAGAAAGGTCAAAAATAAATTGGTCAAAATTTTAAGGGTCTTACACTATTTCCCCTTTAGGATCATTCATCCTCGAATGATGAGTTAGGACACTTTTAGCACGAGAATACCAAGAATACACCAAAATCAAATGACAAACTCAAAAAATAACAAGAGAAAAATGAAACTCATACCTTAAGCACCTCCATCCAACCCGGGGAACAATAATAGGTGTTTGGACTTCATATCTTCCTCAGCTTCCCATGTAACCTCTTTTACCTTTTGGTTTCTCTAAAGAACCTTCACCAAAGCTACATCCTTGGTACTTAATCTACGAACCTGCCTATCCAATATCTCAACCGAGAATTCCTCAAAAGACAAGGAATCCGTAACAACAACATCGTCAATAGGCACTATCAATGAAGGATCACCCATACACTTTTTCAGCATGGACAAATAAAACATGGGATGAATAGAACCTAACTCGTAGGCAAGTCCAAATCATAAGCAATGCTTCCAATTCTCCTCAAAATCTGAAATGAACCAATGTAATGGGGACTGAGCTTCCCCTTCTTACCAAATCTCATGACTCCTTTCATAGGAGACACCTTCAGTAACACCCAATCATTTACTTCAAACTCCATTTTTCTTTGCCTCACATCCGCATAAGACTTTTGGTGACTTTGAGCACTCTTAAGTCTTTCTATAATCACTTTTACCTTCTCCATGCCTTGGTAACCAAGTCAAGACCAAACAATCTAGTGTCACCAATTTTAAACCACCCAATGGGAGACTTACACCTCTTACCATAAAGAGCCTCAAAAGGAGCCATCTGAATGCTCGAGTGATAACTATTATTATACGCAAACTCAATAAGAGGTAAATGGTCAACCCAAATTCCCTTAAAATTAATAACACAGTCCCTTAGCATATCTTTGAAAGTCTGAATAGTATGCTTTGCTTTCCCATCCATTTGAGGGTGGAAAGCTGTGCTAAGATTCATCTGTGTATCCAAACCTTTATGAAATGAACACCAAAAGTAAGATAAAAAATACATACCTCAGTCTGAAATAATGAACACTGGTGCACCACGCAACTTCACAATCTCTTGAATGAACGACTTTGCATAATCTCTCCTTAATAGTTAGTCCTTACGGGAAAGAAGTGAGCGGACTTAGTTATTATATCTACAATGACCCAAATTGAATCATATTGACTGAAAGATCGTGAAATACTCGTAATGAAATCCATATTGATCATCTCCCACTTCCATATAGGAAACTCTATCTCTTGAGACATCACCAGGCCTCTAGTGCTCAACCTTAACTTGCTAAAAACCATACACTTAGCAACAAAATTTGCTACATCCCTTTTTATATTGTTCCATCAATATATCTTCTTCAAGTTATGGTACATCTTAGTAAAGCCCAGATGAACTATATACCTGGACTCATGAGCCTCAACCTAAATTTTTTCCCGCAGTCCATCAATATTAGGAACACATAGCTGACCGTGGTACCTCAGAATACCATCTTCCCCAATCTCAAAAGCCATAACCTTTTTCTAACCTACATCATCTTTAATCTACATAAGTATGGAATCTAAAATCTGTTTCTCCTTCACCTCAACGCCAAGAGATATTTTGACCACTTTTTGAACAATGACTCTTCCATTCTATGAGTCTAAAAGACAAACTCCCAAGTTAACCAACCTATGAAAGTCCTTCACCAACCCTCTCTTCTCCTTCTCCACATGAGATAAGCTTCCCATAGATAACCTGCTAAGATCATCAGAAATAATATTAGCTTTACCTGGGTGGTATTGAAGGCTCATATCGTAAAGCAATTCAAGTCACCTCGTTTGCCTAAGTTTCAAATCCTTCTGAGTGAACACACACTGCAAACTTTTATGACCCGAATATATATCCACATGCACTCTATACATTTAATGGTAACAAATCTTTAAAGCAAAAACCACAACCGCCAACTCTAGACCATGAGTCAGATAGTTCCTTTTATGAACCTTAACCTGCCTAGAAGCATAAGCCACCGCCGTACCATACTATATCAAAACACAACCCAGTCCTACATGGGATGCATCACAAAACACAACAAAACTATCAGTACCCTCGCGCAGGGTCAAAACTGGCACAGAAGTCAACCTATCCTTCAACTTCTCAAAGCTACCCTCATAAGAATAGAACCATAAAAAAAAATCTTATTTTGAATCAATTTGTTAATGGAGTAGCAAGAGAAGAGAAACTCTCATCAAACCTCTTATAATGCCTAGTCAGTGACAAGAAGCTCCTAATATCAGTTGGAGCTGTAGGTCTAGGCCATTTCTTCACCACTTCAAATTTTTGTGGATTCACCTTGATCCCTTCACTAGAAATAACATGACCAAGAAAAGTTACAACATTCAACCAAAACTCACATTTAGAAAACTTAACAAATAACTTTTGATCCTTAGTGGTCTGCAATACAATTCAAAGATGATTGGCATAATCCTCCTCACTCTTAGAATACACCAAGATGTCTGATAACACCCAAGATACACCTTTAATCTGAAGGTTATGTGGTCTCTATCAAATATAGTAACCCAATAAAGGTTAAGGTTAAATCCCAAGAGAATACATGGAATTATGTCTCTTAAAAGCTATAGTCAACGGGCAAAATAGAAAAGTAAATGGGGGTTTTAAAGTGACAATATCAAACAAGTAAATAGTATTAATTTTGGTTGTAATTCAGTTATAGAGAACACTAGGACTGTGTTCCCCCTGGATTCTAACTCAGTAAGCTTCTCGTGCTCAATCCAACTATACAACTACAGTGCATATAAAGTCTGTTAAGATAGGTATCACCAACCACCTCTTGGCCCCATTTGGTAAATTTCACTCATCTCCTCTCAATCTCAGAGTGTATCCTTACTAACCCCTACCTTTTACCCAGTTACAACTATCTCCTCTCGATCTCAAGTTGATTATATGGGAGTTAACTATCTTAAGAAGATAGTAAATCTAAGCTTATTTTGGCAATTAACCCCAAATCACTGTTGTGATTTCCTTTTCCCAATCTCTATCTCCCTCTCAGGTTCGTAGTGAATATAGACTGGATCTTAACGTATGCACCATTAAGAAATTAATAAAAGAGAAGGAAACCCCTATACATACAACAATAATAGTCTAGAAGTATTGAACACTTCCCCTACTTCATTATGTAGCCAGGGTTCCCACAACCTTAGTTAAGGGAGATTAGCTGCTTAAATTTGTGTAACGATTAAAAAAATTCATATTTGAAAGCATTCAACAATCACACAATAATCAACAACTGAAAAACCCAAAACTTTAACTTAATTAACAACCAAAATCAATACAAAAATTCCAAGACCTACGACGGATCTCAAAATTAGAATATATGTTTGGGAGTATCAAGAGTGCATAAACTCAATACAAAACTTCATTAGGGTATTTCTAGAATACATGGAAACCCTAAAATTCAAATCCCAAATGAAAAAGGAAAATCGAAGTCGCTAGCTACTTACAAAGTCAACATACAGTTTGTATGTTGAACATACAAACCGTATGTTCGACTTTGTATATTACCACCCTTAAATCTTGGATCTTCAAATTTCTGGACGTTTGTATTTTTGTACAGTCTAAGTCCACATGTAGACCGTATGTTGACTTTGTATGCTCCTGGCCTTTGAAATTGAACTTTAACTCTCTGTATTTTCTCCATCACAGCACATACTAAGTCTACATACGGTCCGTATATTGAATATATGGTTCGTATGTTGACTTTTTGTGTTGAAGTTCTTATTTTTTCCTGCAGCTTAGCCTCTGGACTTTCAGTTTCTCAACATACTTTGCTCACATACACTAAGTATGTAGCAAATACGCCTAAAATTGCCTTTATATGTACCCAAAAACTACGTAAACTTCATTTTCTTCAAACTTGCATCCAAAACCTAGTTTCTTACAAAACATACCCAAAACACATCATATCTAACAAAACATCCTAAAAAACTTGCATATTTTCATAGTTTTAAGCATCGAAAGTGCTATATTTCTATAGTACATCAACACTCTCAACTTAGAACTTTTGCATGTCCTCAAGAAACACAACACTATAAAACAAAACAAAACAAAACACAAGACTTAAATAGGAGAATCTAAGCTATCCAAGAAAATCAGTCAATAATTTAAGTTCAAACCCTAATACCCTCTCCTATCTCAACCTTTCAAAACCAACTGTTTATAACCATGAAGAAAAATAATGTGACACAATGGGATCAAGGTATGGCATTACATTAGCAACAAATAATCATGCATGTATATACAAGTTACACAACCTAAACAAGTAAGCAGCTCGTAATATGCCTCATGTTCCCTCACAACAAAGAAGTCCCACTCACTCATATGAAATAATGCATCTCAATGTAGAGACAGTCAAGAGACACTCACACTTGAAAGAAAAGTTCTAATCAATATGCATCAAATACCATAGGCTTGCCCTTATTTTCTTTACCTTAGTTTTCGGATAGTTAAGTTAGGATCACTATAGGACTTTATTCGGCTTGTAATGCAGGCTTGGGAGCTGGTATGGTACATATAGATATTTCAAGTGACTAAGCCTTCTTGGCACTACAACTACTCTTGGGGTCCACACTTAACCAATTTTTTCTTTTTATTCCACCCATATTTCTCCTTTTTTATTCTTTATTGCATATTTAGGTTGGGTGTGGTCTTTATTTATTTTGTAATAATTTTTCTTTTTGTATTCTTTTTATTTTTGTTTTTTTCTACCACACCCAACCCTACTATTTTTTAATCTCATTTTATCCTTCTACATAACCACTTTACATCACACACCCTATGATAGCCACCCTCAACTTAGGCGATTTGCTTGAGTTGAGGTGCATAATGTCTGAGGAGAAATGGGCCAAAATAGGTTATTGCAACACAAATGGAAAGATGAAAGGCGTAACAAGAAAAATAAGCTATAGTCTCAAAATCAGGGATTAAGGGACACAATCACACATGGAAGGTCATTTAGGCTAAAAGTGGACGAACATAAAAAATGGCCTGTGATCCATTCTAAACAACTATCCTACAACCTAGGAAAGACTAATCGGGCAAGTTCTGGATTTAACGCACAAAGGGAACTAAGTAGCATCTCTCACACACAAGGCATAGAATCAATATCACAAGCTACTACCTATCCGGTTCATACAATTGTTAGCAAATAATTATCATGTCCTTAATTCTAATTCCATAACAAGATCCATAATGTTCACACATATATACATTCACATAGTTCTACACAAAATTTTGAAGGGGTATCATTTTTTTCAAAAATCAATCTAAAAACATGACAACTGCCCTAAATACTTAAAAATCTCCTAATTACACAAAAACACAACATAAATTTTACCCTAGACATGCTAGTTCTACAACCATACCATGGATAACAGGAAAAGAATGACAACAAAAAAATCTGCGGCGACTAAGGTAGACCCACCCCTAACTAAAAGACTGTGCACTGTCCTCAACACACTAAAATAACATAAAACAAAGGGAATAAGGATATACTTGGGATGCACTAAGAAATTGTATCATAAAAATCCCTAGATGGGGGTATATCCACTGGTGTAGGCGGTGGTGGTGGCGAAGCACTACTAGAGGATGCACCCGCTACTATCTCGGCATGCCTCTGCTTCTCAATAACTATAGAATCTATCGACTTATGATTGGCCTTTTTTAGGGCCTGGTCATATGGAATACTGGGATCCTGCAGATCCCCCATGTGTCCTCTCTTGATTCCACCAACTAACCTCTTCATTATCCTTCACAAATAAATAAAAGTATCTAGGCCCGCTCAGAGGTGATATCTGAACCACTAGGGTTATGATTAGAGGAGTGACTGTTATATTTCTCTCTCTAAGAGTATACTTCTATTCACAATATATCTACCTTCTCACTCATATGGCCTAGATCCAGTGTGTTAATCTTTATAAATCGGGCTCTAACATATCTCTCAAAAGCATTAATACGTGCCTGTAGATTAGCACGTAGCTCTGACATAGTGAATCTATGTGCAACATACCATCTAGACTCTGTTGTCTCTAGTCTAGTGCTGACCCATGACCGGATCTGCCAATATAAATTAGCAATCTCGATCTCAATAGCCCATAACCGAGCATCAATGGCTCTCTAACTGTCCACTAAGATCTATAAGAACTTATGAGATATCATAGTCATACCTATAGTTACAACTGTAGTGTATGGGTGAGGGGGCATTGGAGATGCACCCACCATCTCTGAATTTGAAGCCGGGGCTGATGTAGAAGTGGCTGGTGTCCTCTCACCCGGAGTACTCAACTCCGGGGCCTCTTTTTTCTCCCTCATCTCAAGATCAACACTAACTCCTACACCACCTTTCTATATATCAATGGGTTCTATAGGTGCTGATGGGCCCTCAGACTGGGCCAGACGTACTCTAGTGGGCATACGTATCGAATCCTTTATCAACCTAGTTTGTACTCTAGCCATTACCTGTACTCTCATTAACTCCTGGTATCTCAGGCATGCCAAGTCTTTGGATAAGGCATGGGAATGGCAGAGTCGCCATCATACCAAAATCTCTCTCATGAATCTCGTGTCATACTAACAACTAGAGCAACTCCATCCCACATCAACACATTATTTGAAGTAGTCAAACATAGTCTGAATCTAACCAACAACTACCAGAAATTTGCAGTAAAAGTCAATGCTTCCTTCTTTATCATATCATGCCCCTCAATCCACGGGGTCTCATCACCCAAAGGTAAGATATATCTAGTGACCCATCTCATCACCTCTACTCTCTTGCTTTATCGATCAACATCCCTCATAATCTGTCTATCCTATACAACTTATAATATATCATCTCATTTTTCTTTAGCTGCTGGTGTAATATAATCTGGCCTAAAGAGGACACGATGGATGGCTGCTGCTAATATATCAACCATAACCCTTCTAATTAGTGTCTGCTTAAGCTGGGGCTGCTCATGATACCTCGGAACAGTCTTCTCAGTCATATTTAAGATTATAGTAGCCTGGTATGAATAATAGAATTCATGCACCAATGTCGGGCTGTAAGTACCTAGGGGTGTGGTCATCTACCCTAGTTGATGTAGTTTAAAACCTGCCTATAGCTGTGGTGCTCCAGCCAACCCAGATAAACCAATCTGTCTCTCCTCATAAATAACTCTCTTAGACCAGTCGGTGTCTCTCAAAATAGTGTTGTCCCACTCGAATATGATCTGAAGGCCCTCTACACACCACCTCGAGTTCACCTCATCCATAGGATCCTTCAAGACATATGTGGGGTTAAAATTTTGACCCTGCTGAGCCAGTGCCTGTGAATCAAAAATAGTCACCTGGTCGGAAGACTGGTCTGTACCCTCCTCAGAATGGGGTACAATTGATGACTACTCCTCATCTGCTGCATCAGACTCATCTTGAGACCTTTCCTCAGACTGAGGGTCCTGTGTATATACTACTGGTGTTGCTTAGAATCTACCTCCTCTCCATCTTCATTATCTCTCTCATTAGACTGGGGATAATATGGGGGTGATGTCCTGGTCTTCTTAATCCTTGGAATGCCTAGGAGTGCAGTAGCCTCAGCTTGTGCCATAGGCTAAGTAGAAGCCGACCAATTGACTTACTGTGACTTTGCTACTATAGGTACACCTATATTTTCCATAATAATATCCTCATCAGTAGCTCACTTCTTTCCTCTAGTCACTAGTGCTGGTGCTATAATCGGGGCTGCTCTGGTCTGGGTAAGTGTGTACTCCTCCTTTGAGCTACAACTCTCGAAAGAGTCAACCTGTCTCTTAAAAGATACAACCTTCTTATTTGAATCCTTAGGAGCCATATATTCCTGGAAAACCAAGTGTTATTACCCAAAAAATAATGAGGGATTGCAAAAGTTGAAGAAAAAAACTCAAAATTTGTAAACTTTGAATTTGTCCTCAATTTTCACGCCCCTTTAACTTATTCGCAGCTCCAACAAGTCCAATGTGCACACATATACCATGAATTATAATTTTTAATGCATCTTAACATGCCCAACTTTTTGTATTCCTCTACTTGTTCAAGTTCAAGTTTTGTTTAGGGCCTAATCTTAGGGTTCAATCCAAGAACAAAGCCCACGTCAAGATTTTAGGATACTTCAAGGCTCATACACACAAGCATGATTTTTTCTACATATTTTTCATGAAAATAAACATATCAACTTGCTTGTTTAACATTTAGATCAGGATACTACTGTTAGGAGTCGAGAAAGTTACCTTTTCTTTGAGAATACGAAAGTGAACTATGAAGAAGTGAAACAAAACCTAAGATTGAACTTTTATTTAGAACTTTAGGATAGGTTGGTACCCCAAATAAGTCTCAATTTAGCCTTTGCTTAAGTGTGAGAATGTGGGTAGTTTTGTATTTTAAGAGAGAATTTTAGTTTTTAAGACTATAGAGAGATTTTGAGAGTTTGGTAGTAAAAAAAATAAGCAAATAGGGATTTAAATAGAATGGGGGGAGAATTAGGGTTTAATTAACCATTAGTGGGACCAAAAATTTTAACAAAATTTAGGCCCACATGTGCCCTACTTACGGAGTCAACATACAGTTCGTATGTTGGCACCGTTTGTGGGACCCAAAAGTTGGTTATTTTGCCTGCTCGCTGGACTTTGTATTTTGACACTTATTTTGCAACTTAAAAGGTTGTAAATTATATTTATGAACCTACAAGTATTTTAGTAAGTTTAAAGTTCAGAAATTCTCTAAAAACTCTCAAAATTCCATCTTTTCAAGTTAAGCACAACTTACCTGGCCCACATAGGACTTATGACCTTGATGAGTTGGTCACTAAGTCCCCTTACCTGGAAGAAGATGTATTTAGCAATCCTTACTACATTCTAGGCATTTACTCAAGCTATGTACCTACAAAAACAAAACAAACAAAAATAAACACTAAAATAGTGGGTTGCCTCCCACCTAGCGCTTGATTTAATGTCGTAGCATGACGCGACTATGTTGGTTGCTTAGAATTTACCAATAATACCATGGGTTTCCTCTCATGCAACGCTTGATTTAATGTCATGGTACAATGCAGGTACCTTGATTACTTAGAATTCATCAAGATACCCATAGGAATACCCTCCTGGGTCATCAATACAATCTATTTCTGACACCACCCTTATGTCGATCGAATGCTTCATTATTTTTGGGATGTTGAATATGACCTCCTCACCATTGTCTCTGAACTTTGGATCCTCCTTCTCCATATCAACCATCACTCTACCCGTGTCCATAAATGGTCTCCCTAATATGATGGGCAACTCGGCGTCAACTATATAGTCCAAAATGACAAAGTCAAGCGAAAAGATGCAGTTATCGACTCTCATAATCACATTAAAATAATTGCCTTTAGATCTCTTCGTAGCACTATCAGCCATCAACATCCGTATCGTAGTGAGTTCAGGAGGGCTCAAGTCCAATTACTTGAATATAACTAGCTTCATCAAATTTATGCTATAAGTCACATAAGGCTCTGGCAAACCGAGATGACCCAATAGTCCATGGTATAGTGAATGATCTGAGATCACTCTTTTTCTGGGCGAGATACTTAGTCGTGATTGCACTATAGTTGTGCAATCCACTAATATCCTCAAAAGTAGCCCCTTTCTTCTTTGTAACCAATTGCTTCATAAGCCTAGCATATCCAGGCCTCTGCTCCAATGACTTAAGATAAGGGATGTTCAAGCTTAACTCTTTCATATTCTCAATGAGTATCTTGGACTTCCCTTCCTCTCTCTTCTACTTCAGTCTCTGAGGAAAAAGTGAGGGTGGTCCTAGAATTTGTCTCACTTCTGGCTCAATGACATGACCCTTACCTTTGTCCTTACCAACTTCACCATTACCACTCGTTTTCCTTTTTGATTCCACAAAGGGTTTATCAACAACAGATTCATCATGCGTTGCGCTTCTACAGTAGGTAATGAGGGATCCACAGTAGTTATACCACTCCTTATGGTAATAGCAAGAACATGACAATCAGTTTTTGGATTTTGAACAGTGTTGCTTGGAAGGGTACCTGGCTGCCTCTGGTTCAGTATTGCTGATATCTGCCAATACTGGTGTTCCAACTGCTTGATAGCAGTGGCATGAGGCTCAACCTTCTGGTTCAACACTTAAATATCAACCTTAATCTCCTTAAGGTTGTTATGCTGATTTTATTAACCCTTGACCAACTTGGTTAGCTTTGCCTCAATTTTAGACTCTATATCCCAACTGCCTGGAGAAATGTACCTATCTCCCTTCTCTATGTATTCATATTTTTTCCTACAGTCACCATCTCGCTCTCGACTATGGTCTTTGTATCTGTCATAATAGTTTCGACCTTAGTTTTTTTGCTCTTGGTCTAGAAAACTCATCAACTGATGATCCAAATATTTTTCTTCCTCCTCTAACTTAGACTCATAAGCTTCAGAAGCTAAACCCTGTACTCCTACTATATTCACTTTCTAGGAACTTGCTGCTGCAAACTGCTTTGCCAGTAACCCAAGATTTGTTCTCAGCAGCGCAAGTTCTTGCGCTATTAAATCATCAGCTACTTGTTGGTCGCAGGAGGTACCAATAGCATAAGAGCCATATAACCTCTCAGCCTTATAAGTTTGTCACCCTCGATTAGTGAGAGAGATTTTATATAGGATATCCGAAGCTACCCCCCAGTGTAGTCTCATAAAAGATCCTCCAGAAATTATGTCTACTATGGATAGAGCTGAAGGTCAGGACTCTGTAGAATATCTCCAGTAAGCTTGTCCCTGAAATTCAATGGTTGGGCACCATGCTCAGCTTTTTCTTGAACCTGAACCAAGCCTCATATATAGATTTTGCCTGCAACTGCCTAATTTTCATCTTTAAGTTGCAATATCTTAGATGGAGAAAAGTCCACGTAGTTATAGATCCTCATGGAATTTCCCCTAGCCATAAAGATGCTTCTCCAGTAAGTAATAAAGGGAACAACCTCAATCTAAGCACCTCTAAATTTATCCCTAGATTTGTGTACGAGCTGCAGATCCTAATGAAATTTACAAGATGCATATTTGTGCCATCTGTAGGCAAACCCGCAAATACACCATTTAGATTTAAGAGCTGAATCATTGAACTCGTTATGTTAAACTTAATGTCCAAGGGGAAAAATAATAGAAATAATAGATCCAGTCTATGCCGGCTCAACGTACCCCAGATTCTCTTCATCATCCTCATAGGGCTGCAAATACTGATACAATGGGATCACTTGAGCATGACCACCTCTAACTCTATTCTGATTATCACTGAGTGCTGCTCGACGATCTTCTTACTACTCTGCATAGATAACTATGCCTCCTGAGCTATACGTTGAGTATCTTATTCCCTCTTCTGATTAGAAACTTGTGCTAACATCGATAAACAATGTCCTGAACTCCTCCAGGAGGAGGATGAGGCACCTAGTGTGTACCATCATAAACCCCTTCAAGAACATCATGTCTTTTCGACGTTTTCATCCTACTAGGTGTTTGTAGGATCCTTTCTGGATTTAAATTTAGTGGGAGTAAGGTATTTACTATACTCCATGTGCTAGGCATACTCCCAACTAAGAAAAAACAAAATACTCATACACTGCAACAACCTTAATTTGCAACTCAACACCGTATTCCCTGTCTACGGCGCCAAAATTTGATAACGCCCAAGCTACACCTTCAATTTGAAGATTATGCGGTCGCTTTCAAATATAGTAACCCAACAAAGGTTGGGGTCAAATCCTAAGGGAATATGTGGAATTGTGGCTCTTAACTACTATAGTCAACGGGCATAACTGGAAAGTAAATAGGGATTTGAAGTGACAATATCGAACAAGTAACTAATATCAATTCTTGTTATACTTCAGTTGTAGATGAACACTAGGACTGTGTTCCCCTAGCTTCTAACTCAGTAAACTTCTCATGCTCAATCCAATGATACAACTGCACTGCATGTAGAGTTTGGTAAGATAGGTATCACTCAACTGCCTCTCGGTACCATTTGGTAAATTTAACTCATCTCCCTGTGATCTCAGAGTGTCGCCTTACTAACCGTTACCTTGACCCCGGTTACAACTATCTCCTATCGGTCTCAAGTTTAATAAATAGGAGTTAACTGACTTAAGAAGATAGTAGAAGTAAGCTTATTTTGGTGATTAACCCAAATTTACTGATGTGATTTTCCTTTCCCACTCTCTACCTCTCTCTAGGATTCATAGTGAATACATGGTGGATCCTAACGTGTGCACCCATTAAGAAATCAATAAAAGCGAAGGAAACCCCAATACATGTATCAATAATAGTCTATAAGAATTCAATACTTCCCCTATTTCATTATACAACTAGGGTTCCCAAAACCCTAAATAAGGGAGATTAGCTGCTCATGCTTGTGTAATGATTAAAGGAATTCATATTTGAAAGCATTCAACAATCAAACAATAATAAACAATTGAAAAACCCAAAAATTTAACTTGATTAACAACCAAAATCAATACAAAATAATTCCAAGACCAAAGATATATCTCAGAATCAGAATATATGTTTGTGAGTATCAAGAGTGCGTAAACTCAATACAAAACGTCATTAGGGTATTTATAGAATACAGAAAAACCCTAAAAATCAAATCCCAAATAAAAAGGGGAAAAATAAAGTTGGTGGCTACTTACAAAGTCAACATATGGTTTGTATATTGAACATACCGACAGTATGTTGGACTTTGTATGTTGCCACCCTTGAATATTTGATCTTCAACTCTCTGGACTTTTGCATTTTTGTACAGACTAAGTCCATATACGTACCGTATATTTAACATACAAATCGTATGTTGACTTTGTATGTTCTTGGCCTCTGAAACTGAACTTCAAATCTCTGTATTTTCTCCATCCCAGCACATACTAAGTCTACATACGGTCCGTATGTTGAAAATACGGTCCGTATGTTGAAGTTCTTTCTTTTTCTTTCTTTTTCCTGCAGCTTATCCTCTGGAATTTGAGTTTCTCAACATACTTTACTCACATACACTAAGTACGTAGTACATATGCCCAAAATTTTCTTTTTATGTACCCAAAAACTTCATTTCTCTTCTTTTCCTTCAGACATGCATCCAAAACCTAGTTTCCTACAAAACATACTCAAAATGCAACATATCTAACAAACATCCTAAGAAAATTGTATATTTTCATAGTTTTAAGCGTCGAAAGTGCTATATTTCTATAGCATATTAATTTTATCAACGAAAACTTTCAAAAACAAGTCCAAAACTGTCTAAAAACCCAATTCATAAGGTCCATAAACGTAGACAAAGCATTAGTCAATCCAAATAACATAACCAAAAAAGTCATAGTGACCATACCGGGTCTGGAAAATAGTCTTGTAAATATCAACGTCCTAATTTTTCAACTGATGATAGATCGGACGAAGATCAATCTTAGAGAAGCATCTAGCACCATTAAGCTAATTGAAAAGACTATCAATCCTAGAAAGAGGGTACTTATTCTTCAATGTCACCTTATTCAAATAATGCTAATTTATACATATTTGAAGAGACCCGTCTTTTATGCACACAAAAAGTATAGGAGCACCCCATAGAGAAACACTTGGTCAAATAAACCCTTTATGTCACAACTCGAGACTATCCCCTAGTCACAACACAGTTCTTAGAGTTATACGTGACCCCAAGCTAACCCATGGCCTTGCATAATGAGTAAATAGTGGAGAAATATAACAAAATACTAAGCGTAATTCATACTAAAGCATTTGATAGTCAAAGCAATACCAATGACATTAGAAAAATACATCAAGCTGAAAATACATTAGACTACCTTGCTGTCTGAAAGAATCTAACATAATGAGTTGTTGGGACTGGTTCCCAACTAACTATGACCAATTGAAATAAAATAAAGTACTAAAATGAATAGCTAATAAGATAACTAGTCCTCGGCTGATGAGGACTCACCAAGGCTGCATCTGAGTGGCATATGAATGCGCTAAGGACGGTTCCGGTACTAAGCTTCTAAACCTATATTATGAACAATATAGCACAAAGAAGTATGCAATAAATACTTTGAATGTACTAAGTATGCGAGATGAAAAACTAGCTTATATACATATATACTGAGCATGAATACACGAACATGAAAATTGAATGGAAGATCACGTATAATCATATGATGTGTATTTGAATAACTGAATGACAAGATACTGAACTCTGGGTCATGCAAACCTAAATTGAACATAATTTGAATATTGAACTGAGGACTGTGGGTGATAACATTTAACTGACATGCCCCAATACGAGCTAATCGGTATCCAACCTATAACCCTAGTTGGAAGAGTGTCGGTACCTTGCCAAGGGTACTAACACTGGTTGGCGTGGATCCACTAAACCGATGTCCCAAAAGACTAGGGTGTGAGTCCTCTACTAATGGGTGACACCTCATAACCAATGGTGGTGCCATTGTTCTGGAACATAGGGAATTCTACTAAAGGTCTCAGTGCTCAACTAGCAGGTGATCCTTCATCCCGGTGTTCACTAGGTGCTAAGTACTACTCCCAACTAAACTGACACTGAATTATTACTAGGATATAAGCTGGTAATTGGTATTCTCAATTATGGAATTTTGAATATATAATACATGCATATTCTAAAGAAAAATCATTAATACGTAAACTGATGCATCTTCAATCCCCTAGGTATCGGGTGTTCATAACCCAACAACTCTACTAATATTTAAGACTGATCATGGTATGGAAAGTCATGAATAATACTCAATATTTTAATAACTGACCATGACATAGACACTCGCAATTATCAAACATATGGAGACACAATTCTATAAGAAAAAACATGTATAATGGTTCATAAACAAAACAAACAGCGATACAGAGTTGATAAAATTTATATTTAACCTAGAAACCAATACAAGGGAAAAAGGGATTTTCTTGAGAGTGAAAGGGGTTCCTTGGGACTCAATAGGTAGACAGGACCCATTGATGAAATTCCACATACCTAAAAACAAAGCCCTTAAAGAATCTTCTTGAAACTTAAACTTGCTTTTGAGGAACCCTAGTTGGCTTTGGAGAGAATAAAACACTTTTTTTGTTAAGAGTCAAATGATTTTTAAAGTTATGATAGGTTAGGGTAATATTTACCCTTGATAACTGATGTTTTGAAGGGTAAAACGACATGGGTTTGGGTAAAAAGGGTGGAATTAACCAAAAATCCCTTGTTAAAATCATGCAGGAATTTTTGCTCCCTGTCGTTACGACTCACTTTATGACTTGTTATGACTGGTCACGAGACATGGTCTGAGTCGTAACCTGGAACCCTGAGGTCCTGGGTACTTTTTTCCATGACTACGACTCACCTCCTAACGACTGACTACGAGTCATTTGGTGGAGTCATAGTCTAGGAATTGGTTTTTGGATCCTTTACTATTCAGGTAACGGGTCCACACACCGACCTATAATGTCTGATAACAAGTCGTGTGCTATATTCGTTACCACTAGACTAGGTTTTTGGCTAAACACTATTGTGATAACGAGTTTCTCCTAACGACTCGTGGTCATAGGTGACGAGTCATTAACTGGGGTCGTTATCACTGGGCAAAAGCTAAGGATCCATACAGTTGTGACATTGACTCGTCTAACAACTCATTACATCTAGTAATGGGTCGTCACTTAAGTCGTAACCACTAGCATCCGACAGGTACTTAAGGAAGATTTGCATAACTGTTTGCCACAATATCGGATTAAGGCGATACTTATGGCATTGAAAAACTAACTTAATGGCCCATCTTTTAATGGGTCCAGGACTCAAAAATTTAGGGTATTACACTTTATCAAGAAGATCTTTTAATTTCTCCTTTAGCTCATTTAATTCAGCTGGAGCCATTCTATAAGAAGGAATGGAAATAGGACGAGTGTTCGGTTGAAGATTAATCCTAAAATCTATTTCCCTACTAGAAGGAATTCCAAGAAGATCATCGAGAAACACTTCAGGAAACTCACTAATTATGGCAACATATTGCAACAAAGGACTTTCAAAATTAGTATACTTAACCCAAACAAGATGATATAAGCACCCTTTTGAAATCAACTTCTGGGCTCTAAGATAGGAAATAAACCTCCTTTTAGGCACTAAAAAACTTCCCTCCCATTCTAATATGGGTTTGTTAGGAAAGTGAAACTGACCCTTCGGGTCCTAAATCCAAATATTCATAGCACGAATGAAGCCAATCCATCCCTAAGATAATATCAAAATCCACCACATCCAGCTCTATCAAATCCACCAAACTCTCCCTTTAGAAGATATACACCACACAACCCCTATAGATCTTTCTAGCCATAATAGAATCACCCACTGGGGTAGACACAAAGAAGGGGTCGAAAATATTTTTGGGACCAAACCCAAGATACATAGCCACACAAGGGCTCACATAAGAAGGGTAGACCCCATTTCAAGAAAATAATAAACATCATGAGAAAAGAGCTGTAACATACCAGTAACAATATCTAAAGATACCTTAGATTCCTTGCGAGTAACAAGTGCATAGAGGCAATTCTGGCCAATACCGGTACTATAAGTAGTGTCCTTTGGCATAAAGAGCTAAAGATGTGGTAACCAAAACTTTATCATCCCCAGCGACATCTCTGGTTAAAGGGCAATATCGCTGCATGTGACCCAGCTGACCAAAATTATAACTTCGATTCCTTCCTTCCTTACAATAACTATGATGAAGCTTCCCACAAAAATGACAAAAAGGAGAAGGTGGGTTTGACTGAGAACCACTAGCCTAAGACTGGTTACCCTGTTCCTTAGAATTACCTCTAGCCTAAAATCGGTGATCGCTAGATAACTTAGGATAGGGAGAACTTGCCGAAGAATAAAAACTTCCCCAATTCTTCTTCTTGGTCCACTGTCTACCATCATACCCAATATTTTGCTAACCCCCACCCTGCTCTGAATACCTGAACTTCATAGTCTGTTTCTTCCCAATCTCTGCCTGTGTCCCCTTTTCATCCTCAACCTACTGCATATAAACCACAAGTTTGGAGATATCCGTATCATTGTTCAATATTGCAGCCTTATACTGCAATACTAAGTGACGGGACAACCCAGAAGCAAACTTTCTCATCTTGGATCTCTGGTCAGACACCAACTCTGGAGTATAACGAGACAGTTACTGAAGTTTTTATGCATATTACTTCAAACTCATATTACCCTGCTTCAGATTAACAAACTTCTCCGCCTTAGCTTTGCTCAACTCTTGAGGAAAGAAGTGATTAAGAAAGGCACATGAAAACTTATCCCATAATGTCGGATCCAAATCATCACCCCTCGACTGCTCCCACTCATCATATAGCAAACTCTACACCTTCAAAATCAACAGCATGCATCACTCTAAAAATCTTTTCTATCTCATCCACAAAACCCCGAGGATCCTCCTCAACCTTAGAGCCTGTAAAGGTCGAGGGATTTAACCTTATGATCTTTACAACCTGTGTAACCTCATACACAGGAGTAACATAACCAACATGATCCGACTGATAAGACTGAGATGTCACCAATTGAGTAAGCAAATAAATAGATCGGCAGAACTCCCCATAAGAGATGTCTCCCTGAGGTGGCTGGTCATAAGCATCACCACCCCAAGAATCTCGAGGAGGACTAGTAGAGAAATGTGGAACTCTACGTGGATCAGTACAATCAGGAGCAGGGACCCTAGACTGGGTCTGCACTTTATATATAGGGTAAGCCCCCTCCATATTGTCCTTAGGTAAGATAGAGTTCCCAGTAGAGTTTCTATGACCATCAGATCTTTGGGGAGGTATAATCTAAATGTGAGAAAGCTAGTACTTATAGAAGTTTCATAACACTAGACTCTACAGCCCGAAACAGAACACAAGAAAGAAAAATATTCTTAAATGCCTTATAGCCTCCTCCTTATAAGTGTGGCATACTACATACCCATAAATAGGCTCTACTTGACACGTCTTTGTGGAAACTCAATAAATCTAAACCGTGCTCTGATACCAAGCTAGTCATGACTCAAACCAGGGCCTGGTCGTGACGGGTATCTCAAGTCCTCCATAGAATAGAGACCACACCTTTAACCAAACCTCAAGAGCACAATGATAATAATAATAATAATGTGAAAGCCAACTAAACAGTAATAAGAAGATGAATAAGTAACTCAAATAAAATCTAAGAGTTAAAATAATAACCAACTAACCCATATTTGTCCACAATAGCCTCTAAAACCAGAATACCAAATAGGTCGGGATATACCTCCGACCATGACCAAAATAATCCCCCAGTACTGAGTTGAAATAAAAGAATATGGAAATGATAAGGCCTTTAAAAGAATGTAGGTTCACCACTTCATAGATACTCGAAGAATGTGCTAATTTACCTAATTGTGCATAGAGGTAATAGAAGTGTCTCCGGACCCTACATTATAGAACAATGTAGCGTCCTAGAATGGTAAGTGGGATAGGCATTGGAATTTAACTTGGGAAAGGGATAAAATAATGCCATGTCCCAAAACCAAACTAAACCACATGCAAAGATTGTATATACATATTTATAAGATGCCGAGAAGGGAACAAGGTTTAATGATGAGATTTAAAAACCATTATTCTAGATTGTGTAGATCTAACCATCCTAAGGGCATCCACGGACTATATGGGTTCAACTTTCCCTACTGAAAGAGTCATAATGCATGTTAGCCGCACAAACTAGGAAAATCCAAGAAAGGGCCAAATACACCTAGGATACAACCATTCCAAAATATATATAATGTTAGAACTATACACACGATCAAAAAGGACCCATACCGACAAACATGGTTTCCAGTATCGATCTTCTCAGGACCTCCACCTTCCACAGTGAGCTACACAACCCCCTTTAAACCTAAATTAAAACCAGTTACACATATTCCCATTTCTCAACCAAGGAGTCTTTTAATTTGGCATATACCGTTGGTATCGTCATACAAAATAAAGTTAAGCTTGCAAGCCAATTCCATTTTATTATACCAAAACCAATTAGCCAAATTGAATCTAAAGTTTCCAATTTAAAAACAATATATGGCCACCAAGGACATTGAATTTATGTTCCATTAACCTTTTATGTAATGCAAGGTTTCAAAAGTGAAGTAGATTATATATATGTCCAAGTTTCAAAACCAATTTCACAAGTTAGGTAGAGTTTAAAGCTAATTACAAACCATTGAACCATAAAATTTTGGGAAAGCCATTCCAAATCCCTTAACCTATACTCAA
Source organism: Capsicum pubescens (assembly GCA_030864215.1). Lineage (NCBI taxonomy): Eukaryota > Viridiplantae > Streptophyta > Magnoliopsida > Solanales > Solanaceae > Capsicum > Capsicum pubescens. Next base: position 290,601,867 of record CM061548.1, read on the forward strand.
AACCCAAAAATTAAACCACATGGACAACAATTAAACACATGTTTTTGTATAAAATTAATTTAGGAAAGAGATACATGCTTGAAACACATAAGAATTTGTAATTAATCTGAAGTTTGGAGCCCGAATGATGAATGCACAGTGAAACCCTTGAATGTTCTTGAGTTTTGTTCTTAAGAGTGAAATAGAGGGATTTGATCTTTGAAAACTGATGGGAATGGTACTATTTTATGTTTAAAAGTCACGGAAAAGGTGAAAAGACCAAAAGCCCTTCACTCTTAAGTAAAAAAAACATGACTGGATGAAAATTATACCTTGGTGTGGTACGCCAATATCGTAAAGGTTATCCTCTATGCCACGCCAATATTGCGGAGGGTAACCTCCATGACACGGTGATAATATGGAGGCTCACTACCTTAAGTTCTAAAATAGCCTCGAACCCTTCCTAAAAATTCCTAAATTTCCTAAATTACCCTTTTAATATTTCTAAACATAATTTAAGTCAAAAATTGATATTATAAACATGGGAAGGTCAAAAATAAGTTGATCAAAATTTTAAGGGTCTTACCTAGGATCTCCTTGCGTAATACCTCTTGATGGCTGGATGAAATCAACCTTTTCTCTATTTGTTAGGATGGATATTAAGCTGTTATTAACATAAGATATAATGATCTTGGAGAGGTTACGAGAGAAGTTAAAGAATTGGAGAGTTTTCCTAATGAAAGTCCATTTTAATCTATTAAAAGGCTTTCTCTAGGTCTATCTTAAGTATCCTATTGAACGGTTTCCCCTTTATCTTGTTGAAGTGGGAAATTATTTCATCTTATTGAAGTGGGAAATAGGACCCTGGACAATTATGGACCTATCAGAAGCTATTCTATTTGAAAGGAAACTAGCTTGGAAAGGGCCAATTATAGGGTCGGGTATGGGCTTGATCCTATTATTTTTTATTTTTTTACTAGTTTGTACACAATATTGCATAATTTAATAGGCCTATACTCTTTTAACGAGGCATCACTGGGATTCTTAGGGATGATTTATAAGAGTATTTCATTAATGTGGTTTGGCATTCTAATTTTCTAAAAAAACCTCCTTAAAAAGGCAGCAGTTCTTTTCCAATTTTAGACTAGTACTTATGTTGGAATAGAGAGTGGATGCCATCATGACCAGGTTCTTTAAGGGGGTTTGAATTACATGAGGGCAATAACAATCTCACTATCTCTTAAAAGGTTTATAGGCTTGAGCTTAATCTTTAATTGGGGTTAATACCAGTGGCAAGAGTAGATATATTTTGGGTCCTAGACATAGCATAGTCAGTAGCATATAGGCTGGTGAAAAAGAAGTGATGTGATCTGGAATGCCTTTTGTGTTGTAGATCAAATCACCTACTGTATTGTTAAGGAAGGTAATCCTAATTTTGATTCTCCTATTGAGAGTGGCAGTGTGAAAAAAAATTGTTTTTAGTATCTCCATTATTAAGCTAGTTAATCTTGGATTTGGTTTTAAAAAGATTTCCTAACTTTTGAGAAGAGTTTCATACTTAAAAAAGAGTTGAGCTTCAAGGTCTTGGAGGAAAGAACTATAGTGGTATTGGTCAGACCTTTGGAAGATATATATCTTAGAGAGGATTCTTTTAAGTTTATGAAAGATTTTTCCAAAGGTAGTTTTATTCCATATTATAGTCTCCTTTTAGAATAACTCAATGGCTTTAGACAAAGTATTGGGAGGGAAAGAACATAGGTTGATAAGGTTGCAAAAGAAGTGGTGTCCATGCCATATGGGTTCTATCATAAAGGGAACATCGGATCTTAAGGGTAACATATAGGGGGGCAGTCGTCAGACTTAGTTCTAGGAAGGTTAGTTACCAATGCCTTTATGTATTCTAAGATTTAGGAGTCATTAGATACATAACTAAAAAGTTTTTTTGATATGAGGTTTTATCTATTTCTGTAACTCATATTAGTCCAAGTATAATTATACCCTCTTTACAAAAGGTCCACCATATTACACTGGTTTAGGCATTATCTAGAAAGGATGTCTATAGAATTACTAGTGTAGTTACCTTCTAGCTTCCCTAGCCTAAAGTACTTAATTAAAGTCCCCACAAAAGCCAGTAACCTTTATAACTTTAAGACATATAATTCATCCTAAAGACTAGTTCTAATGCTAAAATCAGTACTAGTATAAACAACAGAAAAAGACAAGGTTTTGAGTTTAAGTGTACTTTACCATCACATGGACACTTAGGGGGTAATAGAGATGTTATCAAGTTTTAGGATATATTTTTTCCATATGATTACAATACCACATAAAAGTCCAACAATAAAAGATCAAATTGGGCATCAAATATAAACTCAGTAGTGAGCCCTCTATGCTCAGTTATTTAGGTCTCAAGTAGAACAAGCATGGTAGGCTTATGAATTTTGAATATAGTATCATACTGACGGGAATGCTTGCACTATTGGTACCCTTAACCTTATAAATGATAAAGTTCATCACTGATGACAACACTAGTGGTTGTTAAAGTAAGACTTTACCTTTTACACACTTAGATAGGCTTTTTTTTTTCTCCCACTTGGTTAATATCCACAAAAGAGGGTATTATTTATTTCTCATTCCTCAAATTTAAGGTGCATGATGTTGGCTGTATTTATACATTCTAGCATCGCTATTCGAGTCTTTTTGGCTTTGTTTTGAGGATAATTCTATGATATATGGGTTTATAACGATATAAATGTGTATAAAAGTATTAAATCATGTGTTTATAAGGTTCAAGGTGAATTCCAAGTAAGTTGGTACTTCAAAGAGTCAATTAGAGTTCAATAGAGAAATCTAGTCTTTCTAGCTTGAGCTAGTTGCTTGTTTAGTCTATCTTGTTGGATTCTATTATATTTAAAATGGATTTAAATGTGTTATTATACGTGGAACAAGTTTTTAGGAGTGTACAATGTTCAAGTGAGTCAAGGGAAGAGTTGAAACTTGAATTGAAAGATCATAGAAATCAACCTAGTCTAAGCTCTTGTTTTTGATATATCGTGATGGATATTGTGTGTTTGTACCTCTAATTAGTGTTGTGTTTTCTTGTAGGATCCTTTGTGAGCTTAATATGATGATATATGAATGATATAGAGGCTGCAAAATCATTTGAAAGATACCACAAGACAAGGGATGAAAGGAGGAACGACTAACACTTAACCAAAATTTGGGAAGCAAATTCTAGTGAAAGCATGCGATAAGCGTGCGTGTCATGCTCTATTACTATGGAATATAGGGTGTGTATCATGCTACATTCCATAGGAATATAGGGTGATACGCATGGTTTACTCCACCCCTGGTTTTTTTACCTAATTCAACTCCAACACGGACTTGGCTTACCCCTATGTTATAAATACATATTGTATCACATTTTTACATACTTTTGGACATCTTGGAGGATTAAATAGGCTACAAAAATTATTTTTAGGGTTTATATATCTTTAATTTAGTTTATTTTATGGTTTTTATCTTCAATTCAATGGATTGGATGATGAATATTTCCATTAAAGGCTAAAACTCCCTTTCCGAGGTTAAGGACAAGATCATGACTAAGTTCGTTTTGAATTAAGTTTTTTGATTTGCTTATCATTATTGGTTTCTTTCTTATTCTTGTTTTAACTATTTTAAGGATTAGATACCCTTAGAATACATCAATTATCAACCTTATGATCTCGGGAGAGGGAATAGGGAGATAGAACAACGGAATAAACAAAGTATGGTTCTTGTTTCTTTATAAAATAAGAGACTAGAATTAACATCTAGGATAGGGATGTACTTATATGCCTTAGTTGATTCATATGTAGGATGAAAACTTTTAGAATTTAATTGGATTATTACATCCCCGCTCAACGATGTAGGTGTAAGGTCTAACATAGGTAGAAGATTAGAGGTTGGGAAACCATAATCATGCGATTAACCCTATGATTCAATAACCACGATAAGAAATCAAACGAATGATGTTTAATGACTTAGTATGATTGGTCGTAAGCCTTAACCCTGGGCTTCTATCCATTGATTATCCTAAGTCATTACTTTACTACATTAGTTTAGCTTCTTTTTAGTTTACAATTCTAAAACTTCTTGTTTAATTTTTCTCAATAGTTAAACTAGAATTGGATAGTTGTTTAACACAAGTCCCTGTGGGATCGATAACTCGGCTTTGTTAAAGGCCACTTACTACTTGGTAGACCACGTATACTTGCATGTGCTCTTAGGCGCTGCCATGTTTTTAGCACCATTTCTGGGGACTTGTAAATTGGCAATTATCTTATTTTTAGTTTTTCTATATTGAGTTGTAAATATTTTTTTTAGTTTCTTTTTATTTTTCTTTAGTTCTATTTTTCTCACACTCTTCTTGAGATGTCAGCCTGAGTTTGATGGTTTTCAAGTGATGACGATTCTTGTTGTTTTTGTGGGGGACACCACCTTATGGATTATTGTACAAATTTTGATGGAAGTTCTTGGATGGGACCTTCACAAGATGATGTGGATACTGTTCTATCTTTGGAGTAGACTGCAACTTGGTATTTGGTTTGTGGTCAAAGTGGTCATACTACAGCTATGCGTAATGTTAATCCCGAATCAGAATTATTTATGGGAAATGTTGAAAGGCAAAATTATATATATAGCTACAATCAAACGGTGTATACTCAACCATAAATACAACCATGGAACAACCAGCAGCAGCAGTTTCAACAGGCTTAACCAAATCAGTCAACTAGAAACTTGGAAGATATGCTAAAACAATTTTTAATGTCTCAAGCATAGCTATTGGCAGATCCGAAGAACCATAGGGAGGCTGCAGAGCAAGTGTATCCCTAATTAGTTGTAGAAATAGTTGTTGATATTTCGAGAAAGTCTGAGCACTCAGAAACTAAAGTTCCTAAGTAGGTTAAGGAGATACCACCACCAACATGTCCATAGATACTCAGAAAAGAAAGATATGATGAGGATTCAATCCAATCTATGGACCAAACACAAGAATTACAACCACTCGACTATAATCTTTCTTTTGAGACTGAAATTGAGAAGGTGAATAAGAGTGAGGGTGTTGAGGATAGTGTAAATTTTAAAGTGGGATTGGTTGGGCCTCACTCGAAGCACTTTTCTACATTATATTTAGATGATGTCTTGTGTGTGGAATCACTTAAAATAGTGGAAAGTGTGAAGATGAGGAACAAAAATCCTATATTTTGGATTTTACACCGGATAAGCAACATAAAAACACACCTCACCTCAAGGCCAAGCGATTTACAATGCACATCCCATTACTCAATTCCTTAATCTTTGTACTACCTCCCTATGATCAAGGCAAAAAGATGGATGCAAAGTTGGGGATGAAATTTATATCGTCAAGGTGGAGGAAAAAGTTAATGTGGGTTGTGCCGTGACACTAAATTAGGTGCTACTTGGGAGGCAACCCAAGTTAATTAGGTATGTTTTATTTTTATTTTTTAGTTTTTTACTTCACATAGTTTTTGTTTTTGGTTGAGTCATAGGTTAATGGGAAGTCTGAGTACCAGAAACCTGAGCTTGAAGCATGGCGAAGACTAAGTGCGAGGTCCACAGACCTCCATTATATAAAAAGATTCTATTAGCTAGGCCTAGAGGCTTTAGGGAGTATTTTTATCTCTTACCTTTAAATTCACTTTAGGGACAAAGTAGATTTTTAAGTGTGGGGTGTGGAAAATTCCTAAATTTTGGCTCAATTTTAATTTTTTTTGTGTAAGATATTCTTGTGGGTGCTATTTTTGATTACATGATACAAGTGGATTTTTTTGGTAACAACATATTGATTGAATGAATTGTTATTTTTGAGACTCTTAGGCTCATGTTTGTGACTCTTGTACTTGTTGGCTTAAATTTCAATTTGTGCTATTGTTTGGTTGGGAGTCTATGTTAATCCTATATGAGTTGAGCATGTGACATGTGTGTGTGAAATTTTTGTATATTCCTTGTTGCATGCGATGTCTAGAACTTGCCCGGTGTGTGTGTGAAGCGAAATAAAGAATATGAGTTTAGAAGATGATATAGGAATTTCTTTGGTAGCCTTGTTTTATACCTTTTTTTGTCCTACCCTTGTGCTTTATCCTAGTTTACCCCCATTGAGCCTTTAAATTTTTCTTTGGCAACCTCATAAGTAGCCTAATCCCTTTTTTGATAGACCATAATTTGATCCAAAAATCTCCCAGGTGCTTTAATAAAAAGTCAATTGAGTAATGAGTTTGAGAAATAAGAGGTAAAAGGTAAAATTGATGCCCTATATGTGTGGTGGATGGATGTGATATAAATTATGCTAGAAATATTGCCATGATTGTGAAAAAGAGAAAAATTGATTCTTGTGGTAGTAAACTATGCGTCCACCAAGTCTTTGTGAAAATGCTTTAAAGAGATGGGGCAAAAACAAAAGATATGGGTAGATGAAAAAGTGTAATTTGACTGTTGGAGATTGGTTCTAAGTGTATAATGTAGTGTATTAAAGCGCTTAGAGAGGTTAGTCACTATTCTTGGGCAAAATAGTTCCTACCTATCCCTTAGCCTACATTACAACCCGAAAAAGTCCTAATTGATCTTAATCTTTACATTCTTATATTAGTATAGCATTACACTAAGGGAAAGCCTTGGTTCACTCTGTGTAATTTGTGAAATCTTTGAGAGAGTGAGCATAATTCGATTCTTGTACCCACCATATTATAAATTGCTTAATTATGAGTGATTATGGGTAACTTTTTTGTTGTGAGGGGCACATGTTTGATGAATGTGGGTGATTTGTATGATGTCCTTGATTGATCAATATTCATGAGTTTTCCACTAAGTGAGTCAATTCTTGAGGCTAGGATGTTTTGGAGTAGTGTTCATGAGATTTCAATTGTGCAAATAACATGCTTAGTATAGTAACTTGCATTCTATGTAGTCATTGTAGTGCTAGCTTGAGTGTATTACATTTATTAGAAGTGTATAGTCTCCTTAGTTTATGATAATTATAGTTAAGATTTGTTCGAGGACGAACAAGGTTTTAAGTGTGAGGTAGTGATGTTGGGTGTATTTATGAATTCTAGCGTCTCTATTTGAGTCTTTTTAGACTTGTTTTGAGGATGATTCTATGTTATGGGTTTTTAATGATATAAATGTTTATCAAAGTGTTAAATCATGTGTTTATAAGGTTCAAGGTGAATTCCAAGTAAGTTGGTACTTCAAAGAGTCAATTAGAGTTCAATAGAGAAAACTAGTCTATCTAGCTTGAGCTAGTTGCTTGTCTAGTCTATCTTGTTGGATTCTATTGTGTTAAAAATGGTTTTAAATGTGTTATTATATGTGGAAAAGGTTTTTAGGAGTGTACAATGTTCAAGTAAGTCAAGGGAATATTTGAAACTTGAAGTGAAAGATCATAGAAATCAACCTAGTCTAAGCTCTTATTTTTGATTCATCGTGTTGGTTATTGTGTGTTTGTACCTCTAATTCGTGTGGTGTTTTCTTGTAGGATCCTTTTTGATATTAATATGATGATATATTAATTATATGGAGGCTGTAAAATCATTGGAAAGACACCACAAGACAAGGGATTAAAGGAGGAAGGACCAACACTTAACTAAAATTCGGGAAGCAAATTCCAGTGAAGACGTGCGATAAGCGTGCGTCGCATGCTCTATTACTATGGAATATAGGGTGAGTTTCATGATTCATTAAATAGTAATATAGGATGAGATTCATGGTTTACTCCACCCCAGGGCTTTTTACCTAACTCAACTCCAACACGGACTTGGCTTACCTCTATGTTATAAATACATGTTGTATCATATTTTACATACTTTTGGACGTCTTGAAGGATTAAAGAGGCTACCAAAACTTATTTTTAGGGTTTATATCTCTTAAATTTAGTTTCTTTTATGGTTTGTATCATCAATCCAAGGGATTGGATGATGAATATTTTCATTAAAGGCTAAAACTCCCTTTCCGGGGTTAAGGCCAAGGTCATGACTACTTCAGTTTTGAATTAAGTTTGTTGGTTTGTTTATCATTATTGGTTTCTTGTTTATTCTTGTTTTAACTATTTTAAGGTTTAGCTACCCTTAGAATACATCAATTGCCAATCTTTTGATCTCGGGAGAGGGAATAGGGAGATAGAACAACGGAATAAGCAAAGTATGGTTCTTGTTTCTTTATAAAATAAGACACTTGAATTAGCATCTAGGACAGTGATGTACTTAGATGCCTTACTTGATTCACACGTAGGATGAAAAATTAGATAACTTAATTGGATTATTATATCCCCGCTCAACGATGTAGGTGTAAGGTCCAACTTAGGTAGAGGATTAGAGGTTTGGAAACCATAATCATGCGATTAACCCTACGAATCGACAACCATGATAAGCAATCTAGAGAATGAAGTTTAATAACATAGTATGATTGGTCGTAAGCCTTAACCCTGGGCTTCTATCCATTGATTTTCCTAAGTCATTACTTTACTGGATTAGTTTTTCTTCTTTTTAGTTTACAATTCTAAAACCTTCTTGTTTATTTTTTTCAATCGTTAAACTAGAATTGGATAGTTGTTTAACACAAGTCCCTGTGGGATCGATAACTCGACTTTTTTGAAGGCCACTTTACTACTTGGTAGACCACATACACTTGCTTGTGTGCTTAGGCTCTATCAGTGCACATGGTCATCTGGTTAGGACAGTAAGCTTAATATCTTTACTAATAGGCTCTTTGAATTTTTTTTTGTGTAACTTTTCTTACATAAAGGTTTCTATTTTTTGTTCTACAAAGGCTGCTATGATGAGTTCTGGTTCATTATTGCTATTTCTCAAGGTTTTTACTAGTCTTAAGGTTAGGTTTACTCATCTTCCTAGGTCTCCTTCCTCTTGAAAAAGTCCCTGGTATATTGGGGTAGGTGGTATCCCTATAGGAACCATGGAGTGAAAATGGAATTCAAAGAGTGCGGTTTAGGGATGATGTGGGCTAGAAAGGCAATATATTAGAGAATGATTATTATTGGTTGGATGGACACCTTCAAGGTTAGAATGATGATCTTTTTCTACATCATTATCTCTAACCATGATGTTGGTGTATGGTTGAAGGGGGGAAGGGTGGATACAAGGAACAACATATTTTGAGCTTGGGTTTGAGAGAAGCTCAGATTATTTGCCTATTTTGGAGAGAGAAGAGAAGTGGTGGTATATTAATCTAACATCATCTCTTCCTATTTACTAAAAAGGGAAACGTCAGGTGAGAAAATTGATGTAATGGTCATAGTTACTTCAACAGGGGATTGGTGATGATTACTATTTGCAGAATAGATTTTTTGAGGAAAGTCCTAATTAGTCATGTCATGGACTTTTTATGAGGAAAGGCCTCATTAGTCATGTCTTCCATGGGTGAGTTAGCAAGAGGGGCATTGGTGTTAGGGGAGAAGAGAGAGAGAGAGAGAGTGACATTAAGTGCCTCAATGGGCCCCTCTATCCTAGGTGGTTGACTCTTTGGGTGAGGTATGCATGAAACTTTAATCTTGGATTTTGTTGAGACGCGTTGTGGAGATTTTGTTGGGATTTCCTTATTAACTCTCCATTAATATAGGGTAGTTAAGGTATGGAGGAACCAATTTGCTATATTCCGCGTTAGTGGAACCTGTTTAGGATGGACTGATATAGCATTACGGTTATTTTTCCCAAACTCATTAACGGTTGACTTGTCTTGTCAATTGTTTTTGTATTTCAGATAAATACGAGCAGTAATTTGTTTATTCAAAGGAGAAGGGGCTCAAAAAACTTAAATTTTCTAGAAAAAATTCAATATTCTTTTCTTTAAAAAGTGACATTGTGACGAACAATGTTGCTTTTTTTGGAAAGAAATCAATTTCATTCAAAAAGAGAGATTTTCCATCATAAAAATGTGATATTGTCCATCACATTTGAAAAAAACAATAGGCCTTTATATGATACAAGTGACTGTATCGCTCTTCCACCTTATCGACCAAAAAATGATGCAGTTTATCGCATTTGGCCAACCTTTTTTTGCTTTTTTTTACTAGTGGTAATTTCCAATGTTTCTCTAAAGTAAACCTTAAAGAATTCGATAGAGAAAGTAATGAGGGAGAGAATATTCACTCTACAAAATAGCAAACTCATCAACAAGGTAGGTTATGGTTTAACGTATAACATATTTGGGTTAGTTATATGCATAATAATTATAGTTTTGATGGGAGACTTTATGTCTAGACATATGGGAATTGAGTTTGGATAGAATGAAGAGCAAAAGGAACCTAAGGTAACATAATTTGATGAATTAGGTGATGGCTGTTGATTTTTGGTATGTGTTAACCCTGTATATTTTGGAAAAATTATTTTTCTTGTGTGAACTATAGGAAAGTTGATAAATGATGGGTTGGTATGAGTTATATTTATGATTGTATGTTAAGAGGTAGAATAATTAGGTAGGTGTTGTAGTGTTTGGTATATTCCAAACTATTGGTAGTGTTGATAGGTCGAACTATGGTGATTGTGGAAAGAGGAGCCGGTAGATTCAAGGATCATTAATATAAGTTCTTAGGGAAAATAAGAGGAGTGGTAAAAAGAGCTAAGCGTGGGTTTTTGAGTCACTTGTTACAGGGTTGATGTTAGTAGTATGTTGAGAAGATTCATGTTATAGAGTGTCTTTAAGAGGAATATGAGAATCGGGTAATGGAAAACGATAGTGAACTATGAAAATGGACTATATCACAAACATAAATACGGGCTAACCTATCGGCACTGAAGGACATTTGAATAGGAATAAAATGGGTTGATTTGGTGAACCGATCCATAATGAACCAAATACCATCTAAACCACGGGAAATACGAGGTAAACCACTAACAAAGTTCATGGTGAACCGCTCTCACTTCCTCTTGGGAATGGGCAACCTTTGAATCAATCCACCAGGTCACTGATGCTCGTCCTTCACCTGCTTTAAACATATGCAAGGAGATACAAAGTCTGCCACATCTCTCTTTATACCGCTCCATCAATAATTTTGTCTCAAATCTCTATTCATCTTAGTTGTACCTGGGTGAATAGAATATTTTGAGATGTGAGCCTCATACAAAATCGACTGAATCAGGTCATCAACCCTCAAAACACAAATACAACTATCAAATCTCAAGACACCCTCCAAAATCTATGGTAGCCCTCTTGGACTCACCACCCAACACCTAATTATGGATGATGCAAAGTCTCTTATCCCCAAACTGGCGACCTTGAATATGCTCAAATAGTGAGGACCTCACCTCAACACTATCAAGAATCCTCCTAGGGCCTTAAATATCAACTCGCACTATTAAGTTGGCTAAGGACTGAATATATTTTGCCAACAGTCTCTAAGAAATTAAAATACAAGCCAAGTTACCCATACTTATTGTCGTCTGGCTCAAGGTGTCTGCCACAAAATTTGCTTGCATGGATGATACAAGATAGAGATATCATAATACTTAATCAACTTCGTCCATCTACACTGCCTAGCATTAATCTCTCTCTGGGTCATAAGATACTGAAGACTGCGATGATCTATGAAAATCTCACAATGCATACCATAAAGACAACTCCTCCAAATACTAAGTTCAAAAAATACTATTCACCAACTCTAAATCATGAGTGGGGTAGTTGCACTCGTGCACCTTTAGCTGCCTCGAAACATAAGCAATAAAACGACCCCGATACATCAACATACAACCCAAACCAACACCAGAAGCATCAAAATACATGTTGAATCCCTCACCATCAATAAGAAAAGACTAAATAGGAGATAAGGTAAGAAACTCCTTAAGCTTTCCAAAGCTCGACTCACACTCCTCAGACCATCAGAAAGGGACCTCCTTTCAAGTTAATCTGGTCATAGGTACTGAAATAGTAGCAAAACCCTCAACAAATCATCTATAATAATCGGTAATGCCAATAAAGCTCCGAACCTCAGTCGAAGATGTAGGCCTAGCCTAACCATGAATAGCCTCAATCTTCGTCAATTTTACCATAATCCCATCCTTAGACACCACATGCCCAAGGAATGTCAACGACTCAAGCCAAAACTCACACTTAGAGAATTTGGCAGATATCACATAATCTCTCAATGTCTGGAGCAAAATCCTTAAATACTGCACATGTTCCTTGCTACTCCTCGAATACATAAGGATGTTGTCGATGAACACAATCACGAAGGAATCAAAATAAGTCCTGAACACACGATTCATCAAATCCATAAATGCGACTGGGGCATTAGTCAACCCAAAACACATCACTAGGAACTCATAATGGGTCCTAAAGTCTATCTTTGAGATATCCTCAGCCCAAATACTCAACCGATGGTAATTCAACATCCAATCAATCTTAGAGAACACCACTGCTCCTTAAAGTTGATCAAGTAAATCATCAATGTGAGGCATAGGATATCGGTTCTTTACTGTCACCTTATTAAGATGCCTATAATCAATACACATGCACATCGATCCATCTTTCTTCTTGAAAAATACCATAGGAGCTACCTAAGGAGACACATTCGGTCTAATGAAGCCCTTAACAAGAAGATCCTAAAGATAAGAATTCAACTCCTTAAGCTTAGTAAGATCCATACAGTAAGGTGCCATAGAAATAGTTCAGGTGCTCGACTCAAGGTCAATAACAAACTTACTACTACACTCAGGATGAAAGCCAGGTAGATCGATAAAGAAATCATCAGGAAACTCACAAACTATAGGAATAAAGTCAAGTGACAGACTCTCTACACTAGTATCATGAATATAAATAAGATAAGACTCGCAACCCCTCAAAATAAGCCTCCTAGCACACATATAAGAAACAATCACTGTCAGCTTTTCAGCTAACATCTCTCTGCCACACAATTGGGGGTATGCAGAACATGGCTAAGTTAATGGTTTTGGTAAAATAATCGAAGACCGCATGATAGTGGGATAACCAGTCCATGCCCAGAATCACATCAAAATCCATAATGTCCCAAATAATAAGATCAACATGAGTATTAACATCTCTAATAGTCACAACATATGTTATGAAAACTCGATCCACTACTAAAGAATCACCCACGAGAGTGAATACACATAATGGTATAAATAATGAATCCTAAGAAAACTCTAATCGTAGAGCAAAATAAGTAGACACATAAGGATAAGTGGATCATAGATCAAATAAAGAAAAATCCAACTAACGACATACCAAAATTATACCTATAAAAAGAGCATCCAAAGACTCAGCCTTGGATCTAGCAGGTACTACATACAACTTACCACGCTCACCACCTGACTGGCTCCTGATGGACCTTCTGTCCTAGATTCTTGGGAACCTCCATAAACACCCTGAGGACCACCCCTACTACCATGCATACCACCTCTAGCTGAGGGATGAACTGCCCTAATAGGTGGAACACTCTGAGATGAAGGAAGAATTGCTTCACGACTGGGGCACTCCCTCGAGAAGTGACCAAAAGCTCCACACCCATAATATTCCCAGAAAGTGGACTGAAACTAGAAGATTCGACTGACCTGGAATAACTACCATGACTAGAATATCCCAAAGATAAACCCCTCAAAGACTGACCATGACCCTGGCCAAGACGATCAATACAACTAGACTGGCCTCTATCAGTAATTTGAAGTGCGGCCTAAATGGGTCTACTAGATTTACCATGATTCTGAAACAACTAATATAGAGGGTACCTTCCCTAAGAACCACTACCTATGAATCGAGAGCTACTACGGCTCCCACTGAATTTACCCTGATACAACAGGATCTTATCGCTTCCCCCTTGTGCCTTACAATGCATCTCTATAATAAGCTGAGCATGATAAAAAACCTCAGCGAAAAAACTACTCATAGCAACCAAAATCTTAGTAGACTTGCGAAGGGGGAGTCTTAATCCCCTAACAAAGCACCGAACCCTCTAATACTTAGAAGTCAAAATAAAAGTCGCATGTCTAGACAACTCTTAAAAATGAGCCTCATAACTTAAAAGTCAAAATAGACGTAGCATGCCTAGCCAACTCTTAAAAACGAGCCTCATACTCCATAAAAGACATGGAGCCCTACTCCAACATTAAGAAATGATCCCTAAGGTTGTGAGGCATGTACTTATCCAAGAATATTTTAGGGAGTTGGGCCCATGTCAAAGGAGAAGATTAAGCTAGGCTGGAATCATGATGACATCTCCACTAATCTCGAGCTTCCAAGTCTAACTGAAAAGTGGTGTAATACACACCAAGAGTCTCAACTAGGCCTAAATTACATAGCCTATCCTCACAACCAATTAGAAACTCATAAGCATCCTCGACTGGTGCACCAGAAAACCTAGGCAGAGCCAATCTCAAGAACCTACCCAAGATATTTTGCTGCTTCGCGGACATAGAAGGTTGAGCAACCACTGACCGAGCAACTACAGATATTGGAGGGACCTCAACTCCAGGAGCCACAGATACAGGCTGTGCCCCTACCTTAGCACCACTCTGATTTGTAGACTGTGCACCATCAGACGGTGATCCACAAATTAACCTCAAAAGCTAAACCAAAGAATCCCTGAGCACTAAAGAAGAAAAAAGTCCCGGTGGAGCCTAGGATGATGCCTAGCCCACCGCTAGCTAGGGCAGAAGAATCTCTAATTCAATAGTGAGAATAGGGTCTGGTGAAAGGCCCTTATCTTAGACTCTAGCTGGGGACACATCTAGAGGCTGTCCATAACCTCTATGTCATCCACAAACAGCAATAAGATCCCTAGGCTCGGTCTTCAAACCCTTATCTCGTGTAGAGGTCGCATGTGTCCTAGCCATTTATGAAAGAGTAAAACCAAGAGATGATTTAGAAACCAACTCAGGCTCTTAGCATGAAATGCGTGAAAGAAGTGAAGAACTCTTAAGAATTTCCCATAGACTCTCGAAGATAATAAATGGACGTCATCATTCTAATCTGTGGGACTCTGCTAGCACTTGTTCTTATACCAACAATACCTGTGAAACCTACACTTTGATACAAATTTGTCACAACCCAATTTATGAGTCATGATGGCACCTCCCCTATACCACCAGTAGGTATGCTAAACCATAGACCAAAGCTGGGCGCAATGGGCTAATTTGGTGGAAGATGTCCAAAAGGCCAAAAATTTAAAGTTAAAGATTAAAATAACAATAATACAGTCATAAACTCTAATAGATAGATAGGAAACCAACAAGCATCCAAAGACTTAGTAATATTGGTATAAGAGATACTACAATAAACTATGAGTACTAAATCAAAGATGAAAGACTAGATATAGATACATAGACAGAAAAAGGGTAACTCCGACTCCAAGAACTCACTCAATTTTTGAATTCAACTCTGTACGAATGTCAAATTAGAGGTGAAAACTAGAACTCGAATCTGCATCTAAAAGGTACATAGGTGTAGCATGAGTACCAAAACCATGGGTACTCAATATGAATCATCATCCGACTGAGCTAAATCATGATACAAAATATAATAAGATATAACATAACATAAACTAAGTCAAGATAGAAAGGGAAAACCTAGAAATAAGCTCTGATACCATTATACATAGATAAATAAATACATACAAGAATGATAGCATAAAAATCATACCATTAACTACAAGATTTGACCCCATCAACCAATAAGTGCAGAAAAGTAAATAACCTAACATAGGCCCTCATAAGCCTAGAGGGTACAATTAATAAAACTAATAATCAAATAATCGTAATTTACCAACTATCATCCCATAACTAAGAATCCATCCATCCTGTATCATATCATAAATAATCCTCAATGCCAGACTTGAACCAAAACTTATTAGCATCATCACTATTATCATCAATTTTTCCAGACTTGAAATGGAACTCATATCAGCAAAATCATTAGTAATTGTTGGACTCGAACCAAAACTTATATTTATAAACCGTATCAATGAACCATTTTAGTGAGATATTTCAATAAACTAAACTCAATAGATTATACCAATAAATCATATTTATAAACCATCCTTTGACTTCTTTTTTATACACTGCACTAAGAATTATATCCACAGGTCTCATCCATAATCATGTATATAAGTCATATCCAAAATCCATATCGATCCTAATGTTCATATGCGATACTATTAAGTATATCCAAAATTCATACCAATAGTCATATCTGTAGGCCACTTATCATATCTATAAGCCGTTAATCGTATTTATAATTCACATCATATCTATGAGCCATATCATATCCATATATATATATATACACACAATCTATATCATACTATAAGCTATATCATATATATAAGTCATACCATATCTATGAGCCATTTCATATGTATAAGTCATATTATACTTATAAGCAATATCAAGTACATAAGCAGTATCTTGTCTATAAACTATACCTTTTAATCCCGTTGGTATCTATACCATTAAGCATGCCCATAGGCCATATTATTAATCATATTTGGAAGCCATACCAATAATTTCATGTATAAGTAATAAATCATGCTTATAAATTATATCCTTGGTCATACATATGAGTAATATCATTGGTGATACTCATAAATTAGCATTAATCCTTTAATATCCAACTCCTCAAGTGTCAAACCTACCATCAATAAGAGTATATCACACATGAATAAGTCTACAAGGTTATCACAAGTCTTGGCCTAAGGTAGGCTGGAGGGACCCACTTTTAATCTCCAAAAATCCACTTAGGCAACTTTTACCCCAGACTAGGCTAAGGTATCTAAATTCATCCATAGATGTCAAGTAATCCATAATTATCCCTAAGATAGTAATCCTTTCCAAACATGAATAACTAAGGCAATCTTACCTAGAACAATAACAACTAAGGAAATTCTCTTAACTTAAGCAACCAAGGAAAATTCTACTCTAACGTGAATAACTAGGGCAATTTAACCTACCTTGAGTAATTAAGGCATTTTCATTCTAAATATATTCCGCGAAGATCAATAATCCTAAGTCATGAATAACTACACTAACTACTCTAAGTACAGTTTCAAGATAGTCTGACGACCGAATTAAATCAAATACTCTCATTCATACTTCCAATTCCTAAATCCCACCTTATATCTAGTATAATATCATAATTATACTATGAGATATCTCAATCTATAAAGATGGTAAACCTAGCCTATTTGGGCATCGAAGAAAGCCTAAAGAATCCATTAAATCACTAATTTCTCCATTTGAGAAGCTTTTGCAAGGTGTCATACTATCAAAATCACAATCTACTTATCAAAATGAGAACATTGATACCTATATTGAACTATTGTGCTTCGGGTCTAAAATTATGTCAAAATCTCATGTGGGGACCGTTTATGAAAATCACATTTCGGACATCAACTCAACGTCCCTCTATGCTCAAGGAATATTTACCCTAAAAATGGGTGAATTTTGAGCTATAATGGTGCTAAAATCAAGTCACCAAGCTTCTAGGGATTTTAGGAAAAGAAAGAGAAGTTGAGAAGCAAATTATTGAAAGCTCACCACAAATTTGAAGGAGAAATGCATAAATAATCTCTATCCAAGCCCCAAAATCATCTGCAAATGTTGTCACCAAGCTTTCTAACTTTTTAGGATTTAAATACCTTAGAAATGGATGAGAAATGGTAAAAATGGTCTAAATGCGGTATTTATACCCTTCCCAAGTACACAGGTATTGCTTAAGCAAACTTTGGGTCGCTTACACGATACCTGGCCCTAGCACAGATGTTGCTTACCCGATAAATCTATCGATTACGCAATATCTGGCTATCCAAGCAAATGTCGCTTATGCAATAATAGTATCATTTATGCGATACCTGCTCTGTTGCTAAGGGAGTCGCTTACACGACAAAAGTGTCATGTACACTCTACTTGATTTTGATTGGTGGATCACTTAAGCAATCAAAATCACGTGGACATGATGCACTAGCACCAGCTGAGACTCTGCCAACCCCTTAGGATTCATCTAGTATCCTATATATGCAAACAAACTATGCTACCCTATCAAATTTGACTTTTCAAACTCAATGCCACAATAAAAATTTCCATCCGAGGCCGTTTTGATGAAAAATGGGTCCCACACCCACTTTCTATCTTTCTTAACTTTCGACCAATAACTCAAAATCTGTTCGGGTGCCTCGGACCCAAACCAAAGGTCCACCTAGCCTAAAATTGACATTTTGGAGCTGTTGGAATAGTCAGATTAGAATACAAGATTGTTTGACTGAAGTTTTTTTCCCGGTAGCCAATTTGAACCAGGAAAGGCTTTAAAATAGGGAATTATCTCTAAAAACCAAACGAACTACCTGGTAACCAAAATATCAGTCCCAAAAAGTCATAGGTGACATGTGGAAGCTATAAGAAAGCTTTAAATAATGAAAATAAGCGAAAATATAAACAGTAACCTGAAGGGTCATTACAGGCTAGGAGTTGCATTAGAAAAAAATGCAGTAGTGCAACATGAGTACCAAAAACATAAAGTACTCAGTAGGTATCATTAGTTAACTGAGCTTAGAAGACAATATTTAATATAAATGACATGAAAAGGAAACTACATATCAAGATCTACCCTAGAAATCTAAAAATTGATGGGGATAAAGTGAAAATAGTAATAATAATACACGCAACATAAATATAAATGAGAAACATCTTTGTAGTATGTGATGATGCAATTTAGTATGTGGCTAATACAGTGTATTACCTCAGGGTGCTCAAAATCTCACTTCATATGTGATAAAAAAGTAAAGTGTAACTGGACCAAAATATTACCTCAAATCTAATAGTAGAAATGGACTAAATGTTACGGTTGACTAGGTTTAAAGGTTGTACAATCCATTCCAAAACCAAACATAAGTAGTAAAAGTGGTACCACCGCCTTAGACTCAAACCAATGATAAAAATTGGACAATTTTAGTTTAAGAGCTGAAAAGTTAGTATATTCCCTCAGGATTGTACCATAATCCGTGTATATGAGTATCTGATTGTATGCTTGTCAACACAAGTATGTACGTATGCATGTATATATATGTATGTATGTATGTATATATATGTATGTATATATATGTATGTATATGTGTCTGTATGTGTGTGTATATGTGAACACATAATAGGATAAAACCACATTCCATGCCATAATCACACTAACCTGGAGCCCAGCTAGTCCAAGCTCTCAAACTTGGGCCCAAATTCTCAAGATAGAAGAAAATACAAAATTAAAAGTGATATAAAAGAGGGCCTATCAGAGAAATCCACTGTAACACGAAATCCTAGCCCAAACTTATATACTAAGGATCCCTAATCTACTTGGAATATTATGATAAGAACCCTAATCTAGGTTTCAGATAACCATCTTACTCTAAGACCCCCAAGATAGTCTAAAAATATCAGAACTAGCAAAATAAACCAAAGCCCACCCTACAAATCTCCTAACCAACATGAAATTTATAAAATATACTACCTAACTGAGCTAAGTCTAAAGAGAGAAAAGTCATAACCTACCTCAAGGACAAACCATTGTATTGAACCATCACACAAAAATCTTCATATTCCATAGAGCCTCCAAATATTGCCCCTCTATCATATACACAACCTCCTCACTAAGGCGAGAACAACAATATCCATATAACTAATTTATAATTGGGGCCAAAAAGTAGATCAAAACTGACCCTCGAGGCCGATTGACAAAATAAAAAATTGTCAACTCATTACCCTCGCCAAGGGTAAAAAACCCATGACCAAAAGTTAGGGAGAGGACAAAATTAAATTCATACCTCAATTGGTTTAAAAAGCTCACTTTAATGAAAGAAAAAATACAAATTAAATATCCGATGCATAAATTAAAGATGGAATTGAAGTTAGATAAAGAGAAGGAATGTAAAGTGGTAGGAATAGACTTATCAGTATCAAAAATCTCAAAGAAATGTCCAAGTTGCTCCTAGGATGAGCTCACAAATTCCAAGAATGAAATAATGAATCAAATAAGGAAGGAGGAGTCTCTTAAGACCTAGTGATCCCCACTTCTGTGAGGGATTAATCAAGCAACACTACTTCAACAGTGAATATTCTGTGGAATCTCAATTTACTTAGGAACCGAGCTCTTACTAAAGCGGAGGAAGTTCTACATAATAAAATCACCAAAAGTGTAAAAGTCTTGAAATAGTAATGGTAACATACTTTAGTAACCATAGTTGGTATGGCCGCTCTTCTATAAGAGAGGATCTATTAAAACGGGCTAAGATCCATAGAAGAAGTTGAACCAATAGCTTAGGACAAATAGTCCATGTCTCGATTGAACCCTCGAGACTTTTTTTAGACCCTACTAACATGAAACAAACACACTAACCAACTAGAAACGATATCTCAGACTTAATGGCATTAATGAATTAACAAACTAAGGTTATGTCAACAAAATGTTGACCAAAGTCAACACTTATCCAAATTCACTAAAATTGACCCAAGTGACCAAAGCAAGAATAAAAGCCCCGGGACATGAACCAAAGGTCCCACTAACCCAAAATCCATATTCCAGAGCTAAGAAAACTATTATAACTCTATTTGAGTCTATTTACTAAGAATTCTGACAAATTTCAAACTTCTTAATTTTAAAAGCTCCAAAGTAGAAAAATATATTTATAACCCTACCTAACTCATCGAGAACCTAACCGCGCATCTCAACAGATTATAAATACAACACAAAAGTTATAAGAAGAGTCAAAATTTGGAAATGCACAAAAATTACAAAAATAATTAGAGGATCATTGCATTATCCTCCCAAAAAAGGACTTTTGACCTTAAAAGTTAAGGAATGGAAGGTACCTAAAGGTTTGAAATAGTGAGGATATCTGGGTTCCTAGAGTTGGGGATTTGATTTGGCTGATTATAAAGAAAGACCCATTATTCTAGCTATTATATTCAGTCTGGGGTAACAAAGATGTACCAGGGCTTGAGACATCATATTAGTAGTGTGGGATGACGATAAATATTATAGACTTTGTATCTTGAATTTTAAATTGTTAGCAGGTGAAGTTTGAGCACTTGTGTCTAGGTTGTTTGACTCAGAGATAAACTATTCCCATATGGAAATAAGAGCGTATAGCTATTACTTTGTGATTAGTTTGTTGTGTACCTTTTGGGGATTTGATTTTACTTGGGTTATGTTTGATAGGTTGACTAAGTCTCCTGACTTTTTGTTGGTTCAATATTCTTATAGTTTAGAGAGGTTGGCTCAGATCTACCTCTGTGAGATTGTCCATTATCATAGGGTGCCAATTTTTATAATTTTTTACCATGGTAATCAATTCATATCATCCTTCTAAAGGTTGATTAAGAGAGAAATGGGTACCTAATATTAGCTTAGCACATTTTTTACCCTCAGACCAATAGTCAATTTAAGTAAACTAGTAAGGTTTTGGAGGACATGCTTCGAGCATTTGTTATTGACCTCAAGGGTCAGTGGACTAGTTCTTATCCTTGGTAGAGTTTGGACATAATAATATCTATCATACGGGTATTCAGATAGATCCATTTGAGGTGTTGTATGGTAAAAGATGCAGGTCCCTAGTGGGTTGGTTTGATGCTTTAGAGGTTAGGCCATGACTAAGCAATATGTTACTTGATTCTTTAGATAAGGTTTGGGTGATCTAGGAGAGAACTTGTACAACTTAGAGCAAGAAAAAATGTTATGCTAATAGGATAGTGTGCGATATGGAGTTTTCTATTTATGACAAAGTATTTCTATAGGTATCGCCCATGAAGAATGTGATGAGGTTTGAAAAGAAAGGAAAACTTAGCCTTAGGTATATTGGCCCATTTCGTATACTATAATATATTAGAAATATTGCATATGAGTTAGCTTTGACTCCATCTATTTTGAATGTTCATCTAGCGTTCCATGCATCTATGTTGAGATAGTTATTTCTAGATGAGCCTCACACACTTTAATGGGGTTCGATTTAGTTGGATGAAAGTTTTTCCTTTGAGAAAGAGACAATTACTATTCTAGATAGGAAAGTTAGGAAGCTTAGAACTAAAGAGATTCCATTGATTAAAGTTTAGTGAAGGCATCATCCATTTGATGAGGCTAACTAGGATATTGATTGTAACATGTCTAACCAACTTCTCTGTCGTAAATTCAAATATCTCTGAGAGAATACATACTACAAGATTTTGTGATCTGTGAACACATCAACATGCACCCCATACAAATAGTGCCTCCAATTCTTTAAGTAAAACACTATAGCTACTAACTCAAGATCATGAGTCGGGTAATTCTTCTCATAGGGCTTAAGATTTCTAGAGGTATAGGCTATGACCTTACCTCTTTGTATGAGGAAACAACCCAAACCTACTCTCAATGCATCAAAGTAGACAACAAACTCGTCTGAACCTTCTGGTAGTGTCAAAATTAGGGCTGAGGTGAGTCGAGTTTTTAACTCCTAAAAACTCTTCTCACAAGAATCTGACCACCGAAACTTGAATTTTTTCTAATTTAATCTGGACATAGGAGATGCAATACACGAGAACCCTTCAACAAACCGATGGTAATAGCTAGATAGACCAAAGAATCTCCTGATGTCTGATGCAAAAATTGGTCTAGGCTAGTTTTTCACTACCTCGGTGTTTTGAGGATCAACTCTAATATCATCACCGAAAACAATATGATCAAGGAATGCCGTAATACCCCATACTTCTACCTATCTTGAAATCATCCCAAGTATGTTGGAAACTTACTTTGAAAAATGAATCCACTTTTATATACGTGGAATTTTTAAGATTTTTACTTTTTGTCATGCGGAAAATTGAATTAGCTTTCCAACGATACCAATTTCGTCCAAATCTAGTATCGGGTAGAAAGTTATGGCCGTTTTAAAGAAAGCAGTTAAAACTGCCCAGGTGCGATGATGAAGACCGATGGATTGTCAAGCTAGGGATGGATCGTCCCCCAAAATATTGTAGCAGAGGTCGTAAGACCACCTTTTACCTATGGGTGATGGCTCAGGCTGACGGAATGTCGAGCTAGCAATGGACCGTCTCCCAAGCCGTCGCAGCAGAGGCAGTGAACCCCTATTCTGCCCAGGTGCGACGGTCAGGACCGACGGACCTTTGACCTAGTGATGGACCATCGCACCCACCGTCGCATAGTTCATCCAGTAATCTTGAAGTTATTTTAAAAAGTGTATTTTGGTCTTTTTCCACCTATTTTAACCCCAAATAATATTAGATGGTCATAAGTTCATTATCCATCTACAACATCAAATTATGGTTTTCTCTCAAAGATAATCCCCAAGAACAAGATCCAAATCATTCTTTAAGAAACTAAGAGATTCCAAGTTCTTCAAGTCCAAGAACTTCAAGAAACTCACAACCCATGTATGTCATGTGTTGATTCATGGCTCCCTTTCACCCATGAAAATCAAGAATCTCTTTTCAAAATCCATTATTTGTGTATTTATGAATGTTCATGATTTAAATTGAATTGAAATTCATGTTCATGATGTAGTAGGGTATTGATTCATGTTTGAAATTACATATTCCAATGATTGACCCTAGGATGTAGTGATTTGCATAATAATCATGATAAATCCTTAAATTTACACGTTGATTGATGTATCCATGATTATTAGATGTATTGATGATTGTATAACCAAAGTATGCTCCCCATGTGTTCGATTAAATGCCTATGTGAAAGAAAAGTGCCATGCTAGTATGATAATATGAAATTCCCATTTATGTACAAGTTTATGCATGTCCAGTGTTTGATGAAATGTCTTAGTCAATCAATTATGGATATATGTGTAGCCATTGTGGTTCTTTAGAAATTCTACTTCATGAAATCTCCAACTTATTATATTATGGATTATTGATGTTGGTCATGTATTCAAGAAAGTTATGCTTTGTCAGTTTCTTCCCAACGAGTCCTGGGGGTACTTGTACCCAAAAAATTTGCTGTGTGCCTAGAATTAGTGTCAGTTTCATGATAATCTTAGTCTATCCATGATCAATAGAATTCAGTCAGTTGCATGACTCAGGAAAACTTAGTAAATTCAGTATCAGTTCAGTAATCTCAGTAATCTCAGTAATCTCAGTAATCTCAGTAATCTCAGTAATCTCAATAATCTCAGTAATCTCAGTCAGTTATCAAATCTCATCAATATTCCTTCAGTCAATGGAATTCACTAAAACTCAATCCAGTTCAGTCAAGTATATTTAGTTCAGTGTCTATTCAGATGGGAGTAGGATTTAACACCGAGTGATCCCAAGGATGGGAACTCACCTGTGAGTAGAGGGTGTGATTCTTAGAAGCAATCCATGCTCTACAGAACTACATAGCCAGCATAGGTTGAGACATTAAACCTGCTAGATGAGGGTAGATAAGATGGCTTAACCTGTTAGATAAGGGTCCCGCCGTTCTCATTGGAGTACCTGTTAGATGAGGGTCACTCACAGCTTGTCCTTACCAGTGGTGCGGTATTGGTACCCTTCCAATTAGGGTTATAGATTGGACCCCAACTCAGCTATAATATCTTATTAGGGGTATGTCGGTTAAAAGACTACTTCCCACAGTTTCAGTTACAAAATCAGGATTGTCAGATACAAAATACCCTCCAGATCTAATGTCATTCCTTAGAACCTTATTTGAAATCATTCTCAACCTATCATCCTTGAACTGTTATATCAAATCTTCTCTAACAACATAGACCTAGCCTCCACATAAGTATGAATAAGTCTAGTCTAAAAAATACCAAGCCTAATAAATTAATTAGCTAAGGACTATGTGTACAAAGCTAAAGGTAAATCCACAGCCACCATAAATGCCAAATTCTCTATATTCACCGCCTTTTTACTTAAGGCATCTTTTACAATATTTTCCTTGCCCGATTGGTAAAGAGACACAATATCATAGCCCTTAAGATACTTTAGCCACCTTTACTATCTCTATTTAAGATACTTTTGGCTGAAGATGTAATGCAATCTTTGATGATCAGAGAAGATCTCATAATTAACACCATAAATGTAGTGCTTCCAAATCTTTTATGTGAAGACTGCTACCGCCAACACCAAATCATGGGTGGAGTAGTTACTCCAATGAGACTTTAGTTGTTTGGAAGCATATGTAATAACTTGACCCTGTTTCATTAACACATAAACCAAAACTCCTCTAGAAATATCATAATAAATAATAAACCCCAAACCCTCAATAAGAAGTGTCAAAAGCAGAGTTGAAGTTAAAGGCCTTGAGCTTCAGAAAGCTACATTCACACTCACCATACCACTAGAAAGTGATATTCTTATCTAAATACACTAACATTCACCCAAGTTCCTAAAGTAAGATTAAAAGCCTCGGGACCTGAACCAAAGTCCCACTAACCCAAAATCCATATTCCAGAGCTAAGAAAATTATCATAACTCCTATCCGAGTCTATTTACTATAAATGATGACAGATGTCAAACTTCTCAATTTTAAAAGCTCTAAAATAGAAAAACTTATTTAAAACCCAACCAAACTCACCGATAACCAAACTACTAATCCCTCATACTATAAATATAACACAAAAGCTATAAGAAGAGTCAAAATAGGGAAAATGCACAAATTACAAAAATAACTCGGAGGGTCATTATCCACCCTAAAAAGGAATTCTGACCTTCAAGCTAAGGAATAGAAGATGCTTAAAATCTTGAAAAGGTGATGTTATCTATGCCATATGCCATGCTTAATCTCCCAGTCATCGTGGTTGAATAGATGATGCCTCCACTGAACTTTAACTAATAAATATCTTTAGTTCTAACTTCCACTATTGCTTGTATAGAATAACAATTGGATCCTTCTCAAAGGAAAACTCTCATCTAACTAAATCAAACCCCACAAAAGTATGTGAGACTCATCTTAAAAATACTGTCTCACATAGATACATGGAACACCAGATAAATATCCAAAATAACCAGAGAAATAGCTAACTTATATGCAATTAATCCAATATGTAGTAGTATCCCAAATAGGTCAATAAACCTAGGGCTGAGCTTCCCTTTCTTCTCAAACCTCATCACATCCTTTATGAGCGATACCTATAGAAACACCTTATCACAAATAGAAAACTTTAAATCTCTCACTCTCCTATTGGCATAACACATTTGCTTTCTCTGTGTTGTGAAAAGTCTCTCTTGCATTACCCAAACCCTATCTAAAGGATCAAGCAATATATTAGTGTCTCATGTCCATTCTAAAGAATCAAACCAACCTACTAGAAACCTGTATATTTTACCATACAATACCTCAAATAGAGCTATCTGAATACTCGTATGATAGATATTATTATATACAAACTCTACTAAGGATTAGGGTATTTCAAGAACCCCGAAGCTAACTATATATTCCACAAATAGGTCCTCCAAAACCTTATTAGTTTACTTAGACTGACTATTGGTCTGAGGGTGAAAGGATGTGCTAAGCTCTTCTTAGGATCCAACTCTCTCTTAATCGACCTCTATAAGCATGATGCGAATTTATTAATATGGTCAGAAATAATAAAAATTGGCACCATATGATAACGAACAATCTCTTAGAGCTAGATCTAAGCCAACCTCACTAAACTATAAAAAGACTAAACCGATAAAATATAGAAGACTTAATCAACCTATCAATGATGACCCAAATGAAATCAAATCCCTAAAAGGTACACGATAAACTAATAACAAAGTCCATAGATATTCTCTCCTATTTCCATACAAGAATAGTTAACCTCGAAGTCAAACAATCAGGAATCAAGTGCTTAAACTTCACTTGTTAACTGTTTAAGATCCAAGATACAAAGTTTGTAATATATATTTTCATCCCACACCACCAATATGTTGTCTCAAGACATAACTCGTCTTCATTACCCATGAAGAAATAAAACATATAGAAAAATGGGGCATTCTTCATGATCATCCAAATCAAATCTCCAACTCTAGGAATATTGATGTGACCCTTGATCCTCAAAATACCCTTCAGTTCTAATGTCATATTTCTATCCCCATTCCTCAGAACCTTATAAAAAATCACTCTCAACCCTTCATCCTTGAACTGTTATACCCGAATCATCCCTAGCAACATAAACCTAGACTCTACATAAGTAAGAACAAGATTTGTCTTAAAAATACCAGGCCTAACCAACTAATTTGCTAAGGATTGAATATACAAAGCTAAAGGTCATTCCACAACCACAAGAAATTCCAAACTCCCCATATTCACTGCGTTAAATGTAACACCCCGAGTCTGTACCTCGGATGCTACACTGTGCTCATAATCCCAAAGGACCAAAAGCTAACCCATGACTATTACCTGCTGCAGTAACATAATAATAACACAGTAAAAATATGGAAATTAGGAAGAAATAGCCATAAGGTTCAAAACAGAGAAATCACATTCTGAATACTGAAATCAATACTGTAAACTAAATATTTGTTTGAAAAATACTCTAGTCTAAAAAGCCTCTAACTGTTTGAATAATGAGTTGATGGGATAAGTCCCCAACTAACTCCGACTACTGAAATAAACTAAGTACTGAAATACTGGAATAATAAATCTATCCTTGAACAATGAGGACTCACCACTAGTCTGCTGTAAATAAATTGAGCTGCTAAGTATGATTAGGAGCTTATATATTTGAACCTATGATATAAGACATCATAGCCCAAAACAAAAGTATATGTTAGTACTTTGAATGTACTGGTATGCAAAGTGAGGTAGGCTGAAATGAATGGGTTCATATGCATGAGCAATACTGACTAAATGACATGAGTATAACTGAATGAGAGCACATGTATGAATACATAAATGGTAACTGAGGTCATGATAATACTGGATACTGAGTTCTGAATCACTGGTTTACTGATATCTTAGTTTACTAATACTATATTACTATTAACTGAGTGACTGTATCTGACTTTCCTGATTATGTGGAACTATTCTGAGTTTCGTACTAAACTGAGTGACTGTATCTAACAGTCCTGATTCTATAGAACTGAACTGAGTTCTATTCTAAAGACTAAAACTGAGACTGTAGGAGGTAATCATCTAACCGACATGCCCCTCTATGAACTGTCTGGGGTCCAACCTATAACCCCAGCTGGAAGAGTATCAGTACTATTCCATGGGTAAAGACAAATTCAGTCACCCTTATCTTGCAGGTGCTCTGAGTTAGAACGGTGGTACCCTCAACTGGCAGGTTAAAACACCTTATCAACCATCAACTGGCAGGTTGATGTCTCAACCTACGCTGGCTACGTAGTTATGGAATACAAGGACTGCTTCTAAGGATCATAGCCTCTACTGAAAGGTGAGTCCCCATCCTTAGGTTTACTTGATGCTGAATCCTACTCCCAACTAAATAGACACTGGACTAAATTCTAAACTGTTCTAGGCTGGACTGAACTATTACTAATGGTACTGTATAACTAAACTAAACTGAGTTCACTGGATTCCATGGACTGATGAAATACTACTGAATTCTGTTAACTAACTGAGTACTATTGAGCTTTCCTAAGTTCTACAATTGACTGAATTCTATTGATCGTGACAAAAATGATACTATTCTGTGATTGACTATGGCTACAGGTAAATAGCTAAATTGTCGGGTATTGAATACCCCCAGGACTCAATAGCATAAATTATAAGACATAGCACACTCTTGAAACATGATAGCTAATTACTTGATCACCATTTCTTTATTGGAACATTCAAGAAAACACTTACATGACATGATCATGAATACATGCTAACATGATATAATTTCACTATTCAACTTACATGAACCATTCAACAAATACTTGGAGGACATAGTATGTGCACATAATACTAAACAACATGCGTGCATCATAATTTCAAATACCAAATTCACAATTTGGAGGGTATTAGCATGAATTAACATAGTACAACACATATAGCAAATAATTTCGTATGCATCTCGCAAATGAATCATGAACTAGAAACCTCATTAACATGGTAGTCATGAACACATTCAAATTCAACCATGAAATTCATCAAACTCATTAACTTGTAGTAAAAAAAGGTGCTTGAACTCAAAGGGTGGAAGGAAACCCTTGGATGAACATTTGACATAGCTTGGTTGCTAAATTCATGAAGAATAATGGTGAAATCTTAAGCCTTGAGTTTGAAATTTGATCTCTTAGGGTTTTTGTTCTTGAGTAATTTCTGAATAGAGAATGAATTTTGGCTCTAAAGGGGCTTAATTTTGTGTTTTGGGACTGATAACTATGGCTAAAGAACCCAAATACCCTTGAGGAATGCGGCTTTTTAATTATTGAAAACTGAATTAGCGATGCCCAGACCGATGCATCATGTCGATGGGGTCGATGCTATGGCTAACGCACTGCGTTGAGTCCGCATCGGTTCACTGTAATTTACACTGGGGAGCTGGAGAAAAATATTCATTGACGTGATAATTGATGTGGCGCATCGAGATCACATCGATCCACTGGTTTGGACATTTAAATGTTCCTCAAACGAAGTCCAAAAAATTTGAAACTTGTGCGAGGACACCTACTAACAATCCTGATCATAATTCAACCTAAAGATTAACATTTTAAGGTCATAGAGGTCATGAAGTAGAGTTGCCAACTTACAAAGGCTAAAATGACACTAAGTCTGAGTACTTAGCTAAAATTTTCTAAGTCTGGGACCCCTTAACAAGCTTTAAAGAATTGAGTTAAGCTTAGGATTTTGTGGGGCCTTACAATATCTCCCCCTTAGGAACATTCATTCTCGAATGAGACTGACTAAGCTGAGAATACTAATAGACTGAATTTAGATATGAGACATGTACAACTAAAGCATGATTTCATGACTGAAATTACTGATAAACTGAAATTTCATACTGAACATGCATATATGATGCCTGAGTACATAGCTGAACCTGATTCAAAAATACATAACTGGGATTGCTAATAAGCTGAGTTTCTCATGTTGAACATACATATCTGATGCATGAAGTCACAACTGAATATGCAATGGTAACTGGTACCAAATCTATAAAGGAAAATCTGAGCATGGAACTGAGTAAATTCAAGGAAAACTATTACCTTAGGTTGAGTATGAGTTTGCGGAGAAGAGGTGAGGATACTTGGTCCGCATGTATTTTTCTGCTTCCTAAGTAGCTCCCTCAATGGACTGATTTCTCCAAAAATCTTTGACTAGAGGGACTTCTTTGTTCCTCAGTCTGCGGATCTATAAATTAAGGATTTCAACTAGAATCTCTTCATAAGAGAGTCTATTATGAATATCTATGCCCTTTGTAGGGACTACGATTGCTGGGTTACCTATGCATTTATTAAGCAAAGAGACATGAAACACTGGATGCACTGAAGCTAAGTCTGAAGGTAAATCAAGCTCGTAAGCTACCTTTCTGAAATGGCTGAGAATTCGGTAAGGACCGACATATTAGGGACTGAGCTTCCCCTTCTTACCAAGCCTCTTCACTCCTTTCATAGGAGAGATTTTCAAATACACATAATCACTAATCTCAAACTCAAGATCCTTTCTCTGCATATTTGTGTACGATTTCTGTCGGCTCTGAGCTGTCTTAAGCCTTTTTTTTATCAATCGAGCCTTCTATAAGGTGTCAAACACCAAGTTAAGCCTTACCACTATGTCCTCACCCACTTCAAACCAACCAATAAGAGATCTACATCTCCTCCTTTAGCCTCAAATAGAGCCATCTGAATTCTGGAATGATAACTGTTGTTATATGCAAACTCAATCAAAGGCAAGAGGTCATCCCAACTACCTTTAAAGTATATCGCACACGCTCACTGCATATCCTCTAAAGTTTGAATGGTCTTTTCTGCTTGACCATTTATCTAAGGATAAAAAGTTATACTAAGGTGGACTTGGGTACCAAGACCCTTTTGTAAGGCTTTCCAGAAATGAGAGGTAAACTGGGTACCTCTATCTGAGATTATGGACAACGGAACACCATGCAATCTGACCAACTCTGTAACATAGAGCTTGGCTAGTCCTCAACTAAATAAGAGGTATGGACTAGTAGAAAATAAGCTGATTTGGTCATCCTGTCTATAATAACCTAAACTGAATTATGCTGACGATGAGTGCGAGGCAAACCCATCACAAAATATATATTCACCTCTTCCCACTTCCAAGGGGGAATACTGAACTCCTACATAGACCCACTGGGCTTCTGATGCTCAATTTTAACCTGCTGACATGTTGAGAACTTAGCCACAAATTCTAAGATATCTATCTTCATCCCACTCCACCAATAGATCTCCCGCAAATCACAGTATATCTTAGTGGCCCATGGATGAATAGAGTAGCACTCACCATGTGCTTCTTCAATAATCTTCCATCTTAGGTCATCTACACCTGGCACACATAGCTAACCCTGACAATGAAAAACACCATCTCTCCCTTAGGAGAAAACCTCTGTCTTTTGATCTTTGACTGATTCTTTCAACTTGACTAGACTGGGATCCCTATCCTGCTTTTCCTTCACTTTGGAAACTAGGGATGATTTTGAACTACTCTGCACCCACACACTACCGTCTGACGAATCAACTAAGCGGAAACCTAGATGGGTGAGCTGATGAATCTCCTGAGCTAACATCTTCTTACCATCTTCCATATGAGCAACACTCCCCATAGACATCCTACTATAAGCATCAACCACTACATTGGCTTTACTCGGATGATACAGGACGCTCATATCGTAGTCCTTTAATAACTCCAACCACCTTCTCTGATGGAGGTTTAGGTCTTTCTGAGAGAATACATACTGCAGGCTCTTATGGTTTGTGAACATATCAACGTACACTCCATACAAATAGTGCCTCCAAATCTTTAAGGAAAATACTATTACTACTAACTCAAGATCATGAGTTAGAAAGTTCTTTTCATGGGGCTTAAGCTGCCTAGAGGCATAGGATATAACCTTACCTCTCTGTATGAGGACATAACCCAAACCTACTCTATATGCATCACAATACACAACAAAGCTGTCTGAACTATCTGGCAAGGTAAGAACTGGGGAAGAGGTGAGTCGAGTCTTCAACTCCTAAAAACTCTTCTCACAAAAATCTGACCACTGAAACTTGTCTTTCTTCTGAGTGAATCTGGACTTAGGGGATGCAATATATGAAAATCCCTCGATAAACCATTGGTAATAGCCAGCCAAGCCCAAGAAACTCCTGATAGCTGATGGAGAAATGGGTCTAGGTTAGTTTCTCACTGCTTCAGTCTTTTGGGGATCAACTCTAATGCCATCACTAAAAGTGATATGGCCGAGGAAAGCTACTGACCTTAGCCAAAATTCGCACTTACTGAATTTAGCGAATAGCTGATGGTTTCTGAGAGTCTGTAATACTATTCTGAATTGGTCTGAATGATCATGCTTACTACAGGAGTAAACAATGATGTCATCTATGAAGACTATGATGAACAGGTCCAAGTACTACTTGAACACGTGGTTCATCAAGTCCATGAAAGATATTAGGGCATCAGTAAGACCAAAAGATATGACTAAGAATTCAAAGTGACCATACCAAGTTCTGAAAGCTATCTTTGGAATGTCACATTATCTGACTCTGAGTTGAAGATAGCTTGATCTAAGGTCTATCTTAAAAAAGTAAGTAGCACCCTGAAGTTGGTCAAAAAAGTCATTGATTCTGGGAAGTGGATGCTTGTTCTTGATCGTGACTTTATTTAGCTGATGGTAGTCAATACATATTCTGAGACAACCGTCTTTCTTACGTACGAATAAAACTGGTGCACCTCACAGGGACACACTGGTTTTGATGAATCCCTTATCTAGGATATCCTTCAAATGTTCCTTTAATTCTCTGAGTTCTACTAGATCTATTCTGTATGGCAAAATAGATTTGGGCTGAGTATCTGGAAGAAGGTCTATTCCGAAGTCGATTTCCCTTCTGGGAGGAACTCTGAGAAGATCTTTGGAAAACATATCTGGGAATTCACATGCCACTGATACTGACTTAAGAGTAGGGGTTTCTGATCTAGAGTCCTGGACCCGAATGAAATGATAGAAACATACCTTTGATATCATTTTCCTTGCCCTAAGGTAGGAAATAAGCTGACCACTAAGTGCTGAAGTACTACCCCTCCACTCTAGGATGGGCTCATTAGGGAACTGAAACTTGACAATTCTATTTCTACAAACAATTGAGGCATATTAGGAATGAAGCCAATCCATGTCGAGAATGACATCAAAATTGGTCATCTCTAATTCGACTAAATCTGCTGAAGTGACTTTCTGAGATATCATAACCGGACAGTTCCTATATACCCACCGAGCTATGATAGATTTACCCACTGGGGTAGAGACTAAGAAAGGCTCTGCTAGAATTTTGGGACTGACTTCAAAGTCAACAGCTATATATGGAGTGACAAAGGACAAAGAAGCTCCTGGATCTAGCAAAGTATAAACATGTAAATGATAAACCTGTAATGTACCAGTGACCACATCAGGAGAACTTTCCTTATCCTGTTGGGACTGAAGATCATTGATTCTATTTGGGCGTTGCCCACTAGTGGCACTGGATGCGACACCCTGCTGATTCGGGCGACCGGACTGAGCTTGGGGATGGTTATACTAACCCTGGGAACCTGACTGGGGAAAATCCTTGACTCTGTGACCTGGCTTTCCATACCCAAAACATACATCACTGCCAGCCCTGTAGATACCCTGGTGATTTCTGCCATATTTCTAGAAAAAAGAATTGGTTCGAGCGCTGCTGATACTACCCTGAGGCTTAGGGCCTGGCGCCCTCTCTCTGTTGCCATCTCTAAATTTTGGCACTTGAGCACTGGTTGAGGATGGAGATGGAACTAAGGATTTTGGGTAAAATTGAGAACGATTCCAACCCTCTCTCTCCCTATTCTTAGCCTCCTCTATCTATTGAGCATGGACCATAAGTCAGGATATATCCATCTCCTTAATCAGTATTGCTGTTCAACACTCCTTGAACATACTGCTAGAAACCCCAGACATATACTTACTCATCCTGGACCTGCTATCTACCACCACATGAGTAGTGTATCTAGCTAATTGAGTAAACTTGAGAGAATACTCTTTCACTGTCATGTTTCCCTACTTCAGGTTAATAAATTCTAGAACTTTCGCTACCCTCAACTCTAATGGGAAGAACCTATCCAGAAAAGAAGTGGCAAACTCCCCCAACTCTATGGGTCGTGTATCTGTGGCCCTTTATGCTTTCTATTGTTTAAACCATGAGTGAGCCACATCCTGCAACTGATCTGCAGCTAACTCAGCACTCTCACTAGCTTTCACCCCCATAATATCTAAAACATTCCGCACTTGATCAAGAAATTCCTGAGGGTCCTTATCTGACTTAGACCCAGTAAAAGGTGGAGGGTTCATTCGGGTGAAGTCCTGAATCCTGGATGCAGCAGCATTAGCTACTGGGTTAGCCGGAATGACAGTTGGGCGTTCATTCTGGGCTGCCACCGAATGAGCTAGGATGGTGAAAGTTACTCTGAATTCAGCATGGGAGACATATTCATCCAGGGGATCTGAATGGACGGGATGGGGTGCTGGCTGGTCTCCCATTCCTCTTCCCTTATTCCTCTTTGGAGGCATATTCTGTAAATGAAAGGAAAACTTGGATTAGACAGGGAGTTTAAATGGAGCTCATGCTCACTCACACGACATGAATACTGAAAGAAGGGAAACTTTTTCTAAAACATCTCATACCTTTCTGTCCATAAGTGTGGAGCGCTACATACCCATGTATAAAACCCTACTAGATGCGGCTTTTAGACTTCCTAGGACTCTATTGAAACTGGCTCTGATACCAAGTTTGTAACGCCCCGAGTCTGTACCTCGAACGCTAAATGGTGCTCATAATCCCAAAGGACCACAAGCTAACCCATGACTGGTACCTACTGAAGTAACTAAATAATAGAATTGTAAAAATGCAAAAATTAGGCAAAAATAGCCATAAGGTTAAAATATAAGAAATCAATTTCTGAATGCTGAAATCAATACTGTAAACTGAACATCTGCCTAAAAAATACTTTAGTCTGAAAATCCTCTAACTATCTGAATAAAGAGTTGATGAGACAAGTCCCCAACTAACTCCGACTACTAAAATAAACTAAGTACTAAAATACTGGAATAATAAATCTATCCTCCAATAATGAGGACTCACCACTAGTCTGTTGCTGGTGGATCGGGCTACTAAGTATGATCGGGAGCCCGTACGTCTGAACCTATGATATAATAGCGCAAAAGAAAAGTATGCGTTAGTACTTATAATGTATTGTTATGAAAAGTGAGATAGGCTGAAATGCATGGGTTCATATGCATGAACAATACTGACTGCATGACATGAGTATAACTGAATGAGAGCACACGCATGAATGCATAAATGATAACTAAGGTCATGATAACACTGGACACAGAGTTCTGAATCACTGGTTTACTATTAACTGAGTGACTGTATCTGACAGTCCTAATTCTTTGAAACTATTCTGTGTTCCGTACTGAATTGAGTGACTGTATGTGATAGTTCTGATTCTGTAGAACTGAATTGAGTTCTATTCTGAAGACTGCAACTGAGACTATGGGAGGTAATCATCTAATCGACATGCCCCTCTTTGAACTGATTGGGGTCCAACCTGTAACCCCAGCTGGAAGGGTGTCAGTACTATTCCATGGATAAAGACAAACTGAGTCACCCTTATCTGGCAGGTTCTCTAAGTGAGAACGTTGGTACCCTCAACTGGCAGGTTAAAACACCTCATCAATCCTCAATTGGCAGGTTGATGTCTCAACCTACGCTGGCTACGTAGTTCTAGAATGCAAGGACTATTTCAAAGGATCATACCCTCTACTGGAAGGTGAGTCCCCATCCTTGGGTTCACTTAGTGCTGAATACTACTCCCAACTGAATAGACACTGGATTGAATTTTAAACCATTCTAGAATGGACTGAACTATTACTGATGGTACTGTATAACTAAACTAAACTGAGTTCACTGGGTTCCATGGACCGACAGAATACTACTAAATTCTATTAACTGACAGAGTACTACTGAGCTTTCCTGAGTTCTGTAATTGATTGAATTTTACTGATCGTGACAAGACTGATACTATTCTGTGACTGTCCATGGCTCTAGATAAACAACTAAATTATCGGGTATTGAATACCCACAGGACTCGATAGCATAAATTATAAGACATAGCACACTTTTGAAACATGATAGCTAATTACTTGATCACCATTCCATCATTGGGACATTCTAGAAAACACTTGCATGACATGAACTTAAATGCATGCTAACATGATGTAATTTCACTATTCAACTCACATGAGCCATTCAACAAACACTTGGAGGACATAGTATGTGTACATAATACTAAACAACATACGAGCATCATAATTTCAAAAACCAAATTCACAATTTGGAGGGTATTAGCATGAATTAACATAGTATAACACACATAGCAAATAATTTTGTATGTATATC
Source organism: Capsicum pubescens (assembly GCA_030864215.1). Lineage (NCBI taxonomy): Eukaryota > Viridiplantae > Streptophyta > Magnoliopsida > Solanales > Solanaceae > Capsicum > Capsicum pubescens. The sequence goes on from CM061548.1 coordinate 290,638,412, forward strand.
GCAATTGAATCATGAACTAGAAACCTCATTAATATGGTAGTCATGAACACATTCAAATTCAACCATGAAATTCATCAAACTCATTAACTTGTAGTAAAAAAAGGTGCTTGAACTCAAAGAGTGGAGGAAAACCCTTGGATGAATACTTGACATACCTTGGTTGCTAAATTCTTGAAGAATAATGGTGAAATCTTAAGCCTTGAGTTTTAAATTTGATCTCCTTGGGTTTTTTTTCTTGAGTAATTTCTGAATAGAGAATGAATTGTACCTCTAAAGGGGCTTAATTTCGTGTTTTGGGGCTGATAACCATGGGTAAAAGACCCAAATACCCCTGAGGAATGCATTTTTTTAATTACTGAAAACTAAATTACCGATGCACAGACCGACGCGTTGCATTGATGGGGTTGACGCTATGGCTAATGCGCCGCATCGAGTCCACATTGGTTCAATGGAATTTGCACTGTGGAGCTGGAGCAAAATATTTATCGATGCGATAGATGATGCGGTGCATCGAGATCGCGTTGATCCACTGGATTGGACTTCCAAACATGCCTCAAATGAAGTCCAAAAAATCCAAAACTTGTTCGAGTACACCTACTGATACTCCTGATCATGTTTCAACCTAAAGATTGACATTTTACGGTCATAGAGGTTATGAAATAGAGTTGCCAACTTACAAAGGCTAAAATGACACTAAGTCTGAGTACTTAGCTAAAATTTTCTAAGTCTGGGACCCCTTAACAAGCTTTAAAGGACTGAGTTAAGTTTAGGATTTTGCGGGGTATTACATTAACCTTAAGGCATCTGCTATAATACCTTTCTTTCCGAATTGGTAAAGAATTAAAATTATAGCCTTTAAGATACTCCATCCACTTGCACTATTTTAATTTAAGATCCTTTAAGCTAAATAAGTAATACAGTCTTTGATGGTCAGTTAACATCATAAACGTAGTGCCTCCAAATCTTTAGTGCGAATACTACTACTGCCAACTCCAAATCATAGGTGTAGTAGTTCCTTCCATGAACTTTTAGTTGTTTGGAAACATATGTAATAAATCAGCCCTGCTATATCAGCACATAACCCAAACCCACTCAAGAAGTATCATAATAGATATAAACTCCAAGCCCTCATTAAGAAGTGTCAAAAGAAAAGTTGAAGTCAATAAGGCCTTAATATTCAGAAAGCTTACTTCACACTCATCGTACCATTGGAAAGGGGCATTCTTATGAGTCAACTACTTATTGTCATTCAAATATAAGAAAACCTCTCATCAAACCATCTATAGTAACCCTCAACCATACAAAATTATGAACCTCCATAGGATAAGTAGCCCTAGACTAATCATAAATTACCTCTATCAAAGTCGGATCTACTAATAATCCCATCCTAGAACACCATGTGTTCCATGAATGCCATAGATGCATGCCAAAAATCAAAGTTAGAAAACTTGGTATATTACTGATGATCTCACGAAGTCTGGAGGACAATCCTTAAATATTGTTCATGCTCCTCCCTACTCCTTTAGACAACTAAGATTTCATTAATGAGCACTATCAAAAATAAATCCAAATAAGGTTTGAACACTCAATTCATCAAATCCATAAATGTTGTTAGGAAACTTATCAAACTAAAATCCATAACTAAGAACTTGTTGTGTCCATAGTGTGTCCTAAAGGCAAACTTATAGGTATGTCCACTTTCTTAAACCTCAACTAATGGTAGCTTGACCTCAAGTTTATATTAAAAACATGGCTGCACCTAGAAGCTGGTTGAACAAGTCATCAATATGCAGTATCAAATACTTATTCTTAATAGTCACATTATTTAGTTGTCAATATTTAATACACATATGAAAAGTTCCATCTTTCTTCTTCATAAACAAAATGGAAGAACCCCAGAGAGAAATATTAAGCCTGATGAATCCTTCCGTAGAAGATCCTGAAGCTACTTATTTAACTCACTTAACACTACCCATTCCATCATATATGGTGGCATAGAAATAAAATGAGTGTCCAGCAACCTAAATATCAAAGTCAATATCATGATTTGGTAGAAGACCTAGTAGACTGATAGGAACAAATCAACAAGCTCACTAACCATAGGAACTAACTCAAGTAAAAGAGTATGGAACTATTAACATAAGAAAGGTAAGCCAAACACCCCTTCACCACTAACCACCTTGCCTGAATAAATGATATAATCCTTATCATATATGACTATCGATATTTTTCCATACAAGATGAGGGATATCAGGCATAGATAAGATAACAGTCTTGAAAAATAAATCAAAAGATTGTATGTTAGGGAGATAACCAATCCTTGCATAGAAATACAACAAACTCAACCATATTTGTGATAACCAAATCTACACAAATATCATACCTTAGGATAGTCACCATACAAGACCAATAGACTTGATCAACTACTAATGAACCTCCTGCCAGAGTAGTTACATGTATAGGCACATGAAAGGAATGATATAAAAAATATAAACAAGAAGCAAAGTAGGAAGACATAAAAGAATATGTATGTCGTGGACCAAATAACACAAAATTTAGATGATAACAAATAAAGATCGTACCTATAATGATGACCTCTAAAGCCCTAGCCTCAAACGTACCCAAGAAAGAATACAAATCATCCCATCCTTCCCTAAATTGAGTACATGTGTGACCACCTTTTTGATATAAATAAGATCGACCTCAATCAACCTGGGGACCACCTCGATTACCCAGTACACCACCTCTGACAAGTGGTAATAAATCCCTAATGGCCTAAACTTGTTGACCCTATTTCCTGCCTAGTCTGAGCCTGGAAACTCTCTAACAAAATGACCAAACTCTTTACACTCATAATACTCTCTACTAGACATCATCTAATGCAAAGACCCTATTAAACCAAAATGGACACTACGACCCAAACACCCTAAATAAGGACCCCATAAAGTCTAATCATAGACCTGGCTGCTCTGCTTGACATAACCTAAATACCCACTATCTATAATTAAAAAGCTACCTGAATAAGCATGCTAAACTAAAAATACTTATGATAACCTCTACAGAAGAAATCCCTACCTCGAGACTGAGAACCATAAAAACTACCTTCATAACGAGGCCTTTTATCATCACCTCTATAAGCCTTATGATATATTCCCTTAATAGTTTGTTATCACGACCCTAAAACCAAGGGTCATGATAAAACTTAACACCGAAAGCATTGACAAGTATGCCTCCAACTTATATGAAATAAGAGATTCAATACCAAAACCCAAGGATAAAAGACTCCTAGAGCAGAGTAAAACCATACACGTATATAGTAAAAGTGGAAATACATAGTCAATGATACCAAACAAAATCCCAAAACCTGGTGTCACAGTGTAAGAACACAACTAGTACAACTCGAGATAAAAATATATAAGGTATCTAAACAATAACAACTTTGTCTCTAAATACAAATAAAGATAGACTAAATAAGGAAGGTGGTAGTAAACTTTGGATGTATGAAATCAACCACTACCTCAAAAAGCTATGAATAATGCTTGAATCAACCATTGTTAGGCACACTTGAACTTAGATCTACGCCAAAAAGGGTGCAGTAGGGATGAGTATGGTCCACTTATACTTAGTAGGTATCATAGGCCGACTGAGCAAAGAATAAAATACAACAACAAAAACAACATACAAAGTATCTCACTAAGGGAATGTCACCTACAACTAGAAAATGTCCCAAATGATATCCCACACTGTCTCCACTAACAGTTCTGTAATATTCACAAATGCCAAAGCAATACAAAAGAGAAATACAAGTATATAGAATCACACATATGAATATGAAGAAAGAAATACACATAGACAGGTATCAAATCATGAAAAAAAATACATCACAGAAATATACAAAGTAAATACAAATGCAATGCAGATGATGATGATAATGATGATGCCCGAGGTTATTGCACAACCTCCGTATACACCTACAGAGATAAAGCTTCCTGACATAAAACCCATGGGGGTTTGTTAACCCGTATACAACCATTATCCAATACCAATATCCATAACTCCTCCCCGACATATCTATCGATAGAGTGTTTTAAAGATATCCTATTTTTTTTATCAAAAAAAGTTAGTGTTTTTAGTATTTCTAGTATTTTTATGGTGGTACCAATGTTTTATAAATGAATATGATATGAGAATGTCATGCTCACAACTAACCAGAATGAGAAATTTATATATCCAACCACTGTACCAACTAAGTGAGCAAAAAATCCACTTATTAATCCAACCATCCATGAATCCAACATAATTCACATGCCAATAGAATGAAATATATTAAAAAGGTCGCCATTGATACCATATTAGGCTTTTTCATCAAATAAGATTACAAAAAATTTCTACGTACACAATGCCAATAATATCATATAGGACCCAAAACAAACACACATAGCAAATAAAGTTCCAAGTTCACCAAATAGCATCAATATAGGTACCCACATGGGCACAATACAATAATATAGCCATTTCCATGATTAGTTCCCTCACCCTTAACATAATTTTATACCAAAATTAACTATATAACACAGTGTAAAGAAAGTTAAGGTATAACCTAAAATCCTTCAATCCAAATCCTTACTCCTACGAACGGGCTCAAAATCAACTAAGATAGAGAAATATAGAATCTATGTGCCCATATTGCCTATTTTTGAGTTAAGGTCAAAACGGTCCCCCATAATGGTTTTTCAAAAAAGAAGGGTAAAATTGTAATTTTATTTTTGAAACATGTTCCCCATATCGATATGATTCCACTAATGAAAATCCAAGTGACGAGGTTCAAATCCATGAAAAACCATTTTCAAGCTTTATTGGCAAAAACCCAAAACCCCTTTTGAAAATTGAAAATTGACATTGTTTTGAAGGTGAAATTGAGAGACAAGTGATAATTATAAGATTAGAAACTCAAGTGAAAATGGGTTGAAATTGGAGAGATACAATTTTTAGACCTTTTGGCCCAAAATCCCTAATTTCCCACATTAAAATCCATGTTTAATCAGTAATTAAATGGTAAAGTTGAGGGGAATTAATTAAATTAGGTATTTTGGAGCTTACCAAGCTTAGAAATGGAGGAAATTGCTCAAAATTATGAAAATCTAAGCTCCAAGTCTCAAAATAATGAAATAACAATGGGTATTTATTGTACCTAGGCATCGCATACGCGATCACTGGTCGCTTAAGCGACCAGCCGTTGCGTATGTGATACCTTACCTAACGGTCGGTGTCACATAAGAAACCCTGTCATTGCATAAATAAGTCCCATGATTGCAACCAAGATGTCATGTAAGAAACACTTAGGTGTGGTCTGTCAGTCTTGTAAGCGACCAACCAGTCGCATACGCGGGTTCACCTACTGAGTGGTGCAACAGTTGGAAACTTCATCTGAAATCCCGTGAATGCAAATGAACTACTCTACCTTTTAAATTTGATGATCCATACTCAATGGAAATATAATATTTTCAAAAAAACACCATTTTCACAAAGTTGACACCCGCAACCCAATTTTATAACTTTTCAAACTGAGGGTCGAAATAAGATACAAAAGCCATAAAATTATACCAACCATGTTACCACCCTAAAATTGATATTTTGGATATGCTGGTGTAGTCAATTTTCCCATCTGAGGTACAAATCAATAATTGTTGACTGAAGTCAACTATAAGGATTTTTATGCCACCAAAAATCACAATATCACATAAATCACACTAAAATACACCAAGAACTGTGAAAATCATCCACACACACCAGAATACCATAAAGCAACCATATAGAGTGGTAAAATGGTCAAATAACAAAACTATAAATATTTTACAAAAATTACCAAAAATCAGGTTGTTACATCATTCACCACTAAAAATCTAGTTCGTCCTCGAACTAAAGGTGTAACACCCTATATTTTTGGGCTAGAATTTGAACCTATCCTTCATATGCTTATAGAACTGAACCTAAATATTTCTATCTAAATATGAGAGGGAATGACCAGTTATCTAGTATGGGAACATCTTTGGATATTGATTGAAGTCTTAAAAATCTCATAGCTTAAAGTTGAGTTCAGAACTTTCCAACCTGTTAAGTTTTAGTTTACAATTTTACTTGGGTCAAATTCCCATGACTATTAATATTACAATATAACGAGTTATGTATCCCATTATATATCAAATTAAATCCCTTCGAGTCCTATTTCCAAATCCATCAACAGTTTATCAATCCAATTCCGGAGTCGAAAGTTATGAGCAATTTAGTGAGACACTGTCTAGGGTGCGTGATTGGGGTCATGAGGCAATTTTGGTGCATCACGTTTGGGGTCACGAGGAAAAGATAAAATATTAAAATTAGGGTTGTGGTGCGACCCACCCTTCCTTGACGTTGAAATATGTTTTTCCCATGTTAAATCAACGGTAAAATGGTCCTTTCCCACCCTATAACTCCCTCAATCTATTTTATAACCCTAAGGTCGTTCAAAACTAGGAGAAGGCTCTCATAAATTCATCATACTCTTCCTAACAAGAACATTAAGAAGGATTTCTCAATTCCAAGGCTTGTAGGCTCAAATCTTCCCATCTTCTTCAACGATTTCCGTCAATAAGTCATGTATCTCTTCCGTAAATTAATTTTATGTGAAATCATATTTGTTATCCATGTGATTTAATTGTTGGATTTTTAATATAGGTTGAGGGGTTTTGAATGATTATTACATAATTGAATTTCCATGGTTTTGAATTGATTATTTATGCTACATTTTCATGATTTAGAACTGAATATGTGGATGGGTATGGGATTTGGAATGGAGAACATGGGTTTTCCCCAAATTTATGTATTTTACTTTGGAATTGGATTTAACCTCAACCCAACTTGTGTAATTGGTTTGAAACATGGATATATACAAAAATTACTTCACTCTTGAAACCTGTCATTGCATAAAAGATTAATGGAACATAAATTGATTTTGAAAGGCCTTGGTGGCCATGGATCGATTTTAAACTGGAAACTTGGAGTCAATTTTGTTAATTTGTTTTGGTATATCATAATGGAATTGGCTTGCAAGTTTAGATTTATTTGGTATGACGATACCAATAGTAAAATATTCCTAATTGAAAGACTCCTTGGTTAATGGATGGAAATATATGTAAATGGTCTTAGTTTAGGCTTAAAGAGAGTTGTGTAGCTTTCCATAGAAGGTGGAGGTCCCAGGGGGACCGATACTGGAAACCATGTTTTCCGGAGTGGGGGTCTATATGATCGTGTGCATGGGTCACACTATATGTTTACATTTTGGAATGGTTGGAACCTCGGTGTCTTTGGCCCTTCCTCGGATTTCTCTGGTTCATGCAGCTAACACGCACTGGGGCTCTTTCAGTGGGGGGAGCCGGACCCATATAGCTCATGGGTGTTTATAGGACAGTTAGAGATACACAATCCAGGATAATGGTTTTAAAATCTCATGCTTAAACCTTGTTCCCTATCCTTACATCTTATGTATATAAATATGAATGTGTACATGTGGTTTTGACTGATTTTGGACATTACATTATTTTATCACTTCCCTGAGTTACATGCTAGTGCTTACCCCGCTAACCGTTATATCATGCTACATTGTTTCATAATGTAGGGTCCGAAGACACCTCTGTTACCTCTGTGAAGCATTAGGTAGATTAACACGTCTATCAAGTTTCTTTGAAGTAATGAGCTTCCATTCTTTGGAAGACCCGCCATTTCAAAGTATGTCTTTCCTTATGTTTTGGACTATCTCTTTGGAATCATTTAGTCATGGTCGGGGGCATGTCCTGACTTAGTTTGATATATGGTTTTGTTAGAGTCTCTTGTGGACAAAGTGTGGGTTGGATTTGTTGTTGTTTTCTATTCTTCATCTGATTATCTATTCATCTTATTACCTTGCTTGGATTATCTTCCACTTTTATATATATTGTGTTTTGGATGTTAGGCTATGGGGGTGGTCTCTGGGTCTCAGTAGGCTTAAGATACTCAGTAAGACCAGGCCCTGGTTTGGGTCCTTACAAAAGGCAAGGGAAATACCTGAATCAGCAAAAAGTCGAGGATAAGAACTATGCATATCAGGCTCGATCGCCTAAGTAGCCTCATCTACATGTGAACACAACATCCCCAGGGCCTGGCCCTGATAGGCATCTCAAGTCCCACATAGACCGTAGACCACCCCTGCACCTAACTAAGTGTACACAACATCCCCACGTCGGATGAATTCCGAATATATAACAAGACAGCACAAGGTATGATTAAAGAATAAAATATAAGTCTATGACCGATAACCAGTAACCATCCAAAACAACCGACCAACATCACCCAAGTCCACAATAATCCAACAAAGCCTTGTAATAAAAGAATAAAAAACTAGTCTTAGTCAGGACATGTCCCCGACTTTAACAGATGACAATGAAAATGATAATGTTAATGATAATGAAAACTCTTAATTCTAATCTATGATAGTAACGGATGAAATGTCTATGTCTTACGGAGAATGGAAGCTCACCACTTCACCACAATGAATAGGCAAACCAATTCGATCTACCTAACTCTGTGCAGGAAAAGTAGAGGTATCTCTGGTACCGGCATCGCATGTGAATATAGCATCCGAAGATGGTAAGCTGTTGGAGCGCTAGCATGTAACTCAGGGACAGGGGACAAAATAATGCCATGAGTATCAATTCAAAACCAGTCCAAAATCAAATACGCATAATCATATGAAAATACATGTATATACTTCACTTCACGTGCTTGGTTAAGGAACAAGGCTTAGAATGCACATTAAAACTGTATCCTAGATTGTGTAGCTCACCCGTCATAGCATAAGAAGGCACCCACGGGCTATAGAGGCCCAACTCTCCCCCAACTGGTAGGCCCCAGTGCATGTGGTTGCACAAACTAGAGGGCATACATATGCATTATGGGGTGCTCAAACCTCCCGACATATCAAGGTGATACAAGCACCAAATCATATGATATAATGTGGGGGACTCAAACCTCCCAATCATATGATAATAATAAGGGGGACTCGACCAGTCATATAGAACCCCACATCGGCAACAACAGTTGCTAGTATTGGTCCATTGAGACCTCCAATTTCACGACTCAGCTACACAACTCTCATTAAAGCCTAATTAAAATTAATTTTCACACATTCCCATTCATTGAACCACGATACACATTAAGGAATATATTCAAGGTATCGTCAAACCAACTACACTTGCAAGGTAACATCAACATGCCAAACAAATTACATCACTTAGGGGAATTCACAACCCGCTTAGTTTAACTATACATTAGCTTGGGGAAATACACAACCACTTAAAGTTCAACTCAAAAATCATTATTCTTCACTGACTTTTTACATCATGCAATAATTCAAGATTAGTTCAGTATGCATACTTTTCATTTTCAAAACCAATTTTACAATACGGGGTTCAGGTCATAACCATTTCGAAAGTCATAACTTTGGGGAAATCACAATCCCCTTGTTCATTCACCATACCCAAGAACCCTTAAGTTCAAAACCACATTTCAAGCATGAATAATCATATGTAAGCCATCAGAAACATTGTTCAATCAATAAGCATTCACAACCCTCAACCATTATTTTAAAACCAACATCAATATCTCATTAACAACACTTTAAATTACATGCTTTTACAAAATTAGCTATTAGGGAAGAGTAACATGCCTGGAATACCAAGTTTCACGAAAAGAATTCTACCCTTGAGCCCATGGACGACCTACTTATTGGAAACCCTAAGTATGGTTACTTGAGAGACTTGAGAGAGTTTTGGAAGTGTTTGATTATGTTATGAATGAAAAATAACCCCTATCAAGGGCTTTATGAACGTGGGGTTTTAATTGGGTAAGAAGGAAATTGTCCAAAGTGGCCTCAATTTAAAAGCTGATATTTAGTCGTCAATGACTATGGGTCACTATATGACTCGTAAAGTTTCATTATAACTTGTTACCATGAGTCGTAGCCAAGATAGTTTATAGGGAACCCACCCACTTTTAAACCTATGACTCAACAACTATAACACATAATGGGACCCTATGACTCATAGGGTCCAATCTTAGTTAACACAGAACCAATTCGGGGTAAACACTGGACATCCTACGATTTGCACCCGACCACTTGTAATTAGTCCTTGTGACTCTTAGTGAGCAACTCATACTCAGAGAAGAAATTAGTCACACACTTAATGTTTAGGTTATGATTTGAGTCCAACGACTCATCAAGACTCCTTACAACACATAGGTAAGTCGTAGTCAAGGTAGTGAGGATAAAATTTCAGAATTTTTCAAGGACTAGAAACCCGGGGTGTTACATACTCCCCCTCTTAGGATCATTCATCCTCGAATGACAGTACAAGACCTTTATTATCAAGATATACTCATAAAACAACCACACTTACCTTTAACAAAGACAAAAAACAAAGATTCCAAGGAAATCATAATTTCCTTTAACAACGTTAGAAAATAAAGATGTTAAAGAATACATATACCTTAAGCACGATTTTCTGAAATGGGGAATAAGAACGCATACTTGGAATTCATGTCTTCCTTAGCTTCCTAAGTAGCTTCCTCAACCTTTTGGTTCCTCCAAAAAACCTTTACCGAGATCACATTCTTGGTTTTCAATTGACGGACTTGCCGATCCAAAATCTCAATCGGGACTTTCTCTTAGGACAAGGAATCCAAAACCCCACCTTTTCCAAGGGAAAAACCATCGAAGGATCACCTGTTCACTTCCTCAACTTCAAAAAATTAAACACCGGATGAATGGAGCTCAAACTCGAAGGCAAATCCAATTCATATGCAACATTACCAACTCTCTTCAAATCCATGTATGAACCAACATAATGAGGACTAAATTTTCCCACCTTACCAAATTGCATCACTCCTTTCATGGGATACACCTTCAAGAACACCCAATCACTAACACTGAACTCCAACTCCCTTTGCCTCTCATTCGTGTAGGACTTTGGGTGACTTTGGGTGGACTTAAGTCTATCCTGAATCTACTTCACCTTCTCTATGTCTTGGTTTACCAAATCAGGGCCAAATAACTTATTTTCATAAACCTCAAACAATCCAATAGGAGACCTACACCTCCTACCATATAATGCCTTAAACGTGGACATACCAATGCTGGAATGATAACTATTGTTGTAGGAAAATTCTATGAGAGGCAAGTGATCAACCCAACTTTCACCAAAATCAAATACATAAGCCTGGAGCATATATTCTAAGGCCTAAATTGTCCTTTCCTCTTGCCCATCCATCTGCGGGCTGAAAGTGGTACTAAGGGTTATCTTAGTCCTCAAGCCTCGCTTGAATGACCTCCAAAAGTGAGATGAGAATTGGGTACCTTAATCATAGATGATGGAAACTGGAGCACTATGCAACTTCACGATTTCCTCGATGAACAACTTGGCATAATCCTTAGAAGAGAAATTAGCCCTCACTAGCAATAAGTGGGAAGAATTAGTCATCCTATCCACGATGACCCAAATCGAATCAAATTACTGGCGAGATAGAAGAATATTGATAGTAAAATCCATAATAATTATTTCCTATTTCCATACCAACAACTCAATCTCTTGAGTCAACCCATCGACCCTCAAGTGCTCCGCCTTTACTTGCCGACACACCATGCACTTAGCCATAAAATTGGCTATATCTCGCTTCATATTATTCCACCATTAAATCTCCTTAAGATCATGATACATCTTTGTCGAACCAGGATGAACCATATAATGCAACTCATGAGCTTCGACCAAAATTCTTCCCTCAACCTATCAACATCGGGAACACATAATCTACCTTGGTACCTCAAGATACCATCACCACCAATAGAAAAAACCATCACCTTTTACCTAACCAGACCATTCTTGATTTGCATCAAGATAAGGTCTAAGACTTGTTTCTCCTTTACCTCCGCTCTAAGAGATAACTTTGCCACCTCTTGAACAAGCATACCACCATTTTCAAAATCCAAGAGACGGACTCCTAGATTATCCAAACAGTGAATATCGTTACCCAAATCCCACTTCTTCTTTCCACAGAGATAATCTTTCTTTGTACAACCCACTAAGAGCATCAGTAACCAGGTTAGCTTTACCTGGATGATAGTGAAGACTCATGTCATAGTCCTTGACCAACTCAAGCCATTTTTTTTCTAAGATTTAGCTCCTTTTGAATGAACACGTATTGAAGGCTCTTATTGTCAGAATAAATATCAACATAGACCTCATAAAATAATGTCGCCAAATATTTAATGCAAACACCACATCCAACAATTCCAAATCACGAGTTGGGTAATTACTCTCATGAACTTTCAACTCTCTAGAAGCATAAGAAACTACCTTGCCATGCTGCATCAACACACAACCCAATCCCACATGGGATTCATCATAATAGATAACATAACCATCAATGCCTTTGGGCAGAGTCAAGACCAGAGCCAAGTTAACTTATTGTTCAACTTCTTGAAATAAGAACTTCACCTTTTTCTGAGTCAACTTAGTCAATGGGGAAGCAATAGAAGATAAACATTCCACAAAACTTCTATAATAATAGACTAAACCCAAAATGCTTCAATTATTGGTTAGAGTCATTGGTCTAGAACACTTCTTAACCACCACAACTTTCTGGGGATCCACCATAATACCTTCACTCGAAACAACATGACCCAAATACGTCACATCATTCTACCAGAACTCACGCTTAGAGAACTTAGCATATAAATGTAATGCCCCACAAAATCCTCTTCCAGTCTGAGCCTTAGAGCGTATTTGGTAAAGCAAAAATCCGAGTCAAAATGTTTCAAAAATATCCTCCAAAGTATGAAATACTTTGAATCATGTGGGAATATATTTGAGAATGAATTAAGATCATAGAGGTCCCCTAACTTATGGACGAGTTGAAAACTTTTCTATCGTTCAAGTTTTAGTGACTATCAAAATTTGGGTCAACTTCAATCTAACATAACTCGTTGTATATGAAGAACTGAGTGTCTTTCTATATATCAAATGAAATATCTTTGAATTATATTTCCAACGATACTAGTTTCGCCTAAATCCAATATTTTAGCAAAGAGTTATGCCCATTTTACTCCAGCATGTCAAGCTGGAAAACGGTGACGACGTTTCTGATGGGCTATCACGTTTCTGACGACCTTTTTGATGATGTCGTCATATTTTGATGACATTTCTGATGACGTCGTCAGCCCTGGGTAGAAAATCAAGAATTGGACCCCTTTTGTGACGACCATTCGTGATGGCCTATCACGGACTTGACGGCCCGTCACGGATGGCGTCAAGAACATTTTTTCCAGCAATTCAAGGGCATTTTTGCAAGGGTATTTTGATCATTTCCCACCTTTTTTGAGCCTCTATAAATATGAGGAACCCTCATTCAAACCCTAATTTTTTCATTTCTCTTCCAATTTTCTAAAGAGAGAATATCTAGGGTTTCAATTCAAGAACCTTAATCCTCCAACAACTCATCCATAAATCTTCAAGCTTTCTTCAAGAATCAAGTTCCTCATAGTGTGGGCTTCAAGAATTTATTTATTTCAAGTGTGGATAAAGTTTCAAGCACTAAAGTTCATCCAATTTCAAAGGTTAAGGTATGTAGATGTTGATTCTTGGATCCCTTTCATCCAAGAAGCTCAAGAACCCTTTTTAAAACTAATTTTTTTTTATGTTTATGAGTTGTTAATGATCTGTATGAGTTGAAGTGGATGTTTAATGTTTTTTTGAGTTTTGATTTATGTTTGCGTACAAAATTTATGAGCTTTGACCCTAGTATGTGGAATTCATGTGATGTTTGTGATAGACCCTCTTGAAGTTGTTTTTCCATGTGATGTGTTCATGACTTTTGGGTGTAGAAATGGTTGAATAAGTGAAGAACGTTCCCCATAGGTTTGATAAAGGGCTTAGGTGAAGCATAAGGGCCACTATAGTATGTTGAATAGGAAACCCCAAATTTTGAGCTATTCCATGCATGCCTTAGTGAGTGAAATGTGCCAAGATAGCATGAAATCCCCAAGTAGGTGTAAAATCGGTCGTGTCTAATGTTTGTTGAAAGACCCTAGTGAACAAGTCGAGATATGATGGTTGTAAATTCCTTGATTTTGTTCTCTTTGATATATGCTAAGATTTTAATACATGTCAAGTGGTTATCAAGTAAATAGTGATGTGTTAGTATGAAGTATCCCCCAAATCAAGTGATATCCAAATACATGACAAGACCGATATAGGTATGAAGTACTTGATGTAAGATCTCGTTGAATGGGGTATAATCTAATATCATGTCTTCCCTAGGCTAGTATATGATAGTGAACCGATGTTGATGATCCTTACAGGTTTGGAGTGACCCTTTGGTGGTTGTGATGATGAATAAAGGTCTATGTTTCCTAAATGCTTAATGTGATGTCCTAAGGATCTTGAGAGGGAAAGTATGTTATGATGCCCAACTACTTGAAGTGATTTTTTAATGATTGTGATAATACATGAATGAATGCTTGTATTAATGAATAAATGATTGTAGTGATGAATAGATAATCGTGATGATGCATGAATGATTTGTGATGAAGAATGATTATGTCTTACTTTTATGTTGTCGAGTCCTGGGGGTATTTATACCAAAAAATAGAGCTGTTGTTTAGAGCCCGTGTCAGTTTCTCGATAATTCCAATCGAGCCATGATTCTCAGAACTCAGTGAACTATAAAACTCTGTATCCTTAGACAAGTACGAAGCTTAATAAAGCTCAGTAATCTCAGTTATCTCTATAATCTCTGTATCGCTAGTAATCTAGCCTCAGACCTATATTCAGCTTAGTTCTAATAGTATTCAAGTCATTCAATCCTAATCTCAAAAGCTATTCGAGTAATCTATTCAAGCTCTGTATCATCAGTCAGGTACCATATTTCGATATCTTTTCCGTCAGATACGAAACCAAGTGATCTCAGCGTAACTCAGTTAGACCTTTTGAGTAATATGATCAGTGTCAGATTCAGTTCAGCCAGTTGATGTTGGGCGTATTTATACCCCTAAGAACCATAATTTACCCATATTTTAGCTAAGTTTTGAGGATAAAATATATAATTCCTGCACTTTTAGTCCATTTTCCTTTAAGTGAGCTAACCTATGTGATTAGCATGTTTTCAGGTATTAATGATGAAGATTTCAGCACTTTGTGGACCTTTGGGCAGCAAAGGAAAACTTCATATAAGAGGGAAGGCAGCTTTTGGAAGCTTGTGGACTGAATGTGATGCATGGAGAACTTGTGCCGGGCAAAATCAGTATTTCTAAATACTTAGGGATGCAGCAGTAACTTAGTAGGACAAGGATGTTATAAAAACCTTATTTGCTGAATTTTTCAGCATTCATTCGATCATTAGTCATTATTCAGTTTACATATTCTGTAAGTTTAAGACAGAGAAAAACGCTAAGGCTACACGAACGGCTAAAGGGAAGAAAAACGTCAACCTCTTGTTTGACGCCAAACTCATCCCCATTGTGAGATTATTCTAACTTTGGTATGATGATGATGTCTTCTTTGATTTCAGTTGTACTCATGAGTAGCTAAACTTCTCTGTTAGGGTTATGGAAACCTTGTAAGATACTATTTATTACTATGAGTTTGTGAATTCTTGATGTGTTATGCTACTTATATCATTCCTCTCTTCGCTTTGATCGAATTCTTATGGTTGCAAACATAGAGAATACGCCATTATAGCATTAAATTGTTCGAGAGAAAAATTGCATGTTTGGAAAAGAGAGTGTCATAAGGAAATAGGGTTTCCAACCCCTATTTACACGTTAATACCTTAACCGGATTAACTTCTTGGAGAATTTGTACCATTTGTTATACACTTTAGGCTCGGGAGAGCTAAAGTGAAATAAATCCTTGATGGTTGGGAAACACTTGGATTTAGAATTAGAATACGATTCTCTATAAGTGCATGCATGTCTAAATTCCGCGTTACTCATAGTTAATAGAGAAGTAGAAACTACAAGGTGGACATAACCCTAACTTATTATTCTCTGTGATTAACCTTTACTAAACAAATCATTCATTCGTTACTTTGATATTATTAATTCACGCCTAAATCAAAACCCCCCTTTTCCGTGGAATTTTCGACCAACAGTCTACTAACAATTGCAATACTTAGTGACCAAGTATTCCCTGTGGGATTCGACACCCAACCCAGTTGGGTTCTATATTTGACAGCGACCGCTTACACTTTCTAACGAGAGCTGTAATTTGGGCGTTATCACCAGTGTTTAGTTGAGAATTCTGTTCTGAGTCTTTCAGTTGGGTGTAGAAACTAGCACCGAGCGAGCTCAAGGATGGGATCTCACCTACTAGTAGAGGGTGTGATTCTTAGAAGCAATCCTTGTGCTCCAGAACTACGTAGCCAGCGTAGGTTGAGACATCACACCTGTTAGTTGAGGATGGATAAGAGACATCATACCTGCTAGATGAGGGTAGATGAGGAAGCTTGACCTGCTAGATGAGGGCTCCACCATTCTCGTTTGAGGACCTGCTAGATGAGGGTCACATAGAGTTGTCTTTACCAGTGGCACAGTAATGACACCCTTCCAACTGGGGCACAGGGTGGACCCAACCTGTGGTAGGTCGGGGCATGTCGTTTAAGTGACTACTTCCCACAGTTTCAGTTTTAGATTCAGTCTCAGTTTTAGAATCAATCTTCAGAAATCAGGACTGTCAAATACAGTCATCTATCATTGTGAGGAACTCAGATAGTTCCATTGATTTATGGACCATCCTATCAGATAGACTTGGTCTCACATACAGTTATTTGATATCATATTTAGAGATATGCCGTCAGACAGTCTTGATCACAGTATCATATTTCTATTGAGTATTCTTGTTGTCAGATTCAGATATAATCATATTTCTTATCATTGATAAAGCTTCTGAAATCATCTGTTAGAAAGGTTGATCTCTAATCCTATCATTCGAAAGCAGTAAGTCTAAGAATTCAGTCATTGATGTAAGCATATCCAGATCCTTAGTTATCAGTATCAGATGAGTCAGTGATTCAGTATCTCAGTGTCAGTAGTGAGTTCAGTCTGTAGTAAAGTGATATCTGAGTTTCAGTATCTAGAGTTGCGATAATTGTATTCATGTTCTGTGCATTCATGTATGTGTTCTCATATAGCATTTTCATGATTATTCAGTTTAGATATTGCGCATGCATGAACCCTTGCATTAGCCTACCCCGTCTACATACTCAGTAAATTTTTGTACTGACGCATTTGTGCTATGGTGTTTTATTTGACACCATAGGTTCAGAGGCACAGGATCTAGTTTATCCTCAGCAGTTTGGTCCCAGTCAGCAGCAGTAGCAGTGAGTCCTTTTCTTTCGAGGACGAGTCTCAGATTACTACTATTGTTTCAGACTTTGTTTATTTTCTATTGACAGAGTTAGTTGGGGACATGTCCCATCAACTCCACAGTTCAGACAATTAGAGGCTTTTCAGATGGATGTATTAGTATTCAGTTTTCATCTTTGAGTATGTATAGATGTGTTGAACCTTATGGAAAGTTTCTGCATTTTTTTTCCAGATAGTATGCAGTGTACAGGTACAGATATCAAAAAAGGGTTAGCTTGTGGTCCTTCGGGTCCATAAGCATTGTGTGATGTCTCGGGATGGGATCTGGAGGCGTTACAATAAATGCTGATCCCATAGGGTTTGTAATACAAGGCAGAAATGATCAGCATGATTCGCCTTGCTCTTAGATTACACCAAAATATCATCATCAAAGACAATGACAAGTAAGTTAAAAAACTGACAGAAAACCCGATTCATAAGATCCATAAAAGTTGTCGGGGCATTAATCAATCCAAAGGACATCACCAACAACTCAAAATGATCGTACCGAGTTTGAAAAGCAGTCTTAGGGATATCTGCCTCCCTAATCTTCAATTGATGGTACCCAGACTGAAGATCAATCTTAGAAAAGTACTTAGCTCCCTGAAGCTGATCGAGCAGATCATTAATCCTTGATAGGATACTTATTCTTCACAGTAACTTTATTCAATTAGCGGTAATAATATACATCCAAAGCAAACCATCCTTCTTACACAAAAAGAGCACGGGAGAACCCTACAAAGACATACTAGGGTGGATAAAACCCTTATCCAGAAGATCTTTCAACTGCTCCTTACGTTCTTTCAACTCAGCCAAAGCCATTCTGTATGGAAGGATAGAAATATGATGAGTGTTTGAAATAAGATCTATCCCAAATTCAATTTCCTTATTGGGAGGAATACTAGGAAGATCAATAGGGAACACCTCAAGAAATTCACAGACCACAGAGATAGTCTGCGAAGAAGGAACTTCAGATCTTGAATCCTTAACATACACTAAGTGATATAGGCACCCTTTACAAATCAATTCTTGGGCTCTAAGATACGAAATGAACCTCCCCTTAGGTGCTAGGGAACTACCTTCCCATTCAATCACCAACTCATTAGGGAAATGAAAAATGACCCTTTGTGTTTGACAATCGAGAGACGCATAGCACGAATGCAACCAATCTATCCCCAAAATCATATCAAAGTCTATCATGTCTAACTCTATTAGATCTGTCAAAGTCTCCCTACCATAGACTAATATCACACAACACCTATAGACCCTTCTAGCCATAATGGATGCACCCACCGGGGTGGACACAAAAAATAGATCCAAAATACACTCAAGGTCAAAACAAAAATAAATAGCCATATAAGGGTTCACATAATAGAGGGTAGACCCAGGATCAAGTAGACAATATACATCATAAGATAACAGTTTGATCATACTAGTACAACATCAGAGAAGCTTTATAATCTTGGTGGGTGGTAAGAGCATACAAATAATTTTGTATAGTGCTGGAGCCAGAAGCAAAAGTATCATACTTTGGTTCTGGAGCTGATAAAGTAGAAACAAGAATCTTATTTGCTCCAGAAGCAACCCTAGAAGGACAATCTCTCTACATATGGCCAATCTGACCATATTTAAAGCACTTGTTCCTCCCTTCTTTGAAACCATCATGATGCCCCTAACCACAAAATATACAAGGTGGATATGACAGATCTTATTGAGTCCCACTAGCCTAAGGATGGTCTCCTGGTGCTCTAAACCTATTATTATACTGAGAATGACTATCAGCCGATAACTTTGGATAAGAAGCACTAGACGTAGAGTAGGAACCAGAATTGCCCCATTTCTTCTTAGACAACTTTCCACCATCTCTACCACTATGATGCTAACCTCCACCCTGATCCAAATATCAAAACTTTTTATTCTGTCTTTCACTCACCTCTGCTTGCTTCTTCTTTTCCTCTTCCACTTGTTGCATATACACAATAAGTCTACAGATGTCCATATCCTTAATCAATAAGGAAACCTTGCTCTCCAAAATCAATTCATAGGACAACCCAGAAGAAAACTTCCTCATTCTAGACCTCATGCTAGACACTAATTTTTGAGCTTAATGCGACAACTGATAAAACTTTAAGGCATACTCCTTTACTATTATCCTGTCTTACTTCAAATTCACGAATTCCTCAGCCTTCTCCTTCATCAACTCCTCAAGAAAAAAAAGATAAAGAAAAGCACTAGAGAATTCATCCCACCAATTGGACTCAGCATCATTGCCCTTAAGTTGCTCCCACTCTTCATACAACTGATACACCACATCCTTCAACTAATATGCAGCGAACTCCATATCCATATATTGTATAACATGAAAGATCTTTTATATCTCATTAATGAAATTTTAAGGATCTTCCTCAACCTTAGAACCATTGAAAGTAGGAGGACTCAACCTCATAAATTGGCCAACTTTAGTGGCCTCAGAGGATGGAGCAATAAAAATAACCCGCTCAATCTGGGAGGCCACCAACTGGGTAAGCAAAAGAATCGACTGGCAAAACTCAGCATTAGTCATGCCAGCTAGAGGTGGCTGAGGAGGAATAAGGGGAATCAGTGGGGCTCCATTAGGGAAATTAGAAGCAAAAACCCTAGATCGAGTTTGAACTCCTGGAGTAGGATGAGCTCCATCCATATTCTCCTTAGATGAGATAGAAGAGTTTCCATGAGCATCAGATCTTCTAAGAGGAATGATCTGATAAGAGAACTTATCGGAATTAGAGGAGATTCAAGACCTTAGACTCTATATCTTGAAATAGAACAATAAGAAAGGGAAACATTCCTAAATACCTCGTAGCCTCTCTATTGTAGGTATGGCGTGCTACACACCCATAAAAGAGACTCTACTTGACACGACTTTATGGACACCCATTGACACCAAACTTAGGCTCTGATACCATTTTTGTCATGACCCAAACTAGGGACTAGCCTTGAAGGGCATCTCAAGTCCCACATGGACCGAAGACCACCCCCTGCACCTAACTAAGTGAACACAACATCCCTAATATTGGATGAATTTTGCATATATAACATGATATCACAAGGTAAGATTAAAGAATAAAAGATAAGTCTATGACCAATAACCAGTAATCGGCCAAAACAACCGACCAACATTATCCAAGTCTACAGTAATCCAACAAAGCCTTCTAACAAAAGAATCAAAAACCTGTCTTGGTCGGGACATG
Source organism: Capsicum pubescens (assembly GCA_030864215.1). NCBI lineage: Eukaryota > Viridiplantae > Streptophyta > Magnoliopsida > Solanales > Solanaceae > Capsicum > Capsicum pubescens. Next base: position 290,659,109 of record CM061548.1, read on the forward strand.
TCCTCGTCTCTGATAGATGACAATGAAAATGGTAATGTTAATAATAATGAAAATTCTTAATTCTAATCTATGATAATAATGGATGAAATGTTTAAGTTATATGGAGAATAGAAGCTCACCACTTCACCACAACGAACCAACGAACCGAGCTGATCCACCTAACTCTGTATAGGAAAAATAGAGGTATCTCTGATACCTGCATCGCGTAAGGATACAACATTTGGAGATGGTTAACGGTTAGAGCACTATCATGTAACTCAGGGATAGGGGATGAAAAATTCCATGAATATCAATTCAAAACCAGACCAAAATCCAATACACATAATCATATGCAAATACATGTATATACTTTACTTCACGTACTAGGGTAGGGAACAAGGCTTAGTATACACTTTAAAACTTTAGCCTAGATTGTGCAGCTCAACCGTTATAACATAAGAAGTCACCCATAGGCTATATGGGCCCAGCTCTTCCCCATCTAGTAGGGCCCCAGTGCGTGTGGTCGCATAAACCAGAGCGTATACATATGCACTATGGGGGACTCAAAGCTCCCGGCATATCAAGGTGACACAAGTACCAAATCATGTAATATAATATGGGGGACTCAAATCTCCCAATCATATGATAAAAATAAGAGGGACTCGAACCACCCAGTCATATAAAACCCCACATCGGCAACCACAGTTGCTAGTATTGGTCCCTCGAGACCTCAACTTTCATGACTCAGCTATATAACCCTCATTAAAGTCCAATTAAAACAATTATGACACATTCCCATTCATTGAACCATGATACACATTAAGGCATACTTTTATGGTATCGTCATACCAACTACACTTGCAAGGTAACATCAACATACCAAACTAATTACGTCACTTGGGGGAATTCACAACCCCCTTGGTTTAACTATACATTAGCTTGGGGAATTACACAACCACTTAAAGTTCAATTCAAAAATCATTATGGTTCATTAACTTTTCACGCCATGCAATAATTCAAGAGTAGTTCAATATGCATTCTTTTCATAGTCAAAACGAATTTTACAATACGGGGTTGAGGCCATAACAACTTCAAAAGTCACAAGTTTGGTGAAATCACAATCCTCCTGTTCATTCACCATACCTATGCACCCTCAAGTTCAAAACCATAATTAAAGCATAAATAATCATATGTAATCCATGGGAAATATTGTTCAATCAATAAGCATTCAAAACTCTCAATCCTTGTTTCAAAACCAACTCATGAACAACACTTTAAATTACACGCTTTTACAAAATTAGCAATCAGGGAAAAGTAACTTGGCTGAATAGCAAGTTTCACAAAAAGAATTCAACCCTTGAGTCCTTAGATTACCTACTTCTTGGAAACCCTAAGTATGGCTACTTAAGAGACTTGAGAGAGTTTTGTAAGTCTTTGATTACGTTAAGAATGTGAAATAACCCCTCCAAGAGATTTACGAATGTGGAGTTTTAATTGGGTAAGAAGGGAATTATCCAAAGTGCCCTCAATATAAAAGCTAAAGTTTAGTCATCAATGACTATGGATCACTGTACGACTCGTAAGGCCTTATTACAACTCATTACCATGAGTCATATCCAAGATAGTTTCCAAGGGACCCACCCACTGTTGACCCTATGAATCAACTTCTACGACATATAATGTGACCCTACGACTCATAGGGTCTAGCCATAATCAACACAGAACCTATTTGGGGTAAACACTGGACATCCTATGATTTTCACCCAACAACTCATAACGAGTCCGTACAAATTTTATTGAGCCACTTGAGATCAGAGCAAAATTAGTCACACACTTATTGTTTAGGTTACGATTTAAGTCCAATGACTCATTAAGACTCTCTATGACTTATAGGGTAAGTCATAGTTAAGGCAGCAAGGATAAAATTTTAGAAATTTTTAAGGACCAGAAACTCGAGGTGTTATAACTCCTCAATAAAAGACAACCTCTCATCTAGCTGAACTAAATCCCAACGAATGACATAAGACTCATCTAAAAAGTAACGATGAAGTATGGAAACATGAAAACATGAAAAACTAGATTAATAATTGATAAATCTGGAGGGAAAGACAACTCATAAGACACATCACCAATGGTCTGAAGAGCCTCAAATAAACCAATATACCTGGGGATAATCTTGCCCCTCTTCCAAAACCTGATCACGCCCTTCATGGGTGAAACTCAAAGGAAGACTCGATCACCAAGAATAAATCTCAAGGAACAAAGTCTATGATTTGTATAACACTTTTGCCTTCTCTAAGCTGCTCGAAGCCTATCCTGAATGATCCAAACTCTATCTAAGGATTCACGAAGCAAGTCCATACCTCGAGATGTAATCTCAGAAACCTCAAACAAACCAACAAAAGAGTGACAATGCCTACTGCACAAATCCTAAAAAGGAGCCATATTAATTCTGGAATGGCAACTATTATTACATAAAAATTTGATGACGTCCAACTATATCTCATCTCAAATGATGATACGATCGCTGTCAAATATAGAGACCTAATGAAGGTTTGGGTCAAATCCTAAGGGAATGTGTGGACTCATATATTTCAGATGCTATAATCAACGGGTAAACTCTAGAAAAATAAATAGGGGGATTTGAATGGCAATATCGAATAAAGAGCAAATATCAACTTTAATTGTGATTAGTATTGGCGAACACTAGGATTGTGTTCCCCTGTCTTCTCAACTCTGTAGGATTATTGGGATTTGTTAAACCAACTCGACACCTTGCATGAAGAACCGATAAGTTATGAATATTCTACAGTCTTTTGGACGAGTAGATAGATTTTACCCTTTACCTTTTGAGTCTCAGGATGTCGCATTACTAACCCATATCTTAATCCCAGTTAACTATTAGCTTTTGAGTCTCTAGTTATTAGATAAAATCTAACCATATTACATAGATAATACCTAGTATCATGGATCAACAACTAAACTCCAAATTACTATTATCATTATCTTTTCCTAGTCACTACTCCTCTTTTGGATTAAGTAGCAATAATCTAGGCGGGATCTTAATGGTGGCCACCGTTAAAAAATCTATTATAGTGAAGATAATGAAATGCATGCCATGGGTATCGGTTTAATTCAATAATCACACTTCCCTTACTTCATTAATTTACCAGGGTTTCCCCCAATACTAGCTATGGATTTTTTAGCCGCTCATGCTTGTGAAGAAATCAATAACATTCATAATTGAAAGTATAAATGAAATCACAATGATAACAAGTGTAAGAACCCATAACCATTACTGAATTAATCAACTAAAGTCAATCCAAGAGAATACCAAGATCAAAATAGAATCTTGGAATCAAAATATGTTTGTGAGTATAAAAAATGCGCAACTCCTACAAAAAAACACATAAAAGGTATTTATAGTACATGAGGAAACCCTAAAACCAAAGCCTAAATGAAATAGAAGAAAATGGGGTCAGTGGCCACATGTGGCCTGTACTTACGCCTTAACCCTAGGCGCAGGTAGTACCTGCGGTCAACAGGGTGAGACCAGGTATAGGGTGAAAGTACTGGATAAAAAAATCTTGCAAGTCAGCTCTCGAGATTTTGAACTTCTGGCACTTGATTTGCCTACTTCCAGTTCGTAGGTCCTACTGGAAGTTCGTAGGTTGACTTAGTGAGTGTTGGGAGTCACCTTTTCAGCTCTTCTTCAATTCTCGAATATGCTTTGATTATGAAAAAGTCGAAGAGTATCCTAAACATCCATAATTTTTCCTAAAAGTAGTCAAAAACACCTTTTCACCTTTCTCACAAACATAGCACCCAAAACATGATTTCTTACAAAACATACCCAAAATGCATCATATCTAATAAAATAACCTCAGAAACTTGCATATTTTCCTTATTTTAAGCATCGAAAGTGCTATATTTCTATAACACATCAACATCCTCAACCTAGAATATTTGTATGTCCTCAGGCAACAAGACACAACAAAAATAAAAATGATGCTTAACTAGGAGGATCTAAGCTATTCGAGGCAGTCAATCAACACTTTAAACTCAACTTACAACATCCCCCTCCTATCTCACTTTTTAAAACCAACTGTGTATGAATAGGAAGCACACCAATATGGCACAATGGGATCAAGGTATGACGATTACATTAGCAACAAATAACCACTCGTATATACAAATTACACTGCCTGAAACAAGCAAATAGCTAGAAATATGACTTAAGTGAATCACAACAAATATGTCATACTCACTCATATAAAATAATGCATGTCAATGCAGGGACGGTCAAGAGACACTCACACTCAGAAGAGAAGTTCTAATCAATGTGCATCAAATACCATAGGCTTGCCCTCATTTTCATTACCTTAGCATTCTGATAGTTAAGTTAGGATCACTATAGGACTTTTCTAGGCTTATAATGTAGGCTTAGGGACTGGTATGGTACATATGGATATATCAAGTAACTAATCCTGCTTGGCATGACACTAAACTTGGGGTCTTACTTACTATCCAATTTTCTTTTGTTCCACCCTTATTTCTCCCTTTTATTCTTTTATTGCACATTCAGGTTGGTTGTGGTCTTTTATTCTTTCTTTTTTGCTTTTTAACAATTTTGTTACTTCTTTTATTTTTATTTTCTTCTTCTACAACATCCACCCTTACTAATTTTTCCTCATATTTTACCCTTCTTTATACCCATTTTACAGGATGCACCCCTATGATCGCCACCCTCAACTTAGGCATTTTTCCTGAGTTAAGATGCACAATATTTAAGGAGGACCAGGGCTAAAACAAATTCATTGTAATATAAATGGGAAGGTGAATAGTGAAATAAGAAAAATAGGCTTACTCAAAATAGGGATCAAGGATATCATTTACACATGGAAGGTTATTTAGGCTAAAAGTGGACTAAAATAAAAAACGGCCTATGATCCTTTCCTAATCAACTATCCTTCAACCTAGGTAAGACTAACCAGTCAAGTTTTGAATTTAACAAACAAAGGGAACTAGGTAGTATCTCACACACACATGGCACAGAGTCAATATTACCAACTACTACCTATCTGGTTCATGCAATTGTTAGCAAGTGATTATCATGTCCCTAATTCTAATGCCTTAACAAGATCCACAATGTTCACACATATATAGATTCACACAGTTTTAAAACACAAAATATTGAAGGGGTATAAAAAATCAGTCAAAATATGACTACTCCTCTAAATACTTGAAAAATTCTCCTAATTACGCAAAAATAAAACACAATATGAAATAAAACACAATATGACACAAAATTATCCTAGACATACCGGTTCTACAACCATACCGCGGCCAACAGGAAAGAAGCATGGCAATAAAAACCCATGGAGGCATAGTATGCCCACCCTCAACTAAAAACTACGCACTGTTCTCAATGCGCTAAAACAAAGTATAACGAAGGGAAGTGATAATATACCTGGGATGTACTAGGAGTCTGTGTACCTTGATTTTCCTCCCAAGAAGCGCTTGATTTAATGTCGCGGCATGACTTAGTTCCCTTGACTACTAAGACTTTGCCAAGGTCTACTTTAGCACAAACTCATACTTCATCTAGGTTTCCCATGTAGTGTTTCACTTACTGCTATTCACTTAAAAGGGGATATGACCATCACGCTTTATCTCAATAGCACCATATGGGAATACCTTAACAATAGTGAATGATCCAGTCCATCTTGATTTTAGCTTGCCAGGAAACAAGCATAGTCTTGAATTAATAACAAAACCAAATAACTGAGTTTGAATATCATCTTCTCGACCTTATTGTCATGATATAGATTTATTATTTCTTGGTTTATGGATGATCTCTCATAATCATAAAGTTGGAATTCATCCAAATCATTCACCTTGCTCAACCTCAAGTTTGTTGCGTTACTCCACTAAAAATTTAGCCTTTTCAATGCCCATAGTGCCTTGTACTCAAGCTCAAATGGTAGGTGTCATGCTTTACCATAAACTAGATGATATGGAGAGGCACCAATGGGAGTCTGATACGCTGTCCGGTAGGCCCACAATGCATCATCTAACTTTCTAGACCAATCAGTCCTGTTGGCATTCATAATTTTTGCCAATATGAACTTTAACACTCTCTTGGATACTTTTACTTGCCCACTTGTCTGAGGATGGTAAGGTGTCACCACCTTATGCCTTATACCATATCTATTAAGAAGTTCTTTGAACAAGCGGTTGCAAAAGTGTGGCCCACCATCACTGATAATTGCACATGTAGTGCCAAATTAAGAAACATATTTTTCTTTAAAGAGGTAGTGACTCCTCTACCTTTATTATCTGGAAGCACAACTGCCTCTACCAATTTTGACACATTGTCAACCGCTACCAAAATTTATCTCATGCTTAACGGTCCCATGAAATTAATCCCCCACAAATCAAACAACTCCAACTCTAGAATAGTGTCATGGGGAGATACAGGTGTCGTGAAATGTTATCATGACATTGACATTGGTCACAAAATTTTGCAAAATCATGAGCATCCTTGTAAATTGAAGGCCAATAAAACCCACACTGTAGAATTTTATGGGTTGTTCGCATGCCACTATGGTGACCCCTAACTGGTGATGAATAACAAGCTTCTAGAATGCTTATCATTTTCCCCTCTGGAATACATCTTAGAATCACACCATCAGTGTAGATCCTAAACAAATATGGATCATCCCAAAAGAACTTCCTTACCTTGTGCATAAATCTTCTTTGCTGCTGGAAGGCTAGGTCTTCTGGGATTTGATCGTTTGCTAAATAGTTGGCAAAATCAGCAAACCAAGGATTCAGATCTTAAGATGCTGTCAACACTTGCTCATCAGGAAAAACATCATCTATCTCAAGATTATCCCCTAGTTTTTGTGTGGTATCCTCCTCGAGTCTGGATAGGTGGTATGCAACTTGATTTTTTTTTCCTTTTTGGTCATTGACTTTGAAATCAAACTCATGCAGCAAGAGAACCCAGCGAATTAATCTAGGTTTGACATATTTCTTCAATATCAAGTACCTCAAGGATGCATGGTCAGTGTGCACTATAACCTTAGTTCTAATTAAATAGGACCAAAATTTTTCAAAAGAAAACACCACCGCAAGTAGCTCCTGCTCTATAATCGTATAATTTTTCTATGTGGGGTTCAAAGCTTTGCTGACGTAGTAGATGGGATGAAGCTCTTATCTCTTCTTTGGCATAGAAAAATACCTAAGTACACTCCACTCGCATCACACATTACCTCAAAAGATGCAGACTAGTTAGGAGACACAATGATAGGCGCTAAAATCAACCACTCCTTTAGGCATTTGAAAGCCTTAAGACAAGCATCATTGAACAAAAATTTCAGCTCCTTCTCTAAAAACTTGCATAGAGGACTTGCAATTTTAGAGAAGTCCTTGATGAACCTCCTATAAAATTCTGCATGACCCAAAAAACTCTGTATGCCTTTAGCTGAAACTGGTAGAAGCAACTTCTCAATTACCTCTATTTTCATTTTGTCTACCTCAAATCTGTGTTTGGATATCTTGTGCCCTAGCACGATACCTTTTTTCCCCATAAAGTGGTATTTTTCCAAGTTCAGTACCAAGTTGTACTATTTACATCTCTATAGTGCACTGGACAAATGGTCTAAACAGTCATCGAATAAGTCCCCACCAACTGAAAAGTCATCCATGAATACTTTAATAATATCTTCCACCATGTAGGAGAATATGGAAATCATTCATCTCTGATAAGTGGGAGGCGCATTACATAGTTTGAACGACATCCTCTTGGATGCGAAGGTCCCATAGGGGAAAGTAAAGGTAGTCTTTTCTTGGTCTTTGGGAGCAATAATGATTTGATTGTACCCCAAGTACCCATCAAGAAAATAGTACCAAACCCTACCTGCTAGTCTTTCCAGCATCTGATCCATGAACGATATAAGAAAGTGGTATTTTTGTGTCCACTTGTTCATTTTTCTATAGTCCGTGCATACTCTCCAATCGATCACTGGCATCATTGGTACTTATTCATTCTTCTCATTTGGAACCACTGTGATTCCTCTTTTCTTTGGCACACATTGAACCAGGCTCACCCACTTTCTATTTACAATTGGAAAAACCACCCCAACATCTAACCACTAGGTTATCTCATTTTTTACCACCTCTTGCATGGAAGGGTTTAGTCATCTCTGATGCTCAATACTGGGAATCCAATCCGACTCAAGCTGTATCACTTCTGTGCATATAACTAGTGTAATCCCTATAATGTCTACAATGGTCCACCCAATAGCTATCTTAAACCTTCATAACACTGATATCAAATCTCCCACCCTTGCTCCTACCAAATCTGCCGCAATATCTATCAGTAAGGTATTGTTTGTAACCCAACCCAACCCCAGGCCTTATTGTAATCGGCATCCCAAGTCCAACCAGGACTGGGGACTGCCCCCTGTTACCCAACCACTAATATCCAGCCTTAGATGGGCTAAATTTTGAGCATATAACAAGATATCATAAATTCTCTCATGAAGACTCTAGGATAGGGTCACAACCGTGACCGACCCAACCGAGTCCATCCATATCAAATCAACCATCCAACCATTCCAAGCCAAACCAATGGCCATAAACCAGGCCATAACCAAAGAGAATACCAAAACATAATATGATAATCAATCCTAAAATATAATACGATGGAACAACAAATAATATCATCCAAGGGTGTAAGCCCCAACACCAACATCGATGCCAAGGAAAACACCAATACTGATCCCACCCATCCCAACCCCTAGAAGTTACACAAATCCTCTATCAAGGAGAGTAAAAAAATTCGATTGGTACATGCCCCACACCATGGCAAAAACCAATATCCAAAATAAAATCAAAACGTCAAAAAATATCCATAACATAAAATGATACCTTCCGAAAGGATGGAAGCTCACCATTTCAGTCCAAATGCTATCCCCTAGTGAATCACTATAAAGGAGGAGTCGAACAACCGGTTCCTACATAGTGTGGGTATACAACTGCCAGTTGATGGGTTAGTGTAACGACCTAAAATCACCTCCCGGGATGTCGCACGGTGCTTAGGGCTACGAGTAGCCCTAGGTTAACCCTTTGAGCCTATCACTTCTCATAATAAATGATTCAAGAAGGAATACATAAAACACTAACACTGTCATATCAAGTGAAAGGAAATACGAAGGTAATACTCGGTCCAAATGACCACAAAAGTGAAATCTCAACACAACCACAATCTGATAACTAGTCTGACAAAGCCTCTACTACTCCATGAACTCGAGCGCTATTGGGATAGGTCCCCAACTGAATCAAACTGAACTGAAAGTAATAACATAAACACTCAAATACAGAAATGTCTGAAGATAGGTCCTCGAACCATGAGGACTCTCCACTATAGAAATGTAGATGAAGGTACTCTAGAATCACTGACGAGACTGGGACTGAGCACCTGAACCTATATTATAAGACAATGTAGCACATAGACGTATATGTGGATCAACACTTGGGAATGTACTGAGTATGTGGGGGTGTATGCATTTCCATAAAACAATATCAATACTCTTTAATCAAATCATGCATGCAAATAGGAATGACTCACTGATAACGCTCAAACTACAGCTCTCGTAAGAGTGTAAGCGGTCGTCGTCAAATATAGAACCCAACTGGGTTGGGTGTCGAATCCCACAGGGAATACTCGGTAACTAAGTATGCAACTATTATTAGACTGTTAGTCGAAAATTCTACGAAAAAATGAGGGATTTGGATTGTGATGTTAAGTAATAAAATCAAAGTAAAAACGGAATGCTTGGTAGGTTTTAATCAATAAGAATTGTAAGTTAGGGTTATGTCCACCTTATGAGTTCTACGTATCTATTGGCTATGAGTTATGCGGAATTCAGACATGCATGCGCTTATAGAGATTCGTATTCTATGGTAAATCCTAGCATCTTTGGACCATCAAGGATTATATCACTTTAACTCTTTCGATCTTAAAGCGTATACTAATGGTACGAATTCTCCAAGAGGTTAATCCAGTTACGGCACTAACTTTTAAATAGGGTTTAGTAGACCTATTTCCTTGTCATTCTCTCTTTTCCAGACATGTAACTTTTCTTTCGAACAAGTTAATGCTATACTGGCATATTCTAAATGTTTGCAACCACAAGAATTCAATTAAGATGAAGAGAGTAATGATATAAGCAGCATACGTATCAAGAATTCACAAACGCATAGCAACCGATAGTATCTCATAAGGCTCCCATAACCCTAACAGAGAAGTTTAGCTACTCATGAGCGCAACGGAAATCACAATAGATATAATCATCATACCACCACTTAGGATAGTCTTGGCGATGGAAGTGATAAACGTCAACTAGGGTTGGACGTTTTTGCTCCTTTCGTTCTTCTCAAGAGAGTCGTGTTTCTCTGTTAAAACTTACAGAATATTGTAACGTGAAGTAGTAGCAAAATTCGAATGGAAAATACTTGAATTAATGAGTGAATCGAATTGTAAGAGTTGAATGAATTATTCGAATGGAGAGAGATAATAATAAAAACTTCAGCAACATAGGGTATTTATAACACCCATATCCTATTCCTACTAGGCTACTGCGTACTTATCCTAATCCTACTAGGTTACTGCATCCTTATCCTAATCCTACTTAGTTACTGCTGATCCCCAAAGTCTTTAAAAATGCTATTTTTGCCCGGGACAAGTTATCCATGCATCACTTTCAGTCCATAGGCGTCCAAACACTGCTTTCCTTCTTTCGTGAAGCTTCCTTGGGCGTCAAGTTATCCATAAAGTGCTGGAATCTTCATCGTTTATACCTGAAAACTTGCTAATCACGTTTGCTAGCTCACTTACAGGAAAAAGGACTAAAAGTGCATGAATAATATATTTTGTTCTCAAAACTTAGCTAAAATATGGGTAAATTAAGGTGCTTTAGGCGTGTAAATACGCCTATCATCAACACCCCACACTTAAAGCTTTGTTCGTCCTCGAACAATATATCATGTCCATATAAACATCTACTTAGGGTTTCACAGTAACAAGACAAAATATTCATCAAGACAGGCACGACAATTATTAACAAATGGAAGTTCTCTAATCACTACTAGAAACAATTCAACCTCCAACATAGACTCGTGATGATGGTTAATTCGTATTCAAAAGTTAAGGCACAAAGAATCATACAAGACTACCCAAAACTCATCAACCATGTGTGTCTCACATAAGATATTACCCATAATCACTCACAAGTATTGCATTTTTTAGAACACGGGTATAAGATTATCCTTGCTCTCACTCTCACAAAGAATTCATATGTTGCAACTGATGACCATAGGCTTGCCCTTAGTGTAATGCTCTACTAATATCAGAATGTTAAGCTTAGGATCAAATAGGTCTTTTACAGGTTATAATGTAGGCTAAGGGGCGGGTAGGACTATTTTGGCCAGAAATAGTGACTATGTTCCTAAGCGCTTTAATACATCACATTATGCCATTAACACTCTCTTTTAATCAACCCTGCTACCTTTCTTTCATCTATCACCCCTTTTCACCTATTTTGCCATTCAAGCATAACTATCTTTTTATTTAATCATAAACACAATTTATCTTTTTGTTTTTCTATTTCTTTTTCTTTTCTCTTTTTTTTTTATAACACACCTCCATGATAGCCACTCTTTTTCATAACAAATTCAAGTATCAATACACTCTAAGGCATCACTCTCACCCAATTTCCTCTTATTTTGTCACATGACTTCACAATTTAAAGCACTTAGGAATTTTGATCAAATTATGGTCTTGAAAAAAATGGATTAGGCTTACATATGAGGCTGTCAAAGAAAATGGCTTAAAGGCTCAAAAGGGTTGACTAGGATAATGTCCACGGGTAGGTAAACAGAAGGTAAACAATCACAGGCTGCCAAAGAAATGCCTAAATCATCTCCTAAACTCACATTCTTTATTTCGCTTCACACACACACCAGGCAAGTTCTAGCATCAGCCACAAACACAGAATATACTATAACCTCACACACACAAGGCACATGGTCAACTTTATTGGGAGTAGTATAGACTCTTGACCCAACAGATGAAGGAATTAAACCACACTCTTATCACACAGTGAGTCACACTTAGAGCCTAAACATCTCAACAGTAATGATTTTAGCACAAACTCTTGTCATAATACCATGCCGTCTATCAGAAAAATTTCATGCAAAATAAAAAAATTCTACTAACTACTAACTAAATCAAATAACCAAACATAAATAAATGCAAATGCAGATAAAGAAGTATAGCATACAAATACTAGCACCCCACACTTAGACGGGACACACTGCCCTCAGTGGAAAATAAATAAGAAGAACCTGATTAGTCGGACTCATCCTCTATGTCTGGGGTCATACCCCCTGTATCGGAATCATTATCAGAGTCGTCGTCATCAGAGTTCTCCTCCACGTTAGAGTCTGGCATTCGTCGATCATCATCGGTTGGCATGTCGTCATCAAGAGGTTCCTCAAAATATACACCTACTCCACACATCGCCCTCGCATGCTCATTCATTGGGTAGTCATAATCCAATTGTTGTAACTCTGCAGCAGTTGGAACACGACCCCCGCTCATCATGGTAAACTTCATCATGCCATATAAATGGCGGGAGAAGCTTTTGTCGCGAGCATGTCTTTCTGCAGTGGTTAGGTTGACGCCATGCATGGATTCAGCATCTTTAACCCTTGTGAGGTCAACCTTCTTCGGGTTGTGTGGGAGCTTATGATCTACAGTTTCCTCTTCGATGTCCTCCTTCCTTAATATCGCAGTCAACAGATTGCCAAAGCTGAAGTGGGACCTCTTGTGCAGCCTGGCCTTACGTATTGAAGATCGAATAATCGCCCCAATGTTGATGGGGACGTTCATCATCAAAGCGTACACCAAGAACACTCTATCACGTGTGATCTTTGTGTACTGTGACCCTGGAATCAGGCAATTATTGACTATCCGCAACCATATCCGAGCTTCTCTGTTCAAGGAGGCATACGGGAAGGTATTGTGCCGACCGTTATCCTTGTTACGACTCTACCGTGCCATTGATCTTGTTCCGCATAGTGTGTGTCTGATTGCCCTGTATGGAGTTCTGCGATAAAGCTCCTTGAGTGGTGATGGATCCACAGATGGAAGACCCAGAAAAGAGTTGAAGAACTCCGCATTCAGTTGCAAGACTTGGCCCCGAATCTTCACTTCACTTCCGGTAGTCTTTGGGGACCAATTGGCATAGAATTATCGCGTTAGATCAAGATTGCATTCTTCCATATCTTGGAAAATGAATCAAGATGTAGCGCCATGATTTTAGCCAAGATGCGGAGTTCTTTCTTTGCTAGGCTCTTCTTTTTTATCAACTCCACATGAACATATTTTTTTACTTTATTGTTCTTGTACCACTCCTTTCCTTCCTCCTCTAGGACCCATTTTATCCCGTACATGCGTCGAGGTATTTGCAGCGAGGAGGATTCACCTTGCTCTTTTCGTCCCCTTTTCTGGCCTTTTTGTGAAGTGGTTGCTTTTTCTTTTCCTTGTCTTGCTTTTGGTGCCATTGTACCTGAGATTAAAATAATAGTCATGTTAGCTTCATTTCGGTGGATACAATCAACAAACACGCAGTAGTGGCACCACCCCACACTTAATTTGTTGGCATAAACTAGTGAAGTGAACGATGTCGATTACTCAGACTTCATCGGTATACGTTTAGGTGTTATGTTCCAACAATATAATCAGTGCAGTCATACTTTTCTTGTCATCTTAACTATCCTTTTTGATTCTATTTCATGAAATCTTGGCAATACTTTCATGTTTGGATTGATGTATCTTTTGAGCAAGACTACTACATAGAGATTGAATCAAGTTAAGGCATTAGAAATAATCACAACATCGTATGTTTGTAGTCAACCATGATTTTTATCTTGATGAACAAGTCATTCCAACATGTAAGTATTCTAGTTACAAGATTATGCAATTTTCTTGACCATGTCAATTCCGCAAAAATATGACAGTGCATCAAAATCAAATACAAGTTGGAAACAAGTCAAGATCATCCTTACGTATTCTTTCACTCACTTAGTTGTATCACAACAAATCAACCACATTCAAATCACCAATACTACATCAAGATTTAACAATTCATTATAGGCGTAGTAGTGTAGTACTTACGGAATATAAAAGAAGAACAAAGAAGTACTTACTTGGTTGATGGCCTCGGAAGATGTTCTTGCAAAGTAAAAGAGCAAAAGGAAAATTTTTGAGACATTTTGGAGAGGTAGGCAGCGTCTAGGTTGAAGTTGCAATGCATTTTTGTTCTAAGACTAAGGTTCTATTTATAGGACAAGCTTGGGTCGGGTTTTGAACCATTTAGAATCGGATTTGGAGACCAAAAGTGACCATAGGCGGCGCCTAATGCTTTGCCTATGCTTGGCATAGGCGGCGCCTTTTGCAAAGCCTTGTTGAGCATAGGTGGTGCCTATGCTATGGCATTGTTAAGCATAGGCGGTGACTATGCCATGGCATACTAGATTCAGAGACAAAAGGCTTTTGCATAGGCGGCGCCTATGCTATGTCATTGTTGAGCATAGGCGGCGCCTATGCCATGGCATTGTAGAATCCGATAGCTTAGGCCATAGCATAGGCCTTGCCTTGTTCGTGGCCTAGATTTACATAGGCCTTGCCTTGTTCTTTGCCTATATTTTCATAGGCAATGCCTAACCCATAGCCTTTTGCTTCTTCATTCCTCACTTACCACCTTCAACATGCAATACTTCCAAATCAAAAGCTGAAACCAATCTCCTCATTTACACCTCTTGCACCTACATTTACTCAAAAACAACAAAAATGATTAAAACGATGGGTTGCCTCTTATCAAGCGCCTTAGTTTTGGTCGTGGCTCGACAAAATCTTAAGAAAACAAAACAATTAAAAACGATGGGTTGCCTCCCACCAAGCGCTTGATTTATTGTCGCGGCATGACATAACTATCTCGATTACTTAGACTTCATCGAGATAGATGGGGCATCATTTTCTGAATGGATTTAGACGACGCTGATGCTTACTTGTAGGCATGCAATCTTCTCCGATATGACTCTTGTGCATACATATTACAGGAGGGATACCAATTATATCATCAATAGTCCAACCCATAGCTCTCTTGTATCTCTTCAGAGCAGAGATGAGAGCCTCTACATGCTGTTCACTTAAATCATCCGCCACACTCACCGGAAGTGTATTTCCACTTCCCAAGAACGCATACCTTAGATAATTGGGGAGCTCTTTCGATTCTAGAACTGGGGGCTCTTCAATGGAAGTCTTCGCTGTTGGTGACGGTTGATTCTTAAGATCAAGGTCCGGCTTCTTAGGAGTATGAGAATAGGACCCTATTTTTGTTAGAGAACACATAGTTTCTTTATAATCTTCATCGTCCTCATGCTCAACATTCAGCAGCGCAGCATACAATGGCTCAACAGTAAGCTGTTTCTCTACAGATAATGCTTTCTTATCCTCATAATGAACATCAGCTACGGAGAACACATTCATATCGCTGGGCTACTTCATTGCTTTGCATATATCAAAGCGGACCACTTCGTCATTCAACCGAAATAAAAGCTCATTAGCTCTCATGTCAATAAGCACACTTCCTGTTGCAAGGAAAGGACGTCCCAAGATTATGGGAACTTCAGAATCCACCTCGTAATCCAAAATCACAAAGTCTGCAGGAAAAATGAGGGTAGACACCTTCACCAACACATCATTCAAGATACCCACAGGTCATTTTACCGACCTATCTGACATCACGAGCCGCATATTGGTTGGTGTAGGGTCGCCCAACCCCAACTTTCAGTAGACGGATAGTGGCATCAAATTGATGCTAGCTCCCAAATCGCACAATGCCTTAGCAAAATTCATAGATCCAACCGTGCAAGGAATAGTGAAAGCACCAGGGTCTACCTTCTTATGTACTAAGGACCTTGTGGCAATTGCACTGTAATGATGAATATTATCTGCCGGCTCATAGCTTACTGCCCGCTTCTTTGTTAAAAGATTCTTCATAAATTTTGCGTACCCAGGCATTTGCTCTAGCGCCTCCACCAAAGGGACATTAATAGTCAGCTGCTTCAACATCGTCATGAATTTACTGAACCTTGTATCATCCGCCTTATTCTTCAGTCTCTATGGAAAAGGTGGTGGTGGAAGGGGAATAGTTTTCTCCACCACTTCTTTTGCGTCGGGCTTCCGCTGATCAACCTTTTCTGGCTGTGGATGTTTCGGGGTGACGTCATTACCACGTTGTTCGGTTTTTTCAGCTTCATTGACGTCTTCTGGTTCTGCCTTATCCAATATATCATCGGCCACTTGCTTGCTTTGGGATGAGTTTTCCAGCACCTTACCATTCCTGGTAGTAATAGACATGCATGATTCGTCGTTCCTTGGGTTTTGCACCGTATCGCTGGGTAGTGTTCCAGCCTTTCTTTGGTTGAATGCCACAGATAATTGACTCAATTGTTGCTCCAGCTATTTTATTGAAGAGGAATACGAGTCAACCAATTGCTTCATTGAGGACAGATCATTTATTACCTTAGTTACTCCTGTGCTGGTTGCCTCTACTCCTTTCAGCAGCTTAGCCATCATATCTTCCATGGACATATTTCCAGAGCCAGATGCCACAGCCTCACGGTTTCCAGGAAGAACATACAAACCACTCCTATCAGTCTTATTCTTCCAACCACCTTGATCGCGGTCCTTGTATCCAGATTTATCATAATAGTTCCGACCTTGGTTTCCTTGGGCATTGCCTCGGAAACCCCCCTGATTATTCAAGTAGTTTACTTCTTCCTCATAGTTGGCTTCATCTCTTACCTGTGATACAAAGGCCTTAACCTTTTCGGTCTTCCCTGATAATAAGTGCTTGGTAAGAAGATCCATCTGCGTTTTCATGTGAGCCATATCTTGGTCACGTTCCTCTTGTCTACGCCTCTGCTCTGCAGTCAAGCCAATAGATACGGTAGAGCTTGCTACCTCAGAATCCCTGGTATTCCAAGCTCTACTCTGCTTTGTCATACGATCTAGCATATCACTTGCCTCAAGAAAAGTAAGGTCCATGAATGATCTACCAGCTGCGTTATCAAACACTGGCTTAGTCACTGAGTTGAAAGATCTGTATAATATCTCCATCAAGTGTACATTGGTCATATGATGGTTTGGGCATCTCATAAGCTTTTTCTTGAATCTCTCCCATGTTTCGTGGAGAGCTTCAGTTGGAAGCTGTCAAAAATTGCTGATCTCATCTCTCAACTGTGCTCTCTTGGATGGCGGAAAGAATCTTTCTAGGAAAGCGTCTTTCAATTGCCTCCAATTAGTAATAGAATCAGGAGTCAGCCCATTCAACCATAGAGTTGCCTCCTCAGACAGAGACAATGGAAATAAGCGCAACCGAATTATATTCTGTCCAACGCCTGGATTGTCGAATGACTTGCATGTTGAGATAAAGTTGATCAGATGCATATTCGGATCATCGCCTGCTAGTCCACCAAATAATCCCTTGAGCTGCAATAGTTGAATCATGGTGCTAGTGATATTGAACTTTGCTCCAGGTGCCAAGGGTGGAGGAATAATAGCTCCTGTGGCACCAGCTCCGTCCAGATCGTCATCATCATCATCGAAAGGCATCTGCATAGCTCGGCATTCAGGCCTAAATCTGGCTTGACGATCTCTTCTGTTCGCAGGTGTCTCCACCTCATCAGCATGCCTCGGGTTTAGTAACTCATCATCACCCAGGTCCTCATCATCAGAATTTGTTGCCCGACCTGGGTTATCAATATTCTGTTGATGCACTTGAGCAGCTGCCAGTGCAGCTAATCTAGCCTGCTCCTATTGAACTGCCCTTCTATCAATGTCACGTTGTGCATCCATTCTGCCAATAAGTTGCGGTTCAGGGTTTATGGGTAATAATGGTTGACCAGAACTTCGAGTATTTGGCATGCACTGAACAAAACCTGCAGAAAACAAAAACAACAACTAAAAGTAAAGTACGAGAATCTTTGACAAAAGGGTCTAGTAACTATCACAAACTTAGTTGACAACCGTATTCCCCGGCAGTGGCGCCAAAATTTGATAACGCTCAAACTACAGCTCTCGTAAGAGTGTAAGCGGTCGTCGTCAAATATAGAACCCAACTGGGTTGGGTGTCGAATCCCACAGGGAATACTCGGTAACTAAGTATGCAACTATTATTAGACTGTTAGTCGAAAATTCTACAAAAAAAGGGGGGATTTGGATTGTGACGTTAAGTAATAAAATCAAAGTAAAAACGGAATGCTTGGTAGGTTTTAATCAATGAGAATTGTAAGTTAGGGTTATGTCCACCTTATGAGTTCTACGTATCTATTGGCTATGAGTTATGCGGAATTCAGACATGCATGCGCTTATAGAGATTCGTATTCTATGGTAAATCCTAGCGTCTTTCGACCATCAAGGATTATATCACTTTAACTCTTTCGAGCTTAAAGCGTATACTAATGGTACAAATTCTCCAAGAGGTTAATCCAGTTACGGCACTAACTTTTAAACAGGGTTTAGTAGACCTATTTCCTTGTCATTCTCTCTTTTCCAGACATGTAACTTTTCTTTCGAACAAGTTAATGCTATACTGGCGTATTCTAAATGTTTGTAACCACAAGAATTCAATTAAGATGAAGAGAGTAATGATATAAGCAGCATACGTATCAAGAATTCACAAACTCATAGCAACCGATAGTATCTCATAAGGCTTCCATAACCCTAACAGAGAAGTTTAGCTACTCATGAGCGCAACGGAAATCACAATAGATATAATCATCATACCACCACTTAGGATAGTCTTGGCGATGGAAGTGATAAACGTCAACTAGGGTTGGACGTTTTTGCTCCTTCCGTTCTTCTCAAGAGAGTCGTGTTTCTCTGTTAAAACTTACAGAATATTGTAACGTGAAGTAGTAGCAAAATTCGAATGGAAAATACTTGAATTAATGAGTGAATCGAATTGTAAGAGTTGAATGAATTATTCGAATGGAGAGAGATAATAATAAAAACTTCAGCAAAATAGGGTATTTATAACACCCATATCCTATTCCTACTAGGCTACTGCGTACTTATCCTAATCCTACTAGGTTACTGCATCCTTATCCTAATCCTACTAAGTTACTGCTAATCCCCAAAGTCTTTAGAAATGCTGTTTTTGCCCGGGACAAGTTATCCATGCATCACTTTCAGTCCATAGGCGTCCAAACGCTGCTTTCCTTCTTTCGTGAAGCTTCCTTGGGCGTCAAGTTATCCATAAAGTGCTGGAATCTTCATCGTTTATACCTGAAAACTTGCTAATCACGTTTGTTAGCTCACTTACAGGAAAAAGGACTAAAAGTGCATGAATTATATATTTTGTTCTCAAAACTTAGCTAAAATATGGGTAAATTAAGGTGCTTTAGGCGTGTAAATACGCCTATCATCACTCACATGGCTTGAATAAGTCTAAAATGTAAAGCTCATAAATCATGTAGAATAAAGCATGTAACACAAATCTCGTGAGTCATTATACTTTGGCTTTAAATCTGTGCTCTCTTATTCTCATTACCCATAGGCTAAAGGAAACTTTAAACGATACTTTCAACCCATTCATACGTCTCATGGGGAGTAAAACTTCTTTAATGCTCAGGAACTCATAACTCTGTTGAACTCAAGTACTTGGAATTCAGAATCATATAACTTTGAAACATACTTGAAGGAATTTCATTCACTTTAGGAAAATATCTCATTTCAAATTTTTGGGAAATCATTCTATCTCAATGAAAAGATACTCTAGTTTAGGGAAATAACTTATCTCATAGTTTTAGAGAAAATACTTATATCAAGGGAAAATACTTTAGTCTTAGGGAGAAAATCTGCAACTTTACTATTTGAAAAAATATATTGTATCAAGGGAGGTTCTCTTAACCGACATAAACCATGTGAGCTACATGGAGTCCAACATTTTGTCCTCCTACGGAAGAGACCCCACGTTGGGGAAGAGAGTCATACCCTTGCCAGGGAGTATAACCTCAATTCAGTGATCACTTATCTAGGCCTCGGGCCCAATATCTCAGCCATAGGCCCAAAATCTCAAACCTACAGTGGCACATAGTTCTGGGGTAAGAAACCATAGTAACTTACCCAACTCAGTGCTAAATACTACTCTCTTTAGTTTATCTCTCTCATCTCATGAAAATCCACTTTAAAATAGTCTCATGGTTCATCAAAAACCCAACAATCAAATCTGTAATCTCATGTAGTGAAGTGGATTTCAAAACTCCATGACCATTAGGTCAAAACATTTCTCAATAATCTCAGAATACTCAAATCATAGGTGCTTATAGAACAAGAGTTCATAAAATTGCAAATCTCAATTAGGGCTTAATAACCCATAATTCAATCTTAAGTTAAAACACATAAAAAACATAATAGATAGCATCTAGATTCATAACTCATGTAGAAATCTGAAAATTTCAGCAATTTGTCTCAAAATCTCAACATACTCATATACTTCAATATCTCAAACATTTCAACTATTAATTTCTCAAGGATTAAAATTATGGGGTATAGATCCAGCTGTAATTTCTCAAGAAAACATATGAAAATCATGCCATTAGACTCTCAATTCATGGGAAACATCAAAATATTGCAATCAATAAAAATGGGTGAAAAATCCTAATTCAAATTCATGTAAAATCTCATAGATTGTAGAAAATCATAGTTTAAATAAACCTTTGAGCACAAGGTTGAAAGGATTACCCTTGTTCAAAATTCCACATACCTTAGATTATGAAATTGGATGAACGAGCTTGCTCTAAACTCTTTTTCTTACTCTTAAGAGAGGGTTCTTGCAACCTTTGAACTTGGGGAACTCAAATCTCAACTCAATTTGTAGAATCCATGGTGATTTCTTAGATTTCTTGGAGAAGGGTTTTAGATTTGCTCTTGAGGGAGAAACCCTAGCCTTTGGATGTTTTGGGAGATAATAAGGCTATCAAGTTCGTTTGGAATATATCTGAGGGTTAAAAGGGAAAATACCAAAAGCCCCTATTAAAAAGGACTTAAAAATACTGAACGGCGGTTGCGACAGTTGAAGGGACGGTCCGTCGCTAGCCTGACGGTCCGTCGGGTCGTCCGTCGCACGCTGGTCAGAAAAGGAACATATTGCCTTGGTGTGACGGTCTAAGCGGAGGTCCGTCGCTCAGCCTGACGGTCTGTCGGATCGTCCATCGTACATTGGCTAGGATGAGGCCACACTGCCTGAGCGCGAAGGTCCCAGCGATGGTCCATCGCAGCCTTGACAGTCCGTTAATTTAGCCATCGAAATTGGGCTAGAAAAGGGAGTTACTGCCTTGGTTGCAACTGGCTGAGCGATGGTCCGTCGCAGACTCGACGGTCCGTCGGATCGTTCGTCGCACCCGGGTGGTTCCGAAAACTCTCAGTAAAACGACCATAACTTCTCACCCCGCTACCGAATTTGGATGAAATTGGTATCATTGGAAAGATAATTCAATTCTCTACATGACAAAAACTCAAATTTAAAAAAATTCTATATGGTTTAGACACCAATCACTTGGGAAGTCACGTCTCAATCTTTTAGAGCCAGAATTACACTTTGCTTGACACGCTCTAAGGCTCAGACTACGAGGTAACTTTACGGGGTCTTACAATATCTCCCCCTTGGAAATATTCATCCTCGAATGTTGCTAGTTAGGCTAGAAACATAAAAAAAAAGAGTACACATAGCTGAAGCAAGTTGCTAAAACGGGTTCAAAATCTCTCTAAACTCTCGAATGCCTCAGAAATTGCAAGAACTCATGCAAGAACAAATACATATAGCTGAACTTTAGATTAGGAGGGCTGAATTTAGGAAGATTAATACCTTCAGATTGATCTAAACTCGCAGAAAAGAGGTGCGGGTACTTGACTCGCATGTCTGCTTTTGCCTCCCAAGTAGTGCCCTCAACTAACAGGATCCACCACAAAACTTTGACTAAGGGAACCTCTTTATTCCTCAGTCTACGGATCTAAAAATCTAGGATCTCAACAGGAATCTCATCGAATGAAAGACTGTTCTGAATATCAGCACTCTCTGAAGGATCTACCACAATGGAATCACTAATATGTGTCTTAAGCACAGAGACATGAAAAATAGGATGAACGGCTGGAAACTCTGTGGGTAACTCAACCTCATAGGCTACTTTACCAACATGGCTCAAGACTCTATATGGGCCAACATAATGGGGACTAAGCTTTCCTTTTTTGCCAAACCTCTTCACCCCTTTCATGGGTGAAATATTCAATTACACCAAGTCACCTACCTCAAACTTAAGATATCTTGTCCTCACATCGGCATATGACTTTTGACGATTCTAAGCTGTCTTTAACCTTTCTCTAATCAACTTAACTTTCTCCGTAGCTTCAAACACTACATTAGGCCCTATCACGGTAGCTTCACCCACTTTAAACCAACCTATGTGTTATCTGCATCTCCTAACATACAAGGCCTCAAATGGTGCCATCCCGATGCTAGCATGGTAACTATTATTATAGGCAAATTCTATCAATGGAAAATGCTCATCCCAACTATCTTTGAAATCAAGAGCACACACCCTCAATATATCCTCTAGAGTCTGAGTGGTCATCTCAGCCTGACCATCTGTCTGCAGATGAAAAGCGAAACTCAAAAAAACTTGGGTACCAAGACCATGCTGAAACGCCCTCCAAAATTGAGAAGTAAAATGAGTACCCCTATCCGAAATGATAGACGAGGGAACTCCGTGCAGCCTGACTAACTCCCGGATATACAATCTAGCATAATCCTCAACGATATAAGATGTATGCATGGGCAAGAAGTCCGCGAACTTAGTCATCCTGTCTACAACAACCCAAATAGATTCATGATGACGATGCGAAAGAGGTAACCCAGTTACGAAGTCCATATTCACCACCTATCACTTCCAAGTGGGTATACCAAACTCTTCCATCACACCACTAGGTTGTTGGTGATCTACCTTAACCTATTGACACGTTGCACACTTTGGTACAAACTCAGCTATATCAATATTCATACCGTTCCGCCAATAGATTTCCCGCAAGTCGCGGTACATCTTGGTAGCATCGGGATTAGTAAAATACCGCGCGCCATGCGCTTCAGCCATAATCCTATGCCTCAGATCATAAACACACGAAACACACAATCTACCCTGTAATCTCAACACACTATCTTCTCCTTGGGAGAAAGCCTCTACCCTTTGGTCCTTAACTGCCTCCTTCAGTCTGACCAAACTAGGATCTCTATCTTGCTTCTCCTTCACTTCCGAAACTAAAGAGAATTCAGAACTACTTTCTACCAAAGTACTTCCCTCAATTGAATCAAGCAACCTAACAACCAATCTATCCAGACAATGCTCATCATGAGCTAACTCTTTCTTACCTTCCTCTACATGAGCTACACTACCCATAGGCAATCTGCTAAGGGCATCCGCCACTATATTGGGCTTGCCTGGGTGATACAACACACTCATATCATAGTCTTTTAACAACTCTAACCACCTCCTCTGCCTAAGATTGAACTCCCTCTAAGTAAACACATACTGCAGGCTTTTATGATCAGTAAACACATCAACATGAACACATTAGAGATAGTGTCTCCAGATTTTCAAAGCAAAGACCACAGCAGCTAACTCAAGATCATGGGTTGGGAAATTCTTTTCATGCGACTTCAACTGTCTAGAAGCATCGTCTATAACCTTACCTCTGTGCATCAACACACAACCCAAACCAATTCTAGAGGCAACATAATACACCACAAAACCATTTGTACCATCAGGCAAAGTCAACACAAGGGATAAAGTAAGCCGAGTCTTCAACTCCTAAAAAACTCTTCTCACAGGAATCTGACCACTGGAACTTAGCTTTTTTTTGGGTCAACCGGGTCATGGGAGATGCAATAGAAGAGAAACCTTCAACAAAACGGTGGTAGTAGCCTGCTAGACCCAAGAAACTTCTAATGTTAGACGGGGAGATAGGTCTAGGCCTATTTCTCACAGCTTCTGTCTTTTGGGGGTCAACTCTAATACCTTTGGCTGAAATAACATAACCCAAAAAGGCTACAGACCTTAGCCAAAATTCACACTTACTGAATTTGGCGAACAATTGGTGATCTCTAAGAGTTTGCAAGGCAATTTTAAGGTGATTCGCATGGTCTCTCTCATTACGGGAGTAAACAATGATGTCATCTATGAACACTATGACAAACATATAGAGATATTGCTTGAATACTCGGTTCATGAGGTCCATCAAGGTGGCTGGGGCATTGGTTAGCCCTAAATACATGACTAGAAACTCAAACTGACCATAGCGGGTTGGGAAGGCTGTCTTTGGAATATCACATTCCCTCACTTTAAGTTGATGATAGCAGGATCTAAGGTCTATCTTGGAGAAATAACTTGCACCTTGCAACTGATCAAACAGGTCATCAATTCTCAAAAGAGGATACTTATTTTTGATTGTGACCTTCTTAAGCTGACGATAGTCAATGTACATACGCAAAGAACCATCTTTATTTCGCATGAATAAGACAGGTGCGCCCCAAGGAGAAATACTAGGCCTAATGAAACCTTTGTCTAAAAGATATTTGAGTTGCTCTTTCAATTCCTTAAGCTCAGTTGGTGTCATACGGTATGGCAAAATAGAAATAGGATGAGTGTAGGAAAGAAGGTCCATCTCGAATTTAATCTCTCTATCGGGAGGTAACCCTGGGAGATCATTTAGAAAAACATCTGGAAACTCATTAACAATATCGACTGACTCAATAGTTGGAGCCTCGGACTTTGTGTCTTTGACTTTAACTAGGTGATAGATGCAACCCTTGGATATTAGCTTTTTGTCTTTGAAATAGGAGATAAAATAACCCTTGAGAGATACCAAACTCCCAGACCACTCAAAAACTAGATCATCAGGGAACTGAAACTTGACCACACGGGTATGACAGTCCGTAGATACATAACAAGAATGAAGCCAATCCATACCCAGAATAAGGTCAAAATCCACCTTGTCTAACTCTATCAAATCCGCAAGTATGACTCTATGAAGAACAGTAACAGGACAATCTCTCTACACTTGTTTAGAAACAACTGACTCCCCTACTGGTGTAAAAATTAGGAAGGGCTCAAAAATCTTTTTAGGACTCATTTTGAAATTCACAGCTACAAGTCGGGTCACATAAGAGAGACTTGACCCGGGGTCCAACAACACATAGACATCAATGCAAAAGACATGGAGCATACCGGTAATAACATCGGGAGAGTCCTCCTGCTCCTGATGGGATGGTAAGGCATAGAATTTATTTTGGCACTGACCGCCAGCAGTGCTAGATGAAACGCCCTGAGCAGGGGCGAGATGGGGTACAAGAGTTGGAGAACTAATAGCCTGTGCCTGAGGTCGGGCATCTCTGTTCCACTATCTAGCATGAGGACAATCTCTAAGTCTGTAGCCATGCTTGCCACTACCAAAACAACCCCTTAAATGTATGAAACACTTACCGGGATGATCCCTACCACACTTAGCACAAGGAAGATAATGGGACCTGTTACCAACACAGTTCTGCAACCTAGACATAAAAGACCTTCCCCCTTGCTCCTGCCTGCCTCTAGGAACGGGAGCACTAGCTGATGAAGGCACTGGCATAGACGGACGTCTCTGAAACTGAGGGCGCTTCCCTTCATGAAACCTAGGCTGGCTAAACTCATGCTGCTCAGATCTAGCCCTCTTGTTACCCCTCATTCTCTCTCTCTCTAATATTATCCGCGTCTATCTATTGGGCATGCGTTATCAACCTAGCCAGATACATATCCCCATGCAGCATCACAGTCCGACACTCCTTCAGTACCAACCCAAAAACACCGGTCTTGAACTTGCTCATACTAGCACAGGTGTCAGAAATCAAATCAGGAGCATACTTGGCCAACTGGTTGAACTTCAAGAAGTACTCCTTAACAGTCATGGAGCCCTACCTCAAGTTCATAAACTCCTCAATCTTTGCCTCCCTCATTTCAAGAGGAAAGAACTTGTCCAAGAATGCATCTTAGAACACTTGCCAAGTCATAGGAGCAGCATTATCAGCTCTACTCTTCCTCCACGATACAACCCAGTCATATGCTATGTCCCAGCGACGGTCCATCGCAGCCTTGACGACCCATCATTTTGGCCGTCATACTTGGGTCAGAAAAGAGAGTTACTGCCTTGGTTGCGACTGGCCGAGCGATGATCCGTCGTAGACTCGACGGTCCATCAGATCATCCATTGCACCCGGGCAGTTCCGACAACTCTCAGGAAAATGGCCATAACTTCTCACCCTGATGTCGGATTTGGACGAAATTGGTATCTTAGAAATCTAATTCAATTCTCTACATGAAAATTCTATATGGTTTAAAAACCAATCACTTGGGAAGTCACTTCTTAATATTTTAGGGATGGAATTACACTTTGCTTGACACACTCTAAGGCTCAGACTACGAGGGAACTTTATGGGGTCTTACAGTTAGCGAGTGATCTCTAACATGAATCTCAGGATAAGGATAAAATAATGCCAATTATAAAACCCAATTAAACCATCCAATGCACACAACCATACATATATAAATATATAACCTTGTTAGGGAAAAGGATTCGGGTGCATTTAAAACCTTTGTTTGGGTTGTGTAGCATGGCCATCCTAAACCACCCTTGGGTTACATGAGTTCAGCTCCCCCTAATGAAAGGGCCCCAATGCGCGTAGCTGCACGACCAGGGAAGTATCCCAAAGGATGACTAGTATATCCCCCAATAGTGTGACATTATGCACACGGTCCACTAAGACCAATCCTCATATCGACAAATACGAGTTTCCAGTTTTGGTACCCCAGGACTGCCACCATTCACAACTTTGCTACACACCCCACCATTAATGATGAATTAAAACTATTTCCGAATGACCAACCAATCCATTTACCATTTTATTAACCAAGGCCAATATTAGTGGTATCGTCACACCACCCCTTACTTGCAAGTAATATCCATAGCCAAACCATTTAGGTTAAAGGGACTTTTAAGTTCCCTTTCATATACCGTATTAAACCACTTGGGAGACTTCCATGTTTCCTACAAGCATAACCATTTAGCTGTTAGCCTTTTCAAACCATTTAAACCATGCGTAATTCCTTTACCAAGTTTAAAACATGCAAGATTTCCATTAAAAGAAGTCTATTCAATGAACATATCTTTATAAGAATTTTATCAAACACATTGGGGGCATAGTATAACCAAAGCCAATTCAAAAGATCATTAAAACATTACCATGCAATCCAATTGTCCAAAACCACCATTAATGCATATAAAAGTATAATTTAAACCACAGGAAACCTTAACCAAGCATTTAATATCAAAACCCCCAAATAATAGTTGAAAACCATAATAATGAAATAGTAAAACCATGAAATCAATCATATAAACCATTCCTTTAGTTGAAATTACAATGAGGGAAGAGAATATTGCCTTATATTGAAGAATTGATGGAACAAAAATCATCAAGACAAGCCCCCTAAGCAATCTTCAAGATGAAAACCTAGCCTTTATGCCTCAAAAGGTCTTGGAGAATTATGAAGTGTTTTGGAATAGTTTCTAAGTGTTAATGAATAGAATAATAGGGTAAATAACCTCCTAAGTGTATTAGAAGTTGTGGATCCTAATTAGAGGAAGTAGGGAAATGTCCAGAATACCCCTACTTAAATCTCTTAAAAACCCATCACAGGGATACAACTGACCCATACGAGTTGTACTCTCCCAATACGATCGGTACCCACCACTCGTATCCAAGCCTTGACACTTGGATTAAATATTTTCTAGTATACGACTCATCTAGCCAAGTCATAACCACAACATACGATCTGTATCCATAACCTGTATCCATAGTAGAATGAAATACCAGGAGGATCAAACACTGCCCACCATACGAGTCCCTGATACGAATTGTACCAAGCCCTACGACTCATAACCCTAAGTCATACCCATTCTAGTATCCAAAACCATCCCCTCAACTAATACTAGTTAGCATACAATAGGACCATACCACCCGTACCCCAACATACGACTTGTACCCATGAGTCGTATTGGGTCTAGAGAATGGATATTCCAAGAAATTTTCTAAGGGTCAAAACCCAGGATGTTTCAGTCTCCACCACTAGGAACATTCATCACTAAATGACGAACAAGGTAGGGGAAGCCACACACAAAGTCATATGCATTATCAAACATCCTTTAAACAAAATTTGAAAACAAAGAGGCAAAGATATTAATCTTTCCTTTAACAAACTCAAAAAATAAATATGTGTTGAAGACACAAACCTTCTGCACAAATGCCAAGAGCAGAAAATAGATACGAATACGTGGACTTCATATCCTCTTTCGCTTCCCAAGTAGCATCTTCTACCTTATGGTTTCACCAAAGAACTTTAATCGAAGCCACATCCTTGGTTCGCAATCGATGAACTTGCCTATCTAATATCTCAACTGGGATCTCTTCATAAGACAAAGAATCCAAAATACCCAATCCTTTCAAAGGAATAACTGAAGAAGGATCACCAATACACTTCCTCAACATAGAAACATAAAAGATCGGATGAACTAAACTTAAGCTAGATGGAAACTCTAACTCATAAGAAACATTACTAACTCTCTGCAAAATCTCATAAGGAACAACATACTGAGGACTGAGTTTCCCATTTTTTCCAAACCGCACCACTCCCTTCATGGGAGACACCTTAAGGAATACCCTATCCCCAACCTCAAATTCCAAGTCTCTACGTATAATATAAGCATAGGACTTTTGGCGACTTTGGGAAGCTTTAAACCTATTTCGAATCACCTTGACCTTCTCCATTGTTTTATAAACCAAATCCAAGCCAAACATGTCCGCCTATCCAACCTCAAAGCAACCAATAGGAGATCTATACCTTCTACCATACAACGCCTTAAAAAGAGCCATACCAATACTCTAATGATAGATATTGTTGTAAGAAAACTCCACCAAAGGTAGATGCTCTACCTAATTGACACCATAGTCAATCACACAGGCCCGAATCATATCCTCCAATGTCTGAATAGTTCCTTTTGCTTGCCTATCCGACTGTGGATGAAAAGCAGTACTTTGACTAACCTTAGTCCCCAACCTTTTATGGAAAAACCGCCAGAAGTGAATTGTAAACTGCATACCACGATAAGAAATAATTGAAATAGGCACCCCATGCAGCTTTAAAATCTCTTGAAGATACAACTTCACATAATCCTCCACCGAAAAAGTAGTTTGTACTGGAAAAAAGTGGGCAGACTTAGTCATCCTATACCCGATGACCCAATTCAAATCATACTGATTCTGAGATCGAGGAAGACCAGTAATGAAGTCCATATTGATCACTTCCCACTTCTATTCAGTAAAATCAATTTCTCGATATAACTCTCCTAGACTCGTGTGGTCAACCTTAACCTGTTGACACACCATACACTTGGCCATAAAATCAACCACGTCCCTCTTCATATAAATCTCCTTGAGATCATGATACATCTTAGTCAAGATGGGATGAACAACATAGCATGACTTATGTGCCTCAGCCAAAACCCTTTGCCTCAAGCCGTCGATATCAGGAACACATAACCTCTCTTAGTACCATAAAGTACCATCACTACTAATCTCAAACACCACTACCTTTTGCCCACCAACATCACTCTTGAATTTTATCAAGACAGGATCCAACATTTGCTTCTCCTTAATCTCTGCACCAAGAGATGATAGAAAAACTTCTCGTACCATCACACTACCATCCTTAGAGTCCAAAAGACAAACTCCAAGATTATCCAAGCGGTGAATATTCTTCACCAATTATCTTCTTCCCTTCTCTACATGAGCCAAACTCCTCATAGATAACCTACCAAGAGCATCAGTAACCATATTATCCTTACCTGGGTGGTAGTGAAGACTCATATCATAATCTTTGAGAAGCTCAATCCATTTCCTCTACCTGAGATTATGCTCTTTCTGAGTGAACACGTACTAAAGACTCTTATGATCAGAAAAGATATCCATGTGAACACTATACAAATAATGTCACCATATTTTCAAAGGAAACAAAACCGCCAATAACTCCAAATCATGAGTAGGATAATTCCTCTCATGTACCTTCAACTTCCTAGAAGCATAGGTAATCACCTTCCCATGTTGCACCAAAACACAACCAAGCCCTACCTGAGATGCATCACAATAAACCATAAACCCATCATTTCCCTCTGAAAAAGTTAGGATTGGAGCTAAAGTCAACTTATTCTTCAACTTCTCAAAACTCCCTTAATAAGCATCCGACCAAGAAAACTTAACCTTCTTCTGAGTTAACTTAGTCAAAGGAGCAGCTATCAAAGAAAATCTTTCCATAAACCGCCTATAATACCCAGCTAAACCCAAGAAGCTCCGAATATCGGATGGAGTCGTGGGCTTAGGACACCTCTTTACCACAACAATCTTCTGCGAATCCACCATGATCCCTTCACTAGAAATTATATGACCCAAGAAAGTCACAACATTCAACCAAAACTTATACTTAGAGAACTTAGCATACAACTGGTGTTTCTTTAAGGTCTGTAACACCACACGGAGGTGATTAGCATGATCCACCTTGCTCTTCAAATAAACCAGAATGCCATCAATAAACACAATGATGAAGATATCCAAATACTACCTGAAAACTCTGTTCATCAAGTCCATAAATGCTGACGGAGCATTAGTCAACCCAAATGATATCACCAAAAACTCAAAATACCCATACCAAGTACAAAAAGTCAACTTAGGGATATCTACCTCCCTAATCTTAAGATGATGGTACCCATACCAAAGATCTATCTTAGATAAGAACTTGGCACCTTGCAACTGGTCAAACAAGTCAGCTATTTGAGGAAGAGGATACTTGTTCTTGACCGTCACCTTTTTCAAGTGCCTGTAGCTAATGCACATCTGAAGGGAACCATCCTTCTTGTGCATAAACAACATCGGTGCACCCCATGGAGAAACACTAGGATGAATAAACCCTTGTCCAGAAGATCCTTAACTTGATCCATGAGTTCTCTCAACTCAGCCGAAGCCATTCTATATGAAGGAATAAAAATTAGACGAGTGTTCGGAGGCAAATTAATACCAAACTCTATTTTTCTATCTGGAGAAATACCAGGAAGATCATCTGGAAAGATTTCTAGAAACTCATTAATCACAGGGACCGAAGACAAAAAAAGACCTTCTAAGTTAGAATCATTAGCCCGGACCAAGTGATAAAGACAACCCTTAGAGATTAAACTCCGAGTTCTAAGATAAGAAAAAAACCTTCTTGTATGAGCTAAGGAACAACCTTCCCATTCTATAACTAGTTCACCAAGAAACTTAAAGATAACCTTACGAGTCTGAAATTCAAAGATGCATAACATTGCAACCAATCCATACCCAAAATTACATTAAAATATACCATATCCAACTCAAACAGACCCACCAAGGTTGTCTTGCCACCAACAGATACCCCCTATAGATTCTCTTAGCAATAACCGAGTCACCTATTGGGGTAGAAACATAAAAAGGATCCGAAATGACTTTCAAATCAAAACCAAAAGATACAGCCATATATGGACTCACATAAGAAAGAGTGGACTGGATCAAACAAATAATATATGTCACGATAGAAAAGTTATAACATACCAGTAACAATATTAGGTGATGCCTCAGATTCCTATCAGGATGCTAAAGCATTCAAACTGTTCCGACCAATACTAGAACCAAGAGTAGTAACAGAAGCAGATACCACACTGCCAGTTGTATGAGCAGAAAATAAAGCCACAGGAATCTTATTTGCCCCTGTAGCAACCTTATCGATCGGGAAATCCCTGAGCTAATGTCCTACCTAGACATACTTGAAGCATTTGTCCCATCCTTCCTCGCAATAACCCTAATGAGGACGACCACAGAATCAACAAGGAGGACACGAAGAAACTGACTAACCTCTGCTCACCTAAGATTGGACAACCTGTGCTCGAGAATTATCACCACCTTGATGATGCATGTCTCCCAACTTGTAAGGAGCACTAGCAAAAAAGGAGCCAGAACTTCCCTACTTCTTTTTCTGTCACTTGCCATCATCTCTACCACCCTGAGACTGAGCATCTCCCTGATAAAAAAA
This sequence comes from Capsicum pubescens, assembly GCA_030864215.1. NCBI lineage: Eukaryota > Viridiplantae > Streptophyta > Magnoliopsida > Solanales > Solanaceae > Capsicum > Capsicum pubescens. The sequence goes on from CM061548.1 coordinate 290,691,458, forward strand.
ACTACTCCTCTTTCCCTGCCTATCCCCAAACTCTGCCTGCCTCCTCTTCTCATCCTCAACCTGCTGCATATGAACAATCAATATCGAGATGTCCATATCTTTATTCAACAAGGTAATATTGTTCTCTAGAATTAAATCCCTATTTAACCCAGAAGAGAACCTTCTCATTCTCGACCTCAAATCAGCCACCAATTTAGGAGCATACCTTGATAGAAAATGGAATTATAAAGCATTTTCTTTTACTGACATCCTCCCCTACCCGAGGTTCACAAACTCCTCTATCTTAGCTTCCCTCAACTATTGAGGAAACAACCAATCCAAGAAGATATTAGAAAAGGCCTCCCACAACCCTTCCTCTTCTATATCACCTCTATACCTGTCTAACTCCTCATACCACTAATATGCAACATCCTTAAGCTAATAAGATGCAAGTTTAACCCCCTCTATATTAGTAGACTGCATCACCCAAAAGATCTTTTCCATCTTATCAAAGAAGCCCTGTGGATCCTCCTTTACCTTTACTCTAGTAAAAGTAGGAGGAACCATCTCCAAAAATTGACCAACCCTTGTGTCCTCAGTAAAAAAAGCACCAGCCGTACCCATCTTAGCCTGAGAAGTAACCAATTGGGAAATAAAATGAATAGACTAACAAAATTCTACGTTCGTCATGTTTCCCTGAGGGACTTGATGAGAACTAGCAGGAATAGGAGGAACTCCAACTCCATCAGAAATAGGACCATGAGATCGAAGATGAACTCTAGATGTAGGACGTACCCATTCAGTATTATCCCTATATAGGACAAAAGAATTTTCATGTGTTCTAGATCAAGGAGGCATGATCTGAAAGACAAGCGAACAAGGATTAGAGAAGATTCCAGGATTGAGAACTTAAGCTTGAAGATAGAATACTAAGAAAGTGAAACATTCCTAAATGTCTTGCAGTATCTTTCTTATGAGTGTGGCATGCTTCACACCCCTAAAAGAGACTCTACTCGATAGGGCTTTGTGGACTCTCAAGTGACCATGAATCTAGGCTCTGATACCAACTTGACCCGACCTGACTCCATGCTTAGTCGTAATGGGCATCCCAAGTCCAACCAGGACTAGGGACCACCCCTTATTACCCAACCCAACCACTTGTATCCAGCCTTAGATAGGCTGAATTTCGAGCATATAACAAGATATCATAAATTCTCTCATAAAGACTCTGGGATGGGTCATAATCGTAACTGACCCAACCGAGTTCACCCATACCAAATCAACCATCCAAACATTCCAAGCCAAAAGAAAAGGCCATAACCAAAGAGAATACCAAAACATAATATGATAATCAATCCCAAAATAAAAGATAATGGAACAACCAACAATATAATCCAAGGGTGTATACCCCAATACAAATACCGATTCTAAGGGAAACACCTATACTGATCCCGCCCAAACCAGACCCCAAAATTACCACAAGGCCTTTATCCAAAAGAGTAAACAAATACGGTTGGGACATGGCCCCATCCAAGGAAAAACAAATATCCAAAATAAAGTCAAAACATCTAAAAATATCCATAACATAAAATGATGCCTTTTGAAAGAATGGAAGCTCACCACTTTAGTCCAAATACTGTCCCCAAATTAATCACTATGTAGGAGGAGTTGAATGACCAGTTCCTATGTAGCATGGGTATACAGTCGCCAGTAGATGGGTTAGCAAGTGACCACTAGCATGAATCTCAAGATAAAGATAAAATAATTCTAGTTCTAAAACAAAGTAAAACCATCCAATGCACATAACCATACATACACACATATATATATATACAAACATATATATATAACCATGTCGGGGAAACAAATTTGGGTTTAGCATTGTAACGCCTCAAAAATCTATCCCGAGATATCATACGGTGCTTAGGATCACAAGTGATCCCAAACTAATCCTTCTAGTGGCATACTATTAAGAAAATGATTAAATATGAATGAATGACGGAGTTTACTATTCAGAAACATAGAGAAAAGCTGAAATCTATAAAGCACAATACTGATACCACTTTTACATTCTAATAAAGTTTGAGGAGAGGGACTGAAATTATAATACTGACTCTAACTGACATATGTGAAGCCTCTACTATACTGACTATAAATAGTTGTAAAGTTACTCCAACTATCTCTAATCAATACATATGAATAAGAAAAGACACAATATAAATAAATCCAACTGAAGTCCCCAAAGTAGGAGGACTCATCACCTTACTGGCTGGAATCTGTAATTGTCTGAGTTTGAATGTGCCTACTAGATCTTGTACCTACATTATGAGACAATGTAACACATAGACATATATGTGGATCAGTACTTTGAGGATATAGTGAGTATATGGAGGTGTATGCATTAAGTCAACAATATCATTACTCTTTATAAATCTATGCATACTGATATAAATGACTCACACAACTTGAATAAATCTGAAATCTCAATCTCATAAATAATGAATAATGAAACATGTAGCATAAATATCGTGAGTCATTATAATTAGTTCAAAAATTTGTATACTCCTCTTATTCTCAAAGCTTGTAAGCAAAAAGAAATCTTAAAACAATAGCTTTCAAAACTTATACGTTCATCTTAAGGAGAATAGGGGACTTCTTTTGAAACTTAGAGATTGTAGAATTTTGGGAGTTTCTTCTAACCGACATAAACCATGTGAGCTGACACGGAGTCCAACATATTGCCCACATTGGGGAGAGTTGTTCTACCCTTGCCATCGAAAAAGAATCTTAACTTTAGTGATCACTATCTTAACCCACTTGGGGTACATAGTTCTGGGGAATGAGGCCTTGGAATCTACCCAACTCGGTACTAAAACTCCCATATTTAGGCTCAAAAATTTTAGAAAAATCCACCTTAATCAGTATAATAATGTATTGTGAAAATAAATTATGCTTCTCTTTGCTTTAAATCCTAAACTATACGAGTAATGTGGATTTCTTATCTTAGTTTAGGATCAAAAGATCAAATCTTTCTCTAAAATTATCTTTCTTGAATATCAAGATTGAAACTTATGGCTTACAACCCATACTTGGAAATCATGAAAAATAATCATAAACTCCATCCTCACAATAATAGTATTGAAATACTTTTACAATTCAAGTCAAGATAATGAAATCAAAATCATAATGCCATGCTCAAAACTCGATTGGAAATCTCTAGTCAACATCTCAAATCATACTCATAATATTCAAATCATGAAAGAGAATTCTTTAAATCAAGAAAACTATGCACTTTCATACTTTAATCACTTTATAAATCCATAAACTCAAACAAGATAATTTGGTCATAAACCCCAACTTGCAAATCATGAAATCTTTAATAAAATTCAAGTTTTTGGGCACAAGAACGAAAGATTTATTCTTGTTCAAAATCCACATACCTTACTTGACTTGATTCAATGGAATAAGTTGACTTTTGAAGCCTTGAGAATGTTCTTGGAGGCTTTTCTTGAAGGTTCTTGAATGGTGATGTTTTGATTCGTGAGTTTTCTTGAAGAAGGGTTTGAACCTTGTTCTTGAGAGAAACCCTAATTTTGATGCTATGGTTCAGTATGAAGTTATGTTCTTCGATTTGATGTAATTAGGTGTTAAAAAGGGTGGAAAAGACCCCAAAATCCCTTTAAAAATGGCTTTAAATCGCTTAACGTAGGTGTGGGACGGTTTGGGCGATGACCCATCTCCTCAGGGAAGGACCATCCCTCAAACCATCACTTTATGGAAAGTAAACGGGCTTACTGCCTTAGTTGAGACGGTTTGGGCAATGGTTCGTCGCTGGCGCGATGGTCCGTCGACCTTCCCGTCGCACTTTGGCAGTCCGGATTGCTCACTGTAAAACGACCATAACTTTTTACCTCAATAACAGATTTTTGCAAAATTGGTATCGTTGGAAAGATAATTCAATTATCTATCTATTAGTGTGTCATGAGTTCATAAATTCATAGTATAACTAAAGATATGCTTGTTTGAAGTTGACTGTACCAATATCCTTCTCAAGAATTCAATTGGTAAGGGATATTTTGATTTGCCTAATAGCTAGGACATATTTGAGGCCTTAATACACATCAACTTGATCATAAAACTACCGAATCACTAAAATTTATTGTCATGAGTTTGAAGCATGACCGTTGACAATTCCATACTCATTAACTCAACTTTTAATTCTCATATGACCGTTGACAATTCCATCTACCAAAGTCTTACTGAACCCAACTCTCTCGTTATGGTCAAGCCTAACACGAAATCACAAGGTATCACACATAACACTATAATATAACACCAGTCAGAATCATGAATTCACATGCATCTACACTTTTCACAACTTCTTATCTCCAGGATAATCCTCATTACCACTCCAACAACTATAATTCACCTAGTACTAGACATTCACTAATGCTCGATGCATCCCTCCACATATATACAAATATGACATTTAAGCCTATCTTCATAACCCCATATGAACTTCTAAACAAATGTTTATAAAACATCTTTTTCGTATCCTACAAACCTCTATCAAGAAAAAATTCCATGTACTATTATTAAGAAGACATACATAAAATTTCAACTACTCATACATAGAATATAAAACTTTAACTAACCATGATGTGTATCAACGACTTAGCCTCATTCCTACATCACACTTATAGCCTTAGATAAAATAAGCATACAACAATCTTCTATTAACAAGAAATGTTTACTCTCTCCCATCCAGACAACTATTTGTCATCACTATCTTGACCTAAGGAAAGCTAATAAAAGGTTAGAACATGTGGACCTAAAACATGAAGGGATACTGTGTATAACTTGACACTCAACTGAGGCTTGAGGAATAGAATATTTAACACCACGAACTCATCAAAGAGGTATGATCTGAGGACATGCATGATATAAATTTGAATTTCACTGATCATTAAGTGTATTACTTGAGTGCTTGAACTGAACATACTGTAAAGCTTGAGTACATGAGTCATGAGCTGCATGACCTAAATTTGGAGTTCATCACATATGGAATGTGATTCCAACTGCTGAAAGAACTGGAGCTCCTCATTTTGGGAACTAGGAGGGTACATGATTCTCTATCATATGCATGAACATGAACTATGATCATGGAACTAAAACATAAGGCATGAGTAGGTATTGGGATAGCTGGAAATACTGAAATAAGAATGGGTCGGGCATCATTCTCTCTTACGAGTTTTCTACACTACACAGGCATTTCAATAAGAATCTGGAAGTCTGACTTGGATACTCCTTTTGTCATCTCCCCCTTAGACTTAAGACATCACTCTCATTCTATGAACCACAATATAAACTTTAATCTAAACCACAATCACTTTATTCTAGAGTCTGGGATAAAATCAATACACATAAAACCAAACTTACCTGAAGGACTAAATCTTCACGTATAACACCAAATGCTAACACCTCCTTCCATGATTCAACTCTTAGATTTCTATAGCCTTGAAGCCATCATATAACAACTTAAACACTTGCCAACTTAGATTCTAACACTAAACATGGATATCTCTAAACCTTTGTTGAACTTCCCTCATACTCTGCTAATATCACATCTTTAACATATCATATCATCAACCTGTAACCCATAAATTAACTAACAAGAACACCATATACTATACAACCTCATTCATACTTATCAACTCAAGGGTATTACAAACCATACACAACACGTAATAACCTTAGAAAATCAAAGAAACACTATATGACTTTGAGCATACAGTTGCACATTATACTTGAAACACCATACATAATAACGAATAACTAAACTCAAAATCTTTCATACATAGTTCAAGCCTACAAGATCACTCCCATATAATTAGCCGCACTAACCAGGGAATCATTACACCCACCTTGGTAACCATTCACTATTAAAACTTAATGTCTAGTGTCAAGCATAATTCGACAACTCACCTTACATACAATTCTCCCTCGAAAACTATAAAATATAACATCAAAAAACACTATTCCATTAGAACTTCTGAGCAAGAATAATCAATCAAAATCATACGACCTATCTTATCATAATCCATTAACACATCCTTCTTCTACACCTCATTACTATTTACCCTTTTATACATATGAATTACTATCATAACTCTATAGGTCTCAACTAAACAACCTTTTTTCTGCCTCAAGGGAAACCTAAATTAATGCCACTAGACCACCAAATTCTTCATTAATATCCTATACTTTTCAGACACAATAAATACTATCAATAACTCTTCCCATACTTCAAGCAACAACTATTCACCTTACTAATAACTCCATCTCTACCTTTCACTAAACTAACACACAAGGATATATCAACTTAATGCATCTCGATAACATGCATAAGATTATATCTATACTTCCTACCAATCTTCATTCCCACATCTTCTTGACACTACTCTTCTATACCCATACTTTTAACTATAATAAGGTTCTACTATTCATAAATCATAACATTGAAGTTCATAATATCCCTTGATAACACACTACACTTAATAGTCTAGGTTTATACTATCTTCTCTCATGAGCATTATCTATATTTAAAAGGGTCAATGGGCAATCTGAATACATGTCTAATTCTGCATCAACTAAACAACTCATAAGAATGAGGACATAACTCATCTTGAGGGACTTATGACACACTAAAGAGCTCTTCTAAAACCCTTTGGGTGTATTCTAAAACTTTATGCTAGCAAATCTGAGAGCATTATCAGGGGAGAAAATTAGAACTTGCCGATCATGTTATCTCCAGAACATTACATAGATAAAAAAGTATAGATTAACATTATGTATTCTGAGGAGGAATCTGAAAGTACATCTGACTTGGGCTTAGTGCATGATAAAGCACTTCATTCTTCGAAACTCAAAAACACTGATGGGATACTCTCTAGCCTTTTTATAAAACCATAACTATTTGTGCAGAATTAAGCTTGACTATTTTTGGTACCTTAAAAATGAGGCAGAGATGGCCTGAATAGAATAGGATGAGAAGCCATTTAAGTTTCTTAGAGAACCTTTCTATAGCACGATCTGAGACTTGAAAGAATGAAGAAATTTCCTAAATGCCCTGTAGCCTCTCGAAGAAAAGTATAGACGTCTCCGTACAATTCCTCAAGACTCTACTAGACACATCTTCATAAACACCCTAGGATACTTAAACTCTGTGCTTTGATACCAAGTTTTTAACGCCCCAAAAATCTATCTCGAGACATCACACGATGCTTAGGACCACAAGTGATCCCAAGCTAACCCTTCTAGTGGCATACTACTAAGAAACTGATTAAATATGAATGAGTGATGGAGTTTACTATGTGGAAACATAGAGAAATACTAAAATCTGTAAAATAGAATACTGATACCACTTTTACATTCTAATAAAGTCTGAAGAGAGGGACTAAAATTACAATACTGACTCTAACTGATATTTGTGAAGCCTCTACTATACTGATTATAAATAGTTGGGAAGGTACTCCAACTATTGCTAATCAATACATATGAATAAGAAAAGACATAACATAAATAAATCCAATTGAAGTCCCCGAAGTAGGAGGACTCATCACCTTGCTGGCTGGAATCTACAACTGTCTGAGTCTGAATGTGCCTACTAGATCTTGTACTTACATTATGAGACAATGTAGCACATAGACATATATGTGGATCAGTACTTTGACGATGTACTGAGTATATGGGGGTGTATGCATTTAGTCAACAATATCATTACTCTTCATAAAACCATGCATGCTGATATAAATGACTTACATAGCTTGAATAAATCTGAAATATAAATCTCATAAATAATGAATAATGAAACATGTAGCATAAATCTCATGAGTCATTATACTTAGTTCAAAAATCTGTATTCTTCTCTTATTATCAAAGCTTGTAAGCAAAAAGAAATCTTAAAACAATAGGTTTCAAAGCATATACATTCATCTTAAGAAGAATAGGGGACTTCTTTTGAAACTTAGGGATTGTAGAATTTTAGGAGTTTCTTCTAACCAACATAAACCATGTGAGTTGACATGGAGTCCAATGTATAGCCTAAGTTGGGGAGAGTTACTCTACCCTTGCCATCGTAATAGAACCTTAACTTTAGTGATCACTATCTTAACCCACTTGGGGTAAATATAATCCTACGGTGGCTCATAGTTCTTGGGTATGAGGCCTTGGAATCATACCCAACTCGGTGCTCAATACTACTCCCATACTTACGCCCAGAACTTTTAGGAAAATCCACCTTAATTAGTACAATAATGTATAATGAAAACAAATTATGCTTCTATTTGCTTTAAATCTTGAACTATATGAGTAATGTGGATTACTTAGCTTAGGATCAAATGGTCAAATCTTGCTCAAAAATCATCTTTCTTGAATATCAAGACTGAAACTTATGGCTTACAACCCATACTTGGAAATCATGTCAAATAACCGTAAACTTCATGCTCACAATAATAGTATTGAAATACTTTTACAATTCTAGTCAAGATAATGAAATCAAAAGCACAATGTCATGCTCAAAACTCAATTGGAAATCTCTAGTTAACATTGCAAATCGTACTCATAATATTCAAATCATGAAAGAGAATTCTTTAAATTAAGAAAACTATGCACTTTCATACTTTAATCACTTTATAAATCCATAAACTCAAACAAGGTAATTTGGACATAAACCCCAACTTGCAAAACATGAAATCTTTAATAAAATTCAAGTTTTTGGGCACAAGAACGAAAGATTTGTTCTTGTTCAAACCCCACATACCTTATTTTTCTTGATTCAATGGAATAAGTTGACTTTTGAAGCCTTGAGAATGTTCTTGGAGGCTTTTCTTGAAGGTTCTTGAATGGTGATGTTTTGATTCTTGATTTTTCTTGAAAAAGGGTTTGAACCTTGTTCTTGAGGGTTGATCTTGAAAGGAACCCTAATTTTGATGATATGGATGAATATGAAGTTATGTGCTTTGATTTGAAATAATTAGGTGTTAAAAAGGGTGGAAAAGACCCAAAAATCCCCTTAAAAAAGGCTTTTAATCGCTAAATAGAGGTGCGGGATGATTTGGGCGATGACCCATCGCCCCAGGGATAGACTGTCCATCAAACCGTCGCTTTATGGCCATAAAATGGGCTTACTGCTTCAATGGCGACGGTTTGGGCGACGGTCCATCGGCCTTCCCATTGTACTTTGGTAGTCCGAATAGCTCACTGTAAAACGACCATAACTTTTTACCACGATAATGGATTTTGAAAAAATTGGTATTGTTGGAAAGCTAATTAAATTATATATATGTTGGTATGTCATGAGCTCAGAAATTCATAGAATATCAAAAGATATGCTCATTTGAAGTTGACTGAATCAATATCCTTTTCAAGAATTCAATTGGTAAGGGATATTTTGATTCGCCTAATAGCTAGGACATATTTGAGGCCTTAATACACATCAAACTTGATCATAAAACTATCAAATCACTAAAATTTATTTCTCATGAGTTTGAATCATGTTCCTACTATCAGTTGGAATCTAGGGGTATTTCAAGCATGTATTTAAAATATTTACCTGGGTTGTGTAGCTTGGACGTCATAAACCACCCACAGGCTATATGGGTTCAACTCCCCCTGATGACACCACCAGGGAAGTATTCCATGGGATGACTAGTACATCCCCCAATAGTGTGACATCATGCACACGATCCACTAAGACCAATCCTCATATCGGCAAATACGAGTTTCCAATTTTGGTTCCCTTAGGATCGCCATCTTCCACGACTCGATACACACCCCTCCAATAGTGCCAAATTAAAACCATTTCCAAATGACCAACCAATCTATTTACCATAATATTAAGCAAGGCCAATATTAGTGGTATCGTCATACCACCCATTTATTGCAAGTAATATCCACAACTAAACTATTTAGGTGAAGGGGACTTTTAAGTACCCTTCCATATACCATATTAAACCACTTGGGAGACTTCTATGTTCTCCACTAGCATAACAATTTAGACTTTAGCCTCTTCAAACCATTTAAATCAATCATAATTTCTTTACCAAGTTTAAAACATGCAAGAGTTCCATTAAAAGAAGTCAATACCATGAACATAACTTTATAAGAATTTTATCAAATACCTTGAGGGCATAATATAACCAAAACCAATTCGAAAGACCATTAAACCATTATCATGCAATCCAATTATCCAAAACCACCATTAATGCATTTAAACGCATAGTTAAAATCATAGGAAACCATGACCAAGCATTTAATATAAAACCCCCAAATAATTATTGAACACCATAATCATGAAATTGTAAAACCATGAAATCAATCATGTTTACCATGCCTTTAGTTGAAATTGCAATGAGGGAAGAGAATTATGCCTTATGCTAAAGATCTTTTGGAATGAAATAACAAAGACAAACCCCCAAATCAATCTTTAAGATGAAACCCTAGCCTTCTTGCCCAAAAAGATCTTGAGATAATTATAAAGTGTTTTGAAATAGTTTCTAAGTGTTAATGAATAGAATAATAGGGTAAACAACCTCCTAAGTTATTAGAAGTCGTGGGTCCTAATTAGGGTAAGAGGGAAATATCCAGAATACCCCCACTTAAATCCCTTAAAAACCCATCACAGGAATACGACTAACCAATACGAGTCATACCCTCCCAATATGATCGATACCCACCACTCGTATCCAAGCCTTGACCCTTGGATCAAATACTGTCTAGTATATGACTCATCAAAACAAGTTGTAACCATAACATACGATCCATATCCATAACCCGTATCCCTGGTAGAATAAAATACTAGGAGGATCAAACACTGCCCACCATACAAATCCCTACTATAACCCGTACCAAGCCCTATGACTCATACCCCTAAGTCATACCCATTACAGTGACATAAACCATCCCACCAACTAACATTGGTCAGTATATAATAGGACCATACAACCCTTACCCCAATAGATGGCTTGTACCCATGAGTCGTATTGGTTTTGGAGAATGGAAATTCCAGGAAATTTTCTAAGGGTCAAAACCCAGGATGTTTCAGTTAGTACCCAAGAAAGCATACTATAAATGAGGTGGGAGGGCCTTCAATTCTAATACCGGTGGTTCTTCAGTCGATTGTCTTTTAGGAGGTGTGGTTTTGTTCTTCAAGTCAAGATCCATCTTTCTAGAGGCATACTTGTAAGAGCCTATGCCATGTAATGCACTATTAATATTATCATAATCATCTATCCCATCACTCTCAAAGTTCATAATCACTACTGCTAATTCTTTTACCCCTAATCTCTCCTCAATAGGCAAGTTTACTACGACCATGTCATCATCCACTGCATCTATCACTGCCACTACTCTCATATCATTCAACAATTGTATTGTCAAGCTATTTAACACAACTTACTTATTATTCTATTTGAATATTATCTTCTCCAAGTCCATGTCAATCAACACCCGTCCAGTAGACAAGAAGGGTCTACTCAATATAATTAGAGAGTGGGCATCTACTTCACAGTCTAAAATCATGAAATCTGTTGGATACATGAATGATACAACCCTCACTTCTACATTGTGCACAATACCCACTGACTCTTTTATAGATGAATCTACCATCAAAAACCTTACATATGTAGGATTGAGTTTTCCCAACCCCATTATCTTGTATATTAGTAATGCAATTACATTTATTCCTGCTCCCGAATAACATAGATCCTGATTAATGTCATAAGTCTCAATAGAACATGGAATGGTGACTGCACTTGGGTCTCCTTTATTTTCTACTAATGGTGTATGAAAATCAATGCTAAATTGCTGCACTATATCTTCGAGCTCTCCTGCAACCCAATCACCATCACTCCCAAAATCATCATCACTACAAGTTAGCTTCTCAAATTCAGCTTGAGGTGGCTCCTCTGTAACAATATTTTCCTTCTTTGGATCATTTTTAGTAGGCAAAAAGTGAGCATCTGGTGGGGAATCACTCCTCGTGTTAATAGCCAGACAATGAACACGTGTTGGAGGATTTGACACACTATCTCTAGAAAGTGTACATGTTTGACGTTGGGCAAACGTGGTAGAGATTTGCCCATACTGCTTCTCCAACTACTTGATAGCAGTTGAATGTGATTTAACCTTCTGAGTCAATCCTGAAACATCGGCCTTGAGTTCTTTAAGGCAAGTTTCCTGACTCTCTTGACCCTTTATCAACTTAGCTAATGTCTCATCTATTCTCAATTTCACATCTCGTCTGCCAGGTGGAATGTATTTGTCTCTATCATCATAGTTTCAACCTTGATTCTCTTTCCCTCAAGATTGGAAACCCGTCAACTGATGATTCATGTACTTTGCCTCCTCCTCTAACTCAGATTCATGCACCCTAGAAGCTGCACCCTATACCCCTATTGCATTAACAATTGCAAAATTGATTGTTGCAAATTGTTTGGCCAACTCACCAATGTCTGTCCTCAATAGTGAAATTTTCTGAGCTAAAACATCCTCAGATACTCTTTATTCACCAGAAGCCTTAATGGCATAAATGTCAGAACCTCTCTCAACCTCTCAAGTTTGCTACCCTTTCTTAGTTAATGAGATCTAATCCATAAAACTCAAAGCCATCTCCCATCATAATCTCATGAAGGATTCTCCAGTTATAGTGTCTGCTATTTCTCTAGAACTGATAGTCAGGGCTTTATAGAAGACCTCCAACAAGCTTGTTCCTAAAATCTAGTGGTTGGGCACCATGCTAGCTTCTTCTTGAACATGAACCATGCATCATACATAGATTCTGACTACAGCTGCCTGAAGTTATAAGTCTCATACTTGAGCTGTAATACCCTAGATGGAGGAAAGAACCCATTCAAGAATTGTCTGTGTAACTCGCTCTATGTAGTGATAGACCCTCTTGAAAGTTTCCCTAGCCATAAATATTCCACTCCAGTAAGTGAGAAGGGAAATAACCCCAGTATCAATGCCTCCTAATCTACCCTAGGTATGGTATATGAAATGATCCCAATAAAATTTGCCAGATGTATGTTTGCATCATTTGTAGGCAACCCTGCAAACATGCCCTTCAAGTATAAGAGCTAAATCATAGCACTAAAAATGTTAAACTTGACATCAAGGGGAAAAGAAGGAGGAATGATAGCTCCAGTATCTACCAACTCAACATATACCAGATCTTAATCATCTTCTTCATACAGCTGGACATACTGATATGTTGGGCACTTGAGGTCGGCCTTCTCTGACTCTATTCTAGTTTACATCGAGTACTTCTCAGCGGTTTGCTGCCTGTCTCTGCTCAACTAACTCTGCCTCACGATCTATGTGTTAAGCATTTTCTACTACCCTCCTTTCATATTCAAATTGATCTAAAAGCTCACTAGTCTGTCGATCAATAATGTCCTTAACTTCTTTAGGAGGAGAGGGAGGAAATTTATCTTTTTTATGCTCAGACATCCAACTAGATATTTGTAGGATCCTCTGTGCATTCGGAGTCAATGGAAGTAAGGTATTGCCTCTACTCCATTAGTTTGGCATACACCAGTGTATGCCAAACTAAGATAAAAAAGAAAAACTCAAAAACTACAACAACTCCAATTAACAAATAAACACTGTATTCCCTAGAAACGGCATCAAAATTTGATGACGTCCAAGCTACACCTCCTCTCAGAAGATAATACGGTCACTGTCAAATATGGTAATGTAACGCCCTAAAATCTGGTTCTCAGGATCCCACACGGTGCTCCGAACTACAAATAGTCCTAAACTAACCCTGGCTGCCTTTTCAAGATCTAAATCTCAAAATAGAGAAATAAAGATGAAAAATCATAATATATGCGAAAAACTATTTGAATCTTCTAAGTATATCTGAATCATACTAAATCTCAAAAGTCTGATAAAAAATGCTGAAAATCTAAATACTAACTCAAAGGTCTAAATCTGAATCTAATAGTTCGACAAGCCTTTACTATTTGAATCTAGAGAGTCACTGGGATAGGCCCCAGCTGACTCTACTGTCTGAAATGAGTAAAGACATATCTGCTAGTAACTTGGAAATCTGAATAACTAAGCCCTCGAACTATGAGGACTCACCAACTACAGGGATGTAGATAAGATGCTCGAAGATCAATCACGCTACTGAGACTGAGCACCTGAACCTACATTATGAGATACTATAGCACATAGACATATATGTGGATCAGTACTTTGAGCATGTACTGAGTATATGAGGGTGTAATGCATAAGTAAACATCATCATAGTTAGAAAGTAAATACATATGGATATATAAGACTCACATAAGCTTGAATATCTAAAATATATAAATACATAATCATGTATAACAAATCATACTTGTAAATCTAGTAAGCCATAACACATAGTCTTACAAAATCTTTTCTATTATTCTTTTCTTTTGAAACTTAGAAGTTTTGGGAGCTTTGGAAATCTTGGAACTTTGGGACATAGGGACTTTGGGACTCAGGGAGTTTCTTCTAATCGACATAAACTATGTGAGATGACATTTAGTCCAACGTCTTACCCACAATAGGGATAGCTATTCTACCCTTGCCATCGAAATAGAACCTTAACTTTAGTGATCACTATCTTAACCCACTATGGGAGTTTAGAACCTATAGTGCCTCATAGTTCTGGGGCATGAGACCTTGGAATCATACCCAACTCAGTGCTAAATACTACTCCTCTACTTATTGCTCAAAACTTTTAGGAAATCCACCTTAAAATAGCACAAAGGGTTTATGTTGAAAACCAATTATGCTTTGGTTTGCTTTAAATCATAAACTGTATGAGTCATGTGGATTCCTATCTTAGCTTGGATAAAAAAAATCAACTTTCTTTATCAAAATCTGAAAACATCTAATCATGGGATGCTTAAAACGTAGTCATGCTTGAAATGTCAACATACAAACTAGGGCTTAATGACCCATTCTTCAATTTCATATCAAACCCCATAAAGTTCATGCTTGATAATATAAATATTCATAATTCAACTTAAAATCTGGAAAATATGATCATACACATTAATTATTTGAAAGTAGACATGTAATTCAATACCCAAATCATTTAAAATCTCAAAATCATGCAATTAGCAATATTGGGTATAAACCCTAACTTAAATTTCATGGGAAACCATACAAAACTCAGCAATTTGTAATTTAAATTAAGCTTTTGGGCACAAGGATGAAAGATTTATCCTTGTTCAAAACCCCACATACCTTAATTGATGATCTTTGATGAAAGGCTTGAATCTGGGATTCCTATTGATGCTTTGGAGATGAATTCTTAGTGTTCTTGTATTGGGAATCCTTAAATTTGAACTATATTTTAAAATTAATGGAGGATTCTGAGTTTCTTGGAGAGGAAGTATGTTGAACTAGGATTTTTATTTGAGGAGAATGATGAATAGGGTTTAAAGTGCTTTGATATTTGAGTAATCTTATGTTTTTGGATGGATTGAGGGTTGGGGGATTTACCGAAATACCCCCTTTAAATTCTTTAATGGAACTGGATAACGTATATTTTCCCGATTTGGGTGGCCACCGTGATGCGCCATTATTGCGGTGGCTCACTAGAAAAGGGATGAACTGGAACTGGGCTTCCTCCGCGATGTGTCACAATCGCGGAGCCCTTTAATTTGTCATTTTGACCACTGGCGCAACGCGCCAGTATACGAGGTCTCACTAAAAATTTCCAAACGGGAATTTGGACCTCTCCATAATACAATGCTAGTGCGGAGGGCCACTGGAAAATGATAATTGTGATTCAACACTGCTCTGCGATGCGCTAAGGGTCCAAATGACGGTGTTTTGCGACTAGAACTTTAAATAGTCATAACTTCTTACCCGGTTATCAGATTTAGACGAATCTTTTATCGTTGGAAAGAAAATTCAATTTCCTATGCCATGGAAAGTCCAAATCCAAGGAATTCCACACTAAATAAAAATCACTCATTCTAGATGCTACTCCTTATCATTTTTGGGACGAGTTTAAGCTAGGAAAAATCATGGGGTATTACAATATCTCCTTCTTAGGAACATTCATCCTTGAATGTGGCTAGTTAAGCTGAAATTCTAGGGAATCTAAGAGCATAAGATAGCATGCACAACTGGAGTGAACTTAGCAACTGAATCTAAATCATTATAAGCTTCTAAGTAATTTTGTGAGAGCATGAACTTACACGAGGACAACTATATATATGAATGTATGATTAGAAAAGAACTGGATTAAAGAAGAGTAGTACTTTCAGGTAGATCTAAGTTTGAGGATAAGAGGTGAGGGTACTTAACTAGCAATCTTATTCTACTTCCCAAGTAGCGCCCTCAACTGACTGATTCTTCCAAAGAACTTTAACCAAGAAAACTTCTTTGTTCCTTAGTCTACGGATCCGATGATCTAAAATATCAACTGGAATCTCTTCATAAGAAAGGTTGTTCTGAATATCTGAGCTTTCTAAAAGAATTACAATGGTGGAGTCACCGATGCACTTTTTAAGAATAAAGACGTGGAATACAGGATGAACGGCTAACAAGTCTGTGGGAAACTCAAGATCATAAGCTACTATCCCAATACGACTCAAAATACTGAAAGAGACAACATACTAGGGACTGAGCTTCCCCTTCTTGACAAATCTCTTCACCCCTTTCATGGGTGAAATCTTCAGATACACTAAATCACCAACTTCAAACTCAAGATATCTCCTTCTCACATTCGAATATGATTTCTGACGACTCTGGGCTATTTTCAATCTTTCTCTAATCAACTTGACTTTCTCCATAGCTTCAAACACTGCATCAGGTCCAAGAAAAATGGCCTCACCCATTTCAAACCAACCTATGGATGATCTATATCTCCTCCCATAAAGAGCCTTAAATAGAGCCATCTGAATGCTAGAATGATAGCTTTTATTATAAGCAAACTCAATTAATGGCAAATGCTTATCCCAACTACCTTTGAAATCAAGAGCGCATGCCCTCAATATATCTTCTTGAGTTTCGATGGTCCTCTCTGCTTGACCATCTGTATGAGGGTGGAAAGTTGAACTAAGATGGACTTGGGTACCTAGAACCTTCTGAAAGGCTTTCCAAAACTGGGAAGTAAACTAAGTACCCCTATCTGAGATGATAGATAAGGGAACCCCATGCAATCTAACTAACTCTCAAATATACAACTTAGCATAATCCTCAGTTGTATAAGATGTGTGAACTGGCAAGAAATGAACTGACTTAGTCAATCTGTCTACAATAACCCATATCAAATCATGATGACGACGCGAATGGGGTAAACCAGTCACAAAATCCATTTCACCTCTTCCGACTTCCAAGTGGGGATACAAAACTATTGTAATGTACCACTAGGTCTTTGGTGCTCTACCTTAACCTATTGACAATTTGCAAACATTGCTATAAACTCTACTATATCTTTCTTCATACCACTCCACCAATAGATTTCTCGTAAGTCTTAGTACATCTTGGTAGCACCTGTATGAATAGAATAACGCGCACTATGTGCTACGACCATAATTCTCCAACTCAACTCATCCACACAAGGCACACAAAATCTATTTTGATATCTCAACACTCCATCTCCCCCATGGGAGAAAAACTCTACCCTTTGGTCTTTAACTGACTCTTTCAGTTTGACCAAACTAGAATCCATATCTTGCTTCTCCTTCACTTCCAAAACTAGGGAAGATTTGAAACTACTCTGAACCCAAACATTTCCTTTAGGTGAATCAACCAACCTAACACCTAATCTAGCCAAATGATGAACTTATCAAGCTAATTCTTTCTTATCATTCTCCACATGAGCAACACTTCCCGTAGACAACCTACTAAAGGCGTCTGCCACTACATTGACCTTACCTGGATGATACAACACACTCATAACATAGTTCTTCAACAACTCTAACCACCTTCTCTGATGGAGATTCAACTCTCTCTGAGAAAACATATACTGTAAGTTTTGTGGTATGTGAACACATCAACATGTACACCATACAGATAATGTCTTAAAATTTTCAAAGCAAACACCAAAAACAGCTAATTCAAGATTATGGGTTGGGTAATTCTTTTCATGAGGCTTCAACTGTCTAGAGTCATAGGCTATGAACTTACCTTTTTACATAAACACACAACCCAAACCAACTGTAGAGGTATCCCAATAAACAACAAAGCCATCTGTGCCATCAGTTAATGCTAGAACTGGGGCTGAAGTGAGTCGAGTCTTTAACTCCTGAAAACTCTTCTCGCAGGAATCTGACCACAAGAACTTAACTTTTTTTTGGGTCAATCTAGACATAGAAGATGCGATAAAAGTGAAACCTTCAACAAAACAGCAGTAATAACCAACTATACCCAAGAAACTCCTAATCTCTAATGGAGAGATAGGTCTAGGCCAGTTCCTTATGGCTTCTGTATTTTGGGGATCGACTCTAATGCCATCGACGGAGATAATATGACCGAGAAAGGCTAATAATCTTAAAAAAAATTCACGCTTGCTAAATTTGGCAAACAATCGATGATCTCTAAGAGTTTGCACGACAACTTTAAATGATCTACATGGTCATTCTCACTATGGGAGTACACAAGGATGTCATCTATGAATACTATGACAAACATGTCTAGATACTATTTGAACACTTAATTCATGAGGTCCATGAAAGAAGCTGGGGCATTGGTTAGCCCGAAAGACATGACCAGAAACTCAAAATGACCATAACGTGTTCTAAAAGCTATCTTTGAAATGTCACATTCCCTTACTTTAAGCTGATGATAGCCGGATCTAAGGTTTATATTTGAGAAATAACTTGCACTTTGCAATTGATCAAACAGGTCATCAATTCTAGGAAGAGTATATTTGTTCTTGACTTTACCTTTATTCAATTGACGATAGTTGATGAACATGCACAAAGAACCATTTTTCTTTCGCACGAATAGGAGAGAGCGCTCCATAGAGAAACACTAGTCCTTATGAAGCCTTCATCTAGAAGATCTTTGAGTTACTCCTTCAACTCCTTAAGCTTTGTGGGAGCCATACAATAAGGAGGTATAGAAATAGGTTGAGTATCTGGGAGAAGGTCAATACTGAATTCTATTTCCCTATCGGGAGGTATCCCTGGGATCTCTTCTGGTAAAACATCAAAAAACCCATTGACCACTTAGACGGATTGGATTGTTGGAGTTTCAGACTTAGTGTCTTTAACTCGAACTAGATGATAACTGCATCCTTTGGATATCAACTTTCTGGCCTTAAGATAGGATGTGAAATGACTTTTGGGAGACACTGAATTTCGGACAACTCAAAGATTGGATCTCCTGGAAACTAAAACTTCACCACTCGAGTGCGACAATCTATAGATACATAATAAGAATGAAGCCAATCCATACCCAGAATAAGGTCAAAATCAACCATGTCTAACTCTATCAGATTTGCTAACATGACTTTATGAAGGACAGTGAAGGACACTTTTTATAAATCTATTTGGCAACAACAGACTCACCTAGTAGAGTAGACACCAAGAAGGGTTAAGGGATCTTTTCAGAACTTATCTCAAAATTTACAGCAACTAATGGGGTCATATAAGATAAACTCGACCCAGGGTCTAACAACACGAAGCATATCGGTCACAATATCTGGGGAATCTTCCTGTTCCTGGAGGAATGACAAAGCATAAAACCAATTCTAGCACTGACTGCCACCAGTACTAGATGATGCGCCCTGAGGAGGAGCTGGGCGACCTAGAGGAGCTGGTGCACTATTAGCTTGAGTTTGAAGGCGAACATCTCTGTTTCCCCGCTTAGCATATGGGCACTCTCTATTTCCATGACCTATCTTGCCATAACCAAAAAAACCATTTTACCTAGCCAAGAACTCACCACAATGAGTTGTACCATACTTAGCACATGGAGGATAATTGGACTTACCACTCACACTATTCTGAGATCTAAACATGGAAGACTTGCCCCACTATTCTTGCCTATTTCTGGGTGAAGGAGTACTGACTGAAGAAGGTGCAGGCATAAATAAACAATTCTAAAACTGTGAATGATTTCCTCCTCCTAACCTATTCTCACCATGATCAAACTTCCCTGTTCTAGCCCTCTTATTTGCTCTCTCATTTTTCTTCCCCTTTTCAGCTTCAATCTGCTGGGCATGCATCATCAATCTAGAAAGATCTATGTCTTCGATGAGTGTAGAAGTCCTACACTCCTTAACTACCATCCCAAACACATGGGTCACAAACTTACTCATGCTTGACCTAGGGTCAGCCATCTGATTAGGGGCATACTTAGACAACTGGTTGAACTTGAGGCAATACTCCTTCACAGTTATTGAGCCTTGCCTTAGGTTCATAAACTCTTCTATCTTAGCTTCCCTCATCTCACGTGGGAAGAACTTGTCTAAGAACGCATCCAGAAATATCTGCCAAGTCATGAGAGTTGTATTCTCCCCCTACTTTTCTTCTACATCACCAACCAATCATACGCAACATCCTTCAGCCTATAAGATGCCAACTCTAAACTCTCTTCTTTAGAAACATGCATAATTTGGGTGATATTTTTCACATCATCTGAATCTAGAGAGTCACTGGGACAGGCCCCAACTAACTCTACTATCTAAAATGAGTAAAGACATATCTGCTAGTAAGCCCTCAAACTATGAGTACTCACCAACTGCAGGGATGTAGATAAGATGCTCGAAGATCAATCACGTTGCTGAGACTGAGCACCTGAACCTACATTATGAGGCAATGTAGCACATAGACATATATGTGGATCAGTACTTTGAGGATGTACTGAGTATATGGGGGTGTAATGCATAAGTAAACAACATCATAGTTAGAAAGTAAATGGATATGGATGTATATGACTCACATAAACTTGAATATCTAAAATATCAAAATACAAAATCATGTATAACAAATCATACTTGTAAATCTAGTGAGCCATAACACTTAGTTTTATAAAAGCTTTTCTATCAATATTTTCTTTTGAACTTAAAAGTTTTTGGGAGCTTTGGAAATCTTGGAACTTTGGTACATAGGGACTTTGGGACATAGGGAGTTTCTTCTAGTCGACATAAGCCATGTGAGCTGACATGGAGTCCAACGTCTTGCCCATGTTGGGGAGAGCTGTTCTACCCTTGCCATCGGAATAGAATATTAACTTTATTGATCACTATCTTAGCCTACTATGGGCGTTTAAAACCTATGGTGGCTCGTAGTTCTGGGGAATGAGACCTTGGAATCATACCCAACTCGGTGCTAAATACTACTCCCATACTTATTGCTCAGAACTTTTAGGAAATTCACCTTAAAACAGCATAAGGGTTTATAATGAAAACCAATTATGCTTTGCTTTCTTTAAATCATAAACTGTATGAATCATGTGGATTCCTATCTTAGTTTGGATAAAAAAAAATCAACTTTCTTTATCAAAATCTGAAAACAGCTAATCATGGGATGCTTAAAACGTAGTCATGCTTGAAATGTGAACATACAAACTAGGGCTTAATGACCCATGCTTAAATTTCATGTCAAACACCAGAAGGTTCATGCTTGATAATACAAATATTCATAATTCAACTTAAAATCTGTAAAATATGATCATACACATTAATTTTTCGAAAGTAGACACGTAATTCAATACCCAAATTACTTAAAATCTCAAAATCATGAAATTAGCAACCTTGGGTATAAACCCTAACTTAATTTTCATGGGAAATCATACAAAACTCAGAAATTTGTAATTTAAAGTAAGTTTTTGGGAACAAGGATGAAAGATTTATTCTTGTTCAAAAACCCCACATACCTTAATTGATGATCTTTGATGACAGGCTTGAATCTTGAATTCCTATTGATGCCTTGGATATGAATTCTTAGTGTTCTTGTATTGGGAATTCTTAAATTTTGACTATCTTGGAAAATTAATTAAGGAATTCTGAGTTTCTTGGAGAGGAAGTATGATGAACTTGGGTTTTTCTTTGAGGAGAATGATGAATATGTGATGAATAGGGCAAAAGTGATTTGATATTTGAGTAATCTTATGTTTTTGGATGGATTGGGGGTTGGTGGATTTATCAAAATACCTTCTTTAAATTCATAAACGGAATTGGAAAACATATATTTTCCCAATTTGGGTGGCCACGGCGATGCGCCACTATGTCGGTGGCTCACTGGAAAAGGGACGAATGGAAACTGGGCTTCTTTCGCGATGAGTCACAATCGCGAAGCCCTTTAATTTGTCATTTTGACCACTGGCGCGATGCACAAGTATCGTGAGGTCTCACTGGAAATTACCAAATGGGAATTTGGCCCTCTTCACGATGCGGTGCTATCACTGAGGGCCACTAGAAAATGACAATTGGGATTCTACACTGCTTCGCGACGCGCTAAGGGTCCAAATGACGGTGTTTTGCGACTGGAACTTTAAATAGCCTTAACTTCTTACCCAGTTATCGGATTTAGGAGAATCTTATATCGTTGGAAAGCTAATTCAATTTCCTATGTCATAGAAAGTCTAAATCCAAGGAATTCCACACAAAATAAACATCATTCATTTTAGAAGCTTCTCCTTATCATTTTCAGGATAAGTCTAAGCTAGGAAAAATTATGGGGTATTACAGGTAACCCAATAAAGGTTAGGGTTGAATCCCAATGAAATACGTGGACTCATGGATTTTAGATGTTGTAATCAACAGGAAAAAACTGAAAAAAAATAGGGGGATTTGAATGGCAATATCGAATAAAGATCAAATATCACCTTTGGTTTTGATTAGTATTGGTGAATACTAGGATTGTGTTCCCCCTGGATTCTCAACTTTGTAGGCTTACCGGGCTTTGTGTAATCAACTCGATACCTTGCATGCAAAACTGATAAGTTATGTACCATCTACAGTCTTTTGGATGAGTAGACAAATTTCACCCTATACCTTTTGAGTCTTCGAATGTCACATTACTAACCCTTATGTTGATCCCAGTTAACTATTACCTTGTGAGACTCTAGTTTTTGGATGAAATTTAACAATCTTACGTAGATAATACCTAGTAGTGTGGAATAACAGCTAAACTCTAAATTATTGTTGTCATTATCTTTTCCTGGTCACTACTCCTCTTTTGGAGTAGGTAGCAATAATCTAGGCGGGATCTTAACGTTGGCCACTGCTAAGAAATCTATTATAGTGAAGATAATGCAATGCATGCCATGGGTATCAGTTCAATTCAACAATCACACTTCCCCTATTTCATCAATCCACTAGGATTTCCACAACCCTAGCTATGGGTTTTTAGCCGCTCATGCTTGTGAAGAAACTAATAACATTCATAATTGAAAGTATAAATAAATTCACAATGATATGAAGTGTAAAAACCCACAATCGTTACTAAATTAATCAACTGAAGTTAATACAAGAGAATCCCAAGATCAAAATCAAATCTTGGAATAAAAATATATTTGTGAGTATCAAAAGTGCGTAGCTCCTACTAAAAACACATAAAGGGTATATATAGCACGTGAGGAAACCCTAAAACTTAACCTCGAATAAAATAGGAGAAATAGGGTCATTGGCCACAAGTGGCCTGTACTTGCACCCTGACCCTGAACATAGGTAGTACCTGTGGTCAGTAGGGTGAGCGCAGGTACAGGGCACAAGTATCGGATGAAAAAATCTTGCAAGTTAGATCTTGGGATTTTGGACTTTCGGCACTTTCTTTGCCTACTTGAGGTCCGTAGGTGCTACTTGTAGTCGTAGGTTGACTTAGTAAGTGCCAGGAGTCATCTTTTCAGCTCTTCTTCAATTCTCGAACATTCTTTGATCACGAACAAGTAGGAAAGTGTCTCGAACATCCATAATTGCTCCAAAAAGTAGCAAAAATACCTTTTTTCACCTTTCTCACGAACTTAGCATGCAAAACATGATTTCCTGCAAAACATACCCAAAATGCATCATATCTAACAAAATAACCTTAGAAACTTGCATATTTCCCTTGTTTTAATCGTTGAAAGTGAGTGCCAAGTCTAGATGCTCCCATTCACCACCAAAATCCATCACACAAGCGCGGAGCATATTCACCAAAACTTGAATAATCCTTATGACTGCCCATCAGTCTGGGGTTGAAATGTTGTACTAAGATCAACTAGAGTACCCAACTCATCCTTAAAGGTATTACAAAAATGAGATATAAATATTGAACCTCGATTTGAGATAATAGACATCGGTACACTATAAATAGGAAGTATCTCACGAATATAGATACAGGCCAACCCTTAGCATTGAAAGAGACCTAAACCAGAATAAAAGGAGCTGACTTGGTCAATCGATCCACAATGACCCAAACACTATTATAACCATAAGAAGTACAAGGCAACACATTCATAAAGTCCATAGCGATCGATTCCCATTTCCACTAGAGAAAGGATAATCTCTGAAGCAAACCACTGAGCCTCAAATGCTCGACCTTCATCTGCTGACAACAAAGGCAATGAGATACAAGGTCCACTATGTCCTTTCTCATACCACCCCACTAGCAATACAACCTCAAATTAGTATATATCTTATTCACCCATGAATGGATAGAATACCTGGAACAATGGGCCTCCTCCAGAATCGATCTAATCCAATCACCCACTCTCGGTACATAAACTCAGCCTCCAATCCTTAAGACACCAACCTAATCAAGTGATGCTTCCTAAGCCTCACTACTCAACACCTAATCTTGAATTAATCTCAATCCAACGTCATCAACTGATGAGCTCGAATCTGCTCCATCACAGAAGACTTAGACTCCATGAATGCCAAAACACACCAGGTGTCAAAATATCAAGCCTAACTATCTGGTTAGCTAAAGACTGAACCTCTGAGGAGAAATGACTCTCCTAGGTCAAAAGATAAGATAATCTACCTATGCTAGTCGACTTTCGGCTCAAGGCATCTGCACTATATTAGACTTGCCCGAATGTTAGAGAATAGTTAAGTCATAATCCTTAAGCACTCAAGCAACCGATACTGTCTCGTATTAAGAGCTCATTGGGTAAAGAAATACTAAAGGCTATGATAATCCAAGAAAATATCACAACAAAATCCATACAAGTAGTGTCTCCACAATTTCAAAGCAAAAACAATCGCGCACAACTCCAAATCAAGGGTAGAGTAATTCTTCTCATGGGGATTCAACTGGTGAGAAGTATATGAAATCACCTTAACCTCCTACATAAAAAAAAACCTAACCTAACACCTGAAGTATCACAAAAGAAGGTAAAACCCACGCCTTCTTGGGCAAAGTCAAAATAGGAGCTGACATCAACAAATCCTTAAGCTTTTAGAAAATCAACTCACAAGCATCAGACCACTGACAAAAAATCTTATATTGAGTCAACTTGGTCAATGGAGATTTGATAGATGAGAAACCCTCAACAAAATGCCAAAAGTAGCCTGCCAAGACAACAAAACTCCTAATCTCAATAGGAGAAGTAGGTCTAGCCCAATCAAGAACCATTGTAATCTTGGTCGGATCGACCATGATATAATATTTAGTCACCACATGACACAAGAAAGACATTGACTCCAACCAAAACTAACACTTGGAGACCTTGGCATACAACTTTTCATCCCTTGGTCTCTGAAGCACAATCTACAAATATTCCTTATGATCGACCTCATTCTTTGAGTAAACCAAGATTTCATCTATAAATATAATAACAAAAGAGTCAAAATACGGTCGGAATACCCAGTTCATCAACTCTATGAATGCGGTTGGGGCATTGGTCAACCCAAAGGACATGACTAAGTACTCATAATGACATTATCGAGTTTGTAAAGTTATCTTCAGAATTATTTGAAGCTCTAATCCTAAACTGGTGATACCCGGACGTCAAATCAATCTTCAATATCATTGAAGCACCCTGAAGCTGATAAAATAAATCATCAATATGAGGAAGAGGACCTTGTTCTTAATAGTCACCTTGTTCAGCTGCTGATAATCAATACACATACACATAGGACTATTTTTTTCTTCACAAACAAGATAAGCGTACCCCAAGGTGATATACTAGGTTAAATAAATCCCTTATCTAATAATTCCTGCAACCGATCCTTCAATTTCTTTAACTCGACTGGGGCCATCCTATAGGGATAAATATAAATGGGCTTGGTTCTCTGTTGGATATCAATGACAAAGAAAATATCACAATTTGGAGGCACACCAGGCAAAGCCGAAGGGAACACATCCATGAAATCATGGACAACCCAAAATAAATCCAAAGAGGGAGGTTAATTAACATTAGTATCATAAATATAAGCGAAATAAGACAAACACCCCCTCTCAACCAAGCGATGAGCTTGAACATAAGATATAACCCTTTTGGAACCCAAATACAATGCATCCTTCTAAGCTATCCTTGGCAAACACGACGAAGCTAAATTCATGATCTTAGTATAACAATCTAGGATAACATAGTAAGGGGCCAACCAATCCATACCCAAAATGATGTCAAAGTCAACCATATCTAAGACAAACAAATCTACCAAGTCTCACGCCCAACAAAAGTCATAATACAAGATTGATACACCCGATCCACCACTAAACAATCTCCTATTGAGGTAGATAAATGAATAGGCATGGGAAGTGGCTCACTAGTACAATCAAAACCCATAGCAAAATCTTTAGACATATAGAAGAAAGACAATCCCAATTCAAATAACATAGATGTAGATCTGAAGTAAAAAAGGATGATACCTGTGATAATAGCATCAAAAGTTTTTGCCTCTGGTATGGAACGTATTGCATAGCACTATCCATAACTACCAACTGGCAGAATAGCCCACAACCACCACCACAAGCTCCACTGCCTCTGTCTTATGCATCGCTGGTAGAACCCCTACCTTTCATAACTGAAATAGGAGTAGCCTTGTACACACAACGGGGATAGTACTTAGCTAGATGTCTAGTCTCATAATACACATAGCATACCCTACGACCCGACTCAATAGAAGAAGGTATGACTGGACCAAAATGGCCACCCAAAACTGCTAAACCAAAAGAACCACTACCTAAACTCTATAAGTCTACCTACACGGGTCTACCATGATACCATGAAAACCTCTAAAATCCCTACCTCGAGAAGTGTGACCTCTAAACTTTTTCATATTATTCACCTTCTTAGCGTCTTCCTGTGATGATCGAATAATACCCTTAGTCAGCTTAGTAGATTTTCCATATTTTCTTGAATCAGTCTTTACTAATTTTTGTGAATAAGCTTAGAGAAACTATAAAAACTCTTTCAAATTGAAAAAAATTCTCTCTCTAAAAATTTTCTTTCAAGAAAGTTACAACTTGATATTTCCCGCCATTTACAGTTGGAAATATGGCTGCTCAGCCATCGGTAGAGCTTTTCCGATGGCCTGTCAATTCCTTATAGGGATGACATGCATGCATTCGGTCTCTTTAGAAAACTCCACCCACTCATATGTCACATATATCTCATCCTATCCTCTAGTTGGATGGCTACACAACTCAAATTTTAGATAGTCAGTTATGATGGGATCAGACGATCATCAACCAGGCTCAATAGGAAGTGCAAGGAAAGCTAGGGGAGTAATGCAGAATTTAATTCAATTTGCACCGACGATCAATTCGGTAAATGACCAATCGAATTTAGTACCAATGGAGAAGTTTCTTACAATTTCAACTCAATCATAACCCATATTGAATTGCTCAATATCTAACGACAAAGGTAAGCCCTCTATTCCAACTATTCACCTAGCTAGCAAGAAACCTAATATGGTGAGCTCCCTGGTGCTCAATAAGGGGTCTGATGTGGATATTCCAAAGTCTATGCTGGGGACTAAAATTCTTGTACCTATTAGGGCCCTTGTTACTACTAGTGTATGGTACAAACTAGGACACAAACATGAACCCCTTTATTCATAGGGTTACACACTCTTTGGTTATGAAATTAAGAGCACAAGAGGCCATGAAAGCCGAGTTTATTCAAATTGAAACCCCAAGAATTACAACCAAACATGGTCTACCTGCGGTTGTGTTTAGATTTGAGGATTTCAAAGTGAAATTAGCATAGAGATGTAGATTTAACTTGATTGGGAAATTTGAAAATAGAATGCCCAAGATAGAGGTGATTAAGCGACAGTTTATATTGCAGACGAAGTTAAAAGGGAAGGTGATGCTTACTCACTTCAATTCCAGGCATCTTTACATTGACTTGGAAAATGAATATGATCATTCAAAAGTTTGGTCCAAAGGGAAAATTTATATTCAAGGACAACTGATGAAATTTCAAGTGTGGACTCCCACATTTAACCCTGAAGAAGAAACTCTATTTGTCCCTGTATGGGTGAGCTTGCCTGATCATTCTTAGCACTGTTATTGTATGGAGGTAGTGACATTTCTCTTATCCCCTATTGGCAAGGTATTGCTTCTATATTTGGCAACTTAAAAAAAAAAACCATGGGTAGTATGGCTAATGTCAAGTTACAAATTGACCTCACCAAGCTAAGGCCTCAATATGTTTGGCTAGGATATGATGCTAATGAACATGGAGAAGGTAGATGGAAAAATATTCTGTATGAAGAGGTCCCTGAGTATTGTTCCTATTGTAAACATCAAAGGCATGCTGCTAGAGCCTATGTTGTCAAAGGCAAAGAAGAGGCTTCGAGGCAAAAACTAGTTGAGGATCCTAAGGGGGATGGTAAAAAGGTAGAAGACTCTCAAACAGGCCAAAGGATGTAGAAGTCAATTGATACAATGCAACAGAAAAATACAGATAAAGGCAAGGAACCTATCAATGAGTGGCAGAACAAAAAAGGAAGGGTAAGGACAACCAAAGAATAATGTTCAAGCCAAGGTCTCCAAATAAGTATACAGGGGGTCATAAGATAAGTCTGCTCCATCCACATCAAATGCATTTATAGCTCTTCAACAAGACATTGAGGCCACAACTGTTTATCCGAGCAATAACGAGGGGGGTTCTAAGTCAATACCACAATAACTAGAGGATTCTGACAATGGCAAACAAGATAGCCAATCAATAGCTGAAAATAGTGACAAAAGATTTTTACCTGACTCTAATAAGGAGAATTAGATGGATAGATCAGAGGACACTATAATGCCTAATGAGGGTAAGAATCCTGCAGATATACCAGAGACTGAAACTGTATTCCTTGACCAGCTTCACGATCAACTACCTGGTGAAGGAATGGAAATTGGTGTTGAGTATTCTGGAATGTTACATGAGGCCTCCCCTAGCCCTGAAAAAGTGTAGGATCAACCTATTGTCAATGATATGTATCCCTAGAGGTTTTCTTAGGAGATTGATGATGAATATAGAGTAATACATGCTGAGGATGATACAGATGAGTGCAACTTGGGTCATCTGGAGAATATTGATGAAATTGTGACTGATGTGTTTGATCCTGGAGATCAAGAGGAGTTTCCAAAAGAAGTAAACCACTTTTATATCCATCATGGGTTATCTCCCAGGGGGTCATTAATCAAGTCAATAAAAGGTCCCAAACACATTGTAACCAGCTTGAATGGGCATACAACTAGACCTCTTACTAGGTCTCATTCCTATAAAATAGTCAAATAATTAGTCATCTTGTTTGGAATTCAAGGGGTATATTTTCGCAAAGTGTTCTGGAAATACTCCAGTAACTCACAAACATTCACCATATCTCTTTGATTACAATCCTAGAACCTTTCTCCAGGAATATTCATCTTGATATAGCCAAAAGAAAACTTAAGATGGAGCAAGCCCTATATAATTCTAATGAAAAAATCTAAATCTTTTGGTCCCTGGATATCTCTTATGACACCATTTCTATTGATTAGAAATAGATTACTTGATCAATAACATATGCTTCTCTGCACCAAACGATGAATTTTATTTATGCTAAGTGCAAAGACACATTAAGAAGACCTTTATGGAATAAGTTGGTATAACTGTTTGCATAAA
The DNA here is from genome assembly GCA_030864215.1 of Capsicum pubescens. NCBI lineage: Eukaryota > Viridiplantae > Streptophyta > Magnoliopsida > Solanales > Solanaceae > Capsicum > Capsicum pubescens. The sequence continues at coordinate 290,721,473 of CM061548.1, forward strand.
CTTTACCTTGGTTCACAATTGGGGACTTAAATGTGATTACAAAAGTTAGTGAAAAGTTAGGTGGTATCCCTTATGATATGAGAAGAGCTTTGAATTCTTGGGGGTGATTGAAGCTTGTGGTCTGACTAATCTGGGCTTCCATGGTCCTAAGTTTATTTGGTCCAATATAAGAGGCATTCATTTTAGAATATGGAAAAGATTGGATAGAGCAATGGTATCAGATGCTTGGTTGAGAGAAATGCCAATGACCAACATTACTCACTTGTCTTCTGTGGGTTCTGATCATTGTTCTTTGCTTCTAAAAATGCAAGAAAGGGTGTAATCACACACTAAATACTTTAAATTCCTAGATTGTTAGGGGGAGCATCCTACATTCCTTAACACTATGGAGACTTGCTGGAAAAAGCCTTGTGATTGAGCACCCATGTAGAGATTTCAGCAAAAACTAAAAAGACTAACTTCTACTCTAAGTAAGTGGTCTAAAGAGGTTTTGATGACATATATGCCAATGTAAAAAATTATGAAGAAAGGTTCAAGGTTGCTAATGAAAACTTGATCTTGAATGGTACTGATTAAAATAGATAAGAATTCCACAAAACACAAGCTGAATATATCAGACACCTCAAAGGGGAGGATGCTATATTAAGACAAAAATCTCAACTGCATTGGTTTAAGTATGGTGATGCAAACTCTAGTTATTTCCATGCCTTTATTAGGGGTAGAAGAATAAGACTGTTCATGGACAAAGTCAAGAATGAGGAGGGGGCTTGGATCCAAGGGGATGTTGATATAGCTGTAGTTGCAATTAAACATTTCTAGGATATCTTTAAGGGACAACAGAGTATGTACTTGAGGAAAGATTAGATAATATCCCTAACTTGATATCTGATGATCAGAATGAGATGCTCCAGGCCATCCCTCCTATGGAGGAAGTAAAGGCTGTGGTTTTTTCAATGAGTACTCACTCAGCAGCAGGTCCTGATGGTATGAATGGTAAATTCTTTCAATCCTACTAGCATATTATTGGTATGGACCTTTTCTAAGTGGTGCTTGCCTTCTTTTGTGGCCATGCTTTGCCAAAATACTTTACTCATACCTGTCTAATTCTCCTCCCAAAAGTGCCTCACCCCAACAAACTCTCTGAATATAAATCTATCAGTTTGAGCAATTTTACCAACAAAGTCATCTTTAAACTCATTTACCTCAAATTGGCTCCCATCATTCCCAACATTATTTCTAGAAATTAATTTGGCTTTGTGAGTGGAAGGAATATTGCAGAAAATATTATGCTTGATCAGGAGATCATTAGTTGTATCAAGAAACTAGTTGTAGGAGGAAATATTGTTATTAAATTAGACATGGCCAAGGCATAAGACAGGGTGTCTTGGTCATATACCTACCTTGTATTAAGGAGATTTGGCTTTGGTGAACCCATTATTGACATAATTTAGAGAACCTTGTCAAATAATTGATACTCAGTCTTGGTGAATGCTACTAGATATGGTTTTTTCCATTCTACAAGGTGTTTGAAATAGGGTGATCCCCTCTCCCCTGTATTGTTCATTCTAGGGGATAAATTATTATCAAGAGCACTAAACAACTTACATCACCATCTTTATTATTATAGTTTTCACATGGACTGGAAAGGACCCCAAATTAACCACCTCAGCTTTGCAGATGATAGCATCATATTTACTACTGGTAGAAAAAACACTCTCAGACTGGTTATGAAGATATTGACTTTATATGAAATAATTTCTATCCAATTGATAAATAAGAACCAAAGTCATTTCATGCTGCCAGATCAAGATTTTCCTTCCACAGTCTCAAGGATTTAAGAAGAAACTAGATTTCAGCAAAAACACAGCCCCATTACATACTTTGGTTGTCCCATTTATATTGGAAGACAAAGAATCAGTCACTATGCTGGAATGGTTAGTAATGTGGCTTCTAGAATAGAAGGATTACACTCTAAATTACTCAGCTATGGTGGTAGAATTGTGCTGATTAAATATGTTCTGCAGTCTATCCCTATTCATATTCTTTCTGCCTGCATCCCTCCATAGTCTATTATAAAACAACTTATGTGTCTGTTTGCTAATTTCTTCTGGAGTTGGAAGGTCAACAAGAAGAAGTATCATTGGGCATCTTGGAAGGAGCTCTGTTTCCCAGTCGTAGAAGGTGGTATTGGTGTTAGACACATTGCTGATACATGTAAGGCTCTGTAATTGAAACAATAGTGGATATTTAGAAGTAGAAGAACTCTTTGGGGGAACTTTTTACTAACCAAGTACTAAAAGAGAGTGAATGTTGTAGCCAGGAAAAGGCCCACTGGAAAATCTCTGGTATGGAAAACTATGATGAAGAACAAAAAGGAAGTTGAACAATATATTTTATGGAGAATCAAATCAGGTACTTGTCATTTTTGGTAGGACAACTGGTCTGGTTTGGGAGCACTACATAATTACAGACCTGATGGTGTAAGGTCAAGTAATGCCAAAGTATCAACCTTCATAATTGATGGTGTGTGGAATATGCAGAATTTATATACTATACTTCCCCCTCAGGTCTTGGATTCTATACTCAAAATTTCAATCCAGTATCAGGAGGGGATTCCTGACTCCCCAATATGGACTCTAAATCCAAGTGGTGAATTTAGTTGTTCATCCTCTTGGGAATTGACTAGAGAGCATAGAGAGATAACACTGCTGAATAGTTATATCTGGCATAACTTGATCCCATTCTAATGTTCCTTTCTTAAATGGAGAGCTCTAAGAATGAAATTACTTACCAATGAAAGGCTTAGTCTCTTTGGTATAGCCTCTGTTAGGTGTGGTTGCTGTCCTACTTCTGGTTGGGAAAATATTCCTCATATTTTTGTTGAGGGCCCTTTTGCAAACCATATGTGGAAGTATTTCTCATCAACTATGGGAATTTCTCATGTCCCTGCATTAATTAAAAACCTACTGCTGAAGTGGTAGAAAATGAGAGCATCCAATAGAGCTCATAAACTGGTGCTTTAGGCTCTTCCAATTATCATTTGCTGGAACTTGTGGAAGAACAGGTGTGTTGTTAAATATGGTGATAAACAACCCCAATTAGCCAGAGTCAAATTTCTGTTATACAAAGATATTTCCCTTCTGCTATACAATGCATTTCCTTATATCCACTGGCCTTCTAGTTGGTCTAACCTGGCAACTTATGTAGAGAAATGTAGACATGAGACAAAAGTCACCACTGTGTATTGGACTAATCCACCAGCTCCAATGGTCAAGTTGAATTTTGATGGTAGTTCTCTCAATAATCCTGGAAGGATTGGTGTATGGGGGATCATAATGGTTATCTCATTTATGCTTATGCTGCTCCTTTGGGACAGGATACTAATAACCAAGCAGAGGTAGAAGCTTCTATATAGGGTCTATCTTAGTGTTTGAACAGTGGTATACATCATGTTATGCTGGTGGTAGATTCTGATCTCTTGGTAAGATGGATAAGAAAACAACTAACAGTACCTTGGCACCTAGAATACCTTGTGGAATCCTTACTAAAGATCATTTCACAGCTTCAACGATGTATCTGTAAACATGTATATAGAGAAGCTAACTTTGTAGCAGATGCCTTGTCCAAAGTTAGCCACCAATTCAACCAGCCACAACATTACTTCCATAGTTGTCAGCTCCCATCAGCAGTAGCAGGATACTTTCAGCTAGATAAACTAGGCATGCCAAGCTTTAGGAGAAGGAAGTGAACTAGCTACATGAACCACCTTAAAGCATGGCAGGATCTGGGAAGAAGGCATAAGCATGTCATATTAATTTTAGAATATTTGTACATTGTAACCTGTTTAGTCCCAGTCTTTTATATATTGTTACATAAATTGAGGTCAGGTTTATACCCCCCCTCTATGTACAGTTTACTTTGTGGTTAAATGAAAAGCCTGGGGGTGTTGCTCAGCCCCCAAAATTCCCCCCCAAAAAAGTCATCTTAGTATGATCTACTATACTCTAAAAGAAAACTCTACACAGTACCATCTGCGATGTAGCTAGCTAAAAGAAAACATCCAACCCCTTCATAAACTTTTGAATCTTCTCAGATTTAGTGGATATACTGGCATAGGAATATCTAGACAAGGCATGAAAGTGTGCCTTATACTCTGCAATAGTCATGGTTCCCTACTCCAGGCAATCAAACTTATCTATCATCTGATTCGTAGGATTATAAGGCATGAACTATTCCAAAAATGCCTCAACAAACTAATCCCAAGTCATCTAAGAAGAATCGAAAGGTCTGCAACAAACAAGTGACCTCTACCAATCTCTAGCGGCATACCTCAACTGGTAATTAGTATATGCAACACCCTGGAACTGAAACGACCTAAGATTATGTAACTTCTCACGACAACCAATCAATAAATCATAGGCATCCTAGCCCACAACACCACTAAACCTAGGAGAAACCAATTGAGTAAACCTCTCTAACATCTTCTGATCCTCAAAAGACATAACTGCACTCGCAATAGAAAGAGACATGGTGAATCTAGAAGGTTGAGATCACCTAAGGAGGCATGGTAAATCTGGCAGGCTGAGATCCCACCTGAGGATGCAACATAGATGAAGTTTGAACTCCTGACCTAAAAAAATCATACTCAGATGTTGTTTTCGAAGGAGGGACAATGCTTGGGGTATATACAGTACCAAAAGCAGAAGTAGGTACAACTAAAGGGTCACTAATTAGAACAAGAGGAACACCATAGGAAGACTCTGGCATAGACAGAGGCACAATACTCAGAACTGGAGGAACACCAGGAGAGCCCAAAGAAACACCCTCCAAACGGGTCAATAAGTAAACTAATAACCCCTCTAAGACTAGGATAGAATAACTCGGTGAAACCAAAGTAGGACCCAAATCTCCAACATGCTCAAATCGAGGATCAGGGTAAATTACCCTAGCACTACCCTTAGACGAGGCAGATCAATGTGTCTATCCACTACCTTGAGCTCGTCCACGACTCACAACTCGCTTTCTAGACTAGGCCCTCTTCTAGGATGAAGGCTTAATATTTCTAAACTTACGAGATCTAGTCATTACCATTTTTATCAAAAAAAAGAAAAATGACTTAGAACTCAAGGTATGAAGGAAATTTGTACGATAAGGAACAAAATGAGGGAAATTTCCTAAAGACATACCTATAGCCTCTCGAAGATAGATACAGACGTTTAGGTATTGATCTGCGAAACTCTATTAGACATCCTGTTCTTAAAACATTGAGACAATTGAATCTAGTTGCTTTGATAAATATTTTTCATGGCCTAAAAACCAAGGGTCATGATGGAACTTATTGAGGCAAGTATTGAAAAGTAAGCCTATCACCTGATATGATATGAAATGAAAGATTCAATACCAAAACCCAAGTCAAGACTCCTAGAGTAGAGTCAAACCACACACATATATAGTAAAAGTAGAAATACATAGTCAATTATACCAAACCAAATGCCAAAACATGGTGTCACAGTGTAAAAACATAACTAGAATAACTTAAGATCAAAATACATAAGGTATCAAAAAAGGAACAACTTTGTCTTTAAATACAAACAAAGATATAGTCTAAATGGCAGTAGTCAACTCCGAATGCATGAAATAAACCGTTACCTCAAAAAGCTCTAAATATTGCCTGAATCAACCACCACGAGGCACACTCAAACCTGGATCCACACTAAAAGGGCACAATAAGGATGAGTACGGTCCACTTGTACTTAGTAGGTATCATAGACCAACTGAGCAAAGTATAAAAGAAAGCATACAAAATACACACTAAAGGCACATCACCAGCAAACAGAAAATGCTCTGAATGGTCGCCCACACCATCTCCACTAACAATTCTATAATAGTCACATACATCATAGCAATATGAAAAAAAATACAAGTATATAGATATCACACATATGAATGCTAAGGAAGAAATAAATATAGCTAATTATCACATCAAGGAAAATAATACATCATAGAAATATACAATGTAAATACAAATACAATAGAGATGATGTTGATAATGATGCTCAAGGTTGTCGCACAACCTCCGTATACACCTACGGAGCTAAAGCTTCCCGATGTAGGACCCATGGGGGTTCGTCAACCCATAAATAACTAATATCCATAATTCCTCGCTATCAAATCCATAGATAGAGGGTCTTAAAAATGTCACATTTTCTATCAGAAAAAAGCCAGTATTTCTAGTATTTTCAAAATGGTACCAATATTTTATAAATGAATATGATATAAGGATGTAATCCTCACAACCAAAAAAAATGAGAAATTTCTATATCTAACTAGTATACCAATCAAGTGCGCCAAAAATCCACCCATTAATCCAACCATCCATGAATCCAGAATAATCCATATGCCAATATAATGACATGCATTAAAAAGGTTACCATTGATTCCATATTAGGCTTTTTCATCAAATAATATTACAATAAATTTCCATGTAAACAAGGCCAATAACATTAAATAGGATCCCACATGGTCACACATATAAAATAATGTTCTAAATTCACCAAATAACATCAATATAGGGCCCCAAGCAGGCACAACACAATAATACAACCATTTCTATGATTAGTTCTCACACCCTTAACATGATTTTGTACCAAAATTAACTACCCAGCCCAGTCTGAACAAAGCTAAGCCATAACCTACCTTGAATGTTGAAAACCGATCCAAAAGCCTTGAATCCAAATTGTTACTCTAACGAATGGACTCAAAATAAATTAAGACATAGAAATATAAAATCTATGCATCAAAATAAAGCCAATGATACCCATATTGCCTCTTTTTAAGTTGGGTTCAAAAAGGACCCCCGAAACAAGTTTTCAAAAAGAAGGGTAAAATTGTAATTTTACTTTGAATCATGTTCCCAATACTCATAAGAGTCTATAGATGAAAATCCAAGAAAAAATGAGTTAAAATGAGGTTCAAATCCACAAAAACCTATTTTTAAGCTTTTTCGGAAAAACACCAAAACCTTTTTTGAGAATTGATGTTGTTTTAAAGGTGAAATTAAGAGAAAAGTGATAATTATAAAAATTAGAAACCAACCCAAGTGAAAAAGGGTTGAAATCAGAGTTTAAATTGGAGAAATATAATTTTTGGATTTTCTAAGCCAAAATCCCCAATTTTTCACTTTAAAATCTTCGTTTAAACAAGAATTAAATGATAAAATTAAGGGGAAGGTAGTCTTAGGGATATCCACTTCCCAAATCTTTAGCTGATGATAATCAAACCTAAGATCAATCTTAGAGAAATATCTAGCACCATAAAGATGGTAAAAAAAATCATCAATTCGAGAAAGAGGATACTTATTCTTCATCGTAACCTTATTCAACTGGTGGTAATCAATACATATTTGAAGGGAACCATCCTTCTTACGCACGAACAAAATAGGAGCACCCCACAGAGACGTACTAGGATGGATAAATCCGAATGAGGCCTTTAAACTGCTCTTTAAGTTCTTTCAACTTAATCGGAGCCATCCTATAAAGAGGGATAGAGATAGGATAAGTATCTGGAACAAGGTTAATCCAAAATCAATCTCCCTATTAGGAGGAACAATAGAAAGATCATCAGGAAATACCTTGGAAAATTCATTAACCATGGGAACAAATGTCAATGAACGACCCTCCAGTTGGAATCTTAAACTCAGACCAAATGATAGAGACATCCCTTGGAAATCAACATCCAATCTCTAAGATATGAAAAAAAATCTTCCTTTAGGCACTAGAGAACCCTCTTCCCACTCAATAACCTGCTCATTAAGGAATTTAAACTTGAACTTATGGGTCCAACAATCTAAGGAAGCATAGCACGAGTGCAACCAATCCATCCCTAATATGATATCAAAATCAACTATGTCTAATTCTATCAGATCTACAAAAGTTTCTTTACCACCGAAAGATACGACACAACCCTTATAGACTTTTCTAGCAACCACCGAGATACCATTAAGGTAGAAATAGAAAAAGGATCAGGGATATACTCGAGACCGAAACCAAAATGTACAACCACAAATGGAGTCACATAAGAATGAGTGGACCACTGATCAAGCAAGAAATACATATAATGAGAAAAAAGTCATCACATACTAGTGACAACATCAAGATAGACCTCATATTCCTGGAGGGTAGCAAGAGTGTGCCAGTAATTTTAGCCAGTACGGTACTAGAAGCAGAAGCAATACCCCTTGGTGTAGGAGCTGATGAAGTAGAGACATGAATTTTATTTTCCCTCGAAGCAACCTTAGAAGGATAATCCCTTTACAACTGACCAATCTGACCACGTTTGAAATACTTGTTAGTCCTTTATTAAAAAAACTCATGGTGCACCTGCCTGCAGAATCTGCACGGAGGATATGATGGAGCAGACTAAGCCCCACTAGCATGAGATTGGGTTTCCTGTGCCCTATGCCCACTATTACACTGAGAACGACGATCACTCGACGACTTTGAATAAGAAGCACTAGCTGTAGAGTAGGAACTAAAACTCCCCCACTTCTTCTTTGACCACTTTTCACCATCTCTACCATTCTTCTGTTGACTTCCACCATGATAAAAAAATCATCTGCCTCTCTCCAATTTATACCTGCTTCTTTTTCTCTTCCTCAACCTACTGTATATACACAACCAATCTAGAAATATCCATGTCCTTGTTCAACAGGGCAGTCTTACTGTCTAGAGTCAAATTATGAGATATACTAGAAGCAAATTTTCTCATTCTACCACTCATGATATACACTAACTCAGGAGCATATCGGGATAACTAATGGAATTTCAAGTCATACTCCTTGACCGTCATCCTACCTTGCTTTAGATTAACAAACTCTTTCACTTTTGCCTCCCTCAACTCCTAAGAAAAGAAATGGTCCAGAAAAGTACTAGAGTAATCATCCCTCAGTATAGATTTGACATCATCTCTCCTAGATTATTCTCATTCCTCATACCATTGGTATGCTACATCCTTCAGTTGATAGGCAGCGAATTCTACACCTTCCACATTAGTAGAATGCATAACGCAGAAGATTTTCTCGATCTCATCAATAAAACCTTAAGGATCCTCCTCAACCTCAACACCCGTGAACACAGACGTGTTCAACCTCATAAACTAGCCAACCCTTATGGCCTTAGAAGATAAAGTAATAGAAGCTATATGCTCAGACTGAGAAGGTACCAACTGAGCCAACATATGAATAGATTGATGAAATTCCACATTCAGCAAATCAGCCTAAGGAGCTAGAGGAGGACTAGAGGGGATCGGTGGAACTCTCGGAGGGCAATCAAGAAATGGACCCCTAGACCGGGTCTGTACCCCATAAGTAGGGCATGTCTCATTAGCATTGTCCTCAAGTGGGATAGAGGAGTTTCTATGAGCTTTAAATCATCGGGGAGGCATGATCTGAAAAGCAAACAAATAAGAATTAGAGAGACTCAAGACCTTAGACTCTATAGCTTGAAATAAAACAACAAAAAAAGGAAACATTCCTAAATGTCTCGTAGCCTCTCCCTTATAAGCGTGGTGTGCTACACACCCATAAAAGACTCTAATCTATACAACTTTGTCGAAACCCCAATGACACCAAGCCTAGGCTATGATACCACCTTTGTAATGACCCAAACTAGGGCCCGACCATGATAAGTATCTCAAGTCTCATGTGGACCGGAGATCACCTCCAATACCTAACCAAACCAAACACACCCCACCCCAAAGTAGTCTAAATTTTGAAAATATAACAAGATGCGAGAATATTAATTTAAAGACATTAAATAAGTAAAAAAACAAAACCAACCGATAATGGTATCAATGCTAGTACCAATACCAACTCGAATCCTAGTCATTACACTGCCCATGCCAAAAATAGTCTGACAAAGCCTCTAATCAAAATGAAAGAGTGTCTACTCGGGATATGCCCCCGACCATAGCCAAAAACTTAACCCAAAGGAATAATCAAGATGTAAAAGAAACCATAAACATGAAATGGGGTCTTCCAAAGTAGGAAAGATCACCACTTTAATCTAACTCACTAGTTGATCTCAAATCCAACGTACTGAGAAGGAGGAGTAGAAGTATGACCAGTTCCTACATCGCATGGAGATACAATATCGGAAGACAGTTAGCGAGGTGAATGCTAACATGTAACTCAGGGATAAAAAACATAATAATATGATCAAAAGTTTAAAATCATTCAAAATCCATTGCACATAATCAAATACATAAACATAAACATATATATATCACATACTGGATAAGGAATGAGGCTTAAAATGCATTTAAAAACCTTAGTCTGGATAGTGTAGCTCAACCATCATATAATAGTACCCATGAATATATGGACCCCATCTCTCAACCCCTAGTCGGTCCCTAGTACGTGTAGCTGCACAAACTGGAGAATAATCTCATATATATGCACATAGGTGATCTGAGGTGATTTTATACACTTTTGTAACATTATTCTAGCTTATTTTTCCTTGTTTTGAGAGCAATTCGTGTGCTTAACGTGTTGATATTGATATAAATAAGCATTTAAGAGTCCAAGTATGTGATTATAATGTTCAAGATATTTTTTAAATAAGTTTGTACTTAATTGAGTAATTTAGAGTTTAACCCGAAAAACTAGTTTCACTAGCTTGAGCTAGGTGTGTGTCTAGTTGGTTTCGATGCATTCTAATGTATTTAATTTATTTCAAATATTTTAATAGTGTAATTATGAGTGGAATGACTTGTTTTTAATATGCAAAGCTTAATTTGATTAAGTCAAGAGTCGAAATAATAAGTGGAAGATCATTGCAAATTTGTCTTATCTTAGCTCTTGTTTTGATTTATCATTGAGGTTATTTTATTATTTTAATCTTTAATATGTGGTGTATGATATTGTAGGAGGCTTGGTGAACTAAATATAGTGATATATTGATGATAACAAAACTCAAAATTCATTGAAAATACACTATAAACACATGGACAAAGAATAGAACGTCTAACACTTAACCAAAATTTTAGAAGCAAATTTCATTGCGTCAACGCGAAGTCGACGCGTTGCGTCGCTTTGATCAACCTCGGCAAATTGTGCAAAATTAAAAAGGCGGCTGAACATTAATTTGTGAAAATAAAAGTGTTGGCCAGCTGGACAAATAAAAAGGGAATATTGGACAACAACCTGGAAGTGGGACACGACTTGGACAATTAATTTTATATTGGTCAACACCTTGGGACCCATGCAAAATCCTTCACCCACCACAATTTGGATTAGGATATATTTATACATAAATAATACCTGGACAACATTATAGCTGGACACATCAATTCGGCAAACAATTGGAAAATTGAAGTGGACGATTTGTGGTGGCTGCACACACTATTTCTAGGTTTTTAATTATTTTATTTAGCTTTTAAATTTTGATATCATGTATTCAATTAATTGGATCGTAATTATGAATTTTATTGGCTAAAAATCCTCTTTTCGGGGTTAAATTCAAGAACATGATTACTATTGTTTTGGATTAAATTTGTTAATTTTTCTTATCATTTTTGGTTGTTTGTTTATTTTTGTTTTAATTATTTTAAGGATTCGCAACCCTTAAAATATAACCTTTTGATCTCGGGAGAGGTAATAGGGATATAAAACATGGGAATAAATAAAGTTTGGTTTTTTATTCTTTTATAAAATAAAGAATTAAACTTAACGTCTAGGACAGGGATGTACTTATATGCCTTACTTGATTCATACGTAGGATGATAGCTTTAAATAATTTAATTGGATTATTACATTCCCGCTCAATGATGTAGTTGTAATGTCCAAATTAGGTGAAAGATTAGAGGTTGGAAAACCATGATCATGCAATTAACCCTACGAATCAACAACCAAGATAAGCAAATTGACGAATGAAATTCAATAACATAGTATGATTGTTCAGAGTGCTTTAACCCTGGGTTTTTCTCCATTGATTGTTTCAAGAATTTAATTTTCGCATTGTTTACTTTATTTTTAATTTACAATTTTTCAAACTCTTTTTTTGGTTACTTTTGCACTAAATTAATCTAGACTGTGAACTAAAATTAAATCGTTGTTAAATCAAGTCTCTGTGGGATCGATATTCGGCTTTCTTGAAGGCAACTATATTACTTGATAAGACCATGTACACTTGCGTGTGCGCTTGGGAACTATCAATGAGGGACTCAAATCCTCCAACATATACCAATCATATAATGATTTATGGAGGACTCAAACCTCACTAATCATGAAATAAAAATAAAGGGGACTCAAACTTCCCTAGTCACGTTGACACCCGCGTCGGCAAATGCGGTTTCCTGTATCAGTTACTTGGACATCCACTTTCATGACTTATCTACACAAACCTTATTAAAGCCTAATTAAAACAATTGTCACACATTTCCATTCATTTAAACACATTGCACATTAAGGCATACAATGTTGGTATCGTCATACCAACTACACTAGTAAGGTAACACATCATGCCAAAATAATTTTCATTAACTTGGGGAGAACAACTCCCTTTATTCATTAATACACATTGGGGAACACCGTCTCCCTTTGTTTATTAAATCTTACCTTTGTATTTCAAATACTTCTTTATATTATGCAATAGTTCAAGGCTAATTCAATTTTACAAATTCTCACAATTCTCATAACTAAAACTAATTTTTACATTATAGGGTTAGGTTTATAACCACTTCAAAGCCACATGTTTGGGAAAATCACAATTCTCTTGTTTATTCACCATACCCATGTTCCCATAAGTTCAAAACCACATTAAAAGCATGAAAATCATATGCATAAACCATGAGAAATGTTATTCAATTCATAACATTCAGAACCCCCAATCTTTTTTTTTTTCAAAACCAAATGATAATCTCATGAAAAATACTTTAAATCACATGCCTTTGCAAATTATACAATGAGGAAAGAGTAACATGCCTGAATAAAAAAGATTTACGGAGAGAAATCAACCCATGAGCCCTTAGATGGCCAAATTGCTGAAATCCTAGCTTGACTTGTTAGAGAGGATATAAAGAGTGTGTTTAATCCATTAAAGTGTTGAATAAATGCCATAAAAGTGTTTTATGGGTATGGGTTCTAAAGGGTTTTAAGTGGGAAATGTCTAAAGTGACCCCAACTTAAAAGCTGGAAAAGCATCGTCATTGTTTTCGAGTCAACCCCTTGACTCATACCCACACCTTACGACTCATGAACATGAGTCATAACCAGGACAATAGATAGGACCCCCAATAGTTTTGTCCTTACGACTCAACCTACCAACTCGTAACATGACGCTATGACTCGTAGTGTCCTACTCGTGAGCAATACAGAACCCAAATGAATTAAACACTAGGCATCCTATGATTTGAACCTGCGACTAGTAACATATCCTCATAGATCATAGTGAGATACTTATACTCAGAGCATAATTAATCCTTAAACTTACTGGTTTGGGTACAACTCCTCCCAATGAGTCGTTAAGACACCCTACGACTCGAATGGTACGGTTGTACCCAATCAGTGAGCCCAAAGCTCAAGAAATTATCAAGGGACAAAATCTAGGGTGTTTTAGGTGAGCTCTTGGAGTTTGAGTCACCCAATTTCCTTTTATCTTTTTTATTTAGTCTTTAGTATCCGAGACAGATGTATTAACAATTCTAAACTTGGAGTTGTATTAATAATATTAGTTATTGTTATACTAGCTCTACTAGGTTTTGGGATTTGGTATCTATATGATTTCTTATTCTATCTAGAACCCTCGTGTTAGCAATTGATGTTCTCTAAATTTTGCCTATCTTGGGCCTTTCTTACCGAATTAAGCTATTGCATCAGCTATGGGTTATGGTATTGGCTTACCTATTGGTGGAAATTTATAGGTGTCATCATGACTCATAAATCAGGTCATGACAAATTGGTATCAGAGCTTAGGTTTCACCGATATTGTTGGTATAAGAGAAAGTGTCAAGTAGTGTCCTGCGGATCAGAACGTTGACGTCCCTTTTCTATCTTCGGGAGGCTATGGACATTCGTAGGAGTTCTTCACTTTTTCTACTCGTTTTATGTCAAGATTATTAGTTGGTTCATAGAATATTCTCTTGATTTTACTCTTCTGCAGAAGGCCAGGACATGTTCTACCACTATACGAGATGAGGTTTCCGAGGTCAATCCCAGGGATCCTACTCCTGTTATTGAACATGGAAGACTCATAGACATGGATATCCTAGAGATGTGTCCCTATTTAGAGAACAGGATAGGCCGCCTTTCCCAGACCCTATTCTTGCACTAGAGCCAGAGATTCTTCTACCACAGCCAGCAGTAGACTAAAGATGAGCCCAGCTCCATAAAAGTTATTTCTTTAGTAGTGCTCAGATATGCATTATTCAGTTGTTGTGTAGTATTGGTGGTGTGCCATTGGATGATGCACAGTATGCGGATCAGAGTGGTATGAAGGTAGGAGCACAACCAGTAAATGCAGCTCCTATAGTTGAGATTTCTCCTGCACTGATAGTTGCCCAGTGAGTGGTTGCTCAGCCTGCTACATCCTTTGAGAATCAAAAGATGTTGGGCATATTCTTGAGATTAGCTTTGACGAGACTTTACGGTGCTCTTAGAGAGGATGTATATGAGTTCCTGACTTTGTATGAGGATAGGGTTCATGGTTTGGACTTTGTTGAGACTCATGGTAAGGATTATGCCATATATTAGTTGGAATTTTTTACTCGTTGTTAGTGGAGAGATTTTATGGATTCTAGACCAGTTGGATTTCCTCTTGACTCAGTTCTCCGAGACGTTCTTGGAGGAGTATATGCCTTGTAGCCTTAAAGATCGATTGAGGGATCATCTCCCCAAATTGGATCAGGGATCCATGATAGTTGCAGGGTATGATATAGCTTGTTGCTTTGTTAGAGAGTTAAGGCTTTCCATTCACATGTCTCCTCAGAGTAGGTATCATCAGCCTTAATTTGTTCAGCCTCAAAGTCAGCCGAGTTGACCTATTTAAACATCTCCTTAGACTACTGACAAAGGTTAGTCTAGTGCTAGAAGATCAACCTAGTAAGGGAAGGGGTTAATTTTTAAGGGGTTTATTTTCTGGTTTGTCTAGACGTGGTGATCATTTCATGTCAGTCGGATTAATTAATTTTGGTTTTGCCTAAATTTTTTTATTTACTTGTGGACTTCCTGGTCATTATTGTGGGATTTACCTAGTCGTAGGGCGATGGTTGTTTCATCTTAGAGTGATTTTCTATTAAAGTAGTTCACCCCCTTAGTTAGAGGTAGTTCTCGTAGTCATGGAGGTAGTTACCAGGGTGCTCGAGGTGGTACTCAGACAGGCAGGACAAGAGGTTGGTTAAGTGCCCAACCAAATGGCGAACATGTTCTTCTATATGCATTACCTGATAGACCCGAGGCTTAGACTTTGGATACTGTAGATGTAGGTGTGATTTTGATGTGCCGCTAGTCGGCCCTTACTTTATGATCCAGTATCCACTTATTCTTTTATATATATCTGTATATTATGTACTATGGTTTGAGTTTTCTATTGATTTATTATCTTTACATTACATCTGTCTACTTATGTGGGTGATTATTTAGCAATGGATTGATGTATTCTAATCAGGTGTTGTGACTGTCAGTGATGTTGATACTTTCTTATTATGGTGGATTTTGATATGTTTTTGGGCATGGATTGATTATCCCACTATCTTGTAGTCATGGACTATTTTTCCTAGATTATTGCCTTAGTTATGCCTGGTATACCCCCGTCATATGGCAGAGAGTGGATATCTGTGAGCCAATAAGGACTATATCTTATGTTTGCGCTAAGGGAATTATTTTTGGGGGTTGTGAGTCTTATTTCGCTTATGTTGTGATGCTAGTGTTAAGAGTCCATCACTTGACTCTATCCTTATTATTTATGAGTTTCCTGATGTGTTCCCTACTGACCTGCCTGGTATTCCCTTTGTTAAGTAGATTGAGTTTGCGATTGACCTCGAGCCTGGCACCTGACCTATTTCTATGGCACCTTACTGTATGGCTCTTTATGTATGTATATTAGTTATAAGTATATTAGTAAGGTGACGGTGAAGAACTGTTATCCTTCGCCTCACATTGATGATTTGCTTGACCAGCTTCAAGATCCAGACGTGTTTTTTGAGTTTAATTTGAGGATTTGTATGGTAGGAGATGTTGTTATTTGATTGGATAGGTTGAGAATTTCAAGGTGAGACCTCGTGGTTCAAATTTTCTTTAGGACCCATTGTATAGAGCCAGGGTAATTCAAGATATACTGAGAGCAGCTCAGATTAGGCATTGGGCTTTGTAGACCGTCAGCTCTGTGCCTTGAGATTTAGAGTTGGTGGCTATTTATTCCTTTATTTTTTCCCCATGATGGGTACGATGAGGTTCAAAAGAAAGAGAAATCTCAGTTTGACATATATTGGACTCATAGAGATTCTCAGTGTCGTTTGTGAGGTATCTTATGAGTTAGCTTTACCTTTGTATTTTGCTGAAGTTCATCCAGTTTTCCATGTCTCCATGTTTCAGTGACTTATTCCTGATTCTTCTCATGTTTTTGATGGGTCTCATCCCAGTTGGATGATCGTTCGACCTTTGTTGAGGAGCTTGTGCTCATTTTGGCTAGTGATATGAGGCGATTGCACCCCAGAGAAGTTCCAATTTCGAAGGTTCAGTGGAGACACCGCCCAGTGAAGAAGGCCACTTGGTAGATCGATAGCAAGATGCGGACCCAGTATCCTTACATGTTTGAGGCTTCAGATACTTCCTTATCCTTAACTTTCGGGGATGAAAGTTCCTTAGTAATGGATATTGTAATGACGTTTCAGGTTATTTTACATACTTTCTGCTTATTTTTTCTAATAGATATTTTCCATGGCTACCTCAAGTCATTTATGACTTGATGGAACTGATAGTTTGGTTACCAGGCAGTTCGTTTTGTTTTAGGACCAATTCCCCATTTAGAAGTCTTCATTGGTTCTGAATGGCCACCGAGCAAAAATTATAGTTAAATGACCTCAGATGCAAATTTGACTGTGTCATTATCTCCAGAATATTGGTTTAGGCTAGAAAGTCCCTTAGTTCGAGTCCCAAGACACCCAAGTTCATATAGACCAATTTATCAAAAACTATGAAAAATGATAAATATGGGTGTGGGGCCCACAATTGGTCTAAATAGTCTTGGATGGAAAGTCTGGATTCACCAATGTGTCTAGAATATAAAATTTATTGGGGTTACTTAGTTCGTTTGCAAAAAAACAGAGTTTGAATGAGTCTAGGACCTCGCAGACCCCATTTAACCGCGACCAAGGTACTATAAATAACCCCTTGATCGCAAAATTGACCATTTTCACCCCCCTCTCTGAGACATAGAAGCCCTAGAATGATATATTAATTTCAAATTGATTCTTCGGGTTGAGTTAGAAGTTTGATTAACACATATTTTTGTGATTTACGATGAATTAAAGGTATGAATCCTTATTTTTTTAAGCTTTAATTTCTTAAATTTTGACCAAAATCCCAAATTGTTTTAGGGCTTGATTTTAGACCAACTATGTTTGATTTTTACCTAATTCTTAAGGGTTATGATTCCTTAGTGGTGTAGAAATATTGGGTTGGTGTCAGAAACGTGTTTTTCATATGTGGGACCCACTTGTATTTTTTGGCATCATTTTTGGACCCGAAGCATAATGCTGCAATATGGGTATTAAAATTCTAATAATTATGTGTAGATTGTATTTTTGATAGCTTGGCACCTTGATGAAGCTTCTCGTAAAGGAAAAGCAAAGGCTTAGAATTCGTGGGCTTTCTTTAGATTTGAGGTAGGTTAGGCTTACTCCTTGTTAGATTGATCTATGTTTAAATATAATTGTGATATCTTGTTAGATTGGGATAGGTTTTAAGTATTGGATTGACTAAATGCAAGACTTCGGTTAGTTGGACCAATTAAGCTATATGAATTTGAGAAGTTGGAAAGCTTGACTTGTTTTCTATTATATCAGGTGGAATAGACTTCATTACTCATGTTTAGCATGAGAATTCCTTAGAATACTCAACCTTAGATATAATGATTTTGTTGCACATACTTAGAGTAAATTTACCTTAGTTTCTCATACTATGGAAGGTTTCCTTGGTCCCATTGGACTTAAGTAAAGGTGTTTGAGTAGAATATCTACCTTAGGTTTTATGGTGGCTTTATATACATCTAAGAGTTGGTTTAGATACATTAGCCTAGTTCGGGATAGAAATTAACTTCGAATGCATTTTGGGATTTAGATGTGGGCTTGTTGACCCACCTTAAAACAATACTTGTGATTAGTTCCCTTGAACCCTTACGCCTAGTAATTGACTAAAGAGTGCCCTTTTGAGGCAATATTGATGATTTTTGTATTTGTTGGTTATGTGGAATAACATTGACAATGATGCCCAAGTAATTATTCCTTTGTAAGTCTTGTTGGCTAAAGCTTATGTCAAGCTATTAATTATGTTATTATGATTATCTATTTGTTGGGATAATGAACGTGATATTAATGATCCCTTGTCTATAATATGGCCTAAGTCATTAATAATATTATTGACCCAGCTATGAATAAATTATGCATCATGTAATGCTTTAGCCATTGTTCATACTAATGATGAAATATCTTTAGGCCAATAATAGGACAATAAATATGATACTAATGGGCAGCCACTGTTCATGATATTTCTTATGGTTATGCCCAAGGTCTAAATAACTAAATTATGGATTTTGTAATGATGAGTCCTTGACTATACTCTTGATTAATCTATCCATTTAGGCTAGTGTTTGGGCCGTTAACTATACTATTGCCCAAGTTATGATCATGCTTAATAATTATGCTAATAAATCATATTGGAAGTCGTCTTTATTGTCTATATTGGAGATGATGATGTTAATGGTATTAGAAGGCATGCTTATTAACTATGTGTAAATATACTTTATAGATTATGTTGGACTCATGTCATTCTTTGTCTAATAACCCAACTAGTGATTATGTTAGAATACCTTCTTATTGCTAATATTATGAGTCATGATACTACGGTTCTAAAAGGTATATTTATTGACTACATGAGAAGCTATGCTACTAACCATGTTGAACCCGTTAATTCTTTGAAATTTTCATGATATATATATATATATATTCACATATTTATGGATCAATTATCCTCGACGATGAATGATGAGACTCCTTACTTCTCTTTTAATTTAGACCTCGTGGGGTTTGCACTACACTTTAGCCCCTATGGGGCTTGTTGTTTACTTACTTGTCTTTTACTTTAGCCCTCGTAGGGCTTGCACTTTACTTTATCCCTTGTGGGGCTTGTTTTTTTATTATTGATATTGATTGCCTATTATGTTATATTGTGATAATATGATGATACCCGATTTGAGTCTGGAGAATATGTTGATAATATTAATATTTGGTTAGAGTATAGAGGATATATAGATGATATTGATACCCGATTTAAGTACGGAGGATATTTTGATGATACATTGATACCCGACAAGGTCGGAGGATATTATAAGGATATATTGATGTCTGAAAAGGCCAAAGGATATTATGATGATATATTGATGACCGACAAGGCCGAAGGGTATTATGATGATATATTGATACCCGATAAGGATGGAGGTTATTATGATGATATAATGATATCCAAATTGAGTCCGGAGGATATTATGATGACATAACGATGCCCGACAAGGACGAAGGATATGATTATTGATGTGCCTATGTGTGCACCTACCAGTTGAATTCGATTAGCCCTATGTATGTAAATTATATGTCTATTTATGTTCTTGTGTAGTTGGCTATAATATTGATATTAGAGGTGTCAGTTATAGTATTCTAATGGGTTGAGGTATAAAGTGGTATAGGTGTTTATTTAAGGATGAAAGTTGTTTAGTGGTGGATATTACTTAAGTGGCTAATAGTGACTAGTGGATTTGTGAACCTTAGTGGTAAAGAGGACTAGTGGAATTACTGGCTATTAATAGGGATGATTATTTTATTATGGTGGTTATTGATAATGGGTTTAGCGATGGTGATGATTAGTTTCTATTGATGACAGTTTATGATGTTGATTAATTATTTAATGAGGAATTGTGGATTAATGATGCTAGTTAATAAGAGTTGTTAGTTGAGAAATGAATAAGTGTACCCATGGTGATTAGTGGTTTTTTGTTAAATGGTGACTAGTTGGATTATGTTGGCTAGAAATGAATATTGGTTAATTGGAGAATACAGTATAGTGGTGAATCTTGACTAGATGTTACTTTTGGCTAGCGAGTAAATAATGGTTGGTCGTTGATCCATGAATAGTGTCTAAGTGATGAATATTGGATGGATAATAATTAGAGGTTATATGATGACCAGTAAGTAATTGGTTTAGTAATAAGCATTGTCTAGCTAATAATGAGTGAATAGGGTGTAATGATGAGATAGGTGCCTATATGGTGGTATGGTTACGGTTACGAGTATATTGGTATATGTTATTCATTTATGATTATTAGTAATGATTATAAATATTAGCAAATGGCCGTTTGATGGAAATTGTTGAAAACTATGGATAATGATGGATATATATGTATATATATATATATATATATATATATATATATATTGGTTATTCTTTACTTCATGCTCTCTTAGGTGTACCCTTTGGTGGTATGGGACGTCATGATCGGTTCGTTACTTTATGCACTAGTTAGTGTATGGGCGCCAACTTTTTACTTGTGTTTGCTTTTGATTACACTTGTGTTACTATATAATTTTGAATCATTTATTCCTTATGCTAGACGATATTGTCATGCATGGATACCTTATATTATATTGTTATTTTCGATATTCCATGCTTGTTATGTGCGGCGATATTGGCATGTGTTGATGCCTTATGTTATACTTTTATTCTGAATCGCTTATTATATATTGTGATGATGGAGATGATTCAGTTTCGATTCTGTACCTTGACTTAGTTATAATTATCTTGCACTTTATCAGTCTTATATCATGATTTAGCTCAGTCGACCAATGATGCCTACTGAGTACCCGTTGTTTTGGTACTCATACTACACTTTTGTACCTTTTTGGTGCAGATTTGAGTATAAGCTATCGCCGTTGATCGTGGTTCATGCGGTGATTGAGTTTGGAGATAGGGTGAGCTCGTGGGGTTCGAGTCACCCGATTTACTTTCATCTTTTGTATTCAGTCTTTATTATCCAAGATAGATGTATAACTATTCTAGACTTAGAGTTGTATTAATACTATTAGTTGCTCTAGTAATAGCTCTACCAGGTTTTGGGATTGGTATTTGTATGATTTGTTATTATATCTAGAACCCTCGTATTAGCAATTGATGTTCTTTAAATTTTGCCTATGTTGGACCTTTCTTACTGAATTAATTTATTGTGTTAGCTCTGGGTTATGGTATTGGCTTATCTACTGGTAGGAATTTGTAGGTGCCATCATGAATCGTAAATTGGGTTGTGACAATAACCCTCCAGTAGGTAAGTTAAAACCCAAGCCATATATGAAATATAATAGTTAATGTAAATAATAAAGAATCGAAAAGGAGATAAATGATCCACCGTGTATAGAAATATACATAACAAGTACTAAATAAGTATATATGGCCCTATCAAAATGAAAGAAAGAAAATTATATAGAATATCCAACCTCGAACCTGGTATCACTAGTACAAGAGTAGGTATTAATCTAATACTAGTCCATCAAAGATATACAACATATATAGATAGTTAAGTACAATAAGAAAGTGGGTAAATCTTCAAGCATCACGACCTCACCGTAAACTGATATAAAAAGCCTTTAGACGAATTGGATCAATGAGGATGAATTGATCTAGGATCTACAATAAAAAAGATACAGAAGTGTAGCATGAACACCAACACACGGGGTACTCAGTAAGCATAATAGGCCAACTATAAAGACAATATGTAATATAACTGACATGAAAAGGAAACTGCATATTGGGAGCTAGCCTAAAAATCTCAAACATAATAGGGATAAAGTGAAAATAGTAATAATAATACATGCAACATAGATATAAATGAGAACATCATGCAATATGTGATAATGCAATACAATAAGTATGATATAAATAAGAATATCATGCAATATGTGATAATGCAATACAATAAGTATGTATGCCAATATAAATATAAACATTTATGTGTGTATACACATAATAGGGTAAAACCATCATTCATTCCATAATCACAATAACCTGGAGTCTAGCCAGTTTGAACTCTTGATCTCATGCCCTAATTCTCATAATAGAAGAAAACACATAAATAAAAAGGATATAAAATGAACAAATCTAAGAAAACCACTCTACCATAAAATCCTACTGTAGATCTACACTAAGGATCCCTAATATACTCCTTACATTATCATAGGCACTCAGATCTAAAGTTCAAACAACTATTCTATTCTAAGGTCCTAAAGATAGGACAATAAATCCAAAAATAGTGAAATAAACCTAAGACTACCCTATATATCATCTTACAACCAAGTAATTTATAAAATATACTATCTAATTGAGCTAATTCTAAGGAAATGGAAGTTATAACCTACCTCGAGGTTGAGCCGCATCTCAGATCATTGCATGAAAGTATTTCCCTTTGGTGGAGCTTTAGAATGTTACCAAACTATCAAATATACAACCTGCTTGTTAAGATGAGAATAATGATATACATATTACTAATTTGTAATTTGGGACTAAAATATTGGTCAAAAATCAACCCTCAGGGCCCGTCAACAAAATCCTGAATTCCCAACTCAATAATTCTCTCCTAAGGATAAGAAGCCTATGCCCGAAAGTTAGGTAAGGACGAAATTTAATTTGGACCTTAATTGGTCCAAAAATCTCACTTTAATTAAACAAAATCCAAGAATTAAAGACCTCAACCAATGAATTAAATACAAAATTGAAGTTAGATGAAGTGAAGGAATGTGAAGAGAAGGAATTTTTCTTACAAGTATCGAGAATCTCCAAGAAATGTCTAAGATGCTCTAAGGCTGAGTGCTTAAATGTCAACAATGGAAGAATGAATCAAATATGAAAGAATGGGTCTATTAAGACCCAATGGTCCCCATTTCTGTAGAGTATTTGTCCCAAAAACAAAGCAACTTCAGCAGTGAATCTTCTGCATAAAAGAAAGTCACTTAGAACCTAGACTCCTACTAAAGTACAGAAAGTTTGGCATGAGCAAATCTGCTAAATAATAAAAGTCCCACAAAAATAATAGCCAGCTAACGTCAGCAACCATTGCTGGTGTGGTTATTCTTCTATAGAATTGGGACAAGATCTAGAGAAGCAGCTGCACTAGTAATAAATAAATCAAGAACCTACTACTTGTCTAGCACCCCACAAATATAAGCCAAATGCTACCCAACTAGAAATGGCTTGTTGAACTCGATGGAATCGATGAATATGAAGGTCACCTCGATGAAATATTGACCAAAGTAAACACTTATCCAGATTCACTAAAATCCACTCAAGAGCACAAAATGAGTTTGAAAGTCTTTGCACCCAAACTAAAAATCCTCCTAATGTAAAATCTATGTTATAAAGCTAACAAATATTATTTCCCATCTGAATCCGTTTACTATGAATGTTGATCGAAGTAAAAAAAATATATATATTAAAATCTCCAAAATAGGAAACTCGCTTAAAACCCAACCAAACTCCTTAATAATTAATCACCCATCTTATCATACCACAAATATAGCACAAAAGATACAAAAAGGATTAAAATAGAGAAAAGTACAAAAAAAATTATGAAAATAACTTGGAGGGTCACTCCATTAAGAAATTTCAATTTTTCCCAAATGAAACCTCAAAACTCATCAAAAACCTTGTGAACATAGCCTAATCATGCTACTAGACTAACATCAATATTTCAAACTCAATGGGATAATTAGATTCACCAATCTAGGTCTTTATCACGAATGTTGAACAAAGTCAATCCTATGCCAAAATTTTCCAACATTTTAACCAATCACTCAAAATATATCCAAATGCCTTGGGACTCAAATCAATAATGCTAGTAACATAAAAATAGTATTTCAAAGCTAATGAAACTAATGGAATTTGCATATATTGCCTTAAGATCAAAATGGTGGTGAAAGTCCACCCTACTAATTTCAAAATCCTTAAAAATAAAAAACTTGTATAATACCACAAATACCATAATACAACTACGAGAATGAGTAAAATAATTAAAATGAATAAGAATATAAAAGTACTATATGGGTTGTTATATTATTTACCACTAAAATACACATTTGTCTTCCAACATAAGAGTAAGGAAGACACTTTTTGTCGAAAAGAGGGGATATCTACTCCATATTTCTGACTCTATCTCACATGTAGCCTTCTCTGCAGGATAATATTTCCAATAAACCTTAACTAAATCTATCCTTTTAGACTTAAACTTTCTAGTCTGCTTATCTTTAATAGTTATAGGCTCCTCCCCAAAAGTTATATTTTGAATCAAATCAACTAAACCCCACTAAATCATATAAGAATTGTTGGAATAATACTATTTCAACATTAATACATTGAAAACTCAATGTAGAATAAAAAGTCTCAAAGGTAAAGTCAACTCATAGCCACCCCTCAATGCACCGAAGAATCTCAAAGGGACTAATAACCTTAGCCTAAGCTTTTCTTTCTTTCTAAACCTGATCACACCCATAAAGAGTGATACCTACAATAAAATTAGCTCACCAATCAAAAATACCAAGCCATAAACTCTCCAGTCTACATAATTCTTTGTCTACTCTGGGTTGTTAAGACCTAGTTATGTATCAACTTCACTCTATCCATCAAATCTCTCACAAAATCTGACCCCAAGGTCTAACCTCAAAGAAGTTGAACCACCCAATCAGAGATCTATATATCCTTGCATATAAAGCGTCAAACTATGCCATTTGAATATTAAAATAATATTTTTTATTAAATATAATGCTCTTTATTAATCAAAAGTGTACCACTACAAAACCAGGTCGAATCTAACCATTTATCTCCAACAAAAACCTACCAAAAAAATTTACCTCGGCAATAACAAATGCCTATAAGACCTCTAGACTAGCTAATCATACAATAACTAGAACAAGTGAAAGAAACCTATGCCTTAAGAAAAATGATTCACTTCTCTCAAAGTATTCTACTAGTTTGTTGTGTTCCTTCCTTGAATATGCATATGCATTGTTATATCCGTAAAATTTCTTGACATGTTGACCTGTCCCTTCTAAAATCTTAGATCATTCCTGTCTCTCCAAATACAAATGCGGTCATGGTAAGGGTGCAACACATAATTTAAGTATATCCACTCTTTCTTTTAGCTTCTCTATGGATCCAGTCCAACTCTTATGTCCATGTACGAATACTTCTGTCAATTTCCAACCATGATAAGAGTCTAGACCATAGTTGGCTATTGTAATCACGCCTATAGAATAGATGGTCAAAAGACTCCACCTTCAAAGCATAAAATATATAGTCTAGTGGTACTTGTATGCCAGTTTTTTTTCCTTTCAACTATTATCAATCTCTGATACACTGCTAGCCAAATATTAAACTTGAACCTAGGATGTATTTGCTTGTGCAATGTGATACTCTTTTTATCATGACCCGAGGCTACCCCTTAGTCACGACAACGGTGCTTACGGTCACAAGTGGACACAAGCTAACCCATGTGTTAGTATCTACTGTGAGTACTGAATAATATATTGATAATGAACATGTGCGGAAACAATTGAATAATACCATAAGGTTCAAATACTAAAAATATGATTTAAATCATAAGACTGAACGTCTGATGACATACTGAAAAGAATAATCAAACAAATGATAAACTGACTAACTGTCTGAGTGACGGAAAATATCTGAAAGCTTCTAACTGACTGAAGAGTTGATGGGACAGACCCCAATTAACTCCAAACTAAAATAACTAAAATTAAATATGAAAACACTAAAATAACATAATAGGTCCTCGACATATGAAGACTCACCACAATTGTTGCTGCTGATAGGCTGAACTATAAGAGCAGTCAAAAAACTGAGCATCCAAAACTATGATATTAAACATCATAGCGCAAAGAAAAGTATACAATCAGTACTTTGAATGTACTGGTATATGAGATAAGGTTAGGCTGAAATACATGAGATCATATTCATGAGATAATGGCTGACTGAATAACATGAGATAACTGATACATAAAATGTGTGAAATCTGTAAAATCTGAGAATGTATGACCAAGCATATAATATGATTCTGAAATAGTCTGTAAACTGCAATACTGAAATCTGGTAACTGAATAACTGATGTACTATATGCTATGATCAAGAAAAATTGAACTCAAATATATACCAAATACTGAACTAAGACTGTAGGAGGTATCATCTGACCAATATGCCCCAATCTGAGCTAATCGAGGTCCAACCTGTAACCCCATTTAGAAGGGTGTCAGTATCATGCCACGGGTACTCACACAGGCTGTGTGGATCCACTAAACTAATGTACTAAGGGACTAATGAGTCACCCTCATCTGGAAGGTGCCCTAATAAGATATGTGTTACCCTTAATAGAAAGGTAAACACTTTATCAACCCTCAATTGGAAGGTTGATATCTCTAACCTATGCTGGCTACATAGTTCTGGAATTAAGGGGATGCTACTAAAGGTCACACACTCCACTGGTAGGTGAGCCCCTATCCCTGGGTTCGCTCGGTGCTAAATCTACTCCTAACTAAATGACACTGATTACTGGACTAAACTAAGCTTACTAAGTAAACAACTGATCATGATAACTAATTGAATGACAACACTTATGGTTTATTTGAAATCCTTCTGAAGATACTGAAATTATATAAACAGCTAAGTATTAGGTGTTCATAACCCTCCAGCACTGAATGAAAATAATGATAAGGACATATGAAGCTTTAAAAACCATAATAAGGGATCATTGCTCAAAACCCAATATTTAGACATTTTATCAAACATATAAGAGTCATGAATTTAAGCATGGGAATGGGTAAAACATGTGATTGAAAACATAGTTACAATACTACAACCATGAATTAGGGATTTAACGTGAGGATTTCACTACTAATATCTTATAAGAGCCCATTCCATAAAAAAACACTTGAAACATGACTTGTAATCATAATCAATAACAACTTCATGGAGATAATTCATCATAAACATGTATAAATACATAATTTGCTAACAAAAGGTGATTCTCAGACTCCATGGGTGAAAAGGGCCCATGTATGATCATCACACATACCTTAAATCCTTCAGCTTGAAAGAGAAACACAATCTTGATGCTTTTCTTGAAAGTTCTTGGATTTGGGAACTTGATTTCTTGATTTTCTTAAAGGGAAAATATTTGAATTTGATTCACATGGGAGATGGTTAGGGTTTCTTTGAGAGGAGAATTGGGGAAAATGGGCATATAATGCCCTAACCGATGTTTTAATTCGAGTTTTTACAAATTGGATTGAGGGAAAAAGACGTAACTTCCCCTCAGGAAATTTTATCCGCAACTAGAATATGGACTGAAAGGCTACCGCGATCGATAAAGGGCCTATCACTATACCCACTGTGACGTGCCACTATCGCGGTGAGGTTCTAGAATCGAAATCCAAACACGACCTAATCCTCATCTGAAAATTTTGGAACTTCCCCAACACATGCTTCTTACACCCCTGAACATGAATCAACTCAAAAACCTACGTCTCAGGGTCGGGAAGACCCATTTAAAAATCCTCAAAGTTAAGAGGCTAAAAATATGACTAAGTCCCCAAAACTTAGTGAAATTTTCAAGCTGTAAGCCTCTTATGCATGCAAGTAGGAGTTGAACTGAGCTAAGAAAAGTATGGGGTATTACAATATCTCCCCCTTGAAAACATTCATCCTCGAATGAGACTGATTAAGCTAAGACTACTTGGAAACTGAGATCATATATTGAACATGCATAACTGAAAACATGATTACATAACTGAGTCTAAAATATAATACATGATTGAACTGATTCATGAATGTATGAAATGACATACTAATAGTTATATATAGCTGGAATTGAGAATGGAAAAGAGACAATCTAAGGAGAACTATTACTAAATTTGAGTCTGAGTTTATGGACAAAAGATAAGGGTACTTGGTATGCATATCTGGTTCTGCTTCCCAAGTAGGTCCCTCAACGAACTGATTCCACCAAAAAACTTTGACCAAAAGAACTTCTTTGTTCCTTAGTTTACAAATCTGACGATCAAGGATATCGACTAGGATTTTCTTATAAGAAAGGGTATCCTGAACATCTGTATTTTCTAACAAAGCTAAAACAGCTGGATCACCAATACACTTATTTAACAAAGAGACATGGAACACTGGATGCACAGATGCCAAATCTGCAGGCAACTCAAGCTCGTAAGCTACCTTTCTGAAATGGCTCAAGATTCTGTAAGGGCCAATATATCAGGGACTGAGTTTACCCTTCTTGCCAAATCTTTTCACCTTCTTCATGGGTGAGATTTTCAAATAGATTGAATCACCAACCTCAAACTCAAGGTCACTTCTCCTTACATCTGCATAAGATTTTTGATAGTTTGGGTTGTCTTAATCCTCTTCCTGATTAACCGAACCTTCTCTATCATATCAAACACTGAATCTGTCCCTACCAAAGCAGCCTCACTTACCTCAAATCAACTAATAAGAGATCTAAATTTCCTCCCATAGAGAGCCTCAAACGAAGCCATCTGAATACTAGAGTGATAACTGTTATTATAGGCAAACTCGATCAAAGGTAAGTAATCATCCCAACTACAGTTGAAATCAAGAACACATACCCTCAACATATCCTTTAGGGTCTAAATAGTTCTATCTGCCTGACCATCTATCTAAGAATGGAAAGCTATACTAAGATGAACTTGGGTACCAAAAGCCTTCTGAAAAGCTCTCCAAAAGTGAGAGGTAAACTGAGTACCTCTATCTGAAATGATAGAGAATGGGACTTCACGCAACCTAAATAACTCTCTAATATAGAGATTTTCATAATCCTCGGCTGAATAAGAAGTATGAATTGGCAAGAAATGGGCTGATTTGGTCATTCTATCTACAATTACCCATATCAAATCATGCTGATGACGCATACGAGGCAAATTCGTCATAAAATCCATGTTCACCTCTTCCCACTTACAAGTAGGAATGCTAAACTCCTGCAATCTGCCACTATGCATCTGGTGCTCAACATTAACTTGCTGACAGTTAGAACACTTAGCTACAAACTCTGAAATATCCCTCTTCTTACTACTCCAATAATAGATTTCTTGTAAGTTACGATATATCTTAGTGGATCCTGGATGTAAAGAGTAACACGCACCATGCATTTTTTCTAAAATCCGTTGTCTCAAACCATCAACACACGACATACATAGCCTACCCTATCATCGCAACTCACCATCTCCCCCTTGGGAGAAAACCTTTACTTTCTGATCTCTAACTAATTTCTTTAACTTAACCAAATTGGAATCCCTATCTTTTTTTCTTTCACTTTGGCAACCAAAGAAGATTTCAAACCATTTTGAACCCAAACACTACCTTTACCTGAATTAACCAATCGAATACCTAATCTAGCAAGCTGATAAACCTCTTGGACTAAATTTCTCTTATCATCCTCAACATGAAAAACACTACCCATAGAGAATCTACTAAGGGCATCTGCCACTACATTGGCCTTGCTCGGATGATGCAACACACTCATATCATAATCCTTTAACAGCTCTAACCACCTTGTCCAACCAAGATTTAAATTTTTCTGCAAGAATGCATACTACAAACTTTTGTGATCCGTGAACACATCAACATGAACCCCATAAATATAATGTCTCTAAATTTTGAAGGCAAAAATCATAGTTGTCAACTCAAGATCATGTGTAGGGTAATTATTTTCATGTGGTTTAAGCTGTCTAGAGGAATAGGCTATGACCTTACCTCTCTGCATCAACACACAACCAATACCAACTCTGGAAGCATCACAGTAAACAAAAAATCCCTCTAAACCATCTATGTAATACCTCAAACTTTATTTAAGTCAAATCTAGTCTCTAGAAACATTAGTGATGACTTCCTAAATGATTAATGTTTAAATCAAATAGAATTTCCCCAATTTAGACTTTTAATAATGTGGTAAATTGAATTAGCTTTCCAACGATACCAATTTCATCCAAATCCGGTATTAGAGAAAAAAGTTATGGACGTTTTACAAAGAACTATCGGAACTGCCCAGAAGTGACGGTCAGGACAACGGACCATCGAGATAGCGAAGTACCATTGCCTAAGCCATTGAAACTAAGGCAGTTAACCTATTTTCTGGCCAAGTGAGATAGTCAGTATTGACAGACAATTGAGCTAGTGACGGACCATCGCCCAAACCATCGCAGACGAGGTAGAAAGTTCAGATTCTGGCCAAGTGCGACGGTCAGGACTGAAAGACCATCGAACCAGTGAAGGACCTTTGCCCAAACCATTTCCACTTCTAATCATCGATTTAAAGCTATTTTTAAAAGGGTATTTGGGTTTTTTCCACCCGTTTTAACCCCTAATTATACCAGACCAGAGCTCATAACTTCATTATTCATCCACAACACCAATTAGGGTTTCTCTCAAAGATCAATCTCTAATAACAAGAAACCCTAGGTATTTAATCCCAAGTCAAGAATTCAAGCTTTCCTCCACCAATCTTCTAGAAATCATCCACCCAGGTATGTCAAGTGTTGATTCATGGGTTCCTTTCACCCATGAAGCTCAAGAAACCCTATTTGAAATATAAACTTTAGATTCCATGGTATGAATTGAGTTATATCCATTTTTATGTTGTGGTTTGATTTCCAAGTTGAAGTCTGTAATAATTATCATGAAATTATATTAGTAGGTGGTTCAAATTCTTGTATTGGAGGTATAAAATATTGCCATGATGTATTATTTCAATATTCATGCCTAAGTCTAAAGATATGCATACAGGTGTTTTATAAAATACCTAAAAGAATACGAATCATGCCTTATGACTCATTTGTGATCAAAATTGATGAATCCATGTTTTACCCTTATGTTCAAATGACTCCCGTGCTATTGGTATGCAATGTAGATGTTTGTTGGAATGCTCATGATATTAGAATATGAAATTATGACATTGATTATATGTATTTTGTAACGCCCTGATTTTCTGAATCGGAATGCTACACGGTGCTCATGACCCCGAGGGACCACAAACTAACCCATGACTGATATCTGTACCTGTACACTGCATAATATACATATAATATGTGGAAAACCTGAATATGTAGGCCATAAGGTTCAAATGAAGAGATATAGTAACATCCATGGGGTAATGAATACCTAAAACAACTGAATATAAAACTGAATACTGAATCTAATAGCTAAATCTGACAAAATCTGAAAGTCTCTAAGTACTGTCTAAATAAAGAGTTGAAGGAATATGTCTCCAACTAACTCCGTAAAATTGAACTGAAGTAATAAATAAATAAATCAAATCATATTATCCTCGGATGGATGAGGACTCACTGCAACACAGCGACTGGAAAATTACTGCTGGTCTGGAACTCATGGCTCTGGACCTATGGTGTAACATGAAAAGAAAGCACCATAGTGCAAATGCATTAGTACAACTGGAGTACTGAGTATACGAGTGAGGTAGGCTAATTCAAAGGGTTTACACGCATGAATAATGCTAATTGACTGACAGATATGAACTTAAGAGTACAAATATACATACATAGTAACTGAGATCGTGAGTACATGGTAGCTAAATCTGAACACTAATACATGACTAGAACTGTAGTTCTGATAACATGAGCGACTGTGTCTAACAGTCCTGAATATGGTAGAACTCTCTGAGTCCTATGCTATAACTAAATTTGACTGTATCTAACAGTCCTGGTATACTGATATCTGAAGAACTGTTTGAGTTTTTTTACTGAGACTGATACTGAAACTGTGGGAGGTATTTGTTTAATCGACATGCCCCATGTATACCATTAAAGCTAAGCTGGGGTCCAATATCTGCCCCGACTGGAGGGGTGTCAATACCGCGCCACTGGTAAGGACAGTTATTAGTGACCCTTATCTGGCAGGTACTCAAAGTGAGAATGGTGGGACCCTAAACTAATAGGTTAAGCCACCTCATCAACCCTAATCTGAAAGTTTAAGATGTATCAACCTACGCTGGCTACGTAGTTTTGGAACACAAGGATGACTACTAAGAATCATACCCTGAACTGGCAGGTGAGTTCCCATCCTTGGGTTCACTCGGTGCTAACTTCTACTCCCATCTGAAGGGACTGAACATGATTCAAATGTCAGTACATGGACTAAATAACTGACATCCGTTGACTGACGGAGTAGTACTATTATCTGAGAGTTAACTGAGATCATGAGATTTCTGATGTTTCCTGAGTCACATGACTGACTGAGTTCTATAGAGTATAGCTTGACTGAGATTTATTGTGGCATATGGCATGGATCTAGGGACAAAGCTATATTTTTTGGGTACGAATACCCCCAGGACTCGATAGATGGAAAATGGCACACATGACATGACTTGATCACAAGATTAGAGTCTACAATTCATAATATTATAAGTAGAGGATAGTATACTTCGTGTATTTATTCATATCTCAATATGGTAGGGAGAGCATGGATACATTTCATGTATATAATTCATACTTCCATTATCACACATGCTTCATGCCACAACAACAACAACACATAAATAGCATGGAAATTTATATGGAAGTGTATAGCTAATATGGACTTGTCATTTAGATATCATGGAATCATGTAATTATGGGTTTCTAGCATCCTGGGCGTTTTATCAAACACCTTGCATGCATTCTTTAAAGCATAAGTGGATTTCATACTTGTATCACATCAAACCACCTAAAGTTCATGATTTTCAACTAACAACCACATATATTTCATGAAAACATCTTTAGATATCATTTTAAAACTTAAACAACAATCATCAACATGTACATGCTTATATTACCACAAAAAAGTTTACAAAATAACATTTTAAAACATGGTTATTGATCTCTATGAATGGATTGGATCCATATATGAACACTACGTATACCTTAGATTAAGAATTCGTGGAATCTATGGTTGAATTTGCTTGAAGCTTGAAACCCTAATGGAAACCCTAGACTTGTTCTTGAGTGAATTTTGATAAAATTAATGTAAAGAGATTATTTGGGGCTTCAATCCCATGCTTAAAGAGTATATATAGGGTTTTGGGAAGTTACCATATTGCCCTTGAGGAGTTTAAAATGAAAACTAAAAACTACGCAAAATTTATCCCGATTTAGGGCCCGGCGCGACGCGGAGCTTGGTAAAATACCAATTATTGCGACCTGGAAGCTTGGAGCGAAGAGGGTCTATTGAGGAGGCTTTCTGGAAATTGACGAGTGCCATTTTGGCCTCCGGCATGACGCGCCATGAACTAAAATGGCATTCATCTTACATCAGAAACTTAAAATAGCTATAACTTCTTTACCGGGTGTTCATTTTAGGTGAATTTGGTATCGACGGAAAGATTATTAAATTATATATCCATTGGTAGGTCATGGGATCAAAAATTCATAGTATAGTGAGAGATATTCTCGATTGAAGTTGACGATACCAATATCCTTCCCAAGAATTCAATCGGTAAGGAATGTTTTGATTCGCACAGTAGCTAGGGCATATTTGAGACCTTAATTCACATAAACCTTGATCATGAAAATACCAAGTAACCATGATTTACTATGCATTATCTTGAAACATGTAGCTAATATTGAGTTGGATTTTTAGGGGTATTACAATATCTCCCCCTTGGGAACATTCGTCCTTGAATAAGACTTAATTGAGAGGGAAGAATAAGACAAGCCGAACATGAAGTAATGAAACATGATCTCATGACTGACATGGTTAACATACTGAAATCATGTATCTCTAACGCATGGATAATTTGTACATAGATGCGTAACTGAACAATCTGATAAACTGAGCTTCTCAAGATGAGAATGCATATCTGATGCATGACCTTATAATTGAACTGATACATAAATGCATGACTGAGTATGCAACGGTAGTAGATACCAATTTTAAACTAGGGACATGAACATGAAACTGAATAAGCTTACGGAGAACTGTTACCTTGATCTTGATCTGAATTTGCAGGGAAGAGGTGAGGATACTTGGTATGCATATCTATTTCTATTTCCCAAGTAGATCCCTCATAAGACTGATTTCGCCAAAGAACCTTATCTAGAGGGACTTATTTGTTCCTCAATCGATGAGTCTGATAGTCTAAGATTTCTACTAAAATCTCTTTATAAGAGAGGCTATTCTGAATGTCAATGCTCTGAACAGGGACTACAACTGCTGGGTCACCTATGCACTTCTTGATCAAAGAGACATGGAAGACTAGATGAACTGAGGCTAGATCTGAAGGAAATTATAGCTCATAAGCTACCTTACCAAAGCGATTGAGAATCCTGAAGGGATCGACATATCGGGGACTGAGTTTCCCTTTCTTGCCAAACCTCTTAACCCCCTTTATGGGAGAGATATTAAAATAGACATAGTCATTGACCTCGAACTTGAGATCTTTCCTACAAACATCTTCAACATCACTCTTCATCCCACTCCACCAATATATCTCTCACAAATTGTGGTACATCTTAGTGGCCCTTGGATGAATAGAGTATCGCGCACCATGTGCTTTTGTAAAAATTCGTTACCTCAAGTCATCTACACCTAGAACGCACAAATGACCCTGAAAACGAAGAACACCATCTCCCTCTTAGGAGAAAACCTGAACTTTTTGATTCTGAACTGACTCTTTTAGCTTGACAAGGCTAGGATCCACGTCTTACTTTTCTTTCACCTCGAAAACTAGAGATGACTCTGAACTACTCTAAACACATACACCACCCTCTGAAGAGTTGACTAAGAGAACGCCTAGTCTGGTAAGCTGATGGATTTCCTGAGCTATTTTTTTCTTTCTATCCTTAATGTGAGAAATACTGCCCATGGAGAGTCTACTGAGAGCATCGGCCACAACGTTGGCCTTGCCCAGATGATAAAGGATACTCATGTCATAGTCCTTCAAGATCTCTAACCACCTTCTCTAACGATGATTGAGATCTTTTTGAGAAAAGACATACTGGAGACTCTTATGATCTGTGAAGACATCTACATGAACTCCGTAAAGATAATTCCTCCAAATCTTCAAGGCAAAAACTACGGCTGCTAACTCAAGATCATGAGTAGGATAATTCTTCTCATGGGGCTTTAATTGTCTGGAGACGTAGGCTATGACCTTACCATGCTACATGAGGACCCAACCTAAACCCACTTTGGATGCATCACAATATACTACGAACCCATCTGAACTATTTGGAAGAGCTAGAACTGGAGCTGTAGTGAGTCGAGTCTTCAATTCCTAAAAACTCTTCTCGCATAAATCTGACCACTGAAACTTGACCTTTTTCTGAGTTAATCTGGACATAAGAGACGCAATAGAAGAAAATCCCTCGACAAACCATTTGTAGTAGCCATCCAGACCCAAGAAACTCCTGATATCTGTTGGAGATACGGGTCTGGGCCAGTTTCTTACCGCTTCAATTTTCTGAGGAACTACTCTAATGCCCTCACCGGAAACAATATGGCTAAGGAATTCTACTGATCTTAGCCAAAACTCAGACTTACTGAACTTGGCGAATAACTGATGATTTCTGAGGGTCTGAAGAACAATTCTGAGATGGTCTAAATGATCACGCTCAGTGCGAGAATAGACCAGAATATCATCTATAAAGACTGATGAACATGTCCAAGTACTTCTTAAACACACGGTTCATCAAGCCCATGAAAGCTGCAGGGGCATTGGTTAGACCAAAGGACATGACTAGAAATTCGCAGTAACTATACCGAGTACAGAAAACTGTCTTCAAGATGTCAAATTCTCTAACTCTGAGCTGATGATAGCCTGATCTGAGGTCTATCTTGGAGAAATAAATGGTACCTTAAAGTTGGTCAAACAAATCATCTATTCTGGGAAGTGGATACCTATTCTTGACCATAACTTTGTTGAGATGACGGTAATCAATACACATCCTGAGAGAACTATCTTTCTTGCGCATGAATAAGACTGGCGCACCCCATGGGGATACACTGGGCCTGATGAATCCCTTATCTAAGAGATCCTTCAACTGATCTTTCAGTTCCTTAAGTTATGCTGGTGCCTTCTGTATGGTGGGATAGAGATAGGCTGAGTATCTGGAAGAAGGTCTATGCCGAAGTCTATTTCCCTTTCAGGAGGAATGCCTGGAAGATCTTTGGGAAAGATATCTGAATATTCACTAACCACTGGGACTGATTCAAGACTGGGAGATTCGGAACTGGAATCTTTAACATGCACGAGATGATACACACACCCCATAGAAATCATTTTCCTTGCCCGGAGGTAGGAAATAAGTTGACCCCTGAATGCTGAAACACTACCCTTCCACTCTAAGGCAGGCTCATTCAGGAACTGAAACTGAACTATCCTGTTCCTGCAGTCGACTGTGGCACAGCAAGAATGAAGCCAATCTATGCCGAGAATGACATCAAAGTCCATCATCTCTAACTCGACTAAATCTGCTAACGTGGATTTTGGAAATATCATAATTGGGTAGTTTCTGTATACCCACCGGGCTATGATTGGTTTGCCCACTGGGGTAGAGACTGAAAAGGGCTCTGCTAAAATCTTGGGACTGATTCCGAAATCGCCTGCTATGTATGGAGTAACAAAAGACAAGGATGCACCTGGGTCTATCAAAGCATAAATATGAACATGGAAAATTTGTAACGTACCAGTAACGACATCACAAGAATTTTCTTGATCCTGTCGGGTTTGAAGAGCATAGAGTCTATTTGGGCGTTGCCCACTAGTAGCACTGTAAGTGGCACCTTGCTAGTTTGGGCGATCGAACTGAGCTGCGGAATGAATTTTCTAACCCCGAAGACCTGATTATGGACACTCTCTAATTTTGTGGCCTGGCTTTCCACAACCAAAATATACATCACTACCGGCTCTGAAAATACCCTTGTGGTTCTTACCACAAGCCTAACAAAGGGGATTTGTTCGGGCACTGCTAACACTACCCTGAGATTTAGAACCTGGCGCTTTGTCTCTGCTGCCGTCTCTAAATTTCAGCACTGGGGCACTAGCGGAGGAAGGAGATGGAGATGCTGACTTGGGATGAAATTACGAACGGTTCCCTCCCTCTGATTTGGGCTGAGAAAAACTGAAACTGCCTGATTTTGCTCTCTTGTTCTGCCTCTCTCTAGTCCTAAACTTCTACTCCTCTATCTGCTGAGCATGGGTCATGAGTCTAGATAAGGTCATATCACTATTCAGCATTGCAGATCTATACTCATTCACCACGCTATCGTTCACCCCTGACATAAACTTGCTCATCTTAGCCCTATTGTCTGCAACCACATGAGGGGCATACCTGGCTAGCTGAGTAAATCAGAGAGAATACTCCCTAACTATCATATTTCCCTGCCTGAGGTTGATGAACTCAAGAACTTTGGCTTCCCTCATCTCTTGGGGAAAGAATCTGTCTAAGAAAGCCGTGACAAATTCCTCCCACCCAATGGGACCTACGCTATCTACTCTCTCGTACTTCCATTGTTTGTACAAAGTGTGAGCCACATCTTGCAACTGATATGCGGCTAACTCAGTACTCTGAACAGAAGTAATACCCATGATGTCA
Organism: Capsicum pubescens; assembly: GCA_030864215.1. Lineage (NCBI taxonomy): Eukaryota > Viridiplantae > Streptophyta > Magnoliopsida > Solanales > Solanaceae > Capsicum > Capsicum pubescens. Next base: position 290,759,396 of record CM061548.1, read on the forward strand.
ATGACCTTCTGAACTTGGTCAATAAACTCCTGAGGGTCTTCATCAGACTTAGAACCATGGAAAGATGGAGGGTTCATTCGGGTGAAGTCCCGAATTCTAGCTGCTCCAGAATTTACCACCGGATTGGGCGGAATAGCTGGTGGCCTTTCATTTTGGGCAGCCACAGACTGAGCAAATGTGGTGAATACGGCTCTAAACTCCACATGAGAAACATGTTCGCCCAAAGGATCTTCGGGCTGAGGAGCTGGCTGGTTTCTTCTCTTTGGGGCCATATTCTGAAATAAGAGAAGAACGGATTGGATTGGGATTTTAACTTGAGATTATGCTCACTAGCATGACATGAATACTGAAAGAAGGGAAACTATTCCTAAAACATCTTATAGCTTCTTGTACATAAATCTAGCGCGCAACACACCCATGCACAAGACTCTACTAGATGCGGCTTTTAGAATTCCTAGGACTCTATTGAACCTTAGGATCTAATACCAAGTTTGTAACGCCCTGATTTTCTGAATCGGAATGCTACACGGTGCTCATGACCCCGAGGGACCACAAGTTAACCCATAATTGATATCTGTACCTGTACACTGTATAATATATAAATAATACGCGGAAAACCTGAACATGTAGGCCATAAGGTTCAACTGAAGAGATATAGTAACATCCATGGGGTAATAAATACCCAAAACAACTGAATATAAAATTGAATACTGAATCTGATTGCTAAATCTGACTAAATCTGAAAGCCTCTAAGTACTGTCTGAATAAGGAGTTGAAGGAACATGTCTCCAACTAACTCCGTAAAACTAAACTGAAGTAATTAATGAATAAATCAAATCATATTATCCTCGGATGGATGAGGACTCACTGCAACACTGCGACTAGAAAGCTATTTCTGGTGTGGAACTCATGGCTCTGGACCTATAGTGTAACATGAAAAGAAAGCACCATAGCAAAAATGTGTCAGTACAACTGGAGTATTGAGTATACGAGTGAGGTAGGATAATGCAAAGGGTTTACATGCATGAATAATGATAATTGACTGAATGATATGAACGTAAGAGTACAAACATACATACATAGTAACTGAGATCATGAGTACATGGTAGCTAAATCTGTATACTAATACATGACTAGAACTGTAGTTCTAATAACATGAGTGACTGTGTCTGATAGTCTTGAATCTGGTGGAACTCTCTGAGTCCCGTGCTATAACTGAATTTGACTGTATCTAACAGTCCTGGTCTACTGATATCTAAACAACTGTTTGATTTTTTTTACTGAGAATGATACTGACACTGTGGGAGGTATTTTTTTAATCAACATGCCCCATGTATACCATTAAAGCTAAGCTGGGATCCAATATCTACCCCGACTGGAGGGGTGTCAATACCGCGCCACTAGTAAGGACAGTTATGAGTGACCCTTATCTGGCAGGTACTCAAAGTGAGAATGGTCGGACCCTAAACTGACAGGTTAAGCCACCTCATAAACCCTAATCTGACAGGTTAATATATCTCAACCTACACTGGCTACGTAGTTCTGGAACACAAGGATGACAACTAAGAATCACACCCTGAACTGGTAGGTGAGTTCTCATCCTTGGTTTCACTCAGTGCTAACTTCTACTCCCATCTAAAGGGACTAAACATGATTCAACTGACTGTACATGGACTGAATAACTGACATTCGTTGATTGACGGAGTAGTACTATTATCTGAGAGTTAACTGAGATCATGAGATTTCTGATGTTTCCTGAGTCACATGACTGACTGAGTTCTATAGAGTATAGCTTGACTGAGATTTATCATGGAACATGACATGGCTCTAGGCACACAGCTATATTTTTTGGGTACGAATACCCCCAGGACTCGATAGAAGGAAACTGGCACACATGACATGACTTGATCACAAGATTAGATTCCACAATTCACAATATTATAAGTAGGGGATAGTATACTTCATGTATTTATTCACATCTCAACATAGTAGGAAGAGCATGGATACATTTCATGTCTATAATTCATACTTCCATTATCACACATGCTTCATTCCAAAACAACAACAACAACACATAAATAGCATGGAAATTCATATGGAAGTGTGTAGCTAATATGGACTTGTCATTTAGATATCATGGAATCATGTAATTATGGGTTTCTAGCATCCTAGGCATTTTATCAAACACCTTGCATGCATTCTTTAAAGCATAGGTGGATTTCATACTTGTATCACATCAGACCACCTAAATTTTATGTTTTTCAACTAACAACCACATATATTTCATGAAAACATCTTTAGATATCATTTTGAAACTTAAACAACAATCATCAACATGTACATGCTTATATTACCACAAAATTTTTTACAAAATAACATTTAAAAACACGGTTCTTGAGATCTATGAATGGATTGGATCCATATATGAACACTACACATACCTTAGATTAAGAATTCGTGGAATCTACGGTTGAATTTGCTTGAAGCTTGAAACCCCACTGGAAACCCTAGACTTGTTCTTGACTGTTCTTGAGTGAATTTTGATAAAATTGATGTAAAGGGATGCTTTGTGGCTTCAATCCTGTGGTTAAAGAGTATATATAGGGTTTTGGGAATTTACCATATTGACCTTGAGGAGTTTAAAATGAAAACTGAAAACTACGCAAAATTTATCTCGATTTAAGGCCCCGGCGCGACACGGAGCTTGGTAAAATGCCAATTATTGCGACCTGGAAGCTTGGCGCGAAGTGGGGATATCACGGAGGCTTTTTGGAAATTGACGAGTGCCATTTTGGCCTCCGGCACGACGCGCCATGCACTGAAATGGAATTCGTCTTACAGCAGAAACTTAAAATAGCTATAACATCTTCACCGGGTGTCCGTTTTAGGCGAATTTGGTATCGACGGAAAGTTTATTAAATTCTATATCCGTTGGTAGGTCATGGGATAAAAAATTCGTAGTAAAATGAGAGATATTCTCATTTGAAGTTGACAATACGAATATCCTTCTCAAGAATTCAATCGGTAAGGAATGTTTTGATTCGCACAATAGCTAGGACATATTTGAGACCTTAATTAACATCAACCTTGATCATGAAACTACCAAGGAGCCATAATGTACTATTCATGTGATTGAAACATGGAGCTAATAGTGATTTGGATTTTTCGGGGTATTACATATTCCTACCATGTACAAGATTATGATAACCATGTACTTCATGAAATCCCCAACTTATTGTATTATGGATTGTTGATGTTGGTCATTTATTCAAGAATGTCATGCCTTGTCAGTTTACTTCTATTGAATCTTGGGGGTACTTGTACCCAAGAAATTTAGTTGTGTGCCTAGAATCAGTGTCATGTTTTCAAGATACTCTTAGTCAAGCCACAATCCATAGAACTCAGTCAGTTGTGTGACTCAGGAAAACTCAGTAAACTCAGTAATCCCAGTGATCTCAGAAAGGTCAGTAATTCAGCAATCTTAGTAGTATTTCATCAGTTAACAGAACTCAATCAACTTAGTCCATATCAGTTAAGTTAATCATGTTCAGAGTCTATTCAGATGGGAGTAGGATTTAGCACTGAGTGGACCTAAGGATGAGGACACACACTGACCGAAGAGGGTGTGATGCTTAGAAGAATCCTTGCATTCTAGAACTATGTAGCCAGCATAGGTTGAGACATCAACACTAACAGATGAGGGTTGATGAGGTGGATACACACTATCATATGAGGATCCCACCATTCTCTTTCGGGGACACTGTCAAATGAGGGTCACCCATATCTTGTCTTTACTAGTGTCGCAGTATTGATACCTTTTCAATTGGGGTTACAGATTGGACCCCAACTCAGCTATATTGCTTTATTTGGGGCATGTCGGTTAGATAACTACTTCCCACAGTCACAGTTTCAGTCTCAGTCTCAGTAATAGAACTCAGATAGTTTACAGCCTTCAGGACTGTCAGATACAATCAACTCAAAATAGTACAGAACTCAGCTAGTTCCATCAGAACCTAGACTGTCAGACACATTCACTCAGTATCAGTTATATCAGTTATCAGTAACTCATGATATCAGTATTCAGACTCAGAATTCAGTAATCTCACAAACTCAGATACAGTTCACATATTCATGCATGTATTCTCACGTTCATGTTATTCAGTCAGCTATATTGTTCATGCATATAAACCCTTTGCATTCAGCCTACCTCACTTGCATACCAGTACATTCAATCGTACTGACGTATTTGCATTATGGTGTTTTATACCATAGGTTCAGAAACATGAGCTCCAGAGCATAAGTAGCATTCCATATTTTATCAGCCAGATTTAGCAGTGAGTTCTCATAATTCGAGGATGATATGATTATTTATTTCATTATTTCAGCTTATTTTTTAGTGGATGGAGTTAGTTGGGGACATGTACCATCAACTCCTTATTCAGACAGATCAGTTATTTAGAGGCTTTTTGACAAAATTCAGACGTTAGTATTTTCAGACATTTACTTCAGTTTTGGTATTGTGATACTACATTATTCGGATATCATTTTATCAGATGTTTTATTTAGTTTTGAACCTTATGGTATGTTTCAACCTACTATTTCTGCATTTTATATGATGTTATGAAGTGTACAGGTATAGATATCAGTCATGGGTTAGCTTGTGGTCCTTTGGGTTCATGAGCACCATATAGCATTATGGGTACCATATTTGGGGAGTTACAATCTAGCAGAGTCAAAACTGGGGCTAAAGTGAGTCGAGTCTTCAACTCCTAAAAACTCTTTTCATAAGAATTTGACCACTGAAACTTGACTTTCTTTTGAGTCAATCGAGACATGGGGGACGCAATAGGCACAACTCTACAATGGACCACCTATAACAACCAGCCAAACCTAAGAAACTCCTAATATCTAATGGAGAGATGGGTCTGGTCCAGTTTCTCACTGCTTCAGTCTTTTGAGGGTCAACTCTAATGCCATCACTGGAAACAATATGTCCAAGTAAGGCTACTGATATGAGCCAAAACTTGCTCTTACTAAATTTGGCGAATAACTGATGGGCTCTAAGAGTCTGCAATACAATTCAGAGATGGTTTGCATGATCATTTACACTACGGGAGTTAACGAGAATATCATCAATAAAGACTATAAAGAACATGTCTAAGTACTTCTTAAACTCTTTGTTCATCAAGTCCATGAAAGTTGTTGGGGCATTCGTTAGTCCAAAAGACATAACTAGAAATTTGAAGTGACCATAATGAGTTCTGAAAGTTGTTTTCGGAATGTCACATTCTCTGACTCTAAGCTAATGATAGCTGGATCTGAGGTCTATCTTAGAGAAATAAATGGCACCCTAAATTTGGTTAAACAAGTCATCAATCCTGGAGAGTGGGTACTTATTTTTTACTATGACTTTGTTCAACTGACGATAGTCGATGAACATTATAAGAGAACCATTTTTCTTACACACAAAAAGGACTAGAGAACCCCATGGGGAAACACTAGTCCTGATAAATCCCTTATCTAAGAGATCTTTCAACTCTCTAAACTCAGCTGGAGCCATTTTGTAGGGCGAAATAGAGATAGGCTAGGTATCTAGAAGGAGATCTATTCTGAAATCAATTTCCCTTTTAAGAGGAACTCCGAGAAGATCTTCAAGGAACATATTTGGAAATTCCCTTACTACTAAAACTGACACGACACTTGGAGTCTCAGAATTAGATCTTTGACTCGATCATGATGGTATATGCACCCCTTGGATATCATTTTCTCACTCTAAGATATGACACAATCTGATCCCTAAGCGCTGAAGTACTACCCCCATTCAGTAACTGGTTCATTGGGAAACTGAAACTGAATGACCCTATTTATACAGTCAACTGAAGCATAGCATGAGTGGAGCCAATTCATGCCAATAATGATATCAAAATCAGTCATCTCTAACTCTATAAGATCTACAAAAGTGATTTTATGGGATACTGTAATCGAAAAAATTTTGTACACCCATCTAGCTGTGATAGATTTACCCACTGGGGTAGACACTAAGAAAGTCTCTACAAAAATTTTGAGACTGACAATGAAATTGATAGTTATATAGGGGGATACAAAAACAAGTAAAGCTTCAGGATCTAATAAGCATAAACATGAAGATGAAAGACCCGTAACGTAACCGTAACCATATCAGGAGAGCTTTCCTGATCATGATAGGACTGGATTGCATACAATCTATTTTGGCACTGACCACTGGTTGCACTAGATACGGCACCCTGCTGAGTCGGGCGAACGGATGGAACTGAAGGACAATTAGACTGACCCTGCTGACCACTTTTTAGGCAATCCCTGACTCTATGGCCTGTCTTGCCACACCTAAAACATGTATCACTACCAGCTCTAGACATACCATGATGATTCCTACGACATTTCTAGCAAAGAAGATTAGTACGACCGTTGTTCACACTACCCTGGGACCTGGAGACTGGCACTCTATCCCGATTGTCATTTGGAACTTTGGCACTGCACACTAGCTGAAGATGGATCTAGGGCTAAAAAATTTTAATGGAACTAAGAACGGTTACCACCCTCTGACCAAGGCTGAGAAAAATTAAAGCTACCTGTTCTGGCCCTCTTATTCTCTCTTTCTTTGTCTCCTTAAGCTTCTGTTCCTTAACCTGTTGAGCATGGACCATAAGCCTAGATATGTCTATCTCCGTAATCAAAATAGAAATTCTACACTCCTTGACCACCTTATCAGATATACAAGACCCGAACTTACTTATTTTAGACCTGTTATCAGCCACCATTGATGGAGCACACCTCGCCAACTAATTGAACTTGAGAAAGTATTCCTTCACACTCATATTACCCTACTTCAAATTAATAAACTCCAGAACCTTAGATTTTCTCAACTCTACAGGGAAAAACCTATCTAAAAAGGAAGTTTCAAACTACTTCCTCTCTACAGGCCCTACATCTGCGTCCCTATCATTCTTTTACTACTTCTATCATGTATAAGCTATATCCTGTAACTAATATGTAGCTAACTTTGCACTCTCACTCGAAGTGACACCCATGATATCAGTCACCTTCTGAACCATATCATGAAACTCCTATGGATCCTCCTCCGACTTGGATCCTAAAATTAAAGAAGGATTTATTCGGGTGAAGTCTCAAATCCTAGCTGCAGTTGTATTTGCCACTGGATTAGCTGGGGAAATAGCCTGCTGATTATTCTGAGTAGCTACTAAATTATCTAAGGTAGTTAATATAGCTCTGAACTCAGCATGAGAGACGTGCTTATTTAGGGGATCTTCCTTAACAGGTGAAGGTGCAGACTGATTCCCATTTCTTCTTATGTTGTTTCTTTTGGGAAGTATTATCTATAAACAAAAGGAAGAATGAGCCAAAAAATGAGTTTTAAATAGATCTCATTCTCATTCGTATAATATGAATACTAAAAGAAGGGAAACTTTTCCTAAAATATCTTCTAGCCTCCTGTCCATAAGAGTGGTGCGCTTCATACCCATGCACAAGACTCTACTAAATATGGCTTTCAAACTCGCTAAGACACTGTAAAACCTTAGGCTTTGATACCAAGTTTTGTCATGACCCGAGGCTACCCCCTAGTCGAGACAACGGTGCTTACGGTCATAAGTGACCATAAGCTAACCCATAGGCTTGTACCTACTGCGATCACTAAATAATATACTAATAATGAACATGTGCAAAAATAACTGAATAAAACCATAAGGTTCAAATACTAAAAATATAATTTAAATCATAAGACTAAACGTCTGATGCCATACTGAAAAGAATGATCAAACAACTAATAAACTGACTAACTGTCTGAATGACTGAAAATATCTTAAAGCCTCTAACTGACTGAAGAGTTGATGGGACAAGCCCCAACTAACTCCAAACTGAACTAACTAAAATTAAATAAGAAAACATTGAAATAACATAATAGGTCCTCGACATATGAGGACTCACTATGACTGCTGATACTGATAGGCTGAACTGTCTAAGCACGTTCAGGAAACTGAGCGTCCCAACCTATGATATTAAACATCATAGCGCAAATTAGAGTATGCGATTAGCACTTTGAATGCACTGGTATATGAGATGAGATTAGGATGAAATGCATGGGATCGTGTGCATAAGATAATGACTGAATAACATGAGAACTAATTCATAAAATGGGTAAAAGATGTAAAATCTGAGAATGCATGACCAAGCATATAACATGATTCTGAAATAGTCTGTAAATTGAAATACTAAAATTCGGTAACCGAATAACTGATGTTTGATACGCCAAAATTACAACTCTAGTTAGAAAGTGTAAGCGATTGTTGTCAAATATAGAACCCAACTAGGTTGGGGTCAATTCCATAGGGTATATTGTGCAAACTAAGTGTTATGGTTGTTAATAGACCGTTGATCAAAGGCTCCGGATAAAGAAGGGTTTTGAATTGTTAACAGTATTCAAATAGTTGTAATGAGTAGCATTCCAACTACCGAGTTTTATTTCAGGTATTAACTCAATGAGAATAAATAAACTAGAGTTATGTTCACTAAGATGTTCAAGCAGACGAGGTCATGAATTATTTTAAAATCCCAATTTACAACTTCTATTGCAAGAGTTATTGAATTCTAGAGTTCACCCATTTGTTTCTCAACCTAAATGGATAATTTACCATTTAATTCTTTCGAACTTAAAGAGTGTTTCGATTTATTCAATTAGTCTCTCATGTGGGTCAATCCTTGTTGAGGCATCAACCCATAACCCTAAGGTTAAATCCTTTAGATTTTATGTAAACTCCTTCTTTCCCCAATATATACTTTTCTTCTCAGACAAGTAATGTTCTTGGGCTCACCCTTCAAGTTTGCAACCAAGAAAGGTCATTAATGTGAAGAAGGGTTCATACAACCTTAATTATATATATGGGAATTAAGCATTTTCACTACTCTAATCAGCTATTCACATCAAGGCTCCCATAACCCTAGTTATAGAAGTTTAGACACACATCTTAAGAGAAAAAGAAGAAAAAATTATTGTGTTTTTCATAAATGAATTAAGAGAATTACTTACAAAAATTACAAGAATTGTTCTTGAATCGTCAATGAAAAATATGAATAAAGAAAACTAGATCCACAATTGTAGCTTCAGTCACAGTGAATAATACTTACAATAAGGTTTTCTAGATGGAAATATGATAAAAAGATACCTAAATAAAACCTAAACTAGGTATTTATATGTTCCCAGGTCCTGCAGATTTGAAATTTGAACTCATTAAAGCCGCGTCAAGGTTGACAGTCATGTTAATGGCCCATCGGTAGACTGATGGTCCATCATGTGGACTATCGTTGAAGGTCCCAATTGGTCATTTTCTGGTTAGGTGGTGACGGTAAGGTTGGAGGACCTTCGCTAGTCTGACGGTCCATCACATGGGCCGTCACTTGATTCTCTAAAAAGTCATTCTCTATTTCATCTCAATGGATAAGTTGGCGGTCTGTCAGGTATCCGACGGTCTGTAACTTGGACCATCACAGGATTTACTCATTTGTTCCATTCTGCTTAACTCTGACAGTCACCCTGGTGATCCATTGCATGCTGACGGTCCACCAGTTCAACCGTCAGTGGACTTTTTTCTTCAACTGACTCCTTGACCTGAAAACACTAAAATCCAATATTAAATACAACATAAGTTGCTTAAAAATGCACCATTATCCCTTGAAAAATATGTAAAATGTTCCGTCAAAAGCCGAAACATCAACACCCTCAACTTAAGACAATTACTTGTCCTCAAGGAACTCAGCACCAAACTGCATATATGAAAAATGCAATGATAGGCAATTAACTACTGAACTAGATTTCACACAGCCATTCACTTGCATTTTCACTCATAAGAGCTCAGCACATGAGGATCTACAACCGACATTATTTATAATTCAGCACATGCACTTACACATAGATATAATATCCTACAGAGATCAGCAAAACTAGGTGTAACTCAAGTTACCCTCACAGTCAATAAAGTCCACCACTCCTTATATCTTGTGTTTGAAAATCAAGACTCTCACACTCATCAAAGAAGTTACAAACATAGAATATACACCACAGGCTTGCCCTTATCATCTAATGATCCCTTATGGTTGATTTGCAAAGATCAAGCTGTTCTTTTCAGGCTTGTAACGAGGTTCCAAGGCTAAGTGAGAATAAATATTTGGGAAAAGTGACACAACGCTCATACTTAACTCTCTTTGACCTTGAATTCTACTTACCAAGGCTACTGCTTTTCCAGCTCACTTACAATCTTTATCATTCTTTCACACTTTGCAATAACCCTCCTTTTTTTAAGCATCAGCCACCCCAACTTATACTGATACTGTCAGTTGAGGTATATAATATCTTAAATATATCCGGGTCGAATGCTTCATTTTATATCTAAAACACTCTTTTGTTAAACTACTAACGTCTTGACAGTAGCCACCCTTAACTTAGGTGTTTTGCCTAAGTTAAGGTGCATATTGTCCAATCTTGGACCAGGGCCAAAGTTAGGTGTTAACAACCTAAAGAGAGATAATTAAAGTTATTCGGAAAGAAGAAAAACTAACATAAGCTTAAAAGCATTTAAAAAGGTAAAATCTTTTTGGTGGATCAATTATTTTGGCTAAATGGACTGAAAGTACAAGGAGGCCTACTCTCATCTCTTATTGAATCAACCATAAAACAACATCAATGAACTGGGTAAGTTCTAGGTATATAACTATGCAAGAACTAAAACAATTTCTCACACACAAAGGAACATGACTTACACTTATTCTACCAACTCTTGGGATTTACATCACATGGTCATGCACACTTTACATCCTAATGCTAATTACAGAATTCACCAATGGTTGTTAAACATATGCTAACTGACAAGAGGAAATAGTCATACAAATATGTTCATAGTCTTATGCCATAGTCATACATCATCCATATATACAAAAAGATGCTAAAGGAAAAGACACTTTCATAAATAACATCAACAACGGATATTTACATCACAATTACTTAGGAAAAGGAAATGCAACCTAGACATGTCGATTCTACTAGATAGCACACGGGAGAAAAAGAACACAGGCAATAAAAACACCAGTGGTACAAGTATACCCACCCCCATGAAAAATAAAATGTGTTGTCCTTAATACATATAAGTAAAGTATAGAGAAGGGGAATACTTGTAAAGGCTCTTACTCAGATGAGGCATCAGTAAAATATGGTGAGGCTCCTTTGTCCTCACCTACAACAACGTTGACCCCTATGATGGTAGGGGTACTCACAATATCTTCCTCTAAAATTAGAGGTATGTCAACACGAGCTGGGGCAGAACTGGTGGAAACTCTTGCAATTTTATCTACAAGCTTCTTCTGTCTCTTCTCTTTATCTCGCTTTGATCTTTTCAAAGATCTCCTTATGTTTTTCTTTTCTCTCTCTTCTGGTGTCATCACTTCTCTCCTTCTTCTTTTAGCAACTTTATTATCAGTATTTTTATTTACTTGGTTTCCTTTATCCTTCAGCGGCATCCCCATAAAATCAAAAATACCTTTATTTTTATCACTTATCACCAGAGAAGGGTCAAAACCAGGCTGTTGGGACTTTTGGCTTTTCAGCGTTGCTATGTCCGCCTATTTTTTGAATTTTTCCATGAATTTAGCAGGACCTAGAATGGACATCGTATCCAGCCTTTTGTTGATACGCTCTTCCAGATGGTCCATCCTAGTCTAAATATTTTGAAATGGATGAATTGACTCAGCTACAATTTGATCAACAAAAGGCTTGAATTACGTAACCTATGTATCCAGTTACTTCTTAAACTTCTTCTGCAGCTTAAAAGACTTGGTAAAATTTTCTTGTGTCAATCTGTACTCTGATTAATCTATCCCACCCATTGAGGGCATAGATTTTGACCCTGCAGATATACTAGGCAGCACATAATCAGGTGGCACATAAGTAGTGATAGTCAACGGCATACATGTGGGAATTTCAAAAGTATCGGGGTCTGGCGCTGATTGTGTCTGGTAGGCCGGAGGTTTGTTGACTCGCATCTTAAACTTTGATTCATCTTTTGATTTCCCAATGTCCTGCCTATGTGTAGTACGACCTTCATTATCAAATTATCAAATCAGAGACACATTGTCTTGCCTGCATAACTCCATGATTAAACATGAGAACGGTATTGTACTTGCAACTTTGAGTGCCCTCACAAATATTTCATCAACAATGATTTGGACAAAATCGATCTTCAGTCCTGAAATCAAACTACCCACCAGCATAGCCCTATGACTATCCAAATTGGCATTACCCTCTGTTGGTATCAACCTCAATAGAACAATGGCCCACCAGAACTTAGCTCAAAATCTAAGGGATGATTTAGCAATTCTCTCTCATGGGTTGGTTTCCTAGGCGGGGTTGCCATCATCAGTAAGTATCCCAGACAACCAAGGCCTTTGAGTGGATGCTGAGGTCAGATGATACTCAATATCAAGAATTGCAGTCGGTGCTTCATAGTCAGGACCAAATAATATCTTATTGATTGTTTGAGTCGATATATCAATGTTAACTCCTCTCACCAGAACTGATTCGAAATTCTGAAATCTTTGAGCCCTTGGGATAATCTTTCTCTGCCAGTGCCAAATAATTGGCGAAAAACTTTCTTATAAGATTTGGTTGATATGAACTAAAAGGCTTGCTCATCCAGGATAACTCATACTTGTTGAATCATTGCTCCAGCTCTGGATATTCATGCATCTCAGTCGTCACTATTTGGTATTCTTCGGCGATTGTCCTCTTGATTGGCCTACTTGCCATCGGTTCAAGTCCATAAAGGAACTTATTCTTTGATCCTTCAATTTTCTAGATGAGTGCCTTCCTCATTTGAGGATCTTTGCTCTTGACCACATTGAACTCTTAAGGTTCCATCTTAACAGAGCCAGTTCCTTCCTCAACAGGGTTAGGTTTAGATGTATTGACCCCTTTCTCGTTGTGACTCAAACTGATGCTACTAGTGCTTCTCTCACTTTTCTCTTCAGACTAGGAGAGTGTGGGGGTTCCCTATCTCATTGCCGATTATTAAAGGCAGGTTCCTCCTCACTCCTTACTAGCTCACCTCTTCCCCTTTGTGCTCTACCACCACATCTGGTTAAAGGAAGCTTTCTTTCTATATTGACTGAGAAAGGAACAAGGAATCAGTTTACAATTCAAAACAGTCAAAAGAAATGAAAATTTGGCTTGATGGAAGGTCTAACGGTCTGCTGGACTTGCCGTCAGGCCTTAACAAGTATGTCCTGCATCTTAGAGCCTTCCGATGATCTTCCTGGCGGTCTGTCGAGTTACTGATGGTTTGCCAAGTCATCCATCGCAGTTTATCCACTGAACATAAATCTTGGAATCTTTTTGATGGGTTACCTGGCGGTCCGTCGCTGGTCCCATGATCCGTCAATGTGACCGTCAACATCTCTTTTCACTTTTAGACTTTACTTTAACATATTATTAAACACCTGGTGTGCATCCTTATGTTTTAACACAAAAATGGCATTACTTAGTATTTAAGTACAACTTTTTTCACTTTTAGTACATGGGTTACTCATACTTCACCCAGAACGATGCACACCGGGGTTCGACTTTAAAATTTTAATTAGATAAAGCAACAACAAAATGAAATTTTCTTTAACAACCAACAACTTACTTACTCTATATTTAGCAATTTAAGGGAGAAAAATAAGGTTGTGATCATACCTTGATGGTGTAGTAACTTCACTATTTTGACTTTTAAATTCATAACAAAAGAAAATTCAAAGCCTTTATCAAAGATTGTTAACTTGAGTTGTGATGAGAGGGAGAGAAGGATGGTGTTGTTTAAATAGCGGAGAAAATGAAGAGGGAGAGTCCTAAGTGGAGATAAATGACACAAAGTACTTTGAATATAGAAGAAGTTGAATAGTTTTAGGATTTGAAAGGGTGGAAACGTATGAAACCACTTATTTTTATGTTTTTAAAACTGTTTGGGTCAGATAGGGAAATTAAATAGGACTTTAACTTAAATCGACCTGACCCGCCATCTAGGGTTAGCCTGACGATTGACCTGAATGTCTGTCAGGACTCTGACAGTCCATCTGGTTGACCGTTGGAGCTTACTAGAAAATCATCAATCATGCTTCGCTATGACGGTCCATCAGTGATGCGACAGTCAATCGAGCAATTCATCAGTCCATTCCAGAAACTTTGTATTTGAGCTTAAGGTTGACGGAGGCCTTGACGGTCCATCGGTAGATTGACGGTTCATCAACTTGGCCGTCAAGCCTTATCCAAAATCTCCATTTTTTTCTATGGTTTTGACGGTTTCATTGACGGTTCATCAAGGCCTTAACGGTCCGTCGTCCTTCCCATCACCCTCTTTCAATAGGAGAAAATCCCCTCTTTCTGCATTCTCAATCCTGCACACTTCACAAGCACATCAAATGCACAAAAACAACAAATAAACTCTAATTATGGTTACAACAACACTTCGTGGGTTGCTTCCCACCAGCGCCTGATTTATTGTTGTGGCACGACTTGGTTATCTCGACTACTCGGACTTTATTGAGATACACAGTGGACAATAGCTTTGCATAATCGGTTGGACCAACATAGGTCTTGACTCTTTGTCCATTAACTTTGAACAGACTTCCATCTTTACCTTCAAGTTCCACCACACCTAAAGGAAACACTTGATCTACCTTGAACGGCCCAAAGCATCTTGATTTCAATTTGCCCAAAAAGAGCCTAAGTCGAGAGTTGAACAATAACACCTAATCACCAGCTTGAAAATCTCTCTTCACTATTCTTTGGTCATGGTAATTATTCATTCTTTCTTTTTACAAATCAGCTCTTTCGTAAGCTTCGAGATCGAATTTGTCCATCTTATTTATTTATCCCAATCTTAACTCAATTGTTTCTTTCCAGTTCATGTTCAGTCATTTAAGAGCCCAAAAAGCCTTGGGCTCTAGTTCGACCGAAAGGTGACATGCTTTGCCGTAGACCAACTGATATGGTGACATCCTAATAGGTGTCTTGAAAGCAGTTTGATATGCCCATAAGGCATCATTGAGCTTTTGAGACTAATTTTTTTTTCTCGCATTCACCGTTTTAGCCAAAATTACTTTTATCTCTTAGTTTGAAACTTCCACTTGCCCACTGCTTTGTGGGTGATATGGAGTAACAAACTTATGCTGCTTTACACCGTATTTCAACAAAGGAGCTCAGAACACTCGGTTGTAAAAACTTGATCCACCATCGCTTATGATGGTACGTGGTACCCCAAAGCGAGAGAAGATAGTCTTTTTTAAAAAATGCAACCACTCTCTTTCCTTCATTATCGGCCAAAGCAACAGCTTCAACCTATTTTGACTCATAATCAATGGTGAACAATATGTATTTCAACCCATAAGAGCTCACAAAGGTCCCCATGAAATCAATGCCCCATACATCGAATAACTCAACGTCCATTATTTTTCTCATAAGCGTCTCATAGTGCTTTAAGATTTAACCTTGTCTATGGCAATGGTCACATCTTCGCACAAACTCATAGGCATCCTTGAATAAGGTCGGCCAGTAATAACCTCTCTGCAACACTTTCCTCATAGTACGATTACCTGCATGGTGAGCCCCGATCGGAGAAGCAAGACAAGTTTCCAGGATATTCAACATGTCCACCTCTGGAATACACCATCTGATAATATTATCCTCACACCGCCAAAATAAATATGGCTCATCCCAGAAGTAGTGTGTAACATTATGTAGGAACTTCTTCCTTTGGTGAAAAGATAAATTCTCTCGGATAACTTTACTTACCACATAATTTGCAAAGTCAGCATACCAAGGCACTCTTTCAAGAGCAACAGCTAGGACCTTCTCATTCAGAAATGTATCGTTAATTTCAAACTCATTCTCGGCTTCTTGATCACACTCAAGTATGGACAGGTGATCCGCAATTTGATTTTTTCATCCTTTTCGATCTTTGACTTTGAAGTCAAACTCTTGTAGAAGCAGCACCCATCTAATTAACCTTCGATTCGCATCCTTCTTTGACATCAAATATCTCAAGGCAGCATGGTCTGTATGAACCACCACCTTATTTACCAACAAGTAAGAATGGAACTTCTCAAAAGCATAGACAACTGCGAGAAGTTCCTGCTCAGTAATAGTGTAATTCTTTTGTGCCCCATTTAATTCCTTGCTCACATAATAAATGGGGTGGAACAATTTTTCTTTCTTCTGGACAAGTACAACACCCAGTGCTACTCCACTTGCATCGCACATGATTTAAAAAGGCTTAGACCAGTCTGGAGCAACAATAATAGGGGCAGGAACAAGCTTCTCCTTAAGGCATTCAAATGCCTTCTTGCACTCCTCATTAAATACAAACTTAGCTTCCTTCTCCAATAATTTGCATAGTGGATTAGCTATTTTGGAGAAGTCCTTAATAAATCGATGGTAGAATCCATCATGACCCAAGAAACTATGCACTCCCTTTACAGAGATGGGAGGGGGTAATTTGTCTATCACCTCTACTTTCGCCCTGTAAACTTCGTTCCCTTTTGCAGAAATTTTGTGACCAAGAACAATGCCCTCTTTCACCATGAAGTGGCATTTTTTCTAATTAAGCACAAGATTAAATTCCTCTCACCGCCGTAATGATTTACTCAGATTCACCAAGCATAGTTCAAAAGAATCACCCACCACTGAAAAGTCATCCATAAACACCTCCAAGGTTACCTCCACCATGTTGGAGAATATAGACATCATGCACCGTTGTAATGTGGAGGGTGCATTACATAAGCCAAATGGCATCCGCTTAAAAGCAAAAGTACCATACGGTCAAGTGAACTTCGTCTTCTCCTGATCCTCTGGAGCAATAAAAATTTGGTTATAGCCCGAATACCCATCCAAAAAATAATACCAATCTCTTCCCTCCAATCGATCAATCATTTGATCGATAAAAGGGATTGGGAAGTGGTCCTTCAAAGTCCATGAGTTGAGCTTACGATAGTCCATACAAACTTTCCACCCAGTCATAGGTCTGTGGGGAATCAACTTATTTTTCTCATTCACCACTACAGTCATGCCCCCTTTCTTGGTCACATATAGGAAAGGTCTTGCCCACTTACTATTAGAAATTAGGTATACAACTCATGCGGCCAACTATTTAATGATCTCCTTATTAACCACCTCTTGCATTGGTGGATTAAAACAGCGTTGGTAATCAATGGTTGGTGTGAAATCTTCCTCAAGCTAAATCTTGTGAGTGCAAATACCGGGAGGAATACTAATGATATCAAAAATAGTCCATCCTATGTCCCTTTTATATCATCTAAGAACAGAGATAAGTGCCTCAACCTGATTCTTACCTAAATCAACAGAAATAATCATAGGCAAAGTGTTTCCACTTCATAGAAACACGTACTACAAATGTCCTGGCAACTCCTTCAACTCTAACACTGGTGGCTCTTCGATAGATGGCTTAGCCAAAGGTGTTGATAAATTTTTAAGATCTAAGTCCAGCTTCTTGGGAGAATATGAATAGGATCCTATTCCCATCAAAGAACACACTATATCTTCGTACTCCTCAATACTTTTACTATCAAAATTTATCAAGACTGTAGCCAGAGTTTCCACAGCAAATTCTCCTCGATTGGAATCTTTTTTTCATGTTTATAATAAATATCAACAATGGAAAATACACTCATCTCCTTGGGTTTCTTCATAGATTAGCACACATCAAAGTGAACCACCCCATCATTAAGCCTAAACAGTAATCATTAGCCCTAAAATCAATAAGGACACTCCCGGTTGCGAGGAAAGGTCTACCCAAGATTATGGATACCTCGAAATCCAACTCGCGGTCCAAAATAACAAAGTCTGTAGGAAATATAAAGTTGGACACCTTTACTAGCACATCATACAATATCCCCACTTGCCACTTAACAGACCTGTTCGCCATCACCAATAGCATATTTATGGGTGTAGGGTCCCCCAAACCCAGCCCCTTATAAACAACAAGTGTCATAAAGTTAATACCCATTCCAAGATCGCATAAGGCCTTAGCAAAATCAAGTGACCCAATAGTATAAGGGATGGTGAATTCCCCTGGGTCAGATTTCTTCTGTATCAAGGATCTTGTCGATATGGCTCTACAATGGTAAAGATTATACACTGATTTGTAGCTAACTTTTCTTTTCTTCGTCAAGAGATCCTTCATAAACTTGGCATATCTGGGCATCTGCTCTAGTGCCTCCACTAAAGGCACATTCACCGTCAACTGCTTCAATATTGACATAAATTTGTTGAACTTTGTGTCATCATCTTTCTTCTTCAATCGATGAGGGAAGAGAGACGGTTGTTTTGGAAGAGTAGTAACCATTGTCTCCTTCTCCTTTTTCTTTTCTTCCTCTAACTCATCAACCTTCTGATGGTTAGATGTACCCACATTACCATCCAACTTCTCAGACTCCACTAGATGGGTTTCATCATCTTCTTCAATTATATCCTCAATCACATCTTTCCCCACAGAAGGGCCAGGTAATACTTTACCTCTCTGAGTGGTAACTACCATGCAAGAGCTATTATTCTGAGGACTTTGCACTATATCGCTTGGTAATGTACCGCTCTTCCTCTGATTAAATGCTGCCAAGAGTTGGCTCATCTGCTTCTCCAACTATTTGATAGAATTTGAGTGTGAATTTACTAGCTGACTCATGGAAGATAAGTCACTCTTCATTGTCGTCACCCCAGAATTGGTCACCTCAACTCCCTTTAATAGTTTATCTATCATGTCCTCTATGGACATCTTTCCTGAACTGGTAGCTGTATTATCCCAATTTCTAGGAGGTACATACAGTCAATTCCTGTCATTTTTGTTCTTCCAACTCCCTTGGTCCCTATCTTTGTAACCAGCCTTGTCGTAATAGTTCTAACTTTAATTCCCTTGGCTATTGCCTTCAAAACCCCCTGATTATTTAGATAGTTCACCTATTTCTCAGAATCATACTCAGCTCTACCTTATGACCCAACAACTTTTACCTTTTCAATCTTTCCAGATAATAAGTGTTTAGTAAGCAGATCCATCTGGTTTTCGTATGCGCTATATCCTGGTCACATTTCCCCTCTTTCTGATGTTGCTCCGTATATATACCACTTGACATAGTAGTGTTTGCTACCACATAATCCCTGGTATGCCAAGCTCTACTCGTCTTAGTCAACTGCTCCAACATATCTGCCACCTCAGTGAATGTAAGCTACATGAATGCTCCTCTATAACATTGTCTACAATTATTTTGGTGATGGAGTTTAAGGCTCTATAGAATGTCTTCATCAAATTCGCATCGGTTATCTTATGGTTTGGGCACTGCGTAATCTTCTTCTTGAATCACATCCAAGTCTCATGTAATGCCTCATTCGGTAACTTTCTGAAGTTGTTAATCTAGTCCCTCAACTGTAACATCCTAGAGGGTGGAAAAAACCTTTTTAGGAAAGTTCCTTTTAGTTGCCTCTAGTTTGTTATCGAATTGGGTACCAAATCATTTAGCCATATTATTGTCTCCCCAGATAGAGACAATGGGAATAACCAAAGATGAATTGTATTTTGTCCAACACCCAAATTTTCAAAAGACTTGCAAATATTAATGAAATTCACCAAATGCATATTCAGGTCATCTCCTGGAAGTCCTCCAAATAACCCCTTGATATTGAGAAATTGTATCATGGTACTAGTGATATTAAACTTCACCCCAGGTTCTAATGGTGGTGGGATTATTGTTCAGGTCGTACCAGTAAGTTAGAGGTTTTCTCTGCCTCTAGCTACCCGATTTCTATTTGTAGGCACCTCTACAATCTCCGGACACCTCCTGTTTGCAGGGTTGATCAGTTCATGATCCCCTAAATCCTTCTCATCAGAATTAGGGTCACGGGCTGGTTGACCAGCATTCTTCCCATTGACCTATGCACTAGCCAAGGAGGCTAGTTTATCAGCTTTTTGTTGTTCTTCCATTCTACCAATTAGATGCGGTTCAGGATTGAAGGGTAATAGCGGTTCTCCTAAACTTCTGGTGCATGGCATAAACAACAATAAGCATGTAATGAACCAAAAATAACAAATAAAGGTAAAATTTGGGAAACTTGACCAAAGGTCAATTAACAATCACAAACTTAATTGACAACCGTATTCCCTGAAAACGGTGCCAAAATTTAATACGCCCAAATTACAACTCTTGTTAGAAAGTGTAAGAGGTATCTGTCAAATATAGAACCCAACTAGGTTGGGGTCGAATCCCACAGGGAATACTGTGCAAACTAAGTGTTAAGGTTTTTAATAGACTATTGATCGAAGGCTCCGAATAAATGGGGTTTGGAATTGTTAACAGTATTTAAATGGTTATAATGATTAGCGTTCCAACTAGAGAGTTTTATTTCAAGTATTAATTCAATGAGAATAAACAAACTATAGTTATGTTAACTAAGATGTTCAAGAAGACGGGTTCATGAATTATCTTAAATTCCCAATTTACAACTTCCATTGCAAGAGTTATTAAATTCTAGAGTTCACCCATTTGTTTCTCAACCTAAATGGATAATTTACCCTTTAATTCTTTTGAACTTAAAGAGTGTTTTGATTTATTCAATTAGTCTCTCATGTGGGTCAATCCTTGTTGACGTATCAAACCATAACCCTAAGGTTAAAGCCTTTAGATTTTATGTAAACTCCTTTTTCCCCGACATATACTTTTCTTCTTAGACAAGTAATATTCTTGGGCCCACCCTTCAAGTTTGCAACCAAGAAAGGTCGTTAATGTGAAGAAGGGATTATACAACTTCAATTATATGTGTGAATTAAGCATTTTCACTACCCCAATCAGCTATTCACATCAAGGCTCCCATAACCCTAGTTATAGGAGTTTAAACACACATCTTAAGAGAAGAATAAGAAGAAATCACTATGTTTTTCATAAATGAATTAAGAGAATTACTTACAAAATTACAAGAATTGTTCTTGAATGTTAAATGAAAAATATGAATAAAGAAAACTAGATCAACAGTTGTAGCTTCAGTCACAGTGAATAATACTTGCAATAAGATTTTCTAGATGGAAATATGATAAAAAGATACCTAAATAAACCCTAAACTGGGTATTTATATGTTCCCAGGTCCTATAAATTTGATATTTTAACTCATTAAAGCCGCGTCAAGGTTGACGGTCACGTTGACGCCCGTCAGTAGGTTGACGGTTCGTCGCGTGCACCATTGCTGAAGGTCCAAATTGGTCACTTTTTGGTTAGGTGGTGACGGTAAGGTTGGCGAACCGTCTCTAGTCTGACGGTCTATCGCATGGGCCGTCACTTAATCCTATAAAAAGTCATTCTCTATTTCATCCTGACAAACAAGTTGGCGGTCCATCAGGGATCCAATGGTCCGTCACTTGGACCGTCGTAGGAGTTACTCATTTGTTCCTTTTTGCTTAACTCTGACGGTCACCCTGGCGATCCGTCGCATGGCTGATGGCCGCTAGTTCAACCGTCAGTGGCCTTTTTTTGTTTATTTTGCAAGTTTCTTCTTCAGCTAACTCCTTGACTTGAAAATACTAAAATCCAGTATTAAATACAACATCATCTTCTTGAAAACGCACAATTATCCCTTGAAAAAAATGGAAAATATTTCGTCAAAAGATGGAACATCAATGTACTGTATGCTATGATCAAGAAAAATTAAACTCAAATCTATACTGAATAGTAAACTGAGACTGTGGGAGGTATCATCTAACTGACATGCCCCAATATGAGCTAATCGGGGTCCAACCTGTAACCCCAGTTGGAAGGGTGTTAGTACCATGCCATGAGTACTCAAATGGGTTATTTGGATCTATTAAACTAATGTCCCGAGGGACTAATGGGCCACCCTCATTTGGCAGATGCTCTAATGAGATATGTGTTACCCTCAATTAGTAGGTACACTTTATCAACTCTCAACTGGAAGGTCGATATCTCTAACCTACATTGGCTATGTAGTTTTGGAACTAAGGGACTGCTACTAAAGGTCACATCCTCTACTGGCAGGTGAGCCCCCATCTCTGGGTTCGCTCGGTACTAAATCCTACTCCTAACTAAAAGACACTGATTACTGTACTGAACTAAGTTTAACTGAGCAAACAACTTAACATGATAACTAACTGAATGGCAACGCTCATGGTTTAGCTAAAATTATTATGAAGATACTAAAATTATGTAAACAGCTAAGTATCGAGTGTTCATAACCCTCCAGTAATGAATGAAAATAATGATAAGGACATATGAAGCTTTAAAAACCATAATAAGGGACCATTTCTCAAAACCCAACATTTAGAAATTTCATTAAACACATGGGAGTCATGAATTTAAGCATGAGAATGGATAAAGCATGTCATTAAAAACATAGTTACAATACTAAAACCATGAATTAGGGATTTAAGATGAGTATTTCAATACTCAAATCATATGAAGGCTCATTCCATCGAAAAACACTTGTAACATAACTTTTAATCAAAATCAATAACAACTTCATGGAGACAATTCATCATAAATATGTAAAAACTCATAATTTGATATCAAAAAGGGATTCTTGGACTCCATGGGTGAAAAGGGCCTATGGATGAATCATACATACCTTAAATCCTTAAGCTTGAAAGAGAAACACACTCTTGATGATTTTCTTGAAAGTTCTTGGATTTGGGAACTTGATTTGTTAGTTTTCTTGAAGGGAAGGTAATTTAATTTGATGAACTTGGGAGATGGTTAAGGTTTCTTTGAAAGGAGAATTGGGGAAAATGGGCATATAATTCCCTAACTGACGTTTTAATTCATATTTTTATGAATTGGATTGAGGGGAAAATACATAACTGCCCCTCAAGAAATTGAATCCGCAATTGGAATGCAGATTGAAAGGCCACCGCAATGCGATGAAAGGCCCATTGTTATACCTACTGCGATGTGCCATTATCGCGGTAAGGTTTTGGAATCAAAATCCAAACACTACCCAATCCTTGTCCGAAAAATCTGAAACTTCTCTGATACATGCTTCTTACACCCCTAAACATGAATTCACTCAAAAACCTACGTATCAGGGTCGGGAAGATCTATTTAAAAATCCTCAAATTTAAGAGGCCAAAAATATGACTAAGTCCCTAACACTTAGTAAAATTTTCAGGCCGTAAGCCTCTTATGCATGTAACTAGGAGACGAACTGCTAAGAAAAGTATGGGTATTACAATTTTATGGAGCTTTAGAAAATTAAGGTTGAATATTCAAATAAGCTTGTTTAATCATGAACTTACCACCATGCACCATTCTCTTTAATATATGTAGAATTGAGTCGCGGATTAGATGATGTGGCATTAAAATCCTCATATTATCTACAATTTTTCTCACCACCCAAGCTACATTCTTAGGAGCAATCATCATCTCTAAGATTCTATATTTAATATAATGATAGTGCACCTATTTGATCCATATAATATCTTTCTTTATTAAGATAGCCCAAATATGCTTCAAGATAGCTACTTTGTTCCATACTTTATGCTCAATGACACTTAACTGCTTGTTGATCCTGGCTGGCAAATCTTGTTCCAAGCAACTAAAGCCTTCTTTGATAATTCACCTTTACTAGTCCACAAAAAGTTTCTACATACTGCTTCTAACATTTTGATCACTCTCTTAAATAAGACACAGATTTATGCCCAATAGCTTTGCATACCAAACATCACAACTTTGGTGAGTTGTAATCTACCAGAATAAGATAATAACCTAGTTGATCAACATCTAATATTATTAGTAAGCTTCTCAACCAAGGGAAAACATTATGAGATAGTCAATTTCTTGGTAGACAAAGAAACACCCAAGTACATAAATGGCAAGAACCCTTTCACATACCCCAAGGTTTGCCATATGTCAATTTTTAGTTTGTGGTTTATGCCTTCCATATAAATAGAGCTCTTCTCAGTATTAGCCTTCAAACTAGATACAAAAGAGAATTTTTAGAAGGTATCTTACAATAGAGAAATCGATTCATATCGTCCCTAAAATCAATAAATCATCAACAAAACATATGTGTATCAAGCCAAATCTTTTGCATCTTGGGTGGACTTAGAACTATTTCTGAATTGATTCATTTCTCTGTATAAGTACTCCATAGATATTACAAAGAGGTATGTGGACATAGAAACACCCAAATACATAGAATGGTAGTTTTTGTTATAGGAAAACTCTACTAAAGGTAAAAGTAGACCATAGTGACCACTAAAGTCAATTGCACATGCACAATGCATATCCTCCAATACTTGAATAGACTGGTCAAACTAATCATCTGCTAAGGGTGAAAATATTTACTCATTCCCAATTGAGTACCCAACTCTCATTGCATGGAACTCTAAACTAGAAAAATGAACTGATTACCTCTACCTAAAATGGTGGAAATGGCGACACCATGCAACCAAACTATCTCTTAAGTGTAGGTCTTCACTAATTTTTTTGTATTATAGTTCACCTTCAATAGAATAGAAAAATCTAATTGGTCAATCTATCCATAATAATCTAAAAAGAGTCAAACTTCCCTAATTTCTAAAGCAAACCAACCACAAAGTCCATAGTAATGTGTTCCTACTTCTACTCTAGTATAGGCATCCTCTGAGTTAAGCCACCCAATCTATGATGCCATACTTCACTTGTTGATAAATCAAATACTTAGCCATGAAATCGATAATATCTCTCTTCATAACATGCCACTAATAGTGTTGTTAGAAGTCATGATACATATTTATTTCATCCACTCTGAACCTTCTATGATAAGTCCAGTCAAGTCACTCACTCTAAGGCCACAAATTTGACCCTTGATCCTCAAAATGCCCTCCGAATCAAAAGTCGCTTCCTTATCTTCACTACTCAATACCATATCCAAAATAATAAAACACTTCTCATCCTTAAATTATATTCCCTTAATTTGCTCCAATAATAATGATCATACATTAACACAAGCAAAAACTTTACTCAACTCTGAACTATCAAGTCTCATAAAGTTATTGTCCAAATATTTAATATTTATAGCCAAAGGTCTCTTCAAGGATACTAATAAAGTAAGATTACACATGCTCACTACCTTTCTACATAAGACATCTATCACTATATTGGCCTTGCCTGAATGATAGAGAATAGTCAAGTCATAATCCTTCAACAACTCCAACCACCTATATAGACTCAAATTCAAGTCATTCTGGCTGAAAATATATTGAAGGTTATAATGATAACATCTCACAATGAACACTATTCAAGTAATGCCACCATGACTTCAAAACAAATACTATTTCCACTAACACCAAGTCATGAGTAGGGTAGTTCTTCTCATGGGTCTTTAACTACCTTTCATGAACACACCACCAATTCCCACTTCTAAAGCACATAATACACGATGAAGATATCACCTTTTAATAAAGTCTAAGATTGGCACTAAATTCAATAAAATCTTAAGTAAAATCTCCTTGTACACATTCAACAACTAAATGAAATATTTTTTAAAGTCAATCTAGTAAAAAGATGCTATAGAAGAGAAGATCTAAATGAATCATATAGAGTATCCAGCTAACCTAATAAAATATAGAATCTTAATAGGTAAAGTAGGCCTAGACCAATCTTGAACCACCTCTACTTTGGCCTGATCAACCATAATACCATCCTTAGTCAGCACATGCCCAAGAAAGACACAAAACTCAACTAAAACTCACACTTTAGGAACTTAGCATATAACTTCTCATTTCTCAATCTCTGAAGTATAATCCTTAAATATTTCACATAATCCACCTCATATTTGGAATACACAAAGAAATCATCAATGAACTCAAACACAAAGGAATTAAGATAAGGAAGAAACACTCTATTTGTCAATTCCATAAATTCCACCATAGCATTAGTCAACCCAAATAACATTACTAAAAACTCATAATGACCAAACATCTTCAACTGATGGTACCCCAATCTCAAGTCAATCTTCAAAAATATCAAAACATCCTAAATTGATAAAATAAATAACTAATAGATGAAAGAGGATATTCTTGAAATTCACCTTGTACCAACTGTTGATAGTGGATACGTATATATAGACCTATCCTTCTTATTAGAAAACAACATCAAAGTATCCTAAGGTGATACACTAGGTCAAATGAATCTCTTACTCAAAAAAAATTATGAGTGGTCCTTTAATTCCTTCAACTTTACCAAAGTCATGTATAAGAAGGATTAGAAATAGGATTAGTTCCAAAATCCAAGTCAATATAAAAATCAATATATTTATCTAGAAACACACCAAATAAATCAAAAGGAAATACATCTATAAAGTCCTTAAATACCCTTACAGACTCCAAAAGGGGTGACTCGTCACTAATGTTATGTACATAAGGTAAATAAGAGAGACACCTCTTCTCCACCATCCTCTAAGCCTGAAGAAATAATATTCCCCCATAGGATATATAGTGAGAATACTACCACTACAGTGAAATCCGTGAACCAAAATTCCAAATTTAGGTTAATTTTAGAAATCCAACTCATATTCGATAAGGGGTCCTCTTCTAAGAATGAACCTAGGTTATTGCTAAGATAAAACACCAAGAATTTATAGAAAAAGATCTAAAGGAGTGTAATTACATTATCCTCCTCATCAATTATCCATTGGCATCTTTTGATCAGGAATAAGAACCAAGGTTTTATGCATCCTATGGAATCATTTTGGCTTGAGGTAGGTTATTGTTAATTGAGTAGAAGACTTGGATTAGTAAATCACATAAACTATGTAGAATTAATGGGAGAAAGCATGATTGGGGCTTCAGGCATGGTGTTCAGATGGATAATACCTATAATAACATAAGAGATATTACTTGTGGACACACACATACGTATATATGTATATGTATATATATACGCACACACACATGTACATACATACTTGCAGTTATTGTTATGTGTTCATATTTGAATAATACTAACTTGAGTAATGATGGAAAGATTATATGCTAATGCAAATACTAAGCCTAGCTAATGGTATATGAATTAGAAGGAATCATGCGTATGAAAAAACTAATTACAGGTATTCTTGATTATGTGTTCACCTTGAGGTAATTTGTTCTTGTGATCTAGATATGAGGTATGAAGTAGTACCATAACATAGTTGTCCTAAGAGAAAACATGACTAGTGTTAAAGTTTGATTTGTAGTAAAAGGAGGATAAACTAAAGTTGGTATTGTGCATTTAATGTTGGCAAAATGTCAGATAAATGGCTAATGATGTGGTATTCATGAATGAGATAATGATATTAATGATGGGTACTGGATTCAATAGTTCTTTGCATTATTAATTGTTATTGAGTAATTAAGAGGAATTTATGTATGTTTGTATGGATTTAGACTTAATTTAATCTTATGTATGTATTGTGAATGATAACCATGTTGATTGATCTTATTACATAGCCTGTAATTAAATATTTATTTTTCTTGACAATGCTTGTATGAATAAACTATATGATTATTTAAAGTATATCTTTAAATGACATGATTATTAAGTTCACTTATTATATTTTATGTACTTGTTGTACTCTCCTGAGAGATGAGTGAGATGAGAACATACTAAGATATGCTGATAATGTTAAGAATTATGTTATAGCTGAGTAGCTCGAGTCTAATATGAGCATACTGAAGAACGGATATGTATAATATCTTATGAGATAGTTGAATATAAGAACATACTAAGATATATTGAAAGAGGTTGAGAAAATACATACTATTCTATTGTTGAGTTGGTCGAGTCTGATGTATGCTTATGGATGAGAAGTCATGTTATAGAGTGGGTACTACACTGGTATGGTATATTGACACTAGGTTGACCCTTGTAGGTAATGACTTGTTAGGGAAAATAAGACCCTATAGTATGTATGTACAGATAAGTGATAGTGGTGAATTATGATATAACATAGAGTGAGACTGATGAGATACTAAACTATACACCTACAAGATCTATATAGATACAAATTCATATTGTGATATGATTGCATTATATGTGTAGAGCTCAAAATAATTTATTATTTATATTGGGTGACTTATATGTCTTTATTTGATGGCAGTTGATATGTCTGGTTATTTGGCTACTACATATTTATGGGAACTATTTGAGTTCCTGTGCTACTAAATAACTTGATTTATGTGAATCTTTCCTCGATTGGGTGGTTAAGTTCTTCATGGTTCCTTATTTGTAAGAACAAATGTATGTACTATTATGCCTTGTTGTTGGGTTGATTTAGGTTATGGATGAGGAATCAATTAAATGAATTTAACAATCATGAACTATCTTCTCCATCTAAATAGTCTTAGAACATTCTCAATCCATCAGAAATGAATTTTATATATAAATATGAATGTGATACTCATATTGCTATATTAATATTTTGCATCAAAAAATTTAATAAAAGGTCAATCTCAAGCCCCTACAGGAAAAATAGAAAATTTATAAAAACATAATTTTATCCATAATTTAAGGAGTTTAAATTTGAAATTCCATAATAATGGAGTTCAATTAGAGTGTAAAATCATTGAAAATCCATTCATTAACTTTACTAGGAAAACCTCAAAATTTCAAGTTGAAAAAATAAGGTTCGAAGGTAAAACATAAAATAATCATTGAAAATGTTAAAATAATGATTTAGAAACTTACCATTAAAGAAATATCGCAAATTACTTTTTGAATCTCCCCAAAACGAGTTTCACAGCTTTCAAAATTGACTTATGGGGTTAGATGTTTGAAATGATGTTTTAAACTATCCAGCTACATTTTTCTTTGTGAACATGACAGGCTTGTCCTAATACGATTGACCTAGAACACTACCCATCATAAATACAAGCCCACCATCACGAATAAGAGTAGTAACATTTTGATTGGGATTCAAACTAATCCTTCATGAATATGATCAACCTATTACAAACGCGAAGGCTAATACATAGAACCTACCAGAAATACATGAAGAAGACACCAAATAACAGCTGTCAAAAGATGTAGAAATTCTAATTTTCCTCGAACAGAACCTTAGAACTTTAATTTGGAACCCCGTGAACACAAAAAATATGCTACTAGACTAAAATTGATTCCAAACTCAATGGAATTGTCTGATTCACCAACAGAGGTTGATAATGCTAAACTTACACGTCAGTTTAAGTGTAAGGTGTTCTTTGTCAATATAATTACCCAACAAAAGTTGGGGTCAAATCCACGAGGAACAATGTGAGTAGCGATTAAGTAAGATCAAAATTAAAGTTACTTACTAAGTTCAAACCTATGATACAAGGTAGT
Organism: Capsicum pubescens; assembly: GCA_030864215.1. NCBI lineage: Eukaryota > Viridiplantae > Streptophyta > Magnoliopsida > Solanales > Solanaceae > Capsicum > Capsicum pubescens. The sequence continues at coordinate 290,788,814 of CM061548.1, forward strand.
TTGGATGTTTTCAATGTTTTCAAAGATATAATTAACCTTGAGCTTCTAAAGGAATAACTTGAGACTAAGAATGATTAGAGTGTAAACAATTAGGAACGGATCTTAGGACTATGCTTTCCTAGGGGGAAATTATGCATGGGAACGTGATAATTCGGTGCAAAATCTAATCATGATGATGTGGTAGGCAAGGTTGAAAGTCCTTGTGGATAGTTTGTCAACAAAGTATCAAAGATATCACTTATTGACCCTTTTGAGTACCTAACAAGTGTGTCAATTAAAGACACCCAACACCTCAATTGGGTATCCTTATTTCTAGGATGATACCCATGGTATAGTCAACCTCATAATCACCCTTATGTCTAAGATAGTGAAAATTAGAAAACTACGCCCATAAATTATGCATTATTCCCTTGCTTCCCACATCTCTCTTTCAAGGATGATATGGATTCAAGAAGTTAACCCAAAACCCTCTTTTAAGGATGGTTTGAGCTTTCAAGAGTTTGGGATTTTCACCCATCAAACCGATTTGGGTATTTGGGGATTTCACCCAGAAATCCCAACCAATTTAATCAATCAATAGAAGAAACCATCACCAACAAACTAGCATATACACAAATGAATCACAGTCCACACACAATTAAACTCTATTCTAACATAACCCCAAGAGGCAGATCTAGCACATCATAAGGATAATGAAAACAACTATACCAAGATGTCCATCAAAGTTATTCATAAAAATTAAAGAGAGGACAAACCGCACAATGAATCTTCAATAGACAAAGCCAAATCTACATTTTAGGGTTCGTCTAATTAAATCTTGCCTTAAGTTAGTGTAAATTTAAGCTGTAAGCTCAAAGAAATTACAAAAACCCTAAACTAAGGGTGGGTGGTAGACTTGTGGAATGATGGTGGATTGAAGAATTTAATCCTATAAAAGGAATTTGAGCTCAGCAAGGTGAAATTACAATTTTACCCTGGGTCAATTTTTGCTCTAACGCGATCGCAAAGGATTGATTGTGATTGCACCTACTGCAATCGTGGAGGATTTATCATGATGACCATTGGTTGACTAGATTGGCTGATCGTGATTGCATCCCTCAGCCTGCGATTGCGGTAACTGAGGTCCAGATCCTGCTCCTATTTCAGCTTGTCCAGCTCTTGCACTTCTATTCCCTTTTTAACCCTTTTTAGCTCAAAGTTGTTTCTTTTCTTCTCAGCACTTGTATACCTGCAAAATATGGTAATTAGTGCATTTATCCAAAAATATGTCTCGCTACTACATTCAAATAATAGTAGTGTGCATGAATGCTAAATGCAAATGAGTGGTAAACTCACCACTCATCAAAACCCCCAACTTAAAAACTTTGCTTGTCATCAAGCAACACTACCTCTTACCATGAGACAATGAATATTTATGCCCAAATTAGATGACCCAAATGATCATGATAACTTCAACTTAGTTACTACCACCAATAGCTCTTCAAACCTAGGCAAGACTATTTTCACGACACCCCTCAACATAAAATGCAATTTTCAAGGATACAGAAGACTTCAAAGAGCAATCATGCAATAATCTCTAATACTCTAGAAGTGACTTACTTTTGAATTCAACTATACTATACCTTTTTTGCCTTATTTTTTGGGAGATGACAAAATCACCCACCTTAACTTGTCCTCGTGCCTTCTCACAAGGAAGAAAATTCCATGCACCAAGTTATCAAATATGCAACAAAGAATTTAAATGCAAAACACACTCTCTATCAAGAAATCTTGATGCTAATAAGTACCATGCCATAGGCTTACCCCTATTTTCAATCACCACTGCAATAAAAATACTTGGTTGGAGATCACGAAGGGCTTTTTGAACTGTAACATAGGTTTGGGGTAGGGTAGGATATTATTTAGAAAAAAAGTAACTATACCCTCCTTGATCATCTACATTATACTTTTTATCCAACTTTTGACCATGGGTCGCTTCTTTTGTTTTCACTCTTTAAACATGTGCCTACTTTTACTACCTTGATTCACCCATCTTTTGGAAAGCATCTTCTTTTTACCTCTTTTCCTTATACATTTCATGCTTCTTCGTTTTTGGGTCCCTTATTTTTTCGTATTAATTTGTTCTCAAAATTTAGCTCTTAGGCATTAACTTACAATCTCTTGGCCTAAAGTTACCTCTTCCAATCTTCTCCATCCCCCAACTTAGGCTTTTAGCCTCAAGTTGCATTTTTAAGTCCAAGGAGGATAGGGTTCAAACAGGGGATAAGAATTTAAAGTCTCACAACTTGTAATGTGTTTGCCAAAGAAAGGTCCAAAGGCTCAATGTGGGTGACTAGGAGTAACATCTATGTACGGTTAGGCTTTTTAGGCTAAAGTGGACTTCCAATGTCTCAAAGATGGCCTAAGATCATCTCCCCAACCAAGTACAATCAAAATTAGCCTTGAGAGACTAATGAGAAAAGTTCTAGATGGTACAAGAACACATGAGATTTAGACAAATAAGATCACCACACATGGCATACAAATTCGCCAAGGAGGCTCAATTGCCCCTCCCACTAGAGAAAAAAATGGTGTATCTACCAATTTTCATAAGCCAAAAGTTTGGAATCACAGAAAGAGAAAAAGAATTGTTACAATATCGCTCACGTCCATGCCCTTAAATTTTGAAAAAAAATTGATGGAGGGGGTTTGTTTGCTTTGTATTTGCACCATGCACAATTTGCTAATCATGGAAACAACCCAAGATTTGGTCTCACATTTTGTCTTCATATAGGCAAACCAACCATATGGCTGCTCAAACTTTTCCAAAGGTAAGAGTGTGATCCTAAAATCGAAATACCATAGGTACTCAGACTTTTCTTGCATTTGTGATTTCGATGCCACAGGTACTCAGACTTCATCTACATCTTCTCAAAACTTAATCAAGATATTTTTTCCTTAAGAATGATGCCACTCAATCTATCAAAGGGAAAGGCTCGTCCAATATCATTATTAAAATTATTAGAAAACTAAACAATCAAAACAATCATCTTCATAAAATTTCCATGTTTCACGTCAACTAAGATCAAGTATTGCAAGCCAATCATGAACTCACATAAGGGAAGGGCCACACACACCCATATAAAAGACTTATAGTGACCTTACTACATAATACAAAAACATAAGAAAGGTGAAAGGGCTCCCTAAAACAACATTGATAACAATGTTGAAAGTTGGGCATACTAAAGCGATTGTGGAATGACTAGTGCGGTCGTGGTATCTGAGGCCATCTGCTCTTCTGTTTTGCCCTATTTTTCTGCATAGTTTCTGCACTTCTAATCTTGGGTTTCCCTTCTTTTGGCCTCCAACCTATCCAAAGAACCTACAAAACCTCAAAAATATGTGACTTATTCAAAAGTGTATGGAGAAAACATGAAAACTATGGGTTGCCTCCCATCAAGCACCTTATTTATTATCATGTCGCAACTTTCTTCATCTTTCATTTATGTCTCCACTTGGAAAACTTATATCTTTAGCCCAACTTTTGATCAAGACATCTCTGAAGGACTTTGGAAAAATTCAAGGGCACAAACAATACATGTTTTATCGTGCCACTTTGAAGACTTGAACCTTTTACCCAACTTCACATCAAATTTTTGAGTCGGATCCTTGGGAAAAGATAGGATCATCAATAGGCCACTAGTTGTACATCGACAATTGAGCTCCTGGCCTTATATAGTGGGGTTCACATGGGTGCTTTTCAAACGTCAGACTCCAAAATGTAGGGATAGTGTTCCTTTCCCTAAGATCAATCATTGGCTTAGGTGGATGGACTCACATCACATCCACTAAGCACAACATTGAAAAATAGTTCGAATGATGCTTATCCCTTAACTTCAGAATTGCATCCCTTTAGCATCCTCACCCTGAAATGGACTAGAGTCTTCATAAGATATTTACTTAGGTATTTCTTTGGTCTCTAGTACCACTTCTTCAACTTTGGCATCTTCAACTATATTAGATTTGGTAGGTTAGGAAATCAATAAGTATTCTTTAGGATTGAGCTCATTTGGAAGAGTGGGAATATCCATGGTGTTTTAAAGATTTGCCTTCATTCCTACTTCTTCTATCCTTTAGATTTCTTTTTTACATGCCCTTATGTCTTGATGCATAAGTTGTATGTTATTCTCCATTGTTTCTACCCGATCAAAAATATGTTGAAGTATTGCTTTAACACCATTGTATCAGGCATTTTTTTCTTCCTTTTTCTCACCATAAGACCTATCAATCTTATAAGAAGAACTAGCATTTGGGTTAGTATAACGAGGGGAGGGGGCATTTGGACAATCCCTCAAATATCCATCTAGACCACCATATAAGGAACAATCGTACTCCTAAGAGAATCGATATGGTGCACACATCTCTTTCCGAAGAACATATCTACAATCTTGCCAAAAATGGATTCCACCACAATATGGACACGGATTATCAAGATAAGATTTCCAACCACTAAACTCACAGTCATTCCAAGATGCCATAATAATGAATAAATAAAAATAAAAACTTACCTAACACAAGATACTAAAGAAAATAACAAACAATATTTACAAATTTAAACCTAAGCAAGCAAGCTAAGATTCCAAACTAACTCAATACGCCAAATTGTTCCCCGACAATGGAGCCATTTTTGATAACGCTCCACTTAGACATCAATTTAAGTACAAGATAGTCGTTGTTAATATAATTACCTAACAAAAGTCGAGGTAAAATCCACGAGGAACAATGTGAGTGGTGATTAAGTAAGATCAAAATAAAAGTTAATTGCTAAGTTCAAACATATGATACAAAGTAGTTTTGAGGTTTTCAATATTTTCAAAGATATAATTAACCTTGCGATTCTAAAGGACTAACTTGAGACTAAGAGTGATTAGAGTGTAAACAATTAGGAACAGATCTTGGGAATATGCTTTCCTAAGGGCAAATTATGCATAGAAACGTGATAATTTGGTGGAAAATCTAATCTGATGATGTGGTAGGCTATGTTGAAGTTCTTGGGGATAGATTGTCAATAAAGTCTCAAAGATATCACTGATTGAACCTTTTTGAGTACCTAACGAGTGTGTCAATTAAAGCCACCCAACACCTCAATTGGGTATCCCTATTTCTAGGATGATACCCATGGTATAGTCAACCTCATAATCACCCTTATGTCTAAGATAGTGAAAATTATAAAACTACATCCATAAATTATCTACTCTTTCCTTGGTTCCGACATCCCTATTTCAAGAATGATATGGGTTCCAAAAGTTTACCCAAACCCCTCTTTCAAGGATGGTTTAAGATTTTAAGAGATTGGGATTTATACCCATCAAACCGATTTGGGTATTTGGGGATTTCACCCACAAATACCAACCAATTTAATCAATCAATAGAAGAAACCATCACCAACAAACTAGCATATGCACAAATAAATCACAGCCCACACACAATTAAACTCTAATCTAATATAACCCCTAGAGGTAGATCTAGCACATCATAAGGATAATGAAAACACATATACCAAGATATCCATCAAAGTTATTCATAAGAAAAATAAAGAGAGGAAAAACCACACTTTAGACTCAAATGAATCTTCAATAGAAAAAGCCAAATCTACACTTTAGAGTTCCTATAATTAAATCTTGCCTCAAATTAGTGTAAATTTTAGCTCCAAGCTCCAAGAAATTACAAAAACCCTAAACTAAGGATGGGTAGAAGACTTTTGGAATAATGGTGGATTGAAATATTTAATTCTATAAAAGGAATTTGAGCTCAGCCAAGTGAAATTACATTTTTACCCCTGGATCAATTTCCATTCTAACGCAATCGCAGAGGATTGATCGTGATCTTCATTGGTTGACTAGATTGACTAATTGCAATCCCGGCCCTCATCCTGCGATCATGGTAACTTAGGGACAGATCCTTCTCCTACTTCAGCTTGTCGAGCTCTTGCACTTCTATTCCCTTTTTTATCCTTTTTAGCTCAAGGTTGCTTCTTTTCTTCTCAGCACTTGTATACCTGCAAAATATGGGAATTAGTACATTTAAACACAAATATGTCTCACTATTATATTAAAATCATAGTAGTGTGCATGAATGTTAAATGCAAATAAGTGGTAAACTCACCACTCATCAAAGGTCGTTATCAGTGAATGTTGACCGAAGTCAACTCTATGCCAAAGTTTTCTAACTTTTCAACCAACTTCTCAAAATGTATATAAATGCCTCATAACTTGAACTAAGAACACTACTAACCCAGAAATAGTATTTGGAGATAACAAAATTGAAGAAATTTGCATACAATGTCTAAAACTCTAAAATTGTTGATAGTTAATCCTACTACCCTCAAAACCTTTCAAAAATTATGCTACCCAGTCCTTCAAATCATAAATAACATAATATAACTCCAAAAAGGGGTAAAATAGTCAAAATGTATAAAAATCTAAAATCACAATATGGGTTTTTATAATCATGAAATTAATGGGGAAAACAGAATAATAAATATGATGTGTGTCTTTCCTACCTTTATGCATATGTTGCTCTATATAGATAGCTGGAACCCATGGTTGACTCTCTAGGTCCATGTACACCCTTTGAATCATCCTCAAGGGCCACAGAGTAAATAATAAATATCAACTCAATCTGAATCCAATCATGAGGCAGTAGAGAGAGTTTCAATAATCTTAGTGCATCAATTAAATCAAAACCTACAAATCCACCGAAAGGTCACAAGGAAATAACTAATAAAGCCATGCTAATATGCATATGAAGGAGGAAGAGAAAACATAATAAATATCAGTATCAGTCCAACCACATAAATATCAATAATACATCCTCACTTCTCAATTTATCCATAATAATGACCAATCAAAAACCTATGATCCCTTCATACTAATGGGTAAATCAATGTACCAAGAACTCAAACATTGGGTGAATATAGCACAAAATCAAGGATCTCAGAAACCCAGTCCAAATAATTAATTAATTAGTTTTATTTTATTTATAAGATACGACACCCTTATAGGTATTTGTCATCTCACCAATATAGTATCCCTATATCTCCATTACTTTCATTACATGTAACTAACATATAAACATATCAAAAAAGAGTTTACAAAAGTCTCAACTTGCCTAAAAGTCAAAACAAAGCATTTCTCTTCTAAAGATCCTTCAAATGAGTCTAATCTGGTCAAATACAAATCCTACATAAGAAAATGAAGTCATAACACCCATATTGTTATGCATAAAATCTAGGTACAAAAAGTTAATACCGAGTCCACAAGGACAAAACTAGAATTATTAAAAGAATTAATCTAACTGGAGCCTAAGGAGTTCAAATTCAAAAGTTTCATAAAAAATAGAGTTAAAGTCGATACTAAAATCATAAATTTATCATTCTTTAACTTACCCCAAAACTCTCAAATTTTTAATTTGAAAAACCAAGATTTGAAGATGAAATCATGAATAAAGTATTGGAAAGTATAAATCATACCCAATGAAGATAGCTTGAAAATTACCTTTTGAATCTCCCAAAAATGAATTCCCAAGATTCAAAAATCGAGTTAAGGAGTTTTGGATAAAACAAGAAGTTCATATCTACTAGATAAAATACTGCTTCATGAATGTGGGACCCCATCGCATTTGCGATGATGTCTAACTTAGACTGATCATGTTCATGAGGGTAGGGTTGCATTCTTGGTGTAGAAATTAGACCCGACCCTAACTCGGGTTATTCCTTCAATGTGTTTGTAGATCCTTCTATGTGATTGTGAGGATCAAACCCATTTGTTTGTCATAAACACAAGAGGAACCTTACGAACACGATGAAGAAATGGGTCTGCACCAGTTCATAGAAAACTCAATTGAAGAAAACAATTAAAATACTTCCAAATGTATCACTAAATATGTTCAGAACCCCATTAACATAAACTGACCATGCTACTAGACTACAATCAATATTCTGTACTTAATGGAATCATCAAATTCTTAAATAGAGATCGTTATCAAAATGTTCACTAAATTCAAATCTAGACCATAAAATTTTAGCTTTCCAACCAATTAATTGAAATTATTTCAAACACCTCGATACCTAAACCAGCAGTGCTACTAAACAAAATTGTCATTGCAGGTCTAACACAATTGACAAAAAATTTATATGATCTTTAAAATTCCAAATATTGATCAAAGTCAATTGTTCTAACTCCAATGCCTTCAAAAATAAATATCTCTCAAAATATTCAACTAACCACCTTAGGAGACAAACCTCACACACCCATAGATTAAAAATATCATAATACAACTACAAAAAACTAAAAAAGTCAAAAGTCAATAAAAGAATTGTTACCCTCAACCTCTGACTGGATTTTATGAATGTTATGGTGTAGGTTCTTCAAAATCACATTGCTTCCTTATTATGATCATTTGTTCCTCTATCTTTATATAGCTTATTCCATATGGAACCGATTAGTCTACCATGTTTCATGCATTCTATAAACTGTGTTCTTCGAGAACATTCAATAAGAGAATTTATAGCTGAAATATGAAATTAATTTTAGGTCAGCAAATGCTTTTAACATTTAACTTAAACTATCTTTTGAGTAAGGATCATATTTACTATAAGTCACAACATATTTCATAGCTTCTTATTTTCTCCCTCTTATATTATAAAAACTAACATATAATCCCCAATCTTCTTTAAGGAATCTATCTTTGTGCATGATGGTATACCCATTGATTAATTGAAAAATATTTAGTTCTTGATCTTAAGCCTATTGAGACAGAAATTAATCATAATTTATTGGCCAAAAGCATACCAGTGTTGTTGTATACAATATATCATAATCCAAATCAACATATGAAGTTTTATTCTTTTTTTACTTCTCTCCAGAAGCTTCCATATTTTTTTCCCTTAGTAACTCAAACTCATAACCTCGAGATTGAAAGTTGTGAGTGCTTATCATTCCAGCAACTTCCTCTTGTCATGATATTTTGTTCTCTTAATCAATGATTTAACTATTTACCTGAGACATTTAATGTCAAATTGGCTTGGATATTATTCCATATTTTCAAGATGAACTATCTTGATCACATAATATGAAAATTATTTTAAGATTATTTTGAACAAGCAGTTTTGTGAATGTCAAATTGCAGGTTGCTAATAGATGCACATATGATCATTATATAGAGGAGTTTACATAATATATCACATTATAGGTGAACGAGCATATATTAACCTTTTTACTTTATTAAATTTAGGAGATTCATTCTCAAAATTAATTTATCTAGAGAACAAATAACATAAAACAATTCTTGAATAATCTTCTAGTTCTTCAATATATAGATAATATTTAATATTTGTATCCTTGATATTGCAAAATTGCTCATATCGATTAATAAAATAATTTTACTAGTAAATTCCAAGTTTATCATGATATGTACTATTTGCTTGATTAAGCTTCTATTTTATGACCTATACCAATAAAATTTTAGTTCATTATGTCATGTGATCTAATCATGCTAGGATAAATTTTCACATATGTGTTTCTTTTCATAGTAACTTGAAGATATTCAATCTTCCAATTATTCTACCTCATTTGAAGGGGGTTGTGATATCTTTACTAACTAAGAATATGTTCATATTTATAAGCATTACTAAATACTATCACATTCACCCCATGAAATGAATTTATATCAATGGTATTTATCAAAGGTTCTCATTCTTTAGGAATGGAACATAATGATCTGAACATGTCTTAGGCCTATTAAATTATGACAGCTTAGAACTTTTTATAAGATACTGCTGTTTTAGGAACAAATCAAAGTATATATGTGATATAAAAAAAATTCTCTAACACATATTTCAATTATACTAAAAACAAGCCAATGAAAATATCATCACTTTTGATAATTATAGGCATAAAATTTTCCAAAATGATATGTCAGTTTATCCACTTATAACTATAGTGCTCTTCAAAAGCAAATTGGATTGTATCTAAGTTCATATGAGTGTAAATTAGAGATTTTGAAAGCAATCTCACATAGTAACTTTCGTTATATTCTATTATTAAATTAATAGTACTTATATTAAGTTCTCTACTTTGCAACTTTAATAACAAAGTTGGTCAACTTTTAGTGAAAAATAGATTCATGTCAAGCTATGAATTTTTTTGTAGGCAGAACTCTCAATCTTCTCAAAAATGACTTTATAATAATGAAACACCTAGGTTTTTAACCATGAGAAGAATTTCTTCTTTTGATGTCATTGGGCAAATAACGATTAGGGGTACGAGTCATACCCCTTGGATACGAGTTGTATCCTTTTATCCCTCCCCTATCATACCCTAGAAAGTATGGTAAGGGTCACTCACTATCCTAGGTATGAGTGATCCTCCTACCAATTGTACCTTAAGGTATGAGTCATATCAAGACCAATTGTATTGAGTGATGCCTCGATCAAAAGTGGACTATTTTTGGTACGAGTGATGTGTACAAGTTAGTGTAAGAGTCATACCCTTTGGATATGACTTAAAGGTGTGTAGTCATACCCTAACCAGTGTAGGTGACCTAGGATAAGCATAGGGTACAAGTCAGGGTACCACTCGTACCCTAAGATACTGTTCCTTAAGTGAGTCATACCCCTGCACGGGCTCATTTTCCAGCTTTTAACTAAGGGCTTTGTGATCATTTTCTACACCAAAAAACCTAGGTACCCTAACTATATAAGTTTTTATAGCCTCATAAGCATCCATTTTGATGGATCAAACACCCTAAATACTCTCTCAAACTCATTTGTGAAGAATTGAAGGCTAGGGTTTCAAAGGTAATTTTCAAGGGGCAAAGTGAAGTCAAGACTCATGGTGAATCAAGTTTTCTAAGGAATGTAACTCTTTACCTTGATAAATAACTCTAAACCCATGTATTTTATACTTGGATTAGTAAGTTTACATGGTGATTTTGAAATCAAATGAAAGAGGTTTTGTTGTATAATGATGATTAATGTTGACTTTTTCTTAGATTTGTGTTTATACATGTTATTAATTATAATTTACACATGAAGGTTCTTGTTTTATGTGGTAAAACATGTGGGTACTGATTAACCCTATTCTTGATGATTTTCACCATCAAATTGGTCTTGATAAAGGTATGCACATAAGGTGATTGTGAAAATATCTAAATGAAATGTCTAGTTACATGTGGATGATATTGTGAACTAGGGCAATGGCCCAATGAGCATAAATAGTTGATAAATGTTATTGTAAAGATATTTTTAGCCATGTTATGTGTTAAATTATGACCATGTTAGTTTGGTGGCTAAGAAAGGGGGGCCAAGTCCCTAACATGAACTTGAATTATGTGTGAAACTAAAGTGTGATATAGAAAGGCTGATAAAGCTTGAATGGCTTGTCAGGGTCTTGTTGACTATAATTTGAATTGAATGATGATTGTAATAAAGTCATTGAACTAATAAAGTGGTTAATTAATGAATACTCCCATGAAGACCTTATGGCAACGTATGGTGTTAATATGGGTAAATGGTTTAAGTTCTTAAATGTGAAATAGATTAAATAAATGTTAATGCACGAACTAAAAGAGGTTAAGAGTTCAAATGTTTTATAATAATGGCAATAAAATGACTAGTGTTTTGAGTCCCTAGTCCAACGAATGGCTTATGGTTTGAGTCCCTAGTCCAATGAATGGGTTGTAGTTCGAGTCCCTTGCCCAATGATATGGCTTGTGTAACACCTTACATGTTTCTATGTGCGTAAACTCAAATCCCATGATTCATATTTGAATTCATGTTTCATGATCATTAGCCTAGTGTGAAGAGAGCTTATAAGGTGGAAAAATGTCCATAAGAATCCCTTAGAGCAAAGTGAGCTAAGAACATTTGATTCGGCCAAACCTTAGTGTTCAATTCCTCAAGGGGAAGCTTTGAAAGTTGATAACTTCTTACCTATGTGGAATTTTTCAGCTTAAGACCCGCCAAATTGTAGATAATTAAATTAGCTTTGCAACAATACTAATTTCGCCTTAATCTGATACTCGAGCAAAAAGTTATGGCCATCCAAAGGTCATGCATCACATTACAGTCACAAAAAGTCACTGGAAAGGGTGTTCGATTGTCTATGTGATGCCTACTTGGAGGGTGTGCGATTTTCCATATGACGCCCACCTGGAGGGTGTGCGATTGGCTGTGTGTCGCATGGTGATTTTGCAGTGCCAAAAGTGCTCTATTTTGACTTAAACCAAGGGCGTTAAAGTCTTTTCACACCTCTAAACTGTCCCTAATCACTCCTAAACGTTATAAGGGGTTTTTTAACACATTATTTCCACTCCCATCACCTCAAAAGATTTAGTCCAAGGTCACATGCCCCAGAACTACGTGGAACCATAGGTTCAAGTCCCAATATGGGTTAAGTATAGTGATATCTTAAGTTAAGGTTCTATTCCGATGGCAAGGGTAGAACAACTCTCTCCAACGTGGGAAAGACATTAGACTCCATGATAGCTCACACTGTTTATATCGGTTATAAGAACTTCCCTAAGATAGAATGAAAGTAAAGCTTTTAGAACTAAATGTTATGTCTTACAAAGTTTATACTTATGCTTCATTACTCATGTTTACAATTTTGTAGTCTTTGTTTTATTCAAGCCCAAGGTGAGTCATTTACACTTAGCATGCATTTATTTTAAAGTATATGTGCATATTGAGTTATTGTTTTACTTATGAATTCACCCCCACATATTTAGTACATTCAAGAGGTACTAATTCATATATATGTCTATGTGCTACATTATTTTGTTATGTAGGTTCTGGAGCTTGATTCTCATAGTGTGATTGACTATGGGCATCTCCACCCACATCCTGACATTTGGTGAGTCCTCATAGTTTGAGTACCCATTTTATCAGACTTTGATATTGATGAAGTGTTTTAGTTATTTGATTTATGTTAAGTTTGGGTCAGCTGGGGCTTGTCCCAATGGCTTTCTAGTTAGAAGTAGAGGCTTGTCCGACTGTTTTCTATTTTAGATTTAGATGTGCTTGTTTTCAAGATTTCCAAGTTTAAGACTTTCAGTTAAGATATTAACATAGTTGTCTTCAGATCTTATATATGTCGGCTTACTCTTCTCATAAGTTCCAAGTTAAGTAGGCTTAAAGGGGATAGCTTAGGTCTATTCATAGTCTTGAGCACTATGTGACGCCTAGGGTGTACTTCTGGGGAATTTCAAACTTGGTATTAGATCCAGGTTTTAAAGAGTTCTAGGAAGTCAGGCAAGCCGTGTTCGTAGAGTCTTGATCATAGATGTGAAGTGCACCATATTTATAAGCAAGAGGTTATGGAACGAGTTAGGAATCATCATTTCTTTCATGATCTATCATGCTTATCGTTGTATCTATCTACTTTAACTCATTCTTTTACATGATAGATTATGCCTTTTCGCTGAGCTAATATGCACAGAAATAGTGACCAACCACCCCTACACGTTGACCCTATGAATGAAAATATGTCTCATTCTAAATTTTGGGTTGACTTTTAGGCATTGGCCCAAGATGTGACTGAAAATATTCAAGGAAACCACCAAGTGACAGTCCCACTTCAGCAAAATGGTAATCTAGCTATATCCAACATTCATGATTTCATGATGATGAACCCACTCGAGTTCCATAGGTCAAAGGTAGATGAGGATTCAGAATTCTTTATTGATGAGGTGAGAAAGATCACTCAGATTATACATATTACTGAGAAAGAGAGTGTAGAATTTGCATACTATAGGCTGAAGGATATTGCTTATGATTGGGTTGTTATGTGGAGGGAAGGTAGAGATGAGAATGTAGTTCTTATGAGTTTGCAGGTATTTCAAGATGAGTTTCTGGGAAAGTTCGTTCTACGTGAAATAAGGGAATCTAGAGTGGAGGAGTTTATAAACTTGAGAAAGGGCTTTATGACAGTGAAGAAGTACTACCTTAAGTTTACTCAATTGTCTAAGTATGCTCTCGATTTGGTAGTTGAACCTATATCTCATATAAGTAAGTTTATTACTGGAGTGTTTGATTTGGTAGTGAAAGAGTGTAGGACTGCCATGCTCATTAGGGACATGGATATTTATAGGTTGATGACTCATGCTCAACAAATTGAGGCAGAAAATTGGAAGGAAAGAGAAAAAAAAACAAGAAGGCTAGAACTAGACAGTTTGAGTATGGTCAACCAAGGTCTAGTCGGGGAAACCATTCACAGTTTTAGGGTCAGTCATCAGTGCTAGAGCCATTGTCAGGTAGTGCCCCTGCACCTAAGACTAAGCAGGAGTAGTGGGGCAGGAGTAGTGGGGCAGGAGTTCTAAGTCTAGGTTTCAGGTCATTATAGGAGGAAGACCCAATTATCCAATATGTCTTAAGTATGGCAGGATTAATCCAAGTAAGTATTTTCTAAGTAAAAGGGTTGTTTTGGGTATGAGAAGTTGGGCCATAGAATCAAGGAGTGTCTGTATTCTAAGAAGGGAAGTAGGGATGCTTGTCCTCAGACTCTGATTACTAATGCACCAGCTCAGCTAGATCTCCCAGTTCCTCCTTAGGGCACATCATCCAGTACCAGTGGCGGTCAGTGCCAGAATTGGTTTTATGCTTTACCATCTAGATAGGAGTGGGAGAGTTCACCAAATGTTTCTACTGGTATTCTTCGTGTCTTTCATTTTTGTGAATATATGTTGTTATATCTGGGAATACATCTCTCTTATATGACCCCCTTGATTTCAATAATTTTGGGGTAGGACCAAAAAAGCTTTCTAATTCCTTCTCAGTTTCCACCCCAATGGGTGAGTCAGTTATTGCCAGAAAAGTCTACAAGAAGTGTCCTATCACTGTATAAGACAATTCTAGAAGACCTAATAGACTTAGAAATGGTAGATTTTAAAGTTATTTTGGGCATGGATTGGCTCCAATCATGTTATGCATTAATATATTATTGCACCCGTGTGGTGAAGTTTCAGTTTCCTAATAAGCCAGTCATTGAATGGGAAGGTAGTTATGTGTCTCCCAAACGTTATTTCATATATTATCTTAAGGACAGAAAGTTGATATCAAAAGGGTACATCTATCCTTTAGTTTGAGTCAAGGATACTAAGTTTGAAGCTCCAATAGTTCACTTAGTTTGTGTAGTTAATGAGTTTCCGTAGGTTTCCCCCGAAGAGTTACCAGGGGTACCTCCGGATAGAGATATAGAATTTGGTATTGACCTTCTCCTTGATACTTATCCCATCTCTATTCCTCCATATTGTATGGCTCTGGACAAGCTTAAAGAGTTAGGAGAGAAGCTTAAAGACCTCTTAGACAAAGGTTTCATAAGACACAGTGTATCTCTGTGGGGCGCTCTAGCCTTTTTTGTGTCCCAAAAAGATGGCTCTCTCTGAATGTTGCACCCGTGTGATGAAGTTTTACTTTCCTAATAAGGTAGTCTTTGAATGGGAAGGTAGTTATGTGTCTCCCAAAAGTTATTTCATAGCTTATCTTAAGGCCAGAAAGTTGATATCAAAAGGGTACATCTATCCTTTAGTTAGAGTCAAGGATACTAAGTTTGAAGCTTCAATAGTTCACTCAGTTTGTGTAGTTAATGAGTTTCCGGAGGTTTCCCCCGAAGAGTTACCAGGGGTACCTCCGGATAGAGATATAGAATTTGGTATTGACCTTCTCCTTAATACTTAGCCCATCTCTATTCCTCCATATTGTATGGCTCTGGCCGAGCTTAAAGAGTTAAGAGAGAAGCTTAAAGACCTCTTAGACAAGGGTTTCATAAGACCCAGTGTATCTCTGTGGGTCGCTCTAGCCTTTTTTGTGCCTAAAAAAGATAGCTCTCTCTAAATATTGCACCCGTGTGGTGAAGTTTTAGTTTCCTAATAAGGCAGTCTTTGAATGGGAAGGTAGTTTTGTGTCTCCCAAAAGTCATTTCATATCTTATCTTAAGGCCAGAAAGTTGATATCAAAAGGGTACATCTATCATTTAGTTCGGGTCAAGGATACTAAGTCTGAAACTCCAATAGTTCACTCAGTCCGTGTAGTCAATGAGTTTCCTGAGGTTTCCCCCGAAGAGTTAACAGGGGTACCTCCAAATAGAGATATAGAATTCGGTATTGACCTTCTCCTTGATACTCAGCCCATCTCTATTCCTCCATATTGTATGGCTTCAGACGAGCTTAAAAAGTTAAGAGAGAAGCTTAAAGACCACTTAGACAAAGGTTTCATAAGACCCAGTGTATCTCTATGGGGAGATCTAGTCTTTTTCGTACCCCAGAAAGATGGCTCTCTCTGAATGTGCATAGACTACCGCCAATTAAACAAAGTCACAATCAATAACAAATATCCTCTTCTCAAGATTGATGACTTATTCGACTAGCTTCAAGGTGCAAGTTATTTCTCTAAGATAGTTCTCAAATCTGGCTATCATTATCTTAGAGTTAGAGAATGTGACATTCCGAAGATAGCCTTCAGGACTCGGTATGGTCACTTTGAATTCCTAGTTATGTCTTTTGGACTAACAAATGCCCTTGCAGCTTTCATGTACTTGATGATCAGGGTGTTCAAGCAGTACTTGGACATGTTTGTCATAGTCTTCATTGACTATATTTTTGTCTATTCCAGTAGTGAGAATGATCATGCAGACCAACTAAGAGTTGTGTTGCATACTCTTAGAGACCATCAGCTATTCGCTAAGTTCAGTACATGGGAAATTTGGTTAAGATCAGTAGCTTTTTTGGGCCACATTATTTCTGGTGCTGGTATTCAAGTTAATCCTCAAAAGATTAATGTAGTGAGAAACTAGCATAGACCCGTCTCTATGTCCGATATCAGAAGTTTCTTAGGTCTGGCTGGCTATTACAAATGGTTTGTCGAAAGGTTTTCTTCTATTTCTTCCCCCATGTTTAGGCTAACACAAAAAAGGTCAAATTCTAGTGGTCAGATTTTTGTGAGAAAAGTTTTCAGGAGTTGAAGACTCGACTCACTTCTGCCCCAGTCTTGACTTTGCCATATGGCCCTGATGGGTTCGTAGTATATTGTGACACTTCTAGAGTTAGTCTATGTTATGTTTTGATGCATAGAGGTAAGGTCATATCCTATTCCTCTAGACAACTTAAACCTCATGAAAAAAATTATCTGACCCATGATCTTGAGTTGGCAGTAGTTGTCTTTGCCTTGAAAATTTGGAGTCATTATCTATATGGGGTTCATGTTGATTTGTTCATGGATCACAAGACTTTACATATGTATTCACACAAAAAGACCTGAATCTTCATCAGAGGAGATGGATTGAGTTGTTGAAAGACTACTATATAAGCGTGTTGTATCATCTGGCCAAAACCAATGTAGTGGAAGATACCCTTCACAGATTTTCTATGGGTAGTGTTGCCCATGTTGAGAATGATAAAAAAGAGTTAGTTTGGGAGGTCCATCACCTGGCTAGGTTAGGAGTTCAATTAGTTGATTTGACCGAATGTAGTACGTGGGTACAGAATGGTTCAGAATCTTCATTAGTTGCCAAAGTAAAAGAAAAGCAGGACAGGGATCCTAGTTTGGTTAGGTTGATGGAGGTGGTTAGAGATCAAAAGGTAGAAGTTTTCTCCCAAGGGAGAGATGGTGTGCTCCATTGTCAAGGAAGGCTATGTGTTCCATGCATTGATGATGTGAGACACCAAATATTGGTAGAATCTCATGGTCCATGCTACTCTATCCATCCAAGAGCTACCAAGATATATCGTGATTTGCAAGAAATCTATTGGGGGAGTGGTATGAAGAAAGATACTACAGAGTTTATAGCTAAGTGTTCGAATTTTCAGCAGGTAAAGATTGAGCACCAAAGGCCTAGTGGTAAGTTTCAAGAGTTTAGTATCCCCACTTAAAAGTGGGAGGTGGTGAATATGGATTTTATGATGGGGTTGACTCATATGCATCGTCAGCATGATTTGATTTGGGTTATTATAGATAGAATGACCAAATTAGCCCATTTCTTTCTAGTTCATACTTTGTACTCAGCTAAAGAGTATGCCATACTTTATCTCAGAGAGTTGGTGAAATTGCATGGAGTCCCATTGTCTATCATTTCAGATAAAGGTACACAATTTACCTCTCACTTTTGGAAGGATTTTTAGAAGGTTCTTGGTACCTAAGTTCATCTTAGTATAACTTTTCATCCTCAGATAGATGGTTAAGTGGAGAGGACCATTCAGACTTTAGAGAACATGTTGAAGGCATTTGTTATAGATTTAAAGGGTAGTTAGGGAGACCACTTACCTTTGATTGAGTTAGCTTATAACAATAGTTATCACTCAAGTAGTCAGATGATTCCTTTTGAGTCTCTCTATAAGAGGAAATGTAGATAACTTATTAGTTGGTTCGAAGTGGCTGAAGCTTCTTTGATAAGGCCAGGTGTGGTGTTTCAAGCTATGGAGAAAGTTCAATTAATTTGAGAGAGGCTGAAGATAGCCCAAAGTCGTCAGAAATCTTATGTAGATGTGAGGAGAAGGGATTTAAGTTTGATGTTAATGACTTGGTTTATTTGAAAATTTCTCCTATGAAAGGAGTGAAGAGATTTGGCAAGCATAGGAAGCTAAGACCCACTATGTTGGTCCCTACCAAATTTTGAGTCATTTTGGGAAGTTAGCTTATGAGTTAGCATTGCCTGCAGACTTAGCATCAGTGCATCCAGAGTTCCATGTTTCTTTATAAAGAAATACATTGGTGATTTGGTCTCTGTTGTTCCTTTAGAAATCTTGGATATTAAGGATAGAATCTCCTACGAAGAAGGCCTAGTTGAGATCATTATTCGCCAGATTCGTAGGCTAAGGAATAAAGAAGTTCCTTTGGTTAAGGTTTTATTGAAAAATCAGTTTGTTGAGGTAGCTACTTGGGAGATAGAAGAAAATATGCTAGCCAAGTATCCCCATCTTTTCCTTATGAATTCAGACTCGGCTTGAGGTAATAGGTTCTACTAAATCAACTCTCTCATTCTCTATCTTAGCTATATGATTGTCCTCATGTCATAGCATGCATTCATAAAGCTCTGTTCCACCTATGTATCATGTTTTAGATTTGGTCACTTGATTATGGTTCAGCTCGTAAGTGTTTAGTATATGATTTCAGCCTTTATAGTGCTCCATCCTAATAATTTCATTCGAGAATAAATGATCCCAAAGGGGAGATAATGTAACACCTTGCATATTTCTAAGTTAGAAATTGAATCATTGTTCCCACGTGTGTAAAATCAAATACCATGATTTGTATTGGAATGCATGTTTCATGATCATTAGCCTAGTGTGAAGAGAGCTTATAAGATGGAAGAATC
Organism: Capsicum pubescens; assembly: GCA_030864215.1. NCBI lineage: Eukaryota > Viridiplantae > Streptophyta > Magnoliopsida > Solanales > Solanaceae > Capsicum > Capsicum pubescens. Next base: position 290,808,160 of record CM061548.1, read on the forward strand.
CCTTAGAGCAAAGTAAGCTAAGAACCTTTGATTCGGCCAAACATTGGTGTTTAATTCCTCAAGGGGAAGCTTTGAACGTATATAACTTCTTATGTATGTAGATTTTTGAGGCTTAAAACCCACCAAATTGTATATAATTGAATTAGCCTTCCAACGATACCAATTTTGTCTTAATCTGATACCCGAGCGAAAAGTTATGGCCACGCAAAGGTCGTGCATCGCATGACAATCACAAAAGGTCACTGGAAAGGGTGTGCGATTGGCCATGCAATGCCCACTTGGAGGGTTTTCTATTTTCCATGTGATGCCCACCTGGAGGGTGTGCGTTGTTTGTGCGTCGCATGGTGATTTTGTAGTGCCAAAAGTGCTCTGTTTTGACTTAAAACAAAGGTGTTGAAGTCTTTTCACACCCCTAAACCATCCCTAATCACTTCTAAGCGTTATAAGGGGTTTTAAACACATTATTTCCACTCCCATCACCCCCAAAGATTCAGTACATGACTCCAAAACCCTTCCCTCTTCCCAAGAACAAAATCCAAAGTGTCATCTCTCAAGAATCAAGAAGTTAAGTTCCAAATTCAAAGTTTTCTCCAAGGATTTGCCCAAAAAAGGTATGTGGAGTTTATGAACAAGGATACTCTTTCATCCTTGTGCCCAAAACTAGTTTTAAAGTTGAATTTACATAAATTGCAATTAAGGTTCATACCCAACCTTCATATTTTTGAATTATAATATTATCATGTGATGTAAAGATTTACTTGTACAAATAATATCCATTTTTATGCATGTTCTGATTTACAGCATTACTACTATGAGATGATTTTAATATTTTGGCTTGAAGTTTGTTAAATTGATGAAATATTTCTATGTAAGTTTTAAGCATGATATCGTATTACAAGTTTTATGAAAGAAAGCATGTGATTTTAAGGCTTAAGTTTAAGCACTAATTTTACAAGAAGAGTTTGAATCTTTCGATTCCAAAGTAAGGCTTGAATCCAAAATCATTTATTATCTTCATGGTTTAAAGCAAAAGATTGATCTTTTGATCTTAAGATAAGATATGAAATATACTTTTGTTGTCTTATTTATGATTTAAAGAAAGAGAAGCATAACTAGTTTTCATTCTATAAACCCTTATGTTATTTTAAGGTGGATTTCCTAAAGTATAAGCATATAAGTAATATGGGAGTAGTATTTAGCACCGAGTTGGGTATGAGTCCAAGGTCACATTCCCAGAACTATATGCCATCGTAGGTTTAAGTCCCAATATGGGTTAAGTATAGTGATCACTTAAGTTAAGGTTTTATTCTGATGACAAAGATAGAACATCTCACCCCAATGTGGGAAAGACGTTGAACTCCATGATAGATCACATGGTTTATGTTTGTTAGAAGAACTTGCCTAAGAAAGAATAAAAGTAAAGCTTTTAGAACTAAGTGTTATGGCTTACAAAGTTTATACTTGTGCTTCATTATTCATGTTTATAATTTTGTAGTCTTTGTTTTATTCAAGCCCAGGGTGAGTTATTTACACTTATCATGCATTTATTTTAAAGTATATGTTCATATTGAGTTATTGTCTTACTTATGAATTCACCCCCACATACTCAGTACATTCCAGAGGTACTGATCCATATATATGTCTATGTGCTACATTGTTTCATAATGTAGGTTCTGGAGCTCAGTTCCAGCAACGTAATTGACTACGGGCATCTCCATCTACATCCCAACTTTTGGTGAATCCTCATAGTTTGAGGACCCATTTTATCAGACTATGATATTGATGAAGTATTTTAGTTATTTGATTTCTATTAAGTTCGGGTCAGCTGGGTCTTGTCCCAATGGCTCTCTATTAGAAGTAGAGGCTTGTCCGACTATTTTCTATTTTAGATGTAGAAGTGTTTGGTTTCAAGATTATCAAGTTAAAGACTTTCAGTTAAGATATTAACACAGTTATCTTTAGATTTTATATATGTCAGTTTACTCTTCTCATAAGTTCCAAGTTAAGTAGTCTTAAAGGGGTTAGCTTGGGGATATTCATAGTCTTGAGAATCGTGTGACACCTAGGGTGTACTTTCGGGGTATTACATCTTGTGTTTTGAGTCCCTTGCTCAATGAAATAACTAGTTGTTCGAGTCCCTAGTCCAATGAAGGTCTTGTGGTTTGAGTCCCTCACCTAATGAATTTCCCTGTGGTTTGAGTCCCTTGCTTAATGAGAAATATTGATTCTATAAATGTAGAAGGTCGGAGTCTTCATCTCGTGATATGGGAATAAGTGAATAGAGAATGCTTGCTAAGTATTGTTTTCTTTGTGGAATAATATGAACATGTTGTGTATGTTTATATGTATGATTATATACTTAAGAATGTTGATTGAAAATGATGTCATGGCTTGGATTTAAATGATAATGTTATTTTATCCTTATCCTTGAGTTACATACTAGCGCTCCAACTGCTAAACATATCTGAAAGCTATGTCCCCACGAGACATAAGGACTAGAGTATCATCTTCTCTTCTTGCATAGTGATTAGGTGATTGAAGAGGTTCATACATTGACTTTTGAGTGGTGATCTTCCTTACGTCGGAAGGAATTCCTTTTTGGTCTTCTATATTTATACTTAGTCTTATATTGACTTGGTTTGGCTATTATCAAGGGCTTATCCTGACATATACATTTCTAAGAATCAATTTGTATAGAGGTATTATGGATGATTGTGAACTTGGGTGCAATGGCTATTTTGATGAATGTAATAAAGTGTTTTGACATGTTTAAGCTATGACTTGTAGTATGATTTTCATTATCTTATCTTTTGGTTGGGATTCGTCCGACCCTTGTGATTTATATTTAGGATTGGGCTGGGTTATTGAGGAAACTTTCATTTTATATGGGCTTGAGGTGCCCATACGACATGGCCTAGTTTTGGGTCATGTCAAGTTGGTATCAGAGCCTAGGTTCATGGTACATTGGGTGTCCATATTACTGTGTCAAGTAAGATCTCTTTTATAGGTGTGAAGCATGCCACACTTATAAAAGAGGGGCTACGAGACTCTTTAGGAAATATTTCCCTTTCTTGTGTTTCAATCTCAAGCTATAGAGTCCGAGGTCTTGGGTTCCTCTGATTTCCTTTTGCTATGTTTCAGATCATTCCTCCAAGGAGATCTGAGGTTCAGGCAAACAATTTTTCCCCGACTGAGGGCCCTATGGATGAAGCTCTTCAAACTTTTGGAGTTTGGACCCGGGCTAGGGCTGCAATATTTGACCATCTTTGTGGGGTTCCACCTATCCCCACCAACCCCAACTAGGAGAGTGATCCTCTTATTTCGTCACCTCAAGAGGATGCTACAAATGTCGAGTTTCACTGCTCTATCAACCTCTTAACTCAGTTGGTAGCTTCTCAAAGCGTGGTGATTTGGCTATTGTTTCTTCTGAGGCCACAAAAATTGGCCAATTCATGAGGTTGAGCCCTCTTATGTTTATGAGTATAAGGTTAAGGATGATCCTCAAGGCTTCATTGTTGAAATGGAGAAGATCTTTTGAATCATGCTTGCTTCGAAGGTTGAGCACGTTGAGTTTTCTTCCTACCAATTAAAAGATATAGCGTACCAATGGTATGAAGGGTGGGAGTTTTCTAGAGGTGTTGATGCTAGTTCCACCATATAGGAGGATTTTTCCGAGGCTTTCTTAGATTTTCTCTTTCCTCAAGAGTTGAGGAAAGCAAAAGTGGAAGAGTTTGCGAACTTGAAGCAAGGAAGGATGTTTGTTGAAGAGTATGACTTGAAATTCCATCAATTGTCAAGGTATTCTCCCGAGATGGTCTCTGGAATAAGGGCTAGGATGCGTAAGTTTGTCTCGGGATCATCCCATGAATTTGTCCTTGAGAGCAAGGCGGCCTTGTTAGTTAAAAATATAGACATCTCTAGGTTGATCGTGTATATGCAACAAGTGGAAGAATAGAAAAAAAGAAAGTTGAGGTTAGTGAAAATCCAAGGAAGAAGTTTAGGTCTTCTAAGCCCAGTGGTAGAGATGGGGGGTAAGTGTCCACGGAAAAAGTGGAGGGAGTTTGAGTTCTTTCTCCTCGGCTAGTGCTCACTCTCCTTACCCGAAGTTATTGGGTGATCATTGATCTCATTTTGGTGATGGGATCCGAGCACAGGGTGCCTAATTCCAGGCTAGTGGTGCTCATTCGGCTCTACCCCGCCCTCCTTGAATCTTGTATGGTCAGAGTCATTATGGTCAGTGTGAGAAGGGATGGAACAAATATTTTTGTTATGGTCAGATCGGGCACATGCAGCATGAGTGCCCCTATTGGGTGACTCCTTAGGACAATAGGGCCCCAATTGTTACTCCATCTACTCCCGCACCAAAGGGTGTTATGTCTTCTTCTACTTTTTCTTCTGGAATCTGCGTTGGTTGGAACCACTTGTATGCACTTGCTACTCTCCAGGGTTCTAAGGAATTTCCTAATGTTGTCACATGTATGTTGAGACTTTTCTCCCATGATGTATATTATTTGCTTGATCAAGGGTCTACACTTTCTTATATGACCCCATATATGGTTGTGCATCTTAATTGTGGTCTCAAGATTCTGTCAGTTCCTTTTTCTATTTCAACCCTGGGGTGTGTGGTATCTGTTGGTGGTAGAGACACACTTGTAGACTTGATAGAGTTGGAGATGGTTGATTTTGATATCATTCTAGGGATGGATTGGTTGCATTCGTGTTAAGCTTTCTTAGATTGTTGGACCCATAGGGTTATGTTCAAATTCCCTAATGAGATGGTCATTATATAGTAAGTTGGTTCCTTAGTGCCTAAGGGAAGATTCATTTCTTATCTTAAGGCCCAAAGGTTGATTTCAAATGGGTGTTTGTATCATTTAGTCCGAGTTAAATATTTTAACTCGAAAAAGCTTTTTCTAGAATCTATCCCCATGGTTATGAGTTTTCCGAGGTGTTTCGCAATGATCTTTGTTATGTTTCTCCCAATAGGGAAATTGATTTCGGGATTGATCTTGTTTCGGACACTCATCTGATTTCTATTCCTCCTTATAGAATGGCTCCGATAAAGCTAATGGAGCTTAAGGGGAAATTGAAGGACCTCCGAGATAAAGGTTTTATCCATCCTAGTATGTCTCATTGGGGTGCTCTCGTGTTTTTTGTGCACAAGAAGGATGGTTTCCTTCATATGTGCATTGATTATCGTCAGTTGAACAAAGTGACCGTAAAAAATAAATATCCTCTTCCTAGGATAAATGATTTTTTTGATCAACTTCAGGGTGCTAAGTGCTTCTCTAAGATTGATCATAGATCAAGTTATCCTCAGCTTAAAATTAGGGATGTGGATATACATAAAACTGCCTTTAGAATCCGGTATGGTCACTATGAGTTTCTTTTCATGTCTTTTGGGTTGACCAATGCCCTAGCGGCATTCATGGACTTGATGAATAGGGCCTTCCATCCATTCTTGGACATGTTTTTCATTGTCTTCATTAATGACATCTTAGTCTATTCTAAGAGTGAGGCGGACCATATCGATCACCTCCGTATCGTGTTGTAAACTTTGAAGGATCATCGTTTGTATGCCAAGTTCTATAAGTGTGAGGTTTGGTTAAAAGTCATAGCTTTTCTTGGTTATGTTATCTCTAGTGAAGGGATCCTAGTAGATCCCCAAAAGGTTATGGCGGTTAAGAAGTGGCCTAGACCTACAAATCCAACCGATTCAAAGATTCTTGGATCTAGCTAGTTACTATAGAAGATTTGAAAAGAGTTTCTCGACTATATCTGCCTCATTGACCAAGTTACCCCAAAAGAAGGTCAAGTTCTTGTGGTTGGATGTGTGTGAGGGTAGTTTTGAGAAGCTGAAGGATAAATCAACTTCGGCTTCAGTTTTCACCTTGCCCGAAGGTAATGACGGCTTTGTGGTGTATTGTGATGCTTTTTAAATTGGTCTTGTTTGTGTGTTAATGCAACATGGTAGGGTGGTGGTCTATGCTTCTAGGCAATTGAAAGTTCATGAGAATAACTACCATACTCACGACTTAGAGTTTAGTGTTGGCAATTGGGTATTCTTGAAAGCGTCTCCCATAAAGGGAGTGATGCGGTTTGGTAAATAGGGGAAGCTTAGTCCTCGGTATGTTGGTCCCTACTTGATTGTGAAGAGGGTTGGAAATGTTTTCCTATGAGTTGGAGTTCCCTTCTATCATGAACTCTATTCAACCGGTATTCCATGTCTCTATATTGCAAAAATATGTGGGTGATCCTTCATTGGTTGTTCCTTTGAGGGATATTGATATCTCGGACTCATTGTCCTATAAGGTGATCCCAGTGAGGATCTTGGATTGTAAAGTTTGCTGGTTGCGAATGAAAAAAGTGGCTTCATGAATGTTCAATGGGGGAATAAAAAGTCCGAGGAAGATACTTGGGAGGCAGGGGAGGACATGAAGTCCAAGTATCCACATTTATTTTCCATTCTGGAAAATCATGATTGAAGTATATATTAATCTTCTTGATTTGAATTATGTTTGTGGTAGATAATGGGTTCGAGTCCATAAGCTTTGAAAGAGCCAAGTGGCTTGGTAAATAATGGGTGTCAACCCCATGGTGAACGAAATGAATGGTTGAGTAAGAATAATTGTGATGTGTGTCATATCCTTGTTGTATGATTTGTTCTACATTTTTTAAAGGTTAGTTTGATGGTTGATAACATGTTAACTTGTGTTTATTCTTGCCTTACCCATCATTCGAGGAAGAATGATCCAAGTAGGGAAGAATTTAAACACCTAGGCTTTGAACCATGAGAAGAATTTCTTCTTTTTAGTCACTGAGCAAGGTACGACTAGGGGTATGAGTCGTACCCCTTGGATATGACTCATATCCTTCTCTCCCTCCCCTATCGTACCCTAGACAGTGTGTTGAAGGTCACTCACTATCCTAGATAGGAGTAAGCCTCCTACAAATCATACCTTAAGGTACGAGTCATACCAAGACCAATCGTATTGAGTGATGCCTCGATCAAAAGTGGACTATTTTGGTATGGGCGATGTGTACGAGTTAGTACACGAGTCTTACCCTTTGGATACGACTAAAAGGTGTGTATTCATACCCTAACCAGTATAGATGACTTAGGATAATCCTAGGGTATGAGTTAGGGTACAACTCGTACCCTAGGGTATGGTTCCTTAAGTGAGTTGTACTCCTGCACAGGCTTATTTTTTAGCTTTTAACTAAGGGCCTTGTGGTAATTTCCTACACCCAAAAACCTAAGTCCCCTCACTATATAAGTGTTTTTTGCCTCCGAAACATCCATTTTTATGGATCAAACACCCTAAATACCCTCTAAAACTCATTTGTGAAGAATTGGAGGCTAGGGTTTCAAAAATAATCTTCAAGGGGCAAAGTGAAGTCAAGAATCTTGGTTAATCAAGTTTTCTAAGGCATATAACTCATTTCCTTGATAAATAACTCTAAGCCCATGTATTTAACACTATGATTAGTAAGTTTACATGGTGATTTTAAAATCAAATTAAAGGGGTTTTGTTGTCTAATGATGAATAATGTTGAATTTAGCTTATATTTGTGTTTATACATGTTATTGATAATGATTTCCACATGTGGGTGCTTGTTGTATGTGGTAAAACATGTGGGTCTTGAGTAACCCTATTCTTGATGAGTTCCACCATGAAATTGGTCTTGATAAAGGTATGTACATAAGGTGTTTGTGAAAATGTCTAAATGAAATGTCTAGTTACATGTGGATGATGTTGTGAACTAGGGCAATGGCCCAATGAGTATAAAAAGTTGATAAATGCTATGTTAAAGATATTTTTAGCCATGTTATGTGTTAAATTATGACCATATTGGTTTGATGGCTAAGAAATGAGGGTCCAAGTCCCTAAGCATAAACTTGAATTATGTATGTAACTAAAGTGTGATATAGAACTATTGATGAAGCTTTAATGGCTTGTCAGGGTCATGATGACTATAATTTAAATTGCATGATGATTTGAATAAAGGCATTGGCCTAATAAAATGGTTAATCGATGAATACTCCCATGAAGACCTTTTGGCCCCAAATGGTGTTAATGTGGGTGAATAGTTCAAGTCCTTAAATATGAAATGGATTGAACTGATGTTATTGCATGAACTAAAAGGGGTTAAGAGTTCAAATATCGTCTAATAATGGCAATTAAACGACTAGTGGTTTGAGTCCCTAGTCTCACAAATAGCTTGTGGTTCCAGTCCTTCGCCTAAGAAAATGACTAGTGGTTTGAGTCCCTGTCCAATAAATGGCTTGTGTTTCGAGTCTCTTGACCAATGATATGGCTTGTGGTTCGAGTCCCTTGCCCAATAAAATGACTAGTGGTTCTAGTCCCTAGTCTAATGAAGGGCTTGTAATTTGAGTCCCTCTCCTAATGATTTTGTCTATGGTTTGGATCCCTTGCTTATTGAGAAATATTAAGTCTATAAGTGTGGAAGGTCAGTGTCTTTACCTCGTGATATGGGAATGAGTGAAATGAGAGTGATTGTTAAGTCTTGTTTCCTTTGTGGCATAATATGAACATATTGTGTATGTCTATATGTATGATTATGTATTTAAGAATGTTAATTGGAAATGATGCAATGACTTGGCTTTAAATGATAATGTTATTTTATCCTTATCCTTGAGTTACATGCTAGCGCTCCAACCACTAACCGTCTACGAACGCTATGTCCTCTCACAACATAGGGATCAAAGCATCATCTTCTCATCCTGCGTATTGATTAGGTGATCAAAGTTGTTCGTACATTGACTTTGGAGTAGTAACCTTTCTTATGTCGGAAGATATTCCTTCTTGGTTTCCTATCTTTAGACTTTGTCTTATTTTGACTTGGTTTGGATATTGTTGGGGGCTTGTCCTGACATATACATTTCTTGTAACACCCCACATTTTCGAGCTAGAATTCAAACCGTTGTTATGAAGTGTGCAGACCGAAACCCAATGATTTTATGTATATTTATGTGTGATGATCAATTCTATGGTGTGAAAATGTCCCTTTTATTAGTCGAGGTCATAAAAATCTCCAAACTCGAAGATGAGTTGAGATCACTTCTATTGATTAAGTTTTAGTGAATCATTCATCTTGGGTCAACTTTAAACCACCATTACTCCTTGTACATAATGATTTACGTGTCCTACCTTATATCAAATGAAATTTCTTTGAATCTTATTTCCCGTGCGTTTGGTTTCACCTTAATCCGATATCGGAGCAAAAAGTTATACCTATTTTACTCTAGTATGTCATCCTGTCAACCAAGTGACGACCTGAGCTGACGAGCCATCACCTATGTGACGACTTATCAGCCCAAGTCGTCAGCCTTAGGCAGAAAACATCAATTCCAACTTCCAAGTGACGACCTGGGGTGACGGGCCATCACCTAAGTGATGACTTATTAGCCCAAGTCGTCACCCATGACCAGAAAGGGCTCAAAAATCAACCTAAAAGTAATGACTCAAGTGACGAGTCATCACCTATGTGACGGGCCGTCAACCTTGGTCGTCAGCTGAGAATTTCAGAAATTGTGATGTAGTTTAGTAGGGGTATTTTAGTCTTTTACTTCACCCCAAACATTACCCCCATGACATAAATCACCAAAAACACGTACTTAGCTATTGTGAATCAGTTTCAAAAGCTCTTAACTCTCTTTATTCCCAAGAACAATATTTGGGTTTCTTCCCAATAACTTTAAGACTCCATCACACTCTCCACAAGATAATCAAGAATTAAGCTTCCCAATCCAAGAGAGTTCAAGAAGAGTTAATTCTCATTCAAGATCAAGCTTTAAGGTATGTTAAATATTCATCTGTGGGCCCTTTTCACCCATGGAGTTCAAGAACTCAATTTCAAATTCAAGGTTATGATTTATACAAGTTATTGTGATTTCAACAATGAATCCCTATGAATTTTGATTCTATATCATGTTCCCATGAAATTGTTGTTGTTATTAAACCCTACATGTTTTGAATGGTGTTTTCCGCTGATTTAAGCCTTATTTGGAGGATTTAGTATCAAAATCATGCTACTACTAGTTGCTTTAAAATAAAACTATTATCCTGTTTAAGCCATGCATTGCAAGTGTTTGATGAAATGTCTCAAAGGATGAGTTTTCAATATATGCTTACACATCATGTCCTTAAAGTGTTAGTATGATCTTGCTATCATTGATATCGAGTCCTAGGGGTTATGAATACCCGAAAACTTAGTTGTTTATAGAATTTCAGTAATTAAAGAATAGTTTAGATAAACCATGAACATATTCAGCCAGTGAGCCATCATGATCAGTTACTTGTCCAGCTAAGCTTAGCTCAGTCCCATTATCAGTGTCAGTTCAGTTGGGAGTAGGATTTAGCACCGAGCAAACCCAGGGATGGGGACTCACATACCAGTTGAGGGTGTGACCTTTAGTAGTATTCCCTGCATTCTATAACTATGTAGCCAACATAGGTTGAGATGTTAACCTGCCAGTTGAGGGTTGTTCTCATAAGGGCACCTGCCAGTTGAGAGTAACCCTTAGTTCTTTGGGACAACACTTTAGTGGATCCAAACATCCAGTGTTAGTACCCATGGCACGGTACTGACACCCTTCCAACTGGGGTACAGGTTGGACCCTGATTGTATATTTGGGCATGTCGGTTAGATGATTGCTCCTACAGTCTCAATTCGGTACTCAGTATACTTCAGATCAGGATTGCATTGACCATAGCATACAGTTATCAGTTATTTAGTTATCAGATTTAAGTATTTCAGTTTTACAGACTATTTTCCAAATCATGTTATATGCTTGGTCATGCATTCTCAGATTTCACAGCATTCACGTATTCATATCAATTATTCAGTTATCTCATGCTATTAAGTTAATTATTATTCATGTACATGAGCCCATGCATATCAGCCTAACCTTATTTAGCATACCAGTACATTTAAAGTACTGACCGCATACTCATTTCTTGTGCTATGATGTCTCATATCATAAGTTCAGAAGCTCAGGTTCCCGACCACACTTAGACATCCCAGCACATCAGCAATAGCAGCCGTGGTGAGTCCTCATATTTCAAGGACCAGCTATATTTATTTCCATACTTTCAGTTAAGTAGTTAGTTGGAGTTAGTTAGGGCCTGTCCTATCAACTCTTATTCAGTCAATTTTAGAGGCTTTTGAACACTTTAGACAGTCAATCAGTTTGTCATTATTTTTATCAGTTTTAGACAATTGTTTTTCTGGCAGTTGTTTCCAGATTTATGATTCAAAAATATTTTAGTACTTAAAACCTTATGGCGTATTCAGATATTTTGTACTTACTATTTTGATATTATTATTCAGTGCTCACAGCAGGCACCAGCTCATGGGTTAGCTTATGGTCTTTCGGGACCATAAGCACCGTGTGGAGACAAGGGTTTATTTCTTTGTTGTTACAAACATAGTATCAGAGCCTAAGGTTTTAAAGTGTCCTAGGGATTCTGAAAGCCACGTCAAATAGAGTTTTACGCATGGGTGTGAAGCGTGCCACACTTATGGACAAGAAGCAACCAGACATTTAGGAAAAGTTTCCCTTCTTTCAGAATTCATATCGTGCGAATGAGCATGAGCTCAAGTTAAAGTCCTTGTCTAATACAATCTTTTTCTTCCGTTTACAGAACATGCCTCCCAAAAAGACTAACGAAAGAAGAAACGGAAACCAGCCAGCACCTCCGTCCGTTCAGAAAGATACCCTAAATGAGCATGTTTTGCATGCCGAGTTTAGAGCTACATTCACTACTCTGGCTCTCTATAGGAGCTCAGAACATTTGGTCATCTACTATTCCGGCCAACCCAGTGGCTAATACTATCGCTACTAAGATTCGAGATTTCACCCGAATGAATCCTCCTTCTTTTTTGGGATACAAGTCTGAAGAGGATCTACAGGAATTCCTCGACATAGTTCAGAAGGTAACAGACATTATGGGGGTGACTTCTAGTGAGAGTGCTAAATTGGCTGCTTACCGGCTACAAGATGTAGCTCATACCTAGTTTAAACAGTAAAAAGAGGATAGGGGTACAGATGCAGGGCCTATAGAATAAGAAGAGTTTCCTACTGTCTTCTTAGAGAGATTCTCCCTATTAGAGCTGAGGGAAGCTAAGGTGTTAGAATTCATTAATTTGAAATAGGGCAATATGAATATGAACGAGTATTCCCTCAAGTTTACTCAGTTAGCAAGGTATGCTCCTCATGTGGTGGTTGATAACTGGTCTAGGATACGTAAGTTTGTGTCTAGAATTTCTAATAGTATGGTCAAGGAGTGTAGGACCTCGATTTTGATTAAGGAGATTGACTTGTCTAGGCTGATGGTCCATGTGCAGCAGATTGAAGAGGAAAAGACTAAGAAAAGAGAAAGGGATAACAAGAGGGCCAAAATAGGTAGCTTTAATTTTTCTCAGCCAAGGTCAGAGGGTGGTAACCATCCTCAGTTTCATCAAAAAGCTTCAGTCCCAGCTCCGTCTTCGGATAGTGCACCAGTACCCAAATTTAGAAATGATAATAGGGATAGAGCACCATGATCTAAGTCTCAGGGTAGTGTAAACAATGCTCGAACGAATCCTTTTTGCCAGAAATATGGTAGAAACCATATGGGTGTTTGTAGAGTTGGCAGTGATGTATGTTTTAGGTGTCGCAAGCCAGGACACCAAGTTAGGGATTGTCCAAAGAGTGGTTAGCAGGATCAGTCCAGTCGTCCCCCAGTTCTACCCGATCGCCCGACTCAGTAAGGTGCTGCTTCCAGTGCCACCAGTGGTCAGTGCCCAAATAGATTGTATGCATTTTAGTCTCGATAGGATCAGGAAAATTCTCCTAATATGGTTACTGGTACGTTGCAGGTCTTTCATTTATATGTTTATGCTTTGTTAGATCCCAGAGCTTCCCTTTCTTTTGTAACCCCTACATAGATGTTGATTTCGATTTCAATCTTGAGATCTTAGCAGAACCCTTTTCAGTGTCTACCCTAGTAGGTTCCTCTTTTGTAGCCAGGCAGGTATACAGGAACTGTCCGATCATAATATCCCAGAAAGTCACTTTAGTTGATCTTGTGGAGTTAGAGATGATGGACTTTGATGTTATTCTCGACATGGATTGGCTCCACTCATGCTATGCTTCAGTTGATTATAGAAATAGAGTTATTCATTTTCAATTCCTGAATGAGCCAATCCTTAAATATAGGGGTAGTACTTCAACACTTAGGGGTAAACTTGTTACGTACCTTAGAGCGAGAGAAATGATATCCAAGGGGTGTGTATACCATCTTGTTCGAGTTAAAGACTCTAATTCCAAGAATCCTAGTCTTGAGTGAATTTCAGTAGTGAGGGACTTTCCAGATGTGTTCCCTGAAGACTTCTCGTAGTTCCCCTCGAAAGGGAAATCGACTTTGGGATAGACCTTCTCCCAGATACCTAGCCCATCTCTATTTCTCCATACATAATGGCTCCAGCTGAACTAAAAGAAATAAAAAATAGTTAAAAGATCTCCTAGATAAGGGATTCATCAGGCCCAGTGTTTACCCATGGGGCGCTCCTGTCCTTTTTGTGAGAAATAAAGAAGGTTCCTTTAGGATGTGCATCGATTACCGTCAATTGAACAGAGTCATGATCAATAATAAGTACCCACTTCCTAGAATTGATGATTTGTTCGACCAACTTTAGGGTGCCAATTATTTCTCTAAGATTGACCTCAGATCCGACTATCATTATCTTAGAGTCAGAGAATGTGACATTCTGAAAATAGCTTTTAGAACTCGGTATGGTCACTTCAAATTTCTTTTCATGTCTTTCGTTCTTACAAATGCCCCAGCAGCCTTCATGGACTTAATGAACAAAGTGTTCAAGCATTACTTGGACATGTTCGTCATAGTCTTCATAGATGACATCCTTGTCTATTCCTATAATGATAATAATCATGCAGACGACCTCAGAATAGTATTGCAGACTCTTAAAGCCCATCAGTTGTTCGTCAAATTCAATAAGTGCAAATTTTGGCTAAGATCAGTAGCTTTTCTTAGCCATATCATTTATGGTGATTGATGTTCCAGTTTTTTATGGAACATTTTAAGCCTTTTTTAGGATAGTTGTGTGTTTTCAAGCAACCATTATTGTATTTAACATGGTATTTTAGTGCTTTCAGGATAAGAACTGAGTGTGAAGGTTAACTTGGACAATCTGAGCAAAACAAAGGTAAAATAAGCAGTGACGGCTTAGGCGACGGATCATCGACCTTGTGACGATCCATCATTCTAAACCGTCAAAAAAAGTAGAAGGCATGGACTTTGGACATCCTGCGATGGTCTAGACAATGGACCGTCGGCCCTGCGATGAACACTTGGTTTGAACCGTCGCTATGAAATAGAATGCATCATCACTAGAAGTCTTGTGATGTTCCAGGCGATGGACCGTCGACCTTGAGATGGGCCGTCGCTCTACCCCTCTCCCAGAAGCAGAACATGGAGTCACTAGACACCTACAACTAACGGACCATCGACCTGCGATGAACCGTCGCTTGACCCGTCGACCATAATGCGGAGAACCTGAGTTTGAATTTTAAAATCCCAGTTTTGGAATCATATAATACCAAGTATTAGGGTTAATTTCGCATCTTATCTTTGGTTTTCAGTTCATACTTTCTCCTCTAGTGAGGGCTTTGTACTATTTTTCATTGGGATTTAAATCTAGAAATTAAGATTTGATTGTTAGTTTTCATATTTTCCATCTAAGATTGAGAAGAACAGTATTGTGACTTTTGTAAGTACTCTTCTGAAGTTATTTATGAACATCAATATAACTTTGATTTCTTATATGGAGATGAGTAGCTAAACTCCCATAACTAGGGTTATGGGAGCCTTGATGTAGAGAACTATTTTGGGGTTGTGAATGGGTTTGATTTCTAACATCTATCGAATTTGCATGAATCTTTATTCATCTTAATGACATCTCATGGTTGCAAACTTGAGAAGTGAGCCCATGAGCTTCACTTGTCTGACAAGAAAGTGGATGTTGGTAAAAAAAGTGATTCACATGAACTCCATAGGTTTACCCTTTGGGTTAATGGGTTGATTCCTTAACAGGATCAACCCTCATGAGAGTGTTATTAAATAATGCATGAATTATTAAAGTTCGAGAGAAGTAAAGGGTTAAATACTCATTATGTTGAGAAACACGTGGGTAATCCTTAGAATTCAATAATTCTTGCAATTGGATACATAAGTTAGAATTCGTACACAAACTAACAACCCTAATTGTTTGAACATCCTGGTGAGCATAACTCTAGTTAATTCATTCTCATTGAAATAACATTTACTTTTACTCTTAGTAGCTAGACCTTTGTGTAGCACAAATACAAAAAACTCTGTTTACATTTCCAAACCCCCTTTATTTCGGAACTTTAGATCAACAGTCTAATAATAGTCACAATACTTAGTGAACACGGTATTCCCTGTGGGATTCAACACCCAACCCTATTGGGTTCTATATTTGACAGCGACCGCTTGCTCTCTCGTAAGACAGGTGTAATTTGGGTGTATCAGTGATGGCATTACAGTTGACCCTTAGAAGACTGAGGCAGTGAGGAATTAGACCAGGCCCATTTCTCCATCAGATATCAGGAGTTTCTTGGGTTTGGCCGGCTATTACAGATGGTTTGTTGAAGGTTTTTAGTCTATTGCATCCCTCATGTCCAGATTAACTCAGAAGAAAGTCAAGTTTCAGTAGTCAGATTCCAATGAGAAGAGTTTTTAGGAGTTGAAGACTCGACTCACCACAGCCCCAGTTTTGATACTACTATAGAGTTCAGATGGGTTTGTTGTGTACTGTGATGCCTCCAGAGTTGGTTTGGGTTGTGTTTTGATTCAAAAAGGTAAGGTCATATCCTATGCCTCTAGACAACTTAAACCTCATGAAAAGAATTAACCTACCCATGATCTAGAACTTGCAGTCGTTGTGTTTGTCTTAATGATTTAGAGGTACTATTTGTATGGGATGTATGTTGATATGTTCACATACCATAAAACCTTGCAGTATGTGTTTTTGTAGAAGGATTTTAATCTACGTCAGAGGAGATGGTTAGAATTGTTGAAAGATTATGACATGAGTGTTCTATATCATCTGGGCAAGGCTAATATTATGGCATATGCCCTCGGTATATTGCCTATGGGTAGCATTGCTCATGTTGAGAGTGATAAGAAAGAGCTAGTCAGGGAAGTTCATCAGCTTTCCAGATTAGGTGGTTGTTTGGTTGATTCAGCTAAGGGTAATTTTTGGGTGCAGCATAGTTTGGAATCTTCTTTGGTTGCCGAAGTGAAAGAAAATCAAGATAGGGATCCCAATCTAGTTAAGTTGAAAAAGTTAGTCATAGATCCGAAAGTAGAGGTTTTCTCCCAAGGGGGAGATGGTGTGTTGCGTTGCTAGGGTAGACTATGTGTGCCATGAATAGATGATTTGAGACACTGAATTCTTGCAGAAGCACATGGTGCACATTACTCTATTCACCCGGGGGACACTAAGATGTATCGCGATTTGTGGGAAATCTATTGGTGAAACTGTATGAAAAAGGATATTCCAAAGTTTGTAGCTAAGTGTTCTAATTATAAGCAGGTTAAGGCTGATCACCATAACCCTAGTGGTTCTATATAGGAGTTCGGTATTCCCACTTGGAAGTGGGAGTAAGTGAACATGGACTTTGTGATGGGTTTGCCTTGTACTCGTCGTCAGCATGATTCCATTTGGGTCATTATGGACAGAATCACCAAATCAACCCATTTCTTGCCAGTCCATATATCTTATTCAGCCGAGGACTATGCCAAGCTCTATCTCAGAGAGTTGGTTAGGTTTCATGGAGTCCCATTGTCCATTATTTCAGATAGAGGTACCTAATTTACCTCTCACTTTTAGAAAGTATTCCAGAAGGGTCTTGGTACCCAAGTTCATCTTACCACATCCTTTCATCCTCAAATAGATGGTTAAGTAGAGAGGACCATTCAAACCTAGGAGGACATGTTGAGAGCGTGTTTTATTGATTTTGAAGGTAGTTGAGATGATCACTTGCCTTTGATTAAGTTCGCGTATAATAACAACTATTATTTTAGTATCCAGATGGCTTCATTTAAGGATCTATATGGGAGGAGACGTAGATCTATAATTGGTTGGTTCAAGGTAGGTGAGACTGCTTTGATAGGGCTTGAGTTAGTATATGATGCATTAGATAAAGTTTAGTTGATCAGAGAGAGGCTTAAGACAGCCCAAAGTCGACAGAAATCTTATGCAGATTTGAAGAGAAAAGATCTCAAATTTGAGATTGGTGATTTGGTGTATCTGAAGATCTCTCCCATGAAAGGAGTAAAGAGGTTTGGTAAGGGGAAGCTCAGTCCCTGCAATGTTGGCCCTTTCAGAATATTGAGTCGCTTTAGGAAGGTAGCCTACGAGCTCTAGTTACCTGCGGATTTGACCTCAGTTCATCCAGCATTCTATATCTCCCTATTGAAAAAGTGTATTGGTAACCTAGTTGTAGTTGTCCCTTTAGAAAGTGTAGGTGTTTAGAATAACCTTTCTTATGAGGAAATCCAAGTTGAGATCCTTCATCGCCAGATTCGTAGACTAAGGAATAAAGAAGTTCACTTGGTCAAAGTTCTTTGGCGGAACCAGTCCATTGAGGGAGCCACTTTGGAAGTAGAAGATGATATGTGAACCAAGTACCCTCATCTTTTCTCTACAAACTCAGACTCAGTTTAAGGTAACAGCTTTTTTTTCCATTCTCAGTTCCAGCTATATTTTCTTTATATCATTCCATGCATTCACAAAGTAGTTCAGGTATTTATCATGTTTCAGACTCAGTTATGTAATCATGTTTTCAGCATGTATATTCAGCATGTAACCTCAATTCCTCAGTATTCTCAGCTTGACCAGCCTCATTCAAGGACAAATGTTCCTAAGGGGGAGATATTTTAACACCCCACATTTTTGGGCTAGAATTTGAACTATTGTTACGAAGTATGTAGACCCAAACCAAATGATTTTATGCCTATTTGTGTGTGATGATCAATTCTATAGTGTGAAAATATCCTTTTTATCAATCGAGGTCATAAAAATCTCCAAACTCAAAGACGAGTTAAGATCACTTCTATTGATTAAGTTTTAGTGAATGATTCAGCTTGGAAAAATTTAAACAACCATTACTCCTTGTACATAACGATTTACGTGTCCTACCTTATATCAAATGAAATTTCTTTGAATCTTATTTCCCGTGCGTTTGGTTTCACCTTAATTTGATATTAGAGTGAAAAGTTATACCTATTTTACTCCAGCATGCCAGCCTGTCAACCAAGTGACGACCTGAGCTGATGGGCCATCACCTATGTGATGACTTATTTTCCCAAGTCGTCAGCCTTAGGTAGAAAACATCAATTCCATCTTCCAAGTAACGACCTGGGGTGACAGGCCATCACCTAAGTGATGACTTATTAGCCCAAGTCATCACCCATAACCAGAAAGGGCCCAAAAATCAACTTGAAAGTGATGAATCAAGTGACGATCTATCACCTATGTAACGAGCTGTCAACCTTGGTCGTCAACCGTTACCTAGTATAAAATAATGCTACTACTAGTTGCTTTAAAATAAAACTATTATCATTTTTAAGCCAAGCATTGCAAGTGTTTGATGAAATGTCTCAAAGGATGAGTTTTCAATATATGCTTACACATCATGTCCTTAAAGTATTAGTATGATCTAGCTATCATTGATATCGAGTCCTGGGGGTTATGAATACCTGAAAACTTAGTTGTTCAAAGAATTTCTGTAATTAAAGAATAGCTCAGATAAACCATGAACATATTCAGCCAGTGAGCCATCATGATCAGTTACTTATCTAGTTAATCTTAGCTTAGTCCCGTCATTAGTGTCAGTTTTGTTGGGAGTAGGATTTAGCACCGAGCGAAGCCAGGGATGGGGGATCACCTACCAGTTGAGGTTGTGATTTTAGGAGCAGTCCCTGTGTTCCATAACTATGTAGCAAGCATAGGTTGAGATGTTAACCTGCCAGTTAAGGGTTGTTCTCATAAGGGCACCAACCAGTTTAGGGTAACCCTTAGTCCTTTAGGAAAACACTTTAGTGGATCCACACAGCCAATGTTAGTAATCGTGGCATGGTACTGATACCCTTCTAATTGGGGTATAGGTTGGACCCTGATAGTATATTAGGGAATGTTTGTTAGATGATAGCTCCCACAGTCTCAGTTCGGTTCTTAGTATACTTCAGATCAGGCTTGCATTAACCATTGCATACAGTTATCAGTTATTCAGTTATCAGATTTTAGTATTTCATTTTTATAGACTATTTTCAAAATTATGTTATATGCTTGGTCATGCATTCTCATACTTCACAGCATTCATGCATTCATATAAGTTATTCAGTTAGCTCATGCTATTAAGTCAATTATTATTCATGTACATGAGCGCATGTATATCATCCTAACCTTATTTAGCATACCAGTACATTCAAAGTATTGATCATATACTCGTTTCTTGTGGTATGATGTCTCATATCATAGGTTTGAACGCTCAGGTTCCCAACGGCACTTAGACATCCTAGCACATTAGCAACAACAGTTGTGGTGAGTCTTTATATTTTGAGGACCGATTATATTTTTTCCCATACTTTCAGATTAGTAGTTTGTTGGAGTTAGTTGGGGCCTATCCCATCAACTCTTATTCTTTCTATTTTAGAGGCTTTCGGACACTTCATACAGTCCGTCAGTTTGTCATTATTTTTATCTGTTTCAGACAGCAATTTTTCTGGCAGTTGTTTCCAGATTTATGATTCAGAAATATTTTAGTACTTAAAACCTTATGGCATATTTAGTTATTCTGCACTTTCTAATTTGATATTATTATTCAGTGCTCACAGCAAGCACCAGCTCATGGGTTAGCTAATGGTCTTTTGAGACTGTAAGCACCATGTGGCGACCAGGGTGTATTTCCGAGTCATTACATTTCTAAACTTTAGATTGTATATAGTTATTGTGGATGACTGTGTACTTAGGTTTAATGGCTATTTTTATGCATCTAATGAAGTGTTTAGACATGTTTTAGCAATGACTTGTAGTATGCTTTCTGCTATCTTATCTTTTAGTTAGGATTCATCCAACCTTTGTGATTTATATTAAGAATTAGGTTGGGTTATCAGGGCAACCTTCGGTTCATGTGATCTTGAGGTGCCCATACAACATGGCCCAGTTTTGGGTCATGTCAAATAAAAATAACAGTGATTAAATAAATATTACAAAATTGAATTTTGATGCAATGAAAGATTTTCAAGTAACACACTTATCTAGTACTCGTGTAATTTTAAGAACTTCATCAAAAATAGAAAACAAACTCACACTAGAGTCTTGTGCAGATAATGTGTTATAATATGGTATAATAAAATAAGAACAAGAAAAATACTATAGAGAGAGGAGAAAAGTCTTCTTATTTCTATAAAAAAATTAACTTGGTCTCAAAGCTAGAATTCCTTACTTTCTCCAAATAACCACACAAAACAGATATTCACTATAATACAAATATATTTATAGTAAAAATATTGATTTTATGGTAGTTGAAGGAGTGAAACACCCTAAATTTTGTCCCTTGAAAATTCTTGAGCTTTGAGCTTACTGTCCTAATAATGAATCATCATACCAGTCATATGGTATGGGTACGGGTCAGGTGACCCTAGTTATTAGGTGTCCAGTGGGTGGTGGCTGGGTTTTTAATCTTGGTAATGACTTGTTGGTACAAGTTGTTATGGGTGGTGATGAGTTGCTACGATGATCCTTAATCAAATAAGTAACTTAGTGTCTTGGCTCGGCTCTGAGTACAAGTGGCTCTCTAAGAGCCATGAAGATAAGTTGCGATTGGTAGAGTTGAGTCATATGTTGTCTAGTGTCCAATCCCCTGGGTTCTATCTTGGATACGACTAGACCATATGAGTCGTATAGTCACATCATATATGGGATCGTAGAGTCGGATGGTGGATAGTGTATGGGTATCCAACTCACTGTCTTGGTGATGACTCAAGGGTAATAGTCGTATGTTATGGTCACGAATCAAGGGGTCGACTCGTAACCACACGCAACCTTTTTACTGTTTTTTAAGTTGGGGGCATTCTGGACACTTTCCACTTTAAGTCCCTTTGATACCATGACTTAATGCATCCTTTGGGACTTTGTTAACACATTATTTTCATTAAAAAACTCTCAAACTCCCTGTTCAGGCAAAATCTAGGGTTTCATCAAGTTAATCAATTAAGGCTGCCAAGGGTGATTTCTCTCCGTGCTTCTTGGTGTATAAGGCATGTTACTACTCCCTCATTTTTATTTTAGTCAGGGCATATGTTTTAATTTATGGTTTTTATGGTATTATTATGGTTTTGAAATAAAGGTTGGGGTTTTGGTTGTTCATGGATGAAATATGGTTAAATTATGGTTTTCTTGTTTTAATTATGGTTTTGAAAATGTGTTTGCATGGGTATGGTAGTTAAACTTGATAATGATAAATTTCTTTAAAGTAACTTTTTAGGTGGTTATAACCTCAACCTTATTTTGTAAAATTGGTTAGTAGTTATAAGAAAGGTGGGAATTTGAATTAAGGGTACAATGGAATCCCCAAAGTGTTTGGTTTGACTATTTCTTGAAACTAATGAATCGAACAAAATGGTTAAATAGTTAAGGCTGGTTTTGAAAACCTTGTGTAGTACGAAGGAATCCCCCAAGTGATTTTAATAATGGAGTTTGCAGGGTACGAAGGACTCCCCCAAGTGTTGGCTGGTGACATTACTTGCAAGATATAGTTGGTATGACGATACCACTTTATAATGGCTTAATAATTGACTACTAGAATTTGTGGTTTGGTTATGTGCTAAAGGTTTTAATTAGGAAATAATAGGGGTTGTGATAGCTAGCCCTGATAGTATGGGTCCAAAGGATGGACACTAGAAACTCGTGATTATTGTCATGAGGTTTGGTCTTAATGACCTGTGTGAATAGTTTGCACTACTAATATGATTGTATCTTTGTTTGACGTAGGGTTGGGGCATTCCCTGGTCTTCCTTGATTTCCCTAGTTTGTGCGTCTAATACGTATCAAGGCCCTTTCAGTAAGGGGAGTTAAACCCATATAGCCTATGGGTGGATTTTATGATGGCTAAGCAACACAATACAGGTTAAGATTTTAAATGCACCTTGTTCCCTATCATGGCATAATATATATATATATATATATATGTATATATATGTATATATGTATATATATGTATATATGTATATATGTATATATATGTATATATGTATATATATGTATATATATGTATATATATGTATATATGTATATATATGTATGTATGTATGCGATTGAACATGGTTATTTTATTTGGTTTTGAATGATGGCATTATTTTAAATTTATCCCTGAGTTGCATGCTAGTATTCACTCCGCTAACCGTCTTCGAGCACTATATCCCTACGCACTGCAGGAATCGGCCATACTACCATTTCTCTTGATCAGTGACTTGGATTCGGAGACAACTTTGAGTTAGATTAAAGTGGTGAGCTTTCATACTCTAGAAGACCATATTTCATGCTACGGACTTTTTTCTATTATTGTTATTTCTTTGGTTTTGGTTTTGTATATGGTCAGGGGCATGTCCCGACCGAATATTCTTTGATTCTGGTAAAAGGCTTTGTCGAACTACTATGGGCATGGGTGGTGTCAGTATTAAAGTTAACAATTGTATTGGTATTGGCATTAGGATTAGCATTGGTTGGATATTTGGTTGTGGTTATTTGGTTATAGTTATAGATTTACTTCATTGTCTTTAGATTACTATAGTTTTATTTTGTTATATGTTTGAAATTCATCCAACATGGGGTGTAGGGTGGTTAACGGTGGGGTATTGGTGGTAGTCTATGGTTCTGGTGGGACTTGAGATACCCAACACGACTAGGCCCTAGTTTGAGTCATGTCAGATTAGTATCAGAGACCTAGGTTCATGGTCAATTTGGATTCCACAAAGCTGTGTCAAGTAGAGTCTCTTTTAAGGGTGTGTAGCATGCCATACTCATAAAGAAGAGGCTACGAGGAATTTAGGAATGTTTCTCTTTCTTGTGTTATATTTTTGATCTCTAGAGTCTAAGGTCCTAAAATCTTCTCTAATACCCATTTGTTCACTTTTTTTATCATGCCTTCCAGATGATCTGAAGTTCACAAAAACTCCTTTGTCCCACTCGAGGGAAGCGTTGATGGGACACATCCTACTTATGGGGTCCAGACTCGGTCTAGGGGTCCAGTTCTTGATTGTCCTCCTGGAGTTCCACCGGTCCCCTCTAATCCTTCTCGAGCTCCTCAGGCTGATGTAAGGAATGCTGAATTTTATCAATCTATTCATATATTGGCACAGTTGGTGGCTTCTCAGGACAAACGTGGTGCTTCTGTTACTCCATCTTCTGAGGACAAAAGGTTTTCCAGTTTATGAGGTTGAACCCTCCAACCTTTACTAGATTTAAGGTCAAGGAGGATCCTCAAAGTTTTCTTTATTAGATGGACAAGATCTTTTTTGTTATGCATGCCACTAATGTGGAGGGCGTGGAGTTTGTTGCCTACCAGCTAAAAGATGTAGAGTACCAGTGGTATGAGGAATGGGACCAGTCAAAGGGTGATGATACTGAGTCATCCCTCTGGGATGATTTTTCTAATACTTTCCTAGACCATTTTTTTTCTCAAGAGTTGAGAGAGGCAAAGGTAGAAGATTTTGTTAACCTAAAGTAAGGCAAAATGTCAGTCAGAGAGTATTCTATGAAATTTTACCAGTTGTCTCAGTATGCTCTGGAGTTGGTTTCTAGCATGAGGGCTAGAATAAGGAAGTCTTCTTTTGGGTTATCCTAAGACTTAATTTTGGAGAGTAAGGTTTCCTTGTTGAACAAGGACATGGACATCTCCAGGTAGGTGGTGTACATATAGTAGGTTGAGGAAGAGAAGAAGAAGCAGGCGAACATAAGGGAGAGGTAGACCAAAAAGTTTAGACTTTCTGAGCATGGTGGTGGCCAACAGTAGAGTAGCAAGGATAGTGGAAAGTGGTCCAAAAAAATGGGGCAATTTTGGGTATTACTCGACAACTAGTTCTCCCTACCTAAAGTCGTCGGGTGATAGGATTTTTCATGATGGAGATAATCATAGGGCACAAGGTTCCCAATCTCCGGCTAGTGGGGCCCACTCAGCTACATCCTATCTTTTCAGCAGATTTTGTGGTTGATTACATCAGCATTACTGTGATAAAGGAAAGGAAAAGTGCTTCAATTGTGGTCAGCTAGGGCACGTTCTTAGAAACTGTCAAGTAGTTAAGGTTGCTTTTGGGGAAAACAAGGTTTTGGTTGCCTCTTCATCAGCTCTGGCACCAAAGGGTGCACTATCTATCTCTGGCATGGGTTGGAAATGGATTTTTACTCTCACTACCCTTTAGGAGTTTGAGGCATCGCCTGAT
Organism: Capsicum pubescens; assembly: GCA_030864215.1. Classification (NCBI taxonomy): domain Eukaryota; kingdom Viridiplantae; phylum Streptophyta; class Magnoliopsida; order Solanales; family Solanaceae; genus Capsicum; species Capsicum pubescens. Next base: position 290,832,714 of record CM061548.1, read on the forward strand.
GTCATTACTACTATGTTAAAATTCTTTTTCCGTGATGTGTACTATTTACTTAATCCAGGGTTCACTCTTTCATATGTGACCCCATTTGTGGTTGTGCATTTTGGATTTGGTCCCGAGTATATTTTTGAATCTTTTTTTATTTCTACACTGGTAGGTGACTCTGTGGTGGCTAGAAGAGTCTATAGGGGTTATGTGGTATCTGTGAGTGGTCGGGAGACTTTGGTGGATCTGTTTGAATTAGGCATGGTTGGTTTCAATGTCATATTAGGTATGGATTGGTTGCACTCGTGCTATGTTTCTCTAGATTGTCGAACCCGTAAGGTCATCTTTAAATTCCCTAATAAACAGGTTATTGAATAGGAGGGCGGTTCCCTAGCTTCTAAGGGGAGGTTTATATCATATCTTAGAGTCGAAGATTAATTTCCAAGGAGTGTCTCTGTCATCTTGTCTGAGTTAAAGATTCTAACTCAGAGGGTCCTTTACATTCTGTCCTGATGGTGAATGAATTCCCTGAGGTCTTCCCTGACGACCTTCCTGGTGTCCCTCCTACTAGGGAGATTAATTTTGGGATTGATATTATTCTGGACTCTCTTCCTATTTCTATTCCCCGGTATAGAATGGCTCTGAATGAGTTAAAGGATCTTAAGAAGCAACTAAAGAATCTTTTAGACAAGGGTTCCATCTGTCCTAGTGTGTTTTCGTGGGGTGCACCGATGTTGTTCGTGTGTAAGAATGATGATTTCTTTCGAAAGTGTATTGATTATCGGCAACTAAATAAGGTGACGGTAAAGAATAAGTGACCTCTTCCAAGGATAGATGATTTGTTTGATCAGTTTCAGGGTGATAAGTTTTTCTCTAAGAATGATCTTTAGTTTGGGTATCATCAGCTAAAGATTAGGGAGGTGGTTATTCCTAAGACTGCCTTCCCTACACAGTATGGGCATTTTGAGTTTCTGGTTATGCTTGTTGGATTAACTAATGCCCCAGCAGCATTCATGGACTTGATGAATAGAGTCTTTTGTCTATTTTTGGATTTTTTCATTATTGTGTTCATAGATAATATTCTGGTGTACTTAAAGAGTGACATGGATCTTGTTGATCACCTCCGTATTGTATTACAGACCTTAAGAAGCAATAGTTGTATGCCAAATTTTCAAAATGTGAATTCTGGTTTAACGTTGTCACTTTCTTAGGTCATGTCATTTCTATCAAAGGGATCATGATGGATCTGCAGGAAGTTTCAGTGGTTAAGAAGTTTCCTAGACCCACGACTCCAACTGATATTCGGAACTTCTTTGGTTTAGCCAGTTACTACAAGAGATTTATGGAAAGTTTTTCGACAATAGATGCCTCATTGACTAAGTTAACTGAGAAGAAGGTAAAGTTCTTGTGGTCTTATGCTTGTGAGGGTAGTTTTGAGAAGCTTAAGAATAAACTAACTTCAGCACCGGTCTTGACCTTGCCTGAAGGCATGGATGGTTTTGTATTCTAGTGTAATACGTACTGAGTGGGGCTTGGTTACGGCTTGATAAAACATAGCAAGGTGATAGCTTATGCCTTTAGACAATTGAAGGTGCATGAGAAGAATTATTCAAATCGTGACTTAGAGCTATTTATTGTGGTGTTCGTACTAAAAATCTGGCATCACTATTTGTACGGAGTGCATATGGATATCTTTTCAAATTATAAGAGCATGTCATATGTGTTTATCGAGAAAGAGCTGGTGGTGTGTTTGTTTAGGAGGTGGTGAAGTCGTCCCTGGGTGCTGAGGCAAAAGAAAAATAGGTGTTAGATCCTATATTGATGAGAATCATGGGTGATGTATGTGGGAAGAAAGTAATGGCTTTTAAGGTTAGTGGTGAAGACACTTTGCTGTACCAAAGGAGATTGTGTTTTTCAGATGTGGATGGATTGCGAGAGAGGATCTTAGTTGAGATGCATAAGTTGCGCTATGCTAGTCATCCTACCTCGATGAAAAAGTATCATGACCTTAAGGAGATGTATTGGTGGAACAATATGAAGTGGGATATGTCTAAGTGCATGATGTGACAATAAGTGAAAGTTGAGCATATAAGGCCTGGAGGGTTATATTAAGAAATTGAGTTTCCTATGTGGACGTGGGAAGTGATCAATATAGATTTCATTATTGGTCTTCCCCGGACTTGAAATCAGTTCATTTCAATTTGGGTCATCATGGATAGGATGACTAAGTCTGCTTACTTTTTGCTAGTGAGGACCAACTTTTTTGACAGGGGATTATGCAAGGTTGTATCTCTAAGAGATTGTGAAGTTGCATGGGGTACCTATTTTTACTATCTCGGATCGTGGTACGCAGTTTTTATCACACTTTTGGTGATCATTTCAGAAAGGTTCAGGGACCAAGGTAAGTCTTAGTACTACTTTCCATGGGCAGTCAGATGGGCAAGTAGAAAGAACTATTCAAACATTGAAAAATATGTTTTAAGCTTGCATGATTGACTATGGTGGTAGTTGGGTTGAGCATTTTCCTCTTATAGAGTTTTTGTATAATAATAGCTACCATCTAGCATTGGGATGGCTCCATTTTAGGCCTTGTATGGTAAGAGGTGTAGGTCTCCTATTGGGTGTTTCAAGGTTGGTGGGGTGGAGATGTTTGGTCCAAATTTGGTTCACCAAGCCATGGAAAGGGTGAAGGTGATTTGGGATAGGATTAAAGCTACCCAAAGTCCCCAAAGTTCCTATGCAGATGTGAGCCAAAGAAATTTAGAGTTTGAGGTTGGGGATAGGGTGTTCTTAAAGGTACCTCCCATGAAGGGAGTGATGTGGTTTGGGAAGAAGGGAAAACTCAGTCCCTGGTATGTTGAAGGGTTAGTAATATTGCGTATAAGTTGGAGTTACCTTCTAGTTTGAGCTCTATTAACCCGATGTTCCATGTTTCTATACTAAGAAAGAGGATGGGTGATTCATCATAAATTATGCCTATAAAGGATATTGGTATTTTAGATTTATTGTCTTATGAGGACCTGTTGAAATCTTAGATCAATAGGTTCATCGGTTGTGAACCAAAGATATAGCTTCGATATGGAGGAACCACAGGGTCAAAGAGGCTACTTGAGAAGCTAAAGAGGACATGAAGTCCAAGTATCCATTCTTATTTCCCATTTTGGAAATTCGTGATTGAGGTATGTGTTGTTCTTAACATTCTTATTTTTTGTCTTTGTTAAAGGTAGATTGTGAATTCCTTGGTAATCTATTTTCTATCTTACAAGTAGAAATAGAGATGTTTGGGGGTTTAATCGTGCTATTCACTACCTTGTCCCATCATTCGAGGATGAATAATCCAAGTGGGGGAGAATTAAAACACCCAGAATTTTGGCCCTTGGAAAATTCTTGAGCTTTAAGCTCACTGTCCTAGTAATGATTCATCATATGAGTCGTATGGTATGGGTACAGGTTAGGTGACCCTAGTCATTTGGTGTCCAGTAAGTGGTGGTAGGGTTTTTGGTCTTGGTAATGACTTGGTGGTATGAGTCATTAAAGGTGGTAACGAGTCGTTAAGATGGTCCTTGACCAAATTAGTAACTTAGTGGCTTGGCTCAGAGTACGAGTGGCTCAGTAAAAGTCGTGATGATAGGTTATGAGTGGTAGGGTTGAGTCGTATATTGTCCAGTGTCCAGTCCCTTGGGTTCTGTCTTGGATACGACTAGACTATATGAGTCATATGGTTCGGTCATGTATGGGATCATGGAGTCATATGGTGGACAGTGTATTGGTGTCCAACTCACTGTCTTAGTGACGACTCAAGGGTACGAGTCATATGTTGTGGTCAAGGGGTCGACTCGTAACTACATGTGACCTTTATTAGTTTTTAAGTTGGGGGAATTCTGGATATTTTCCATATTAAGTCCCTTTGATACCATGACTTAAAGCATCCTTTGTGACTTCATTAACAAATTATTCCCATTAAAAAACTCTCAAATTCTCTCTCAAACTCACTGTTCAAGCAAAATCTATGGTTTTATCAAGTTAATCAATTAAGGCTCTCAAGGGTGATTTATCTCTGTGCTTCTTGGTTTCTAAGGCATGTTACTCCTCCCTCATTGTTATTTTACTCTGGGCATATGTTTTAATGAATGGTTTTCATGGTATTGCTATGATTTTGAAATAAAGGTTGGGGGGTTTTGTTGTTCATTGATGAATATTGTTTCTCATGGTTCAATTATGGTTTTCCTTATTTTAATTATGCTTTTGAACATGTGGTTGCATGGGTATGGTGGTTGAACTTGATAATGGTAAATTTCTTTAAACTTGTGACTCTTTAAGTGGTTATAACCCCAACCTTGTTTTGTAAAATTGGTTAGTAGTTATGAGAAAGGTGGGAATTTGAATTAGGGGTATAATTGAATCCCGAAAGTGTTTGGTTTGACTATTTCTTGAAACTAATGCATGGAACAAAATGGTTAAATGGTTAAGGCTGGTTTTGAAAACCTTGTGGGTTACAAAGGAATCCCCCAAGTAGTTTTAATAATGGAGTATGTAGGGTACGAAGGACTCCCCTAAGTGTTAGTTGGTGACATTGCTTGCAAGCTATAGTCGGTATGAATATACCACTTTATAATGCCTTAATAATTGACTCCTAAAATTAGTGGTTTGGGTATATGCTAAAGATTTTAATTGGGAAATAATAGGGATTGTGATAGCTAGTTGTGAAGGTGTGGGTCTGAAGGACGGACACTGCAAACTCGTGATTCTCATCATGAGATTTGGTCTTGACGATCTGTGTGCGTAGTTTGCACTATTGATATAATTGTATCTTTGTTTGACATGGTGTTTGGGCATTTCTTGATATTTCTTGATACTCATGGTTCGTGCGACTAACACGCACCAGGACCCTTTCAGCAGGGAGAGTCAAACCCATATAGCCCGTGGTGGATTTTATGACAGTTAAGCTACACAATCTAGGTTAAGATTTTAAAGGCACCTTGTTGCCTATCCCGACACTATACATATATATATGTATATATGTGATTGTAAATGGTTATTTGATTTGGTTTTGAATAATGGCATTATTTTACCTTTATCCCTGAGTTATATTCTAGCGTTGCGTTGTATCCCCATGTGATGCAGGAACCGGCCATACTTCTATTCTTCATGCTTAGTGACTTGGTTTCAGGGATCTCTTTGATCTTCCAGACTTCAGAAGATCCCATTTGATGCTATGAACTTCTTTCCATCATCGTTATTTCTTTAGTTTTGGTTTTGGCTATGGTATGGGCCATGTCCCAACCGGATGTTCTTTGATTCTGGTTAGAGGCTTTGTCGAACTACTATAGTAATGGGCGTTGTTGATATTAGTGTTAGCATTGGTATTGGTATTGGTATTGTCCTTGGGATTGGAATTGGTTGGATATTTGGTTATGGTTGTTTTGTTATGGTTATAGACTTACTTCATTGTCTTTAGATTACTATAGTTTTATCTTGTTATATGTATGAAATTCTTTCGACAAGGGGTGTAGGGTGGTTAAGGGTAGGGTATTGGGGATGGTCTCCGGTCCTGGTTGGACTTGATATACCCGACACGACTAGGCCCTGGTTCGGATCGTGTCAGGAATGAAATATGATTTTACTCTTAGAAAGGATAATTGAGACTCTTATTTTACACTACAGGGTAAAGATTTCTAGGTTTTATGAACTTTGTGATAATTGTTAATTTTAAGGAAAGGAAAAGAGTCAATATACTTATGACCTATTCAAAATGGGGTTAGTTTTACCCTTCATTGCATTTTTGGCTCAAAAATATCTTCGTTGTTACATTTTGGCTTTAAAATACGCTTCTTCTACTAATTGCTCCAAACCAAAGGAAAATTTAGTTAATTTTTGCTCCAAACCAAAGGAAACATTAGGTAATATTAACCCTCAACTATTAAAAATAGAACAATTTGACCTTGTTCTTTTAATTTCTTGAGGGTTGGAGGCGGGATGGGAGGAGGGGTTGAATGTGTGAGATATATAATATCTTATAAAAAATAACTAGTATAAACACTTCTCATTTAAACAAATAAAAATGATGACAGTAACTTTGTTTTCTTTCGGTTCCTTATGCATTTCGTATGAGTTTTTATTTCTAAATATGATATCACATTTCTTTTTGTGCATAACTATCTAATTTAAATTTTCTACATACATTAATAATAATGAATTTCTTTTGCTAACTCTAACAAGGATATGATTCTAGAAATCAATTTCAATTACAACATAATATGTTATGTTACTTATCATAATTTTAAGTCAACTCAATGTCACGATCCAAAAACTCAGGTCATGATAGAGCCTAATTTAACCCACTAGTAGGTAAGTCAAAATCATAGCTCAGAACAGTGAGTAACAGGTTAACAAGCGGAAGAAGAAAAAATAGGGTTAAAATAGTAATTTAGCGCAACCATAAGAGAAGACACACACATATATATAGACATAGCATACAAAAATAAGGAAAGGGACAAAATGTATAACATGAATTCCCTAAAACCTGATAAGGCTAGTACAAGAGCCACTAGATGTAAGGAATATTAAACAAATGTCAAAATATACAAATAGTCTCTGATTATACAAAATAAGACTAACATTTAAACAGAAGGTGATGGATTAGTTCTGGACATTGAAAGCCCACCCAAATATATGACCAACAGCTCTAATTGAGGTCAGCGTTAATAGCAATGACTTGTACTAGGATCTATTTTAGGAAAAAAGATGCAAAAGTGTAGTATGAGTATCAAATATAGGGTACTCAGTAGGCATCATAGACCGACTGAGCTTAATTAAAGTAAAAGCATAAATAAGGTGTGAATCTATACTAAGAGGAAATAAAAGAAGGTCAAAGATGGAAATAACAAGTGCTAAGCAAATTTAAAAATTATATAAAAATAACTCAAAAAAATAAATAAATCCCTAGCTATAACCTAATTAGACCCCCATAAGACCAGGAGGTATGCACCATAAAATAAAATCCAACTAAGCCTCCATAAGGACGGTGGGTACAAGCATGGAGTAACACTAATATAAAGACAAGAATAACAGTAAGGAAAGTAAAATGACCTAAGATGTGTGATAAGCATATCATATATTCTTCCTCCAACCATAAACATAAAACATACCTATCCCAAACTAGATTTCTTAATTTTTAAACTGTATAGTGAATGTCGAACTCGAATCAAAACTAAAAGATAATAAGCAATAAAATTAGGTGCATCACTCAAGTAGAAACTAATAAATAATAATGAGCCAGGTATCGGGCTGTGAATGCCGAACTCGAACTGAAATTAACAAATAATAAGTAGTAAGATCAGGTACTGGACTTGAACCAAAACTAATAAATAAGAATAATCTAGGTGATCGACTTGAATCAAAACTAATAGGTCTATAATAGTAAGCCAGGAACAGGATATAAACCAAAACTATATGACCAACAGGTAGTAATAATCAAACGTCCTGATTTAACCCAAATTTATTTAGTCTTTTTTTCCTATTTTATAAGGCCAAATTGATTTAAAGAATCCAAGGTTATGATTATTAAGCCAAAGCTCGCAATTTAAGGCCAAAAGACTATGATGGGAGTACCAATGTCATGATTCAAGACTACCCCCTAGTCGTAACACAAAAAATCACAAGTGACCCCAAGCTAACCTATGGTATAGTATGGCACTAAGAATAATCAATATAAAGGATACAGAGTAGAAGCTAAAACTAAAATGATAAAATAATAGTCAAATCCAATAAAAAAGTCTATAGCTGAAAGTCAAAGCTGGAAATCTCTAACATAATCATAAAGCAAAAAGTATAATTGTTTGCTAAAAAACCTCTACTAATTATGAGTTGCTAGGACAAGCTCGCAGCTAACTCTAAATTATGTGAAAACTCAAAATAAATACTGAAATAAAACATAAAATCTTATCATCCGATGATGAGGAATCACCACTATCAACTGCTGGAAAGGCACTGGAATTTATCGACTACAGGAATACTGCTGAGCATTCAAACCTATATCATGATTGAAATAACACAAGTAAAAGTGAGATATCAATACTGAATGTTTTGATTATGTGAGATATGAAAATATAAAATGCACTAAAATATGTTGGGAAATACCAAAATGCTATATTGAGCAAGAATATAACTGAACTGAAGTACAACGACCCTATCAAAAATGCATAAATATACAAATAAACACTTATATGAAATAATAATCTAAAAATTCATGATATTAAACAAATAAAACTGAACCATAGGTCATTTACAATACTACATCTATAACTGTGGCAGGGCCTATTAACTAACACACCTTATCTTAACTAAATGAGGTCAAATCTATAACCTTGGTAGGGAGGGTGTTCTATAACTTGCAAATGGTATTGAACCTAACTAACATAGATACACTAATTGGTGTTCATTTTTACTAAGGTACCAGCTCAACTAGCAAGTGACTGATCTTAGGTGGATTTATACACCTAAGTGTTATAATCTTTATGTATTTAGCCTAGTTTTGTGGACTTCTTATGTGCATAATGAGTTGATAATCATATAATTTAGAATATAATTGTTAAAATAATTTTTGGTAATATTTAAGGTGTGTCCAAAACAATTTTGGAATGAAAACAAATATTTAGAGTGTAGACGAGAAAACTAGTGTTACTAGCTTGAGTTATATGTTGTTCTAGTTGATCTTGTTGGATTCTATTATGTTTAAGCATTAATTTGTGGTGTTTTGATGACATAATATTCCTTTTTAGATGTCAAATATAATGTCCACAAGTAAAAAAAGATATAACGATGACGGAAAACCACTCATGAAGTGAGGAACTCAATGCCAAATGGATGGAGCTTACATGGACGAAATCTGGAAAATCTGAGGACAAGGGCATGACATGCCCTTGGATATTCGTGTTAAGGGTGTGACACACCCTTAGAAAAAAACTAAAATGGACAATTCCAATAAGCCTCTATAATAAGGGCATTCCATGCCCTTATTGCGCCAAAGCAAAAGCGCGGCACGCCCATTGTTTCAAATCGAGCAATTGCTTCCAACTATAAATAGGACACTCATATCTTGTTGTACACACCTTAGACAATATTTGGGGATTGGAATACACTTGAGGAGACTTATATTAGGTTTTTAATATTTGCCTTAGTTTAATTTTGGTTTTTATACTTGAATTTCAATCTTGTGATTCGTTGAAGGCCATGAGCAGCTAAACACCCTCATCTAGGGTTGAGGCCGAGAACGTGATTACTTAAGCTTATATTGAGTTGGTTTATGTTGATTATCATTATTGGTTATTCATATATACTTGTATTTACTATTCTAAGGATTTGCGACCCTTAGAATTAATACATATTTCTATTGTGAGCTCGGAAGGAGAAACAATAGATTAGAACGTGGGATGTATGGGATAGGATCTTAAACATTCAAAGGATTGAAGTTAATATTTGCATTTAGGATAGGAATATACCTAATTTTCCCTATTTGGTTCATATACGGGATAAAATATAAATGTGTTTAACTTATTGCTCGCATCCTCACTCAACGATGTAGTTGTGGGGCAAGGTTAGATAGACGAATAGAGGCTCGAAAGACAATAGTGATGATATCAACCCTGTGAATCAACAAAAAAGATAATTAACTAAACCAACTACATTATATGGCTGAGTAGGATTGTTTTGAGTGTCCCATTATTATCACGACCTAAGACTACCTCCTGGTTGTCACACGGTGCTTAGAACTACAAGTGATCCCAAGCTAACCCATGTACTGGCCTGATACTTGAGCAACTGATTTAAAATATGTATACAAGCTCAATTTTTTTATCTAAAACATAAACATGATGAAATCTAAATAAGTATATACTAATAAAGTTTGCAACATGATAAATCTGATGAAAGAACTTGAATTACATAGCATGACTCTGACTGACCATCTATGAAGCCTCTAATATACTGACAATAGATAGTTGGGATGTGCCTCCAACTACTACTAATCAATACATATGGATAATCAAAGTACAACACATGAACTACAATGGACTAGAGTCCCGAAATAATAGGACTTATTACATGTTGGATGAAAGCTGAGAAGTGTCTGACCTTGATGTGTGGACTATATCTGGTACCTATATTATGAAGGAATGTAGCCACAAATGCATATATGTGGTCAGTACGTTGAATGTACTGAGTATATGGAGACATGCACTAAATCATGGAAATATTTAAAACATGCTTTAAAACTGAGGACCATAAGTTATTTGTTGAAACATACATTTAACACATGGCTATACGTGAAAATTGTAAGCCATAGTAAAATTTATAAATCATGAGCCAAAAATAATTCTGTAAACTAGAAAGCAATAAAAACATGAATACTGTATGTAAATCTCATGTAAAGTTGAACATGCTATAAAACTGAACTGAGGTTCATGTACGGACACTGATCATGAAAACATGAACATGTACAACTGAGAATGCAAGACCAAGTATAGCATGTACTAACATGATTTAAATAACATGACTAATTAGTAAAACTAATTGTATAATTACTGAAATCTAATTACTTGGTCAAGAAAACCTGAACTGAGATAAACTGAATACTGGCTGAAACTGTGGGAGTCATCATATAACCGACATAAACCAGGTGAACTATCATGGAGTCCAACATCTGACCCACATTGAGGAGGGTTGTTCTATCCTTTCCATTGGAGTAGAACTTGAACTTGAGTGATCACTAAACTGAGCCCATATTGGGCAAGGGGAAACACTCTCTGGCGAGGCCCCTAACCCTACAGTGGTAAGTAGTTTCTGGGGAAGTAGGATTCGCTGAACTCACACTTTCTCCTCGCTTCTAAATCCTACTCCAAATTGAAAGACACTCAAATACTAATTGGTGCATGCACTAATAACTGATAAGCTTAGGTCATAGTATTTGGAAAATAACAGTGCATACAGATTCTTAAGTAATTATAAACATGTAAACTGATAATGCTAAACATGATCATAACAAATTGAATTTAACAATAAAATCATGAGTTGACTAACTTAATACTTGAAAGGTCTGAAACATAAGTAAACATATAGATATCGGGTGTTCATAACCCGCCAGCACTGAATGATTACAAAACATCAATAACAACACTTAAAACAGTGACGTAAAATCATAATTCAAAGTACCAAAACATGAGATATGTCAATAGTCTGATAAATTTCATGAATGTAAACATGGGAATGAGTTAACCTTGGAAAAATATCATTTTTACACAGTTTAAAGCATAATTTGAGAATTTGGCATAATGCCAATTAAACATGACCTAGGGTTTTAGCACTTCAGCATGTAGGAACATGATTCACATAGGATAAAACTATTAGCATGACTTGAATGAAAAACAGGGAGGAAACATAGATGATTTTATAATTTACATAGAAGTTGATCATAAATTAGAGTAAAATCCTTACGTGAACCAAAAAGAGGGTTTTTTGGCTCAATGGGTGAAAGGAACCCATTGACGAATGCCCCACATACCTCAATTACTTGAATCCTTGAAGAAAACTTGAACTTGGAGCTTGGATACTTGAATTCTTAGAGAGAAAGGTTGAAGTTCTTGTTCTTGGATGGAGAGGAAGGGTTTACATGAGTTAATCTCATGAAAAGTGGGTAATAACGTGTTTTAAAGCCCCTTAATTCATTTAAGAAGGATTAGTAATGGTTTAAGGGTGTGAAAAGACCTCAACGCCCTTAAATTAAGTTAAAATGGAGTAACTTTGGTAATTTGCTTTTTTTGGGTGGCGCCTGCCAAAATCACACCTGAAGGTGGGTGTCGCACACCAAAAGCACACCTGAGGGTGGGCGGCGCATGCCAAAAGCACACTCTATCCAGTGTCTTATAGTGTTTGTCATACGATATGCGGCCTTAGCGGAGGGTCTATTTGGTGACGCACACCTAATTCCAATGTCCAAAAAAAATACCCAACACAACCCATAACATCTAAACATGGTTTACCATCGAAATGAGGGTCCCAAAGGTCATTTTGAATGCATTATTTGAGCTTTAAAAGCATGGGGTGTTACACTTACTGTTTCTCACAAAAATGGTCATAACTTTTTTCTTGGATACCAGATTAAAGAGAAATTGGTATCGTTGGAAAGCTAATTCAATTATCTATAATTTGGTGGGTCTTGATATGAAAAATTACACATATGTAAAATGTTATACATATTGGAATAATAGTTCAAAGTCTAGCTCAAAAATATGTGGTGTTACATTATCTCCCCCTTGAAATTATTTGTCCTCGAATGATAGGTAGGAACTTATTGAAACTTTAGTAGTATGAAATAATGTAGACATGACATGTCTACTAACGAAGGATATAGCTGAGTTGAAACATTAGAACTTTCATCATAAAACTGATTTCTAAGTTGACTTGACTATATTGACTATAAGGAGTTGATTCATGTTGAGAGTTTAGAACTCACTTGAAATGTTCATGATATGATCATACATATAGAACTGTGAAGTGATAACTGATGCAAAAAAATCCCAAGAGTTACTTAGATGGAATAAAGTGCGTAACTTCTCATTAGGAATTGTCCCTCAATAAAACACGTATAGGAATTAAAATAAAGGGCCTCATGGTATCACCCGGTACATTAGGTAAGAATGAATCATAAGACAAAGAGACTAAGGTCATATAAGGGGTGTTACAATGTCTGAGCTGAAATACTTGGAAAACTGAGATCATTCACTAAACACTTATGAACTGAATTAAGACTAAATATCTAAATCATAGACATGATGCATGGACTGAACTGAATTCACAACTTTCATGGGAGTGAATGAATTACCTCATTGAATAGCCACATTCATGAAACTCTAGATAGTACTACTAGATTGAAAAATGGAAATCTATAGGAGCTTATCTGTCTGATCTCTAAACTGAACTACTAGCTATACGGATTGAATTATACTAAAAGATTATACTCAACTGGAGTATTTATTCAATTCTCTTTGCAAGAAGTTCTAATAACATTAGGGAGAAAAGAATCTTAGGCATAATCTGAATAAGGAATCGCAATATAGCTACAACTCTATAACATGGAATATAGGCCTATGAAACATAATCTAGGATAGAATTACTATGCCTTAGGGAAGGCAACTTCTAAATTTCAAACTAAGCCACACTTCTCAAAAACTCCCTCAAACATACTTGTCATCTTGAATACTATGCTTATTTGATTCAACTTATAATCCTTACATGGTTACATATAACTAGTCTAGCCAAATTCTGAGTTGAACTACATACTCTCGCCATGTTCGAGTCTAACTCAAAATTACAAAGTGCAACACACAACATCATAATACTAGTCTAAGACATGAATTTGATACCCCATGCATGTTTAACAGCTCTTATTTCAAGAATAATTCCTCTTACCACTTTAACAACTAAATTCAATCTCTTACTAGGAATTCACTAGCGCACAATGCACCCATCCACTTATATACCAACATGACATTCAAGCCTATCATTATAGCAATATATGAACTTCTAGGCAACCAACCCACCAAAGTAACTTTCCCGAATTCTCTAATACCTCTACGAATAACAACTTCCATGCACTATCCCCAAGAAAACACACACAAAATTTCAACTAACCATGACATATATCAAAAGATTTACCTCAACATTCCTTCAAACTTATAGCCTTAGATAAAATAGGCATACAACTATATTTCATCAACAAGAAACATTTACTCTCTTCCATCTAAAAAATTGTTCATCAACACTATGTTAACATTAAGAGAGTTCATTGAAAGGTTATAACATGAGGACCTGAAGCTTGAAAGAATACTATGCATAACTTGGAAACTTAATTGAGGCCTAAGGAATAGTTTATCAAAGGCATAAATTCATTGAAGAGATCTAACCTGAGCACATACATGACATAATTGGATTTCACTGATCATTAAAAGTGTAGCATGAGTACTTGGTACTGAACATATTGTAAATCATAAGTACATGAGTCATGAGTTGAATGACCTGAGATTGGAGCTCATAAATTCATGGAATATGATTTGTACTTCTGGATGACCTGGAACTCCTTATACCAGGAACTGGAAGTGTACATAATTCTATGGAAAGTGCATAAATATGAGCTATGATCATAGAGCTGACTTGTAAGGCATGAGTAGATATTATGATGACTAAAGTACAAAATTTGCACTGAGATAAAAATGGGTCGGGCATCTTCCCCCTACTAATGTTCTATAATACACTAGCATCACTACTAGAATCTGAGAGCTTGACTTGGTTCCTTGTTTTATCATCCCCCCCCCGAGCCTAAGATTTAAATCATTATTCCAAGTCTATGGACCCCTTTAATAAACTCTAACCTGAACTGCAACCACTTTACTCTAGAGTCCAAGATATAACAATAAACATAAATACTAAACTCACCTTAAAAGACTATACCTGAAAATGTAAAACCTACTACTAATGTGATACTCCTAACCTGAAGAGTTGAAATTCTAGATGGTGTGAAATCAGGGTATTGTGATACTCCTAAAGATTCTAATACTTCCTTCTGAGATAGAACTCTTAACTTTTGATAGCCCCAATAGTCATAATATAACAACTTAAACACTTGCTAACTTAGAATCTTTAGGAGTATCACAATACCCTGAGTTCACACCATCTAGAATTTCAACTCTTCTTTTTATTAGCTCAACCATCTAAGATTCAAACTTAGATTCTAACACTTAACATGGATATCCCCAAATAACGAACTATAATAACTTCCTTCATAGCCTACTAATATCACATCTCTAAGCTTATATTTTTCCCTTATACCATGAGAATTACCATTACACCAATATACCCAACATCATTAACCTATAACCCATAACTTAGCTGGTAAGAACATCATATACTACATGACCTCATTTGCACTTTACAACTCAAGGGTACTATCTAAGCACATAAACTGTTAAAACTTAGAAACAATACAATCCCATGTCACCTTGGGTACACCTCTAGATCATAACCACACTATTATACTTAACTTCAAATCATAAACTTAAATTCTTTCATACACTATTTCAAGACTACTGATTCACCTTTCATACAACTAGCCCCATGGATACATAATCTACTAAATCCACATCAACACCATCCCCAATTTATTGTTGCTAAACTTCTGGGTTCATGCATTTAACTCTAGATTGTATGTTGTCATTGGATTCTGAGAAGGGATTTAAGGGCACATATAACTTTAACTCAATGCACGATTTTTCATGAAAATGAATGAAATATTTCTTACTTTGGAACATAAAGGCACTAGTGTGATACCTTTTGAGCCGACATGCAATCCCATAACTGTCTGTGGGGAATGTCTGAGAAAACTCTATCAGTAGGAATTTAAGCATGACTGTTTCTGTTACCTCAAAAATAAGACAGAGTTAGCATGAATGCAGCAAGATGAGAATCTGTATAAGTTTCATAAAGAATATCTCTACATCACGATCTGAGATATGAAAGAAGGGAAATATTTCTTAAATGCCCTGTAGCTTCTCGAAGAAAAGTACAGATGTCTTTGTACCATTCTGCAAGACTCTACTAGACATGTCTTCATAGTCACCCTAGGACACTAAAACCTTATGCTCTGATACCAAGTTTTCCACAACCCAAGACTACCCCCTGGTCGTAACATAGTGCTTAGAACCATAAGGGATCCCAAGCTAACCCATGTACTAGCATGATACTTGAGCAACTGATTTAGAACGTGTATACAAGCTAAATTTGCCAAGTGAAAACATAATCATAAAGAAATCTGAATAAGTATAATACAGATAAAGTTTACAACATGATAAATATGAAGAAAGAACTTAAATTGCATAGCATGACTCTGATTGACCATCTATGAAGCCTCTACTATACTGACTATAGATAGCTGGGACATTCCTCCAACTACTACTAATTAATATCTATGGATAATCAAAATACAACACATGATTACAATGGACTGGAGTCTACAAAATAAGAGGACATATCACTTGTTGGTTGAAAGATGAAAAGTGTCTGACTCTGGTGTGTGGACTATATCTGGTACCTACATTATGAAGGAATGTAGCCACAAACGCATATATGTGGTCAGTATATTAGAATGTACTGAGTATATAGAGATATTACTAAATCACTAAAATATTTAAAAGATGCTTTAAAATTGAGGACCATAAGTTATTTGCTGAAACATACATTTAAAACATGGTTATACATGAAAACTATAAGTCATAGTAAAATTTATAAATCATGAGCCGAAAACAATTCTATAAACTGGGAAGCGGTAGAAACATAAATACTTTATGTAAATCTCATGTAAAGTTGAACATGCTATTAAACTGAACTGAGGATCATGTATGGATACTTATCATGAAAACATAAACATGTACAACTGAGAATGCAAAACCAAGTATAGCATGTACAAAAATGAATTGAATAACATGAATAATTGGTAAAACTGACTATATAATTATTGAAATCTGATTACTTGGTCAAGCAAACCTGAACAGAGATAAACTGAATACTGATTGAAACTATGGGAGCTATTATATAATTGACATAAACCAAGTGAGCTATCATGGAGTCCAACGTCTAACCCACGTTGAGGAGTGTTGTTCTATCCTTGTCGTTGAAATAGATCCTAAACTAGAGTGATCACTAAACTAAGCACATATTAGGCAAGGGGAAACACTCTCTGACGAGGCCCCTCAACCAATAATGGCACATAGTTTTTGGGAAAGTAGGATGTGTTGAATCCACACTTCCCACTCGGTGCTAAATTCTACTCCCAACTGAAAGACACTAAAATACTAACCGGTTCATACACTAATAACTGATATTCTCAAGTCGTGGTATTTTGAAAATAATAGTGCATGTAGATTCTGAAATAATTTATAAACATGTAAACTGATAATGCTTAACATGATCATAACAAATTGAGTTAACAATAAAATTATGAGTTGACTGACTCATTACCAAAAAGGTCTGAAACATAAGTAAACATGTAGATATCAGGTGTTCATAACCCGCCAACACTAAATGATTCCAAAACATTGATAACAACACTTAAAACAGTGATGTAAATTCATAATTCAAAGACCCAAAATAAGAGATATTTTAATAGTCTGATAAATTTCATGAATGTAAACATGGGAATGCATTAACCTTGGAAAAATATCATATTTATACAGTTTGAAGCATAATTTGAGAATTTGACATGATTCCAACTGAACATGACCTAGGGTTTTAGCACTTCAGTATATAGGAACATGATTCACATGGGATAAAACCATTAGCATGACTTGAATACAAAACAAGGATGAAACATGGATAAATTTCATAATTTACATAGAAGATGATCATGAATTGGAGTAAAATCCATACTGGAACCAAAAGGAGTGTTTTTGGGCTCAATGGGTAAAAGAAACCTATTGATGAATACCTCATATACCTCAATTACTTGAATACTTGAAGAAAACTTGAACTTGGAGCTTGGATACTTGAATTCTTGGAGAGAAAGGTTGAATTTCTAGTTCTTGGATAGAGGAGAAGGGTTTACGTGAGTTAATCTCATGAAAAGTGGGCAATAAAATGTTTTAAAGCCCCTTAATTCGTTTAATAAGGATTAGAAATGGTTTAGGGGTATGAAAAGACCTCAACACCCTTAAATTAAGTCAAAATGGAGCAACTTTGGCACTTTACTTTGGCTTGGCGGTGCACGCCAAAAGAACACTTGAGGGTGAGTGGAGCATGCCAAATGAACACTTGAGGGTGGGCGACTCACGCCAAAATTACACCCCATCCAATGGCTATTGGCATTTGTCATATGATGCACGGCCTTAGCAGAGGGTCTATTTAGCAACTCAGACCTAATTCTAATGTCCCATAACACCCCTAACACAACCCATAACATCTAAACATGGTTTACCATCGAAATAAGGGTCCCAAAGTTCATTTTGAATGCATTGTTCGAGCGTTAAAAGCACAGGGTGTTACACTTACTATTTCTCACAAATATGGTCATAATTTTTCGCTCAGATATTGGATTAAAGAAAAATTAGTATTGTTGGAAAGAAAATTCAATTATCTATAATTTGGTGGGTGTTAAGATTAAAAATTCTACATATGTAAGAAGTTATACACGTAGGAATAATGGTTCAAAGTCTAGCCCAAAAATGCGGGGTGTTACAATTATTGTTCAAGCACTTTATATTATCGAATTATTTACGGTTACTTTTAGTTTTCAATCCTCAAATGTTATAGATTGCTTTTGAACTTGTTTACTCTTTTTAGTAATAATAGAATTAGATTTTTTTGAAGTAAAAGTCCTTGTGGGATCAATACTTGGATTTGAAAGGCCACTTTACTGCTTGGGTGACCATGTACACTTGCGTGTGCGCTTGGGTGCAACAAGGTTTTGGCGCTATTTTCAGGGACTTGAAATTGGCAAGTGTCTTGGTTTTTAGTTTTTCTATTTTGTTTTATAAGTTCTAACAAATCGATCTTAGCTTCTGAATTCACAAGTACAGGTCTGAAACTTAAGTAAGCTGACAAGGGAAAGGGATTTGGTTGACCCATATCCTGAATCAGAGTGACGCTTATATCATTTAAGTAGAAAAAGGTACTTCTCTATTAGATAACTCAAATTCATAAATAAGAAGTTATTTATAAACCAATGGCTGAAGATCCACCATCCCGTAAGACAGTTCGTTAAGCGGAAATCTGACTCGTAACCAATGTTACCTCTGCCATCTATAGACCAAAACCTAGAGGTAGATTTGAGCTTAAACAGAACATGGTGCAACTATTGCACAACAGTGAGCATTTCACTAGCTTGTCACATGAGGATCCATAGGTCTATTTACAGAATTTCTTAGAGATTAGTGAAACTTTATCCCCACTGATTATCCCTATGAAAATTCAAAACCGGTTATGGCAGTCACCTTGAAGAGTGGTAGAGATCTCATTAACAGACCTCCTAAGAAATATAAGGAGGTACAGGCAGAGCTAGTCCCACAGAAGGTACAGAATACACAAGTTACAGTCAAAGATGCTAAATTTTGAGGAATTCTAAGTGCCCGAAAACTAAGAAAGCTCGACGGTTTCAAGAATGACCACCACTACTATTCCCTCAATGGCTTAAAAGGGCTAAGGAAAATGCATTTTTCAAGAAGTTCTTTGACACATTCAGAGAACTTCATATTAATCTCCCATTGTTAGATGTTTTGTAGGGTATGTCTAAGTATACCAATTACTTAAAGGATGTGGTGACCAATAAGATAAAGTTGAGTGATATTGAGATAGTGGAACTTACTAAGGAGTGTAGTTTAGTTGTTATGAGGAATATGTTGAAGAAGATAATGGGCCCTAAGGAGTTTTGCCCTCCCCAAACAAATCAGTGATAATGATGTGGTCTATGCTTTGAGTGACTTGGGGGAAAGTATAACTTAATGCCCCTATCGGTGTTCAATACTCTTGGTTTAGGGAAGCCGAGGACATGCTCTATGGTGCTCCAAATGGTGGATAGAACCAAAGTACATCCTGAAGGAATCATTGAAGATGTCCTCATTAAGGATGGTAAGTTTAATATTCCTGCTGATTTTATTGTTCTTGATTATTATGAAAATGATAGTGTACCAATCATGTTGGGACATTCATTCTTGGTAACGAGAGAAGCACTAATTAATGTTAGAGAGGGCATTCTAATAATAAGATTGGATAATGAAGAGGTGGTCTTCAAAGTATATAAACCACTCAATCCACCTTCGTACTATAAAGATTTATGTATAATTAAAGCATTGGAAGTGGATGACTGTGGGGTGGTGGAGTGTGTACCATAAAAGACCTCTCCGGACTATCTTATACAGTTGCCCAAGCCGTCTCTTAAGCCCGAAGTTGAAAAACATGATAAGGAGCCTAACAAGTCTATTTTTTACAAAGATTATGTCAAGACCCAAACCCGGGCTTGGCTGTGATGGGCAATGTCAAGCCCACTGTGGTTCGAATACAACCCCATTAGCCTTACCTTAAGAGCACATAAAGATAAATAGTGGAAGCCATAAAAATAGTAATAATAAATATACATAAGTCAAATGGAGATTCTAAGAATCAAGACAAACAACCAACCCAAAACTTATCAACAAAAGCCTCTAAACCAAGAATACTAAACTAAGTTGGTATATGCCACCGACTATGACAAAGAGAAACCATAAGTACTAAGATAGTAAAGAAACCAATAAAATGATCGGGCCTTCTGAAAGGAGGAGGCTCACCACTTCACAATAGCTCAATAGACGTACCACACTACCTAATGTTCCACAGGAGTGATAAAAAAAGTCCTCCAACCCCTAATCATGAAATGGTGTAGCGTCTAGAGACAGTCAGTAGAGAGCACTGGTATGTAACTCAATGAGTAGGGACGAAATAGTGCAATTACCAAAATCCAGTCATAAACCACATGCATAATAATTATGTATAGAGAGAGAGAAAGGATGCTGGAATAGGGACAAGGATCATGAAACATGATAGCTTAAAACATTAGCCTGAACTATATATCTTTCTCCGTCCTAAAGGCACCCACGAGTTATATCGATCTGACACCCCTACTAGAAGGGATAGTGCATGTTAGCCACATGTACTGAGGAAAGGATAAAGACACCAAGGAGATAACCATCAAAACTATAATGTGTATCAAGACACATGGTCACGTAGACCCCCACATCGGCAAATGTGGTTAACAGTGTTGGTCCCATCGGGACTAAACCTTCACAGTGAGCAACATAATTCCTTTTTAATCCCAAATTAAAATAATTTGCACATAAACCAACCATTAACAAAGGAGTATTTATTAAGTCATTTTCCAATAGGGTATCGTCATACCAATATGCTTGCAAGATAATTCAATTATACCAAAGCAGTCTATTTAACCATTAGACTCCCAAGTTCAACTTGAAATCCTAAATCATGTCCACCAAGGGCATTCTAAAACCATTGTTATTCATTGATCCTTTAACGCAATGCAATATTTTCAAAGTACAAGTTAAACTATGTGAATATTCATATTTAAAACCAAGATTTTAAAGTTGATTGAGGTTTATTCCATCATCAAGCCAGATTTCATCAATTTTGGAAAAACCCATGTCACCCATTTCAACCATAATCATAATGCACCAATTTAGTCCTAAAACCATCAATTAAAGCAACAATAATCAAATTAAAACATGGAAAAAGTAATTCAAGTAATAACAATCCAAAATCCTAAACCCAATTTCACACCCATCATTCAACACACATGAATATTGATTAAATTAATGCCACAATGTAAAACACAAGTTTGGGAATGAGCAACATGCATGAAACTTAGATGAATTTGAAGAAGAATCAAAGTTTGGAGCCCGAAGAATGAAAAAAACTTGAGCTTCTTGACTTATGGGTTTTGAGAGGGGAAAGCAATGTAAAGCTAAGTGAAATTTGGAGTTTTTTGGGGTTGGGATCGTTTATGATGTTTTAAAAGTTAAAAAGACCCAGAAGACCCCACCCTAAGCTGGAAAAAACACAACTGGACAAAAAATATATAGCAGCATGGCACTCCACTATCGTGGAGGGTAGCCAGTGTGCGACACTCTTATCACGGAAGCTAAGTGTTGCGGCACGCCATTTTCACGAACCCTCACTACCTCAGAGTCCCAAAATGACCCCGAACCCCTTCCAAAAATTCCAAAACTTTTCCAAAGCACCACTTTAACATCCCTAATCATAATCCAAGTCAAAAATTAACACTACACACATGAGAAGGCCTAAAATAAAATGGTTGAAATTTTATGGGGTCTTATATTATCCCCCTCCCCCTCTCTTTGGATCATTTATCTCTGAATAAGAAGTTAGGACATTTTTAGCACGATAATAGAAAGAACATAGTAGAATCCAAGGACAAATTTGAAATACGACAAGAGGGAAATGGAAACTCATATCTTAAGCACTTTCATTTTACACGGGGAACAAGAATGGGTATTTGGATTTCATAGTTGCATCAACCTCCCAAGTAGCTTCTTCGACCTTTTGATTTCTCCAAAGAACCTTCACCGAAGCTATATCATGCATCCTCAACCTATGAACTTGCCTATCCAATATTTCAATTAGGACTTCCTCATAGGAAAATGAATTTGTAACACCAACATCCTCAACTAGCACTATCAAAGAAGGGTCACCCATACGCTTCTTAAGCATTGACACATAGAAAATGAGATAAATTAAAGACAAATTTACTGATAACTTTAACTCATAAGAAATATTTCTAACTCTCCTTAAAATTTGATATGGACTAATGTAACGAGGACTTAGCTTCCCCTTCTTTTCCAAATATCATGACTCCTTTCATAGAAGAAACCTTCAAGAATACCAATCATCAACTTCAAATTCCAACTCCCTTCACCTCACATCTGCATAGGACTTTTGGCGACTTTGAGCAGTCTTGAGCCTTTTTCTAACTAACTTCGCCTTCTCCATGGCTTAGTGAAACAATCCATAACCAAACAACCTAGTCTCACCTACCTCAAATGATCCAATAGGAGACCTATACCTCTTACCATAAAGATCCTTAAAAGAAACCATTTGAATGCTGGAATGATAATTATTATCGTAAGCAGACTCAATAAGAGGCAAATGGTCAACCCAACAACCTTTGAGATCAATCACACAGACCCTTAGCATATCCTTCAGAGTATGAAT
The DNA here is from genome assembly GCA_030864215.1 of Capsicum pubescens. Taxonomy (NCBI): domain Eukaryota; kingdom Viridiplantae; phylum Streptophyta; class Magnoliopsida; order Solanales; family Solanaceae; genus Capsicum; species Capsicum pubescens. The sequence goes on from CM061548.1 coordinate 290,855,511, forward strand.
GGTACATTGTGATTGTCCATCCGTTAGAGGGTGGAAAGCAGTGTTAAACTTCACCTGAGTACCCAAACCTTTCTGAAATAAATGCTAGAAGTAAGAAGAAAATGGCGTACCTCAATCTAAAATGATGGACACCAATTCCCCATGCAACTTTACTATCACCTAAATGAACAACTTAGCATAATCCTCTCTTAAACCTTATGCTACCTAGAATCATAGCCTACAACCTTACCATATTGCATCAAACGACAACCCAATCCCCTACAAAATGCATCACAATGCACAACAAACCCCTCATTACCCTTGAGTTGGGTCAAAACATGCACAAAAGTCAACTTATCCTTTAACTTCTCAAAACTACCTTCACAAGAATCAAACCACAAAAACTTAACCTTTTTCTGAGTTAACTTTGTTAGCAAAGCAATAATAGATGGAAACTCTCCACAAACCTCTTATAATACCCAGCCAAGCCCAAAAATTCCTAATGTCAGTTGGAGTCATGGGTCTAGGCCACTTCTTAATTGCCTCAACTTTTTGTGGTCCACCTTGATCCTTTCACTAGAAATAACATGCCCGAGAAAGGTCACAGCACTTAGCCAAAATTTATACTTGGAAAATTTTGCATATGATTTCTGGTCCTTAAGAGTTTGCAACATAATTTGGAGGTGATTGGTATGATCCTCCTCAATTTAGAGTACACCAAGATGTCATTAATGAAAACTATAACAAACAAATCTAGAAACTACCTGGACACCCAATTCATAAGATCCATGAAAATAGTTGATGCATTAGTCAACCCAAATAACATAACCAAAAACTCATAATGGATATACCGAGTTCAAAAAGCAGTCTTAAGAATATCAACCTCCTTAATTTTGAACTGATGATAGCTTGAACGGAGATTAATATTAGAGAAACACCTAGTACCTTGAAGCTGGTCAAAAAAATCATCAATCCTAGGTAGAGGGTACTTATTTTTCACTGTAACCTTACTCAACTAATGATTGTCTATACACAATCGAAGAGACCTATCTTTTTTCGCATGAAAAGCACCAAAGCACCCTACGGAGAAACACTAGGATGGATGAAATATTTATTAAGAAGATTGTTTAACTGCTCTTTTAGTTCCTTTAGCTCATCCAAAGCCATCCTATAAGAAGGAATGGAAATGGAATAGGTATCCAATAGAATATCAATCCCAAAGCCTATTTCCTTTTAGGAAGGAATTCCAGGATGATCATTGGGAAAAACTTCAAGAAATTCATTAACCATAGGCATAGATCACAAAGAAGGACTATTAAAGTTAGAATCTTTAACCTAAACTAGATGGTACAGGCACCCCTTGGAATCAACCTCTGTTCTCTAATATAGGAAATAAACCTCCTTTGGGTACTAAAGAACTTCCCTCTCATTCAATTGCTGGTCCATTAGGAAAATGAAATTTGACCTTTTGGATCCAATAATCCAAAAAAGCATAGTACGAATAGAGCTACTCCATCCCCAAGATTACATCAAAATCCACCATGTCAAGTTCTATCAAATCCACCAATGTCTCCCTATGAAGAATGGACACCACAAAACCCCTATAGATATTTCTAGCAACAATAGACTTACCCAAAGGAGTAGAAATAGAAAGGGATCAAAAATATTTCAGGACCAAAACCAAATACTATATCCACATAAAGGTCCACATAATATAGGGTAGAACCTAAATCAAGAAAACAATAGGCATCATGGGAGAGGAGCTTTAATATACCAGTAACAACATCTGGAGATACCTCAGATTCCTGATGAGTAGTAAGTGCATAGAGATAATTCTATCTATTGTTGGTACCTGAAGTGGCGCCCTTAGGTACAAGAGACAAAAAAGTGGCAACCAAAACTTTATTATCCCTAGTGTCAACCCTGGTTGAAGGACAATATCGTTGCATATGACCAAGCTGACAATAATTATAGCACCTATTTCTTCCCTCCTCATAATAACCACAGTAAAGTTGTCCACAAAATTGACAATAAGGATAAGGTAGGGTTGACTTAGCTCCACTAGCCTGAGACTGGGAACCCTATGCCTTAGGAACACTGCCAGTATAAAAATGATGATCACCAGAAGTTTTAGGATAAGGAGCACTAGCTGTCAAATATGAACTTCCCATATTCTTTTTCTTGGTCTACTATCTACCATCTCTCCTACTGTTCTGCTGACCTGCACCCTATTTAGAATATCTAAACTTCTTGTTCTACCTCTCTCCCATCTCTACCTATTTTTTTTCATTCTGTACATATTGCATATAAGCCACTAGCTTGGAGATATCCATATCATTATTCAACATTACATCCTTACACTCCAATACCAAGTTATAGGACAAACCAGAAGCAAACTTTATCATTTTGGATATCATTCTAGACACCAACTCTGGAGCATATTATACAACTACTAAAATTTTAGGGTTTACTCTTTCACACTTGTCTTGCCCTGCTTTAAGTTCATGAACTCTTTAGACTTAGCTTTCCTCAACTCCTGATGAAAGAAGTGATTAAGAGAGGCACTCAAAAACTCATCCCACACCGACAGCTTAGCATTATTACCTCTTAACTATTCCTACTCCTCATACTACTGATACACTATATCTTTCAATTAATAAGTGAAAAACTCCACACCCTCTACATCAGTAGCGTGCATTACCTTAAAAATCTTCTCCATCTCATCAATAAACCCCTGAGGATCCTTCTCAACCTTAGATCCTATAAAGTTTAGGGGATTTGACCTTATGAACTAGCTAACCCAAGTGACCTTAGATAAACTCATAGCTGAACCAATATGATCAGACTGATAATACGGCGATGCCACTAATTGAGAAAGCATATGAACAGACTAATAGAACTCCATATTAGAGATGTCTCCTTAAGGCAGCTGATCAAAAGTATCACTAACCTGGGAAGCTCGAGAAAGACTAGTAGGGACCAATGGGACCCCATGTAGAGCATACAATCAGGATTAGGGAACCTAGATTGGGTCTGCACTTCATAAGTAGGATGAGTTCCCTCCATATTATCCTCAGGTAGGACAAAGGTCCCAGCAAATTTTCTACAAACATCTGTTCTTTGGGGAGGCATGATCTGAAATGGGAGTAAGCAGGGATTTAGAGAAGTTTTAAGACAACTAGACTCTATAGCCCACAATGGAATAAAAGAAAGGGAAATATTCCTAAATGCCTTGTGCTTCCACCTTATAAGTGTGGTGCACTACACACATATAAAAGGAACTCTACTCTACATGGCTTTATAGATACCCTACGATCCTGAATTATTTGCTAATACCAAGCGGTCATGACCCAAACCCAGGTCTAGTCGTGAAGGGTATCTCAATCCCACTATGAGCTGGAGACCCCCCCCTTAGCCTAACATCTAGAACACAATAAAAAATATAGCAAAATCTAATCAAATGGTAATACGAAGGATAGATAATCAAATGTAAACTCTATGAATCAATCCAACATCCATCCCATACTTGTACACAAAAGCCTCTAAACTAGAATACCAACTCGGTCAGGACATGACCCTGACCATGACAAAAGAAAGTTCATAATTCCTAAAATTTGAAGAAAAAATAATAAAATTGTAAGGATTTTTGAAAGATAAAGGTTCACCACTTTACAGCAACTCGACTAATGCACCACAGCACCTAACATTACATAAGAGTAATACAAAAAATCTAGGACCCTACCTCATAAATGATGCAGTATCCAGAGACGGTCAGTGGGATAAGTACTGCCATGTTACTCAGGGAAAGTGATAAATTAATGCCATTTCCAAAATTAATCCAAACCACATGCACACATTCATATATACATATATAAGATGCTGGGATAGGGACAAGGGTCACAAATAATAGGTTTTTTTAAAATATTAACCTTGATTGTGTAGCTTTATTTGTCTTAAGGGCACCCACAAGATATATGGGCTCAGCTCCCCCTGCTAAAAGGGCCCCAGTGCGTGTTAGATACATGAACCAAAGAAATCCAAAGAAGAGATAGAGACACCAAGGCTCCATATATCCCAAAAATATAATGTGCAAACCAAGAATACCATCATATTGACCCCCACGCTGGCAAACGTGGTTTCCAGTAGTGGTCCCCCCGGGACCTCCACCTTCATGGTGAGCTACATAACCCTTTTTAAGCCTAAATTAAAAAAAATCACAAAATACTAACCATAAACCAATTAGTCTTAAATTATAGCATTTACCATTTGGCATCATCACCAATTATGCTTGCAATCTTATATAATCATGTCAATCCATTCTAATTAACTAATAGACCCTCAAGTTTATTTTAAAATTCATAAACATGGCCACCAAGGCCTTTTCAAATCTAATTTTATCCATTTGTCTATTAATATAATGCAATATTTTCAAAAGTGAGCCAAATCATGGAAATTCCATATTTAAAAATCAAAATCATGTAGGTGGGTCATGGTTAATGCCATTACCAAGACAAAATTAATCAATTTAGGGAAAACCCATATTCCATAATCTAAATTCCACAATAATGCACTCATTCAGTCCCAAAAATCATCAGTTTAAGTATACACAAGACATTTAAACCATAGGAAATATAATTCAAGTGATAATCATCAAAATCCCTCTACCTAATTTCAAACCCAATAATTAAACCATATAAGCAATGATTAAAACATATTTAATAGTATAAAATTCAAGTTAGGGATGAGATACATACCGGATAGAAATTGAAGAAAATCCAAAGATTGGAGCTTAGGTGTTGAATCCTTTGTAAAACCCTAGTTTTCTTGCTATGGGAGTTGAAGAGGAAAGAAGTAAGACTTTTGATTAGATTAACTAAAGATAATATGGACCCTTAAATATTTTTATGTCACGGAGGAAGGAAAAAGACCAAAAGGACCCTAGTTAAAATGTGTAGGAAAATCTTATGTCAGTCGTCACGGGTTTGGTAACAACTCATGCGGTCTGACCATGAGTCGTTACCTCGACTTATTACCTAGGGATCAAAATTCCGGTACCTCACTGTTATGACCATGAGTTACTCACCACGACTAGTTATCTATCATCATGAGTTGTGATGAAGACTCATGATTAAGGCAGAAATGTCAGGAGACCTCACTTCCATGGCAACGAGTCCCATCTCAAAACTCAATACGTGAGGTAATGACTCATTATTTGAGTTGTTGTCATGGCAGTTTTGACATTACCTCAGAAATTAACCAACTCAAGAGCTTATCACATGGAGGGCATAGATTTCATGTATCTGGGGTGTCACACTCTTTACATTTTTTCTACTTTCTTAGTCTTAGTTTACTCATAAGATAGATTAAGCATTGCATACTCTACTATTCCTATAAGTGTGTTGAATCTCAAAAAAAATTAGTCTTTTATTGTAGCGACTTGAAAAATTTGATTAAATACGTGAAATATGTGTTTTTGTATGATTTGACTATTAAAACTTTTCCCATAGTTACATTGTTAGTATTTCTAGGGCATGGGGGATTGGCATGGTTCCCGATCCATTTTGGCACCATTTTTGCGATATTGTAATTTTTGGTGGCTTCAATAGCCTTATTATGAACTTATGTGGTTATTTTTTGATCCATATGACGGATAACTTAACGGACTATGCCAGCAGATCTGGATTGTCAATTTTAGGGCGGTAACATATTTGATTTAATTTTACAACTTATAAATCTCATTTTGATCCTCGATTTGGCAATTGTGATTTTGGATTTTGGGGGTCAACTTTATTAAAATGATGTCTTTTCAAAAATATGACTTTGACAATGCATCCAGAACATCGAATTTAGAGGGGTCAGATAGTTCATTTGCATAAATCAAATTCCATATAAATCTCGAGGCCTTAGCGAAAACTTAGAAAATTTCCCAGTTTCAATTGATATCTTGTGCCGGAGAGGACAGTGTGATTTCACAAGGGGTGATTATGATTGCAATATCTTCTCCTGAGATCAGATAGTGTGATTTCACACCTGGGAGTGCGATAACACTACCTAGATACCTGAAAAGGGTATAAATAGACACCTTATGCTGCATATTTGCCCATTTTCCACCTTGCCTCTTGACAGATAAACTCTAAAATAGTGTGAGATCTTAAAAGTAAAGCTTTTGGGTGCTTGGGAATCTAGATTAATGTTTATTTCTTCATTCTATTATGGATTTAAGGTAAGGTTTCATCATTTTCTTACTCAAATTCTTGATTTATTATTTAAAACCCAAAAAAAACTTATTACTTGATTTATCCCTAAATTTCACTCCTTTTCACTTGTAAAATATTTTTAATCCTATAATTACTAGATTTTCCTCAATTTAACCTTCAAAACAACTTCAGTTCTTGGATTTAAAATAGATTTCAAAATTTTTGCCTGGTAAAAGTTAAAAATAGTTTTTCTTCGATTTGAACTTCAGTTTTAACTTGATTTGACTTGGGTATTCAACTATAGATTTCTAAAGGTATGAGAAACACATTTTTAAAGTAAAGTTTTAATTCTTCTCTTCCTTTTCAAAAATGCATTTTGGGGGTTTGTTTTGACCCCAAAGCAAAAGTAGGCAATATAGGTATCGTTGGCTTTGTTTTGATGTGTAGATCATATAATTCTTGGTTTGAGTTAATTTTAAGATCATGTGTAAGAAGTAAGGTTGTGGATTCAAAGTATAGCAGACTGGTTTTCGGCATTCAAGGTAGGTTATGGCTTAACTCTTCATACTGGGTTGGGTAGTTAATTTGTATTACCAAAATGCATATTAAGGGTGGGAACTAATCATGAAATATGTCTATCTCTATGTTTTACCCGTGTGGGGGCCTGGATGTGATATAATTATTAATCTAAGATATCATGAGAATTCATGGATAGTGAAAATAATGAGTGGGTATTGGCTCACATGGTTGTGGAATTGTAACATTGTGGTTGGTTTTGGAAATACCTCATATGGATTGATCGTGAAAATACTCCTTTTGAATGGTTGTGAACATTGTATCATAATTCTCATGTCATCATACATATCATTTAACATGTTTGTTTTATTTCTTTATATATATATATATATATATATATGATCATTGTCATATATGTGTACTCGGTTTATGTTTTATGTTATGTATATGACTTAGAAATACTAGAATACTGGAAAAATGGGGAAAAATGGAAAATAATGAATATCGATATCAAATATTAGATATTATGGACCTTCTCTAAAGGATTATGCAGGAGAAGACTTGATGACTGTGTTAAACTCAATGATTGTGTGTCCACTTTGATGACTGTGTGTCAACCTCAAGGCTATGTTCCAACCTCATGCATTATCATCATCATTATCATCATATCATCATCGTTATCAACATCAGCATCTTATACATTGCATTTACTTTATTGTGTTGATATTGTGATTGAATTTACGTATTGACTTGTTATATGTCTACTTTCTCTATATACTATTACTTATGCTTGACCATCCTATAGATACATATTCTTCTCTATTTATACTTGTGTCATACTTATTGTATCGTTTTTGTATTTGTGATATATATTAGAACTATTAGTACAAGCGGTGTGGGCTACCTTTATGGGATATCTTTTAATTGCAAGTGATGTGCCCTTAGTGTGTATTTTGTGTACCTTTTTTCTACTTTGCTCGGTCAGCCTATGATACCTACTGAGTACAAGTGGATCATACTCACTCCTACTGTACCCTTTTAGTGTAGATTTAGGTTTGGGTGCACCCCACATTGCTTGATGTGGGTGATTTTTGGATCTTTCAAGGTAGATGATTTTCAGGCATTCTAATGTCTTCTACTATCTTTATCTATAAACTATGTCTCTACTTTCATTTCAGAGACAAAGTTTCTCTTGTAGCTGGATATCTTATGTATTCTTTTTGGATTTGAGTTGCACTAGATACGTTCTTATACCTTCTGAATCAGTAGCATGTATCACCCTAAAAATCTTCTCTATCTCATCAATAAACCTCTGAGGATTATCCTAAACCTTAGATCCTACAAAGGTTGGGGTATTCAACCTCATAAACTAGCCAACCTAGGTAACCTCATATGAATGAGAAATAGGATCAACATGATTAAATCGACAAGACTGTGTGCCACAATCTGGGCAAGCATATGAATAGACTGATAAAACTCCACATTCGAGATGTCTTCCTAAGGCAACTAAGTATAAGTATCACCAGCCTGAGAAGTGAGAAAAGGACTAGTAGGGATCGATGGAACCCCACATGGAATGGTGAAGTTAGGAGCAGGGACCCTAGATCGAGTCTGCACTTCATAAACAGGGTGAGTTCCCTCCACATTTTCCTCAAGTGGGAGAGAGTTTCCAACAGAGTTTATACGATCGTTGGATCTTACAGAGGCATGATCTGCAATACGAGTAAGCTAGGAGTTAGAGAAGTTTCACAGAAACTAGACTCTATAGCCCAAAATATAACAAAAGAAAGAAAAGTATTTCTAAATTCCTTGTAGCCTCCCCCTTATAAGTGTGTCGTGCTACACACCCATAAAAGTAAATCTACTCAAGATGACTTTATGGAATCAAAACCAATAAAATTACTGGGCCTTCCAAAAAATGGAGGCTCATTACTTTACAACAGTTCAACAGACGTACCACACAACCTAATATTTCATATGAGTAACAGAAAAGTCCTCTAAACCTACATCATGAAATATTGTACATCTAGGGACACTCAGTGAGGAGAGTACAGACATGTAACTCAAGGGGTAGGGCTAAAATAGTACAATTACCGAAATTCAGTTATAAACCACATGCACAAAAATTATATATATATAGGATGCTGGATGAGGGACAAGAGTTATAAAACATGATAGCTTAAAACATTAACCTGAACTATGTATATTGCTCTATTATAAAGACACCCACGGGCTATATGGGTCTGACTCTCCTACTAGAATTATGTAGCTTGCTCTGTTATAAAGGCACCCATGGGCTATATGGGTCTGACTCTCCTACTGGAAGGGCGCCAGTGCATATTAGCCGCACGTATCGAGGAAAGGCTAAAGACACCAAGGCGATAGCCATACAAAATATAATATGTATCCAAACACATGGTCACATAGACCTCCATGTCTTTAAACTTGGTTTCCAATGTTGGTCCCTCCCCGGACTACACATTCACGGTGAGCTACACAATTTCTTTTTAAGCCCAAATTAAAATAGTTTGTACATAAACTAACCATTAACGAAGAAGTCTTTACTAAGGCATTTTCCAACATGGTATCATCATACCAATATGCTTGCAAGATAATTTAGTTATGCCAAACCATTCCATTTAACCATTGGACTCCCAATTTCAATTCAAAATCCAAACCATGGCCACTAAAGGAATTCCAAAACCATTGTTATCCTTTGATCCTTTAATGCAATGCAATGTTTTCAAAGGACAAATTAAACTATATGAATATTCATATTTAAATTAAAACCAAAATTTTAAAGTGGATTAAGGTTAATGCCATTATCAAGCAAAATTTCATCAATTTTGTGAAAACCCATGTCACCCATTTCAAGTATAATCACAATGCACTAATTCAGTCCTAAAACCATCAATTAAAGCATGAATAAATAAATCAAAACATGGGAAAAGTAATTCAAGTAATAACAATCCAAAACCCTCATCCCCATTTCAAAACCATCATTCAAAACACATAAATATTAATTAAATTAATGCCACAATGTAAAACATAAGTTTGGGAATGAGCAACATGCCTGAAATTTAGATGAATTTAAAGAAGAATTGAAGTTTAGAGCCCAGAGAATGAAAATCCTTGAGTTTCTTAACTTGGGGGGTTTTGAGAGGAGAAATCAATATAAAGCTAAGTCAAATTTGTGGTTTTATGGGGTTGGGGGTCGTTTATGATGTTTTAAAAGTAAATAAGACACAAAAGCCCCCACTCCAATCTAGAAAAAACAAAACTGGATGAAAAATATATAGCAACATGGCACGCCGCTATTGTGGAGAGTAGCCAGCAAACTATGTTGTTATCACAGAAGCTAAGTGGTGTGGCACACAACTATTGATTTCTGACGGAATGAAAAAGACATATATGGTAGAATCATAACCATAGAATACGACCCTAATCGAAATACATACATTTGTCTCATACACTATGGGGGTGGATCACTACCTCAGCGTCCTAAAATGACCCCAAACCCCTTCTGAAAATTCTAAAACTTCTCCAAAATACCCCTTTAACACCTCTAATCATAATCAAAGTCAAAAATTAACATTATGCATATGGAAAGGCCAAAAATAAAATGGTTGAAATTTTATGGGGTCTTATAGATTTAGACCTTGAGAGTACACATTCAAGAGGTTAGAAAAGAGTAAGAAGATGGCCTCTGAGTAGGAGGAAGAGAATAAAGGAATATGATTAAAACAATGATCTGGGTTGTGTCGTGACACTAAATCAGGAGCTGCTTGGGAGGCAACTAAAGTTAAGGTAGGTATTTTAATTTTTATTTTATTTGAGTCACGGGTTGAAGAGAAGTCTGAATACTGGAAACCCAAGCTAAGGATCATGGCAAAGACTGGGTGTGGGGTCTATTAAACCTCATTAATGATAAAGATAATACTAGCTAGGCCTAGAGGCCTCAGGGAGTATCTTTATCCTTGATTTTGAATTATACCTTGGGGACAAAATGTGTTATTAAGTGTGGATTGGGAATATTCTCATGGTTTAGGGTGCAGTGTTGCTATAGGACTTTAATTCGTAGTTGTTTTCTAATATTTGAGTAAATTTGAAAAAATTACAAAATATTTGTTTGTTTAGTTTTTGTGGTATCAGCCTAGTAGGGGCACACTTCACCCACCCCTTGGTTTTTATTTTTAATTCTTATTTGAGGGGGCTCCTTTTGAACGTAGTATCTTTTGTTAATTTTTTAGGAGTAAATTTTAAAATTTTTGTATTTAGGAATAAGTGAGATGTTCTTGCTAGTTGCTATGTGTGGTTATATGATTCTTGTGGTTTTGAATGTTAGAGCATGTTGATCTTGTTGAATGACTACTTTTAATACTCCTAGACTCATGTATATGACTCTAGTGTTATGGGAGATTAATTTTGAAAGTATGTTATTGCTTGATATAGAGTCTATAATGATCCTACTTGATTTGAGCATGTGTCATGTGTGATTTGAGGTATTTTGTTGTATTCTATATAGCATATTGATGTATAGAACTTCCCTAGTGTGTGTGAAAAGAAAAATAAAGAATATTGGATTTAGGAGATGATATAGGCATTTCCTTGATAGATATGTTTTTATATTTCATTTTATCTACACTTGTGCATTTTCTTAGTTAACCCCATTGATCCTGAGCCTATTTCTTTGGTAGCCTCAGATGTAGCATTTCCCTCTTCTTTGATTGAATATAATTTGATCCAAATATCCTAAGAGAATTAGTTGAAAAATTAATAAGGTTAAGGAGTGTGAAATGTAATAAGAAAAGAGGTGAAAGTGAAGCCCCAAAGTAGTAGCTAGTGGTGTTGAAAAAGTTTGTGTGGCGTGGGTTGGAGTAATGTAATGAAAAGAGAAAGATTGAATTGTGTGTTTATTAAGAATACTTCCTCCATTCTAAATGTGGACTAGCTTAAATAGATGGGGGAAAAACTGATGTGTGAAGGTAGATGGGGTGAAAAATTAGTCGTTGAGAGTGAATTTTAATGTATAATGTGATGTATTAAATCTCTTAGGGAAGATAGTCACTATTTCTAGCCATAATAGTTTGTACCCATACCTTATCCTACATTACAACCCATAAGGACCTATTTAATCCTAAACTTGATATTCTGGTATTAGTATAGCACTACAGTAAGGGCAAGCCTATGGTTCATCTTATGTGACTTGTGAATTCTTTGGAGGGTGAGCAAAATTTGATTCATATACCCATTCTTGTGATAAATTATATTTCTATGAGTGAATATAGGTAACTCTTGTAGTGAGATCTCATGTTTGATGATATTTAGGTGACTTATATGATCTCCTTAAGTAAGTAATATGCATGAGTTTTCCAACTTGGTTTAGTCAATCAACAATATTGTGAAGTTGTGTTCGCGAGCTTTCAAATGTATATGACATGTTTGATGTAGATCTTGTTATTTATGTAGTCATTGTAGTTCTAGATTGAGTGATTGGCTTGTTGAAGTGGTAATATTTGAGTCTTACCTAGATAATTCTAAATGTAAGTAGTTGTTCGAGGATGAACAAGTATTTAAGTATGGGGTGATGATCATGGGTGGATTTATGCACCTAAGAGTTATAATCTCTATGTATTTAGCCTAGTTTTGAGGACTTATTATGTGTATAATGAGTTGATAATCATATATATGAGCATCTAAGTGCTAAAATACTTGTTTATAATGCTTAAGGTGTGTCAAAACAAGTTTGGAATGAAAACAAACACTTTGAGTTTAGACGAGAAAACTAGTGTTACTAGCTTGAGCTATGTATTGTTCTAGTTGATCTTATTGGATTTTATTGTGTTTAAGCATTACTTTGTGGTGTTTTAATGATTAAGATACCTTTTGATATATTAAAGATTATATCTGGAAGAAAAAAAAGGTCTAATGATGATGTAAAAGAACCCATGAAGTAAGGAACTCAACGCCAAATGGATGGAGCTTACTTTGACGAAATTTGGAAAACATGAGCACAAGGGCATGCCACGCCCTTGCACCTCCACATTAAGGGAATTACACACACTTATACTCAAACCAAAATGGTCTAATTTGAGTAAGCCTTTGCAATAAGGGTGTGGAATGCCCTTATCGCACCAAAGCAAGAGTGTGGTACGCCTATTGTTTCAAATCGGACAATTGCTTCCAACTATAAATAGGACACTCTTATCTTGTTGTACATATATTGGACGACCTTTGGGGTTTAGAATAAACTTGAGGAGGCTTAATTTAGGGTTTTAATCTTTCCTTTAGTTTGTTTTTGGTTTTTATACATAAATTTCAATCTTGTGATTTGTTGTAAGACCATGAGCGGCTAAACACCCACATCGAGGGTTGAGCCCAAAAATATGATTACTTAAGCTTATATTTGAGTCATTTTAGGCTGATTATTTTGTCCATGTATGTCCTTGTATTTACTATTCTATAGATTCACGACTATATCCTTGTATTTACTATTTTACAGATTCGTGACCCTTAGAATAAACACACATTTCTATTATGAGCCCAAAAAGAGGAACAATAGATTAGAACGTGGGATGTATGGGGTATGAACTTATACGTTAAAGGAATTGAAGTTAAGATTTTCATGTAGTATAGTAATATACCTAATTCTCCCTATTTGGTTCATATACGGGATGAAATATAAATGCGTTAACTTAGTTCTCGCATCCCCGCTCAATGATGTAGTTGTGGGGCTAGGTTAGATAGAAGACTAGAGGCTAAAAATACCATAGTCATGATATCAACCCAGTGAATCAACAACAAAGATAATTAACTAAACCAATGAGATTATATGGCTAAGTAGGATTTTTCGAAATGCCCTAACCCTCGATTTTTCTCCCCATTATTATTCAAGCACTTTATATTATCAAATTTTTTATGGTTAATTTTAGTTTTCAATTCTCAAATGTTATAGATTACTTTTGTACTTGTTTAATCTTCTTAGTAATACTAGAATTAGATCATCGCTGATCACAAGTCCCTATTAGATCTATACTTGGGTTTCAAAGGCCGCTTTACTACTTGGGTGACCACATAAACTTACATGTGTGCTTGGGCGTAGTAGTGACCCTCAATAAACTACATTGGTTACATATTTTTGGGACTTAGTGACCTTGACCAAAGATGCCAGCCCTAACTAATAGGTGACCCTTTATCCTTGTGTCCACTTAGTTCTAAGAACTATTCCTGAAATTGATAATTGATAGCTCATAAATCTAGAATGCTAAAATTGATTCCAATAATTTATCTAAAAGTATCGGGATAGTTTGAATAATTGAGATGAAAATTTGTTAACTGAAGCTAAATAGGTTACTTATGCTAAATTAATTAATTTATGGTATCTTATGTTCATAAAACACCAACATATATAAAAGTATATTTAAATTCATGCATAAACTTATATTCAAGGTCATAAGATATTCAGGAGCATAATTACTATGAGAAATCATAAAATGGAGATACTTGGGAAACTTGCCCTAATTCTTAAGTTTCATAAGAAAAGCTAAATTTGAAAAAATATTTGGGCATGAGGGAAAAAATAAACCATCATTGAATACCTACATATCTAGAAAGAGGGCTCTTGCTAAGAACTTGAGAGAAATTTTAATGCTTTAAAAGGAATCGTAGATTGCTCTTGAGAAATAATGAATCTCCTTTTGATTTTTGTTTCTAAGTTTTAAGAAAGAATAGGGAGATTTAATTGACTAATCCCCTTTAATCCAACTTAGAATAGCTTTAAATGACATAGTATATGTGTTAAAAGAGTGAGAAAATATCAAAAGGACCTTTAAAAGTTGAATAGAATGTTGTTGGAGCCGCTCTTAATGACTCACGTGATGACTCGTAGGGCCTGGGGATGTGTCGTGGCTTGAATCAACATCCTAGTTCCTTTTTACAACTTTGCTAAATAGTGGTGATGAGTCTCAGGACAACTTATAGGGTTTGTCTATGAGGTGTCAGGTCTTGGCGATGAGTCATCACCTGAGTCATCACCACTAGCAGCTTTTATAGTGACTTACTAAAACATCCTTAATATTATACACCAATATCAGATATATAAATATTTAGTGGCATTGGAAAGTGTTTTCAAGAATATTTAATTTGGTAGATATTGGGACATTATTTCTTCAAATACTAGGAGTAGTGGTCGTTTGAAGTTGATCTAAGAAGAATCTTACACTAGAACTTAGCCGGAAATGGAGTTTTCAACTCAACTTTGGTTAGGGACTTCTTATGACCTTAAATCACATCTAATACTTGTATCACGCTTATGTAATGGTTCTTAGTACTTTACATGTCATGTTGGGAATAAAACTATTTTAAATGACTGTTGGACTAAATAGGTACCCTACAAGTCACATGATGACTTGTACGTGGATACCATGACTCGTGGCCTCCACTCATTTCCACTGGGAGAAATTTTAATATTTGGTAATTTTTATATAACACTTATGATGGTTCACCCAATGAGTCATTGGCACTGACTATGACTTATTGCTTGAGTCATTTTGTAAAGAATTCTTTTGAAAACTAGCTGATTTTTTGTGCTAAGTCTGAAATGAAGTGTTAGGAACTTTTAGGGTGTTAGAATATCTCCCTCTTAGGAATATTCATACTCTAATAAGGACCAAGTAGGTTGAATAAATAGGGAAAGACATGTAATCCCAAACTGAGTTCTGAAAGTTGAATACTGACATGATAACTATATTTTTGACCAAAACATAGACTGGACCAAACTAATGAAATATGCATGCATACTGAATAGTCTCTGATGGACATGAAACTAAGAGATGTACTAAGAAAACTATTACCTCAATCTAAAACTAAATTTGAGGGAAAAAGATAAGTGTACTTAGTCATCATAATTTCTTATGCTTCCCAAGTAGCTTCCTCAACTAGCTGATTTCACAAAAGAACTTTAACTAAAGTGACTTTCTTATTTCTCAGCTTACGAACTTGATGGTTAAGAATCTTATCTGATACCTCTTTGTAAGAGAGACTATCTTTCACACCCACATTTTCTGAAGGAACAAATAAAGTTGGATTACCAATGCATTTTTTCAGTAGGGATACATGGAAGACTGGATGCACCGATGCTAAATCTGTAGGCAAATCTAACTCATAGGCCACATTGCCAATATACCTCAAAATCCTACAAGGACCACCATACTGGGACTGAGTTTTATTTTTTTTTCCAAACAGCATTACCCCTTTCATAGGTGAAACTTTTAAGTATACTCAATCTCCAACTGCAAACTCAAGCTCCCTTTTTCTCATATCTGGATAGGATTTCTGATGACTTTGAATTATTTTCAGCCTTTCTCTAATCATCTGAACTTTCTACAATACCTCATAAACTGAATTAGACCCTATCTAGGTATCTTAACCAACCTCAAACTAGCTAATAGGAAATCTACACCTATTACTATAGAGTGCCTCAAACGGATCCATTTGAATACTGAAGTGATAACCTTATGTGAAAACTCAATAAGAGAAAATAATCATCGCAACTTTCCATAAAGTTGATCATGCAAGCTCTCAACATATCCACTAAGATCTAAATGGTCCTCTATGCTAACCAATTATCTATGGGTGGAAAGTTGTACTGAGTTAAACTTGGGTACCTAAACCCTTCTGAAAAGACTTCCAAAACTATAAAGTAGACTAAGTACCCCTATCTGAGATTAGAGTCAAAGGGACTCCATGCAACTTAACCAACTCTCTAAGGTAAAGTTTAGTATAATCCTCAGCTGAATTTGTTGTGTTAACTGGCAGGAAATATGCTAACTTAGTAATTTGGTCAATAATAATCCAAATTGAATCATGTTTTTAGTGAGTACGAAGTAATCCTATAATGATCCTATATTTACTTTTCCCTACTTCTAAGCAGGAGTAGGAATATGTTGAAGCATACCAGCTGGCCTTGGTTCTCAACCTTAATCGACTAACAAATTAGACACTTATCCACAAACTCTATGATATCCCTTTCATTCCACTCCACCAATAGATTTCTTGTAGGTTGCACATGTTGTTCACCAAGGTGAATACAGTACCAAAAATTATGAGCTTCTGCCAGTATTTGCTACCTCAAGTCATCTATATCTAGAACATATAATTGGTCCTAAGAATAAAGGACACCATATCCCCCTTGGGATAAAACCTTAAATTTCTAACTTTGGATTGCTTCCTTTAATTTAATAATAAATGGGATCACTATCTTGCTTCTTCTTTACCTGTACCACTAATGAAGATTCTGACCCATTTTGAATAATAACACTATCTTATGTTGAATAAACTAAATAAATCCCAGTCTAGAAAGGTTGTGGACATCATAAACCGACTTTGCTTCTAATTATCTACATGAAAAACAATACCAATTCAAAGCCTACTAGGACATTATCCACTACATTGGCTTTACCCGAATGGTGCAAGATACTCAAATCATAATCTTTCAACAACTCAAGCCATTTTATCTAATGAAGGTTCAAATCTTTTTGAATGCACACATACTGTAGGCTCTTATAATTCATCAACATATCTACATAAAATCCATAAAGATTGTGTCTCCAAATCTTAAAGGCAAAGACATTTGTTGCCAGCTTAAGATCATGATTTGGGTAATTCTTCTCATAAATTTTGAGTTGTCTAAAGGCATATGTTACAACCTTACTATTCTACATCAACACATATCTGAAACAAACTCTAGAGGTATCATAATAAATAATAAATCCATCTGAACTCTCTAGTAGAACAAAAATAAGAGCAGAAATGAGTATAGTCTTCAACTCTTGAAAACTCTACTCGCAAGCATTATACCACTAAAATTTTTCCTTCTTCTGAGTTAATCTAGACATAGAAGATGCAACAGAGGAAAATCCCTCAATAAACCATTTGTAGTAATCAGCTAAACCCAAGAAACTCCTAATGTCTAATGAAGAGATGTGTCTAGGCCAGATCCTAACAACTTTGATCTTTTGAGTATCAACTTGAATAATCTCACAGGAAATGATATGATAAAGGAATACTATAATTTCAATAAAATTTCATACTTTCTAAACTTGGCAAATAATGGTGATCTTTGAGAGTCTACAAGATAATCCTCAAATGGTTTGTATATTCCTCTCCACTCTAAAAATTAACAAGGATGACATATATAAAGACTATGATGAACATGTCTAGGTACTTCCTAAACATAATGTTCATCAAGCCAATAAAATTTACAAGACTATTCATTTGTCCAAAAGACAAAACAACAAATTCATAGTGACCATATAGAGTTTTAAAGGTTGTCTTCAGAATGTCACACTCTCTGACTCTAAGCTGATGGTAGCTGAATATGAGGTCTATCTTTAAAATACAATTGGCACCCTGCAGCTGGTTGAACAAGAAATAAATCTTAAGAATGGGATACTTATTCTTGATAGTGACTTTGATCAACTGATGATAATTGATTCACATTCTAAGGAACCCATTTTTATTATGCATGAAGAAAACTGGAGAACCCCATTGAGAAATGTTAGGCCTAATGAAACCTTTGTCTAAGAGGTTTTTTTAATTGTTCCTTCAATTTCTTAAGCTCGGCTAGAGACATTCTATAAGGAGGAATTAAGATAGGTTGGGTATTTAGAAGAAGGTCTATTCCAAAGTCTATCTCCTATTCAGGAAGGAGTCTAGGTAGATCTTTAGGGAACATAGAGTTGGGTTTTTGGACTTGGAATCTTTGACTCAAATTAGATGGTAGATACCAAGTTTGTCGCAACTTGAGACTATCCCCTAGTTGTAACATAATTCTTAGAGTCATAAGTAACCCCAAGCTAACCCATGGTATAGCATGACATTAAGAATACTAAATTTAACCGAAGAAGACTGAACGGAAACTCAAACTAAAATGATATAATAATAGTCAAAGACAGTAAACAAGTCTAATGTTAAATCTCAAAGCTGGAAATATATGATAGAATCAAAAAACTAAAAATCTGACCGTCTATATAAAATTCTCTACTAATGATGAGTTGTTGGGACAAGCTCCCAAAGTAACTTTAGATTGTTTAAGATCATAGATTCTCATTAACTTTCTTGTGTTGTATCATATCATGATATAGATTCACCACTGTAAGCTGCTGAAAAGGCACTAGAATGTATTAACTGCAGGACTACTGTTGAGTATCCGAATCTATATCATGATATGATATAGCACAAGAAAAGGTATGTAATCAATACTTTGAATATACTGAGTATGTCAGATATGTAAATATAAAATGCACTAAAATATCTGGGATAATATTAAAATGCTATACTGATCTAGAATATAATTGAATTGAAGTGTAATGACCCTATTTGAGATGCATAAATATACATATACACACTTATATGAAATATTAATCAAAAAATTCATGAGTTTAAACAAATACAATTGAACCATGGGTCATGTAATATACTGCATATGTACCTGTGTGAGACTCTGTTACCTGACACACCTTATCTGAGCTAAATGAGGTCAAACCTATAATCTTTGTAGAGAAGGTGTTTTATACCTTGCCCAGGTATTGAACCTAACTAAAATGGATCCACTAATTGGTTTACATTTGGACTAAGGTACCAGCCTCAACTAGTGAATGGCCCTTAATAACCTACATTGGTTATGTAGATTTAGGACTTAGGGACCTTTACAAAGATATCATCCTCAACTAATAGGTGACTTTTCATCCTTGTATCCACTTGGTGCTAAGAACTACTCTTGAAACTGAATAACTGATAGCTTAATAATCTGGTATACTAAAATTGATTCAAAATACCTTATCTAAAAGTATAAGGATAAATAACTGAGATTATAATGAAAACATATAAACTTGAGCTAAATAGGTTATTTATGCTAAATTAATCAATTTATGGCATCCTGTGTCATAACATACTGACATATATAAAACTACATTTAAATTTATTCATAAATTGATATTCAAGGTCATGAGATGTTTAGGAACATAATTACTGAGAGAAATCATTAAATGGGGATACTTGGGAAAATTGCCCTAATTCTTGAGTTTCATAAAAAAAATTGAATTTGAAAACATATTTGGGCATGAGGGTGAAAGGAAACCCTCATTGAATACCCACATACATGGAAGGAGAGTTCTTGCTAAAAACTTGAGTGAAATTCTAAAGCTTTAGAAGGAACCCTAGATTGTTCTTGATAGATAAGGAATCGTCTTTTGATTTTTATTTCTAAGTGTTAAGAGAGAACGGGGAAAGTTAATTAACTAATCCCATTTTATCCCACTTATAATAGCCTTAAATGACATAGCATAGGTGTAAAAGAGTAGCAAAAGACCAAAAGGCCCTTTAAAATTGAATATAAAGTTGTTGGTGTCTCTTCCGATAATTCAAGTAATGACATGTAGGATCTAGGGATGAGTCGTGGCTTGATTCATCATCCTAGACCCTTTATTGAACTTCTCTAAATAGTGGATATGAGTCTCAGGATGACTTACAGGGTCTGGCAATGAGTTGTAGGGCCTTGGCAATGAGTCGTTGCCTGAGTTATCGCCACTGGAAGCTTTGATAGTGCCTCATCAAAACACCCATAATATTTTACTCTGATATCAAATTTACAAATGGTTAGTGGTATTGAAAATATGATTCAAATACCTTTAATTTGGTTGGTATTGGGATACCTAGATCTTCTTATACTTGGATTAATAGTCATTTGAAGCTAAACCAAGAAGAATTTTACATTAGAACTTAGCCGAAGAGGAAGTTTTCAACTCAACTTTGGGTCAATAACTTCTTATGACCTTAAATCACATCTTATACTCATATCATGCTTATGTAATGGTTCTTGGTTTTTACATGTTATGGAATTGAAAATAAACTATTTTTAAATGATTGTTGAACTAAATAGGCACCCTTATGAGTCATAAGATAACATGTGGGTGGATACCACGACTCATGGTCTCAAATCATTGCCACTAAGAGGAATGTCAATCTTCCGGAAGAATACACATAAAATCCCTAGAAAAATGGTTCGATAGACCCTTGTACTATGTCTGTTTTGTAATGTGAATACTCTTACTTACATGTTTTTCATCTGAATCCCTCAGCTCATCAACACTTTGACCCTTCTTACCATGTGTGTGGTTCACTCGCTTTAAAAATAATTAAATATTATATCCACATCAAATAAATTAATTCCACATCACATAAATTAAGGCCACATCATAAATATCTTTATTAATTACTTTTTAAATTATTAGTCAATAATATTAAATAAAAAAAAAAATTATAGAATTTTCCAACAATGCAGCTTTCCAATCCACTTTCCCATTATCCAAAAACTCTCCATTACTGATATTTGGACTTGAAAAATCATTTTTCAACAGCACATCAAGACAGTTTGTTTGGAGAATTTTCAATCACAAACTTTTGCTTTTGCAGTTAGTTTTTATTTAACCCAAACCAGATTGGTTGTTTCGAATAACCCAATTTTTGAATTTGATTTTTGATTTTTGAATTCAAGTTGAAGGTTGAAGTTTTGAAATGGTACTAGAAAAATCATTTCTTTGTGAGATTTTGCGAATGGGTGGGCGGGTATGGGGTGAGGTGGGGTGGAGGATTTAGGACATAGAAGGAAGAATGAGAAAATGAAGGTTAATAGAAAAAGAACTGATAATTTTCTTAATGTGTTGTTGATAGTTTGTGATTGAAAATTCTCCAAACAAACTGAAAATTATTCCTCATCTACTGAAATTGCTCTGTTTTTGGTGCAAAATTCCAGACAAGGTTTGGGGGTGGGGGTGGAAGTAGGGGTCGAAGAAAAGAAGTTTGGGGAGGGAGGGGTGGCTGGGTGGGGTGGGGGTGGCTGAGATGGGGGAAGGGTAGAGTGGGGATAGCTGTGATGAGGCTAGGTGGGGTGAGGGTAGCTGGGATAGGGGATTAGTGAGGTGGGGTGGCTGGGATGGGGGATGGGTGGGGTGGGGGTGCTGGGATGGAGGCTGGACAGGAGGAGGGGGTTGGGGGTAGGCCTTTTTTTTATTTTTTATTTTTAAATTTATTATTTTTAAAAAATTTAAAATATTTTTAAATTTAAAAACTGTAAAAAAGTTTTAATCCCTTTTTTATATTTTTAAATTATTTTAGTATAAAATTGGCCAAAAATTGACACCCACTCGCACCCCAGGCTAGTGACTACACTCTCTTTATCCAAGTCAGCCATTTCATGCCACATAGGCAAGGTCAACGGTCAAAGGATGCAAAATATTTCTTTTTAGTGGGTTCAGGGGTGCAGATGACAAACATATAATACAATATTAACAAGGAAGGCACGAAAAACATTCCAAATCAGTCCACAAATCTTAAGGATTCGAGGACCAAGATGGAGACCACTCTCGGATTCACTACCAACAATAAGATTACAAGATATAGTGGTGTATTTGACACCAAATCAGCAGTCCAAACTCAGATTAACTATAATATATGATGAACAAGAAGACACAAGATTCGAATTTAACAATAACAACAAGAACACAAGATTACAACACAACAATAAACAAGATTACATGAAGGTAAAAGGATAGATAGATAGACCACATGAAGGTATAATCTTACGAACCCAAGAATGGACAATATTGGACCCTTAACACTACACACAACAATAAACCTATCTCTTACAAAGATACAAGTTTGGATTCCGCCTCCCAAGCATCAATGTTTCCAAGCAAACACAATCACTAGTGATTCCACACTAAATCTTGCCCTAGTTTCGGTTGGTGGCTTTTCCAAGCCATAACTATGGTGTTCCAAGTCTTACAAGACTTACAATAATATCCCAAAAACTCCTAATGGAAGCCCTAGCATGTTACTTAAATAGTTATTACAAAACGAAAGCTAAAACTGACCAAAAGGCCCTTAAGTGATGGGCTCCCATCAAGTGTAGACCAAGTGTAGTGTTTGGACTATTTTGGCTGCATAATTAGGTCCTCTTTGGCTCTTCAATTGAACACACCAAGTCTCGTATCCAACACGCACTCTCATAAATTCATGTCCGGGATTATTCTTGTATCATCCTCTCCATCTTGAGAGGAATTTGCCCACAAATTCACGGCACAAAACAACCCGCAAAAATATAAAACGGCACAAAACAGTCCGCAAAATAGGAGGAACCCGAGATCTCAATACAAAAAGTCTCGGTCAAAAACTTCATTTTGCACCTCGGCTTCCTCTCCATCTTAAGAATTGCCTTCAATCTCACCTGACTCAAATCTCCTTCCATCATAAAAGTATCATTGTAGACTCCATGTACCTCACATTCCTTTCTACTATGTTCCTCTTCTTGGATGTGTCAATTTTTGGAAAGGGAAGTTTCGGTTGAGAGGCTCGATTAGGTAACGTGGAGCTTCGGTTATGTAGCTTGGATGGGAGGAAGTTGGCTTCTAAGTCCTCCTTGTTGGACTTGATCAAGTTGCGGGGGAAGTGGTCTATCTTGTTCTCGGTTTTGAGGGGTATTTGGAGCTTGGCTTGTGGCATTATGTGATGGTCTTGGAGGATTGGTCATTGGAAGTAAAGTTTTGGGAGTAAAAGCACGAGAGTTCCTTCGACTCTCCATTAGATCCAACCTCTCACTCATAATTACCACATTCGAGTCAATTTTTTCAAGACCTGCATTTGCCCTAGCAAGGTCTCAGGACAAAGCATCAAGGAGGGCCAAAATGGTTTCCATTATGGACAAGAAGTTACCTACAAAAAAACAAATAAGTTAGTTGTACAAGAATGGTCCTCACACTCCCTCTCTATTGTTTTGTCTCTCAGATTTTTTTTCCTCACTTTGATCTCACAAGTGTCGTAACCTTACTTGTACTCCATAGGCAGTGAGAGCTGGACCAAGTATTACAACGACTCAAAAGAATAAGACACACAAAGGAACGTATACACGAAGGACGGTTTCAAAACTAACTTACAATCTAAAACTAGCTTGTAAGTTAGTAATGGAATCAACAAAGGAAACTAAAGAAACAACACAATGAAACTAGAAGATCAAATTTTGAGCTTAAATTTTTTGTGTGAACAGTAACTTGGGTGACATGGCGGCATACCACTGGTCACAGCCTCACAATTAGTCACTAGTTGAAGTTTACAAACTTTAGTTACTATGTAATGGAAACAATTGGTTTTGGATGGAAAGTATATGTCTTAAATCTCCTTTAAGTCTAATCTTCAAAAGGCAAGACTTGACTTTGTACAATTCCCACAAAACAAGGTCCCTAAACAAGGAAAGTGGTTGAAAAGTAGATGTCAAGAAAGTGATGGCTCAAGTCTTCTCACAAATAACTTTACAACTAGTAGGTTCACCTTTTTTAATCTATGTTACACTTTTGGTTGTCTTAAGTTGTAAGATGAGATGAAGAAAAAGATGAACACCACAACAACCTTCAAGAACACATCAACAACAGAACAACAATGTCCACCCCACGGCAAACATCAACACATATCATGGCCAATTTTAGTGTCAACACACGGCCAAGGTTCTTTTTGGTGTTGTATTTCGATTTTAGCAAGGGTGAAGGTTGTGATGAATGTCAAGAACTCTACAACAACTTTATAAAGAGAAACAACAACACCAACAACTTCCAACTAAGACTATAACAACAAGTTCACACGGCCAAGAACAACAACTTCAACACACGGCCATGGTCTTGTTCACAACAACAACATCAATTTTTTTAAAGCTCACATCTAGATCGACTCAAAGTGTTAATGGACAATAATACTAACACTTAAAACAACAACACAAGAAAAATAAATACTATACCTAGACACACTATTCGGCCAAGATACAATAACAAGTTCAACTTCTCGGCCAAGATCTCAAGCTCAAGAACACGTCTTTCTTTTTTTTTTCTTAGAAAGAAATCCCAAGATTGGTATTGTAAGAACAAAACCAAAGATGTCTCTGATACTAAATAATACAATAATTATAAGGATAACACGAAACACACTTCAAAATCAGTCTACAAGATCAAAGATCTGAGGACCCTTTTGAAGACCACCATCGGATTCCACAAACAACAACAAGAACACAATGTATTGATGTGTTTATCACCTAAAAACAGCTAACAACAAACTATGTTAACAACAACAAGATGAAGAACAACAACAATGGAACAAGAATAACAAGTCACGGATTTGAATTACAAGAACACAAACAAACAATTACAACATAAATAAAATGGATAGATAGTGAGACCTTGGTTGGTATAATCTTAAGAATCCAAGAATATGGTAATCTTGGACCCTTAACACTACACACAACGGTTAACCTAACTCCTACGTTGACACAAGAGAAACTTTACCTCCTCTAAACACCAACGTCTCAAGCCAACATTGCAACACAAGTGATATCCACACTTGTTGCCCTCATTTCGGTGTGGTAGTTATTCCAAGCCCTACAACTAAAGGTGTTTCATGTTTCAAGTCTTACATCAATGAACAACTAATGAGAAAAATACCTAAAATATTCTATTTATATTCTATTACAAGAAAAGGCAAAATGACAACAATGCCCTTAAAGGGTGGGGTGGCCATGGAGTGCATTTGGACCCAATGAAGTGACCAAAATACCCTTAATGAAAATGACCAAATCGTGACCCATTAAGTGTTGTCCAAAACCGTGAGTCCTCAAGTCTTCGATGCTCCAAGCAATCTTTCACACATGGCCTTGCTTGTGCTCAAAATGGGTCTTCCTTGCATATTTTTGTGCCCTCGGGGTGACCAAGTCTTGAGCCTTTAAATGATGACCTCCAATCATGTCTTCAAAAATTAAGGTGTCCATTTGACTTGTATCATCCTTTCCTTCTTGAAAAGGATTCGACCTCGAATCCAAACCTTGCAGGAACAAAGAGAAGACAAACAAGCACCACATCCTCATGACATGAAGGTTAGAGTTAGTACAATAAACAATATCAACATGCCAAAGAGGTACACATTTGAGATATAACAACACATCCTTTGTTGTAATCACGAGGGACTTATAAAAAAATTACAAAGGAGTTGGTGAAGGAATCACCATTAAGGGGAGGTGTCCTAATTGAAAGTAAAGTACACCTAACACATATAACAATATCACTCAAACAAGTGGACCGACCAACAATTATCCATCCTCCACACCCTAAGAAGTTACCGGGATCGAATGGGAGACGTAACCAAGGGCTTAGGTCTCGGCCACTCTCACTTTCCCCTAAGGTGTCATCCTCGAAATTAAGCAAGTCCTCTTTATCACTATTGAAAATATCATGAACTAAAAGAGGGTTGAGAAAGGTGTTCCATAAGTCAACTTCAAATAAAGGGTTCCCATGCATGCACTTACTATTAGTTTCAAAATTTCCACTAGGAATATGCCCAATATAAGAAACACATAAAGACAAAGTAGATGGCATTTCTAAGCACATATCACCTTCTCTTTCATAAGAGTTTTCCTCACATACGTACAAACCATCACGGGAAGACAAAGGACCACAATCAAAATCATCTTCACAAAGACAATCACAACTCGGATTTTCTAAATATTCAAGCAAATCAAGATCATCTACTCCTGGTTGATCATTTTGCTCACCCTCACTAGTTATTGGCAATTCACGTACCAACATAGACTCGCCTTATTTTTCACAAGGGTCAAATAGTGTGTGAATACTCTCGTCACTTGGTAATGGAACCTTAGTCAAGTTGTAAGTGCTAGCACCAGATGGACACAAATCATTCTCACGAGGAGAATCAATTTCGTCATCTAAAGGATCAACTATTGCTTGTGTACCTACAACAAGAGTTTGATCCTCATGTGACCTAACAATATCAAGAGTATCACAAAATGAAGACTCATGCACTCTTACACTAGGTAAAACCGCAACTACGTTCATATGAGTGTAAGGGATAACATTTTTACCTCGTAGCTCACATGAGCTACGGTCTTCATCTTGACGTGTTTCCGGGTAGCCCACTTGCTCCCTTGGAACTCCCATATGATCCAACCTTTTATTTATCACTTCCCATTGACGAGTAATGGCTTCAAGTTTAGCCAAAATAGCACTTGCAGCTGCGGGTTCCATCATAATTGCATCTAAAAAAAAAAAAGAACAAGTCTACAAAATAAAACAGAAGTTAGTTCGAAACAACCTCACCACACTCTCACACACTTGATCATTTCACACTTGGATTCATAAGTGTTGCAAGTCGGCTTATAGTTCGTGGTGAGTCGAGGGGTGAGTCTACTCCTTGGTCGGAATGGATTCTTTATTTGAAGACTCAAGGAAATAATTTCCGAACTTGAACCAAGAAATTCTACGATTCAAAAACAAGAAAAGCACAAAATAACACGAACAAACGGGAACAAAAACTAACTAACAAGCTAGTAGGAGATTACTAGGTCGTCAATTAGTGTTCAAACCAACAAACGAAACTAAGAAACAATAAAATAAAACTAAGAAATCTAAAAGTTGAACTCAAAATGTTGCATGAAAAGTAATTTAGTGATGTGGCAGTCCACTATTGGCCTCGGTTTTGTCAAAAGTTTACTCTCCAATTTCAAGTCTTGACCAATCTACAATTTGGAAATGGTGGATTTGGTTAATGGAGAGAAATTTGGTCTTGGAGCTTCATTTTCAAGTTCAAAACAAGACTTGACCTTCTTGGTTCTTTCTCCTTGAAATAAGGTCCTTAAATCAAGGAAAGTAGGTGAAAAGTGGTTGTCAAATCTTTTGAGTGATGTGATCAAGTTTTTCACCAACAAGTACTACAACTTGGTCTTTCACCTTTTGTGGATCTAATGTTCACTTTTTGTTTTAACAAAAGATAAAAAGGGTGAAGAACAACACCAAGAACAACCAACAATAACCACGGCCAAAACAATCCACCACAACAACAATGTTCAACAATGGACAGCATGAAGGTAAAAGGATAGATAGATAGACCACATGAAGGTATAATCTTAAGAACCCAAGAATGGACAATATTGGAATATTAACACTACACACAAAAATAAACCTATCTCTTACAAATATACAAGTTCGAATTCCGCCTCCCAAGCATCAATGTTTCCAAGCAAACACAATCACAAGTGATTCCATACTAGATCTTGCCCTAGTTTCGGTTGGTGGATTTTCCATGCCCTAAATATGGTGTTCCAAGTCTTAAAAGACTTACAATAATATCCCAAAAATTCCTAATGGAATCCCTAGCATGTTACTTATATAGTTATTACAAAACGAAAGCTAAAAATGACCTAAAGGCCCTTAAGTGATGGGCTCCCATCAAGTGTAGCCCAAGTGTAGTGTTTGGACTGTTTTGGGTGCATAATTAGGTCCTCTTTGGCTCTTCAATTGAACACACCAAGTCTCGGATCCAACACGCACTCTTATAAATTCATGTCCGGGATTATTCTTGTATCAACATATAAGTAGAAGTGTCCAACTTACAAAACCGACATAGTACAGGGGTCTACTGAATCATTTATTTAGAACTCTAACTTAACAAATAATTTATTACCCCCTTTTAACTCATTTCAAGTGAATTTAGTACCTCTTTAAAAAAAAGAGCCACACAATGGTGGGAGGTGTTCTACATGCAGCTCCATCTTTCAAATATTTTTTAAATTTTTTATTTTTATGTTTTCTTCTTTCGTTATTCTTGAAAGTTAGGAAGTGAGAGTGCATATACTGCTATATTCATGTAAACCCATAGCCAGGTTATTTTGCTTTGTTCAAACACAAGAAGCTTGAACAATCAACTATCCATTAGGATTGGAAAACCCATTATGGGTTTGTTTCAAAATTTCAACTCAAACAAAATTGGAATTTTCTTTAGTGGGTTCCTATTTCTTCTTTGCCTATGATTTCACCATCAAAGACTGATAAGTGGTGAATCGACCAGTCAATTATACTCCACATTTGTGCATATTACCATGCTTTGAATAAATAAGTGAGACATAATTTGTGATTAAATACACTAATATTCACATTTTGCAGGCACCAAGATGATAAGATAAAAAAATGTGGATTGAAGCTAAAAAAGGAACCAAAGGGAGCAAAGAAGTGCAACTGAAAACCTGGAGCATAAAATGGCCTCAGTTATCGCGATCGTGGTCCTCAGACTGTGGTCGCGGTTAGTCAAGATGGTCAAGATACCGCGATCATGTGGTATTGCCCGTGGTCGCGGTAGGCATGATTGCAGCAAAACTAGTTCGATCGCAGCCTAAAGGAAAATTAGCCCAAGGGAAAAGATTTAAATGCACACAGGTGTTCCCAAATTTTCCCTAAAGAATATTCAAACCCTATCATTCCATCATACATTCTACATTGCCCAATTATTGAACATTTTTCTAACTCTTAGACTCCATACTTGGAGAAGAAAATAATATATTAATATTGGGTGAAGAATACATTAGACCTGCTTCCAAGTGAAGGATTAGCTAACTCCATTTGAAGATTTGTGGATATTCAAAGTTTGAAGTAACATTCACTTAGACTTTCATAGATCTAATCAATAAAGGTTATTGGGTATATTTTTCTTACTATTTCTATATGTAGCTAGTTCTTCCTCTTGGGATTATGCTAGATTGGGATGTAAATATGTATGGGAGTGAGTTGTTTGTGGATTTACTAGTTTGTGATCTTGGGATCTACTATTTCTTGAGTAAATTGGTTGGGATTTGTCGGTGAAATCCCCCAAATATCCAAATGGATTTGATGGATGAAAATCCCAAGCTCTTGAAAGCTCAAACCATCCTTGAAAAAGGGGTTTGGGTGAACTTTAGGAACCCTCCTCATCCTTGAAAGAGGGATATTGGAACCAAGGCAATAGTAGATAATTATTGGGTTTAGTTTGCTAATTTTCACTATCTTAGACATAAGGGTGATTATGAAGTTGACTATACTTAGAGCACCATCCTAGAAATAGGAGTGTCTAATTAGGTATTAGGTGTTTTTGATTAAAGCACTCATTAGGACTTGAAAGGGTAAATGAGTGACACCCTTGAATTTTTGTTGACAAACTAGCCTCAAGGATTCCCAACCTAACCTACCACATCACCAACATTTAGAATTTGCATCAAGTTATCACATGTTCATACATAAGTTGCCCCTAGAAAAGCATAATCCCAAGATATGTGTCTAACTAATTAGACTCGAATTATTCGTAGCCTCAAATTAATATTTGAAAGCCCCAAAAAGAAATATTATTTGTGATATTTTCCAAACCCCCCATTTTTATCTTCTTGTACTCTAGGTTTAAATTTAGCAAGTATCCATTATTCCGAGCTAATTTGATAGCCACTCACATTGTTCCTTGTGGATTTGACCCTGACTCAAAAGTTGGGTAAATATATTAACGATGACTGCCTTGCACTTAAATTGACATGTAAGTTGAGCGTTATCAAAAATGGCATCGTTGTCGGGGAATAAGTTGGTGTATTGGGATTTGGGGTCGGCTGTCCAAATAATATTTTTACCTCTGGCTCATTTTTTTCTATCACGTGATTGCAGAGGGTTGATCGTGATCTCACCTACTGCGATCGCGGAGGACTGATCGCGATCGCGGAGGACTTATCGCAATTGCAGAGGACTGATCGCGACCGTCGTTGGTTGACTAGCTTGACTAATTGTGATTGTGTCCCTCATCCCGCGATCACAGTAACTGAGGGCTAGATTCAGCTCCCTTTTTTAGTTTGTCCAGCTCTTGCACTTTTATTCCTTTTTTGATCCTTTTTAACTTAAAGTTGCTTCTTTTCTTCTCAGCACTTGTACACCTGCAAAATATGGGAATTAGTGCATTTAACCACAAATATGTCTCACTTAGACATTCAAATCATAGTAGTGTGCATGAATGTTGAGTGCAAATGAGTGGTAAATTCACCACTCATCAACACCCCCAACTTAAAGATTTGTTTGTCCTCAAGCAACACTATATTTTACCATGAGACAATGTACTTTTATACCCAAATTAGATGACCCAAATAATCATGATGACTTCAACTTGATTGTTACCACAAATAGCTCTTCAAACATGGGTAAGACTACTTTCATGACACCCCCCAACATAACACGAAGTTTTCAAGGATGCAAAAAACTTCAAAGAGCAATCATGCAAAAATCACTAGTACTTAAGAAATGACTCCTCTTTGACCTCAACTATATTATACTCTTTTTGCCTCATTTTTCGGGAGGTGACAAAATCACCACCTCAACTTGTTTACATGCCTCCTCACAAGGAAGAAATTCCACACACCAAGTTATCAAATATCCAATAAGGAATTTAAGTATGAAACTCTCTCTTTCTCTCTCTCTCTCTCTCTCTCTCAAGAACTGTCGATGTTAACAAGTACCATGACATAGGTTTGCCCCTATTTTCAATCGCCACTACCATGAATGCACTTAGTTGGAGATCTCAAAGGGCTTTTTGAGCTTGTAATGTAGGTTTGGGGTAGGGTAGGATATTATTTGGGAACAAAGTGACTATACCCTCCTTGAACATCTACATTATACTTTTTCATCCAACTTTTGACCATGGGCCACTTATTTTGTTTTCACTCTTTAAACATGTGCCTATTTTTTCTACCTTGATTCACCCATATTTTGGAAAGCATCTTCTTTTAACCTCTTTGCCTTTTACAGTTCATCCTTTTCTTTTCTTTCTTGGGTACCTTCTTTTTCCTATTCATTTGTTCTTAGAATTTAGCTCTTAGGCACTAACTTACATTCTCGTGGCCCAAAGTTACCTTTTCCAATCTTCACCGCCCCCAACTTAGGATTTTAGCCTCAATTTGCATTTTTATGTCCAAGGAGGATAAAGTTCAAAAGAGGAATAAGAATTGAAAGGCTCACGACTTGCAATGTATTTGCCAAAAAGGGTATAAAGGCTCAAAGTGGGTGACTAGGAATAACATCTATGCAAGGGTAGGCTTTTTAGGATAAAGTGGATTTCCAATGTCGCAAAGATGGCCTAAGATCATCTCCCCAACCAAATATAATCAAAATTATACTTAAGAGACTAACGGAGCAAGTTCTAGATGGTACGAATATACATGATATTCAAACAAATAAGCTCACCACACATGGCATGCAAATTTGCCAAGGAGGCTCAATTTCCCCTCCCCCTAAAGACAAAAATGGAGTATCTACCATTTTCATAAGTCAAAAAATTTGGAGTCACAAAATGAGAAAAAGAATTATTACAATGTCGCCCACGTCCATGCCCTTGAATTTTGAAAAATTTTGGATAAATGGGGGTATTTTCTTTGTATTTGTACCATGCATAATTTGCTAACCATGACAACAACCCAAGTCTTGGTCTCACATTTTGGCTTCATATGGGCAACCATATAGCTACTCAGACTTTGCCAATGGTATGAATGCAATCCCAAATTTGAAATGCCACAGGTACTCATACTTTCCTTGCATTTATAGACTTGATGCTACGAGTACTCAGACTTCCCCTGCATCTATATATCAAGACCTAATCAAGACAAGTTTCCCTTATGAATGTCATCACTCAATCTATAATAGGTAAAGGCTCTCCCAATATCATTATTAAAAAAAATAGACAACTAAAACTGAAAGCAATCAATTCATTAAATTTCCATGCTTCATATGTACTAAATTCAAGTATTGCAAGCCAATGTGTAATCACACAAGGGCAGGGCCACATACACCCCTAATGAAAATACTTATAGCGACCTCACTACATAATACAAAAGCATAAGAAGGGTCAAAGGGCTCCCTGAAACCACATTGATAACCATGTTAAAAGCTGGCATAGTAGTGCAATTACGGCATGGTCGGTGTGATCGTGGCCCTCAGTCCTCGATCCCAATAACTAAGGCCATTTTCTCCTATATTTTTACCTATTTTTTCTACATTGCTTCTACACTTCTAATCTTGGTTTCTCCCTTTTTTTGGATTCCAGTCTATCTAAAGCACCTACAAAGCATCAAAATTATGTGACTTATTCAAAAATAAATAATATAAACATAAAAACAATGGTTTACCTCCCATCAAGTTCTTGGTTTAACGTTGCGGCGCGATGCCTCTTTAATCATCATTTATGTCTCCGCTTAGAGGATTTGAATCTTTTGCCCAACTTTTGATCATTCCATCTTCAAGGCTCTTTGGGCAAAAGTAAGGGCGCAGTGATGTATGTTCGATCGCACCACTTTGAACACTTAAATCTTTTACCTAATTTCATATCAAATTTTTGGTTTATCTCCTTGGATAATGGTAGGAACATCAATAGGCCACTAATTGAACATTAGAAGTTGTGCTCCTTGGCCTTCAAGTATGGGGTTCCCATATGCTCTTTTGGAATATCAAACTCCAAAATGTAGGGGTGGTGTTGTTTCTCCCCATGATTCTCTATTTGCTTAGGTAGATAGACTTTTATCACATCCTCTAAGTAAAATGTTGAAAAATGGTTTGAATGAGGTCTATCCCTTAGTTTTGGAGTTTTATTCTAATTAGCATCTTTGCCCCAAAATGGACTAGAGTCTTCAATAAGGGATTTTCTTGATTTCTTCTTTTGACTTTAGCCATTTCCTCAATTTTGGTATCTTCACTTATAGTAGGTTTAGTTGGTTGGGAAATCACCAAGTATTCTTCAACGTCAAGCTCACCATAATCCATACGGCTTGATATCTTATCTTTATCAACCTTTTTTTAAGAGTGGGTATGTTCACGGTTTGTGAGATGTCGGCCTCATTACCCATTTCTTCCATCCTTTTAATTTCCTTGTTACATGCCCCCATGGATTAATGCATGTGATGTATATTACCCCCCATTTATTCCACCTGATCTAAGATAAGTTGAAACAATACTTCAACACCATTATTTTTGGTGCTTCATTCTTCCTTTTCTTGATCACAAGACCTATCAAAATCATAATATGAACTAGCAATTGGGTTATCATAATGGGGGTAGGGGCATTTGGACAATCACTCTAATATCCATATCGACCACCGCATAGAGAACAACCATACTCCTTATAATATTGAGATGGTGCATATATCTCTCTCCAGGGAGAATATCTATAATCTTGCCAAAAGTAGTGTCCATTATAATATGGACATAGATTGTCACGATAGAATTTCCAACCACCGAACTCACTTTCATTCCAAGATGCCATGGTAACAAAAAGAACAAAAGTAAAAATCTACCTAACACAAGAAACAAAAGAAAATAACTCACAAATATTTACAAGTTTGAATCCAAGCAAGCAGGCTAAAATTCCAAACTAACTCAATACGCCAAATTGTTCCCTAGCAAATGCGCCATTTTGATAACACTCACCTATACCATCTAAAGTGGTAGAGGACGGTCGTTGTTAATATCCCAAATTGTGTTGAGGTAGAATACACAAGGAGTGGAAAATAGAGTTCTAGGATTGTGGGTAATTAAGTCCTACTAAGATAATACCCAAAGTGTAAGTAAAGTAAAAAACATAATTGAAAAGTGGGAAGGTTTCTTAGTTAAGGGTGAATGTATATCGCTAGTATTTTGAATTCACAAACTAAGCAACAAACTTTAATTTAACTTTGATATTTGAAGGATCTTGGGATCATGTCTACCTAAGGGAAACTTAGGTGTGGGGGTGTGAGATTAGATGCACATGCTAGTAAACTTCTAATATAGTACTCTAGGTCTAGGGCACTTGAGGCTAATTTCTCAATAAAACTTCAAATATTTCAATTGTTGACCTTTTCGAGTACCTAACAAGTGTGACCAACATATTCAACCACTACCTCAATTAGGGCATCCCTATTTCTAGGATGATACCCAAGGTAAAATCAACCACAAAATCACCCTTATGTCTAAGATAGTGAAAATTAGTAGATTAAACCCAATAATTATATACTATCTCCTTGGTTCCCACATCCATTTTTCAAGGATGATGAGAATTCCTATAGTTTACCCAAACCCCTCTTTGAAGGATGGTTTGGGATTTCAAGAGCATGGAGTTTGGGATTTCAAGAGCATGGAGTTTTCACTCACAAACCCATATGGGTATTTGGAATTTCCACCCACAAACCCCAACCAATTAATTAAGCAATATTATAACCTATTATCATCTAACTAGCATGTACACAAATACATCACAACCCATGACTAATTTTCACCTTAGTTCAACATAATCCCAAGACTAAAAGATTTAGCTACTCATGAAGAAAAGAGAGAAACATATACCAAATGGGTTGTTCAAGGCATTCATTCTTCACAAATATCAAAATCAAATTCTCCAAATCAACTTTTCAATTCTTGCCTAATTTAGAGTTTCAATTTTAAATTCAAAGTATTGCTAGTCTATAGAATGCCCAAAATGGGAAAGGGTTTTTAAGATTTTGAAGGATTTGGGGTCGGTTTCTGAAAATTACAAAACTGACCCTAAGTTAAATCCCGTGTGACTGCGATCGCACTAGATTTGCTGCAATCGTGGTTACCTCAATCACGGCTACCAAGTTGCGTGTAGATCAACATAATCACAGTTGTTGACCGCCTTGACTGGCTGCGGACGCGGCCCTCAGGCTGTGACCATGGTAACTGAGGCCTGTTTCTACTCTAGGTTTTCCAGTTGCACTTCTTTTCTCTTCCTTTGATCTTTTTTAGCTCAAGTCCATATCTTTCCATCTCATAACCTGTATGCCTGCAAAATATGGATATTAGTGCATTTAATCATACATAGGTGTCTTTTATTCATTCGAAACATGGTAATGTGAATGAATATCGAGCATAAATAAGCGGTAAATTCACCGCTCATCAACACCCCCAACTTAAATCTTTGTTTGTCCTCAAGCAACACTACCATTTATCATAAGACTATGCATATTTATCCCATATTGAAGGACCTAAATGATCATAATGACTTCAAGCTTAGTTAATACCACAATTTAGCTCTTCAAACATGGGTAAAACTATTTGCATAAAACACCTCAATATAAAGTGTGATTTTTCAAGGATGCAAGAGACTTTGAAGAGTAACTATGCAACAATCGCTAATACACTAAAATTGACTCCTTTTTTACCCCGACTACATTATACTCTTTTTTGCCTTATTTTTTCAAGAGATGACAAAATTACCTACATCTACTTATTTACATGCCTCCTCACAAGAAAGAAAATTTCATACACCAAATTATCAATTATGCAACAAAGAATTTAAGTGTAGAACACTCACTCTATCCCAAGAACTCTCAATGATAATAGTCTTGCCCATTTTTGAAGAGCTATTTATGGTAGAAATCAAGTTGAAGTCATCATGATAATTTAGGTCATCTAATTTGGCATAAAATTTCATTGTCTCATGGTAAAAGGTAGTGTTGCTTAAGGACAAGCAAAACTTTAAGTTGGGGTGTTGATGAATGGTGAATTTACCACTTATTTGCACTCAACATTCATGCACACTACTATGATTTGAATGTCTAAGTGAGACATATTTGTGGTTAAATGCACTAATTCCCATATTTTACAGGTATACAAGTGTTGAGAAGAAAAGAAGCAACTTTGAGCTAAAAAGGATCAAAAAAGGCATAGAAGTGTAAGAGCTGGACAAGCTGATAAAGGGACCTGGATCTGGCCCTCAGTTATCGCGATCGCGAAATGAGGGCCACGGTCGTAATTAGTCAATCTAGTCAACCAACGGCGATTGCGATCAGTCCTTCATGATCACAGTAAGTGTTATCGTAATCAAGCCTCCACGATCGTGTGAGAGCGAAAAATGACCCAGGGCAAAAATATCATTTGGCCAACCGACCCCAAATGCCATTTAAGGTTCAAAACCCATTCATTCTAATTATCATCATTCTATAAACCTACCTCTTATCCTTAGTTTAAGATTTTTTTGTAATTTCTTAGAGCTTGGAGATAAATTTGTACTAATCTTGAGCTAAGAAGACATTAGAGTGACTTCTAAGTGGAGAATTGGCAAATTTCATTGAGGATTCATTGAAACTTAAAGTTTGATATGCATTCTCTTTATTTTTGATGAATTAATTTAATGAAGATTTTGGTTTATTTTTATTTATTATCATTATGAGTAGCCAGTTCTTCCTCTTGGGATTATGTTATAATAGGGTACAATTGTTTGTGGGTTGTGATTCATATATGCATATGCTAGTTTATTGGTGATGGGTTCTTCTATTGTTTGACTAAATTTATTGAGGTTTGAGGGTGAAAGCCCCAAATACCCAAATGGGTTTGATGGGTGAAAATTCCAAACTCCTGAAAGCTCAAACCATCCTTAAAAAAAAGGTTTGGGTGAACTTTAGGACCCTCATCATCCTTGAAAGAGGGATGAGGGAACCAAGGCAATATTAGAAATTATTGAACTTAGTTAGCTAATTTTCACCATCTTAGACATAAGGGTGAATATGAGGTTGACTATCCCTTGGGTACCATCCTAGAAATAGGTGTGCTATATTGAGGTATTAGGTGGCTTTAATTGACACACTCGTTAGGTACTCGAAAGAGTCAATGACATCTTTGAGGTTTTGTTGAAGAACTAGCCTCAAGGACTTTATATCTACCCTACCACATCATCAACAATTAGAATTTGCATCGAATTATCATGTTCCCATGCATAACTTTCCCCTAGGAAAGCATAGTCCTAAGTTCCATTTTAATTGATTATACTCTAATTATTCTTAGTCTCGAATTAGTCCCTTAGAAGCTCAAGAATTGCCTTTACATTCAACAATATTGAAAAACCCCTAAACCATTTTGTACCATAGGTTTGACCCTAGAAAGCAACTTTTATTTCAAATTTACTCAATCGTCACTCACATGTTCCTCGTGGATTTGACCCCAACTCTTAGTTGGATAAATATATTGACAATGACTGCCTTGCACTTAAATTGACGTGTAAGTTACGCGTTATCAAAAATGGCGGCGTTGACGGGTAACAATTTGATTTATTGAGTTAGTTTGGAATTTTAGCTTACTTGTTTAAATTCAAACTTGTAAATAAGTGTTTGTGATTTTCTTTTTGTTTCTTGTGTTAGGTAGATTTTTTGTTTTTATTTACTTTTCTCTATGGCATCTCGGGACTACTATGATTTTGGTAGTTGGAAGTCCTATCTTGATGATCCATGTCCATATTCTGATAGAACCCACTTTCCAAGAGATTGTAGATATGCTCCTTGGAGAGAGAGAGAATCACCATCTTGACCCTATTGGGAGTATGGTTGTTCTTTATGTGGTGATCGAGAGGACATTGGAGTGATTGTCCAAATTCCCCCTCCCCCCATTATGCTAACCCAATTGTCAGTTCTTCTTATGAGTTTGATAGGTATCATAATCCAATAAGGAAAGAACAACAAGCCAAGTCTAATAGTTTTGAAGAAATGCTTCAAACTATTTTGGATCGAGTAACTACAATAGGGGAGAATGTGCAAAACCTACATCAATCCATAAGGGCATGTAAAGACGAGATCGCCAAGATAGAGAAAATGGTCAAGGAAGCAAATCATTCAAACACCATTGCCTTGCCCACTTCCCAAAAGGAGGTGAATCAAGAAGGCAAACCAAGCTATGTGATCAATGATGAACTTGGTAGCGAAGAATTCTTAGAGATTTCCCAACCAATCGAACAACATATTGTTGAAGATGCCAAAAGTGATGAAATAGTGATAAAGTCAAAAGAAGAAGCCAAGTAAATCTCTTATGAAGACTTTAGCCCATCTCGAGGTGAGAATACCAAAAGAGATGTAATTCCAAAATTAAAGGACGGACCTTATTCGAACCTTTTTTCAACATTATGCTTGGTAGATTTGATGAAAATCTATCCACCAGGGCAAATGATAGATTTTAGGAAGAACGAGTACCACACCTATATTTTGGAGTTTAACATTCCTAATGAGCACATGGGCACCCCGCACTCCAAGGACAACGAGCTCAACTCTTGATGTTCAACTAATGGCTTATTAATGTTCCAACCCTTACACAAGGATCCAAATCAAAAATTTGATGTGAAGTTGGGTAAAAGGTTCAAGTCTTCAAAGTGGTGAGATAGAAGCTTCATTTTCATGTCCCCACCTCTATCTAGCTTTACCTTGGAAAATTTGAATCTTTTGTCCCTCTACCGCTCAACTCATAGTAAGCAAAAGTTAGGATAGAGATTTAAATCTTCTAAGTGAAAACACAAATGATAGTTGGAGGGGTAGTTTGCCACAAAACATAGGAAGAAAACCACCATGCCATGAAAGTGGCACGTATTCTTTAATTTATGCATGATAGAGTAGATTTTAATTTTTTTTTTGTTCATGCATAATCCATGAAATGTTGGTTCTAGGATGAGTATTGATTGAACTTGAAAAAAAAGGTGTGAAATTATCATGTTTGGACTGAGTAAGGGAATGCAGAGGACCTAAAAATTGGTCTGAGTTGCCGCAATCACAGTCCGATATCATTGCGATCGCGGTCGCCACATGTCCGCGAGAATGGGCATCAGACCGCGATCGTGGCCAATGTAGTTTAAAAGATCATCGGACTGTCTATTCTCCCTCACGCCTCTTTTTCAAATTCTCTCAAAATTCTCTAAGGATGAAGCATTTGTTGAGTGTCCACATTGTGCATTTTAATTCATCTTCATCATATAACACGATAAGTGGTCCAACCTCCCTTGTTTTGACGTTGTTTTAGGCTTGGAATTACAGTTTAACAAAAGGCCTACAATAGTGTTTTCAATGTTAAATCCATGTTTGTGTTTGGTTATTGTGGTGGTTAACTGTTGTAGTCAGTGTACACATTAACAGGGAAGTCTTGAGTACCCAAATTTGGGCCTATAAATAATAGAATTCAAGTGTACACCATATGTTTGATTAATTACCCCAATGAAATCCATGTTAGTTTATTTGAGTTTTGAGGGCAATAAATCTAGCATTGAGGGTTTATGTTTCATGAGCATAATGAGAATTGATAAATTGGAACTTATTCTGTGGTTAAAATCTGGTGTTTTGGTGATGTGCAGAAGCTGTCAAAAATGGTCTCAGTTACTGCGACCGTAGTCATTGGTTTCGTAATTACGGAACTAAAATTGCGGTCAAGGGTCCACGATCGGGGAACCATTATCACAGTGAAAGTCCTGTAATTTCCATAATCGAGACCAGCTTTCAGCTGAGTCCAAAATTTCTGCATGTCCATTTCTCACCCCAAAATTGATTACAATAATTACCGCATGAGTTAAACTAATTAATCTAACGTGGTTTTGGTAAGAAATTGCTAATGATGGTCTGGATTATGTTCCCTACAAGTACTCAACATGGAATACTACGACCACATCCATTTCATGGCTCCTGAATGTCACAGCCAGTATTACAGTGACCTCCCAAGGACCAAACTACTTCTAGAGAGAGGCATCTGTATGGACAAGGTGTCAGAGAAGTACCCAGGATTCTTTGACAGGCTTGTTGCTTCCAGGGGGATATGCTTTGACCCGAACCCACCACTGCGAGGATAATGAACACTGGGTGCGAGATTTTGATGCGAATCTCAGCGTAGTCTTCTCTCAAACCCTATAATGATAATTAAGGGGAAGGAAGTGTGTTTTGGTGCAGAACAAGTGAATAAAGTTTATGTGCTTTCGAATGAAGACATGGATGACTTCCAAGACAAAGGTTGTAAGCCAGGAACTTGGATGGATGGCATATTACTCCCTAACAGAGAGGTCTCCTGGGCTGTTACCAAAAGAGGGATCTCCATACACGACTTCACAGTAGAAGCCAGAATCTAGTTGAACATCATCTACAGTAGAGTTTTGCCTTTCATGCATATGACTTCTGTCACTGATTTGCGAGCTCGCATGGTAGCATGTATTATGTATGGTATTGCTCTAAATGTTGGCCAGATTGTTCTTGAAGAGTGGAGGCATTTCAAGATTCAGGTTGGTACACTTATTCCCTTTTCTTTTCTTTTCTTATTATTGAGTTGTGTAGGAGGGCTGAGGTGGAAGAGTATCACACATACACTTGGGTAAAACCAAGCCCCTGCATCACTCCGCTCAAAATCAGGGGTGAGGGTTTACCTGGGCACAACAAAAAGAGAAAGATTGACTTGGGCAAGTCAACAGCTGAGGAGTCCCAATCTTGTAGACCATCTACTGCTGGGCCTCTGGAATACATTGGCATTGATATCAGGTCCATCAAGGATCTAGTATTAGGTTTTCCACAGAGAGTCATCCATCAGGCATCACTCTTATGTGTCCCGTGAGGACTATGAGAAGTATACGAAGAAGAAGGAAAAACAGGAATCCATAGTTGCTAGACTTAGGAGGGCATACTCAGTACTGGCAGAGTCTCACAGGGATGTTTGGCACTCCCATGAGAAGATGAAGAAGAGGGATAAGAAGAGAGATAAAATTTTCAGCAAAATGTGGAAAGGGGTCAAGGGCCTGTGGAAGGTCCTGAAACCTTGTGACATGCTACCTTCTCCCAGAGTCGAGAGTGATGACGAGGCACCTACTGAGTGGTCTTATAATGATGTTGGTGATGATGATGATGAGTCTACAAGGGATGGCATAATTTGATGCAAACATAGGGAGAACATCTTTTTCCCCTCTCTGTTGATTACATGATTATGCAGTGAGGTCACTGCAAGCTATGGGTTGGGGGTGTTTTCCCCGCATTTGGATTTTATACTATTGGTTTTGAGACATTCTTAGATATTTTATGTTTTTATTTGTGGATGCTTTATGTTGACTTGGATGCTAGATTGGGATTTTTGGGCACTCTGATGGTACCCACATTTTCATGGATTAGTCATGTTGATTTGATTTTTAGATTTTTGTTTTACTTAGTTTTATTTTGATTATGGTGATGCATGATGAGTTTTTTCCTATGTAGATTGAGTGACGACATTCTTAAGGAAAAGGTATCATGAGTGGGTTTTGAGACATAGATGCAGGGGAATTCTGAGTACCCATGGCATCAAGATCACAAATACAAGGGAAGTATGAGTACCTGTGGCATTGTGAATTTGGGATTGCACACATGTCATTGGCGAGTCTGGGTAGTCATATGATTGGTTTGCCCATAGTAAGTCAAAAAGTGAGACTAAGGCTTCGGTTGTTGCCATAAGTTAGTAAATTATGCGTGGTGCAAATACAAAGCAAACAACCCCCCTCCGTCTAAAAAAAATTTCAAAAAAATCAAGGGCATGGACGTAAGAAACCTTGTAACAAAACTGTCTCTTTTTGTGAC
The DNA here is from genome assembly GCA_030864215.1 of Capsicum pubescens. Classification (NCBI taxonomy): domain Eukaryota; kingdom Viridiplantae; phylum Streptophyta; class Magnoliopsida; order Solanales; family Solanaceae; genus Capsicum; species Capsicum pubescens. The sequence continues at coordinate 290,897,457 of CM061548.1, forward strand.
TCCAAAATTTTTGACTTGTACATATTGATAGATACTCTATTTTTGTCCCTAATGGAGAGACAATTGAGCCTCATTGGCGAGTTCACACGCCATGTGTGGTGAGTTTATTTGTCTAAATCTCATGCATACTTATGTCATCTAGAACTTGCCTCATTAGTCTTTCAAAGCTAATTTTGATTGTATTTGGTTGGAGAAGTGATCTTAGGCCATCTTTGTGACATTGGAAGTCCACTTTAGCCTAAAAAGCCTACCCGTGCATAAAAGTTATCCCTAGCCACCCATTTTGAGCCTTTGGACCTTTCTTTGGCAAACACGTTACAAGTCGTGAGCCTTTCAACTTTTATCCCTCTTTTGAACCACACGCTCCTTGAACTAACAATTGCAACTTGAGGCTAAAAGCCTAAGTTGGGGGTAGTGAAGATTGAAGGAAGAAATTTTGGGCCACAAAGTATTAGTGAGTGCCTACGTGCTTAAGCATTGAAATAAATGAATAAAAAAAGACCCAACAAAGGAATGAATTATATGAAATTTTCAAGAAAAAGAAATGAAAGAAAATGGGTGAAACAAGGAAGCAATAGTAGGCACTTGTGTAATCAAAAGAATGAAAACAAAGGAAAGTGGCCCATAGTCAAAGTATTGATCAAATAGTGTGATGTAGATGTTCAAGGAGGGTGTAACCATTTTTTTCCTAAATGATATCCTACCCTAACCCAAACCTACATTACAAGCTCAATAAGACTTTTGAAATCTCCAACCATTTGCTTTCATTATAGTGGCGATTGAAAATAGGGGCAAGTCTATGGTATAACACTTGTTAGCATAGAGAGTTCTTATAAGGGAGAGAGTTTTACACTTAAAATTCCTTATTGCATACTTGGTATCTTAGTGCATGAAATTTTTCTTCTTGTGAGGATACATGTGAACAAGTTGAGGTGGGTGATTTTGTCACCTTCCAACAAAATAAGGCAAAAGGAGTATAGCTTAGTGATAGTCAAAAAGTGAGTCACTTCTCGAGTATTGGTTGTTGTTGCATTGTTGCCTTGAAGTATTTTGCATCCTTAGATATTGCTTTTTATGTGGAGGGGTGAAGTGAGAATAGCTTGGCCCATGTGCAAAGAGCTACTTATGGTGGTGACTAAGCTTAAAGTCAATGTGATCATTGGGTCATCTATTGTGTGCATAAATGTACATTGTCTCATGTTAAGAGGTAGTGTTGCTTGAGGACAAGCAAAGCTTTCAGTTGGGGGTGTTGATGAGTGATAAATCTACCACTCAATTATACTCCACATTCGTGCATATTACCATGCTTTGAATTAATAAGTGAGAAATAATTTATGATTAAATGCACTAATATTCACATTTTACTGGCACCAAGATGATAAGATGGAAAGATGTGGATTGGAGGTAAAAAATAAATAAAAGGAAGCAAAGAAGTGCAGCTGAAGACTTGGAGCAGAACATGGCCTCAATTATCGTGATCGCGGTCAGTCAAGATACCACGATCGCATGGCATTGACCGTGGTCATGGTAGGCGTGATCGCAGCAAAATTGGTGCGATCGCAGCCTAGCAGAAAATCAGCACAAGAACAAAAATGTAATGCACATAGTTGTTCCCAAAATTTTCCCTAAAGAAGACACAAACCTTATCATTCCATCATACATTCTACATTTCCCAATTATTGAACATTGTTCTAGCTCTTAGCCTCCATACTTAGAGAAGAAAATATTGTATTAATTTTGGATGAAGAATACATTGGAGTAGCTTCCAAGTAAAGGATTAGCTAACTCCATTTGAAGATTTGTGGATATTCAAAGTTTGAATTAATATTCACTTAGTCTTTCATAGATTTAATCAATGGAGGTTATTGGGTATATCTTGCTTACTATTTCTATGTGTAACTAGTTCTTCCTCTTGGGATTATGCTAGATTAGGGTGTAAATATGTATGGGATGTGATTTGTTTGTGGATTTACTAGTTTGTGATGTTGGGATCTACTATTGCTTGAGTAAATTGGTTGGAACTTGTGGGTGAAAGCCCCCAAATACCCAAATGGGTTTGATGGATGAAAATCTCAAGCTCTTGAAAGCTCAAACCATCCTTAAAAGAGGGGTTTGGGTAAACTTTAGGAACCCTGCCCATCCTTGAAAGAAGGATGTGGGAACCAAGGCAATAGCAGACAATTATTGGGTTTAGTTTGCTAATTTTTACTATCTTAGACATAAGGGTGATTACGAAGTTGACTATACTTAGGGAACCATCCTAGAAATAGGAGTGTCTAATTGAGATATTAGGTGGTTTTGATTAAAGCACTCATTAGGTACTCGAAAGGGTAAATGAGTGACACCCTTGAGGTTTTGTTGACAAACTAGCCTCAAGGATTTCCAACGTAACCTACCACATCACCAACATTTAGAATTTGCATCAAGTCATCACACGTCCATGCATAAGTTGTCCCTAGGAAAGCGTAATCCCAAGATCCGTGCTTAATTGATTAGACTCTAATTATTCGTAGCCCCGAACTAATACTTGAAAACCCCCAAAAAAGAAATATTAGCTGTGATATTTTCCAAACCCCCCCCCCCCCCCCCATTTTTATCTTCTTGTACTCTAGGTTTGAATTTAGCAAGTATCTATTTTTCCGGGCTAATTTGATAGCCACTTACATTGTTCCTCGTGGATTCGACCCCGACTCAAAAGTTGGGTAAATATATTGATGACGACCGCCTTGCACTTAAATTGACGTGTAAGTTAAGCGTTATCAATGACTAAAAATCAAATGGGATTGCTTCGAAATTTCAACTTTGACAAAATTGAAATTTTCTTTAGTAGGTGTCATCTCATATTTACTGGTGATTTGTCATTAATGAACAAAAAATCAAACATTTTCATGAATGTCATTCCTTCTCGATTTTCTACCAAGATCCATTTTTCACAATCTATTCATATCTTTTTATTTGTTGTCAAAGATCTGCACTTACAATCTCCTTCTCCATAAATTTCATGTCCTTTTATTTGCTATATCATCACCTCTTCCCTTTACGCTGCCAAAGATTTATTCTTTCGACAAAGATGATTAGAAAAGTTGGTGAGAGATTATAATGATATTAATAGTGATTTGCTTTTTTAGAAGAAGAAAGCCTCCATCTTTGTTTGTTTTTGAAATTATGGATGAAAAAAATAAGAAATAAGATCAAAAAATTGATGGGTTCACAAAAAAAAATATCCGGCAACAATTTCAGCTTCAATCAAAGCTATGTTATATTTTTCATTCATCACGCACTTGTAGGAGAGTAGTATCACTTGCTTTGACACGTCAGCTTTAAGGGGGGATTAAATTTACTTGAAATGAGATTTGGGGGATAAAGAATTACCCATAAATTTAGAGGTCTAAAATAAGTTGCGTGGACAAGTATAGGGGTGATTAGATGTGTTTTCTCATCTTCGGAACTTTTTGGCTAACACTCAAGATAGCTCACTCAACGAGTCATTGGTGGTGATGACAACTCGTTGCCTGAGTCATTCTATGAAGAATTTTCTAGGAAACTGGTTGATTTTCTGTAAGTCTGAAATGAAGTGTTAGGAACTTTTGGGGTGTTACAACCAAGTTATCAACAAAAATATAGCAAGCAACTCGTTCTAATTTCGATAACTAGCCCACCTAGGCATTTCATAATTATTTACTACAAGACGAGGCACAACCCTTTGGTACTTTACCTTTAAAAGGAGTGATAAAGCTAACTACGAGTCCTCAAAATCCGAACTAAGGCAAGTAACTATCCGAACCTAGACTAAGGCATATATATACGATTCCAAGGGCCCGGGTAAGCTAAATCAAGTCCTAAGGGAGAAGCATGTACCATCTTAAGGGATTTTAAGGCTAAATCTCTCCTAAGGCCCTCTACTAGCCAAAATAATCAAGAATTGTCTAAACAACCATCCGATGCATAACAATCCACCAATGATTACAATATCATACCAATATCGTAACAGAGTAAAGTCTAAAGAAAGGTAAGCTTATCTTACCTGAATGCCACTAAAAGCATTCGGAATTCCTCTCTATCGAAGCTTTTCCTTTTCAAGAAGCCTTCGACCATTCTCATGCTATCAAAATAATAATTCAAGCGTCAAGACGAGAACAACAATATCCATATTGCGAATTTACGCTCCAGGTCAAAAATCAGGCTAAAAATCAAAGTGTAGCCCGCCAACGGAACTCAAGGATCGCTTGCTCCAAAATTGAGCATAATACGAGACTAACAACAGCCCCAAAAAGTCCCGATAATAATCGATAAAAAGAAGAACAACTTAGAGAATTAAACTTAAATTAAATCGGGAACTTATGAGGAAATGATCACACAATGCTCACTTTAACGTTCCCCAGCCAATCCAACTTCAATTAGCAATTTTTCACTAAATTTCGAGCTCTCAACTATCAGCTATGGTGTAAATACGAAGAAGAAATGAGCTGAAAAGGAAGGAGAAACATATATATACTATACAACGTTGGTTGCTTAAGCGGACAAATGACTGTGTAAGCGGTCACCGCTTAAGAGACAAAGGGTCACTTAAATGATCACCGCTAAGCTGCCTAGCCTCTGCTTAAGCTGTGCTTAGCCGCTAAAGTGGCTACTGCTTAAGCGGTCTCCAAGCTACTTAAGCGGCTGCCACTAGCAATTTTCGCTAAGTCCACAAGGACTAATTGGATACTCAAAATTCATTCGGAATTTCGCACATGCAAACGAACTATGTTACCCTACCAAATGTGGTATTCCAGAGTAATGAACCTCTAAGACATGTTCACTCAACTTTCAATCGAGGGCTGCCGGTAAAATAGTTATGAAAGAAAACAGTAGAATAAATATTTAGTTGAAAATTAATGCAGATAATTAACTTCATATAGAACATAATCATTTAAAATAGCCAAATTAATCCCATAATCTCCAATATAAGTTTTTGCTCAGGTCTTTACAATTAAAGAGCACTTGTCCCAAGCTTTAAATGGAGGGCAAAATTGTTACATATATTTGAATAATTCATGGACAAAATTGGATTTTTTATTTTTATTTTGGAGCAACTGTTACTAAGAAGTTGAGCTATTTTGCTAGTTGGAAGATATTTTTCAGCTAAAAAGGTAATGACGAGGACATTTCTAAGCCAAATAACATATGATAAAACTAACTCATTTTAAATAATTCAAGATACACTTTGGCCCTTTTCCCTTTAACAAAATTTAAAATGTTAATTTGCTTCTCCACGTAAATTTCTCAATTTAGTATGGAACTTCCTCGAAACAGAGAAAATTGAAGCAAGATAGAAATAATACACAAGATATGAAGCAAGTACAAGTACAAGATCAATCTAAATGGACAGCCACTAGAGTGAGTGGATCAAAGTCCTAAATAGCATTAATTTTATCATTTTCAAGAATTTGCAATTTTAATTTTATAACTCATGCCAATATGTTTTAAATGATACTTATTTTAAAAAGAGTGTTCTCATTGATATGGGTATTGCATAACACTTGTGTAGAGACTAGTATATAAAACAAAAAAGAATAATTTCCTTAAAATTCCTCGTAAGCTGAATTGTATGTTGAAATTCATATGTATTAGCCTTCAAAGTTCTCTGATTGTAAAAAAAGGAAATAGAAAAAAAACTGCAGTTACTCGCACCTTATAGAAGACCCCTGCTTATAGTTCATTTCCATTAGTTTTATCTGGATGCTGCTATCATGGACAAACTTGACAAACTTTCACAACTTAAGACAACAATGGATATCAAAGTTTTTCACGTGTCGAGTTATATTACAAGTCTAGTAGCTACACCACGGATGTTCCAATTAGATACAAAAGTACGCTAAATAACCACAAGTATATGTCCTCATTCATTGTTGAATCTACCAGCCAGCATAAATTGGCACCCACAAGTGACAACAAAGTTTCCTCTATTTAATACAAGCCCACTTTCATGACAGCCAACGCGCAGTACTTTGACATGCCATGATCTTGTCGTTACTCCTTAAGGTCCAAACAGAAGGCAACACCACACAGCAAATTTGGTCTTGAAGACGCCTATCATTTAGGAACAGGAGAATGAGGCAGCTGGAGCTCCCATCATGTGAAGATGAATATCACGCCTCTTTGGCTCAATCCATTAGGATATGCTGGATTCTTTAGGGCCTTCCTGTTCACTGCCAAATATATGCAACTCAACTCATCAAGTTGGGAAGTCATGACCCCACTCACATGTTTTGTCATTGCAATTCTGAATCATGATTGTGACATCCAGAATTTCTGGGGCTATGTTCATGCTGGAAAGGGTCATCACTGCAATGGACAGAACTCAATCTTGGGGAAAAATTCCAACCACTAGCATGTTCCATCTCTGGATCAACTGCTCTCATGCGGATATCCTCTTCCAGCTTCATGAAGTAAATTGATGACCAGTAATCTTTTGCTAAATTCTTCGTATGCCCACAAGAACGATTGAACAATAGTACAAGAGATGATGAGAGTAAGACAGAGAACAACAGACAGAAAGAGGACAACTAAGCAAATGCAAAATACCATTGCCCTATAGCAAGTGATGGTTTAGAGATGAAAGACCAACCAGTTTCATTAGCTGCATCAGTTCACCTAAAGCATTTTTGAAGAGATCGGTGTGGGAGAGATCAGTAGTACTCAAAATTTCCTGCCGGATCCGGTGAGAAATGTTGACCTCCATTGGTGCTCCTACGGGTGTTTAATGAGAAAATGCAGGTCAGCAAACCATCACAATTAAAGCACAAGCATGTGCTTTCCAGAGAGAGGATAAAGTAGAAAATCGAAGTGTGTAATCAATCAAGTTTAATATGACCATCAAAATTTGCTTCATTTAAGAATTGACCTTACCTGCAGCTATATACTTCTCTATTATGTGGCGTGCCATGTAAATCCTCCTAACTGAATCCTGAACAGGAATTTTATCAAAATGTTGCACTTCATCAAGGAAATGCACACTCTCTCCAGCCAGACAACTACAATGTGAACCAAATAAAAAAAAAAGGTCATTCCATTACTGTAAAGTCAATTTCAGCAGTCATAGGGTTGATTACCTGTCTGTCAGAGTTTATCTCTAGAAAAGATGGTCTGATTTTGTCTGTGATTTCCTTTTATTTGTTTCAAGAATGTCAAATACATTTTATTTATTTTAATATTCAATTATGTTAAAATCAAGGAAGTAAGACAGGACCATCTTCTCTCTTCAATATGATAAGCTGATCCATGCACACAGCATAAAGATATGATGATATTTTCGCAAAAGGAGAAAGAATACCTGTCTGCGAATTCCATGAAGGACTGACGGAACCTTCGGTTTAGCAGGAGCTTATCCAACGGTTCATTGGGATCTAAAATGCTTGATGATTCCCTCTGTAATAGGATCCCGCTATCAGATATGCCTAATGCCTGACTCATTGTCTTGTATTCCTTCTCATCCTTCTTTCTCAAGCTCATAAGTGAGACAAGAGGTTGAGAAATTGAGAAGGAGAAGAATGCCAGCACGAGGACACTTGTCTGGTGAATAACAAGAGAAAAACTGTAGGCAATCAACAAAAATATTCTGATACCCACACATCAACAAAGTAGCACAAGATCAGGAAATTGTACCATAACTAATAACAAAAATCTGGATGCAATTTCTAGCCATGAAATATCCTCGCGAACCTCATTCATAACATAAGCAGCCACCCATATTCCTTGATACAGAGAAAAATTCAGTGGTATCAGCACAAAATATTCTTGGGAAATGTCTAAGAAGGAATATCATTTTAGACTTCTATTATGTTTTGAACTAAAAATTATTAACAGTGAACGGGGAAACAGACAGACGAAAGCCATAAAATATGTATTTGAATAAAGCATGAGTAACAAACCAATGGATATACAACAAACAATATCCAGTATATTCCCACAAGTGTAGTCTGGATACCAATGAATATACTTAATCATTTAAGAAAAAACCAATGAACATTTAAACTGAGAAAAACAAGTTATGATACTACAGACCTTTATATGCTTTTGTTAATAAATCTGATTTTGTTCAAATTTATTCAGATTCAAATCTGATTCTGATCTCATTTTGATATGATTCTGATATGATCAAATCTCTAATTAGGCAGATTCTAATTTGATTTAGTTTCCAGCACTATCGAGATTTATTTTCTGTTTCCTTAAATGTATATTTCATAGTTAGGCTTCAGCTTGGTGTATAAATACCTCTGTAATTGGTAGCATAGATATACTTGAGAGTTAATAAAATCTCTCTTCTAAAAGTCTTCATGGTATCAGAGCTCGTGCCTTTTAGGAGATAGAGATTCCTCTCTCCAGCACTATTGAGCCGTTGTAAAGCTTGTCTCTGATTTTCCCATTGCTTTTTATTATTCTAGCCTTTTTTTTCTTGCCAACATGTTAGAAAATAATCCTAATCCACACCTACAAGTTAGTTCTGTGAAACTTGATGGTAGTGCCACTTATCTTACTTGGTCTAGATCCAGTTTATTATTTATCAAAGCTAGAAAGTTGCAGGGGTACATTAATGGAGATAAGAAAAAACCTGCTTCTTCTGATCCCACCTACAGGCTCCAGCCAGTGGAGCTCAGAGAATTCGCTTGCCATGTCATGGCTTATAAACTCTATGCAACACCAGATTAACAGGAAATATCTATTGCTAGATGCTGCTGAAAAAATCTGGAATGCAACTAAGCTCACCTACTCACACATAGGGAATGATGCTCAGACCTTTGAGATCCGTAACAAAGTCCATGGCACAAAGCAAGGTGAGATGTCAATTTCTCAGTATTTTTCTGACTTGAGTGGTTTGTACCAAGGATGCAGTAAAGTTCCAGAAATTGGTTGAAAAGGAGCAGATCTATGACTTCTTTGCCGGGTTGAACAATGAATTTGATCAGATAAGGGTTCAAGTACTTGGTAAAACCCCTTTTCCTTCTCTTGAGAGGCCTATTCCTACGTCCAGCAGGAAGAAAGTAGGAGTGCTATGCTCTACATAACACCAATAGAGAAGTCAGGCCGGCTGCTAGTGAGTACATAACACCAATTGAGAAGTCTAGATTGAATGCTAGTGCTTCTCCTGAGCACCTAAAAGCTACCACTTATGATAAAGATCACTTACATTGTGATTATTGTGGGAAGCTGCGACATACCAAGGAAACTTGCTGGAAGCCACATGGTCGGCCTTTAGAGGTCAGGGAGGAAAACGAGTCAACTCAGTGGGAGCTCAAGCAAATGTTTTAGAGACAACCTCTGTTGATTCTCTTTCTCCTAGTGAACTCAAGCATCTCAAGTCCTTTTTGTCCCAACTTGACTCTGGTGCAACATCTAATTTGGTGAAGTCAGGTACTGCTTTACTGCTCTTCTTAAATCATGGATTATTGATTCTGGTGTGAATAGACACATGACAGGCTCCTCAAAGAACTTCTTAACTACTCTCCGTGTTTTAAAACAGACACTGTTAGAATAGCCGATGGTTCCCTTTCCCCAGTAGCTGGAAGCCTGGAACAGGATCTGTTTATTGTGCTCCCAATATTAAGCTATCTTCTGTACTTCATGTCCCTAAATATCCAGTACTCTCCATGTCTAAAAAGACACTGTTCAAATAGCCGATGGTTCTCTTTCCCCGGTAGCTAGAACAGGTTCTGTTTATTGTGCTCCCAATATTAAGCTATCTTTTATACTTCAGGTCCCTAAATTTCCAGTTAACCTTTTATCAGTCAGTGCCACAACCAAAGCTCTAAACTGCAAAATTGAGTTTTTCCCAGATTATTGTGTCTTTCAGAATCTTCAAACAGGGAAGATGATTGGCAGAGGTAGAGTGCAGTGCATGATGGTTTATACATATTGGAAAGGAGACAAGGTGATATTCAATGGCAAGGCTTTTTTGGAGAAAATAAAAATGCCAATGAAGAAATAATACGGTGGCATAGAAGATTGGGGCATCCATCCTTTTTTATCCTAGAAAAATTATATCCTAGTTTGTTTTCAAGGATTGAGGGTGATTCTTTGCTTCGTGACGCTTGAGCATGCAAAACATACTAGAAACTTGTATCCGTCTAGTAATAATAAAAGGACAATTCCTTTCATGACTGTTCATTCTGATGTTTGGGGACCTACTCAAACTGTTTCTCTATCTGGAGGTCGATGGTTTGTCACTTTTATTGATGATTGCACAAGGATGACTTGGCTGTATGTGATAAGCGTAAAAAGTGATGTATTTTCTTGCTTTCAATCTTTTCATAAGATGGTTTGCACTCAGTTTGATGGCAAGATAAAAATTTTGAGAACTGACAATGGCACAGAATACATGGATAGACAATTTGGTACTAATTTGGAGTCTAACGGGATCATCCACCGAACTAGTTGTCCTTACACTAGTGCACAAAATGGAGTGACTGAACGGAAAAATAGACATTTCTTAGAAGTTGCTAGATCTCTTATGTTCATTATGAATCTCCCAAAACCTTACTGTGGTGATGCAATTCTAGAAGCTGCTTGACTTATCGATAGAATGCCTCTAAAAGCACTCAATTTTAAGAGTCCTTTAGAGATTTTACAAGGGAATAATGCCTATATTGTTCCTCCTAAGGCATTCGGATGTGTCTGTTTTGTTCACACTAGGAATGTAGGGAAACTAGATCTGATGGCCCTTAAATGTGTCTTTGTTGGGTATTCTCCAACACAGAAAGGTTATCGGTGCTACTATCCTCCAACAAGGAAGTATTTTGTCAGTATGGATGTTAGATTTAGAGAGTCTGAACCTTACGTTAATGGAACTCAATCACCTCTTCAGGGGAGAGTAATGAAAGAGGAGGTGATATCTAGTTCTGGATTTGTTGATGGCCTTACTCCCAAGTGAGAGTTCCATCAAAGAGAATTCTCTGGAGGAAACTATTAGATGTGTTGTTCAGGGGGAGACTACTACGGGACATTGGATAAACCTGATTTGATGAGATATTCAAGGAGAAACAAGATCGAAGAAGCCATCATGCAGCCTACTCCGTCAATCCTTTTTTCTTCTGGTGAATCATCTCCAATCTCTGATTCTACTGATGATTTAGATATACCTATTGATCAAAGAAAAAGGGTCAAATCTTGTACCAAACATCCTATTTCTAACTTTGTTTCCTATTATTCCTTGTCCCCTCCTATAGAGCTTTTGCCTTGTCCATTTCCTCTGTGTCTATTCCACAGGATTGGAAGGAAGCTTTCAAAGATCCCAAGTGAAAAGAAGCTATGCTTGAAGAAATGAAGGCTCTAGCAAAAACACTTGGGAATTAGTCGTTGCTCCTCCAGACAAGAAATTGGTCGGCTGCAAGTGGGTGTTCACTATGAAACATAAAGCAAATGGTTCGATTGAGAGATTCAAGGCCTGATTGGTAGCTAAGGGATTCACTCAAATGTATGGAGATGACTATCAAGATACATCTGCCACAGTTGCAAAGATGAACGCAATCAGAATCTTGTTATCTTGTGCAGCCAACCTTGATTGGGAATTGCAACAGTTTGATGTAAAAGATGCATTCTGTTATGACCCCTAGTTCTGGATCGAGTCGCTGGACGACTAACCTGGAAGTCCGACCTAACATTATGGTCTAAGCCCTTGTTTTTGTTTCGTGACTTGCCTATGATTGCTGAATTTTGCAATTTATTCAGGGAACTGCACACCTGGGAACTTGTTTGAGAAAGTCCCGACTCTCTTGACAAAATCCAACTTGTTTTATTAATAACCTCAACTCTCTTAAATAGAGGTTTACAGTAGCAAAGAGTCCTAACAAACTAGAAATAGAAAAAGCCCTATAAAACTGAATTAACAAGAGTCCTAATCCACTCAGGGAAGTTCTATTCTACTAGCAAAATAATTCAGAAAATATTAATCATTATCAGTCCTATTAATCCTATTAATTCTTGCGTCTAGAATATTGTTTCCCTACAAAAGCATCAATAACATTATCCCCTTCCCATTATCCCCTTCCCAGAGAAAAAGCTTGTCCTCAAGCTTTAAGTTTGGAAAGGCAGATTTGAAATGATGCACTGTCTCCCAAGTGGAGTCCTCAACAGATAGGCCGCACCACTGCACCAGAATTTCCCAATTACCACGACTCAAACGCGATCTGAGCACGGGGCAAGGGGTGGGAACAACACGTCCTTCTTCAACTGGTGGACGAGTAGGTGGAGTTGTAGGTAAATCACCCTTGAATGGCTTAAGAAGTGACACATGAAACATATCATGAAGTTTGAAACCTGCAGGTAAACCAAGTTGATAAACAACAGACCTAATGCGCTTCAAGACTGTAAAAGGACCATAATATTTTGGTGCAAGCTTATGATGGATGCGACTAGCCAAAGTTTTTTGGCGATATGGATGTAGACGTAACCAGACATAAGATCTTGGAGAAAATTCCACATCACGATGTCCCTTATCATAAACTATTTTCAACTTGTGTTGCGCCCGTTAGAGCTTAGCTCGAAAATGCTGCAAGGCAACATCTCGATCAATTAATGCTCGGACTACAACATCAACTCGAGATGAACCAGCCATGTAGTATTGCAACCGAGGAGGCTCATGACCATAAACAACTTGAAATGGAGATGCATGAAGTGCTGAATGGTAAGAAGTGTTGTAGCAAAATTCAGCCCAGGAATCCAGTCTGTCCATTTCGTAGGACGATCACCTACCAAGTATCGCAAATACATCTCTATCGTAAGATTAACAACCTCAGTTTGACCGTCCGATTGTGGATGATAAGCAGCTGAAAAGTTTAATTTAGTCCCACATAAACCAAACAATTCTTTCCCGAACGTACTAGTGAAGAGGGCATCTCGATCACTGACAATTGACTTTGGTATCCCATGTAAACGAACAATGTTCTCAAAGAAAATCCTTGCTATAGAAGATACGTTAGATGGATGAGCAAGGGGGATAAAATGGGCATATTCAGAGAATCTGTCCACAACCACCAATAACACTATTTTACCACCTGATTTTGGCAGGCCATCTATAAAATCCATTGAGATATCTGACCAGATTTGATTAGGCAACTGTAAGGTTGTAACAGTCCCTCCGGACTCAAATTGACAGACTTATTACGCTGGCAAACTGAACAAGAAGCAACATAATCCTTGATAGTTATCTTCATAGCTGACCAATAAAAGTCCTTGCAAATACGTAGCATGGTCTTCTGAACGCCTTCATGGGTGCTATCATGAATCCCCAACAAGAAAGAATTTACCAATGGTGAGTTTGGCAAGAGATAGACCCTATCTTTGAAGAACAACAACCCATCTCGAAACACCCAATCGTCATCCATCTCTCCCCGTTCAATTTTAGCTCGAAGTTCCTGAAGAATTGGTGATTGCTTGACCTCTTCCCGGACTTCCTCGAATATCAAAACTTCTGGCTGAGAAATAGCAAATAACATGTCTCCAACCTCTTCTCGCCGTGATAATGCATCTACTGCGGTTTCAATCTCCCAGCCTTGTATTCCACCCGAAAATCAAACCCCATCAGCTTGCTACGCCAATGTTGTTGAGAAGAAGTAGTAAGACGTTGATCTAGCAGGTATTTAAGGTTATAACGATTTGTTCGAATTAGAAAGGCTCGACCCAAGAGATAAGGCCTCCAACGTTGAACTGCCTTTGTCAAGCCTATCAATTCGCGTTCATAAGCTGGACGTTTCAAGTGTTGGCCAGCTAGCTTACGACTAAAAAAAGCAATGGGGGTGTCCTCCTTGTTGAAGGATTGCTCCTATTCCAACACCCGACGCATCACACTCAACAACAAATTCTTCTTCAAAGTTTGGTAACTGTAACACCAGGGCAGCAACTAATGCTTTTTTAAGAGTTTCGAAAGAAGCAAGTGCATCATCATTCCACTTAAAAGCATGTCACTTAAGCATACTTGTTAAAGGGGCAGCAATCAAACCGTAATTTTTGATAAACTTACGATAACATCCTATCAAGCCTAAGAATCCCCGCAACGTTGTTGTAGATTGTGGTTGAGGCCAGTCCATTACGGCCTCAATTTTGCTAGCATCAGCTGACACACCTATGTTGGAGACTGTATGGCCCAAATAAGCTACTTGATTTTCGCCAAAGGAACAGTTGGATTTTTTTAAATAGAGCTGATGAGCTTGCAGCAACTCAAAGAAGAATCGAATGTGTACCAGATGATCCTTCCAAGTCTTGCTATACACAAAGATGTCATAAAAAAAATACAAGTACAAATTGACACAGGTACCTTCGGAATAGCTCATTCATCAATGCTTCAAAGGTAGAAGGAGCATTAGTCAACCCGAATGGCATGACAAGGAACTCAAAATGACCATGATGTGTTCTGAAAGCGTCTTCTCAACATCTGTGGAGTCCATGCGAACTTGATGATAACCCAAGTGAAGATCAAGCTTGGTGAAAAATTGTGTGCCATGCAATTCTTCAGGTAATTCCTCCACCACTGGAATAGGGAATTTGTCCTTAACTGTTTTGGCATTTAGCTCCCTATAATCCACGCAAAAGCGTCATGTTTCATCATGTTTCCAGACCAACATTACAGGTGATGAGAATGGGGAACGACTGGGTCGAATAATGCCTTGCTAGAGCATTTGATCACACTGTTTCTCAATCTCATCTTTCTAAAAATGAGGGTATCGATAGGGCCGAAATACCACAGGATCAGTTCCCGGTAGTAAACATATGCGATGATCACAAGAACGCATAGGAGGCAGACCTACAAGTTCTTCGAATAGCTCATCAAATTCGGCTAATACTTTCTCGAGCTCACCTTGCATAGAATCCTACAAAAGATGTAGGTGTGGCTGAAATAATTATTGTTCTCCATCTAGAATGAACTGCTTCCCTTTTACTTGAAAGCTCATGGTTAATAATGCAAAATCCCACAGAATAGGGTAGAGGGTTTGCACACACTTGATACCTAGGAAAATATGAAAAGCATCCAAAGGAATCACATAAATCAACATTGAAGGAATGGTTAGCTACAGAAAATTATACAACTATGCAAATGCCCAAACTGGAAATTTTCTCTCCATTCGCCTGATACATAGAGATTTCTTCGACGTTGGATAGGCAAGTCTAAATGTTGGACAGTCGTACAGCTAATAAAATTATGTGTACTGCCTGAATCGACTAAGCTAAGCAACAACTTCTTATCAATTACAACCTGCAACTGCATAGTATCGGCATGTTGTTTGCTTGTGATAGCATGGAGTGAGATGGTAGGTTCTCCACTACCATGTGAAAAGCAGCAATGCCTACTTTTTCTTGGTTGGTGGTACGCTGGTTAGAGAAAATTTTCTCACAACGATGAAGCCAAATAAGAGGATCTTCACGTCCATCATAAATAGAAAAGTCTAATTTAGTGTATCTGGGAACTATACCTCTTCCTCCATTGTTGTCATCAGTCCCAAGGTGGTTGTTGTTTCTTCCTCCTAGATGCACATCCAGTTGTTCGCTTGTGTTACTGGTTCGTTGGACAGAAGCAGCAGCATTATTATCTCCAACTTCAACTCCTTTTGCACGTGTTGTGGTGTGGATTAAGGTTTCAGTTTGTTGCAATAGTTGCAGAATTTGGCGTCTATCCTTGCTTTCGAAGCTGCTACTTTTGCTTCAGTCTGAGTTAGGGCTTCCAGTAACAGACTTTGTAGCCTTGTTTCTACAGTACTCTCATCCATGGTGACAAGCTCTGATAACAAATTGTTATTGCCCCTACTTCTAGATCGAGTTGCTAGACGACTAACTTGGAAGTCAGGCCTAACGTTATGGTCTAAGCCCTTGTTTTTGTTTCGTGACTTGCCTATGATTGTTGAATTTGCAGTTCATTCAGGAAATTGCACACCTGGGAATTTGTTTGAGAAGGTCCCGACACTTTTGAAAAAATCCAACTTGTTTTATTAATAACCTCAACTCTCTTAAATAGAGGTTTACAGTAGCAAAGAGTCTTAACAAACTAGAAATAGAAAAAGCCCTATAAAACTGAATTAACAAGAGTCCTAATCCACTCAGGGAAGTTTTATTCTACAAGCAAAATAATTTAGAAAATATTAATCATTATCAGTCCTATTAATCCTATTAATTCTTGTGTATGGAATATTATTTCCCGACAAAAACATCAATACCACATTCTTACACAATGACTTGGAAGAAGTGATACGGGTGTACCAAGCTGTCCAACGAGTTCAAGGCCATTCACACGTAGCCAAGCTCAGGAGTTACAAAAACTCCAAGCCATGTTCATGCAATTGGCCGTATGTGAGTGTGCGATTAATCCAACACAAGGATTAAATGTTTTGAAGTGTGAAGAGGGTCTTTGAAGTTTAATAAACTTACACTCCAAAGCCACCCCTAGGCCAAGGATAGAATGGTCATTTTCCTTTACTTTTATGGTGTAATATAAATAGGTAATATTAGGGTCATTTCTAGACTTAGTTCATTATTGATATTCTTACAACACAAGTCTTGTAATGTTTTGAGAACTCTCTCTTGTTCTTGTGGGAACCCGAAACTTGACAACAAAGTGTAGCAACACTTGTGTTGTCTCTGGGCTAGAAACTCTAGGTCTTGAGGTTCATGAGTTCCTCTTGATCTAAGTAAGAACTTGGTGTGGACATTCTTTAGTCTTAGGGTCCTTTCATGTTGCTAGGGTTCTTAGATTCTAGAATATCTTGTGTCAAGTTGTTATCTATCTTGTAATCTTGTAATATTGTGGTTGGGATGTTGATATAGTGAAGCCGTGTGTGGCCATCTTCAATTCACTATTGTTGTTGCTTCTTGTTGTTGTCTTGTTGTATTCTTGATCTTGTATCATTTGGTATCAAAGCTCAAGGCTTGATTTTGTTCTAACAAAATCAATCTTGGGAAGATCTTACCAAAATTATAAACAATGTGTTGTTATTGGACCTTGGCCAAAATTTGTTGTTCTTGTGAAGTTGTCTTGGCTGAGGGTTTGTAACTAGATCTAGTAGGTTTTTGATTGTCTAGTGTGTTTCTTCTGTTGGTTTCTTTCTCACTAGCACAAAAGGTGTCTAGATCTAAAGTTGAGCTTACAATATTGACATTATTGTGGTGAACTTAAAGTTGGTTGTGTTGTGTATTGTTGTTTGCCGTTAAAGTGGACATTGTTGGTGTGTTGTGGTGGTGTTCTTGAAGATTGTTGTTGTATTCATCTTGTTCTTCACTTAGTCTTATAACTTAACTTACAAAAGTGCAAAATTGATTCAAAAAGGTGAAGACAAAAGTTATAAAGTTGTTTGTGAGAAGACTTGAACTCGTCACTTCCTAGGCTTGACATCAACTTTCCAACCATTTTTCCTTGTTTCATGGGCCTTGCTTTGTGGGACTAGTACAAGTCAAGTTCATCCTCTTTGAGATTAAACTTACAAAGGGACTCAAGACTTATACTTTCCCTCCAAAACCAATTGTCTTCCATTCCAAATTGTGTGAAAGTTGAAAATTCAAATTTGTGACTAAAAATTGTGTGGGCCCGAGACAAATTGCTTGTTGCCACGTCACCCTTACTACTGTTCACGTCAATATTGAGCTCAAATTTGGCTTTTCCTGGTTTCTAATTGTTGATTCTTAGTTTCAATTAGTTGATCCTAGAACTAATTAATAAACTAGTAAACTCCTACTAGGTTGTCAATTAGTCCTTCGAATCCTTTGTTCGTGTCAACATTTACTTGGGTGCTTTTATCTTTTGAATATGTTGTGCTTCTTAGTTCTAGTCCGACGAGAATTCTTTGAGTCTTCGAACGAGAATTCTTTGAGTCTTCGAACAAGAATCTACTCCAGACAAGAGCATACTCATACCTTCAGGATTCACGGGTTACTAGCCAATTTACAACATTTGTGGAACTAAAAGTGTGAGGTGAACCAAAAGAGTGAGCGAAGAGAGGTTTACACTAACTTGTTTGTTGATTTTGTAGGTAATACATTGCAATGGAGGGAACGACCTCCCAAATCGTGGGCAACAATGATACCAATATCCTCATGGCTTTTATTGAGGGCCTCAACCGAACTTTGGAAAGAATGCAAGTGAGTCTTGGGAAGTTAGAAACGGATGTGTCTTCGGTGAAGGGGGATGTAACATCATTGAAAGGGGATGTGACAACCATGAGTGGGCGGTTGGAACATGTGGAGAGTCAAAGAAACTCCCGCCCTACTACTCCTCAATACTACCATGTTTCTTCAAGTGGACATGACCAAAACACTTCTGCTAACATTTCCCCCGAAACCTCACATCCATTTCCTAGTTATATGGTCTTTGTTACTGGTTTAACGACAGGACGCGGTGGTGCCCTAGAGGCAGTTATTTTTTAATCAAACTTTGATGGACGGTTAATTTTCACATTTGTGGCCGATGAAATCTGCTTCTGCATCTTTTTGGCTAGTGATACAGAGGCAGCAACTTTTGCTTTCCCTTTATCAACAATGGAAGTTGAGGGTGGTTCTTGAAAGTCATCGTCTAAAGTAACAACATGATTCACGGGAGATTCTGGAATTACATCATGAGCAACAAATTATGGTGGAAGTAGATGTGTTGTAATTTTCCTTGTCGCTGGCTTTATGTTGCGAAAAGTAGTCTGCAAAACACATCACAATAACCTATAGAAGCTATAGAAATTGTGTTTGTATATATCACTAAGTCCTTACAATTAAAAATACACTTTGTAAATGACTTAGTTGGAAATTATACCTTCTTGTTCATAAACATTTTAGCCATAAGGGTTTCCTAACGTGGACGTTCTTTGATGGTTTTCTAGTTTACCAACCTGGGTATGCGATCACCAACCC
Source organism: Capsicum pubescens (assembly GCA_030864215.1). NCBI lineage: Eukaryota > Viridiplantae > Streptophyta > Magnoliopsida > Solanales > Solanaceae > Capsicum > Capsicum pubescens. The sequence continues at coordinate 290,916,312 of CM061548.1, forward strand.
TGACATCAAGTTTACTATCCACGTCCGAACAACACTCATACATCCAAACTTGCATAGTGTATGGTATACCATGGAGTCGATAGAACTTTCCATCAGATGTAAGCTTTCTTGAAATGGTTTTTGCAAAATCGGCGAAGGCTTCCTTCCCCAGCAATAATCCATGTACCGGTCATTCTCAACCAAGCCAAAATGAAGAACTGACACTCAAGTTGAAAACATTTCTCCCAACAAAACAAATTGATGAATGAAAAAAAGAATTGATATCTTTAAAGCATCAGCATCATTCTTCCCCCGCACATAGTCCATACTGCTTTAGGAGGTTCTTCCTCACCTCCAGAATACTCAACCATTAATCTATTTGGCACCTCCATGTCAAATACAAAATCCAATGGAGAAACAACACAGTTGAGATCGGACACGATTGCAAATTCCCTAATTGAAAACCGTAATGTGTATCCATTAAACTACATCATAATAGCATTGATAGAATTGCTTTTCAACTCCCGCACCGTAACGCACCTCCATTTGTGATTGACCCAAAAATCTGGCATGCGAACGCCTTTTTTAATTGTAAAATTCCCATGGAAATTTTCTGATTAGCATGGTCATTACGATTTTTGGTCAATGACTCTTTTCTCAACCTCTCCTCTTCCAACGCTGCTGCCGCAACTTCATTATCACTATCTATTTGAGAACTACACAAATCAAACGGCGGTGTACCACCATTATTGGGAGCTGTTGTTTCAATAGCTCTCGTCAATCTTCTAAATGGAGCTTGTCAGCCATTTGAATCAAGCAAATTGGTTAATAGGAAACTCCTAAGTATTACTGCAAATGGGGGGAAATTGGAAGAAAATTAATGTGATTAGATGAAGTAGAAGATAGAAAATTAAAAAAAAAAAAAGGAATACAAACTAAAATTGATGGATTACACCAAAATCGGCAATGCACATCCAGCAGATGTTTAGGGATCCCAATTTCGGCAAGAATTGCGATAAAGATTTTGAAATCTTTTGAAAAAATGATCTGTTCTTATTCCTAGATAATAAATCAGCCGCAATATTAGCCAATTAGGTGAGAGAGCATCTTTGCCTAATTAAAAAAGAAAACGATATATATACGCTACTCCATTTGTATATGCAAACCCCACATAAATAACAGCTATTACAATTACCTTAAGCCATGTAAAATAAATCTTTAAAACATTGACCATATGAGGTAATTATAGAGTTGATTTAACGGTACTGTGTAATTTTTCCTTTAAAATAGATTGGAACACATATTTACCCAATTAAAATATAAGTAACCCAATTCATTAAATATGGGTTAAATGGACTCATTTCACTAATATGGGCCAAAATTGCCAGCCCTACCCTATACCAATCTGGTTGAGTGGCTTATGGTTAATTTGACCAGCTTTCATTGATAATTAGATATAGAATTTTCATTTCTACAACAACATACCCAGTGTATTTCCACAAAGTGGGGTATGGGGAAGATAAAGTGTACGCAGTCCATACCACTACCTCAGATGAAGTAGAGAAACTGATTCAGATATTCCAAATTACAATAAATGTGTATGTTGCTGTTTTCATCACATTATAATATAGAAAATATATCAAAAACAACTTGGTCAAAGATCACACTATTTTGATTCTTAGGTAGCTAAATGTGACACTGAAGAGAATATTAATTTTTTCTCCTGGAGGAAACGAAGTCTTGCTAAAGCAATAAATAATCAGCTTTCTCAGAATCAAGCCCAGAGTGTTGTTTCCAGAGCTATAACACAGAATTTACATGACTGAGAATTTGCATCAACAACTTTGATTTGAGTTCACCTCTACGTAATGTGGTCTCTTTTAACCAAGTGATTCCTGACCTTGCCTTTATATTAAATGGGGCATAAAGCATCTAACATTTTGAACTTTACAGACATCCTACACTAGAAGCTTTAGTGGTTTGTGATTATCTGAACCCTGTACATAAAGCAGCAATTCATAATAATTTCTCCATGTGATTTTAGATAGGATTTTATCTGTAAGCAATTGGATATGCATGTTTAGTATTATCCAACTTGAGGGGACAGCATGAGGAGTATGCCAGCAAAGAAGCCAAACAATGAAATGGATAGAAACAAACCAATGGACGCTGCAGAGACTAGAATTCCTCTCCAAAGATCTTTGAGTTCATGAAATCTGAATTCCACATGATGCATAGCCCCCGTAAAAGCAATCAAAGCTACAACATATAATGCATGAAGGCCCATAACAGGGATGATCCACCGAGTCCCCATGTGGCACCGGTAATTTAGAGGCTTTCTTATATGAATAACTACATCAGACAAACTCTGTATTAATATCAAAAGGCTTTCTCACATAAACAGCTGTAGCAAATGAAGCTTATTATATTAATAGCAGGGATGTTACTGCAAATGAAAGTAACACGAATAATTCACGTGCCAAAGAGACTATTGAAAGAGAAGAAAACACTAATGAATAACTGTTGAAAATCAAAACTTTTTGCAATTTTCCAGCAATTTTAAATTCCGATCATCAGACATCAGCTTGAATGACCTAAAATCAATAAGTTCTCGCTTCGTAATAAAAGTAAAATATATTTGTTCATACACTTGCACAAAGTTTTGGCATGATTCAACAGAAAAATAGACTAACCAAATAGTAAACACAAAATAAATGCATAAAGTAGTATAACTGCAGAAGTGTAGGTAAAAGACAAGACATACTTCCACGTGATTTCATTATCTTTATGCAAATATATTAGTATTTAAGAACAGAAACTTAAAAGGAGACTTCTTTATAAAGTTCAACTTGAAGACTCTTACTGGCAGCAAGAACTATCCACGGCAAGAGAATCAGCAGAAGAAAAATATAGGATCTAATAGGTGGCAGACGTCTCCTGAAGCATCATACAAAATAAAGAATAATAAGACTATTGAAAAAAAATTTCCACGTAACATGCATCAGCAATAGCACTAAGACAGAGTCTTCTAAAACTATTTCTTCAGAAGATTTAAAAGTAAATAGAGAAAGAGATACAAGGAGGCAAAGGAAAAAAAAGGAAGGAAAAGACACAGTAGATGAGATCTTTTCTTTCTATTTCAGTTGTCACATATCTTTAGGAGGACCATACTAACACATAGTTATAATATTACTTCGTCTCGGGATTGGTCTACTATGGTCGAGCAACCTTTAATTTGTGCAGGTAATCCTCTTTCCATTTCTGGGAAGCAGGAACTAGGTTCATAATGGTCCATTATCCTATTTTCCTCAGGAGACATGCAGGTATTTTCTATTTGTTTATTTTCATTCAGGGGAAAGGGGGTTGGATTGAGGAGGCTGCACCATCTTACAGTTTCTCAATTGAATATTGACGAGGCCAATTGATACATAATCATCTCATCAATTACAAAGAACAACAGTTGCCAATGATTTCTTTAAAAAGTCAAACTTACTTCACAAATATATAATATAGCTGGAACATCTGTGTAATACGGCAGCTCAACAGCAAACCAAATCCAAGTGGACCTTCTATCCAGACTGGACGCAAGGAGGATTAGATGTACTCAGAATAATAAATCAAGCAAGCACCAGATTAAGGCAAAAGTAAAAAATTTGAAAACCAAATTATATTTGGTCATGGATCGAAGAGTAAATTACCTGCCCAAAGATAGCAAGACCTCCACCAATGTCTCTTTCTGAACTTTAGAAAATTGAGGGCCATCTGTACAAGCCATATGAATATCAGAGGCGGATCCAGGATTAAACTTGATGGGTTCAATTTTTATGTTTTTATAACCAATGCACTTAAAAAAATCTATGGGTTCAAACTGTAGTATTTATTGGAATTGGTGATATATATATATATATATATATATATACACATATATATACAGCGCCCAACTCATAATTGGAGAATTCGTAGGTTCAATTTCTACTGGATGCACACCAATGTGACCCTCCAAAAAGTCTATTGGAATTGGCTCATATACGGTTCTCAGAGGGGGAGTTCCGCCTATCTAAATAAAGTATATGATTGGTTCGAAGAACGCCTCAAGATTCAAGCAATTGCGGATGATATAACTAGTAAATATGTTCCCCCACCCCACCCCCCAGTCAATATATTCTATTGTTTAGGTGGAATTACGCTTACTTGTTTTTTAGTACAAAAGCTACTGGATTTGCTATGACTTTTTACTACCGTCCGATTGTTACTGATGCTTTTGCTTCTATTCAATAGCTAATGACTGAAGCCAACTTTGGTTGGTTAATCTGATCAGTTCATCAATGGTCGGCAATATATTATATATATATATATATATATATATACATATATATATATGTGTGTGTGTGTGTGTGTGTAGAGAGAGAGAGGCGGATCCAGGATTAGAAAGCTCTGGGTCCCACGCTGCTTTGAACAATAACGTATACAATATTTTAGGAAAGTGGAGTCAGTATTCACAGAGTAAACTATAATTATTTATATCAACAAGTTGGTACAGCATAAAGGCTTGCCTAGTTGGTGTTGCCGAGTATTTTGTTAGAAAAGTTCAAGGGTTCTATTCTGCTTAGCCAGAATTTGTTTTTTAAGAGAAAGCAGAAAGTATAGTGCGAAAAATCGTTCTAAAAAACAGTGTTAAGCGAGAGTCGAACCCGCGCTGCTGGGAAACCAGTATTTCAGCCACTGGCACCATTAGCTCCTTTGTTACTGCGGGTGCCAAGCGTAACACCTATACATTTACTGATACATACATACAGATGTACACATAAATATATAGAGTTTCAACCGAGAAGTCCGGGTGCCGTGGCACCCCAATCCTTCTACATAGATTCGCCTATATATATATATATATATATAGAGAGAGAGAGAGAGAGAGAGAGCATATATATATATATATATATATATATATATATATATAGAGAGAGAGAGAGAGAGAGATCTCGGTATCCACCCTAATAAATATCACACGGAAATTAAAATATAGTTCCAGTAGTGTTTTGGAATATTAAATCAGAGTCTGAAACATTAACACTATATAAGGGAAATGAGAAGTAGATACCACAATGGACAACAACAGATTTAAGCTTGCAAAAACTTGAATTGCCACAAGCCAAAAGCTACTTCCTTTGGGCCTCGGAATCTTGTGAATTATGTAAGGTAATGTCGCTTTCAGGAGAAGTCTGCAGAGGAAACTCAAGTGGTTAATGCCAACAGCTTAGGTAATTTAAATGGAAATAAAAGATAAATCATTGAATGGATATACAAAATAACGAAACTTAACATAAGACCCTTCTTCACTCATCTTGTCATCTGATCGTCAATATTGTCCGGTCAAGTCTTTGTTCTTTTTTCTTAAATATGGGTGCTAACCAGATTCTCCATGTTATATGTGAGGCCAATAAAATTGTCCAGAGAGTGAAATTCTGATCATAATGACCACCTAAAGTTGGATTTCTAGTTGTAGTTTTTAGTTTGGGGTGCCAATAGTAGCATAGTTGTTTAAACATAAAAAGCTCCAGCACAAGAAAAATTAAACCATCTTTACTTCATGAATAAATAAAAGACAAGGTGACAAGCATTTAGTGAGCATCTCATGATTGTGGCACACATGTTTCATATCAAATGTTAACTCAAATTTTAATAGTAGAACACAATCACACACCTTGACATGCAAAAAAGCACTAAACATGAGGGGGAAAATTGAAGGAATGAACTTTAAGCCAGGTAAGACACTCCAAATCCACCCATCTCCTCTTCTCTCACCCTTTACAGCATAAAAAAGATGGAGAAGATCCCTATTCTTTTCCGCAGCCCGTCGCCTACATCCTACTCTCTATTTCCACCATGTCCCTGGGTATGCAGACAGTATTTGAACCTCTATTTTCACAATATAGCAACGAAGGGGAGAAAACAAGAAAATTTAGGCAACACCATCCTTACAAATGGGAGAAAGTCAACATAAAAATGTTCGAGTCTTCAGGATATCAATGATGAGGGAGAGGGGATGATTTCACCAGCCACAGCTAACCTCACCCCGTTTCATACGGCTCTATTCTACTCTTTGGCCATATCAAGCTTTCTTGTCTCATAGTTTTTTTGTTTACTTTTTTCATTACTAATTCCTTTTACTATATAATTATCTTTTGGTATATTAATACTATCATTTTTCCATTATACATTTCATTAATGATTTAAGTGGAAAGAGCAAAATCTCAATCTACTAGAAAATAGATACTAATATTACAGACACCGGACACCGCACATAGCGGTAGCTTTAGTGCACCGGCCTGCCCTTTTTTTTATTACGTATGAACCAAAAAGAATTGAGGACTTCAAGAGGAATTAAATCGGGAACGCTAAGTTGATAAATTTTAAGCCTCGTCTTGTGTTGCCACCGCTGGTAAGAATTCTACTATCCATGTCTTGATAAGACTTCCCCTTCTTTGCCCCATTCAATCTCTAGAGGTGTACTATCTTCTAACCATTTCATTGACCTAGTTAGAAGTAAACAAATATTGTGAACACACAAGAGTCTTAAGGTGTGTTCGGTATTTTCTCATGTTAGTTTGGTTAATATTTTTGGAAAATATTTTCCTTGGGAAATAAGCTGCTTGAAATAATGAAAATGACCTCCTTAATAAATGTTAGTTTCCAGAGAGTGAAGAACATAAGAAACTGATTTTACTTGTTGATGAACAAGTGGAACATGAGTTTGATAACTTTAACAGAGAGAGATTGGTGAAAGCAAAAACTACTACTTTATTGCAGATTTAAAATTATTTATATGTTACAATCCTAACTGAAAAAAATAACCAACTCCTAAAGATAAGGATAAGGATTAGATAGAAACTAATTTTACTGCTGACTAATATTAACTTCTAACAGATAACATAAAAATTAAACTGCTGCAACTCTTATGCATTTTTCTAACACTCCTCCTTGCTTTAAGAGCTGCAAACTCCAAGTTTTTTCCTGAGAAGTTGAAATTTGTTTCCCGATAAAGGCTTGGTGAAGATATCAGCCAGCTGCTCTTCGGTTTTGCAATAAAGCAGAATCACATCACCAGTCTTTTGCACTTCCCTTAAGAAGAAAAGCTTGATATTGAAGTGTTTCGTTTTGGCATGAAATACAGGATTGTGAGAAATTGCTATCGCAGATTGGTTGTCCACAAATACTTCAGTTCCTTTTGTTTGATTCATATGCAGATCAGCAAATATTTTCCTCAACCACAGAGCTTGATTCGTTGTTGCTGTTGCAGCCACAAATTCTGCCTTTGCAGTGGATTGAGCCACAATATCCTGCTTCTTTGAGCACCACGAAAATATTCTGGAGCCAAGACTAAAGCAATATCCAGATGTGCTCTTCATGTCATCTACAGATCCAGCCCAATCACTATCAGAATACCCAAGTAGTTTCGGATTTGGATTTTTTTTAAACTTGACACCATAATTAATGGTTCCTTTGATGTATCTGATTACTCTTTTTGCTGCTTTTAGATGCAGCTCACTAGCACAATGCATGAACCTCGATAAAATGCTTACAGCATACAGAATATCGGGTCTTGTAGCTGTGAGATACATCAAACAGCCGACTGCTAAGCCTCTGAAGTACGTTTCCTCCACTTTCTCTGCTCCATCATTCTTGCTTAGTTTCTCTTTTTGGTTCATAGGAGTACTCATCTCCTTGCAATCTTCCATGTTGAACTTCTTCAGAATTTCCTTAGCATATTTCTTCTGACAAATGAAAACTTCATTTTGTCCCTGTTTGATTTCCATTCCAAGAAAATAGGACATTAGACCAAGATCAGTCATCTCGAAGGCTTGCATCATTTCTTGCTTGAAATCCTCAATATGCTTTGTATTGCTCCCTGTAACTAGTACATCATCAACATATATAGACACAACAAGAATATCAATGCCATTATGTTTAACATAAAGAGTAGATTCTGATAGACTTTTTTCAAAGCCTAACCCAAGCAAATGATCATCTATTCGACCATACCAGACCCTTGGTGCCTGTTTAAGTCCATAAAGCGCCTTCCTTAGCCTGTAAACTTTGTCCTCTTTTCCTTTCGTCACAAAGCCTTCGGGTTGCTCAACATAAATTTCTTCCTGGATAAAACCATTAAGAAATGCCGATGTGACATCCATCTGATACACTTTCTAGCCCAATTGTGCAGCAAGAGCAAGAAGTAACCTGATCGTGTCAAGCCTAGCCACTGGTGCAAATGTATCAAAGTAATCCACACCAAAAATTTGAGCATATCCCTTAACGACAAGCCTTGCTTTATGCTTGTTGACTGAACCATCAGCATTTAACTTTGTTCTGAAGACCCATTTCAACCCAATTACTTTTCTGTCTTTAGGTTGATCAACAAGCTCCCAAGTCATGTTCTTCTCAATCATAAACAACTACTCTTTCATTGCAGCCACCCAATTTTCATCATTCTTGGCTTCAATGTACCCAGCAGGTTCACATACTGCCACATTACATCTCTGATATATATCAGTGAGTAGTTGAGTACCTTTAACCGGTGAATGATCCACCACTTCATCTTGCGATGAGAGTGATAGTTGCTTTTCATGAACTTTGGCAGGAAACTTTTCTGCTGAGTCCGAAGAGTTTAGGACAGATTTCTTTGAGTCTTCCCAACACCATTCTTCATTCTCCATAAAATACACATCTCTATTGAAGATTATATTTTCAGTTTGCGGTTGGAAGACTTTATACGCCTTTGAAACTGCATTGTATCCAATAAAAATGCCTCGAACAGATTTCTTATCTAGCTTGTCTCGTTTAACTTGAGGAACACAGGAAAAACAGAGACAACCAAACACTTTAAGGAATTAATGATGTTTTGAACCCATACCAAGCTTTAAAAGGAGTTCGACCTTTCACCGCCTTTGTGGGAAGCCTGTTTTGGAGAAAAACTGATGTATTTGCTGCTTCTGCCCAAAATTTCTTTGGCAAGTTCTCCTCGTGCAACATGTATCTGGTCATCTTGATACGGGAATGATCATGACCTTAGATATTTTTTGAGCAACTTGAAGACCAACTAAAGAATGCACAAGCCCAAGTGTGGATGAGGCCCAAATCAGTTTTTGAATGCACTCCATGGGGCGGCCTTGAGGCCTTTTTTATGGAAGGGCCCTTTTGTCATTTATCTATTATTTTGCATTGTAATATAAATATAACATGGTAGGGTTTATTGTCTTAGTTGATGCTTGATATTGAAGAACACTACTCTTGTGAGAGAGAGCTCTCAAAGCTGAAATTAGGGCATAGCATAAGGGTGGATTCTCTTGTGTGTTGCAAAGCTTGAGACTTTGGTGCTTTGAGAGGTGGATGCCCCTCTTGTGTCATTGTAAGAGTTAGGTGTTTGTTGTATGAGGTGTTAAAGGTCCAAGAGTGGAATATGCTCTTGGGTTGTTAAGACTACATCAACACTTGTCTAACTATCTATCTTTGTTTCTTGTCCCAATCTTGTAGTTTGTGTAGTTGTTGTTCAAGCCGTTTGGTTATTGTTGTTGTAACATTGTTGTTCTTCATTTTTATTGTCATAATATAGTTTGGTTTGCTGCTGGAAAATAGGTGTTAAACACCTCATTACATGGTCTTCTTATGGTGTTCTTGAATCCGAGAGAGGTCACCAAAAAAAGGGTCCATAGTTCTTGAACTAGTGGACTGATTTTGGTGTTTGTGTTGTGTTCTTGGGGAGTTTTGTATCACATCTCCATTATGTATCTGTTTCTTCTTTCACTTACTCCATTTTGTTGAGGAGTATACGGAGTAGTAAGCTGATGTTGAATCCCTGCTTCCTCACACAAAATGTTGAATTGTTGAGAAGTGTATTCCTTTCCATTATCTGTTGGTATGGACTGAATTTTACAAGCAGCTTCATTTTTTACTTTTGCTTTGAACTTCCGAAAGACATTAACAGCCTCTGACTTATGCTTGAGAAAGTAAATCCAACACATGCGAGTTAGATCATCAACAAAAATGATATAGTAAAGACTAAATTTTAGTGAGGGAGTCCTTTGAGGTCCTACTATATCGGTATGAATTAGTTGCAATTTCTTTGACGCTCTCCAAGTTGTCTTTGGAAATGGAAATCTGCTTTGTTTCTCATATTGACACGCAAGGCAATTTGAAGAATTCACTTCTAAAACAGGTAGGTCCTCGACTATTTCTGCCTTTTGCATTTTAAGCAACCCTTCATAGTGATAATGTCTGAGTCTCTTGTGCCATACTTCTGCAACATTTTCTTTGGCTGAAAAAATCACATGCTCCTCCTCAAATGGATCTAATGAGAAACTTTTACCTCTCATTCTTACTTTAAACATTTCTTGATCCGATGCACCCTTGATCAAGCAATGTTTATCTTCAAAATTTAATTTGAAGCCGTTTTCCATCAATTGACCAACACTAAGCAAGTTTTGATCTATTTCAGGTACATAAAGCACTTCAGAAATTGTTTTTGTACCTGAGTGACTTGGAATAGCAACTGTTCCTTTTCCTTGTACAGGAATATATTCACCGTTATCTATTATGACTTTAGTAATGGTCGTAGGCTTCAATTACTTGAAGAGATCCTTGTCGTTTGTCATGTGATTAGTACATCCACTATCAATTAACCAACACTCACTTGATGATTTACTTGAAAAACATGTAGCAACAAAGAGTTGATCTTCCTCCTCTCCATCCACGATTTGAGCATTTGCTTCTTGTTGCTGATTATTGTTCTTGCAAATGACCGATTCATGCCCAAGTTGATTGCATTTACTACATTTAGCATCCGGCCTTCTCCAACACTTGTATGGTGGATGGCCTTTCTTGTTACAATGCTTACATGGAGGAAAACTTTTCTTTTTGTTTTCAGTTTTTCCCGTTGTAGTACCTGCTGGAGCGCTTTCATCATTCTTCTTGTTCTTCTTCTTTTATTTTTGCCTCCATCTTGAGGCTTGGCAAACAATGCTCCCTCGGTATTTCCTTCATCTCTCATGACCTTTCGTTGTTCTTGATCCTGCAAAGCATTCAAAAACTCCGCCAAGGTGATCTTGGACAAATCCTTGGTGTTTTCCAAAGTAGTTATGGTTGCTTCAAATCTTTCCGGCACAGTTACCAGAATTTTTTCAACAATACGAGAATCATTAAACACGGAACCAAGCAATCTTACTCTGTTTGCTATGTTCAGGAGCCTTTCAGAGTAATCTTTTATGGTTTCGGTTTCTTTCATCTTCTGCATCTCGAAATCTCTTATAAGATTCAAAACTTGCATACCTCTGATCCTCTCATCCCCTTTATATTCTGACTTGAGATAATCCCATATGTCTTTGACTGACTTTAGAGACATAATTAGAGTGAAAATTGAAGAAGATACTGCTGAAAATAGACAGGTTTTTGCCTTAGATTTTCTGGTTTTCCTATCTTTATGGTTCTTGATCTGCGCCATAGTTGGATTGTTAGGCAATGGAGGAATTTCATAATCCTCTTCAACTGTCTCCCACATATCCATGGCATCTAGATAAGTTTCCATCCTTACAGCCCAAATCTGATAGTTATCACCATTAAAAACAGGTGGTGCCATAGTTGAAAAACTTGATTCTGCTTCCATGCTTCAAAAACTTGTCTTGTTTCAGTTATTACTTTTATGAAACACCCACAAATCCCTCAAGAAATAAGTGCTTTGATATCAATTGTTAGTTTCCAGAGAGTGAAGAACATAAGAAACTGATTTTACTTGTTGATGAACAAGTGGAACATGAGTTTGATAACTTTAACAGAGAGAGATTGGTGAAAGCAAAAACTACTATTTTATTGCAGATTTAAAATTATTTATATGTTACAATCCTAACTGAAAAAAATAACCAACTCCTAAAGATAAGGATAAGGATTAGATAGAAACTAATTTTACTACTGACTAATATTAACTTCTAGCAAATAACATAAAAATTAAACTGCTGCAGCTCTTATGCATTTTTCTAACAATAAAATTAGGGGAAAAAGTGGTGTTGTCTTCTCCTACTCTCACAACCACCCACACCAGTTCCCTTCCCCCACCCCCATGCCCCACACCCATACCATCTACTTGCGAGATCACCTGGGTCTTAACCCTCTCTGCTCCTAACCCATCACCCTACCTCTATCCATACTCATTGTTTTGTGCTAGATATGTACAAATGATTTTAGAATAATATTTTTTACTTGCATACCGAAAACAAGTAAAAAAACACTTGTTTTCTTAGAAAATATTTCCTCCAAATGGAATACACCCTTGTTTATTCACTTTCTTCATACCCTTTATAAAAATGAATTAATCAAAAGGAGGGCAATTTTGTCTTGCTTGTGATTCCAGAGTTTGATCTTTTCCATATTTGTCACCCGTATTGACAACGAAGAGATATTGTTTCCAACAAAATCCAATTTTCCTATAATTCAGCAGAATTTTCACAATATCAAAGGAAAAAATAGTGTCTTTCAGTCAGATACAGCAAGGAAAAGACAAACCACAAGTATTTGACTTCACAATTTCCACAACCATTGGAGAGGAGCAATTAGCAAAAAAAACTACCGGATGAAAGAAGAAAAAAAAAACAAATATTTTGTTGAAGACTTACAAGATCATGGACAGTAGAGCAGTTGAAAACGCTACGTAGTCACTCGGGCACCCTCCTATGCTAGCACAGGCTGCCATATCTACTCTCTCAAATCTCTATTTTTCTGTAATGCTCATCAGCTGTTTGTAGACATGTCTATGAAAAGAAAGAACTCCATATGTGTTTTAGACTTTACTATCGTGTTTATATTTTATTCAGCAAGCTGTTGCTCTTGGAAATCACATATGTTAAAAGACTAGGCGTGTACAGATAAAACTTTCAAATCAAATCAAATCGAAGAATCAAATTAAATTGAGAAAAAAAATCAATTTATGATTTGATTTAATTAGTTTGGCGTTTAAAAAAAAAACGATTATTCTTTGATTTGATTTGGTATTAACCAAAAAGAAAAAGTCAAACCGACATAATATATATATACACACATATATATGTATATAATTTAACTTTTTATACATAAAATATTAATTATAATCTACTTTTTCAATTAGTTTTATTAATTTTCAATATTTAGAAAGTAGATGTATATATATATATATATATATATATATATATATATATATATATATATATATTCATATTTTGGCCTTTAAGTTGTAATATTTATCCATTAATTGTTAATAAAATGATCCAAAATTCAATATAAACTTAAAACCTAAACTTTTCACTCTTCATCTTATTTTTTACAAGAGAGTTTTTGCTCCTCAATTTTTCATAATTGTGATTTTTATTAGCACATGAATGAAAACATACTTGATCTAAACTTCAATCACAATATAATTGTAAAAAATAAAGATTATAAAAAAATTCGAGAAAAATCAAAAGAATCAAAAAAACTGAAAAAACCGAAAGAACCGACTAAAACCTAAACCGAAAAAAACGATTTTATGTTAGTTTGATTTGGTTTATATTTTTAATAAACCGACATAATTGGTTTGTTTTTTTTTTAATAGAAAACCAAAACAACCCGACCTATGTACACCCCTAGTTAAGACATTGGAATTGTTGGTTAATAAGTTGAAGTTCCTTTTCCCTTTTCTTTCTGTGGTTACTCTTGTACAAGTTGTAGAGAATTGTTTTCTCCGTCCATTTTAATTTTTTATTGACACAAAGATTAAAAATCACTAAATGGAAATAATTTTTTCATGCTATCTTTAAATATAATAAATTTAATATGAATGCTCTCTACACTGAAACTCTAAACCCTAGGATACTTTTGTTAAAAACTTTTTTCAGTGTTGATAATGGCTATGGCGGTCGTTGGGCAGCCTCCGACGGAGGCTGCTTAACCAATAGAAACCAATAACACAGACCCTGAAAGGAATTATGTTGCTATACTATAACCCACAGCTGCAAAGAATGTCCCTATATCCATAAAGCCTATCACATTGTTGCATGGGGAACCAAGGGTAGTTTGGAAAGCAGACGAGATCTTACAGATGATCACTAACGAGGATTTACATTATGTAGTGATGGGGAAGTTCTCGTATGGTTGGCAAGATATACATGAGTTGAGCAAGTTGATCCTTAAACAATGTGAATTGAAAGGTGATGTTAACATTGGTTTTATTAAGCAATGGATATGTACTTATTAGGGCGTCAAGGTTGGAAGATTATATTAATCATTTATCTAAGCCTACATTTTACATTGCTCATCGAAATTGAAATTACCAATGAGAATTCTCAAATGGGATCATCTCTTTGATCCGGAGGAAGAGACCACAACAACTATTGCTTGGATTTCCCTACCCTATTTGCCATGAATTTTTTTGAAAAGGAAACAATTTTTTCAATAACAGCAGTTGTTGGAAAGCCTCTGCTGGTGGACATGGCAACTGCTAACATGACAAGACCCACTTATGGGCGAGTAAAGGTAGAAATGAATTTACTGGGTGATTTTCCAAAAAGAATCAACATTGGCATAAAGAAGAAGTCAAGAGAAATAGTAGCAAAGTGGATTACTATTAAGTATGATTATTTGCCAAAATATTACAAAAAGTGTAAATTACAAGGGCATAATGAGAAGAAATGTTTTGTATTACATCCAGAGTTTATCCCAAAGAGGAAGAGAAGGAAAGTAATGAAGACAACAAAGAATAGGGAATTAAGGAACAAAGAGTAGAAAAAGAGCAAGGGATAGAAAAAAAAAAGAAAAAGACACAAAATAGGCAAAAGAAAGCTAAAGAAGAGAATAATATTTTTAAAGAGCAAAGAGGGAGACATGATGCAAGAAGAGGAAGGTACCCATATAGAGGAGGCATGACACAGAGATGAAATCAGAAAGAAATACAAAAATCAGACGGGTTGAGCACTGAAAATAGCTTTGGTGTCCTAGATGATGAAGAAGAAGAGAAAGACATTGAAAATGAGGAGATGGGAAGAATAAGAATAACACTTACAATAAAGAAAATAGGGAAACAACAAAACAATGGGTGCAGGAGGATTTTGGTAAGACAACAACAACTCAGGTTGCATAACAAAATAACAACTCTGCTAAGGAAGTGAATGATCAATTTAAAACACCATAAAACAGTAATAATAAAGAAGTGAGCAAGGACACAACAAGGAAAGAGCGTGAAAGAAAAGTAGACATAGATATGAGAAAAGAAAGGAGTAAAAACATAGAAGTGGAACAGTAGAAATCCACAAACATGTCATGAGGTGAAGTAAGTGTCAACAAAATAAGAGAAGAAGACATAAAAGTAGAAGGAAAGAATGAAGAAGGGGTTAATTTAGAGAACAAGAATAATAGTGATGGGGCACAAAAGGAAAAACCTCCAGATCAGCAAGTAACATATACGCAATTGATGGAGATGGTTGAAAGAGGGAACAGTTTAGAGCAAATCAAGAATGAAGAAGAAGAAGATGAGGACGTACAAGGAAATATCAATAAAGTAAGTGCTAAAGAGTATCTCTCCCAAGGCATACAAAGGAATTAAGATAAGAAAGGAAGAAATCTAAGCAGAACCACAAAAAATAAGTCAAATAACACACAAGGCGTAGCTCAGTAATTCCAACACTAAGCAGATGATGGTGGAACATATTCTATTTTTGAATATTAGGTCAGTACAAACTCAAAATCCATTTGAGAAGGTACTTGATCTAAAAAGAAGATATCATTATTCATTTATTGCACTTTTGGAACCTTTTCAAGGGCCACAAGAATTAAAAGTGTATAAGATAAGGTTAGGTATGTAGTATGCTGCTAGAAACTTCTCAAATAAAATATGGGTGTTTTGGAATGAAGATTGGAAAGGGGAAATCATAAGTGATACTCATCAGCAAATCATAATAAAGCTTTCTTATGAAGGTCATCACAAACATATTGTCATTACGGTAGTATATATAAGATGTACTACATTGAAAAATTTAGAATTATGGGTGGGATTAGAGTACATTGCAGAAACAATTGTTGTACCATAGATAGTAGGAGGAAATTTTAATGTGATACTGGATGAATCGGAAAAACTGGAAGGTTTACCTATAACTCAACATGAGGTGATGAACTTTGCCCAAAGTAAAAATACATATGCACTTACAGTGCTTCCTTTTACAGGAAGTTTATATACATGGTGGAATGGCAGAATTAAAGATACATGGTGGAATGGCAGAATTTAAGGAGAATGCATTTTTAAAAGGCTTGATAGAGTCTTTGAAAATAAGAAGTTTATGCAATAGCTTTTAGAAAGTAAAGTTCAACACTTAATAAGATATGGATCAAATCATTTACCACTGCATGTCACATGTAAAGTAGGGTAGGAACCAATAATAATGTCTTTTCGATTCCTAAACTTCTGAAAAAAGCACAAAACTTTCAAAGAAGTTACTCAGAAGAGTTGGGAAGAGAGAGTTGAAAATCATTTTTTATCATTTTTTAAAGTATTTCAAGAAAAGATGAAGAGGCCTAAAAAAGTTCTGTCTCAATAGAGTAAGAGAAATTATGGGAATATATTCTAGAAGATGCAAACTGTTGAAGACCTAGTGAGAGTTAAGGAAATGCAACTAGAAATAAACTCATCTGAAAAAAATAGGGAAGATTTCAGAAGTGCAAAATATGACTTGCAAAAACTCAAAAAGATGGAGGAGGAGTACTGGAAGCAGAAAACAGGAATGAAATGGTTTATAGAAGAGGACAAAAACACCAAATTCTTTCATGCTTATGTGAAAGGGAGAAGAAGAAAACTAAGCCTATAGAAGATAGAAAATGATCAAGGCAAGGTTCTGGAAAATCAACAAAAGATAGGAAAAGAGGCAGTCAGAGTGTTTCAGGATCAATTCAGAGAAGTGGAGAGACCTGAAGACTACTTTATGTTAGATCACATTCCAAGAAAGATTATTGAAGAAGATAATGAGAGGATGAGTAGACCAGCTGAGATTGCGAGCTAAGAGAGGTTGTTTTTTAACGTAATAAAAATAGTTCTTGTGGACTAAATGGTTTCTCAAGAGCCTTTTTCAGACTTGTTGGAAAATAGTAAAGAGGACTTGTTAAGAATGGTTATGGCTTTCTTCTGTAGCTATGAGTTGTCCAGATATATACTCATACCAACTTAGTGTTGTTCCCCAAGAAGAACATAGTGAGCAGATTTTATGATCTCAGACCAATAAGTTTAAGCACTTTTGTTAATAAGGTTATTTCCAGAGTGATCCATGGTAGGCTAATAGAATTCTTGTCAAGGATAATTTTGAAGAATCAATCAGGATTTATGAAAGGTAGGAGTATTTTAGAAAATGTATTGCTTGCTCAAGAAATAATCAGAGATATTAACAAAAGAAATAAACATCATAATATAGTGGTCAAGTTGGATATGGCAAAAACTTACGATAGGGTTTCATGGATATACCTTACTAAGGTGATGAGGTAGTATGGTTTTGAGAAAAGAATGATAAATATGATTTGGAGGTTGGTGTCTAATAATTGGTACTCAATATTAATAAATGGACAATCTTATGAGTTTTTCTCTTCAAGTAGAGGTTTAAATAGGGGGATTCTTTATCTTCTACATTGTTTATTATTGTAGCAGAAGTCTTATCAAGAGAATTGAATGATCTTCATGAAGATAGAAAGTTCATTAGCTTTCGACTACCTAAATGGAGTGAAGAAATTAATCATTTGTCTTATACAGATGATATAATTTTATTTTGTTCAGGACACAAGAAGTCAATTAAAAAGATAATTGGTGTACTAAGGAGATATGAGAAAGTCTTAAGGCAACTGATAAATCTAAACAAGAGTTTCTGTAACTCACCGAAAGTACACCCTGGGTGCCACACGGTGCCTACAGCCTCGAAGGACCACAAGCTAACCATTGCTGGTACCTGATGTGAGCACTGAATAAAATAACAGAGAACATGTGTGGAACTTAACTGAAAACGCCATAGGGTTTGAATATGAAAAATAATACTGATTTCGAAATACTGATGACATCTGTCTAAAAATAATACTGGTAGATTGTCAATAACAACTGATAACTGAATAACTGACTGAAAGTGTCTGAAAGCCTCTAACTGACTGACTATGGAGTTGATGGGACAAGTCCCCAACTAACTCTGACTGACTACTGAACTGAACTGAAATAAACATAAACAGTCCTCGAAATATGAGGACTCACCACTGCTACTGCTGCTGATGCGCTGGGAGGACTTGGTGCGATCGGGAACCTGAGTGTTCGAACCTATGATATGAGACATCATAGTGCAAGAAACGAGTATGTGGTCAGTACTTTGAATGTAATGGTATGCTAAATGGGGTTAGGCTATTATGCATGGGTTCATGTGCATGAGCAATAATTGACTGGATGAATATCATGAAGTACTGAATAAGAATGCATGAAATCTGGAAAGACCGATAATGTATGACCAAGCATAAAACATGTTCTGACATAAGTTTTAACCTGAAACACTGAATACTGATAACTGGATAGCGAATATTTGTATGTTATGGTCAAATAAAACTAAAACTGATTACTGAGATAAATACTGTACTGAGATTGTGGGAGCTATCATCTGATCGATATGCCCAATATGAGCTAATTGGAGTCCAACATGTGACCCCAGTTGGAAGGGTGTCAGTACCGTACCACGGGTGCTAATACATGGCTGCGTGGATCTACTAAAGTATTGTCCCAAAGGACTAAGGGTGTCAAGCCTAAATTGACGGGTGACCCCTGAGAGGTAGTTAAGCCTATACTGATGGGTGACTCCTCGTATCCTATGCTGGTTACATAGTTCTGGAGTACAAAACTGCTACTAACGACTCTATCTAACTGACGGGGAAGCCGCCATCCCTATATTCGCTCGGTGCAAAATCCTACTCCCAACTGAAAGACACTAAATACTGGACTGACTATGTTTTAATTGTTGATAGTAACTGGCTGAACTGATAATGCTCATAACTATTATGACAACATCCCGTAGACACTGAAAACTAGGTAAGAAACTAAATTTCAGGTACTCAGACCCCCAGGACTCGATAGAAATAATAGTAAGTTCATACTAAAACTTTGAGGACATGACATGTAAGCATTTATTCAAGACTCATTCTTGTAGGCATTTTGTCGAACACGTGTAATTCAGGGCTTAAGCTAAGCATGGGAAATAGTTTTAAAACTTGTAGTAATAGCATGATTTCAATTCTAAGATCACAAACTAAGGCTTAATTCAGCGAACAACACCATTCAAACATGTGAGATTTAATAACAACAACAATTTCATGTAAACGTGGTATAGAATCACAATTCATAAAAATTCATGGTTAAAATCATAATAATCATGTAAAATCATAACTTTAAATTTGAAGTTGGGTTCTTGGACTCCATGGGTGATAAGGTCTTATGGATGAACATTTAACATACCTTAATTGAAGAGTTCTTGGAAGTTCTTGGTGGATTTCTTGAGAATTGATCTTGAATGTTGAAGGGGCTAGTGTTTGTTCTTGAGAGGATTTGGTTTTAAATTGAGAGAATTTGAATAAAAGATGACCAAATGTGCTTTTGGGGGCTTTAATCTCGTGTTTTTCATGGATTGGGGCCATGGAAAAATACCAAACTGTCCTTGGAAAATTAAAAATTTCAGCAGAATCCCGGTTTTGAGGCTTACCGCTAAGCGGTATTGGTCCCACCGCTATTGGCACTGCCGAGCGGTGTAATAGCGGTGACCTACTATTTTTGACAATCCTTATTTTAAGGCTTACCACTGAGCGGTATTGGTTCCACCGCTATAGGCACCGCCGAGCGGTGTAATCGCGGTGACCTACTATTTCACACGAAAAATGCTATAACTTTTCACTCGGGTATCGAATTTAGGCAAAATTGTTATCGTTGGTAAGCTGATTCGATTATCTATAATTTGATGGGTCTTAATCTGCAAAATTACACATATAATTTAGGTTATACTCGTTCAAAGATGACCCTTGTGAAATCAACCACCAAAACTTGGTCGATTCAAAAACTCTTAGCTCGTATTACTCTAAGTGACTCTTATGAACATGTTTTACACATCATAAGCTCTCTTCTCACTAGGCTAATGGTCACAATACATGCACCCAAATATGAATTACGGGATTAGAGGTTTTCACACGTAGGAACAACGGTTCATTTTCTAGCGTAGAGCGTACGGGGTATTACAATATCTCCCTCTTGGGAACATTCATCCTCGAATGAGATTTGCTAGACTGAGAATACTGGGGGTCTGAGATTACGTATTAAACTTTGCATAACTTAAAATATGACTGCATGATTAAACTGATCTATGAATGCACGAATTATCATTAAACTGACTATATAAAGCTAGATCTAAGAATGGAAAAGAGGAAATCTGGGGAAACTTATTACCTTAAACTGAGTCTGAACTTGCAGAGAAAAGGTGAGGGTACTTGGCTTGCATATCTACTTCTACTTCCCAAGTGGCGCCATCGATGGACTGATTTCTCTTAAGAATTTTGACCAAGGGAACTTCTTTGTTCCTTAGTCTA
This sequence comes from Capsicum pubescens, assembly GCA_030864215.1. Lineage (NCBI taxonomy): Eukaryota > Viridiplantae > Streptophyta > Magnoliopsida > Solanales > Solanaceae > Capsicum > Capsicum pubescens. The sequence continues at coordinate 290,936,913 of CM061548.1, forward strand.
CAAATCTGGTGATCAACAATCTTAACCGAAAGTTCTTCGTATGAAAGGCTATCTAGAATATCTGAGCCCTCTAGAGGTACTACTGCAGCTGGATCACTAATGCACTTTTTTAACATGGAGACATGAAACACTGGATGAACGTATGTCATGCTACCTTCCCAACACGACTTAAGATTTTGAAAGGGCCTATATATTGTGGAGTAAGCTTCTTCTTTTTGCCAATTCTCTTCACCTCTTTCATGGGTGAAACCTTTAAGTAAGCTAAGTCATCCACCTCAAACTCGAGATCCCTTTTCCTCACATCTGCATAGAATTTCTGACGACTCTGAGCTATTTTTAACTGCACTCGAATTAACTGGACTTTCTCCATGTCTTCAAACACCACATCTGGCCCTATCAAAGCGGCCTTACCCATTTCGAACCAACTAATGGGTGGTCTATACCTTCTCTCACAGAGAGCCTCAAACAGGGTCATCTGAATGCTAGAATGGTAACAGTTATTATAGGCAAACTCAATCAATAGAAAGTGATCATACCAACTACCTTTGAAGTCAAGAACACATGCCCTCAACAAATCCTCAAGGATCTGAATGATCCTCTCTGCCTGACCATCCGTCTGAGGGGGAAAAACTATACTGAGGTGAACTTGGGTACCAAAACCCTTCTGAAAAGCTTTCCAAAAATAAGAGGTAAACTGAGTACCTCTATAAAAAATGATGGACAACGGAACTCCATGCAATTTGACCAACTCTCTGATATAGAGCTTGGCATAATCCTCAGCCAAATAGGAAGTATGGACTGGCAAGAAATGGGTTGATTTGGTCATCCTATCCACAATGGCCTAAATCGAATCATGCTGACGACGAGTACGGGGAAAACCCACCACAAAGTCTATATTAAACTCTTCCCGCTTCTAAGTGGGAATACTGAACTCCTGCATAAGACTAATAGGCTTTTGGTGCTCAATCTTAACCTGCTGACAAATAGTGCACTTAGCCACAAACTCTGCAACGTCCCTTTTTATACCGCTCTACCAATAGATTTCTCACAAGTAACGATACATCTTAGTAGCTCCTAGGTGAATAGAATAACGCACACCGTGCACTTCTGTAAGAATTCTCTGCCTCAAGTCATCCAAGCATGGCACACACGGTCTCCCCTGATAACGCAACACACCATCTCTCATTTGGGAGAAAACTTCTACTTTCTAATCTCTGACTGACTCTTTCACCTTAACCATACTAGGATCCCTATCTTGTTTTTCTTTCAGTTTGGCAACCAAAGAAGATTCTGAACTATTCCAAACCCAAACACTACCCTCAGCTGAATCAATCAAACGAATATCTAATCTGGTAAGCTAATGAACTTCCCTAACTAACTTCTTCTTATCATCCTCAACATGTGCAACACTACCCATATACAATCTTCTTTGGGCATTCGTCACCACATTGTCCTTGCCCGGATGATACAAAACACTCATATCATAGTCCTTCAACAATTCTAACCACCTTCTTTGGTGGAGATTCAAATCTTTCTGTGAGAATACCTACTGCAAACTTTTGTGATTCGTGAACCCATCTACATGCACTCCATACAGATAATGCCTCCAAATTTTCAAGGCAAAAACAACAGCTGCTAACTCAAGATCATGGGTAGGATAATTCTTCTCATGAGGCTTAAGCTGTCTAGAAGCATAGGCTATGACCTTTCCTCTCTGCATAAGAACATAACCCAAACCAACTCTGGAAGCATCACAGTAAACAACAAACCCATCTGCACCATATGACAGGGTCAAAACTAGGGCTGAGGTGAGTCGAGTCTTCAACTCCAGAAAACTTTTCTCGCAAGAATCTAACCACTAAAACTTGACTTTCTTTTTAGTCAATCTGGACATAGGGGATGCAATAGATGAAACCCTTCAAAAAATAGTCGGTAATATCCAGCCAAACCCAAGAAACTCTTGATTTTTTATGGGGAAATGGGTCTGGGCCAGTTTCTCACAGTTTTGGTCATTTGAGAGTCACTCTAATGCCGTCACTGGAAATAATATGGGCAAGGAAAGCTACTGATCTTAGCCAAAATTTGCACATACTGAATTTGGCAAACAACTGGTGGGCTCTAAGAGTCTGTAATACTATCCTGAGGTGGTCTGCATAATCATTTTCGTTACGAGAATAGACAAGGATATCATCAATAAAGACTATGACAAACATGTCCAGGTACTACTTGAACACTCTGTTCATCAAGTCCATGAAAACTGTCGGAGCATTGGTAAGACTAAAAGACATGACTAGGAATTCGGAGTGACTATATCGAGTTCTGAAAGCTATTTTTGGAATGTCACATTCTTTGACTCTGAGCTGATGATAGCCGGATCTAGGTTCTATCTTAGAGAAGTAACCGGCACCCTAAAGTTGGTCAAACAAGTCATCGATTCTGGGGAGTGGTCTTGATGGTGACTTTGTTCAACTGGTGATAATCAATGCATATCCTAAAAGAACCATCTTTCTTACGCATGAAAAGAATTGGTGTGCCCCATGAGAAAACACTAGGCCTAATGAATCCCTTATCTAAGAGATTTTTCAGCTGTTTCTTCAATTCTTTAAGTTCGGCTGGAGCCATTTGATATGGTGGAATATAGATAGGCTGGGTATGTGGAAGAAGGTCTATTTTGAAGTCAATTTCCCTTTCGGAAGGAACTCCGGGAAGGTCTTCAGGGAACACATTAGGAAATTCCCTTACTACAGACACCGACTCAAGACTTGGAGTTTCGGAACTAGAGTTTTTAACTCGCACAAAATGGTAACATGCCCCTTGGATATCAGTTTCCTCGCTCTAAGGTATAAAATAAGATGACCCCTAAGCGCTGTGGTACTACCTCTCCATTTAAGGACTGGTTCATTTGGAAACATAAAGTGAATGGTTTTGTTTCTATAACCAACTGAAGCATCACATGAATAAAGCCAATCTATGCCGAGAATGACGTTAAAATCCATCATCTCTAATTTTACAAGGTCTAGTGTAAATTTTTGAGACATTGTAATCGGGCAGTTCCTGTATACCCGCCGGGCTATGATAGACTTACCCACTACTGTAGATACTGAGAAAGGATTTGTTAAGGTTTCGGGACTGACTCAGAAGTTGACATCTATATAAGGGGTTACAAAAAAAAAGCTCTGGGATCCAGCAAAGCATAAACATATAAATGAAAGACCTATAACATACCAATAACCACATCATGAGAACTTTTCTAATCATGTCCGGACTGCAGTGCATAAAGCTTGTTCAGACGCTGACCACTGGTAGCACTGAAAGTGGCGACCTGCCGAGTTGGGCGACCTACTGGTGCCCTGATGGCACCATCCTTACCCTTCTACACCACCACTCGATACTCCCAAATCCTATGGCCTGGCTTACCATACCCAAAACACACGTCACTGTCAGCCCTGCATTTTCTCTGATGGTTTCTACTATATTTTTTGCAAATAGGATTCGTACAACCACTGTTAACGCTGCCTTGGGACTTAGAGCCTGGCGCCCTATCTCGACTATCATTTCTGAATTTAGGCATTGGTGAACTAGCCGAAAACGGAGCTGGGACTGAAGATTTTTGATGAAATTAAGGATGGTTACCACCCTCTGACTTTAGCTGAGTAAAATTAGTTGTTCTAGCCCTGTTGTTCGCCCTCTCTTTCTCTTTAGCCTTCTCTTTTTCAAACTGCTGAGCATGGACCATTAACCTAGAAAAGTTTATCTCCTTAATCAACATTGCAGTCCTACACTTCTTAACCACACTATCAGATACCCAGACACAAACTTGCTCTACCTAGACCAGTTATCAGCCACTACATGAGGAGTATACCTGGATAGCTGAGTAAACTTAAGAGAATACTCCTTCACACTCATGTTGCCCTGCTTCAAGTTAATAAACTTTAACACCTTAGGTTCTCTCATATCCAAAAGGAAGAATCTATCTAAGAAGGTTGTAGCAAACTCTTCCCATTCTATAGGCCTTGCATCAGCACCCCTATCCTCTTTTCACTGCTTAAACCATGTGTGAGCTACATCCTGTAATTGGTAAGAAGCCTATTCAGCACTTTCTCTAGAAGTCACACCCATAGTATCTGTTATTTTCTGAATTATGTCAAGGTATTTCTGCGGATCCTCGTCAGACTTGGATCCCAGAAATGAAGGAGGATTTATTTGGGTGAAGTCCCAAATCCTGGCTGCAACAATATTTACCACTGGGATGGAAACCGAATGATTATTCTGTGCTGCTACAGAGTAATCCAGAGTAGTGAATGCAACCCTGAACTCGGCATGCGAAACGTGCTCATTCAGGGGATCTTCCTGAATGGGCGGAGGAGCTGGTTGGTTTCCGTTTCTTCTTCCGTTAGTCTTTCTGGGAGGCATGTTTTGTAAATGAAAGAAAGATTGATTAGACAGAGAGTTTAACATAGTCTCATGCTCAGTCGCACGACATAAATACTGAAAGAAGGGAAACGTTTTCAAAAACATCTTGTAGCCTCTTGTCCATAAGTGTGGCGCTCTTCACACCCATGCACAAGACTCTACTTCACACGACTTTCAGACTCCTTAGGACACCTTAAAACCTTATGGTCTAATACCAAGTTTATAACACTCCTAGAGTACACCTTGGGCGCCATACGGTGCCTACAGCCCCGAAGGACCATAAGCTAACCCATGTTGGTACCTACTGTGAGCACTGAATAAAATAACAGAGAACATGTACAGAACTTAACTGAAAATATCATAAGGTTTAAATACGAAAAACAATACTGATTTTAAAATACCGATGACATATGTCTGAAAACAATATTGTAAGACTGTCAATAATAACTGAATAACTGACTGAAAGTGTTTGAAAGCCTCTAACTGACTGAATGTGGAGTTGATAGGGAAAGTCCTTAACTAACTCCGACTGAATACTGAACTGAACTGAAATAAACATAAACGGTCTTCGAAACATGAGGACTCACCACTGCTACTACTGCTGATGCGCTGGGAGGCCTAAGTGTGGTCGGGAACCTGAGCGTCTGAACCTATGATGTGAGACATCATAGCGCAAGAAACGAGTATACGATCAGTACTTTGAATGTACTGGTATGCTAAATGGAGTTAGGCTGTTATGCATGGGTTCATGTGCATGAGCAATAACTGACTGAATTAATAACATGAAGTACTGAATAAGAATACATGAAATCTGGGAAGACTGATACTGCATAACCAAGCATAAAACATGTTCTGACATAAGCTTTAACCTGAAACACTAAATACTGATAACTGGATAGCTGATATTTTTATGCTATGGTCAAACAAAACTAAAATTAATTACTGAGCTAAATACTGGACTGAAACTGTGGGAGCTATCATCTAACCGACATGCCCCAATATGAGCTAATTGGGGTCCAACCTGTGACCCCAGTTGGAAGGGTGCCAATACCATTCCACCGGTACTAACATATGGCTGCGTGGATCCAGTAAAGTCTTATCCCGCAGGACTAAAAGTGTCAAGCCTAAACTGACGGGTGGCCCTTGAGAGGTAGTCAAGCCTATGCTGACGGGTGACTCTTCGTATCCTACACTGGCTACATAGTTCTAGAATACAGGGACTGCTACTAACAACCCTGCCTAACTAACGAGGAAGTTGTCATCCCTGTATTAACTCGGTGCTAAACTCTACTCCCAACTGAAAGACACCTAATACTGGACTTACTATGTTTTAACTGTTGATAGTAACTGGTTGAACTGATAATGCTCATAATTATTATAACAACATCCCGTAGACACTGAAAACTAGGTAAGCAACTAAATTTTGGGTATTCAGACCCCCAAGACTCGATAGAAATAATAGTAAGTTTATACTAAAACATTGAGGACATGACATGTAAGAATTTATTCAAAACTCATTCTTGTAGGCATTTTATCAAACACTTGCAGTTCATGGCTTAAGCTAAGCATGGGAAATAGTTTTAAAACTTGTAGTAATAGCTTGATTTCAATTTTAAAATCACCAACTTAGTCTTAATTCAGCGAACAACACCATTCAAACGTGTGAGGTTTAATAACAACAACAATTTCATGTAAATATGGTATAGAATCGCAATTCATGGAAATTCATGGTTAAAATTATAAAAATCATAATAATTATATAAAAATCATAAATTTAAATTTGAAGTTGGGTTCTTGGATTCAATGGGTGATAAGGGCCCATGGATGAACATTTAACATACCATAATTGAAGAGTTCTTGGTAGATTTCTTGAGAATTAATCTTGAATGTTGAAGGGGATAGGGTTTGTTCTTGAGAGGATTTGGTTTTAAATTGAAAGAATTTGAATAAAAGATGACCAAATGTGTTTTCGGGGGCTTTAATTCCGTGTTTTTCACGGATTGGGGCCATGGGAAAAGACCAAAATATCCCTGGAAAATTAAAAGTTTCAGCAGAATCCTAGTTTTGAGACTTACTACTGAGCGGTATTGGTCCCATCGCTATAGGCACCGCCAAGCGGTGTAATAGCGGTGACCTACTATTTTGGACAATACCAATTTTGAGGCTTACCATTGAGCGGTATTGGTTCCACCGCTATAGGCACCGCCGAGCGGTGTAATCGCGGTGACCTACTATTTCACACAAAAAATGTTATAACTTTTCACTCGGGTATCGAATTTAGGCAAAAATGGTATCGTTGGAAAGCTGATTCAATTATATATAATTTGGTGGGTCTGAATCTACCAAATTCCTTATGTAATCCAGGTTATATTTGTTCAAAGATAACCTTTGTGAAATCAACTACCAAAATATGGTCGATTCAAAAGCTCTTAGCTCACATTACTCTAAGTGACTCTTATGAATATGTTTTACACATCATAAGCTCTCTTCTCACTAGGCTAATGGTCACAAGACATGCACCTAAATATGAATTACGGGATTAGAGGTTTTCAACGTAGGAACAACGGTTCATTTTCTAGCATAAAACGTACGAGGTATTACAGTTTCTTGTACTTGTATGAGAAGACTCCAATTGCAATGAGGCAGAGGTTAAAAAGAATTACATGCATAGGAAAAGGCTTTCTCCCATTCATATATTTGGGATGTCCCATCTATTATGGATGAAAAAGAAAGCCCACTTTGAAGGACTGATTAAATTATTTTTGGGAAGAATGATGATGTGGAAGAATAAATTACTTTTATATGGAGGAAGGTATATTTTAATTGCTCATGTTTTGCAATTGGTGCCTATTTATTTAATGTCAGGAATGAATCCACCAAAAGGAGTAATTGAGCGAATTCATAAAATTATGTCTAAAATTTTTTGGGGACATGCTGGAGGTACAACGAGTAAACATTGGGTGGCATGGAGCAATTATGTCTACCAAGAAAAAAAGGAAGAGTTGGTCTAAGGTCATTATATCATATAGCAGATGCCTTTTTTGCAAAGTTATGATGGAACTTTAGAACCTCCACAAACTCCTTATGGAGTGGATTTATGTGGAACAAGTATTGTAAGTAATGGCATCCATATTGGCACAAGGAACAGAGACATCACATGTATGGAAGAAGATGATCCAGATGAGAGAAGAAATAAAACATAACATATGATGGCAAATTAAGAGTGGCACTGCTAGCTTTTGGTTTGATAATTACAGAAGAATGGGTGCATTATATTTTTTTGATGAAGATCATAAAGGGTCAGAGGAGATAGGAGTAAAGTAATTCATCAATGGAAACATCTGGAACATAGAGAAATTACAACAAATCATCTCTGAGAAAATGGTGGAGCACATTATAAACAATATCAATCCTAATGTTACAGAAGAGATAAGAGATAGAGCATGGTGGATGGGAACTGCAAATGGAAAATTCTCAGTCAAATCAGCATGGGATTATGTCAGGAGTAGAAGGGAGGTGAAAGAGATATATGACTCTACATGGAGGAAAGACATTTTTTTCAAGATAAACTTTTTCTTACGGAGAGCTTATAAAGGAAGAATTGCTATGAATGATAATCTGAAAGAAATGAGGATTAAAGTGGTGTCCAGATGGTGGTGTTGTATAAGGACTAAGGAAGAGACTATGACACATCTTTTTTAATAACCCTCATAGCTACTCAGCTATGGAGGTAATTTGCTACTTGTGCAGGTATTTGAATAGAAGGAATGCATTTCAAATAGCTATTTCAGGAGCAGTGGAACAAATAAGCAAGCTGTAAATTAAATTATGTGTACAGAGCTATACTAACACTAGTAATATGGAAGTTGTAGAAAAGAAGAAATAACAAAAGAAATAAAGGAGATACTAGTCTAATTATAATGGTGCAACATATCCAAACACATATTTATCATATGCTGAGGGGTCTATACCCATGGTTACAGATACAATCAATGGAATAGAAGGAGATAATTAGGTTCTTGGGGAGCTACAAGCCAAGATTACATCACTATGTGGTAAGGTGGGGGCTGCCAGGTGTTGGAAGTATCAAGTGTAATACAGATGGAGCAAGCAAAGGAAATCCTGGAGTAAGTGCTTATTGATTTTGTTTGAGAGACCAAGCAGGGGATTTAACTTTTGATAAGGTAGGGAATATGGGAGTAGCTACAAATATGACAGCGGAAGCCAAGACAATTCTAACAGCCTTAAGATACTGCTCTAACTATGGGCTTCAGAGAGTAACTATAGAAACAAATTCCTTGGTAATGTGAAATGTAATAAAGTGTGGCAAGTGCCTTGGGGAATAACGGAGATTGTCAAAGATATCAAAAGAAAAGTAGATAAACAAGGGTTATCTTCCAACACATATTCAGGAAAGGAAATCAATTAGCAGATTACTTGGCTAATCTAACTATACACACAAATAGTGTCTTAGAATTTAACTCTTTTACAGCTATGCCAGGGAAAGGAGAAGGATTTTGAACACATATAAATACCAGATACCAACTGTTAAAACAAGCACAAGGAAAATAAAACCACCAGCATGAGATTAATGTTTAAGCAAAGTTGCAGCAGTAAGAAAGCAAACAGGAATAAGCATAAAGAAAGCAGCAAAATATTAACAAGATTGTATGCCCAAGCTACAGGGACATAAAAGTTTCTATACAAATTTGGATAAACTATGTTAGCACACAAAAATCTTCACCAAAAACAAAAGGGCTCGGTGTCTGATCTATCTTGTATCATAGGAGGTCAACTACATGCCCTATTTTGCACAAGTGGAGATTTGTCCATTTCATGGTACAGATAGCAAAGGTAATGAAAAATGGCTTTAGGGTTTCAAGAACAAGGCAAACATGGATGAAGAAAGGAGGAAAGTGGGGCTTACAGATGGGAGAACTGCAAACTCTGGACGGATTCATCTTTCAAATCCACTTAGAGGTGGAAAAACCGCAAAACACCTGAATAGAAGAACACTATGATTAATAGGAACAGAGACACGAATCTTAAATGGAACATACAAAGATTACCTTAGCATAGTGAATATCCTTGTGTGAGAAGGATAAACACGATATCATTCAAATCCAACTAGTTGATGACCCAAAGCAAAAGCAAAAAAAAATGGTGATTCAGCTAGGAGAAAATGGAGAATATCTTGGGAGAAGTGAAGAAGATGGAGAGGTGGAGAGACTTTTGGAAAGTGTACTTCCAAAGCTTATAGCTTATGAGTGTACCTCAAATGGAAGATGGGTCGGATCAAATATTTTTCAGATTTTGTACTTGTGATATTATTTTTGTTTCATTTCTTTGATTGGGCTCATGACCAAACTGATGTTGTTTTGATTTTTTTTGGATTGAATAAAATGCTTCACAGCCATATAAAAAATTAACTAAAAAATATAATAAATTTAATGTGCTAAAAATACATTAGATAATAAATTATATTTAGTGCTAAGGGTGAAACTGATAGAAATAGATAAATTATCTATGGACAAGTAAAGATGAATGGAGAGAGTATAATAATTTCACATTTTTTCATTCTGACTTATTTAAAAACTTGGGGAGATATGACTCGTGTTAGCACGGGCCCAACGTGAAAAATATTTTAAGATTAACTATTGTGATTTATAATACTTTTTACGTAATTTTCAAATAATATATGTTACATCCTCTGTCTCAATTTATGTGGTATTGATACGATTTTGAAAATTAACTAAACTTATTACATATTTTTTAAATATTTTAAATTATTAATTATTGTGATTTATAGTACTTTTCTTCTGTCCCAATTTATGAGGCTGTAAAAAATTTAGAGTCAACTAAACTTTTTTATGTCTTTTTAATTATTTTAAGTTGTTAATTATTATGATTTATAATACTTTTACGTAATTTTAAAATATGTATAATAGATTAAAAAGAAAAGTGAAATAAACAAATATAAAAGGAAATATCTAAGTAGGCAACACAAGCAACCATATCGATTTGCTGCCTGCTCATCATCCTTTATAAGTGAGATAATAAATCACAAATGTCAATATAAGTGGCACAATCCTTAGATGGCCACAATAATTAATTAGGGGTGATATAGTAAAATCAAGATTGAGGCAGCGAAATAGACGTTTCTTAAATGACTTATAACAACTAATTAGAAGTGATATAGCAAAATTATCATAAAAAAATATTTATGAAAAAAAATTTAAGTGGGTTTCATATAAGACGTTGAGTTAATTTAAAACATCAAGAGTTAATTTATCATTTTATGTCTATTTTACTTGTTTTATTAAATACCAGTAAATTTGTCCATGCTTCGCGCGGTTACAAAAGACTGTGGTTAGCATATTTTGAATAAAGTCATAAATACTATTTTGAACCAAAAGAAATTATGAATTTAGACCAATTAGAAATCCATATAAAGTACAAAATAAAAATAAAAATAAAACATAGGGAGAATATATAAAAATAAATGAATAATACAACATCATTATTGCAATCTGTATCATTAAAAAATATGAAGTAAATGTACAATCTTTCAAACTTCGTCGACATTCACTCCTCAAACCGATCACTGTTCAATAGCCTTCATCTTATTCTTCGAGTCAAATAAGAACATGAATATAATAAGCATCGAATGCATAACAACTTAAAGACTTATGTGATCATCTTTACAAAGTCTATTTATAGGACTACAATATGAAATACCTATTATGAATATATATTAATTATTTTAAAGCTTATGACAATAAAACGTTGCGAAAGTAATAGAAATAAAGATCATTGAGTTTTAAATTAAAGGAATTTAAAGAGAGGACTTTTTAGTTTTTTACATTGCATATTCAATATAATTAACAGAGCTAGATGAATTGTTTTCTTAATTTTTTTTAATAGTGCACATAAATAAGAAATCCCCAATAAAAATTATATTGTTTTCCTCTCCTTTTCCTCTTCCCTACTCACGAAACAAAAAAAATAATCTAAAATGTTCTATATCCGCCTTTGGTTCTTTTCAGAAAAAGAAACCCATCAATCTCCTACTCGTCTAAATCAACCGTCGATTTAGGCCTTAACATTCATTTGCTTCTTTGTAAATTAAAGATCCTAAATAACAGATGTTAATAGGGATAGACTGATAGTTAAATCGAGCAAGTTAGAACGTTTATTGAGTTACACTATACTCATGAAAATGTTTAAGTTTAGGAGTGAGAAAAGTCAAAAGACTTTGATTGTTATGAGTCATGTTTTATTAAAAATATATATTTTTGTAAAGTTCTGATGTAGAATATAGGCTATCACTATACTTTCCGAAGGTTAAAGTGGATATTAATTTTTGATGAATATTTTAGTGATTTAACTTTATATTTGAAGACTTTCCACTTTTAAGAAGGAAAACAATTTGTTAATCCTTGTTTTTAATTAATTAGATATTCTATAACATTTTGATTTAAACATGAGTAAAATCGCAATCAAAATTTTGAAGATAAGAGCTTCCAACTTTTAGCATGAAATATGATATAATGATAATATAATATGATGTATAATTTAAATACTATTATCAAATTAGATATTTGATTAAGAATTAACTCAATAAAATAGGGGTAAAATTTATGCAATTGTTCAATGAATTAGTAGCTACAATTCTTAACAAAGAAAAGGGTTCCAACATTTATCTAATCTGAGAAATATAAGAATAATAAGATTTGATTTAATAGCAATACATAATCAATCGTTATTGTTACAAACTCCTGAAATGTGCATATCCTTATAAAAGAAAGGATTAGTGTAAAAAAAATGCAAATAACATCAAGATCTAGAAATATAGAAAATAAAGGAAATATACCTCCTAAGAAAGTACGTAAGAACTTCGCAATCTCATTCCTAGTAATGTAGTATTTTTAGTCATTCAACTTCAAAACAATATATTTTTTTTAATCTAAAAAGCAATTTGGAGAATGACTGCAAATAAAATAATTAAACTAATAATGTCATTCATCCATTTCTTACCCCCAGCTAGTTAAAAATCTAAGAAAATAAAATGTGAAAAAATTGCAAATGAGATATATAGTAATATATGAACAACTAAAAAGGAGTGTTGATCATTTTTTATTTACTGCTTAGTAAATACCGAATTGAAATCATCGTGAAAATTGATGGAATAAGATCGAGTCTCTTTATTGAATATAATATAGTATTAAAAATCCAAAAGAAAAGGGAAAAGATTAAAACAAAATAAGGAGATTAAAAAGTTATAATTAGAAGAAGATTTATGAACCTACAACTTCTCTTTAATTTCGCTCACAACTTTTGAATTGTAGATAGGAGAGAAAATACTCAAAATTACTCCATAAAAAATCTGTAATTTTTTTTTTTTTACCTTAAAGCACCCATTACTGAGAAAGGAGAACACAAGCATAGAAAGAAGAATTATTATATAGTAATAGATAGTAGATAATAGTTAGAGCTAGTAATTGTTGTAATTGAAAAGGAATAGCAGTTTCATGAAATTTAAAAAGGCACTGTAATTATAGCACAGTACTCCATAAAAAATGAACTGTAACAGTCATAATTGGAAACGGCAGTACTCCATAGGTAGTTTATTTTTTTTGGAAAAATAACATAAATTTCAACCTTTTGAAACATAATTACCTTCTCTTCCCTTTTTCTAATTAAAATTTCTCTCTCCCGATTTTTATACATAAGTAATCGCGCATATGCATAACAATATTATGTATATTGATTAAATATGACAACCTTTAAAAAGGAACAAAACTCATATTCCTTAATTAGGGGACGCAATTAATGCAACTTTTTTAATATTGGATTACTGAATCCCTTTAATTTCGTAACAGCTATCCAAATTCAAACTTTGAAACACAAATTCAACGAGTAAGATCAAGAAAACACATAAAAAAGGGACAAAATTCAGCATACCAAATCCAGCTATCCAAATTTAACTATCTTAAATTCAAAATTTGAACACAAATTCAACTAGTAAGATCAAGAAAACACATTAAAGGGGATAAAATTCAGCTATCCAAATTCAACTATCTCAAATTCAAAATACAAATTCAACTAGTAAGATCAAGAAATACATAAAAAGGGCCAAAATTCAGCTATCCAAATTCAACTATCTCAAATTGAAAATTTGATATGCAAAATTCAGCTATTCAAATTCAAAATTTGAAACACAAATTCAACTAGTAAGATCAAATTCAAAATTTGAAATACATACATAAAAAAATATGTATATGATTTTATATACATATCAACTTAACAAAATTCTTCCCCTGTTATGTAGATGATGTTTTAAAAAAAGGACAGACAGTCTAACAACTTATATAGTTATGTATATACTACCATATACATAACATAGATATGTATATGATTTTATATACATAAAAACTATTATGTACATAGTCCCATATACATAACCGGTGTTATGTATATATGCTAAAAATACCAAACATGGTTAGTATACATAAAAAATGTTCTGTGTATATATAACATATACATAGCCCGCAATTCTTTACAACACATAACCTTAGAGAGACAGGGACGTGATGTATTTCTTTTTTTACTCTTTCTTGAAGATCGTAGACTTACTTTTTTAAACTACTAGCAGCAATTTTCCACAACTTCTTCATCTTGGAGGGATCGTTGCAGTGTTTGAAGGAACAACAAATTCCATAATGTATATGGTGTTTTTCTTCTTCTTCGACTAGTTTCTCCAATTCTTTCATTCCTAAGTCTACACCTTCTCCCCTTTCCCTTTTTCCTTTCTTTCATTAAATAAGACGAAGAGGAGGAGAAAGAAGAAGTAGACGAGGGGGAAGAAGAAGAAACCCAAAAATTAAATAAATCAGAAAATGACCCAATTCGCCATTTTTTCTTAACCTGGACAACAATCGTTGGGAAGACAAATTATCTCTACATGAAAATCATAAAAAGAATGATGAGAGGAAAGAGAAAGTAAGGTAATAGAGATATATTAGAAAACAAATATCAATTTAAAATTATATATATTAGGTAATTTGTTTCTTAATTACTCTTTCTGATATTCCTTGATTTTAGGTATTTTGTAAGGTAAAAAAAATATAACTGGGGAGGTAGAGTTATGTATATGAATTATAGAGAGAGGAATTATAAAAATAGAATATTTGTAATTAGTTTTAAATTTGAGATATTGTGTAATAATAGAAAGTAAAATTGTAGTTTTAAGTAATTTTTTCTTATTTTTTTCTCCTTACAGTCACTACCCTTTTCTCCATCTGTATTCACTGTATATAGTTTCTTCCTAGACTAACCGAAAAACAATCTCCCGTCTCTATGGTTGACTCAACTTTAACAAATATACATTTTATTATTTATTTGTTACTTTATTTTTAGATATCCTTTTGAATCTCCATTGAAGGAGAGAAATTTATTTTGTATGTGTTGAAAGATCAATACAAAGAGTAATTACCAAATGAAGAAGGTCAAAGAGGATTGTGGCTATGTGCTTGAAAGATGTCACCAGCCATTTGACTGATTACATCTTTGGTCTTTTTGTACTATTCTCTTTTGAAATATGCTTTCTTGCAATGCGTAGTTTCCATCTGTCGAGATATTCTAGTGGCGTCATAGAAGGTGTACAAGAATTCTATGTATAATTTATAGGAGTCCAAATGATGCAACTTCTAAACAATTTATAGTAAAACAAATAGTCTAAATGTTGATGATGGAGGAAGGAAGAAGGGATGATTGAAGACCTTCAAAACTGATGGTGACTTTTCAATTCCCCATTAGTATATACAATAATTAATAATTAATAGAGTAACTTATGCTCATGAATGACTATAATTGTTACAAAATTTAATGGAGTTTAATATATCGGATGAAACTTGGTTGATTTTTTAATTAGAAAATAAGGAAAAAATAGAGAAAAATGTCAAAAAATGAAGAAAAAAGATAAATACATTTTAGGTCTTACAAAGCGCCACGTCACCGTGTTTATATTCTACTTTATATAGATATATAGATTATTAATTTTTTAATATCTAGATGATTTATGCATGTCATAAATGTCTATTTTTCTTTTTTTAAATTAAATATTATTAATTAAAATCACGATTGAAGCAACGAAGCAGACATATCTTAAATGACTTACAACAACTAACTAGAAGTGATATATTAAAATTATCATAAAAAATATCTGTGAAATTTTTTAAAGTGGGCCTCATATAAGACGTCAAGTTAATTTAAAACATCAAGAGTTAATTTATCATTTTATGGCTATTTTACCCATTTTATTAAATATTATTAATTTTTAATACTTAGAAGACTTATACATGTCATAAATGTCTATTTTTCTTTTTTAAATTAAATATTATTAATTTTCTAATACATCAATGACTTATAATAATTAATAATTATTAATATAAGACGTCAAGTTAATTTAAAACATCAAGATTTAATTTATCAATTTATGTCTACTTTACCATTTTATTAAATATTATTAATTTTTAATACTTAGATGACTTATACCTATCATAAATGTCTATTTTTCCTTTTTAAATTAAATATCATAAATTGTCTAATACATAAATGACTTATAATAATTAATTAGGAGTGATATAGTAAAATCACGATTGAAACAGCTGACAAGCATATCAACACCGTTGCTCTATAGTATAGAAATAACATCATGGTAAAATTAAAAAAAAACATAAACGAAGAATTTTGTGTCATGTTAAAGAATTTGTTTATTTGTCCTAAGGCACCATTTTTGAATTTACACATAATGGAATAGTAAATCACGATAAGAATTTGTTTATTTATTAACCTAAGCCACCATCTTTGAATATACACACAATGAAATTGTAAGTCACGAGTAGTGTTGTGCATTTATTTCGAGTTTGGATATTTTTTGACGAAATGATCTAATGAATCTTTCTACTTGTTTGAGTTTGTAGGGAGAGTTGAGATTATGGACACTTTTAAAACATCCTTTGACAAAGAGACACGTCTCAGATAATTGAAAAAAGAGACACCCTAACGGGATCATAAAAAAAGTGTCAACCCTAGCACACAAGTTTAAAAATGTGCACTTTAGTTCCACTCCCACTTCAGCCCCTATGTTTTAAAAAATACACTTTAGCTCATGTCTAAAAATATAAATATTAGATATTAAATTTAAAAAAATCCATAAGCTTTTCAATTAAGCTAATTTTGTCGCGATTTTTTGATGTTTTTCGTCGATTTTTCCACATCCATTAGAAACTGACATTACCTCCATTGTTTTCAGCCATTTTCTCTTATTTTTATCCCTACATTTTTATTCAAATAACTTGAATATCAGACTCACTTTTTGAAATCGATTCTAGGCTCAGTAGCAACATTCCGACACTCCTTAGCTTGTTCCAAAGCTCTAATCTGTTGCATTATTTTGGTGGTCGTCGGAAAAGTGATCAAGCTAGTTTTGATCAAATATTGTACTAAAATATGATAAGAATAAGAAGACTATAGTCTATTAAGTCTAGGCTCATAAACCTTTGCTTGAGTCTATTAAATGCTATCATCAATGTATATCATGTCTATTATAGAATACGTAGTTATTGGTGGTGAATTTTTGGGCGAATGGGAGGAGAATCCTAAATTTAGGATTTTGAAATCTGTGTCTAAGGAGACAGTGTCCATTGTCCTTCATCGCTATGATTCATATGTCGACATGATTAAAAGCATAATGAAGAGCAGAGAATTAAGTTGCGGTCCAAGTCATGTGGTCATTAGTTACTTGTTGAACAAAAGGGGAGAAATCTATCCAACGTTCATAAACAATGATAGGAACGAGAAATTGTACATGCTTTGTGTTGATTTCAATAATTCTAGGGTTATTTTGAGGGTTAAAGTTATTGAAAGGTCTTGGGAATAAGCTTCCACATTAACCCCATCCCTACCCCAGCAGTGGATAATAGATCAATGGGATATTAGTGGTTAAATGGTTATGCATGGGAAGAATCTGAAGTATTTAAAGAAGAAAGATGTGAAGGACGTGCCGAGAGGGAGTCCGGACAACAAGTAAGTCATTCTTTCTCGGACGACACCGATCTTTATGTTGGATAAATATTCAACTACAAGAAAAAAATAATGATTTTCTTGAAGGAAGCCTCGGTGAAAAAGCCATTCAATTACACTACAAACAAGACTTGTAAGAAGTACTACAAGGTGAAGTGTGTAGATCCTAATTGTCGTGGATGGTTCGTGGTATTGCAAATGGAGCATCGAGTAGGTTTCAAATTTACAGGTACGTCGATGAGCACAGTTGTAGTGTTGAACATGTGATGGGAAACCACAAGAATGTCATGGTGGACGCCATTTCCTCATTTTGTTTGAACTTGTTTATAAGAAACAAAGGTCCAAGATCGAGAGAGACCGTCTTTAGGGAGCTATATTACAGGCGGGGCTATTGGAAGTGTTGGATGAGAGGTATCACTACGAAGAACATAATTCAAGGAACACCCGAGCACGGTATACAGTGTTGCCTGCTTTTTTATATATTTTTAACGGCCTCAATCCCGAGTCTATAAATTACCTCATGGTCGAGGAGGAATCGTGCAAGTTTATATACTACTTTATGGCATTTGGGGTTTCCATCCATGGATATGCACACATTAAAAAGGTCATTGATATTGATGACACACATTTATATGGAAAGTACCAAGGTGTGTTGTTGTCCGCTGTCGCACAAGATACGTGGAATCATATATATCCCATAGTGTATTGTGTGGTGGACAAGGTGAATGATGCGTCGTGGGACTTTTTCTTTGAGAAACTTAAGTCTGTTGTCATCGACAAACCAGAATTATGTGTCATCTCTGAAAAATAGGTAATCATAGCCAACAGCCTCATAAAACATTATCTGCCTGCGTATCATAGAGTGTGTATGAGGAATCTTGGTGAAAATATTTGAAAGAATCATCATTGTGGAGATTATCTCAATGTATAATATCATGTGACCAAGGCATACACATTGTATTAGTTTAATGACTACTTCAACTTGCTTACAGAAAAATGCCCCAACGCAATAGCTTGCCTCGAGTATGATGTTGGATTTGAAAAGTGGAACAGGATGTGCTTTTTAGGAAATAGATTCAACGTCATGATCACCAACATCATCAAATAGCTCAATGCATTATTACTCGATGAAAGAGAGTATCCAGTGACCGACATCTTTAATTCAATTGCTCTTAGGTTTGGCAAAATATTCAGGAA
Organism: Capsicum pubescens; assembly: GCA_030864215.1. Lineage (NCBI taxonomy): Eukaryota > Viridiplantae > Streptophyta > Magnoliopsida > Solanales > Solanaceae > Capsicum > Capsicum pubescens. The sequence continues at coordinate 290,955,609 of CM061548.1, forward strand.
GAAATATGCAAAAGTGAGTATTTCAACAAATACATTCGTTCCTGATGCCTAGAAGATCTTGAGAAAAAATATGATCGAGGGCGGCACCTTGTATGTGAACAACATAAATGGAAGCACCAATGAATTCACCGTGATGGGTTATGGTCCTTTCATCGAAGTCAATTTATCAAAAATGTCATGTTCTTGTGGAAAGTACGACTTGATGAAATTGTCATGCGCTTATGCGATGGCAGCATTGCGATTGAAGCATGTGGATGATTATGGTAATAACATGTACGCCTAATCTTCGCCCATATATTCAAAAGAATCATAGCTCCTTGCATACTTGGAACCTATTTGTACAGTACCTTTAGAGTCTGAATGGAGCATGATGCGAGAGTATCTAGCAATGAAGGTTCTTCACCCAATTTCGATCCCAAATTAGAGAAGAGAAAGGTGAAACACGTTAAGGGCCTATTAGAGGCTTTCAGGACCAAGATAGGGAACAAGTGCTCCATGTGTAAAAGGGTTGACATAAGAGAACAACATGTAGCCTTAATCTAAGAAGATCGGATTGACATTGTATCTTTTTTTTCTCAAAGGCACTGGACAAGTTGTAATGCCATTGTCACTATTCTTCTTTCAAATGTAATAAAGTGTAGTTATAATTAACTTTACGTTTGTGTATTATAGATCATTATTTGTTTATTATATATTATTTAAGCAATCGATTATACACTACATTCCTCGACTAGTTATTAAATATATAGTCAATCGATGTGTGGTTTACATAGTAAATACTAAACTTATTATATATAATAAACCTTTCTCGTGGTCTATTAATGAAATTCTATTCTAAATACACTGAATAATTCAATGTCATTATGATGCATGGAAAAGGTTTCAATTTGAAAAGACTCGACTGCCGCACCTTTTCGTTTTCCATCCTCACACGCCCCCTTCTGTACCTACGATATGCGTTGAGCAATGATTGGTTCTTTTATTTCTCAACTGGTCTATTTAAGAATGCTATTGGTCTATTTTAAACTCACTTCATCTCCTTCAAAGAGCACAAAACACTACAACAATGACATGAAGGCTTTATAATCTTCGACCCATGCACAAATTGCGAACCACCCGCAACCAAGATCTGCCCAGAATGAGGAGCGATTTGGACTTCCTCTTTCAGGGCCTTGCCACTGATCAGAGTCATCTGGATATGGAGCTATGGGGAATGGCTTGCTTTCTTCAGACCATATTAGAGAGGCTTCATCTTAACCTCAATGATCTCATCCCCCCAACATCCCTGTGTTGTTTAAATTTTTTGTTAGTTAGAGTTCATTGCAGAAGCTTTCATGGTGGCTTGATTTTGTAAATAAAAACTTTTATTTTTCTCTTTTTACTGGTTTTTATTCTTGTATTGATATATGTAATAGCAATGAACTTGTTTAGTATAAAATCTTTTATTTTCGTTCAACATTGTGTTAAATTTCTATTTCAAGTATTGTTTATTTAATTGTTGTTCAACATTTCAATTCTATTTTTAAGTTTTATATAAATTGATCGATGCAAGACCATTCCTATGGTGTTTCGTAGACCTTATAGATCTATTTTAGGCCTACACTGCATATGCCCAATAAAGGGCTAAATAATTGAGTGAGACTTCTTAAAATTGACAAAGTAAGAAAATATTCAAGAAATACTAAACTATAGAAATCTTTTACTATGCAAACATGTAAAGTAGATTAAATATATATTGATAAGTCGATTAGAGACCACCACCAAAGTCTAGGATAGACTAACTGAATATATGGACAAGTTAAAATTATGACCAAAAAAAGGAGAAACTATATTAAATAAAATTATAGTAGTCCAATTAACACCATCCAAGCATTGTAAAGCTATTTAGATGCATCAATTGTGACATCATATCACTTTTGAATAAGATCAAGTGATATTTAAGGCATGTTATAGTCGTAAATCTTAAGATGAGCCTAAAAAGAGAGAAATAAAATAAATAAACATCATCCAAGCAATGCAAATCAACTAGATATCATCATATGAGATTGGACGTGATCTAATAAGTATAAGTAAGAGGGATGGTTGTGCCTTGTAAGTGTTCATAGGAATAATAAAATTTGAGAACAAGTAGTCCTTCTTAAAGCATACACTTGTTTTGAGTAATTAGTTGTTACTATCATTGTTCTTTCTTATACTTATTTGATCAAGTGTTCAATTGTGTTGTAATCTCATATGATGATATTTTGTCATTTTTATTGCTTAGATGATGTTTATTTATTTTATTTTATTTTTCTCCTTTTTAGTCTTATCTTATTTGTCACTAGACTCAATTGGTCGAGACTTGACCAGTTATAAAGTTTGATATAGATGCACACATTTATCAAAAATATATTGGTATAAAATAGATCATTACATATACTCCAGACCCAAGATGCAACATATTCATGATATCTCCATAGGTCTAACATCAATCATCTAATTCTATCAACAAGTAAGTTGGGACTAAAAAGGAGAGAAATAAAATAAATAAACATCATCTAAGAAATGAAAAATGACAAAATATCATCATATGAGAGTACACAACAATTGAACACTCGATCAAATGAGTATAAGGATGAGTAATGATAGTAACAATCAATTACTCAGTACAAACAGATGCTTTGAGAAGGACTATTTGTTTCAAACATTACTTGTCCTATGAACACTCACAAGTCACAACCATCACTCTTCCTTATACTCATTAGATCACGTGTTCAATTGTTGTGTAATCTCATGTGATGATCTCTAGTTGTTTTGCATTGCTTGGATGATGTTTATTTATTTTATTTTATTTTATTTATCTCCTTATTAGTCTCAGCTTAGTGATTTACGACTATAGCATGCCTTAAATATCACTTGATCTTGTTCAAAAGTGATATGGTCTCACAATTGATGTATTTAAATTGCTTTACAATATTTGGATGATGTTAAAATGCCTACTTTAATTTCTCTTTTTTGGTCATAATTTAAACTTGTTCATATATTCACTCAGTCTAACATAGACCTTTGCGAAGGTCAGGAATCGACTTGTCAATATATTTGTAATCTATTATAAATGTTCGTAAATCAATAATGGCATCAATATATAATAAAATATTTGCATAGTTTAGTATTTCTTGAATGTTTCTTACTTTGTCAATTTTAAGAAGCTCCAACTACACCTTATTTAAAATTACAACTCTTTTAGGCCATACAATGATAGGGTGTATAGTAAACTTTATTGATCAATTACAGAAGGCATAAACATTATTTAGACCACCTTTGAAGTAAATGATAAACCATTTCCATAGTGTATGACCATTTCCCAACGGTCTGATCATTCGCCAATGGTCAGAAAGTATAATTTTTCAACGTTCACATTTTTGCTAGCCCTATTATATAAATGAATGAGACCTCTTTGAACTCCTCCATGCTTCTTTATTCATATATTTTTCATTTTATTTAAATAAAAATAATTTATTAATCATCTCAAATGTTTAAAAATACTTATATTTGTCGTTGCGGTATTCTTCTATTTTGAAGACTCCACGAACCGACAAGAATTCAGGTTGAAAATTGTACAACCGTGCAATAGGAAAGATGTGTTTTCTTAATAAAAAATTATTTATGTGCATTACATAATAAAATTTTCTAATTTTTCGTCGTTATTTTAGGATAATGGTGGATGCTCTTATTTCAAGTGGATTGCTTTTGAATTCGAGGAATCAAAATTTCAATGCATTGTAATGTTTGAAATATTGGAAAAACATAGATAATCTGAAGAAAATAAGGATCTTCTAATGACATTATATAGAGAATCAAAACACAAGATTGATCACTTAAAAGGATTATTGCAAGACGTCTAAATTAAGAGGGATCAACTTAAGCGTAAGTTGGTTGTGGCTGAACAAAAAAAGAAGGGCCTAAAATTTATAGTGTATGATTTACTATTAGTTTTAGATTTCTAGAAAGATGTAATGAGGGTGTAGTGGGATTGAATATATTATGCATGCCTTTTATTAATCGATTATTTTTGAATTTTATTATATATGCTTGATGTCGCCCAAACTTACACCTCCACGAAATTTAAAACGGTCGAAGGCAAATACAGTAACCCAACTAGGTTGGGGTCGATCCCACAAGAAATAGGTGAACTTGTATCTCAAACTTGTTTAAATAGTCTAGCAGTGTGGAAAAGTAAATGTGGGAATTTGTATCAAACAACAAAAAGTAACAAGCTTTGGATGTATTTGAAGTTTGGACAACTTCATCACTATAATTCCTATTCTCCGACTAATCGACTATTCATTTTTTGCTTTTCCAGACCTTTCAACATCTACAACTTTCCATTTATTACCTCTAGCCATTTTTTATGATCTACGTACAAAAACAAGATTAACTATCATGAGTAAAAAAGAATACCCAATCGACCTAATAGTCTATTAACAGGACAACAACAGAAGAAGAAGAATGTGAAATCAAAAAGGAAGAAAACCCTATCTAAGATATCATTACAGTCAAGCACAATTGAAAATCAAACCTAAAATCAATCAAATACCTAATCAATCGAACGGTCTATTAATAAAACAACAATAATATATGGTCAAACCACAAGAACATGCATCTAAAACACCATTACATTGAAGAAAAAGTAGAAAAAAATCTAGATTTTTGAGCACACTAACCGATGAAAATTGCAAAAAAAAATCCACCATGCAATCGACAACAATAATCAAAATCCATCAAGATCAAATAAATATCAACTTAAAAACACTGGTTTCAGTAAAATCAAGCCCCATTTTTAAAAAAAATTAAATTTTTTCACCCAAAATCAACTCTATAGACACAAAATAAAACTGAAAAAACACAAAATATTCCATTAATATGGAGAACAAATTATTTGGAAGATGGAGAGAATTTATCTGAATTGAAAGATTAAGGACCTTATAGCTTTAGAGAAAACAAGAATCGAAAATGGAGTTTGGGTGAAGGAGAAGCGGGAAAGCCGAAGATGGTAAAGTGAGAGAAAATCAATATAGGGTATTTTAGAGAAAAGTTGTGGGTGAAAAGTATTTAAAAAATATTTAAGGGGTGGCAACAACTTTTTGAACTTTACAAATTGGCCCATACCCCACATCTTTCTATTTATCTCCCCAAACTCTAAAAAATAAATCCCTAAAATAGTGCCTCTCTTTTTATTTAAGTTTTTAGGATGTCTATTCTACCAAATCTTCTCGAGTTTGTATTCTGGATCCTTTAACTTAATTATTTGTCAACTGAACCCTTAAAATCAATAAAACATAAAATTTTAAATCCTTTGATCATTGACTGAGCATATGTGGCTTTATGTTGTTGAGCTAAAAAATGCATATTTGCACGCATTTTAAAGCGAGTGGAACTAATATTTTATATTTAAAAATCATTTTTTTTAAAATAAGAAATTTATAAAAAAGAATATTTTAAGAAAGCTAAATCCGAAACATCTTTTTCTTCGACCTCCCCCTCCCACAACACCACCACCACACCCAGCCAACGCCCCTCCCCCTTCCACTTCTTGTTCTTCTATAGTCCTCACCCTTCCACTACTCTTTTCTTCTTCTTCTTCAAACATCACCCACCCACCCAAATAAACAAAAATCAACTTCTCAGACGCACCCCTTACGACCCGTCAAATAAATCTCAACCCAATTATCTACTCAGATAACGCAATCACCTTTTTTTTTATAAATTGCATCACCTATTTTCTTTGTAAATTTTATTATTTTCCTGAAAATATATATACATATAAAATAAATAAATATTTTTGAAAAAAAGAAAAGAAAAGATGAAATTGGAGGTAGTGTGTGTTTTTTGATGTTGTTAATGGATGGAGTACTGGGTGTTGTTCTATTTATTGTGTGGAAGAGTAAAGAAAAGAAAAATGGCGTGAAGGAGGTAGGGATTATGTTTTGTATGGTTGGGGGTTGGGGAGGTGGAGATAGTGGTTATGGTGGTTAATGTTTGGGAAGGTGAGAAATATGAATTATATTTTAAAAATAATTTTTAAATTTTTAAATTTAATTTTTATTTAATATTTTAATTAAAATTTTTAAAAAGTAATTAATAAGATACTTATGACATGACATTACTTTATGTGACGTGGATCTGACGTGTAATTTATTTTAGGGCGAATGAGCTATACACATGGTAGGAGGGGTTTACAATCTTATGTTTTGATGGGTTAAGGAGTTCAGATGACAAAGGGATCAGTAGAGGTATCCACTATACAAACTCGGACAAGTAAAAGGGTCTAGTAGACCATTTCTCCATATTTTTTTTGTTAAGTACTGTGCTGGCAACTAATTTCTTGAATATAATGTAATACCAACATAATTACATATTGATTCTTTAATTAAAATTGCATTTATAAAAGAAAAAAGGGTCAAATTTACCCCTCTACTTTAGAAAATTGGTTAAATATATCCTTTGTCATACTTTGCAGTCATAAATTACTCCCGCATCATACTTTAGGGCCAAATTTACCCTCATTGTTGAGAAAATTTTCAAATGTATCTTTCGTTTAACAAAAATACCAAATCAATGTTAAATTGCTCCATTTTAAGAAAAAATAAAACACACCTTGATCTAAATCACTCGATTCGACCCAACTCCATAAAAAAAATCCACAAACATACATACCCCTCCCTTAATTCTGTTGGTCGAATTTTCCCAACAAGCAATAGAAAATTCGACCAATAGAACTAAGGGAGGAGTATATTTATTTGTGTATTTTTTTATGGAGTCGGATCGGGTCGGGCGGGTTAGATCAAGATGTTTTTTTTGGTAGATAAATAATTTTATTTCACCAAAAGGATATTTACAAGTTCCAAACAGGGTAAGACCTCCTATTTCTCATACATGAAAATCAAATCTTACTAGTTCTAGGACTATACCTAGCAGTTAGAAATCCAACCTAGTAATAGACTATCATAGAATTCAATCAAAATTACAATTGAGAAAATTAAGCAACAGTTGAGTGACTTCTTCATGGTGCTGCAACTTGTTGTTGTAGAGAACGTTCCCATTTCCAATATATTTGGCTTTGAATGTAGATATGGATGGAAATTTCCCTGCAAACCTGGTCTTCATTATAGCTGCCCTGTTGGAATTGGATGAGGTTCCTATTTTTCCACATTGTATTGATCACCATAGCAAAAACACAGCTAATGATGAAGTTTTTTGTTGATCTTTCCTTTGTTTGTTTGGTAACCCATTCTACTTCATTTGTCCAGTCACCTACATTCTTCTGTACTCCCATCTAATTCAGCAATCTTCCCTATAGTCTTCTAATGGAATTGCACTCCATGAATAGATGATTGTTAGACCAATAAAGTTTTGATGATAGTAATATTAAAAGAAATACGTTACTCAAGCTGGTCCAAACACACAAGATAGTCACGAGGGTAAGCGGACAGGAATGGATAAGGAATGTATAAAGCACTCTTGCGCTCTTAATGGATCACGCGTGATAAAAAAAGTTGTAATTAAATACAATACTTTGTTGATAAGATGAAATGAAAGAGTTTCACTCAATCAAGGAGATTGAATTGACGAAGGAGTTTGACAACTACAAGAGTTTCACTAGAAGAGGGACTCCATCTCAACATAGAAGTCTGTTAAAGTTAAAGAGTCCAAAGGGTGGCAAAGCAGAGAACACTGTGAAGGGCTCTTTGAAGAGTCAATATATATCGAGGGAGTAACTCACTCTGTTACTCATGCACTAAAAAAGATAGCAACGCATCAATGAATTATCAAAACATTCCAAAAGCTTAAAGCATCGAAGGAGAACCTGTTTCTAGTACTTAAGCGTTAAGGAGTCTTACTTTATGTATTAGGTTGGTTCTTGAGTTGTAATATTGTCTAGTGTCAGTGAAGTATAAACTAAGTTAGGAGCTTTATCTTCAAGTTTGGGAACACTTACCTTGGGAAGACTTGTGTTACGTAGAAATAGGAGTTTAAGTTTAATTCCTTGATTACAAGAGTTATGTAATTCGTTGATTTGTTGAGGCTCAAATTGTTTTGGTGAAGTTGGGGTTAAATCCTTTAGAGGTACATGCCGTGTTTTTTTACACCTCTTTGAGTCGGGTGTTTTTCATGTAAACATCACTGTGCAATTACTTACTGTTTTAGCTACATAGGAGTATGTTAGTTAACCCGTTCCATCGATAGGAAACAGTTAGGAGAAAAATAAGTAATTGGTAGGGATAATACTATAACAAGTGGTATCAGAGCCAGCTTATTTTACATAAGGCTAACACCTAATAAAAGATCACTATGATGAATTCCGCACCTCCTACTGGTCACAGTGAAGGGCAATCCACTACCAGGCCTCCTCTTTTTAATGGTACTCATTTCACTTGGTGGAAGGCTAGAATGGAAATGTTCATTCAAGGAGAAGACTATGAATTATGGGACAAAATTACTGATGGTCCAACTATCCCAATGAAGTTGAAAGATGAAGAACAAGTTTAAAATGTGAGAAATAAATTTCCTCTGATGATTTGGTGGCTCTAAGGAAAAATGCAAAGGCAAAGAACATACTAGTGTGTGGGCTAGGTCTAACTAAATACAACAGTGTCTACTCACACCACTGCTAAGCAAATTTTAGATGCATTGGTTAATGCACATGAAGGCACCACTCAAGTGAGAAAATTTAGGTTGCTCTTATCTTTACCGAGTACGAAGCTTTTAAGATGAAGGAAAATGAATCCCTTCATTAGATGATGTCAAGACTCACTACTTTAACAAATGAATTGATTTCTTTGGAGAAAGTCATCACTACCGAGGAACAAGTTGAGAAAGTATTAAAGGTCCTACCAAAATCTAAATGGGATGTCAAGGTTATTGCAATTAGAGAGGAAAAAGATTTAACCAGTATGAATTTATATGAATTAGTAGGAAACCTAAAGACGTATGAGATGCAAATTGATGAAGCCAAGAATAAAAAGATAGCTTCAGAGAAAACCTTGGCCCTAAAAACCTCTGACAGTGATGGAGAAATGGAACTGACTGAAGAATAGGTGGCATTTATAATGAAAAATTTCAGCAAAGTCTTCAAAAGGAAGAATACAACAAGTAGCAAGAGGCTTTCAAATAACAATCACACAGGGTGCTTTAAGTGTGCTAAAACTGATCATCAAGTCAGAGATTGTCCTATTTTGTAATTTGAGTGGAAAAAGGAAAGAACTGAGAAAGAATTTAAAGAAAAGGATAAGAAAAGAGAGAAGGAAGAATTTTCTATGATAGCTTCTTGGGGATCTGACTCTAAAGGATCAAATGATGAAAAGGTAGATGAAACTGCTCTTATGACAATTAGAGATTCAGACATGGAAGATGGAGATAACACTGCTGAGGTAAGTATTCTAGAACTTCAAAGGAATTTACACTTATTTTCAATAGAAAAACTTGTTTCTTTGATGAATGGCTTAATAGATGATTTCCCAAAATTTTCTTCTGATAAGGATGAACTATTCAACAGTCTTGCAAGTCTCAAGTTTGATTTTATTTATTTGAAAACTTGCAAAAACGTTGTTGAAAAGGAAAATAGCACTCTCAAGGAATAAGTTGGTCAACTTGGTTTTTCAAATTTGAATCTACAATCTGAGATCGTAAAACTTACTCTTTTTGAAAAGGAAAAAAGGGTAAAAAATGATGATCCGAAGAGGCTAGAACTTGAACTGACCTAATTTAAACATGACTGTAATAATGAAAAAGAAAAGGTGGATAGATTAAGCTAAGAAATCTCTAGGTTGAAACTTATCTGGAAAGGGCAAATAGATGGACAAACTCTTCAAGAATTATTCATCAATTGGGTGAAAGGACACACAATGAAAAGGCTGGGTTAGGATTTTTCAAGAGTCACACTCTTACTAATGATTTATGGTATATTTATGGAAATCTTGGACATCTCACTACTGAATGTCCTATTGCAAATAGAAACAGATACAAAAGCACAAATCTGGCAAAAAAGTTAGATTTCATAAAATCTTAGAGAAATAAAATAAATAACAAAACTAGTCAGAGAAATAGGTCACATAACCTGTTGCCTCATTGGACTAAAAGAAATATGATTCATCCTTTTTCTCACAAGAAAGGACCCAAGCTTGTTTGGGTTCTTAAATTTAACCCTTAAAATATTTTGTAGGTGAAAGAAGGCAAGCAAAATTAACACATGGATAGAGCTTGCTCAAGGCATAAGACTGGAAGAGAACCAAGATCCTTTCACTGAGGGGGAAGATCATTTGTAAACAAGAAAAAAAAGAATAACCAAAAACAAAAATTGTGGACTTGTAGTACTTAATTAAGGAGGAAATGAGAGAGACTTCATTCAATAGAAAATAATTTGATTAGTGTGAAATCCTTGTGAGCAAGAAAAGGAAATAAATTATAGAAAAACTGACCAGTTGCACAAAAAAAGGTTGTGCTACCTGGTCCATCTTATTGATTCAAGTTATGGGCATAGTGACAGGGGAACAAGTCAAGAAACTGATTTATCAACGACACCCTAGAAAACTTATAGATAAAGTGGGAAGATTTTTGAATAAAGAAAAAATCTAACCTGGTAGGCTACCTTGATGAAGTTTATACAAGGTATTCTGAAAACAAGAAAAACACTGTAGGTTTTATACATCTTATTGGATCATGTCTAACAACCTGGTTTACTTATAAACAAAACTCAGTAGATTTTTCTACTAATAAGGCCCAATGTGTTGTTGCTGATTTATGTCGTGCTTAATTGTTGAAGATCAAGAAAATTCATGAATCTTGAATATAAGTATAGGATGTCTTTATGCTTTTTATGTTAATACAAGTGCCTTAAAATTTGAAATTCTTTCATGTACTACATCTTATCGATATTGGACACCAGTCTCATAGAAATAATGTTAAGGAAGGTCCTATATATATCATGATATGTTGTATAAAATATCAACTTACTGAAGCACTTAGTAGAGAGATCTATGAAAATAGTAGATTAGAATTGGGGATGATTAAGGTTGAATAAAATCCCTTCAATAATTGACTATAATTATCTGTTCTTGTTATGTCCCAATCTAAAATTATTGAATAATTTAATCTTGCACAATGAGTTGTGTGTTCTAATTCCAGGATTTTGACTGACCTGAAAAATTATGTATTGAACTGTGCAGAGATACTGGATCCTTTGAATAAGTTGGTTGTAAGTTAAAATCATCCAGGTATAACATTATTTTATTTATTTTTAATTAGCATGATGAAACGACTTTATTCACGTGGTCCTAAAAATTAATTTTCCTTGTAACCACCAAAGTCCAAGAGTTTGCCAAGTCCTTTCACATCAAAACTCTGCACCTATCACCATCAATTCTCCAAATTTACATTTAATCTCCTAATTCACTCCATTATTTAAACCAAAGTGGCTTAATCAGATCCCATCACTTACTCATCTCTCTCTTTCTCTACATACAAAAGTGTTCCTTTCTCTTGTGACAATGTCTTCTTCTTCTTCTTCTTCTTCTTTTTCATCATCCTATGACATGACTAAGTCTAACCCATCCCGTGAATCAACATCCACTCAATTGGTGTTTCATGCTACTTCCAGTGCCACTCTTCACATTCCTCCTAGTATCCCCATAAAATTCTCTGATTTTGCTGCATGGACAAATGTCCAAAACCCATTCTCAAAATTCTTTGCAATTCCACCTATTCCTCTCTCCTTAAATTCTTAAGTAACTAATGTTCTCTCTCTTTAAATCAATGACACTGATGACATTCCTATTGCAGATCTAATCCCTCGTAAAGCCAGATCTAGGTTTAAAAGACGACAGTCTTCTAACCCCATTGCTGTTGATGATCTTGAGGTTTCTGATGAACTATTCTCACATTCTGTCTCACCTAGAACTCCTCATACCCGCAACAAGAAGCGTCAAGAGAAAGCTTCTATGGCTGAGGCACTCCATGCTAGTAAAAAGACACGCTCCACTCTACTTGTTCCTCTCTTTTCTTCTACTTCCCAAGATATTATGCTTTGCTCTATGAGGAAGGGAAGAACAAAACACTATATTCTAAGCCATCTACATTTTGACCTCCTTCTTCTATTTCCAAGTCAAAAGAAAAGTCGACATCCACTCCCCCATCAAAATCCTCAAAATCTAAAACCCCCTTCAGCTCTAGGAAATGGGTTCCTACACCTGTCCCATCAGGCCCTTATGAGTCTGATGACAAGTTTGATATTAAAGAATTACCTGATCCTGTTGATTCTAAAGTAGATTATGTTCTCCACTTTCAAAAGAGAAAACTTTCTAGGGTCAGGGTTGTGACTGGTTATGGAGGTCCTGCCGTGTCAGTTTTGTTGATAAAATTGGTTGCTCAGGTATGGACTAAACTATTCCTTCAAGGTGATGTTCAAAGAAAGTTTGGAAAATCTGAGGTGTATGAATTTTACACCAATGGGATTGAGCGTGGTGAGTAGTTTTGTTCATCTGTGAGAGGGGTAACTATAAACTTGGCTGCTGACAATCTGGCTAGGATTTTAGATGTTCCATTGGGGGGTTGGGGTCTTTATGTAAAATTTGAATGGCGACCATTAGATAATCTACCCTATGCCTTAGAGATCTCCAGGAAATTCTCGGGTAATCCTAATCTTGGTCACTATCATAGAGTCTTTAAGAGAGAGATGTATTCTCTGCATCAGCTTTATTTTGATATTATGTATAAGATGATCCTCCCAAGGAAAGAAAAACATATAGAGGCAAAATTTCTTGATCTGACTCTCATGGAATTTCTGGAAACTAAAGTCAGAATCAATTTTCCCATACTCATGATCAAGCATATGTAGAGGGTCCTTGTCAAATATAAAAAGGAACATGCTCTACCTTATGAGTTCTGGCTAGCACCTATTTTTGAAGATTACTTAGTGCCTATTCAAATGTGGTCCCTGCAGACCACAAAGAATGTCATTGTCATAGTGGAACATATGAACTTACCCATTTCTATGAGGAGTGTTGATACTCCTCTCCAAAGAGCAAGAAATGAACTTGCTGAGAAGAATGCTGCAGTGATTGCAGCACAGGATGAACATGATGTTGAGAAGGCCTCACTTCAGGCTCAAATTCATTCGCTTAAAGATGAACTTGCTCGTGAGTGAGCAGAAAATGTGGAAACTATTCATAGGCTGACCCAGTTGCTTTCTTTTGTTCCTTCCCCCTCTTCCAACCTTTAGAGCTTTAGTTTTTTTTGTAGCTATTTCTTTATGTTAGTTTGAAGTGATTACAAAATTTTATATGTTGGAAACTTAATGAACTAGATACTTTTGTTCTTGTTCAGTAGGTGTATAATTTAACTGCATTTTATGTCTTTTCCTTCTTATTCTGACTGTTTTAGAAATAGCCCAAGTGGAAATGAATTGTTACACAACTTTTTTTATCTTGTGGTATCTTGAACCAGCTTTTTGATGATTTCAAAAGGGGGAGGATTGAGTTGTGCAATGTTTATAACCTAAAGACTAATCTGTTTCTTTTAGTGTTGTGTCTTAACTAAAGTACTTCAGGGATATAAAGTTTGTCATCATCAAAAAGGAGGAATTTATTAGACCAATAAAGTTTTGATGATGGACAAATTAAAAGAAACATGTTACTCAAGCTGGTCCAAACACACGAAAACAGTTACGAGGATAAGAGGATAGGAATGAATAAGGAATGTATAAAGTACTCTTGCGCTCTTAATATATCACATGTGATAAAAAGAAGTTGTAATTAAATTCAACACTTTTTTGATAAGATGAAAAGAAAGAGTTGCACTCAAACAAGGAAATTGACTTGAAGAAGGAGTTTGAAAACTACAAGAGTTTTACTAGAAGAGGGACTCCAACTCAACATAGAAGTCTGTTAAAGTTGAAGAGTCCAAAGGGCAGCAAAGTTGAGCACACAATGAAGGACTCTTTGAATAGTCAATATATATTGAGAGAGTAACTCACTCTATTACTCATGCACTCGAAAAGATAGCAACACATCAATAAATTATTAAAAATTTCCAAAAGCTTGAAGCATCGAAGGAGAACCCGTTCCTAGTACTTAAAGTTAAGGAGTCTTAGACTTTATGTGTTAGGTTGGTTCTTGAGTTTTAATGTTTTCTAGTCTTATTGGAGTATAAACTTAGTTAGGAGGTTTGTCTTCAAGTTTGGGAACTCGAAGACTTGGGAACACTTACCTTGGGAAGGTTTGTGTTTTATAGAAGTAGGAGTTAGAGTTTAATTCCTTTATTACAAGAGTTTTGTAATTCGTTGATTTTTTTAGGCTCAAATTGTTTTAGTAAATTTGGGGTTAAATACTGTAAAGGTGCAGGTCGTGTTTTTTTACACCTCTTTGAGCTGGGAGTTTTCCACGTAAACATCACTGCGCAATTACTTACTATTTTAGCTGTATAGGAGTACGTTAGTTAAACTGTTCCATCGATAGGCAACAGCTAGGCAAAATACAAGTAATCAATAGGGCTCTGACTATAACAATGATCATGAGTTTCATCGACATTTTGACAAAATACACATTTAGCAGGAATCTGTATCCCTATTCTTGCTTGTCTTTCCACCGTAGGGAGCCTGTGGTGTAATGCTAGCCATAATGTGAAATTGTGCCTGGGATGTATACATGGGTTCAATATAATAACTTTCCAAGGGACTTTTGGAAACTGGGGTGACAGGGCATCTTACAACTTTTTAATCAGGAACTTTGAGCCTTTGACACATGATGTCAGTCTAGTCTGCAAGTCTTCTTGTAATCTAAGTACCCTTATAATTTGTTGTCTTGAGTCAATGAGATTCTTGATTACCCAAGTAGAATTCTTTGGGCTTACACAGGACTATATAGAATCATTTTTTATATAGTAGATGTGGACCCATTTAATCCAAAGACAGTCCTTCTTGTCAGCAAGTGCCTAGAGCTGTTTTGTAATAGCAGCTATATTTCACAAGTATAAGTTCATGACATTTAGTCCACCTGCAGACTTTGGACGACAAATCTTTTCCCAATCCACAAGTGCTTTCTTAGAGGTTAGGATATTTCCAGTCCACAAAAAAAAACTCTGCACAGACCATTGATCATCTTCATAATTTTCTTTGGTAACAAGAAAATCTGTGCCCAGTAGGTCTGGATACCAAATACCATAACCTTTATCAGTTGGAGCCTACCTGTATAAGATAGTAACTTTGCACTCCAGTATGTCATTCTTTCTGCAACCTTTTCCATTAAGGGCATACATTGATCTAAGGTAAGCTTTTTTTATGAAAGAGGTACACCCAAATATTTAAAAGGAAGTCCCTTCTCCATATAGCCCAAATGATCAAGGATTTGTTGCTTTACTTGATGTTTTGTACCTAAGAAGCAGACTGAGCTTTTATCAATATTTTTCTGCAAACCGGATGCCTTAGAAAACCTGTGGAAATCCTCCTGGATGAGAGTGACTGAATTTATTTTAGCTTTACAGAATAAAAGCAGATCATCTACAAAGTAGATGTGCTTTACCCCAAGCTTTTTGCATTTAGGGTGGTTGTGTTTTTTTTTTAAAATGGGGTAATTTAACGTTGATTTAGGCTTTTCTGTTAAAGAAAGGATACAATTGAAAAGTTTCTTAATGGTGAGGGTAAATGTCATACAAACTTACACCTCCATGAAATATAAAGTGGTCGAAGTCAAATATAGTAACCCAACTAGGTTGGGGTCGATCCCATAAGAAATAGGTGAACTTGTATCTTAAACTTGTTGAAATAGTCGAGAGGTGTAGAAAAGTAAATGGGGGAGTTTGTATCAAATAACAAAAAGTAACATGCTTTGGATGTCTTTGGTTGTAAAACAACCTGAAACAAACACTAGGACTCTGTTCCCCCTGGCTTCTTAACTCCATGAGTTTCTCGTACTCAATCTGAATATCTCAATGCTACGCATGCAGAATATGAAAAGATATGTACTACCAACTGTCTTGTGGACTCGTTGTTAAATGTCACCCTTCGCCTTGTGAGTCGAGGGTATCACCTTACTAACCCTTGTCTTTATTCCCAGTTTAACTTTCACCTTGTGTGTCTCAAGCTATTAGATGAGGGTTGGTAGCTTCGAATCACTGTTGTGCTCTTCTTTTCCTAATCTTGAACTCCCTTGCGAGTATGGTCGTGAATATAGGCAAGTCCTTAGCTTCTGTAGTAGCTAAGGAATAAATCAACATGAAGAAGATCATAATACATGCGGCAACAATGATCTAATCGAACCTTGTACTTTCCCTACTTCATTAATTTACCATGGTTCCCACAACCCTAGTTAAGGAAATTAGCCTCCCATGGTTATACAACAATCCATGGAATTCAATAAAGAAAGCATAGAATTAATTGCACAATGATGAAAGAATAAAATTCAAAATCTCAGTTTAGTTACGAAACCAAAAACCAAGAACAAGAGTATCAAAGATGTCAAAGTGCATGAAAATATCTCAAAAGTGTGTAACATAATACAAGAATAACCCAAGGGTATTTATAGTATCTCCAAATAATAATGAAAACCTAACTAAAACAAAATTGGAAAATGAGGTTGGCAGTGGTCACGCCTCTGGAAACGACTCATTTCCTGTTGTCGTAGCTCTTTTCGGCTTTCAGTGGTCACGACTCATTAGGTTACGTAACGAGTCGTATGCTGCAAATCATCATCATTCTAGTAGACTTTCACTTTCAGGACTTTTGAGTCTATTGTCAGAATGACTCCTCACCACGAGTCGTATTTAGTAATTTCGACTCGTGGTCTTCATTCATTACCACTGGAGCATCTTTTATCAATCTTCAGGACTTTTAGCCATTTTTCTCAGAACAACTTCACACCACGACTTATAATCACACATGACGAGTCATGGTTAGTCTTTAATTCACTCCTGGAACTCAGCTATGTTCACTGTTATCATCACGACTGAGGTCACAAGTTTTTAGGTGACTGAATGACTCGTGATCTAGTCAGTACTTCAATTATTCCAGAGCTTTTCATCCAATTCTGATCCATGCCACTTCCAACCTAATTTACCTGCAATCCATAGAAAACACACATCATATCCGACAAAAAGACCTAAGTAAATGCATATTTTCACCATTTTAAGCATCGAAAGTTCCTTGAAACCATGGCAAATCAATGCTTTACCTTTTTTATTCATCGACTACTCTACACTATATTATATATGCTTTACCTTTTCTTAAGAATCTTTAATTAATGATGACAACCATCTAAAAATATTGACAATGATTATAAAAATTATAACACATATTTATAATTAACATACCACAAAATTTTTTACATTATCAAAAAATAGTTTCAAAAATAAAATTGTTCATCTCTACATATCCGAGCTACAAAAAATTAAATTGTTATTCCCTACCGTTTACTAAACTTCATTGTTTCATACCCAAACTTATCATTAACAAAAATCAAATAAAAAATTATCTCAAAGGTCAACCAAATAAAAATTATATATTATTTTTTGATTCCTCAATTGTCTTGTCTTCCACAAGAATGTTTTTGATGTGATCAACAACTTCCTTAAGAAACTCATCTATATCCACTATTGCATTTTCTTTTTCTACCTCCACAATTGCTTTTTCTTCTGGTGCTTTGTTTTTTCTTTATCTTTCTCATCATCATGTTTCGGTGTCTTTTTTTCCTTCTTCTTGTTCTTCTTTATCTTTTTCTCATTCTGTTGCTACCTTGATTTTTTATTCTTCCTTTCTCTCTTCTTCTACTGATGGTGTCTTCTTTTCTTGATGCTTTCTTGCCTTCTTCTTCTTCTTCTTCTTCTTATTCTTCATCATCTCCCGCTTTCTCTCTATCTTCTTCACAAACAACTTTCTCATTTTTTTCTTTTTTTTCTTGCATTCCTTTATCCTGATTATCCTTTTCTACAATAGCTAATTCGATCCAGGGATGGTCAAGAGACACTCTTACTCACAAAGAAGTTCCAACAGCGTGCACAGAATTCCATAGGCTTGCCCTTATTTTCTTTACGTCAGTTTTCGGACAGTTGGGTTAGGATCACTATAGGACTTTATTTGGTTTGTAACGTAGGGTTGGGGGCTGTTATGGTACATTTGGGAGTTTTTAGTGACTAATCCTCCTTGGCACTACAATTCCTTTGAGGTTCACTTATTTACCAACTTTTCTTTCAATCCGCCCTTATTTTACCCTTTTTATTCTTTTTCTACTCATTTAAGATGGGTGAAGTTTCTTTTATTTTTTTTCTTTTTTTGCAATGTTTCTTTATTTTTTTGTTTTTGATTTTATTTTTCTACCACACCCAATCCTACTTTCTTTTCTATTCACACTCCTGTTTCATACCTACTCCTAACTGCGCACCCTTATGATAGCCAACCTCAACTTAAGCGATTTTCCTAAGTCGAGGTGCACAGTGTCCAAGGAGGACTAGGTCCAAAACAGATTCACTGCAATTAAAATGGGAAGGTGAATCGGTGTAAACAAAAAATAGGTCTATTATGGCTCAAAATCGGGATTAAGGGATTCTTATTGCATTTGGTTGGTTATTTTGGTTAAGTGGACTAATTTCAAAATTGTCTATGATCCTTTCTTAACCGACTATCCTACAACCTATGTAAGACTAACCGGTAAAGTTCTAGTTCCACACACAGAGGGAACTAGGTAGCTTCTCACACGCACATAGTACAGGGTCACATCGAAGGTTACTATTTATCCTATTCATGCAATTATTTTCCACGATTGTTATGTTCCTAATCCTAATGCCATTACGAGTAGTCACACATATACATATATTACACAGTTCTAAACAAAATATTTTTAGAGGGGGTATCATTTTCACAAACCATTTAAGCATAATCACACACAATCTATCAATTGCCCTTAGTATAAATTTTCTTCCTTATTAAACACCAATACATACATCACACTCACAATAGAAAACAAAAAACAATACAAAATAGTTATTTATCCTAGACATGTCGGTTCTAAATTCAAGCCGCGGCTAACAAAAAAAGAAGCACGACAATAAAAACCCATGTCAGCTAAGTGGTACACCCCACCCTAACTAAGAAACTATGCCCTGTCCCCAGTGTGTGATTAGCATATAAAATAGAGGCGGCAAAGACATATCTGGGTGCACTAGGCACCGGCTCATGTAGTGTCAGTTCGTGGGGCCTCTAAACGAGCCCCAGTCTCATCAGCAGTGCTCTTGATGGTGTCTGAGATGTTCATATCAACAGTAGCACCGACTGTTGCTGGTATGCTCAATGGTACCTGTGGGGTGGGAACACTGCTCCCAATTAACTTTGTTGTATCTAGAATGATCTCACCAGTAACTTGGGAGCTATGTCTCTTATCACTATCTCTTAAACCCTGGTCTGACAGTCCTACTCAGATTGTATACTGGCTACTTTTGCAGCCTCAGTCTTCTTTTTTTAGTTCTCTTTCTCTTCTTCCTCTTCCTACTTCTCTCACCGTTATCAACATCAGTCTCGAGGGTCGAACCTCACCCTAAATATCTATTATCTCCTCCTTTTATATATCCTTAAAGATCGAAATAGAGGGAAATAGTCTATCATACAGGTCCTCAATAGCCTTCTGGAGCACGGCTAGCTCAGCATGTATGCCTGCCAAATTTGGGGATTGTTTATCCTCTAATATCCAGATGATTCGCTGCTTAAACCCGTCAAATAGGGTCTGCATGCTCCTCATCTCATTCCTAATCTCTATCTGCACCCATGTATTAACTCTCTCCTCAATCAACTTCACTTTTTTCTCCACAATGCCTAATCTCTTCCTTACCTTAGCTTAGAATGACTGTGGCACTAAAGCATAGTCGAGTTGGGGCCGATCTAGAAGTAAATTGGCGTGGTGCCGCAGGAGGCAGTGGGGTTAGAGTCTGAAAAGTATCTGCTGCATCTATCAAGGTCTGGGGCTCGAACTGGCCAGCCTCAGTAGGGGTGTCACCAATGTTGATAAACCCTGTAGAATCAATCTCGCACCCTCCGGCACGAAGTTCCTTGCTAAGAAATGCTGCTCCCATTTTTGTAGCCTTGGATATAGGGTTTGCATCATCACAAATCAACCTAAATTCATAGTACCTTATGACTAGAGGAACTAGTCAACCCCTGGAATCTCTGGCACTCCCACATCCAAACATAACTGTGTCAGTAAACATGTGAATGCTAGGAGTGTGTCAGTGCTCACCGCCCGATCACAAATCTCTCTAACAATAAACTAGGCCATGCCAATGTCAAAGCCTACCATAATACCAGCTACCAAGGCTGTGTAGCCTGGACTAAGTACATTGTTCTCATATGTGGGACACAACTTATGACGCACAAGCGTCCACCACGTCTTTGCCAAAAAGTTCAGTCTGCCCTTCGTAATTGATTGTGAAATAGGTCTTGCACCTCCTACTACCCAAACAACCTCCTTTCTCTCATCCTCAATGAGACTGGCCATTCACCGGAAGTGAACCAACTTATCTTCTGTGCTGATTTGCTTTCTCTTAATCTTTCGCATCTCATCTATGCGGAAGTTAATCTCAAAAGTATTTACTGGTGTATGGAACTCTGGCCCATATAGAATTCTGGAAATGGTCCAAGTGGATATATTCATCCAAACACCTCTGATTATCATATCTGTCAATGGATCACCACCCCTCTACAAATGCCCCTGTGGATCTAACCACTTTAGCTCCATATGATAGATGTTATAGAACTTACGAACTAATGCTTGACTGTACTATTCGGGAGTTGTGTTCATCTACTCAAAGTGGTATCGTCTGAAATATGCATCAAATTTAGGAATTTCAGACATTTCTATGGTGGTCAGCCTTCGCTCTAAATAGAGCCATCTCTGTGGTTTACCTATGGAGGGGTTTATGACATCATCTTAGACATCGGAGTAGGCTCAATGGAAAGTGGTATAACAAGTGGTAGTGGTGGAGGAGGGTGTACTTCAACTGCGGAGTCACTCGACTTGCTCTCATCCTTTTCTTTATTTTTGGACCCCTCATCCTCAAAACCATTTTCTCCCTCCTCATTTTTTTCTCGGGAAAAAACTCCTCCTCTTTATCATTTCCACCGTCCTCTTCAGGTTAGGACGGTGAGTGGGGTGGTGACTGTCTAGGATGTTTCATCCTTGGATTGGCCCAAAGTAGTGTGAATTGTACTGTAGCAGCTTTGGTCTCCCGAGGTAACTGCTTTCTTGGCGTAACCTACCCCTCTAATGGGTATTCTTTGACTGTTCCACTTGACTCATCAGTGTCCTCATTCATAAGGGAACGATTGGAGGGGCAGGCTGGCTTCTTGGGAGTGTTCTTCTTGGTTGATTCATTCTTAGGCGCCATTGTACCAAAAGAAACACACATGTTAGTACATCCCAGGAAAAGTAAAGTAAAACAAAAAAGACAAGTACAAGTGTTATAGGGACTGGGTACCCTACGACTCAGGGTACGAGTCATGACCTCTGGTCATGAGTCGTTATGAGACTCGTGAAGTGGAAGTATGCCTAAATATTTTTCACTGGTCAGGTAATAAGTCCTTTTAATGAGTCGTTATGATAGACAACGACTCATTACCAACACTCATTGTTTGACCAAAAATAATTTCCTGGGGAAATATCCTTCCCAGTCATCACGACTCCTCACGACGAGTCATATTTGAGACAATGACTCGGGGTACAAGTCGTGATGTCAACAGACTCTTAACTCTCTTTTAAATCTATGTTTTTAGTGGTTACGAGTCACATAACGACTCGTTAGGTGACCCTATGAGTCGTTACGAGCCCCGTAACCTCTTAAACATGGGTGTTCAAGGGGTTGGATTCCAAATACCATATGTCCCACATACCCATTGTATTTTACAACTCCTACATTATCCCCTACATAAAAAACATCGTACACATTGTATTTTACTACCAATTTTTAACATTGCAAAGAAAATTTCTCAAGAATCGGGTCAATATATACTTCATAAACTTCATTTAATCAAGGAATCAAAGAAATTTTCACTATATTGAGTACCAAATTATGATAGTAACATGTAAAAGCACAACTTACTTGATTTAGTCACTTGGATTCCTTGAAACAAATGCTTTAGAGATTACGTACCCTAGTTCTTGAGAATTTTCATTTTTAGAGAGTTTGATTCTTTAAATGTGATGCTAGGGGATGAATGTGGAGTGACTTTAATGCCAAAAGTGTTGGTTATTTGGAATGTTGGGAGTCACCGATTTTAAAATAGGAAGTTGAATCAATAGGATTTGATTTCCCTATTTAATCATGTGTACCAGACCGGTTCAACCTGCTAGGCCTATGATGTCGGGTGATAACGCTCAAATTACACTTCTGGATAGGTGTAGCGGACGTTGTCAATATATTTACCCAACAAAGAGTTGGGGTCGAATCCACAAGGATTAATGTGAGTGATGTAAGCTCGAAATGAAAGTAACTTGCTAAATTCAAACCTAAGATACAAGTGTTTTGGGGTTTTTCTGAACTTTTTCAAAAGTATAACAATTTCTGCGATTCTAGAAGACTAACTTGAGGCTAAGAATAATTAGAGTGTAATCAATCAGGAGTTAATCTTAGGTTATGCAATTCTAGGTATGAACTAATGCATAGGTAATTGAGAATTAATCCACATTTAGCTAGGACTCATGGTAAGCTAGATTTAAAGGTATTGGTGTCAATCTTTCAATAAAACACCAAGTTTCACATGTTGGTTCTTTTGAACACCTCACAAGTGTATCAAATCTACCAATCCACTGCCTCAATTTGCACCCTTATTTATAATATGATGCTATGAAATGAGCTTACCTCAATTAACATCCTTTTTTCTAAGATGATGCAATGAAATGAGTTAATTCAAGTTATTGTTCACAATTATCCCTCACCCATATCCTCTCTTTCAAGGATGATATATGATCCAAGGCAATTGGGGTTTGCAACCCCCAATTCACAATCAAACATGGAATAAAAGCAAAGCTCACAACAAATTGCTAATTAGGTAGATAAATAAACAACACCCATTCATTAATCACAACCTATTCAAGGATAACCTAAGAGGAAGAATTAGCTACTCATAAAGATAGAAAGTAAATAATACTAAAATTTCCACCAAATTGATCCATGAAAGATAAAGAGAATGTAAATCCAAACACTAAATTCCAACAAATCTTCAATGGAAATTTCTAGTCCTTCTCTTTGGAATTACTCTAATGTCTTCTTAGCTCAAGAATAGTACAATTATGCTCCAAGCTCCAAGATTAAAGATGAAAGATGAAAGGATGAAAGATAATGAAAATGAGCTAAAAACCCTTATTTAACCCCCAATTCCACACTTGCTAAATATTTCAAAAAATTCACCTTGCTCTTGATCTGCTTAAGCAGATCCAAAGCGGATGGAGAGCAAATGAAAAGCAGATGTAAAACAAATGGCTCTTTTCTTTCACATTTGGCCTCTTGTTGACTTGAACAACTTGCTCATCTTCCCATTTCCCCTTTAACTACAAAATGAGCATTAAGTATGAGATTAACATCAAGTCAACAGAAAAGCATAATAATTTAATCTTAAAAAGTGCTAGCGAGTCGTCAAATTGATGACTTATCAACCCTTCAAACTTAAACTATTTCTTATCCTCAAGCAACCGAGAATAATTCAATTAGATAGGCATTTAACTTAAATCCACTAAAAAGAAAGCTATACAAAAGGACCTAGCTAACAAAGCTCTAAAAAAACTTTCTAAACATGTCATGGCAATAAGTAAACCAATTTTTTTCCCAATATGCACATATTAATGAAGAAAGGATGCAAGTTTGTATCAAACGAACCTTTCCAATCAATAAAGCATCTCAAGAGGTGACACAAAATCTTCAAAGATTATCTTAATCTTCACAATGCAACTCACCTCACTCATTTACCCAAACCGATAGTAAAACTTCACCATCTACCCCAAAAGTACCAATGCAGCTCACATGAAAGAGTTATCTCCACACACATAAGATATTTTAATTCTTAAAGGAGCTCAAATAATGAAAGAATTCACACTCACTCTGGCAAAGAAATTCAAGTACAATGAGTAGAACCATAGGCTTGGCCTATGTGTTTTTTGCAACTAATATAGACTTACCTAGTTTAGAATCACCAAGGTCTTGCAGGTCTAGATAAAGGTTTAAGGTGTGGGAAGGAATATATATGGATCAAGTGACTAAAAGATCTCTTTCAATGCAATCGCTTATCCTCTTCTACCCGATTTTTTTTCAAACTATCCATCTTATCCGCCTTCAAAACATTTCCCATGCTTCCCTTAACTTTTTCCTTAGAATTTATCAAACAATTCTAAGCCACCATTTTCTTTCTTCACTTATTTGACTTTTCAAGAGATTTTCTAACTTTATGCTCTTCTTAACCCCTCATTTGTCTCATTTCTCTTCATATTCAATGGGCTAGGCTATATATATTTATCATCAAGTATGTATCTTGTCTCTTAAGCACATAATTTGACAACCTTACACATACCTTTCTTGTCTCATCTTAGCACATCACATTCCCCCCCCAAACTTGGAGTTTGAACCACCCTTATATTATTCTTCCAAATACACAAACCCCCTAAACTTAGGCTTTCACCTATATTTCAATATTTTGAATCACGCGATATATCAAAGGAGGTTAAGTGCCAAAAAAAAAGATTTTTAAAAGGGTTTAGGTGTTTTAGCAAGGCTACCATTGCAAAAAGAAAGATAAATGGGCAAAAGGCTCAAAAGGGTTAACTAGGAAACAACGTTAAGGTGGGAATTTGGCTATGTGACTGTTCAAAAATAGACTCGGGTCATACTCCAAACAAAGATTGCCTAGTATTTTTCTTTGAATACACCCGGGGAAAGTTCTAGACTACACGTATGTACAAAAATTATTCAAAAATCTCTCTACACATAGCATCATACTCACAGAGCAAAAAGTTAGTCTCTCAACAAATTTGAACTAATAAGTTACTCTGAGTCAAAGACTCGTCCTTGTAAAGAGAGAGCCAAAAAATGAATTTTATGGTCTCACTCCAAAAAAGGCAAAATAACATCCTTGTTCTTTTTCAAAAAGAAAACTATGTTTGTGATTTCTCTCAAAATCATTTCATTCCTTGCCAATGACATTTTGAAAGTATTTTTGAACTTTTACCTATTCCTAACCAACAAAAAAGACTAGATACTTCACCTAAGGATGTCTCCTTATCATCTATCATGGGTGAACTACCACTCGATTCGACAAAAAAACTAAACTAAAATTATCATGACCCAAACCAGGGCCTGTCCATGACGGGTATCTCAAGTCCCACATGGATCGAAGACCACCCCTGCACCTAACTAAGTGAACACAACATCACCAACATCGGATGAATTCCAAACATATGACAAGATAATATAAGAATAAGCTTAATGATATTTAAATCATGTCTATAACCAATAATCGATAACCGGCCAAACAGCTTACCAACACCAGCCAAGTCCACAGTAATCTAACAGAGCCTTCTAATAAAAGAATCAAAACCCAGTCTTGGTTGAGAAATGACCGACTCTGACAGATGACAATGATAATGTTAATGATAATGAAAACTCTCAATTATAATCTATAGTAAGTACTGATGAAATGTGTAAGCCTTTCGAAGAATAGAGGCTCACGACTTCACCACAACGAACCAATGAATTGAGCTCATCCACATAACTTTGTGTAGGAAAAGTAGAAGTGTCTCCGGTTCCTGCATTGCATGAGGATACAACGTCCAGAGTGGTTAGTGGGGTGAACAATAGAATGTAACTCAGTGATAAGGATAACATAATGCTGTGATCAACTGTACAAAATCATTCAAATCCAATGCATATAATCAAATGCATATACATATATTATATATATCACATGCTGGAATAGGGAACAAGGCTTAACATACACTTTAAAACTTAGCCTGGATTATGTAGCTCAACTGTCATAACATAAGAAAGCACTCACATGCTATATGGGCCTAGCTCTCTCCCAGCTGGTGGGCCCTAGTACGTGTGGCCTCACAAACTATAGGGTATACGTATGCACTATGGGGGACTCAAACCTCCCGACACGTCAAGGTGACACAAGCACCCAATCAGGTAATATAATATGAGGGACTCAAACTTCCAAATCATATGATAATAATAAAGGGGACTCGAACCACCCGGTTATATAGACCTCCGCATTGGGAATCGTGGTTTCCAGTGTTGGTCCCTCGGGACCTCCACTTTCACAACTCAGCTACACAACCCTCATTAAAGCCCAATTAAAATAATTATAACACATTCCCATTCATTATACCATGATACACATTTAGGCATACATTGTTGGTATAGTCATACCAACTACAGTTGCAAGGTAACATCAACATGTAGAAACAATTTCATTATTTGGGGAAATTCATGGCCCCTTGGTTCAATTATACATTATCTTGGGAAATTACACAACCCATAAGGTTCAATTCAAAATTATTATGCTTCAATAACCTTTCACATCATGCAATTATTCAAGAGTAGTTCAATGTGCATATTTTTCATACTCAAAGTCAATTTCACAATATAGGGTTGAGGTCATAACCTCTTCAAAATTCACAAGTTTGGGAAAATCATAATCCCCTAGTTTATTCACATACCCATGCATTCCACAAATTCACAACCATAATTAAAGCATGAATAGTCATAGGTAAACCATGAAAAATATTGTTCAATAACAAACATTCAAAACCCTCAACCCACATTTAAAATCCATCATTAATACCATATGAAAAATACTTTAAAACATATGTTTTTAGCAAATTAGCAATTAGGGAAGAGGGACATGCCTGAAATACCAAGTTTAATGAAACAAATTCAACCCTTGAGCCCTTGAATGACCTATTTCTTGGAAACCCAAAGCATCTTGCTTGAGAGACTTGAGAGAGTTCTTAAAGTGTTTAATTATGTTATGAAGGAGAAATAACCCCCTTGAGTGCTTTATGAATATGGGGTTTTAATTGGGTAAGAAGGGAATTGTCCAAAGTGCTCTCAAATTAAAAGCTAAAATTTAGTCATCAGTGACTACGGGTCACTATACGACTCGTAGGGACTCGTTATGACTCGTCACCACAAGTCTTAGCCAAGAAAACCTCCAGGGCAATCACACTCTATTGACCCTACGACTCAACTAATATGACTTGTGATGGGACCCTACGACTTGTAAGGTCTAGTTATAGTCAACACAGAACCCACTTGGGGTATACATTGGACATCCTATGATTTGCTCCCAACGACTCGTAATAAGTCCTTATGACTCTTAGTGAGTCACTCATACTCAGAGCAGAACTTAGTATTACACACACTATTTAGGTTACGATTGGGTCCAATGACTCGTAAAGACTCCCTACGACTCATAGGGTAAGTTTTTGTCTATTCAGTGAGGGTAAAATTTAAAAAAATTTCAAGTACCAAAAACCCGAGGCATTACATACTCCCCCTTTTAGGATAATTCATCCTCGAATGATAGGACAAGACATTTATTAGAACGATTTGACGCTAAACATAACCACACTTACCTTTAACAAAGACAGAAAACAAAGATACCATGGAAACTACAATTT
This sequence comes from Capsicum pubescens, assembly GCA_030864215.1. Classification (NCBI taxonomy): domain Eukaryota; kingdom Viridiplantae; phylum Streptophyta; class Magnoliopsida; order Solanales; family Solanaceae; genus Capsicum; species Capsicum pubescens. The sequence continues at coordinate 290,983,286 of CM061548.1, forward strand.
TTCTTTAACAAAGTCAGAATGAAAGAATGTTAAGGAATACATATACCTCAAGCATGATTATTCGGAATGGGGAACAAGAACGGATACTTGGACTTCATGTCCTTTTCAGCTTCCCAAGTAGCTTCCTCAACCTTTTGGTTCCTCTAAATAACCTTTACCGAAGCCACATCCTTGGTTCTCAACCGATAGACTTGCCTATCCAAAATCTTAACCAGGACTTTTTCATAGGACAAGGAATCCAAAATGTCCACCTTTTCTAAGGGGACAACCGTCGAAGGATCACCCACGCACTTTCTGAACATCAAAATATAAAACATCGGATGAATGAAGCTCAAATCAGAAGGCAACTCCAATTCATATGTAACACTACCAACCCTCTTCAAAACCAAGTACGGACCGATATAATAGGGATTGAGCTTTCCTTTCTTCCAAACTGCATAACTCCCTTCATGGGAGACACCTTCAAGAACACTTAATCACCAGCACTAAATCTCAATTCCCTTTACCTCACGTTCGGATAGGTCTTTTGGCGACTTTGGGTGGCCTTAAGCCTATCCCAAATCACCTTCACCTTCTCCATGGCTTGGTGAACCGAATCAGGACTAAATAACTTATTTTCACCATCCTCAAACCACCCAATAAGAGACCTACACCTCCTATAACACAAGGCCTCAAATGAATCCATATCAATGCTAGAGTGATAAATGTTGTTGTAAGCAAATTCTATGAGAGGTAACTGGTCAACCCAACTACCACCATAATAAAATACATAAGCCCAAAATGTATCTTCAAAGGCCTGAATTGTCTTTTTTACTTGCCCATCCATCTGCAGGAGGAAAGTGGTACTAAGGGTTACCTTAGTCCCCAAACCTCGCTGGAACAACCTCCAAAAGTAAGATGGGAACTGAGTACCTCAATCAGAAATGATAGAAACTAGTGCACCATGAAACTTTGCTATTTCTTGGATATACAACTTCGCATAGTCCTCAGCAGAAAAATTTGTCCTCACTGGGAAGAAATGAGTGGACTTAGTCATCCTATCCATGATGACCCAAATCGAATCAAATTGTTGACGAGACCATGGAAGACCAATAGTAAAATCCATATTAATTATTTCCCATGTCCATATAGGCAGCTCAATCTTTTGATTATACCCACTGGGCCTCAAGTGCTCCACCTTCACTGGCTGACACACTATGCACTTAGCCATAAAATTGGCCACATCTTATTTTATATTATTCCATCGTTAAATCTCTTTGAGATCATGATACATTTTTATTAAACCAGGATGAACTGTATAACGCGACTCATGAGCTTCGGCCATAAATTCTTTCCCACAACCTATCAATATCGGGAACACATAATCTACCTTGGTACCTCAAGATACCATCACCATAAATCTCAAAAACCATCACCTTATGCCTACCCAAATTTTTCTTGATTTACATCAAGATAGGGTCTAATACTTGCTTCTCTTTCACCTCATCTCTATGATATGACTTCACCACTTCTTAAACAATCACACCACTATCTTCAAAATCCAAGACACGAACTCCTAAGATTAGCAAAATGGTGAATATCCTTCACCAAATCTCACTTTTCCTCATCTAAGTGAGATAAGATTCCCATGGATAACTTGCAAAGAGCATCAACAACCATTTTAGCTTTACCTGGGTGGTAGTGAAGACTCATGTCATAGTCCTTTAACAACTCAAGCCACCTCCTTTTCCTGAGATTTAGCTCTTTCTGAGTGAACACATATTGCAGGCTCTTATGATCAGAATAAATGTCTACATGGATCCCTTACAAATGATGTCACCAAATCTTTAATGCAAATACCACAGCTAATAATTCCAAATCATGAGTCGAATAATTCTTCTAATGAATTTTTAGCTGTCTAGAAGCATACGCAACCACCTTGCCATGTTGCATCAACATATAACCCAATCCTACCCAAGATGCATCAAGACCACAAAACCATTTATACCCTCAGGTAGTATCAATATTGGAGTTGAAGTTAACTTATCCTTCAACTTTTTTAAACTACCCTCACAAGCATCAAACCATAAATATAGAAGAGAAACTTAGTCAACTTAGTCAATGGGGAAGCGATAGAAGAAAAACTTTCCACAAACCTCCTATAATAACCGGCTAAACCTAAGAAGCTCCAAATATCGGTTGGAGTCGTAGGTCTAGCATATTTCTTAACCACCGCAACTTTCTGTGGATCCACCATGATCCCTTCACTAGAAACAACATGAACCAGATAAGTCACAATATTTAACCAAAACTCACACTTTGAGAACTTTGCATACAACCGTTGATCTTTCAAGGTTTGCAACAAAAGGTGGAGGTGATCGAAATAATTTGCCTCACTCTTTGAATTCACTAAAATATCATCAATAAATACAATGACTGATAAGTCCAAAAGCTGATGGAATTCCCAATTCGTAAGATCCATAAATGTCACTAGGGATTAGTCAAACCAAATAACGTCACTAAAAACTCAAAATGGCAATCGCAGGTTCGAAAAGCAGTTTTAGGGATATCCATCTCCCTAATTTTCAACTGATGGTACCCATACCAAAGATCAATCTTAGAAAAGTACTTAACACCCTGAAGCTGATCAAAGAGATCATCAATCCTCAAAAGAGGATACTTATTCTTTATGGTCACCTTATTTAATTAGCGGTAATCACTACACATCTAAAGGGAACCAACCTTCTTACGCACGAAGAGCACGAGAGCACCCCAAGAAGAAGCACTAAGGAAAATGAAACCCTTATATAGAAGATCTTTCAACTGCTTCTTAAGTTCTTTCAACTCAATCGGAGCCATCCTATAAGGAGGGATAGAAATAAGACGAGTGTCCAAAAAAAGATAATTCCCAAAATCAATTTCCCTATCGGGAGAAGTACTATGAAGATCATAAGGAAACACCTCAAAAAATTCACAGACCACAGAGACAGTCTGTAAAGGACATTCGGACTAGAATTCATAAAATACACTGAGTGATAAAGACACCTTTTAGAAATTAATTTCCATCTAAGATACGAAATGAAACTTCTATTAGGTACTAGGGAACTACCTTCCCACTCGATGACCAGCTCATTACGGAAATAGAAACTGGCCCTTCGGTCCGACAATCAACTGACGCATAGCACGATGCAACTAATCCATCCCCTAAATCCCATCAAAGTTTAACATCTAACTCTATCTGATCCACCAAGGTCTCCTTACCATAGATCTATATCACACAACCCCAATAGATCCTTCTAGCCACAATGGAGTCACCCATTGGGGTGGACACAAAAAAGGGATCCGAAATTCACTCAGGGTCAAAACCAAAATGGATAGCCATATAAGAGGTCACATAAGAGAGGGTAGACCCAAGATTAAGCAGATAATATAGGTCACAAGAGAAAATTTTGAGCGTATCAGTAACAACATCGAGGAATGCCTCAGAATCCTGGCGAATGGCAAAAACATGCAGATGATTCCAACCAGTGCCAAAGACAGAAGAAGAAGTAGCACCCTTTGGTGCAGAAGCTAACGAAGTAGCAACATGGATTTTATTTTCTTTAGAAGCAACCCTAGAAGGACAGTCCCTCTGCATATGGTCAATCTGACCACATTTGAAACACTTGTTCCTCCCCTCTTTACAAATACCATAATGTATGTGGCTATAAAATCTTCAAGGAGGATATGATAGAGTAGATTGAGCCCTGCTAGCCTGAGACTGGGCTCCTGGTTCTCTAAACCCACTATCTTATGGAGAACAACAATCACCTGATGGCTTTAGATAAGCAGCACTAGCCGTAGACTAGGAACCAAAATTTCCCGACTTCTTCTTAGACCATTTTCCACCATATTTACCACTCTGTTGCTGACCTCTACATTGATCTGAATATCAAAACTTCTTATTATGCCTTTCCCCTATCTCTGTCTGCTTCTTATGCTCTTCATCGACTTACTGTATATACACAACCAACCTGGAGATATCCATATCCTTGTTCAATTAGGTAGCGTTGCTCTCCAAGATTAACCCACAGGACATTCCAGAGGTAAACTTTCTCATTCTAGCCCTCATGCTAGACACCAATTCCAGAGCATATCGCAACAACTGATGGAATTTCAAGGCATACTCCTTCACTATCATTCTGCCTTGCTTCAAGTTCATAAATTCCTCAGCCTTTGCCTCCCTCAACTCTTGAAGAAAGAAGCGATCAAGAAAAATACTAGAGAAGTCATCCCATAAAGCGGACTCAAGATCAACACCCCTAGACTGATCCCGTTCCTTATACCACTGATATACCACATCCGTCAACTGATAGACAGTTTACTCCACACCCTTCACATCTATAGCATACATCACATGAAAAATATTTTCTATCTCATCGATAAAATTTTGAGGATCTTTCTCAACTTTAGAACTGATGAAAAATGGACGACTCAACCTCATAAATTGGCTAACTCTAATGACCTCAGAGAATGGAGCAATAGAAGTAACATGCTCAGTATGGGAGGCCACCAATCGTGTAAGCAAATAAATTAACTAGCGGAACTCAGCATTAGACACATCATCTTAAGATGTCCGAGGAGGGATAGGGGGACCAATGGAACTCCACTAGGGCAATCAGAAGTAGCGACCCAAGACTGGGTTTGAACTCCTTGAGTAGGATGAGCTCCATCCACATTATCCTCAGATGGGATAGAAGAGTTTCCACAAACATCAAATTTTCTGGGAGGCATGATCTGAAAAGCAAACATATGAGGATTAGAGGAGATTTGAAGACCTTAGACTCCATAGCTCAAAATAGAACAACAGGAAAGGGAAATATTACTAAATGCCTCTTAGCCTCTCTATTGTAAGTGTGGTGCGATACATAGCCATAAAAGAAATTCTACTTGATACGGCTTTGTGGACACCTAATGATACTAAGCCTAGGATTTGATACCAACTTTGTCACGACCCAAACTTGTCCCTAGACATGACGGGTATCTCAAGTCTCAAATGATCGGAGACCACCCCCCGCACCTAACTAAGTGAACACAACATCCCCAACGTCGGATAAATTCCGAACATTAAACAAGATAGCAGAAGAATAAGCTTAATGATACTAAAATTATGTCTATAACCGACAATCGATAATCGGCCAAACAACCTACCAACATCACCCAAGTCCACAGTAATCCAACAAAGCCTTCTAATAAAAGAATCAAAACCCAGTCTTTGTCAGCACATGTCCCTGACTCTGACAGATAACAATGATAATGTTAATGATAATGGAAACTCTTAACTCTAATCTATGGTAAGAATTGATGAAATGTGTAAGCCTTCCGGAGAATGAAGGTGCACCACTTTACCACAATAAACCAATAAATCGAGTTGATCCACCTAACTCTGTGTAGGAAAAGTAGAATATCTCTGGTTCCTACATCACGTGAGAATGCAACATCTGAAGATGGTTAGTGGAGTGAACACTAATATATAGCTTAAGGATAAGGATAACATAATTTCATGATCAATAGTTTAAACTCATTCAAATCCAATACACATAATCAAATGCATATACATATATTATATATATCACATGTAGGGATAGGGAACAAGGCTTAACATGTACTTTAAAACTTAACTTCGATTGTGTAGCTCAACCATCATAGTATAAGAAGGCACCTATGAGCTATATGGGACCATCTCTCTCCTAGCTAGTAGGGCCCTAGTGCGTGTGGCCACACGAACCAAATGGCATACGTATGCACTATGGGGGACTCAAACATCCTGGAACATCAAGGTGACACAAACACCCAACAAGTAATATAATATGGGGAACTCGAACCTCCCAATCATATGATAATAATAAGGAAGACTCAAACCACCCAGTCATATAGACCCCTCCATCGGCAATCGTGGTTTCCAGTGTTGGTCCCTCGGACCTCTACTTTCACGACTCAGCTACACAACCTTCACTAAAGGCCAATTAAAACAATTATCAGACATTCCCATTCATTGAACCATGATACATATTTAGGCATACATTGTTGGTATCGTCATACCAACTATACTTGCAAGGTAACATCAATATGCCGAAAAAATATCATTATTTGGGGAAATTCATGGCCCCTTGGTTCAATTATACATTAGCTTGGGGAATTACACAATCCATATGGATCAATTCAAAATCATTATGCTTCAATAACCTATCATATCATGCAATAATTCAAGAGTAGTTTAATGTGTATATTTTTCATACTCAAACCCAATTTCACAATATGGGGTTGAGGTCATAACTGCTTCGAAATTCACAAGTTGGGGAAAATCACAATACCCTAGTTTATTCACCATACTCATGCATTCCATAAATTCACAACCATAATTAAAGAATGAATAATCATAGGTTAACCATGGAAAAAATTGTTCAACAACAAACATTCAAAACCCTCAACCCATGTTTAAAAGCCACCATAAATAACATATGAACAACACTTTAAAACAAAAGCTTTTAGCAAATTAACAATTAGGGAAGAGTAATATGCCTGAAATACAAAGTTTCATAGAAAGAATTCAACCCTTAAGCCCTTGAATGACCTACTTCTTGGAAACCCTAAGTATCTTGCTTGAGAGGCTTGAGAGAGTTGTGAGAGTGTTTGATTATTTTATGAATGAGAAATAATCCCCTTGAGTGCTTTATGAATCTGGGGTTTTAATTGGGTAAGAAGAGAATTGTTCAAAGTACCCTCAAATTAAAAGCTAAAATTTAGTCATTAGTGACTACGTGTCACTATATGACTCGTCACCACGAGTTATAGCCAAGAAAGTCTCCGGGTCAATCACACCCTGTTGACCCTATGACTTTAACTAATACGACTCATAATAGGACCCTACGACTCGTAGGTCTAGTCGTAGTCAACACAGAACCCCCTTGGGGTATACATTGGACATCCTACAATTTGCTCCCAATGACTTGTAATGAGTCCTTACAATTTTTAGGGAGCCACTCGTACTCAGAGTAGAACTTAGTCATACACACATTTTTAGGTTATGATTGGGTCCAAAAACTCATCAAGACTCCCTATGACTCGTAGGGTAAGTCATAGTCTGGACAGTGCGGATAAAATTTCAAAAAATTTCAAGGTCCAAAAACCCAAAGTGTTACAAAAATAAAAGATCAAACGAAGGAGAAAACAAAATTTTTGCTCCTTAGGAAAGAATCGAGTTTCAAAGAAAACCCTTGGAGTTTATTGGACATGTATATACAAAAGGAAACAAGAGCAATGCGCACAATCTAGTATCACATTAATATTAAGTGCATGACACAAACCCCAAAAGGGCAATATTCGACATCATTATCCCAATGCCCAACAAAGGCCGACCTAAAGCAATGTCAATAATCAAATGCAAGCCCACGAGGGCTAAAGTAAATAAATATCAATGAACAAGCCCCATAAGGGATAAAGAAAATCAAACTCCACAAGGGCTAAAGTAAATAAACATAACAAATGTAAAATATGAACAAAAATCAAAGTGATAAAATAGAGTATGTCGATACAATCTATCTAATCAAATGCCATAAAATAAAATAATAGGTACATACCATCAAATGAATCATAAAATGCCTCACCCCCACTAGAAATCATTTCATTGTCCCTAATGCAAAAATAAAAAAAATAGAGGAGGGTAAAACTCCCTGTGGCTTACTAGGCGCTTGAGTTCATGTTAGTGAATGGTCGTACTATCTCAACAGGAACCTCATCAGTCTGGGATCCTCTCATCGAGTCTACTATGAAGGGCAACTCATTTTAATGTTGAGTGCTAGAACTAGCCCCAACCATTCATGCATGTTCATCATCCCTGGATAGTTGCTTGGCAAGCTCAACCTGTTGGGATTCAAAAAGCATCTTTATAAGATCAACCTCTACCTTCTCACCAATGTGCTCATGAGCCTTTCCAAAAAAGTCCTTAAATAGGAGTACTAGGCCAAAAATCTTTGGAGAAAAAGCAATCTCCATCTCATCAAGAACGAAAGAGGGTTGTCCGGAGTGAAACTTCGCCCACAAACTATCAAGGTCTACCCTTAAAGATGCCACGCCATCATAATCCCCTCTCACCTCAAACATGGCCACTCTCTGCTCTAACTTTAATATTTATACATGTAGAGGTACCATAGCGGCCTAAATAAACTGGGGGATATCATCCACCAACTGGGTAAGAGTAACATTATTTGCCAAAGTCATAAAAGCAACTTTGGCAAACGTTACTATAGAATACCATGCCAATTATGTAAACTGAGGTGATGGTGCGGTGCTTGATGATGGAGGAGTATCAGTAAAATTATGATGAGTCTAAGAATTAAGTGTGGAATCCGGAGGGAGGACCTCCACTTCTTCTAATCTCGGTAAACTTTCCTCACCCGAGTCTGCCAAAACCAAAGTTTTCCTCTTAATTCCCTTAGGGTTATCTTTATCTTTGCAATGTGTGATGTCAATAATTCTAATGTATATAACCCACCAATCAATCTTACAGAGTAGCGGTACTTTGAACTTAAGTCAAAGCCTAGATATGAGTGTTAGAAATGGCAATAAAGTGCCTGGTTGCTTTAACCTTAACTTCATCATCTCCGCTGTCAACTCTCTCGAATTAATCATGACTTTAACCATGATGCACCCAACAATGATAGTCCTATCAATCATTACATCTTGGTTATTTCTTGAGGGAATTGGGTGGTTACCAATAAATCCAAGCCAATGTTTGGCTTGAACCAAAAGTTTTCTCCTCTTGATTTGACCCACACCATTAGTCCATGGAGGAAGGCCCTTCGTAATCACACTTTCAAGCCACGAGAAACTTTAACGCCCGCTAAATATTTTTTTTTCACTCCACTGCTGAATCAAAATCATAAGCAAAATAAATCTTATTAATCTCTTAGGCCATGTAAGGGACTTCCACACGTCGAATTAGTATGCTCTCAAGACAAGGTTGTTTGGTAATCGACATTTTGTACTTTTGTTCATTGTTCCAAAAAACATAGGAAGCATAGAAGCCCCATACAATTTTTGGAATATAGCATAGTGGGTGAGAAGAAGGTGTCATATCCGTGAAGAGCTCCCATACCCATTCTTTAACTTTGGCAATAATTTTTGGAAATGGGTGTCAACTCCTTTTATGCTAAAGAAATTCTTGGGATTGAATCCTCGAGTGGTTACCTAATCAGCATATAACTCGTTCACACCTTCTACGCTAAATCAAATTTAATCTGCTTCCTTTCCAACCTCCTGTGTACGTTCTATGGTGGATTAGAAATTTAGGACTTTTGGAATACCTTTGGAGGTCAGTTCTTTGACTTTTGTGGAAGTAGATTTCACCTTGACTTTATCCAGGGCATTACCCTTCTTATCTTATCGAGGCAAGTTCTTCATTGGAGACATACCTATGAGAAAGGAAAAACAAAACCAAAATAAAAGATAAATGGTAAAACATATTTTTTAGAATTTTGTACATTAAGAAAGAAAATAAAGATAAAAAAACTAAGGTGGATGCAAGGTAAATTCATCATTATAAACCATGGGATTCATTCATTACCACACTTAACTATTTGGGCTCTATATTGTCACACATTTTTTTACATTTCACCATATAGTTCGTAGAACATCTATAACCCCAGATGGAAACAACAATGACCCAATACCCTTAACAATGGCGTCACCCAATCTATCATAGGGTAAGGAAAGCATTCATGTCTCCCAATTAAGCATAGTGACCAACAAAAATCATGGATGCCATATTTCTTAACAACCTCCTTTAACTAATGACTACCGGTTATTCAATTTTTAGGGCCAATTGGACTCAAAATTAAGCATCAAGAATGACCACATTATGCCCTAAGGAAAATCACATTTACCATTACATACATACAAGGCTTTCCCCTCTTATTGTCATTTCAATAAACACATGATGTGCATGCTAACTAAGAGCTTGGAGAAAGAGAATAGAAGCATAGGTGAGCAAGCTCATCTCACCAAATCATCTCCAAACACATCTAAGGTTCTCATACTATACTACTTGAGCCACCCATCACATAATTAAGACAAGAAAGGTTTGATGGAAATTTTGTCAAACACATGGTGCACTAGCTTCATTTAAGAGAGTATCATTAATTAAACAAGTGAAATAAGGCACCCATTCAACAATAGTGACTCCAACAAGTATAAATCATCCCAATAATCCCACTCAAATTAAATTTAAGTGACAAACATCATGAGATATAACACACTATTTTCACTTTCAAGAGAATTAAAAAGTAAAACCATAAAAGAGCATACCTTTAACTTGATTAAAGAGAGAAGCAAAATGAAACAAAAGTTTAATATAATTATACAGAGCTCAACTCTTATTAAAGAAAGAGAAAATGATGAGTTTGAAAGAAGGGAATGTTTAGAAAGAAATTGTAAAGAAAATTTGAAGTGTTAAAGTGCATTTGGTCACTTGTTTTATGTGTTTAAGGTGACTTTGGGCTGATAGGGTCGGGTCAGCCTAACATAATTTGGCCCATTTTGAAAATACAATAGATGTTTGCCATGGTTTAAGGTACCTGTATCCAGCCTATGCTTGAGAAGCGCCTGAGCTGTGTGCGCAGGTCCTTGGCAGCTGGAGATAGTAACTCATGTGGCTTACGTGCGCTCGAACTATGCCTGGACTACTTAAGAAAGTTTAGAGCAGGTTATGGAAGTTTACACCAGTGAAAACAACCTATGTTGCATCCCAGATATGCCCGGTCTATGCCTGGACTGCTGCGGCAAGTCCAGTGAAGGACCAGGAAGTAATCTTCAGTGAATTTTCTTCAAATTTAAGCCATTTGCGCATCACATACTCTTCATATACGACTGGCCTACTTAAAAAGATTCAACGCAGGTTGAAAACACCTTGGTAAATGATTTTTTTGCACAAAATTCTTGGTCCGGGGCTTAGTTTCGAGTCTTCGAACCTAACTTCTCACATCCCAATTTTGCAATGTTAATTACGACAACCAAAAAAAAGTTAAAAATTAAATTAAAAAAATCAGAAAACATCTAGAAAAATCCTTGGGTTGCCTCCCAAGAAGCACCTTAGTTAAAGCCGCAACATGACATCATTTACCCATTATTTATGTTGCCACTTTGAAGACTCAAATCTTTTACCCAACTTCACATCAAACTTTCGTGCAGGCTCGTTGGGTATTGGCGAGAACATCAATAAACCACTAGTTAGACTTTGGATTTTGTACTTCTTTTCCTTCAAGTGAGGGACGTCATTTTGACCTTTTGGAGTGACAAACTCCAAAATATAAGGATTTTGTTCATCATCTCCAAAATTCTTCATTTGCTCAGGTGGTTTGACTTCCATCATATTCGCCAAGTATAATGTCGAAAAGTGATTAGAATGAGGTCATCTTCCTATTTTTAGAGTTGCATTTTTCCTGAAATTCTCACCTCGAAATGACCTAAAGCTTTCACGAAGGATTTGTTTGGCTTTTTCTTACAACTATAGTATCACTTCTTCAATTTTGGCATCTTTTATTAATTTTGGTTCGACTGGTTGGCAAATCACATGAATTTATCAACATCAAACTCACCCACATCTGTAATGGAAACTGATTTAACACAATCATGCATATTCATTTGATTTTGAGCACCACATGCTTCAATTCTTGTATTTAATTTGGTTTTCAATTTTTGAGTGGCTATTTCAAATTTAATTCAAACTTGAAATTACTCAACATGCAATTTGAGGGCTTCATCCACCATTAACAACATATTATCAAGTTGACCCTCATAAATTTTAAGTTGTTGAGTTTGATTCATTAGCCATGCTTGACTCACAATTTCTTCCTTGTCAAGTTTTTCTTCATTTTGAGACTCAATAATATCTTGCAAAAGTCCTTCAATGGAGAAGTAAATATTTTCAAAAACTTCATCATCACCATATTGGACTAAGTCCCACCATTTATCCAAGACTTTTCCACATTCTCCATTGTGTCTCTCAACATCTCCTCCATTTTCTTTCTTGTAGACTCTGAGATTTCTTCTTCTTCTTCCAGTTGAGCTATTTCTTCATTTTGATAACTTTTGTTTGAGTCATCAAAATTTTTTGGCTCAACTACATGGCCTGATATCTCTTCTTCATCAACTTTATTTTGAAGATTGGGCATATTCATGACACTTGAAAGATTGGCATGCTCACCCACTTCTTCTTCTTTTTCACTTTCCTTTCCAAATGTTGCCATGGATTGATTCAAGAGATGTGTCACACCTCTTTTTTACCAAAAAGATATATTAAACTTTGAAAAGATTTTTATTATTAAGTGACAAAAGAAATAATTTGTTCCGAAAAGGACCTTTAACAATCAAAATTTAGAGTCGGCACTTGACATAATCTGGTGTGCCAAGTCACCTTTAGAAAATTCATTTCAAAATGGTTTTTGACTCTTTCAAAAATAGTCCATGAACAGAGATTTTGGCTAAGGAATTCTGTTGATCGAGGGGAAGGTGTTAGGAACCCCTAGATCCCGTGGTTTGATTACGGTTGCTTCATAGAGTATATCGGATAGTACGTCACTATAAAATATATAAAACACACAATAAGAAAACAAAAAATAAAATGAATAAAAACAAAAAATAGTGTCCAGTCCAATTTATTATAAACCAAAATAAAAATGCTGAAATTAAAACCTAAACTATTCTAACTATCCTACACTATGCTTTACTCGATTCCTCGGGCCTTGATCACGATCCTCATTTGCATACATTCGGGGCATTCCCCGGTGAATAAGTACATAAGGCCTTGGGACATTCCCCGGCAAAATGAATACATCTTCTCAATTTAGTGTGAGGAAATGAAACAATCTCAAACACAATAATTCAATCACTAAAAAATCATTAATTTCTATAATTTGACTACCCAAACCAAAGATTTGCCTATCCATTCTTGGCCAAAAGCATAATAATATCCAATTTGTCAAAATCAATCAAGATGACAAATTAAATAAACTAAATGAAATTACAAATTATCCAACTTCCATTACCATCCCAAATTATGATTTATCCCCCAAATTGAGTCCAAATTATTTGATTATCCAATTTACACAATCAATCGATCAATATCAACAATTACTTATGACGATCGAAACATATCAAAATCAATAGAACAAAATTCACACGCCATGAATAGACCACACAAAGTATCAAATAATTAAGATTAGTCGAGAATAAGATGAAGAATGGACCTTAATGCCACTTTCAATCAAGTATTATTCGATTAAATGATATAGAGCCCGCGGCGAGAACCTCGAATCGAACCTTAGTGATAGACAAATCTGACCCCCAACTCTGTTTTATGACTGGACGGTGTTTTTTAATAATATTACTTCGTTGATGGATCAGTTTTGGGATGGGCGTGAGCCAGAATTACTATTTTTGCTTTACCGGAGCTCCGGCGAGCTCAGACAGTTACAGAAAAGAGAGGTCGATAACTGATTTTGATGTTCCCTGTGGATTTTAATTAAAGTTTTAGAAATTGGGACGTCTGACGGAGCCACTACAATTTTTGGTTATTCTCTGTCTCTCCCTCTTTTCCGCTATTCTTTCTCTCTTCGTTCATTAATTTCTCTCCTCTTCTCTTCTCTTTTGTACATGTGTGTGCATGTTTGTTACTATGAAATAGAAGAATGGTGAGTATCCTCTACTGTGTGTTACTATATATTTTACTGTGTGTGTTTATGTAAAAAAATGGAGGAGCATATTGGTGTTGGTGTGTTCTTCAGTGAATGTGTATGTATGAGTGTATTGTGATTATTATATGTATGGAAATTCTGTGGAAGATTGTGTATGGAATATGTGGATTTTAATAGAAGCTATAGAAATTGGGACATCTGATGGAGCCACTACAATTTTTGGTTATTCTCTGTCTCTCCCTCTCTTTTATTGTTCTTTCTCTCTCCGTTCACTAATTTATCTACTCCTCTCTTCCTTTTTGTACATGTGTGTGCATGTTTGTTACTATAAAATAGAAGAATGGTGAGTATCCTCTACTGTGTGTGTTACTATATGTGTTACTGTGTATGTCTATGTAAAAAAATGGAGGAGCATATTGGTGTTGGTGTGTTCTTCGGTGAATGTGTATGTATGAGTGTATTGTTATTATTATATGTATGGAAATTCTATGGAAGATTGTGTATGGAATATATGATCTCTCTTAAATCCGAGTGTGTGTGTCCTTTTTTCATATTGTGAGAGAAACTTGTATATATATATTCTAAAAAAGGAAAAAGAAATGTGATAAGCGTTAGGAGTAAAATGGGGAGGTGTGAACGTGGGTAGGGGTAGGGGTGAGGTATAAAGTTGTTAGGATAAAGTGAGGTGGTCAGATTTAATTGGGTGGGTATTAATTTATTGGGAATTTTGTTATTTTTGTTAGGGTGAGGTGTCAAAAGTGGTTATCAATTTGTTGTTTTCTTGTGTGGAACTTATCACATGATTATGGGTGCATGGTAAGATGGGGTAAATGGTAATATTTGTCTTTCGGGAGGGATACAATTAGGTGTCTACATCATGCCCCTCTTTGGATGTAAACACAAAGTATTTGCAGACAAAGAAGTAGACAACGAGATCAAATTTTGACCTGATCAATATTCAAAAGGAAGACAAAGAAGGACAGAGTACCACTGAGTCTTGATTTAGGACATCTTACCTGCCTAAGTTATGAGGAAATCAAGTCACAGGTATCTCAAAGGGTTGGAAGGAGAGGGACTATACTGAGTTGGAGAGTCGAGTGAGGCCCTGTCGAGGTTTCGGTCCGTGGCTCTGTTATTGCATCCAATATGAAAATTAAAAGTTAAAAGATAACAGAAATTACAAAATCCCTATTTATGCAGCTTCTCTGGACTCTTAACATGAGTTTATAATGCTTTCAAAATTGACAAAAGATTTGATCTTCTTTGGAATTGAATTTGAGAATAAATTCTTTCTCTGTACAAAACTCTGGTGTTGAAGATGACCTCAAAAATTGACCATGTTCTGTGGGTGGTACTTCTGAATTTAAACCTAAATTTGAAAATCTTTGCCCTATTCTTCAAGCGAGCTCCTAACTTTCAACTTCTTCACCATGTTGCTTGACTTTCAATTTCTTCACCTTGTTGCTTGACTTTTCAATTTCTTTGCCCTATTCTCCAGGCAGGATCCTGACTTGCAATTTTATTACCCTGTTCTTCAGGAGGGCTCCTAACTTTGAATTTTCATCACCCTGTTCTTCAGGAGTTCTCCTGACTTTCAATTTTATCACCCTATCTCCAGGCGGGCTCCTGACTTTTAATTTCATCACCCTTTTCTTCAGGCGGGCTCCTGACTTGCAAATGCATTACCCTATCTTTAAGAGGGCTCCTGACTTTTAATTTCATCACCCTGTTCTTTAGGCGGGCTCCTGACTTTTAATTTTATTATCCTGTTCTTCAGGAAGGCTCCAGACTTTCAATTTCATCACCCTGTTCTTGAGGTGGGCTCCTGACTTTCAATTTCATCACCCTATTCTTTAGGCAAGCTTTTGACTTTGAATTTCATCACCCTATTATCCAGGCGGGATCCTGACTTTTAATTTCATCACCATGTTCTCCAGGCCAGCTCCTGACTTTCAATTTTTATCACCCTGTTCTTCAAGCGGGCTCCTGACTTTTAATTTCATCACCCTGTTCTCCAGGTGGGATCCTGACTTTCAATTTCATCACCATGTTCTTTATGCGGGCTCCTGACTTTTAATTTTCATCACACTATTCTTCAGGAGGGCTCCTGACTTGCAATTTCATCACCCTATTCTTTAGGCAATCTCCTAACTTGCCATTTCATCACCCAGTTCTTTAGGCGGGCTCCTGACTTGCAATTTCATTAGCCTGTTCTTCAGGCAGGCTCTTGACTTTCCATTTCATTACCTTGTTCTTCAGGCGGACTCCTGACTTGCCATTTTATTACCCTGTTCTTCAGGCAGGCTCCTGACTTGCCATTTTATTACCCTGTTCTTCAGGCAGGCTCCTGACTTGCCATTTCATTTTATCACCCTGTTCTTTAGGCGGGCTCCTGACTTGCTATTTCATCACCCTGTTCTTCATACTGACTCTTGACTTTCAATTTTAGCACTCTGTTTTTTAGGCGGGCTCCTGACTTTCAATTTTATCAACCCGTTCTTCAGGCAGACTCCTGACTTTCAATTTTTATCACCCTATTTTTTAGGTGGGTTCCTGACTTGCAATTTTCATCTCCTTGTTATTCAGGCTGGCTCCTGACTTACAATTTCATCAACCTGTTCTTCAGGTAGGCTCCTAACTTTCAATTTCATCACTCTATTCTTCAGGTGGGCTCCTGACTTGTATCTTAATTACCCTGTTCTTCAGGTGGGATCTTTACTTGCAATTTCATCACCCTATTCTTTAGGCGGTCTCCCAACTTTTAATTTCATCACCGTGTTCTTCAGGCGGGCTCCTGACTTTCAATTTTATCACCCTGTTCTTCAGGCGGGCTCCTGACTTGCAATTTCATCACCCTATTCTTCAGGTGGGTTCCTGACTTGCAATTTTATCACCCTATTCTTTAGGCGGGCTCCTGACTTGAGATTTCAGTACCCTGTTCTTCAGGCGGACTCCTGAAATCAAAATCAAAACTAGAACGAAAATTACCCATACAAAGACTATGATAAAGAAAGCTTCATTTTCCAGAAAAATAAAGTCTCATTTTCTAGAAGGGTCCTAAACTGAAGTTCCAAATAACAGGAATTAAATTTTCTTTTTGCCCCAGTTTATCCTTAAAAGCTTTTGCGGTTGTCAAACCCAATCACAACTACTTGCAACAGTGCATAATGCAAAGATGAATCAAGATTCCGATCAACAAATGCACCTTTTAAGGGTAAAATTGAATGACTGAGACCAGCAAGTCCCTCTTTTATGAGTAAAAGTGAAATATTCTTACTAAAAGTGCATCTTTTAAGATTAAAGGCTCAAATTAGGAGGTGCACCCCCTAGCCATGAGACATGAAAGACCCAAATTAGAGAGTGTGTCTCTTAGGGGTACAAGATGATGAGTTTCACCATAATTATGATTACCAAACCTGAACAACAACACTACTCTTGAATTTACAGAAATGAGAAATTGCACCTCTGGATATTTGCGCTTTGAAGCCTTTGATTAGAAGGTAGAAAATGTTCCCATTTCTTACAAAGAAAATTTATGAGTTTAAAACAGGGTGGTTGGATTGCGGTTTTGGCTTTTGAGGTGATTTCTCTTGCACCCATCCCATTAATTTTGCTTTCAACTAATGGGATATATTATTGACTTGTTACACCATTGATCCAAACTCAGATATTAATAGTGACTCAGAAACAAATAGAGTAACTCCATTTTGCTATGTCTCTTAGATGAATCTTTCAAACCTTGGTATTTCCTTGATTCCCCAAACTTGTTTTCTGATGAAGCTTCCTGCTTGTCTTGTTTTGACTCACAATCATGTTCCTTTCATGTGCTGACCTTTTGTATTTCTGTGTGTAATTGAAGAAGTTGGTAACATATTTTGAGATCTTTTCTCACTTGTTTTGACATGACGTGACTCAAAG
The DNA here is from genome assembly GCA_030864215.1 of Capsicum pubescens. Lineage (NCBI taxonomy): Eukaryota > Viridiplantae > Streptophyta > Magnoliopsida > Solanales > Solanaceae > Capsicum > Capsicum pubescens. The sequence continues at coordinate 291,000,913 of CM061548.1, forward strand.
ACATGAGAAAAATGATTTTTTGTTCGAATGACAAACTCAAAAGGACAAAAATAAAAATAAAGAGAAGAAAGAAAAGACACTGTTTGTCCCTTTTTTTAAATAAAGAAAAGATTTATCTGAAAATGAGAATCAATTCTAATGATTATGCCATGTATTTTTGGATTAATCTGCCTGATCTTTTCATCCAGACTTTCACCAATTATTGTTGAGTTAATGAACCTGAAACTGAGTTGCTTCCTTAAGTCAATTGCATTTATAGACCTCATGCGGCTAGTGACACCTTGAAGAGTTTTAGCCGACAAGTCTCTTTTTTTTTCTTTCTCTCAGCTTACCATTGCATTATGGTGTTCGTGAAGGTTTTCATCGATAAGACTCTCATTTTTTATCTATCTCAACTTACCATCTCCTTATAGTGCTCGTGATGGTTTTCACCGATAAGACTCTCTCATTTTTATTTCTCTCTTGATTCCTTATGCTGAGGAAGACACGTAGTTCCCATAATGCATCATCATATGCATTACATGCTTAGCCTTATCATTCTCAAAGATTGATCTGAAGATCTTTCTTTGGTTGTAACTTAGATTTTGGATAAAGTTAGAAAAAAAGGATAGCAGGAGGCCCAAACGACACTTGAAGTGGGGTTGAACTTACAACTTTTGGAATTAACTCGACCAATAAAGATTAACTCATGCCCCAGTTTTTTTGACTGGGTAATTCTAAATTGTTTATTTGGTTGGACCGAGCCCAAAGTAGGGCAGCCTACGTATCTCACCCCTGAGAGAGGAGAATCAGGTCACACGTAGTTTCGACAACTTGTTCTTTTGATTGACTCTTTTTTCTTTGGGAACTTTCTGACTCTATTTTTCTTAACACACTTCTCTTTTTCTTTTGGACACATTTTGTCTTTTTTTTTCTCTTTTTTTTGAAACTTTTCTGACTCGATTGTTTTGCTCGACATTTTTTTTTAACTTTGCTGACTCTATCTTGATTCCAAAAGAAGGGTATGAAAGAAAATAGATTAAAGTTCAAATTGGGTACACAAAGGATGACACAATGTTTGGATAGAAGAATGAAATTACTTCGCCATATCAATCCTTGAGATTGCAAGTACACACCATGCAATGTGAAGTGAAAGATGAAGATCATTTGTGACACTTTAACAACACTAACTTCAACTGAGCATGTGTGTCACTTCTTATTCTACACTTGTCAAACAAACAACTCCACCTTTGTTGTACATCCCTCACATTGAATGACCCATGCTTTTGTGGAGCAGATTATCTTTCTGTTTCTCTTGATATAGGAATCCCGCGTCCACTATTTGACCTAATTAAGATACACTTTTCCACTGATGACCAAGTTATTCTTGTGATTCTCAAAATAATTGCCTTAATTTTGAAAAAATGCTTCAACATGGTCACTAAATGTCTTAAAACTTTACCTATTTCTTGGATGTCTTTTTTTTCTAACTTTAGCCATCTGATTCAATGTTTCATGATTAAATTGTATTTAAGACTTGACTGAAAATTCCACAGGCATATCATAACACTAGAACCAACATAAAGTGTATTGTGTAAAGAAAACAAACAAACAACTTAAAATAAGACCAAAAAAACAAGGGACAACACATTTCAATGAAAGGAAAAATAGAAGGGTTTAAACAAAGACGACAAAAAAATAAAATAAGATAGATTCTGAACTACAACCCAAAGATAATTCAGAAAACAAAATGGAAAATAAAACAAACTACCAATAGTCCTTCCTGGTAAGGAGGGGAGTAACTTCCCAATTTCTGAGCTTGACATCTTAGCCACGGATTTGCACATCATCATGACTAGAGCTTTCACTGTTATCAGACACATTCCTAATTAGTGTAAAATTATCCTTTGACTTCCTCTTTTTTGTAAACTCCGGCCTCGGTTGAAACTTGGACTTAGAAGTTCCTTGGTTAATATGTGTGGATCGGAGACGATATTGAGGGACAGGTGGACGCCATTATGGATAAGATGACAGATGAGTATACCATTGTGCATTGTTCAAAGGATACCGAGGAAGTGGAATGAAATATCTTGAATTTTGCAAAGAGGAACTTTGTTGCAGGTGAGCATGTGGATGAGATGTACAGGTTCGTGGTTGAGGCTGATGATATTATTGAGTTTACTCTCTCAAGATCCGTTGTGTCCCTGACACAATAATAACTACATTCTCCTTCTTCTTTCCTTCAGTTCCCCTCAATTGATGGCAATATTTTCCCAAGTTTTTTATAGAATCCTCGTACCTATCATGCTCTTTAAATTCTGATACCTCAAAGTTAGGAGGGAGGTTAACACTTGAATACATGCCCTAGTCCTTATATGCAACATCTTCATAATTCACAAGTCCTAGAGAATTTTTCATAGCCTTTTCTGCACTCTTTATTTTCATAGCCATTTTCTATTTCTCTTCTGCCATGTCAGACTTCTTGGTAAGAAATTTTGGTGGTCCAATTAACATTGATGTGGCCTCAGGAGTATAATAGTGATTATCAAGAGTATTGAACATTGACTCACTAGCATATTAGGGAAGCATAATCATTGGATGAAAAGCCAAGGTGGGAGCCTTAGCAGAGGGTTGAGAAATAGAAGAAGAGATGAGAGGTGGTGCTATTAATGTGGTAGATTTATACTGAAGAGCTAGAGAATGAGTAATGGAAGCATTGGGATGCTTTTGGCTTAGAGTAAATTCTGAGGCATGTTGTGGCACATAACCAACGGCAGAAAAATAACCTTGCAATTTTGGTGAAAAACTCAAGGTATTTGTAGGATCAAATGTGGGAAATAGAGGAGGAAGCAGCCCACTGGCCCAAGCTCGATACATTTCCATTATTTGTTGCTTCAAACTCACAATCTCTTGCTTTAAACTCTCATTTTCCTAGATCTTTGTCTGATCCATGATGTCACTTTCTATATTCTTGCTGGACATGACTCTCTTCCCTGGACTTAGTGTAATATGGAGGACCAGCCAAAATACCACAAACCAACCACCTTAAACTAACTAAATAAGAAATAACAAAGGCGTTAGAATGCAACACTTTTTAAAAAACTTTTTTTCTTTTATCTTCTTTTGAAAAAATCACCGAACCCTAGAAAGGCGCCTACATATCTCACCCTCGAGAAGGGAGAATCAGGTGTGCGTAGTTCATGAATTTTTGGAGCAACATAACCGATCAAACTCTTTTTTTTTCTTTAAACTTTAAGAAGAAAAGAAAATAACAAATAGTCAAAAGAATGGACAAAAATCTTTTTGAATTTTTCAACTTTAAAATCCTATACCAAATGAAACCTATGATTACCAAAGAAAATCTTTTTGGATTTTCGATTTTGAATTTCATACGAAAATAAAACTTGAACCCATTAAAGAAAAATATTTTTTGTAGTTTTCTTTTAAAGATGTATATGAAACCTACTCTAAATAAAGAGTGAAGAAAATTTGTTTGGATTTTTAAATAAGATCACCGAACCCTGGAAGGGCTGCCTACGTATCTCACTCCCGAGAGAGGAGAATTAGGTGTGCGTAGTTCATCCAGATTGAACAATTAATGATTAAACAACCGACTGAACCCTAACTTGAGCGACACGACCATAAACAGACGATAAAAAATATCAATAAAATCTTTTTTGAGTTTTTAATTTGATACTTCACATAAAAATGATCCCAAAAACTATGAAAGGAAAATCTTATTGGTATTTTTGTTATATTAAATGTATAAAACTTTTACCATCTTTGTTTTTTTTTTGAATTTTTCTTTTATAAAAAGCTCATATGAAGAAAAAATCTTTTTGAGATTTTCCAATTATGAATGCTTACTAAAGAAACAAAAAGAAAATCTTTTTGATGTTTTTGTTTTCGACAAATTAATTCAAATAGTAAAAAACTATTTTTTTGGGATTGTGGAAAACAAAAGCCATAAAGAACTCTAAAAAAGAAAAATTATGAAACTTTTTTTTTAACTCACTTTTCTTTTTTTTTTTCAACTTTTCCTTGCCAACACTCTTTTCTTTAATTCTAGCATAAGTTTTTCCCCAAATCAATCTGTCAAATTACTCCATTATCCTTAAGGATGAAAAAATTAGCACGTAGGGATGCTTAGTGGTGAGTCTCCTATAAAGGACTAAGTGGGTCCTGCTAGGTCTCAATACGATGCAGATAAGCATGACCTAAAGACTGACCTGAGCTGGGGTCCACTAACAAGGCTGTTCAGGGGAGATTATGGTCGATAGTGGTTGCGAGAGCTTTCCACCCACTCCATACATCCAACGGCTCCCCTTCCTAAAATAAGGGTGAGTCAACTAGAGTTCGTGTATACGACGTGTACTCCGGGACTTATTGCCAAAGAAATGACTCGGGTTATGCAAATGATGCCAAATATAAAGCAGTAATACATAAAGAAAGACTGTAAACAAAGAGCATGTAAGGCATCCAAAAATGATAAAACAACAACACAAATAATAACACAAAAAAAATCTTTATACACCTATTGCGTCAAACTAAGCTGATACAACTCAAAAATAAGCTCGAATTCTAAAAAATCCCCAACAGAATCACCAGAGCTGTCACACCCCTTTTTTTTTTTTACCAAAAAGGTATGTTTTAAGTTTGAAAAAGGGTTTTATTATTAAGTGACGAAAAAAAATAATGTTTTCCGAAAAGGACCTTTAACAATCAAAATTTAGAGTCGCCACTTTGCATAATCTGGTGTGCAAAGTCACCTTTGGAAAATTCTTTTCAAAACGTTTTTTGACTCTTCCAAAACTGGTCCACAAATAGAGATTTCGGCTAAGGAATTTTGTTGATCGAGGAAAAGGTTGTTAGGCATCCCTCAATCCCATGGTTTGACCATACTCTCTTCATGGAATGTATCAGCTAGTACGACACAATAAAATTTATAAACCAAACAAAACACACAACAAGAAAACAAACAATCAAACAAACAAAACCAAAAAATAGTGTCCAGTCCAATTTATTACAAACTGAAATAAAAATGCTAAAATTAAAACCTAAACTATTCTAACTATCCTACACTATGCTTTACCCGATGCCTCAGGCCTTGATCACGAGCCTCCTTTGTGTATATAATATTTTCGGGAATTCCCCGATGAATAAGTACATAAGACCTTGGGGCATTCCCTGGTAAAATGAATACATCTTCTCAATTAAGTGTGAGGAAATGAAACAATCTCAAACACAATAATTAAATCACTCAACAATCATCAATTTTTATAATTTGCCTACCCAAACCTAAGATTTTTCTATCCATTCTCAGCCTAAAACATGATACTATCAAATTTTGTCAAAATCAATCAAGATGACAAATTAAATAAACTAAATAAAATTACAAATTAGCCAACTTTCAATACCACCCCAAATTATGATTTATCCCTTAAATTGAGTCCAAATCATTTGATTATACAATTTACACAATCAATCAATCAATATCAACAATCACTTACGATGATCCAAACATATCAAAATCAATGAGAAAAAAATCCACACGCCATGAGTTTACCACACAAAGTATCAAATAATTAAGATTAGTTGAGAATGAGATGAAGAATGGACCTTAACGCCGCTTTCAATCAAGTATTATTCGATTAAACGATATAGATTCCACAACGAGAACCTCAAATCGAACCTCAGTAATAGACAAATCTGACCCCTAACTCTATTTTACGACTGGACGGTGTTTTCCGATGGGATTACTTCGCTGGTGGATCAGTTTTGGGATGGGTGTGAGCCAGAATTACTGTTTTTGCTTTACCAAAGCTTCGACGAGCACAGACAGTGACAGAAAAGAGAGGGTAGTCACTAATTTTGGCATTGCCGGTGGATTTCGATAAAAGTTTTGGAAATTGGGATGTCTGGGATGGAGCTATTGTAATTTTTGATATTTTTCATCAAAATTCTCTATCCCTTTCTCTCTTTTGTTGTTCTCTCTCTCTCTGTTCACCAACCTCTCTCCTCCTCTCTTCCCTTTTATGTATATGTCTGTGTGTGCTTGTTACTGTGAAATGAAAAAATGGTGAGTATCCTCCACTATGTGTGTTACTGTGTGTTTGAGTAATAAAATAGAGGAGCATGTTGGTGTGTGTGTGTTCTTTGGTAACTGTGTGTGTATGAGTGTATTGTGAGTATTATGTGTATGGAAATTCTGAAGAAGATTTTGGATGGAATATGTGATCTCCCTCAAATCCGAGTGTGTGTGTCCCTTTTTCGTATTGTCAGGGAAGCTTGTATATATATTCTAAAAGAGAAAAAAGAAATGTGATGAGGGGTAAGGGGTAGAAGGGGGGGTGCACGTGGGTAGGGGTAGGGGTGGGGTAGAAAGTTGTTAGGATAAAGTGAAGTGGTCAAATTTAATTGGATGGGTGTTAATTTGTTGGGAATTTTATTATTTTTATTAGGGTGAGGTGTCAAAAGAGGTTATCAATTTGTTGTTTTCTTGCGTGGAACTTATCACATGATTGAGGGTGTATGGTAAAATTTGGCTTTTGGGAGGGACAAAATTAGGTGTCTACAAGATGCATGTCCTCCCCCATTATAGTCACTCGATCCAAGATAGTTAGAAGCATTACTTCTATGCCTTTGTGTCCAACACGTTGTTCTTCCTTGGCCTCATCATGAGACCTATCAAACTTATAAGAAGAACTATCATTTTCATTAGCATAAATAGGGGAGGGGTCATTTGGATAATCACTCTAATGTCCATCTCGACCACCACATAAAAAACAATCATACTCTCAATAGGATTGAGATGGTACACACACCTCTTTTTGGGGAGCATATTTACAATTTCTCCAAAAGTGAGGTCCATCACAATAAGGACATGGATCATCACGATAAGATTTGAAAATGCCACACTCACTTTCATTCCATGACTCTATAGTGACAAGTAAACAAAAACAAAAATCTACCTAACACAAGAAATAAAAGAAAATTAACAAACAAATATTCACAAGTTTGAATCAAAGCAAGTAAGCTAAAATTCCAAACTAACTTAATACACTAAATTGCTCCCCAACAACAGTGCCATTTTTTATAACGATCAGATTACACTCTTGGATAGGTGTAGTAAATGTTGTCAATATATTTATCCAACAAAGAGTCGGGGTCGATTCCACAATAATAATATGAGTGGTGATCGAGTAAGCTCGAAATGAAAGTAAATTGCTAAATTTAAAGCTAAGATACAAGTATTTTGGGGTTTTTGAATATTTTCAAAAGTATAATAATTTTTGGGTTTCTAGAATACTAACTTGAGGCTAAGAATAATTAGAGTATAATCAATTAGGAGAAGATCTTAGGGTTATGCCATTCTAGGTATTAACTCATGCATGGGTAATTGAGAAGTTATCTAAATTTAGCTAGGACTCATGGGTATGCTAGATTTAGAGGTATTGGTGTCAATCTTTTAATAAAATACTAAATTTTACATGTGGTTTTTTTAACACCTCACAAGTGTATCAAATATACCAATCCACTACCTTAATTTGCACCTTTATTTCTATGATGATGCTATGAAATGAGCTTACCTAAATTAACATCCTTATTTCTAAGATGATGCTATGAAATAAGCTAATTCAAGTTATTGTTCAAAATTATCCCTCACCCATATCCCCTCTTTCAAGGATGATAGAGGATCTAAGGAAATTGGGCTTTGTAACTCCCAATTCACAATCAAGCATGAAATAAAAGCAAAACCGACAACAAATAGCTAATTAGGTAGATAAATAAACAATATCCATGCATTAATCACAACCTATTCAATTGCAACCCCAAGAGGAAGAATAAGTTACTCATAAAGATAGAAAGTAAAAAATACCAAAATTTCTACTAAATTGATCCATGAAAGATAAAGAGAATATATATCCAAACTCTAAATTTCAATAAATCTTCAATGGAAATTGCTAATCCTTCTCTTAGGAATTACTCTAGTGTCTTCTTAGCTCAAGAATAGTATAATTATGCTCCAAGTTCCAAGATTAAAGATGAAAGATAAAAGATTAAAGATAAAAAGAAGAAAGCTAATGAAAATGAGTTAAAAACCCTTATTTAAGCCATAATCCACATTTGCTAAATATTACAAAAATGCCACCTTGTTCTTGATCTGTTTAAGCTGATCCAAAGTAGATGGAGAGCAGATAGAAATCAGATGGAAAGTAGATGCAAAGCAGATACAAAGTAAATGGCTCTTTCTTTTCACAATTGGCCTCTTGTTGACTTGAACGGCTTGCTCATCTTACCTTTTCCCCTTTACCTACAAAATGAGCATTAAGTATGAGATTAATATCAATTCAACAAAAAAGCAAAATAATTTAATCTTAAAAAATGCTAACGACTCGTCAAATTGACGACTTATCATCGGCCTAGTAACAAATCACCGTAATAACTCGTGACTACTGGCTACGGGTCGTAAACTCCATTCGTAATGACTGGAAACTTATCTGGGTCTCCAATCATCATGACTCAATGTGATGAGTCATATTATGGGATCATGACTCGTTTTGAGAGTCGTGACGACTCTAGATACCAATTACTTGAGAGTGGCCTTCTAGCTACGACTCTTGTCAAAAGTCGTGAGGTCTTATAGTGACTCATGAGGTGAGTCATATAGCCTTGCACTAGAAAATTGTTTTGCTCTTTTTCTGTAATCTCCATCCCTACACACTGAACACACAAAATAAGTACAAAACATAAGTTTCCTCTCACGCAGTGCTTGATTTAACGTCGCAGCACAATGTGGCTAGGTTGGATACTCAGACTTCACCAACCATCCCCATAGGTTGCCTCCCATGTAGCACCTTATTTAACATCATGGCACAACACAATTTCCTTGGTTACTCAGACTTTACCAAGGTCCATATCATCAACCACTTTCACTTTTATAGGTTCCCCATATAGTGCTTCACCGTTGCCCATTCACTTTGAATGGGGCTTCACCATCATGCTTAAGCCCAATAGCACCATATGGGAATACCCGAACATGGTGAATGGTCCATACCACCTAGACTTCAACTTTCCAAGAAACAAGCAGAGCCTTGAATTATACAACAAGATCGATCACCGAGCTCAAACACCCCTTTCTTAATTTTTTTTCATGGTACAACTTTATCCTATCTTTGTATATAGATGAACACTCATAAGCATGGAGTTGGAATTCATCCAACTCATTCACCTTATTCAACCTCAATGTAGCTGCATCATGCCACTATAATTCAATATTGTCAATGCTTATAGTGCGTTATTCTTAAGTTCAACCGGTAAGTGACATGTTTTGTCGTACTTAAGTTGATATGGGAAGGAACCTATGGGGGGTCTTAAAAGCTGTTTGATAGGCCCACAATGCATCATCCAACTTTCTAGATCAGTCAGTCCTATTGACATTCACATTCTTAGCCAATATGGACTTGATATCTCTATTGAAGACCTCAACCTTCTCGCTCATCTGAGGATGGTAAGGTGTTTCCACCTTATGCTTTACACCATATTTTTCGAGTAGGGACTTAAACAACTCATTATAAAAGTGAGACCCACCACACGAAGAGTGCCAAATTGATAAAAAATATTTCTATTCAGAAAGACGGTGACACTTCTACCTTCATTATTTGGAAGTGCTACCGCCTCCACCCATTTTGAAACATAGTCAACCGCCACCAAAATATACTTCATGCTATAGGATCTCACGAACAGACCCATGAAGTCAATCCCCCACATATCAAATAGCTCCAACTTTAAGATAGGTGTCATGATGAGTTCATGGAACCGTAAAATATTTCCTTGATGTGGGCATTGGTCACAGGATTATGCAAAATCATGAGCATCCTTAAAGATCATAGGCCAATAATATCCACACTGTAGAATCTTGTGGGTTTTGTGGGTTCGACCATGATGACCCGCAACCGGTGATGAATGATAAGTCTCAAGGATGCTCATCATTTCCACCTCAGGAATGCATCTCCGAATAACTCCATCCGTATAAATCAAGTAAAGGTAAGGATCATCTCAGAAAAACTTCCTCGCCTCATGCATAAACCTTTTGCACTACTGGAAGGACAGGTCTTCTAGAACAAAATCACTTGCAAATAGTTGGAAAAATCAGAAAACTAGGGGATGAAGTCTTGAGATGTTTCCAAGACCCACTCATCTAGAAAAGTATCATCTATGTCAAGATAATCCCCTAATTTTAACATTGCTTCCTCTTCAAGCCTTGACAAGTGATTTGCAACATAGTTTTCAATGTCTTTTTGATTCTTCACCTCAAAGTCAAATTCTTGCAATAAGAGAACCTAATGAATCAATATCGATTTTGAATTCTTTTTTGATATTAGATATCTCAAAGTTGTGTGATCAGTATGAACAATGACTTTGGTCCCAAATAGATAGGATCGAAACTTCTCAAAGGCAAAAACCACCATAAATAACTCCTACTTAATCACTGTATAGTTCTTTTGTGCGGGGTTCAATGCCTTATTGGAATAATAAATTAGGTGAAGGATCTTCTCTCTCCTTTGGCCTAGGACAACACCTAAGGCCATTCCAATGGAATCACATATGACCTTAAATAGTGTAGGCCAATTGGAGGCTATAATAATAGGGGCAGACACTAACTGTTCCTTCAGACACACAAAATCCTTAAGGTATGCATCATTAAATATAAATTTCACCTCTTTATCAAAAAGCTTTATAGAGAATTTGCAATCTTTGATAAGTCCTTGATGAAACCTCTGTAAAAACTAGCATGACCCAAAAAAACTCTGAATACCTTTCATCGAAACTGGTGGTGGCAATTTTTTTATCACCTCAATCTTTGCTTTATCTACCTCAATACCCCTTTTTGAAATCTAGTCCATGAGAACGATACCTTCTTTTACCATGAAATGGAACTTCTCCCAATCCATGACTAAGTTGCATTCCTCACATCTACGGAGGGCATTGACAAATATGCTAATTAGTCATCAAAAGAGTCCCCAACTACTGACAAGTCATCCATGAAGACCTCAATCGTATATTCCACCATGTCAGAGAATATCAACATCATACATCTCTGAAAAGTGGTGGGAGCATTGCATAATCCAAATGGCATCCTTTTGAATGTAAAAGTCCTATAGGGGCAAGTAAAAATCATCTTTTCTTGGTCTTCGGGAATAATATAAATTTGATTGTATACCAAATACCCATCAAGAAAATAATACCAAACCCTGCCTGCTAACCTATCCAACATCTGATCCATAAACGACATAGAAAAATGGTCCTTTTGAGTCCACATATTCAACTTTCTGTAGTCCATGCATACCTGATATCCAGTAATTGGTCATATAGGAATAAGTTTATTTTTCTCATTGGGCACCACTGTTATTCTACCCTTCTTAGGCATACATTAAACTAGGCTAACCCACTTGCTGTCCGCAATGGGGTAAACCACTCCAGCATCCAACCACTTGATAATTTATTTCTTCACAACCACTTGCATAAGAGGATTCAACCATCGCTGATGATCAATGCTGGGAATGCACTCCAACTCAAGCTGTATTTTATGGGTACAAATATTTGGTGGGATCTCCACAATATCTGCAATGGTCCATCCAATGCCTCTCATGAATCTCTGTAATATTGCTAGCAATGCTTCTATCTCTATCTCCACTAAGTCAGCAACAATAATCACTGGTAAGGTATTATCGACCCTCAAGAATGTATAACACAAGTGAGATGGGAGGGCCTTCGATTCCAAGACTGGTGGATCCTCAATAGATGTTCGAGCTGGAGGAGTGGTTCTATTCTTCGGAGCATAATTGTAAGAACCTCTACCATGAAATGTGTCCACCATCTTAGCATATTCATCAATATCATCACTATCGAAGTCCATGATCACCACTTCTAATGCCTCAACTCTAATTCTCTCTTCAATAGGCCTAGTCATTACATCAACATCATTACCAATAATGTCTATCACAGACACCACCCGCATATCATCAGGCTGTTACATCAACTGACACACATTAAAGATCACTTGTTCATTATTAAGCCTGAACTTCATCTATCCCAATTCCATATCAACCAATGCCCTACCCATAGCTAGGAAGGTTCTACCCAAGATGATAGGGACTTGGAAGTCCACCTCACAGTCAAGAGTAACAAAATCAGCTGGGAAGATAAAGGATTCCACCTTCACCAACACATCACAAAGAATACCAACCAACATCTTTACAGTACGGTCAACCATCAACAATCTCATCGATGTCGATTTAGGTGCCTCCAACCCTAACTCCTTATTCACTACTAGTGGCATGATATTTATGTTGGCTCCCAAGTCATATAAACCCCAAGAAAAATTGAAGGACCCAATAGTACATGGAATAGTGAAAGCTCCAAGGTCCGTCTTCTTCTCTACTAATGATTCAGAAGCAACAACACTACAATGGTGTACAGTATCAGTAAGCTCAAAACTCATCGTTCGCTTCTTAATGACCAAATCTTTCATAAACTTTGTGTAGCCTGATATTTGCTCCAATGCCTTTACAAGAGGGATATTGACAGACAGTTCCTTCAACATCAATAGGAACTTCTGATGTTTTCCTCCTCTTGCTTCTTTATCAACCTCTAAGGAAAAGAAGGGAGAGGTCATGGAATATCTTTCAACACTGGCTTATCAACCTTACCCTTACATTTATCCTTCATAACAGCACGATCAACACCTATTTCCTTAGCCAAATCCACATCAGGTGCCTCAACAACCACAGAAATATCATCTCTCGGCACATCAACAACAAGCAATGGTGGATCCACAGTAGACATACCACTCCGGGTGGTGATACCGAGATAATGACCATTATTTTTTAGATTCTGAACTGTGTTGCTCAGAAGGGTACCCGACTACCTTTGATTCAAAGAAGAAGACATTTGCCCAAACTGCTGCTCTAACTGCTTGATACAGTCGCATAAGACTCAACCTTCTAGGTCAGACCTAAGATATCAACCTTAATCTCCTGAAGGCTTGTTTCCTAATTTATTGACCTAACATTGATTTGGATAACTCACCTCCATTCTCAATTCAGTATCACGACTGCCCGGTGGTATATACCTAACTCTCTTTTCTTTGTAGTCATCCTTTCTTCTCTAATCACTATCACGCTTTTGACTGCGGTCTCTATAACTATCTTTGTAATAGTTCCAACCTTGGTTTTCTTTTCTCTTGGCTCAGAAACCCGCCAATTCTAGATTAATATACTTAGCCTCATCTTCTAAGTTAGAATTATATGATCTCGAGGCTGCACCCTGTGAACCTACCGCATTTAACTTCTCAGAATTCACCATTGCAAACTGCTTCATCAGCAACTCAATATTAGTTCTAAGCTGCACAATCTCCTACACCACAAAATCATCACCCACTATATGGTTGTCAGAAAGTCCAATAACATAAGTTCCAACACCCCTCTATGCCTCCTGAGTATGCCACCCTTAGTTGGTGAGAGAGATCTTATCTATAATATCAGGTGCTACTTCCCAGCATAAATATCTGCCATAACTATGGAACTAATAGTCAGGTCTCTATAAAATATCTCCAACAAGTTTGTCTCTAAAATGCAAAGATTGGTACCATGCTCAACATCTTTTTAAAGTAGAACCATGCCTCGTATATCGACTCAGAATATAGCTATCTGAAGTTATATATATCTTATTTTAACTGTAACATTCTAGATGAAGGAAATAAATGGTCCAAAAATTGCATGCACAACTCATTGCAAGTTGTAATCAATCCTTGAAGAAGTTCCCCCAACCACAATAAAGCTTCTCCAGTCATTGAAAAAGAGAACAAACTCAGCCTGAGTGCCTCCTGATCTACCCAGGTATAGTATAAGAAGTAAAATCCCAACAAAATTAGCAAGATGCATATTTTCATCATCCGTATCCAAACTTGCAAACACACCTTTCAGATTTAAGAGCTGGATCATGGCACTAGTTATGTCAAACTTAACATTTGGTGGCAGAGCAGGAGGAATAATAGCTCTTGTTTTGGTCGGCTCAACGTATCCCATATCCTCATCATCATTTTATGACTGTAGGTACTAGTATGTTGGGATCACTTAATGTCACTACCCGAGACTACCCCTAGTTGTAACACGGTGCTTAAGACTACAAGTGATCCTAAGATAACCCATGAACTGGCATGATACTCGAGCATCTATATTAAGTTAAGTATATAAGCTAAATCTGCTGAATGGAAGCACAATCATAAGAAAATATGAATACACGTGATACCAAAAAGGTTTACAACATGATACATCAAAAGGAAGAACATAAATTACATGGGTAACTCTGACTAATTATCTATGAGGACTTTATTATACTGAATATAGATAGCTGGGACATGTCTTTAACTACCTCTAATCAATACATATGAATAATAACAATATAGTACATGAACTACAACTGACTAGAGTCCCCAAAACAAGAGAACTTATCACCTGCTGGTTGGAAGCTGCAAACTGTCTGATTATGCTATGTGGGCTACAACTGGTACCTAAATTATAAAACAATATAACATATAAACGTATATGTGGATCAGTACTTATATAATGTATTAAGTATGTGGGGGTGAATGCAATAAGTAAAACTGATTACATATATAATCTTAAAACATGCACGCTAAGTACAAGTAGATTCACTAAGAGACTAAAATATACTGAAAGCTAAAGTATCTTAAAACATGAGTAACAAACATAATCTGATAAGCTGGTGAATCACTATAGTTAGTTTATTAAAATCTTTACTTTTGTAGAATAAGTAGAATTGAAGTTGGGAAGCGGTAAAAATGTGAATACTGTATGTAAATCTCATGTAAAGCTGAATATGATGTAAAACTAAACTGGGGATTATGTATGGATACTGATCATGGAAACATGAACATAAATTGAGAATGCAAGACCAAGTATAGCATGTTCTGACATGATCTGCATAACATGAATAATCTGTAAGACTGCCTGAATAATTATTGAAATCTTATTACTTGGTCAAGCAAACCTAAATTGAGATAAACTGAATACTTCCTAAAACTGTGGGATCTATCATATAACTGACATTCTCCAATCTGAGCTAATTAGGGCCCAACCTATAACCCCAGTTGGAAGGATATCAGTACCGTGCCATGAGTACTAACATATAGCTGTGTGGTAATCTGTTGTCACGAAGGACCAGGATGTCAAGCCTAAACTGACGGGTGACCCCTGAGAGAAAGTCAAGACTAAACTGAAGGGTAACCCCTTATATCCTATGCTAGCTACGTAGTTCTGGAACTTAGGGACTACTACTAATAACTCTGACTAAACTGATGGGAGAGCCACCATCCCTGCATTCACTCGGTGCTAAATCCTACTCCCAACTGAATGACACTAGTATTATTATTGGTTTAACATAATATGGTACCGTATTAATAAGTGCTCAACATCAACATGGTAATCCAAATGTGATAATAAAATCATGGTCTGACTGACTTGTTACTTGAAAATGGAATCATGAAAAAACACATAGGTATTGGGTGTTCATAACTCGCCAACACTGAATGATCACAAAAATATGATAACAATGCTTAAATAGAGGTATGAAATCATAGTTCAAAGACCCAAAACATGAGACATTTCAATAAATAAGTGAGAAACATGAATTTGAACATGGGAATGTGTAAAACTTGAGAGGACAATATATTTACATGGTTAAATACATAACTTGATGATTTAGCATGAAATTACTTAATATGACATGGGTAATTGAAATTTAAAACATAAAATAACCTAATTTACATGAGAAAACATGTTAACATGGCTTAAATTCAAATTTCTAATAAGTCATGGGTTAAGTTCATGATTTACATGGATAATTTTACAAAAAGAACATTAAAATCCATACTTGAACAAAAACAGGATTTTGAGACTCAATGGGTAGAAGGAACCCATTGATGGATACCCCACATACCTCAATTAGATGAATTATTGAAAAAAACTTGAAATTGAAGCTTGAATCCTTGTGTTCTTGAGAGAATAAGATTAAGTTTTGTTCTTGGGAAGAGAAAGGATTTTTAGTGAGTAATTTTGAGGTTAATGGGCAAATAATGCCCCTATGTAAGTCATAAATCGTGTTTTGGACAATTGGGGGTTGAGGAAAAGGACCAAATTACCCCTTGGCCCCTTTTTTCCTGTAAGAATGGCCCTCGTGGAGCAAACCTTATTCTTGGGAAGTAACCCTCACGATGCGACCCTTACTCTGGGGGAATACCCCTCGCGGTGCGGGCCTATCTTGGACCCTTACTATTTCTCACAAAAATTGGCATAACTTTTTGCTCGGGTATTAAATTAAGGCAAAATTGGTATCATTGGAAAGTTAATTCAATTATATATGATTTGATGGGTATTTAGATGCAAAATTCCATATTTATAAAAAGTTATACACATTCAAATTTGACCCTTGTAGAATCAAATAACAAAATTTAGCTGAATCAAAGGCTCTTAGCTCTACTTTGCTCTAAGTGATTCCCATGAATTTTTTTTTACCTCAAAAGCATTCTTAGAACTAGGATAATGATCATGAAATATGTATTCAAATACAAATAATGGGATTAGAGTTTACACACATAGGAACGACGGTTCAACGTCTAGGCCAAAAATGTGGGGTGTTACACTTAAGCTTAACTACCTCGAACTCTATGTCGATTATGTTGAGTACTGCTTGATGATCAACTGCTGGTCTCTGCATCATCATCTTTTCCTCCTGACCTATACAACGGGCCTCAACTTTTCTTTTTTGGTTAGCTGTTGTATCTGATAACAATCGCTTTATTTGCTAATTAGCAATGTTTTAAAGATCTCCTAGAGCAGGGAGAGGTACCGCATTAGGATTATCCCAAACCCCTTCAAGATGGCCAGCATGTATGTGTTCTATCATTATACGATTTGATAATAGAATTCTTTCTGGGTTCGGATGTAGTGGGAGTAAGGGATTGCCTTGACTCCTGGTGTTAACTAAAACAGTAAATAAAAAACTTAAAAACTTCAACGAACTTTAATCAACAATTACACTGTATTCCCCAACAATAATGTCAAAATTTAATGTCACCCAAACTTACAAATCCATGAAATATAAAGTGGTCGAAGTCAAATACAGTAACCCAACTAGGTTGGGTCGATCCCACAGGGAATAGGTGAATTTATATCTCAAACTTGTTGAAATCACCGAGCAGTATAGAATAGTAAATGGGGGAATTTATATCAAACAACAAAAAGTAACAAGTTTTAGATGTGTTTGGTTGTAAAACAATCTAAATCGAACACTATGACTGTGTTCCTCTAGCTTCTTGGCTCCTTATATTTCTCATACTCAGCCCGACTATCTCAATTCTACACATGCAGAATCTGACAAGATATGTATCACCAATTATTTTGTGAACTTATTGGTAAATCTCACCCTTCTCCTTGTGAGCCTCAGGGTGTCGCCTTACTAACCCTTATATTCAATCCCAGTTTACCTTTCATCTTGTGGGTCTCAAGCTATTAGATGTGGGTTGGTAAAGTCGAATCACGATTGTGATCTTCTTTTCCCAATCTTAAACTCTCTTGTGAGGATGATGATGAATACAAACAAGTACTTAGCTTCTGCAGTAGGTAAGGAAGAAATCAATACGAAGAAGATCACAATACATGGGACAACAATGATCTAATCAAACCTCGTACTTTCTCTACTTCATTTATTTGTCAGGGTTCCCACAACCCTAGTTAAGGAATCTAGCCACTCATGGTTATGCAACAATCCATGGAATTCAATAAACAAAGCATAGAATTAATTGCACAATCATGAAAAAATAAAATTCAAAATTCTCAGATTAATTACGAAATCAAAAACCAAGAACAAGAGTATCAAAGATATCAAAGTGAGTGAAAATAAGCATAACATAATACAAGAATAACCCAAGGGTATTTAAATCTACAAATAATAAAGGAAACTTAATTAAAAAACAAAATAGGAAAACTAGATCAGCAGTGGTCACGCCTCTGGCAATGAGTCGTTAGGACTGGCAATGACTCGTTGCCTGCTGTCATAGCTCTTTTTTGCTTTCAGTGGTCATAAATCGTTACGTGACGTAACGAGTAGTATGCTGCAAATAGTCATCACTACAGTACATTTTCTCTTTCAGGACTTTTGAGTCTGTTGTCAGAACAACTCCTTACCACGAGTCGTAGTCAGTCATTTGTCAATCTTTAGTACTTTTAGACACTGTGCTTAGAACGACTTCACACCAGGACCCGTATATATACTTGACAAGTCATGGTCAGTCTACACTTCACATTTGGAACTCAATTATGTTCACTATTATCATCACGACTGAGATCACGAGTCGTTAGGTGATGAAACGACTTGTGATCTAGTTAGTACTTCAATTATTCCGGAGCTTTTTCATCCAATTTTGATCCATGCCACTTCCAACCTAATTTACCTACAACACATATAAAACACACATCATATCCGACAAAAAGACCTAAGTAAATGCATATTTTCACTATTTAATCATTGACAGTGCCATGAAATCATGGTACGTCAATGTTTTACCTTTTTTATTCATTGACTACTCACCACTATATTATATGTATTTTATCTTTTATTCAGAGTCTTTAATTAACGATGAAAACCATCTAAAAATATTAACATTGATTATATAAATTGTAAAACATATTTATAATAAACATACCATAAAATTTTCTCATTATCATAAAGCAGTTTTGAAAATAAAATTGTTAATCTCTACACATCCAGAGCTAAAAAAATTAAATTTTTGGTACCCACCATTTACTAAACTTCATTGTTTAATACCCAACCTTATCATAAACAAAAACCAAATAAAAAAATTATCTCAATGGTCAACCAAATAAAAATTATATATTATTTTATGATTCCTCAATTATCTTGTCTTCCACAAGAATGTTTTGATGTGATCAACAACTTTCTTAAGAAACTCATCTATATCCATTGTTGCATTTTCTTTTTCTTTCTCCACAATTAGTTTTTCTTCTGGTGCATTCTTTTTATCTTTATCTTTCTCATCATCATATTTCGGTGTCTTCTTTTTGTTCTTCTTTATCTTTTTTATCTTTTTCTTCTTCCGTTGCTACTTTATTTTTTTTCTTTTTCTTTTCTCTATTCTTCTACTGATGGTGTCTTCTTTTCTTCTTCTTCTTCACTTGATGCTTTCTTCCCTTCTTCTTCTTCACTTGATGCTTTCTTCCCTTCTTCTTCTTCTTCTTCATCTCCTGTTTTCTCTCCATCTTCTTCTTTGTTTTCTTCTTTACAAACATCTTTCTCATTTTTTTATTTTTCTTCTTGCTTGCGTTCATCTTGATTATTCTTCTCTATAATAGCTGGTTCATCAGGGATCATCACCTTAGCAGTATTGATCAATGCTTGTTCCAAAGTTGCTGCCTCAAGGAGCATTTCTTTAATGTTGTCGCCATCACGGACAACCCTTACTGATGAATACTGACTTTGGACTTTCACGCCTGTATTTTCAAGTATTTAAAATTTGTAATAAGCTATGATATCTATCAATAAAGCATGAAATATATTCTATTAAAAAAATTAATTATATAAACTATGCAATTTCTATAATAAATAGAGAAGATATTACCTTCTCTTCTTCTTTTTCTTCTCCTTCTTCTTCTTCTTCAAGTACCCTTGAAAAACTAAAGGGACGTGGGAATGACTACCTGTAATAAAGCACAGGCTAATACGAGTCGACCAGAAGAAGCAAGATTAGATTACCAGATCCTGGACACAATCTTCCTAGAGATGGAGAGCTACTTGACTAGTTCCTCTTTTTCTTCTTCTTCTTCTTCTTCTCTGTTCATTCACAAAATCAACGATATCCTTTATCACCCCCTTCATCCTAAACACGTGCTCTTTCAAATTTTTGGCCATCGATCTCTTTTTTGCTATTCTCAATTTGCTTGTTCCCGCACCGTGAGTGACATATCTTGACACAGGATTTCCACCCAAATCTTGGTCATCGTACCCGTCCTCACCATCCCTCTATAAGGTGATGACAATCACACAAGCAGATATGTCTTCAATCCATCGATGAATAGGTTATTTCCTCAGCCATGAATGCTTTAAATTTTATCATGTATTGTTGCTTTATTTCACAGACCGTGGGGATAAGGTACGGGTGAACCCTCTAGAGACAAATAGCCAAATGTGATTATTAAGAAACACAATATTGTTAAAAGTATTCTTAAAATAATAGTTCTATACCTTTGTGCTTCATCCATTCAAATATGGATCTCCTTCGATCAGTTATCGGTTTTTGAGGTATGTCATTTGAGCAATCGAAGAATAGGCAATGGATTTTCTATTGATTTGCCATTTTTTCTACCGAGCTCAAAAAATGCTTCGTACATCCAAATATATGATCAAAAAGAAAACAAATATATAAATCAGTCAGTGTACAATAAATACCATAAATAAAGAGAAAATGGTCAAATACCCCCCCAACCATTACCCCAAATCCCAACTACACACCTATACTTTGAAGGGGTCCTATGACCTCCCTAAACTATTTAAACATGGAATATATACCTCCCAAACGCTGACGCCCAGATGCGTAATAGAAAGTGAGCAACACGCACCTGCCATGTAATGCCACCTAATTTCCACATAAAAATATCTTTTTTATATAAAAAAATTAATTATTATTCTTTAATATATATATATATATATATATATTCTCTTCTTTTCTTTCACTTTTCATTTCCTTTCAATATTGTTCTTTTCTTTCCATTCTTTTCTTTCCTTTTTCTTTCCGTTGTTCAGATAGCAATCTTAGCCATAACTTTTAGAAAAATTCATTAAGGAAAGGAATTATATCAAATGCTTGATAAATATAAAAAAGATAAAAATAATAGCTTTTGCTACCTCAGTTAACGCTAAGTCAATAACAATTTTTCTCTTTTAAGATCAACAATCTAAGTTAAATTGCTAAAATCAATTTTAATCAAGTGGGTGTCACTGTTGGGGATGACCAATTTGGTGGTTTTGATGGAATTGAAGATGACCAATTTGGTGATTTTAGAGTCTTTGGTAGAAGTAATTGTTAATTTTGCTATTTTGATAGAATTGAAGATGACCCATTTGGTGTTTGTGTGTTGAAATAATGGTTAATTGAGTTGCTTTTTGATGGAATTTCAAAATTTGGGGTGTGTGTGTGGAGCAACCATGGTGTGTTATTTTTTATGGAATTTCAGAATTTGGTGTGTGTGTGTGTGGAGCAGCCATGGTGTTTTGTGTTTTGTTGAAGAGAAGAAAGAAAATGAAGAAGAAGAAGAAGAAGAAGAAGAAATGCCATTGATGAGTTTTTGGTTCCATTGTTTGTGAAGAAGAAGAATTGAAGAGGAAGAAAGAAAAATGTCATTGATGAGTTCTTGGATGTCATTGATGCCATTGTTTGTGAAGAAGAAATAAATTATTGTTGTTGTTGTTGATTTTGCAAAGAAGGAAGCTCTTTCTTTCTCTCTCGTTATTTCTTTCTTTTTTTGCTTCAAGAAAATTTAGTGCTTTAGGCTTATTGGTGTGGGTTTTTGTTCTGAGAAGAAAGAACAAACCTCACTCCTTGTAACTTTACAAATTGCTGTACAATCAATTTAGTGCTTCAGGCTTTTGTAACTTTGTATCATTTCTTATGGAATTTTGAATTTCCTTTTTAAAGTGAAATAAATGGATTTTTTTGTGGGTTTTATAGTTGGAAACATCCATGAATTAAAATAGAGAAAGATGAAGAAGAAAATGAATTAGAGATGAGGAAGATGAGAAATTAATCTTGGACACCATTGATGAGTTCTTGAATCTTTTTTTTCTTGAGAAAGAGAAGAAGAAGAAACAAAACGTATAAGGCAACAAAACCTTTTTGTTTTGAATCCTTTTGAAGAAGATTATGAACCCTAAAGCTTCAATTTTAGAATGGAGGTTACTATTAAAAGTTTTGAAATGGTAGACAACAAAATCCAAACTTCAAGCTTTGAAGATTTAATGGCTAACAAATAAGGATTTTTTAAAAAGAAAATAAAAAAAATTTGGATTTACCCGTGGCTTAAAAAATGCAGATTTGTGTACTGTAGGCAAGTCCTACGCGCCTAAGGGAAGTAAATACACTTTCTTGGACATGTCAGCATTTTAGGGTTATAAAAAATCAAAAATAAAAGTTCAGGGGGGTAATAAATTCGGTAAAAATAAGTTTAGGAGAGTAATAGGTCACCTTTAAAGGTTGAGTGTGTAGTTGGGATTTCGACTAAAGGTTGGAGGGGTAATAGACCATTTTCTCCATAAATAAATTACAGTGTAGAATAAACTACTTTAATAGTTTATAATCAATTTCATAAATGTCTAGGGGAATCCATAGAGCGCGTACAACAAGCTCTCTTCATCACATATGTATTCTTCTGCTTGGTGAAGTCTATCAGCTTCTCTAGATAGTCTAGAGTCAATACAAATGACTCCTTACCCCAAGGGTATCTCTCAAAGAAGTTCAGGTTATCCACCATCTTTATGATATCTATGTCCACAGTTATCGACAAATCTTGTGCAAGAAATATGCACTGCACGAACCAAATAAAGCATCATTTGAACTTGTCCTCCTTGTCCAGCCTCCCACCTCTAATAAGCTTCAACAATCTTTTTCCACAAACACTCTTCTTTCTCGCAATCCTTTTGCAAAAAACCTTCACCCTCATTCATGACTTTGAGATATATTGAATCATAAGATAATGCTCACAGTTTAACCCTATGATTAGCGAAAACTCCTTTAGGCCCAAACATGTCGGCCTGTCGTTAATGCAGAATCATATTTCATGGAGCATGTTATTCCATTGAACTCGATGAAGGAGTGTATAGTGAAAAAGCTATCCATTGAACTTCAAATATTCTGGAAATTCCCATAAACAACAAAAACATGAATTCTTGAACCACAACCTGAGACATTGATCAACCACGACTTGTTTGAATTCATAAAATAATTTCAAACGAGACCTAATGGATATTTTAGCCGAAAAGGACTAAACATCATCCATGACTGTGGTGAGGTCTGATCTTGGGTGTATTTATACACCTAAGCACCATAATTTATCCATATTTTAGCTATGTTTAGAGAACAAAGTGCCTAGTTTCTTATATTTTTACTCTACTTCTATGTAATTGAGCTAACCGATGTGATTAGCATAATTTCAGGTATTAATGAGGTAGATGAAGACATTATGGGACTATGGAATGCGGATGGCATATAACACTATAGAGAGTAGCAATCTGGATCAAATGTGGCGCCTAGAAACTATGTCCAAGACTAGTTTGTCATTTATAATTAGTTCAGGGACTTAGAAGGTAATTATGAGGGAAAAAATTATTAAAAGGCTTAATGCTGAATTTTTATTCATTATTGAATTATTCTGTATTATTCTGAATAAGAAGAGTGGCGGCTTAGCCTGGAGAGAGAGAAAAACGTTTTCTCTTGTTTTCACGATTCACACACCAAGATTTTCTTCTAGTTTTTGGTATGATGAATATATTTATGATGCTTTTCATTTTATTCATGAGTAGCTAAGTTTATTAGTTAGGATTATGGATTCCTTGTAGCATACAATCTATCACTTAGGGTTTTGAATTCATTATGCATTGACTTGTTTATATCATACTCTCTTCGCTTATCTTGAATTCTCATGGTTGCAAACATCGAGAATATGCCTTAAAACGCAACTTGTTCGAAAGAAAAGTTGATGTTTAGAAAAGAGAGTAGTGACAAGAAAATAGGATTACCAACCCCTATTTCATAAGTTAATGCCTTAGCAGGATTAACTACTTGGAGATTTCGTATTGTTTTTTCGGTAAACGCTTTTGATTCGAGAGAACTAAAGTGAATTAGTCCTTGATGGTTGAGAAATACTAGGATTATGTTATTAAATACAATATGTTTCTCTGTAAGCACGATGCATGTATGAATTCGTAAAGTCCATAGTTAGAAAGTATTGAAAACTACAAGGTGAACATAACCCTAGCTTGCTATTTCTCTGAATTTTAATACTACTACAGGTATTTCATCTTGGTAAATCGAAACCATAAATTTGTGAACTGAATCAAATCCCCCCTATTTATTTTACGAAAACGAACGATTAAAAGTCAACTAATCTGCATACAACTTAATTAACACCATACTCCCTGTGGGATTCGACCCCAACCTAGTTGGGTTATATATTTGACAACGACCGCTTACTCTCTCGTAAGAGGTGTAATTTGAGAGTTATCAAAAATGACGCCGTTGTCGGGGAATACGGTTGTCGATTGAGTTTATGTGTGTTAATTGACTGCAAGTTAAGTTTCTTACTTTTACGTTTAAGAGAGTTGGTTTGGAATTTTAGCCTACTTTCTTGAATTCAAACTTGTAAATATTTGTTTTTCGTTTTTTTATTTCTTATGTTAGGTAGATTTTTATTTTAGTTTACTTATTACTATGGCATCGTGGAATGAACATGAGCTTGGTGGTTGGAAATCTTATCTTGATGATCCATGTCCATATTGTGATGGACCTCACTTTTGGCAAGATTGTAGATATGCTCCCCGGAGAGAGATGTGTGCACCATCTCCATCCTACCAGGAGTATGATTGTTCTTTATGTGGTGGTCAAGATGGACATTGGAGTGATTGCCCTAATGCACCCTCCCCCCGTTGCGCTAACCCAAATTCTAGTTCTTCTTTTGAGTTTAACAGGTTTTATGGTCAAGAAAAGGAAGAACGAAGCACCGAAAGGAGTGCATTGAAGCTATGTTTCAAAGAATGTTGGATCTCCAGGAAGAAACATACGATATCATATGTGATATGCGCCAAGGCATGAGGCCAATCATTTATGAAGAGATGGATATAGAGGTCAATCATTTGAAGCACTCTTCTATAATATACTTAGATGATATCTTGTCTGTAGAGTCATTTAACATAATGGAAGAGTGTGAAGATAAGGAGCTAGAACCCTATATTGATGTTGAGCAACCCTCAGTGACTTCCCAACCAACCGAACCAACCATTAGAGATGATGCCAAGATTGAGGACATAGCGCTAGAGGCAAAACAAGAAACCAAGAAAATCTCTAATAAAGACTCTAGCCCAATTCCAAGAGAAGATGCCGAGAAGGTGAGTAAAAGTGAGTGTGTAGTAGATAGTGTAAATTTTGAAATAGAATTAGTTAGGCCTCACTCAAAGCATTTTTCCACATTATTTTTAGATGATATCTTGTCCGTGAATCATCTAAAATAGTGAAAGAGTGTGAAGATGAGGACCAAGAATCCTATATTCTTTATTTTACACTTGATAAGCAGCATAAAAACACACCTCACTTTAGGACCAAGTTGTTTACCATGCATCATCCATTACTCGGCTTCTTAATTTCTGCACCACCCCCGTATGAGTGAGGCAAAAAGATGGATACGATGTTGGGGGTGAAATTTATATCCTCAAGGTGGAGGAAAAAGTTGATTGGGTCTTGCCGCGACACTAAATTAGGCGCTTGGTGGGAGGCAACCCATCCTTCTAATTATTTTTTGTTATTTTTGATTAAGTGTAGGTACATGAAGTACTAAGGAGGTGATTGATACCAAATTTGGATTGAAATTGAGCCATGTCAACGGTGGTAAGTTTAGGAGTGATGGGAACATTACAGGTAAGTTAGAGTGGTCAAATATGTAAGGCTTAAGTATGATTCGTGTTAGAGTCGTGCCTCAAATTATGTTAATCTGACCTAAAAAGTTTCGCGGTGCGACTTTATTTTGTGGCTTTCAATGAGGTCTGTGGTGGTAGCGTAGGAATCGGGCCGATAGGCCCGATCCCGAAGCCCACCACTGACCTCGATGGAGGTCCGGGGGCGAAGCCCCCATGGTATGGACCTTTTCGACCAAGAGTGCGCCGCACATCTTAAGGTGTGCGATTAGATATGCGCCGCATTGTAAATCGCCTATGCTCACTGCCTAAACTAGGCGATACCCTATGCGTCGAACATGTAAATATAGGCGATAGGGAATGTGCCACATTTCCAATCGCCTATGCCCACTCCCTCAACTAGGCGATACCCTATGCGCCGCACATGAAAATATAGGCAATAGGGTATGAGCCGCATTTCCAATCTCATATGCTGTGCAAATTTTTAAATATAAGTACCTATTTTTTATTGGATCAACCCGAACCATGTCCCAACTTTTAAATACCATCTCTACCCTACAATTCCATTCCACTCTTCTTTCACCTAAGCGTCGCCCAACCCCTCCTCTCTCAAAACCCTTCTCTTTGCTCTACTACTCTTACAAGCTCCTCACCACTTTCAAAACCCAAGAACATCGACTCACTTTCTTCAATCCTTCATCTTCAAGGTAAGTGTTCTTTTCTTAATCCTTAGGTGTTGTGACTTTATGTTGTAGTTATTAATTGATCACTTGAGGATTATGAATTAAATTCTTGCCATGGCTATGTTGGGAAACTGATTGTGTTTTGTATATCTTGATATGGTTGAAAATGTAGGGTATGATTTTGATCAAAAAGTGTTTCATTGAAATAGACATGGGGAAATTGAAGTGATTGAATTTTATTATGACTAACGTGGTGCACCATGTTGAAGTGTATGTCGGTGAAGTCTGAGTACCCGACAATAACACTTAATTAGTTGATACTAACAAATTAAGTGTGGGGTGGTGACTTCACCACCCTCATCTTAATTATAGTTAGTTTCATTATGTGTGGCTGGCGTGGATGATAGGATGAATACAAGAAAAATGGCTCCAATGATGATCTCCATGCAGGTGTCATGACTCCTAATGTGGATGAGAAGTACTACTATCCAGGTTCTTTATCTTGTTATTTGCACTGGGGATAGTGCTGAGCTGGGGTGGCTAGTTACTTTGCTACTTGTTTTGTAAGAAAATAGGACCTTCTTCTTAGTATACTTCCGGATAGGATTAGTTATTTTGTTCATTTGGTTAGTTATTTAGTCATAATTAGGTATTTTTCTCGATGATGGATGGATGACGACCATCTTAATAGAAAAGCAGTCTTTCAATTACATATAACTGCTCTTGTGGATCACATGACATTATAACATAAGTATGTGATGGATCATTACATTTGAAACACCTAGGCTCTAGTTGTGACTCTTGTTGTGATTGTTGGTTTTAATTGAATTCATGTAATTTTTCGGTCGAGAATCTATAATGCTCCTAATTGTGTTGACCATGTTCCATGAGTGTGTAAGACTGTTGTATATTTCTTATTGCAACTGATCCTAGAACTTGCCTGGTGTGTATGCAAAGCGAAATAAAGATTGTGAGTTTAGGAGATGATTTAGGCATTTCTTTGATAGCCATTGTTCATACCTTCTTTTGACCTACCTTTGTACATTATCTTAGATAGCCCCATCAAGCCTTTAGCTTGTTCTTTTGTTAGCCTCATATGTAGCCTAATCCGTTCTTTAATAGACCATAATTTGATCCAAAAATATCCTAAGCTCTTTAATGTAAAATCAATGTGAGTTAGGAGTTTGAAAATAAGAGAAAAAAGGTGAAATTGATGTCCCAAAGTCTAGTTATTGGTGTGAGCAATTGATGTGGTTGGGAGTAGCTAAAATTGTTGAAAAAGTTCAAAATTTTATCCCAGACATGTTACAATGAACCTGTTTTAGCCCTGGTCCTTCTTGGACATTATGCACCTCAACTAAGGCAAATTGCTTAATTTGAGGGTGGCTATTATAGGGGTGCGTAACATGAAAAGGGTGCCAATTTTTTTTTTTTTTGAAAAGGTTGCATACTCCCACCATAGTGTTATTAATTAAGCTTAACGAGTTGGAGTAAAAAGCAAATCTGTAAAGATAGCAGAAGTGGAAATTGGTTGTTAGAGATTGATCTTAATTGCATAATGTAGTGTATTAAAGCGCTTAGGGAAGATAGTCACTATTTCTGGCCAAAATAGTTCCTACCCATCCTTTAGCCTGCATTACAACCCGTGAAAGACCTATTTGATCCTAATCTTAGCATTCTGATATTAGTGGAGTATTACACTAAGAGTAAGCATATGGTCATCAGTTGTAATTTGAGAATTCTTTGTGAGAGTGAGCGCAACTTGATTCCTGTACCCATTTTATTAGAAATTGCATGATTGTGAGTGATTATGGGTAACTCTCTTGTTGTGAGGGCACATGGTTGATGAAGGTTGGGTAATTTATATGATTTCTTTTCTTGAACGATATGCATGAAATTGCCAACTTAATGAGTCTATTCTTGAGGGTAGGTTGTATCTAGGAATGATTCCTGAAGCTACTTCTTGTTCATAATTGTTGTATGAGCCTATTTGAGCATCTTGTTTTCCTTTGTGGGTGCCAAGGCTTGTGTAGTATGCATAAATAGATATGTTGTTCAAGGACAAACAAAGCTTTAAGTGTGGGGTGGTGATCTTGGGTGTATTTATACACCTAAGCACCATAATTTATCCATATTTTAGCTATGTTTAGAGAACAAAGTGCCTAGTTTCTTATGTTTTTACTCTACTTCTATGTAATTGAGCTAACCGATGTGATTAACATGATTTCAGGTATTAATGAGGTAGATGAAGACGTTATGGGACTATGGAATGCGGATGGCATATGACACAAGAGAGAGTAGCAATCTGGACCAAATGTGGCGCCTAGAAACTATGTCCAAAACTAGTTTGTCATTTATAATTAGTTCAGGGACTTAGAAGATAATTATGAGAAAAAGATTATTAAAAGGCTTAATGCTGAATTTTTATTCATTATTGAATTATTCTGTATTATTTTGAACAAGGAGAGTAGCGGCTTAGCCTGGAGAGGGAGAAAAATATTTTCTCTCTTGTTTTCATGATTCACACACCAAGATCTTCTTCTAGTTTTTGGTATGATGAATATATTTATGATGCTTTTCGTTTTATTCATGAGTAGCTAAGTTTATTAGTTAGGGTTATGGATGCCTTGTAGCATACAATCTATCACTTAGGGTTTTGAATTCATTATGCATTGACTTGTTTATATCATACTCTCTTCGCTTATCTTGAATTCTCGTGGTTGAAAACATCGAGGATATGCCTTAAAACGTAACTTGTTCGAAAGAAAAGTTGATGTTTGGAAAAGCGAGTAGTGAAAAGAAAATAGGATTACCAACCCCTATTTCATAAGTTAATGCCTTAGCAGGATTAACTACTTGGAGATTACGTATTGTTTTTTTGGTAAACACTTTTGATTCGAGAGAACTAAAGTGAATTAGTCCTTGATGGTTGAGAAACACTAGGATTATGTTATTAAATACAATATGTTTCTCTGTAAACACGATGCATGTATGAATTCGTAAATCCCATAGTTAGAAAGTATTGAAAATTACAAGGTGAACATAACCCTAGCTTGCTATTTCTCTGAATTTTAATACTACTACACGTATTTTATCTTGGTAAATCGAAACCATAAATTTGTGAACCGAATCAAATCCCCCCTATTTATTTTACGGAAACGAACGATTAAAAGTCAACTAATCTGCATACAACTTAATTAACACCATATTCCCTGTGGGATTCGACCCCAACCTAGTTGGGTTATATATTTGACAACGACCGCTTACTCTCTCATAAGAGAGGTGTAATTTGAGCGTTATCAAGGTCGTACCTCTCGATCGAAATCAACCCTTCACAGTGAGGCAAGATCAATGCTTCCTTGTCTAGCCTACACTCAATTTCCATTTCCTCTTGCTCATCTCCATAAGAAGTTTGGAAAACTTCATCACTACAATTCTTATTCTCCGACTCATCAACTATCCATTTTTTTCTTTTTCCAGACCTTCAAACTTCTACGACTTTTCATTTATTACCTCTTGCCATTTTTTATGATCTACGTACAAAAAATAAGATTAAATATCATGAGTCAAAAAGAATACCTAATCTACCTAACAGTCTCTTAACAGGAAAACAACACAAGCAAAAGAATGTGAATTCAAAAAAGAAGAAAACCTGATCTAAAACATCATTACAGTCAAGCACAATTGAAAATCAAACCTAAAAATCAATCAAATATCTAATCAACCAAATAGTCAATTAACATAACAACAATAATATATGGTCAAACCACAAAAACAAGCATTTACAACACCATTACATTGATGAAAAATTAGAAGAAAATCTAGATTTCTAGGCTCATTAACCGATGAAAATCACAAAAAAAATCCACCATGCAATAGGCAAAGATAATCAAAATCCATCAAATATCAATCAAGAATCAAACAAATATAAACATAAAAACACAGGTTTTCAGTAAAATCAAGCCCCATTTTAAAAAGAAAAAAAATTTCATCCAAAATCAACTCAATCGACGCAAAATAAAACTGAAAAAATACAAAAAATTCCATCAATATAAAGCACAAATTATTCGGGAGATGGAGAGAACTTACCTAAATTGAAAGATGAAAGACCTTAGAGCTTTAGAGAAGACAAAAATAAAAAAATGGAGTTTGGGTGAAGGAGAAGTGGGAAAGTCGAAGATGGTGAAGTGAGAGTGAGGAGAGAGAAATATAGGGTGTTTTAAAGAAAAGTGTGGGGTGAAAAGTATTTAAAAAATATTTAATGGTTGGCAACAACTTTTTGGGTTTTACAAATTGGCCCATACCCCACATATTTTATATTTTCGCTCCCCAAACTCTAAAAAATAAATCCAAAAAAAAAAAATAGTGCCTTTTTTTTAGTTAAGTTTTTAGGGTGTCTATTATACCAAATCTTCTCGAGTTTGTATTATGGATCCTTTTACTCAATCATTTTTCAACTGAATCGTTAAACTCAATAAACCGCAAAATTTTAAACTTTTTTAACCATTGACTGAGCATATGTGACATTAATGTTGTTGAGCTAAAAAATGCATATCTGCACGCATTTTAAAGCGAGTGGAACCAATATTTAATATTGAAAAATATTAACATTTAAAAAAAAATTAGAAGAAAAGCATAATTTAGAAAAACAAAATCTGAAACATCTTCTTCTTTGACCTCTCCTCCCCCACACACCCAGCTAACTCCCCGCCCCACTTGTTCTTCAGCCATCCCTCCCTCCACTTCTTGTTCTTTTTCAGGCCCCACCCTCCCACTACTCTTTTCTTCTTCTTCAAATGTCACCCACCCACCACGCATCCAACCAAAGCAACAAAAATTCACTTCTCAGATGCACCTCCCCCCTCCCCTTCATGCCCCATCAAATAAATCTCAACATCAATATCTACTCAGATAAAACAATCACCTTTTTTTATATAAATTAAATCACCTATATTCTTTGTAAATTTTATTTTTTCAATGAAAATAGATATACATATAAAACAAATAAATATTTTTGAAAAGAAAGAAAGAAAAGATGAAATTGGAGGTAGTGTTTTTTTTTTGTATTGTTAATGGATGGAGTACTGGTTGTTATTCTAATTATTGTGTGGAAGAGTAAAGAAAAGAAAAATGATGTGAAGGAGGTGGGGATTAAGTTTTGTGTGGTTGGGGGTTGAGGAGGTGGAGATGGTGGTTATAGTTTGGGAAGGTGGAGAAAGGTGAGAAATATAAAATTTTAAATTTATTTTTTATTTAATATTTTTAGTAATAATTTTAGAAAGCAATTAATAAGATATTTATGACACGACATTACTTTATGTGACGTGGATCAGCCGTGTAATTTATTTTATGGCGATTGAGCTACACACATGGTAGGAAGGATTTAAAATCTTGTGTTTTGATGAATTAAGGAGTTCAAATGATAAAAGGCTCAGTAGAGGTGTTCACTTTATAAATTCGGGCAAGTAAAAGGATCTAGTAAACCATTTTGCCATATTTTTTTGGTTAAGTACTATACTGGCAACTGATTACTTGAATATAATGTAAAACCAACATAATTGCATAGTGATTCTTTAATTAAAATTACATTTATAAATGTAAAAAGGCCTAAATTAACCCCTCTACTTTGAAAAATTGGCTAAATATATCCTTTTTCATACTTTGGGGTCAAAAATTACACTCGTATCATAGTTTAGGGCCAAATTTACCTCATTGTTCAGAAAATTTTCAAATTTACCCTTCATTTATCAAAAAGACCAAATCAATGTTAAATTGTACCATTTTAAAAAAAAATAAACATACCTTGATCTAACCCACTCGATCCGACCCGACTCCATAAAAAATACACAAACATACATACCCCTCCCTCAAATTTGTTGGTCGAATTTTTCCAACGAGCAACAAAAAATTCGACCAACAGAAATGAGGGAGGAGTATGTTTGTTTGTATATTTTTTTATAGAGTCTGGCCGGGTTAGATTAGGATGTGTTTTAATTTTTTTTTTAAATGGGGAAATTTAACGTTGATTTAAGTTTTTCTGTTAAAGGAAGGATACAAGTGAAAAATTTCTTAATATTGAGGGTAAATGTGGTCACAAAGTATGACATCAAGGATAAATTTGACCCCAAAGTATAGGGCTATGCAAAAACTGAACCGATCGATAAACCAAACCGATAAAACTATTATTGGTTTATTGTTATTGGGTTATTGGGCTAACGGGTTTTTAATGGTTTTATAAAAAAAATATTGGGTTATTGGTTCGGTTCGATTTTTTCTTATTGGGTTATTGGGTAAATCGATAACCCAATATATATATATATATATGACTTATTCAATATTTCTCTTAATTCTCTTTAATCTCTACAAATTAACAAACCTATTATTTCAATTATACAAACTCTTAATTTCTACTAACAACATTTAGTTCAAACTTGAAGATTCTTGTAAATTAAAACACATTATGTAGGATTTTTGTTTGCAACTAAGATTCGATTATTTTTCATGTTAGTTACTACTATTTCTATTTTATAAGTATTTTCTTATCGATTAAACCAAAAACCAAACCGTTAAGGACTAAAAATAGATAAAAAATATCTTATTGGTTTGGTTATTGGTTTAGCATATTTAAAAATCGTAAACCAATAAAGCGAACCCAGGCCGGTGTTAAGGGTGTACGTGGTTGAAAAAATAAGAGAGAATGAGAACCAGAACGTAAAAAAAGAACAACAACAAGACATCTTTGATGATAGGTTGGATGATCTAGACATGAATATTCCAGATGATGATCAAACACCTACACCCATTGATGCGACCGATACGGTGTACAGTTCTTCTCGATCGACACATCCTGGCAATCTTCAAGATGATGGCACCGACTTTTTCAAAGAAATGTCATTCAAGGACAAGAATGAACTATATACCACTTTATTTATTTCTTGCTTGGAAAAAGATTTAATAATAAATAAGGTGATTAATTTGAGCAGTGTCTTTAGCTACAAAAGTGCTAATCCGAACTGTAAGTGGTGGTTAAGAGCGGTGAAGTGCATAAGTTCTGACTGATTCATCATTCATAAACATGAAAAGGATCACACATGTGGTTCGGAGCATATATCGGGCCAAAATCCTCATACCACGGCAAAGGTCCTCCGTGAATATTTCAAGAGTTGTTTCCCTGATGGCAAAGGCCCTTCTACAAGGGTTATGGCCAATCAACTCCTTACGGAATTGGGTGTACTGGTAAACTATTGGAAGATATATATGGCCATGGG
Source organism: Capsicum pubescens (assembly GCA_030864215.1). Lineage (NCBI taxonomy): Eukaryota > Viridiplantae > Streptophyta > Magnoliopsida > Solanales > Solanaceae > Capsicum > Capsicum pubescens. The sequence continues at coordinate 291,034,619 of CM061548.1, forward strand.
AATTTCCAAGTACTTGGTTAAGGGGACACACGAGCATGGGTATGCAATCCTGGATGCCTACCGTTACATGATTGAGTCTACAAATCCCGAAAGTAAGACTGCATTGTATTTTGATGAAAACAAAAAGTTCAAGTACATTTTGTATCCTATGGCACTTGGATTCAAGATTTTCGACATTTGAGAAAAGGCATAGCCGTCGAAGATACCTTCTTGAGGAGCAGGTATAATGGAGTTCTTCTAGCGACGGTGGCGCAAGATGTGGAGAATCATATCTTTCTTGTCGCATTTTGTATAGCGGACAAGAAATGTGATGCCTCTTGTGGATTTTTTTTGAACAACTGCGAAGCTGCATCGAAGATACCGAAGAGTTATGTTTTGTTTCAGGTAAGCATCCAAGTATTCTAAAGATGGGTTCAATTTTCTTCACTTCATTTTACTTTGGTTGTTGCATCAGGCATCTTGGAGAGAACATTCGGACCAACTATCACAATGAAAGTGTCGTTACCTTTTTTTATAGAGCAGCAAAAGCATATAGTAGAGAGTAGTTCTTAGATCATTTCAATAAAATAAAGGATGTGCATCCTAAGGCAGCAGAACATCTCGTACATGTCAGTTTTGAGAGATGGAGTAGGGCATTCTATCCGGCAGATAAGTACATTCTTATGAATTTAATGTTTGTTTGAGTTACAAGTTTAGTATGATGTCGGACTAAGTGATTCTTCTGTATAAGTATAATATTATGACATCAAATATAGCTGAATCGGTGAATTCATTGTTTGGCAATGAAAGAGAATTTCCCATCAAGGCTATGTTTGAAGTAATAAATAAAAAGTATGGCCCATTTTTTAATGAAAGGCCTGTGCAGTTCAAGGGCCCAAAAAGAACCCGATTTGTTCTTGAAATTAAAAAAATAATATCAACGAACATCAGTTTGGGGAATAGGTTATTATCTCATAAAATAGCAGATTACAAATTCAGTATTACCGGTCATGGTGATGTTGCCACGGTCGATCTTCAAATAAGATCTTATACATGTATTTGTACTTAAGGAATCGTGCAACAAAGAACTTATTAAATCGTGCAATAAAGAACTTCTTGATTCCCACATCCTCAGTCTTATATTTCTTTCCCAGCGCATTCGACAATTCTTTAGATGTCTTCATTCCACTGTAAACATTGTATAAGTCATCTTGGGGGCCACTTAGGATATAATTCCTACATAAGAAATCAGATTATTTTCATGCCTTTATTACAACAAATCGCTCCTTATCCGAAGTTTCTTCGGGTACTTTTGAAGTATATTCTTGAAGACATAAGGTTGTCAGATAAAAGAACATTTTCTATTTCCACCGCTTAAAATCAACACTAGAAATTTTTTTGGGCTTTTTCGCTAGTGCCATAGCGAGTGGCGCATTTGTGCAACTGGTTGTAGCAACACTAGTTGCTTCCATACTTATCACACCATCAATATGACCGTCTGTAGTCATCTTTCCTGTCATAAAAAGATAGTCAACTTTAGTATATCACAATACTAATTAAAAGTTTTTAGTAACTTTAATCACTACTTGTTTCTAGTTTAACGATAAAGTTTTTATGACTTCCAATCGTTAATCAATGATCTTTAACTTATGATGAAGTTTTTATTTCTTCGAATCACTTGTTAAGTTCAAACAGAGTAGAAATCATAAAGTTTTAATCTCTATAAACCAAACAATACAGATGACGAAAAATTAATTCCTTAAGATTGTTGTTTTGGGTACACAATTTGTATGTTTATACACAAAACTTCAACACAAGTTCAAGACTTTTTCAAGAAACTTATGAAGTTTTTTAACACCTTCAACACAAGTTCAATACGAACTATCAAAGAAGTGTGTTATATTTAAAAAACAAGTTGAAGTAGAAATAAATCCAAGTCTTCCGAATTCACGGAGTGTCCTTAACTAATTAATTCCTCTCAAGTACCCGAGGTTGCGAAATTTTTCCTTCTAGGATAAAATGGCTTCACAATCAGAATATAGTGGTACCTCAACCTTATTGATTTTCTTTGAACTCACTCAATGGGAGATAATCACTCAGAGTTTTTAGAAGCAAGAGAAATGTTATTGCTATGCCAAAATTTCTTGTTCAACCTGTGGAAAAAATACAGGTTTATATAGCTATGAAGTGCCCCTTTGGAAAGGAAGTAATGATTTATTGAAAAGGTGTATCATTTTAAAATAGTCATTTCTATCCATTCGAAATAGTATGTTTTTTTCCGAACAGTCATAACCACCCAAACAATCATCCCTTTTTCCGAAATAATGTGCTTTTTACTCAAAGAATTGTGTTCCTTTCGAGCAACCTTTCAGTATTTTTTGCATGCATGTTAATGGAGAAAAAATATTACATTTTGCTGTAGGATTTTTGGACTGGTTTTTCTCAAGTTTCAATTAAACTTTATCTAAAAAATTAAACTCATCGATCGATCATTTGACAAATCCAAATCCAAATCCGAAGCTGAGCCGAGCGAGCAATGATGACAACGATGCGAGGCACCTCTTGGTTCTTGCTTCAATATCCTATTGAAGGAGTGTTTCTCAATAAGAACACAATAAAGTTGCTTTCTCTTACCAATATGGTAGAATTAGACTTTCCTTTAGTGAGTACACTTTCCTTTTAAGTGTGCTCACTTTTTCTCCAAGAATTTGCATCTATTTTCCATTCACACCAATTGAACCCAACAATACCCTACATTAATGGGGAATGGATACTCTTTGTAAAATTTTATGGACAATTATGTGATCATCAAGCAAAGACAGATGGCATCTGGATAAGTGGGTTTTCCTTTAAACTTTTTGTAGTAAACATGCATCGTATGAACTCAGTCAATCATTAGATTTTATATCTTTGAACCATCGAGCTTTAATGTACACCTATAATACACATGTCACAGAACCAATCTTTTACCATTTATGGTTATCACAATTTTGTTCGTTTCATCCTTAAACACGTCCCAATTTCATGAGAGCTCAGAGAATAGGCTTTTATTAACATTCTCCTTGAAGCGGATTACACTTCACCGTCACATAGGTGATTTCTAAACATTCGTTCTTATAGATTAAACTATTTGGTCACATCTGCCAAATTATGATAATCATTAAGAGACTTTACACCATAAGTCTTATCCTTGTTTACTAAATATTGTCTAAATCATGAGAATGGGTTGGGTATATTGACAAAGTTGAACCTATCAGACACAACTTTATTTGATCTCCTTAAACCTAGCTCTTGGGATCACTAATCTTCTAGGTAGAGTTACCGCCATGTTGACTTGTCCCAGGCCTTAAACCCATTCCCTTGGATGTTCTCTCAACTCCCTCTCTATATAGGCCATTTGTAAGTGGATTCAACACATTATCCTTTGAATTCACATAGTTGATAGTGATAATTTCACTAGAGAGTTCTCTAACGGTATTATGTCTCCGTCTTATGTGATAAGATTTACCGTTGTACATTATGCTCCCTGCATTACCTATTGCCGCTTAACGATCACAGTGTATACATACTGGTGCCAATGGTTTGGGAAAATATGGAATATCTTTCATAAAATTTCAAAGCCATTTTGCTTCTTCACCGGTTTTATCTAGTGCAATAAACTCAGATTCCATTGTGGAGCGAGCAATACATGTTTGTTTGGACGATTTCCAAGAGACTTCTCCTCCACCTATACTAAATACATATCCATTAGTGGATTGTATTTAATTCGATCCGGTGATCTAATTTGCATCACTATATCCTTCAAGTATCACCGGATATTTATTATAATGCAAAGCATAGTCTTAAGCCTATTTAAGATAGCCCAAAACTTTTTTCATTGCCATCCAATTAGTTTTATTGGGATTACTCGTGTACCGACTTAACGTACAAATAGCAAATGCTATGTCTGGTCTTGTACAATTTATTATATACACTAAACATCCCAACACTCTTGCATAGTCCAACTGTGAGTCACTTTTACCTTTATTCTTTTGAAGTGCAAATCTCACGTCCAATGGAGTCTTGGCAATACCAAATTCCAAATACTTGAGCATGTCAAGTACTTTTTCGATGTATGAGACCGTGACAATGCCATACCTTATGGATTTCTACGGATTCTTATTCCTAATATCACATCCACAACTCCAAGGTCTTTCATATCAAAATTTCTCGCAAGCATTCATTTCGTAGCATTTATGTCAGAAATATCTCTACTGATGATCAACATATCATCCACATACAAACAAACAATGACCTTTTGATTTGGAGTGTCTTTAATGTAAAAACATTTATCACATTCATTTATATTGAACCCATTTGCCAACATGGTTTGGTCAAACTTCGCATGCCACTGTTTAGGTACTTGTTTTAGTCCATAAAGTGACTTAACTAGTTTGCACGCCTTCTTTTCTTTACTAGGAACCACCAAACCCTCGGGTTGTTCCATATAAATTTCTTTCTCTAATTCTCCATTTAGGAATGTTGTTTTCACATCCATTTGATGGATTTCAAGAGCATATACCGCCACCAAGGCAATTAACATCCGAATTGACGTTATCTTTTTTACAAAATCTGATCTAAACAAAGTTGACATTCTTTGACGTGTACTACTTCTTGGATTCTCATTATTATGTACATCCTCGCTTGGTTTATCTCGAGGTCGTTTAGCCCCTCCACTAGACTGTTCATGTCTAGTTTTATATGAATAAATATGTTCAAAAAAATCAGCATTATCTGATTCAATTATCGTATTTTCAGTGATATCCGAATGTTCCAATTTATGAACCAAAAACCGACATGCTTTACTACTTTTAGCATATCCTATGAACACACATTCCACTGTCTTAGGTCCTATTTTTACCTTTTTAGGCATAGGAACTTGGAATTTCTCTACACACCTCCACACTTTGAAATATTTCAAGTTTGGTGTAACGCCCCGATTTGCTGAACCAGAACGCTACACGGTGCTCATGACCCCGAGGGACCACAAGCTAACCCATGACTGATATTTGTACCTGTATACTGCAAATCATGATATAATAATGCGGAATACGTAAAACTGTAAGGCCATAAGATTCAACTGAATAAAACCATGTGGGTGAAAATACCCAAAACAACTCAATCTGAAAGCTAAGTCTGAACGTAAATCTGAAAGCCTCTAAACTATATGAGTAAGGAGTTGAAGGAACATGTCTCCAACTAACTCCGTAAAACTGAACTGAAGAAATAAATAAATGTATCAAATCATATTATCCTTGAATCAATGAGGACTCACTGTGTCTCTGTGACTGGAATGCTACCGCTACTGCTGGGCTGGAGCTCGTGTCTCGGAACCTATGGTGTAACATGAAAAGAAAGCACCATAGCGCAAATGCGTCAGTACAACTGGAGTACTGAGTATACAAAGAGGGTAGGCTGAACATAAAGGGTTTCATGCATGAACAAAACTGACAGACTAATATGAACGTAGGAGTGCAAACATACACATATAGAAACTGGGACCATGAATGCGTGATAGCAAGACCTGTAATCTAATACATGGTTTACTGATAACTGTCATGACTGATACTGCAAACTGATAACATGGACGGTTGTATCTGACAGTCCTGTATATATTGAAATCTGAAGAACACCCTGAGTTCTTTTACTGAGACTGATACTGAAACTGTGGGGGGGTTTAACCGACATGCCCCATGTATGCCGTTATGGCTAAGCTGGGGTCAAATCTCTTCCCCGACTGGAGGGGTGTCAATACCATGCCACGGGTAAGGACAGCTTGTGAGTGACCCTTATCTGGAAGGTACTCAATGAGAACGGTGGGAACCCTAAACTGACGAGTTAAACCACCTCATCAACCCTAATCTGAATGGTTAAGAAATCTCAACCTACACTGGCTACGTAGTTCTGGAACACAAGGACTGCTTCTAAGAATCACACCCTGAACTGGCGGGTGAGTTCCCATACTTGGGTTCACTCGGTGCTAACCTTTACTCCCATATGGAGGGACTGGACATGAATAACTGAATATACATGAATTAACCTTACTGAATTCCATTGACTGGCGGAATATTACTGATATCTGACAACTGACTGAGATCATGAGGTTTTCCTGAGTCACATGACTGACTGAAGTCTATGGAATCATAGCTTGAGTTCGGATATCGTGAAACATGACATGGCTCTAGGGACACAGCTATAGTTTTTGGGTACGAATACCCCAGGACTCGATAGGAGGAAACTGACACACATGACATGACTTGATCACAAGATTGGGTCCACAATTCACAATATCATAAGTAAGGATTTCATAATAAGAATGATTCTCAACAAACTATCACATGATCGGGAATGCACACAACATGTATTTACTTGCATGGCTTCAATAACCTGGTCATTCCATATCACAAAAATATCATGAGCATCTCATACAACATCTTCAATTCAAGACAATAGCATGGGGATCACGTTGAACATAAACTTAGAACATGGAATAGTCATTTAGAACTTATTATGTCATAAAAGCATGATTTCTGTTCCCTTAGGTATTTTCACAAACACCTTACATGCACATCTTAGGCATAGGTGGATTCATCAAGATTACAAATATTCAACCACCAATTTCACATATTTATACATTAAATACCACCATATCTTCACACAAAACAAACAAAGATCCCATCTTAGGCATCATCAAACTCCAACCACATGAACATCAACCACCAACAACATAAACATCATAATGCATAATTTAGAAGATGGTTCTTGAGCTTCATGGACGAAAGGAGTTCATGAATCAACTCACGCATACCTTAGAAGGAAGATTCTTGATGATTGACAGAGGAATTTCCTTGAAATTGGATCTTCAAGCTTAATAATGCAACCCTAGTTGTTTTTCTTTTTTAGTGCTCTTGGATGATGAGCTTTGAGATGTTAATAGGGTTGTAATATGTTTAGAAGAAATATATTTCGTAGGGTTAAGTTTAGGGATGTGTAAGGAGTGTTAAAAGACTTAATTACCCTCAAAATAACTCAAAACGGAGTGTTTTTTTGGCACTTGGAACTGACTTGGGCGGCGCCCAAGTAATTGCACAATCCAGGTTGGGCTGCCTAAGTTGGTTGGGCGGTGCCTAACCAATCGCATACCCTTACTATCTCACGAAAATGGGGATAACTTTTCGCTCGGGTATTGGATTAAGGAGAAATTGGTATCGTTGGAAAGCTAATTCAATTCTCTACAATTTCGTGGGTCTAAATCTGCCAAAATATCACATATCAATCATGTTATTCTTGCTAAAAGATGACACTTGCAAAATCAAACTCTAAGATTTGATGGATTCAAAAACTCTTAGCTTGCATCACTCTAAGCGACTCATATGAGCATGCTTAAGACATAGCAAGCTATAATATTGCTAGGATATTCATTGTAAGTCATGAACTAAAATTCTACTCACAGGATAGGAGGTTTCATACGTAGGAAAACTTATTCACTTCCTAGATTAGAAACATGCGGGGTATAACATTTGGTTTCCTTCCTTGCCATTTTTCATATGGAATTAATTGTGTATTACTATAGAGAACTCTATTGAGTATTCGGTTACTTGTAAGGATAGATTCCCCCTAAAGTTTTGCGGTAAACCTGAACTTATTAGTTAAGCATTCATCATGTCCTTTAAGATTATTTTTTTCACAATTCCATTAGATTAAGGTAAATATAGGGCCGCAGTTTGATGGATAATTCTATTCTCTACACATATTCTTGCAAAGAGAGATTCATATTCTCTACCCCTATCACTTCTTATCATTTTGATCTTTTTCTCTAACTGATTTTCAACTTCTATTTTATATTTCCTAAACATATCTATTGCTTCATCCGTATTATTTAGCAAATAGATATAACAATATCTAGTGCAATCGTCAGCAAAAGTTATGAAATACTTTTTTCCACCACGAGATGGTGTTGACTTCATATCACAAATGTCAGTGTGTATTAAGTCTAAGGAATTGGAATTCCTTTCAACAGACTTATACGAATATTTAACATACTTTGATTCCACACACGTTTGATATTTTGATTTATTGCACTCAAAGTTTGGCAACACTTCTAAGCTAATCATTTTTTAGAAAGTTTTGTAATTGACATGTCCTAATCATTCATGCCACAAATTATTAGACTCGTGTAAGTAAGAAGAAATAAAACTTTTATTAATTTCAATAGTCATTACATTCATCTTAAATAGGTCCTCAGTGAGGTAGCCTTTTCCTACGTACACTTTACCTTTTCTAGTTACAATTTTTCTAGAAATAAATATACATTTGAATCTATTTTTGTCAAAAAGTGATATGAAAATCAAGTTCTTTCTTAACTCTGGTAAATAAAGGACATTGTTGAGAGTCAACACTTTGCCTGATGTCATTTTCAAGCATTTTTTTCTTGTCTCTTCTACTTTTGCAGTTGCGTAGTTTTCCATATAAATATTCTCTTTTTCTTGATCTGGAGCGAACTTAATAAACAACTCTTTATTTTCAAAAATGTGGCAGGTGGCACCAGAATCCATCCACCATTCTCGAGGATTTCCACCAAGTTACATTCCGAAAGCATGGCACGTAGATAGTCTATTTTGTTCTTGGATTCAACCATATTTGCTTGATCTTTATTTTTATCTTTCTTTGGGGCACGACAATATGTATACTTGTGGCCAATCTTGCCACAATTAAAGCATTTCTCTTTGAATTTCTTCTTAGGCTGATTTTATTATTGTCCAGCTTTCTTTTGCTTCCTTGAGTTATTGGGGTCGTCTTCTACAATGTTAGCTCCATTCATTGCAGAATTTTCTTTAGAACTCCTCTCTGCGGATTTATTGTCTTCCTCAATGCACAACCTCACAATAAGGTCTTTGACTGTCATCTCCTTTCATTTATATTTCAAGTAATTCTTAAAGTCCTTCCACAAAGGTGGCAATTTCTCAATTATCGCAGCAACTTGAAATGCCTCATTCACAACCAAACCTACAACAAAGTTTATGTGAACATTAAGAACATTTTAACAAGTTCAAATAAGGTATTCATTAAATTCATACCTTCAACAAAGAGATTGTGGATGATGACTTGTAATTTCTGTACTTGAGAAACGATAGTCTTGTTGTCAATCATTTTGTACTCAAAGAATCGTGCAACAAAGAACTTCTTGGTTCCCACATTCTCAGTCTTATATTTCTTTTCCAGCGCATTTCTCAATTCTTTAGATGTCTTCATTCCATTGTAAACATTGTATAAGTCATCTTGGAGGCCACTTAGGATATAATTCCTACATAGGAAATCAGAATGTTTCCATGCCTCTATTACAACGAACCACTTCTTATCCAAAGTTTCTTTGGGAAATTCTTGAGCATCTTCTGATATAAACCTTTGAAGACATATTGTCAGATAAAAGAACATCTTCTATTGCCATCGCTTAAAATCAACTCCAGAAAATTTTTTGGGCTTCTCCTCTAGTGCCATAGCGGGTAGCGCATTTGTGCCACTAGTTGTAGCAACACTAGTTGCTGCCACACTTGTCACACCATCAACATGACCGTCTATAGTCATCTTTCCTATCATAAAAAGACAATCAACTTTAGTATATCACAATACTAATTAAAAGTTTATAGCAACTTTAATCACTACTTGTTTCTAGTTTAACGATGAAGTTTTTATGACATCCAATTGTTAACTGAATGAGATTTAACTTGTGATGAAGTTTTTATTTCTTCAAATAACTTGTTAAGTTCAAACAGAGTAGAAAGCATAAAGTTTTAATCTCCAGAAACCAAATCATACAAATTATGAAAAATTAATTTCTTAAGATTGTTGTTTCGGGTACACCATCTATATGTTTATACACTAAACTTCAACACAATTTTAAGACTTTTTCAAGAACACTTATGAAGTTTTTTAACACCTATAACATAAGTTCAATACGAACTATCAAAGTAGTGTGTTATATTTAAAGAAACAAGATGAAGTAGAAATAAAGCCAAGTTTTTCGAATTCACAGAATGTCCTTAAGGAATTAATTTCCCTCAAGTACCCAAGGTTGCAGAATTTTTCCTCCTAGGATAAAATGGCTTCACAATCAAAATGTAGCGGTACCTCAAACTTTCTGATTTTCTCCGAACTCACTCAACGGGAGATGATCACTTAGAGTTTTTAGAAGCAAGAGAAATGTTATTGCTATGCAAAAATTTCATGTTTAGCCTGTGAAAAAAATGCAGGTTTATATAGACATGAAGTACCCCTTCGAAAAGGAGTCAATGGTTCATTGGAAAGGTGTATCATTTTGGAATAGTCATGTCTGTCCATTCGAAAGAGTAAGTCTTTCCGAAGTTTCAATTACACTTTGTCTAAAAAGTTAATCTTATCGATCATTTTCCGAGGCCGAAGCCGAAGCCGAGCCGAGTGAGCGACGATGACGACAGCGCGAGGTACCTCTTGGTTCTTGCCTTACTATCCACTTGAAGGAGTGTTTCTTAATAAGAACACAATAAAGTTGTTTTCTCCCACCAATGTGGGAGAAGTAGACTTTCCTTTAGTAAGTACACTTTCCTTTTAAGTGTGCTCACTTTTTCTCCAAAGTTTGCCTCCATTTTTCATTCACACCAATTGAACCCAATAGTTTTATTATTATTATTTTACATGTGTTTTGATATGTGTTATTTTCTAATATATATAATTGAACTAGTAGCTAAATTTTTTTTTTTTTTTACTTTTCTATGTTGAAAATTATTTAAAGAATAAATTGAATTACTTATGGAACTTGTTTTTTTACTTCCGTTAGGAAGGTAATTTTCCTTATTTTTGAGAAACTTGTTTTCCTAAAATATATTTTGAATAACCAAACATGGTAAAACTAGAAAAATATTTTCAAATGTTTCCTCCATACTAAACACACCTTAAATTTAATTTTTTTTAATTGATTGATTTCTACTGAAAAGAAAGAAAAAACATTATGCACACAACCATCGATCGGTCATTTTTCGAAACCGAAGCCAAGCCAAGCGACAACGACGACGGCGTGAGGCACCTCTTGGTTCTTGACTCACTACCCACTTGAAGGAGTATTTCTTAATAAGAACACAATAAAGTTTCTTTATCCCACCAATGTGGGAGAAGTAGACTTTCTTTTTGTGAGTACACTTTTCTTTTAAGTGTGCTCACTTTTCCTCCAAGAATTTGCCTCCATTTTCCATTCACAACGATTGAACCCAACAGTTTTATTATTATTATTTTACATGTGTTTTGATATGTGTTATTTTCTAATATATATAATTCAACTAGTAGCTCAAAATATTTTTGTTGACTTTTCCATGTTGTAAATGATTTAAACAATAAATTGAATTACTTATGGAACTTTCTTTTTTTTAATTCCGTTAGGAAGGTCATTTTCCTCATTTTTGAGAAACTTATTTTTCTAAAAAATATTTTGAATAACCAAACATGGTAAAAATAGAAAAATATTTTCAAATGTTTCCTCCATACCAAACACACCTTAAATTTAATTTTTTTAATTGATTGATTTTTACTGAAAAGAAAGAAAAAACATTGTCCACACACCCTAGCCAAGTGGATGCACCCATGGACGATGTAAATGCCCGACATGAAATCACCCATGTCTCATCTTTTGACCATATCAAAATTGATTTCTTAGGTTGGAGGTTGTTTGATTCATCAGAAAGATCACTGGAGTAGCCATGGTCGATGTGCTCTGAAAGAGGAAGATGGAAGGGTCGGCTACTCTAATCTCTAGATGTTTCTATAGTTCTCTTGTTTTTCTTTTTTGTTTATTTTTTTACTTGCTAAATCTGACTTGGGCCTTTCCAAATTGGGTTTTGATTGTTTGTACATATGAATTTTTAATAAAGTAAAAAATTACCTATATAACGACATGTTTACTGGTATTTACCAAAAATCTCAACTATTTTCTAAATTTCAGAAAATTCCAACTTTTAGCCTTTGATGATACATATAACTTATGTTAGATACATCCTACAGATACATGTAATAATTAAACTAATTATCATATTTTAAGGGATGTAACGGCTAACAAACATTAATATAACAATTAATCTAACTAATTATGGTAAAAACTCAATAAAATCCCATGAAAAAAGGTAATTTGTTTGTTATTCCAACTTTTTAAATAAATTCTCTTCCATAATCAGTTTCCAAACTATTTGTACGACTTTTTTTTGTTTTTCTTAGTTTTGTTATAGCTTTATCTACCAACTCTTCTTCCATTCTAAATTCTTTAGTTACTCCGCTGTCGTCAGTGGTTGATGACGGAGGTTGCAGAGGAGTTTCCGGCTGCTCCGCCGAAGTCACCGGCGTCGGCGACTGGTCCATTAGGGTTTCATTTTTCATGGAGTGTGGAGCTTGTTCTTTTATGAAATTTTTCCTAGTTATAATTCTAATTATTCTGGTCCTTTGTCGTTGTTCGATATGAAAGGAAACAAAATCATTACAGATTGCAAAAATAGTGAAGTTAAGGTTAGGCAAATCTACAAGGATAAGTGTACTCTAATTTCAGTTATGGCAAGGTATGACATTGAGCATTCCTTCAATTTTTATGTGAAAAAATCGGACAAGAAAAGATACGTATCTAGCTTAACGTATCAGACATAGTTAATTATCTCTTGTTTAATAGATTATGTATCTAACATAAAATTAATTACTATTTTACGTAACACTTTTGTAGTTATGTCAAGTTGGTCGAGATACATATTTTACCACGCATGATACATTTCCATGCTCTTGTATCTCTGGTAATCTGATTGTGTATAAATATGTATCTCGTGATGTTTTAGTTTTAGTAATATAACCATACGAAAGATAATTGGTTGGAGACTATGTTACTGGAATCTCAAAAGTTGATGTCGGCGAGGGACTGACCTCTTTAAGTGGATATAGTCATATTGGTTGGAGACTATATTACTGGAATCTCAAAAACTGATGTCTCAGTCTTGCTGGATCCTTCAAACATGCACACACTATTTTTAATGAGTTCAGCAACATAAATTGGACGTGATTCAACTGAAAGGAGAAGAAAAACGTTATTTTGGCCTTTTACTTGTACTATACTATTTTCTGTTTGTAGAGAGTTTATCTTATTCTTTCTTTTTAGGTTTTACAATTCCATCCTATTGTATATGCCCAAATCCTTCTTGAAATTCAAGGAAGCATTGTTCTGTTCTATAGCATGGAAAAACTCACTTAGAATTATAAGATGACAAAACACTAGATTTCTGTATTGATCCATTAAAGTTTTGGTGAATAAAGTTATCTGGTATCTATATTGTTGGTAAATAGCAGCTACCCCATGAAATATTCATGGTGCGTGAAAATCGGCTTGAACACTATTTTCGAGTACAATACTATTTTCTTTTGTAGAAAGTTTCTTTTGTTCTTCTTTTTAGGTTTTTCAAGTCCATCATATTGTACATTTCCCAATCTTTATTTAAATTCAAAGAAGCATTGTTTTGTGTTGTAGCTTGAAAAGACTTAATAAGGATCATAAATTGTCAAAATCTGTAAAAAAAATTCTATTCTACAAACTTTACTACTAAAGAATTTAAATTTCTAATGAATCTTGAGTTTTCCTGCTTAGCACTTTGCCAACATTATTTTGTTTTACCTCTTGAGTATAGAACTTTTACAGCTTGATACTTGACAATTTGCATAAGTTAGTCAAAGCAGGAGCCTATCCTTATCAACGTACATTCAAAATCCTGGATCCGTCTTTGGTCAGCTTAGAAACGAAAGTAGTTTATTTTTTGAATACAGTGGAAGTTCATATATAAAGATACTCAATAAACATACATGAAGGTCATACCCCTCAATTCAAATAGAACTTATGTCAGTAGAATATGTTAATGAAAAACTTGTGCATTTTCCTCGACATATTCAATAAATCTTTGACTGTTTTTAATACAATAATTTAGTTTAATACAAAGTTTCATAGAGCTATAGATCCTTGGTGACATTAGTGGATGAGACCTCATCATTACATATGGGGAAAACCTGCAAAGAAAAATATAGAGAAGTATGAACAACAAAAAAAATATATATATAGGAAATAACAAAAGATACATACATCTACAATAACACAATACTAGAAATACAAAATGCTTAAATTGTATCTATTATTTTACAGAATATGTATCTTTGATATAAATAATTAAATTAAAAAAATAAAATAATGCGAGATACATATAACATACCCCTCATACACAATATGTATCTTTAAGCTTATTAACATGTATCTTTGGTATGTTGATTTTACTAAAACTTAAAAACAAGAGTTACATATAAAACTTAAACAGATAACAAGAGATACAAGATATTGGAAAAAAATATCATGTATGTCTAAATATGTATCTAAGCCTAAAATTACTCAGATCTGACATAACAAGAGATACATAAATCCACAATAACACAAAATTAGATATACAAAAAGCTTAAAATGTATTTGTTGTTTTACAAAATATGTATCTTTGGTATAAATAATTAAAATGAAACAAAAAATAATGTGAGATATATACAAAACACCCTCGTACACAATATGTATTTTTAAACTTACTAACATATATCTTTGATATACTTATTTCACTAAAACTTAAAAAACAAGAGATACATAGAAAAACATAAATAGAGAACAAGAGATACAAGAAATTGAAAAAAGTATCTTTAGTGTCTAAATATGTATCTCGGCCTAAAATTGTGCATATTTGAACATGTAAATACCTCTGGAAGTACATCTCTTGAAATAACTTTAATAACTCTTCTTCTTTAAACTTCTTGGCATGTTTTTCCTGCAATTTCTTCATAGTATGTGGATCGTTTATATGCTTGGATGTATTTTCATCAAAACCATCAAATTCGTAGTCAAAATTACCAAGAAAAAAGTTTACAACTTCTTCATTCTGTTTGATAATGTCTAATTGAGAGATTTCAAGACTAAAAGATGGTCCTGAATCTCTATTCATTATGTTAATTCAAATAATGTAAACTGAAAAAACGATAATCAAAGACTTCGTTCAACAATAACACCGAAAAATCACTTTGTAAAAATAGTCCCAAAAAAATTCTTTTTGAAAAAAAATCATCAGACAAGATTAGAAGAAATTGAAAAAGATTTTAGGGGGAAAATTTACCGGAGGAGAAAACGTTCTTAATTTGGTAAAGTAAGGGCATAGGAGCAGAGGCCTTTAACATGTATCTCAACTTTTAGTAAAAGTAATAAATGTTAGGATATATGTAATATTTTTAAAGTGGAGGGATTTTTAGTAGTTTTGAAACTTAAGTTGTTCTTTTAGGTAATTTTTCCTTTAATAAAAGCCTCTCTAGGCCCTTTTCAATTATTATTTTTTTAAATAGTGGATGCACCCACTTATGAATATGTAGAAAAAACTACTATTTTGTGCATCCGCTTGGTTTAAAAAAATTCACACTTTTCAAGTTTGAACACTCTTGATGAAATTCATGGCTCCAACACTATCGACGGGTGTAATAAAATAAAAGAAAAAGGGGAAAATAAGAAGATATATTTCTATTATATAGAAGAGTGAAGGGGTGGACGATCAAGGGTATTATAGTAATTTCACAATATAAATTCATCATCCAATTTTCATCTCTTTTTGTGAATTCCATTTCCCGTTCAATCATTCCTTTGTTCCTTAAAATGTATTGTTTCTCACTTCTCACCTTAGCTATATAACCCCAAAAAAAATTCTCAAAATAATCTGTAATTTAATGTTTATTATACTATTTCAAATTAATATGATTTTCAATTGTCGTATTTAGTAGGCAATTATTCAATCAAAAAGATTATAAAACTTTGTTCCAAGTTATTTTTTTGTAAAATGTTAAGATACTGTCAAATTGTATATACAAAAAAACCTTCCTCTTTAATACACTATTTGAAAATAATTTGAAAGAAAATTTTAAAAAATATATTGTTATTTCATATATGTCAGCATGAGAAGTATCATAATGTAGGAGTATACTTCTTCATCTAGATCAAACTTAGGGTGTGTTTGGTATGAAGGAAAATGTTTTCCTAGAAAATATTTTCATGGAAAACAAGTTGGTTTCTTACTTATTTTCTTATGTTTGGTTGGTGCATAGAAAATATTTTTCAAAAAATAAATATTTTCTAGTGTTTGGTTGGTGAATGAAAAAATATTCTTTAGAAAATACTTTTTAGTGTTTAGCTAAAGAGTAGAAAATACTTTTAAAAAAATATTTTTTGACCCAAAAAAAAATACTATTTTTAGGGTGTGTTTGATATGAAGGATGAAAATATTTTCTAGAATAAGTTGTTTCTTACTTATATTCTTGTGTTTGTTATGAAAGTACGAAAATATTTTCTAAAAGTATGTATATATTTAACAAAAATAATGAGAACAATTAGGGCAAGTAAGAAGGGTGGGGTAAAAAAAATTTGAAACTTTTTTAAAATTAAAAAAATTAATTCTTTTTTTGGGGATGGGGGCTGGTATGTAAGGGGGAGGGGGTCAGAATAGGTGGTAGGAGTGGTGTAATTTTAATTTTTAAAATAAAATAATTTTTTTAAAGGGGGGGGGGGATTGGTAGGGGTGGGGATCAGATAGGGGGGATGGAGTAAGAAAAAGTTTGAATTTTGGTGGTAAGGGTTGGATTTTGGGGTAGGGGATGAGGTAAAAAAGAAAATTGAAATATTTTTAAAAAAAATAATATATTTTTTTGGATAGGGGATGGTAGGGGGTGGGGTTGGTAGGAGATTGAGGGTCGGGGTCGGGGTCGGGGTAGAGGTGAGTGAGTTTGAGAGTTGTATGAACATTTCAACTTGAGAGTAAGGTTGAAAGAGAGTTTTGAAAAATATTTTCCTTACTTTTTGAAGGGAAGCGATTTCCTTAAATTTGAGCAAAATAAGTTGATTATATTTTCAATATATTTAAGCCAACCAAACATGAGAAAACTAAAAAATATTTTTCATAAAATATTTTCCTTCATACCAAACACACTCTTAGTTTGATATTTTTTCTGGTTCATTAAAAATTCAATGTTACAAAAATTCAAAATACATGAATATATAACTAAGAATTCTTTCAATGAACAAAGAAATGAAACGACCAAAAAAGTCTGAAAGATAAATAATTTTATTATAAAGGAATTAAATTGTTTTTAAAAGACAATTGAACTACTGAAGGAGTATAAGTGTATAACTATATATTTTAATTTAATAAGAAATTATGTTATAAATAATATTTTTAGGTTAATTTGATCAATGTTTAAATTTAGTGGTGTACAACCTTCTTAAAAATAAAATAAAAAATTTTAAACCTATATAATAATACTGTAAATCAGGTAAAAAAATATATACTATAAATTATCATGTAAAGTGTCAAATTTGATAAGTAATATTACAAAGTGATTGAGAATTCTGAGATATCACTAAGATCTCAAATATATATATATATATATATATATATTATAGACTTAACAAAAAAGAAAAATAATATCTGAAAATGTGTCTCTAGTTGTCATAAGACAAAAAAACTTGTTTATATTTTTTTCATTTTAAAGGGTTTATAAGATGTTTAATTGACAATAACTCATGAAATATTATTAAACAAAAAAAAAATATTGGGTCGTGCACCACACGAGATACATAATCCGGTTTAATCTTAATAAAAAGTAAGAAATTAGTAAATTTTCTTGTTTCACACTCTTTTCAAGAGGATGAAATCACACACACCTGATCACATAATCCTTAGGGTGCAAATAACTCTATTTTAAAATAGTTTAAGGGAGTGATATGACTCTGAAAGATAAAGTTTTTTAGTTTAACTTTCATAAAAGATAAAGTGCGTAATTGAAATTTAGGACTTAAGGGGGATACGCATACCTTTTCCCTAATATCTTTTAGAGTTGATATTCTCAAATGCAAATTTATATGTAGATGTAATTTTATTTTAAAGGAATTTGAATAATTTATATCGAATGTGTCTCTAGTTGTCATAAGACAAAAAAACATGTTTATATTTTTTCATTTTAAAGGGTTTATAAGATGTTTAATTGACAATAACTCATGAAATATTATTAAACAAAAAAAATATTGGGTCGTGCACAACATGAGATACATAATCCGGTTTAATCTTAATAAAAAGTAAGAAATTAGTAAATTTTCTTGTTTCTCACTCTCTTCAAGAGGATGAAATTACACACACTTGATCACATAAATCCTTAGGGTGCAAATAACTCTATTTTAAAATAGTTTAAGGGAGTGATATGACTCTGAAAGATAAAGTGCGTAATTGAAATTTAGGACTTAAGCGGGATACGCATACCTTTTCCCTAATATCTTTTAGAGTTGATATTCTCAAATGCAAATTTATATATAGATGTAATTTTATTTAAAGGAACTTGAATAATTTATATTGAATTTTGGATGTTTTGTGCTTATATTTTGAATATCTTGGCATAGAACATGATCTAGATGGAGATTGTACAGTTTTTAGGGGTTTGACGTTATCAATTTTTATTAGTTTGAGTTTCTATTTTTTCCTCTCTTACTGTTTTAATCTTTTTTTTTTTTGAAAAAAAAAAAGAAAGAATTGGGGTTAGGGAAAGGGGAATGCGAAACAAAAATGGGAGAGAGGATTATAAGGTGAAAAGTAAATTCTCCACCAATAAGATAAAAGTTCTCGTAATCAACTATAATGATTTTTTTTTAATTTATTCCAAAAAATGATATTTTTTATATTTAAAATAATTGTAATTTAATTTTTTACTCTATACTTAATAAAATAATTTATGGCTCCACAAATATTCATAATTTATTTTACATCATAAATTTCTTTTTTAAAAAAAATAAAATCGGTACATAGAAATGTTAAGCCATATATTGAGCGCGGGGGGGGGGGGGGGGGGGTGGGGGGGGGGGGTTAAGTGAGCATTTTGGTCACACTTTTTGTAAAAAATATTTAGAACTAGAATGCACTTTTTCTAAATACGGTATATGCCTCAAATTTTTAAGAACTAACAAAATCATTCATTTGACTAGTTTACGCAAATGTACAATCAAATTTGCTCTAAAAGAGTAATATCTAAAGATAGATAGTCACATAAATCATAATGTCATAGATTCAATTTCATACACAAATTTCTATTATTACAATTTCCTTTAGTTTATTCGGAATTTTTGAAGTTAGAGTGGAAAATGAAGTTCTACTTGCTTATAATTTTTGCAAACAGAGAAGTGTCAAATATATCCATGTACTATTAGAAATGATTTGAATACACCCCTCATTATACTTTCGGTCCAAATATACTCTTTTTGTTATACTTTAGGTCCAAATATACTCCTGTACTATTGAAAATAATTTAATATACCCTGCATTATACTTTCAGTCCAAATATACCCCTTTCGATATATTTTAGGTTCAACTATATGTTAGCCTCCTATATTAGTATAATATGTTTTAATAATGACAAGCTAATAAAGAAAATATACAGGATACACTTAAGATGCGATCAAGACAGAGAATTCATAGGTGGGCAATTCTGAAGCTATAATTGGAAGAGCATCACAAAAAGGATCTAAGAAAATCCCTAAATTAAGGGAGCCAACGGTACTGATAATGATCACGAAGCAACAACTATGGAAAGCAGATTTCGCACGGAGCTAAGAAAGGAAGGAAAATCATATCCTCTACACGAACATATTTGATATGGACGTGAAAAATGATGTGAAACCTCAATCAAGAAATCAATACAAATCCTTGATTGAAAGAAAATTCCTTGGGTTTTCCTTTTAGAGCAAAGAAGCAACAAGAAGATGAAGACCATTTAAAGACGCTGAAGATAGAAGAATACTTATGCAACTTCACAGGAAACTATCCCTCTGTCTTATCTTTTAGTCTTCACAAAGCTTTGTAATTTTTGATTTACAATAGTTACAAAAAGAAAAAGATCGAGTCATTTTAGTAGTTATACCAGTCGAGGCTGTGTCACAAGATATGGATAACAAATTAAGATTCAGAACTTGCTCAACCGTACTGTAAGTCCATTCTCAATGTTAAAGCTTCGAAGGAAACCCTTAAAATACAATGGGACTGGAATAGGCACCACACTGGGGATTGTGTTATTTAATTCTATTTTATTAAGTACACTAACTTGCAGTGAGTTGACTCTAAAGGTTGGTCAGTCGACTCAGAAAAATATTTCAATCCCTCCCTCTTGAATTTTAATTGGTATCAGAGAAGGTCTCACCATTAAGTGTTGCTTAACTTCACATGAGTAAAGATCAAATGGCCAACTACCAAATTCTAGGAGCACTTTTTTGAGATGGGCACTCCTCAACAAGACCACCATACTTCAATGGACAACACTACTCACATTGAAAGAACAAATTCAAAATCTTTGTACAATCAAATGACTTTCAAGCTTGGGTGGTCATCAAGAAGGAAGCAAAACCTATACCAAGGCTCAAGGACAAGGACAAACAAAAGGAAAAAGAATCGAGCAGCATGGACTTGGACGATTTTAAAAAATTTAAGATCACCAAAAAGCAACAAGAGGTAATCTAAACTAACGCTAGAGCCATAAGTTTGCTTTATTGTACAGTTAGTGGAGAAAAATATGATAATATATCAACCTGTGAGACTGCCAAAGTAATATGGGACAAACTGGAAGTAACCTATGAAGGTACTACCAAGGTGAAGAAAGCAAGGATCAATGCTTTGGTCAATGAATATGAGCTTTTCAGGATGAAAGAAAATGAGGGTATGGAGTCAATGTTTGTATAATTTAGTAAAATCATCTGTGAACTAAAGTCTCTAGAGATGATCTACTCAAATAGACTTCAGGTCAAAAGTTAGTGAGTAGTCTTTCAAAAATCTGAGAAACCAAAGTTGTCATTCTTGAAGATGGAGATTTCCATAACATGACATATGATGAACTGTGAGGTAACTTTCTTGCTTATGAATAGAATCATATAAATAGGTATAACAAGGAGGAAAATAAAAAACACATTACCTTTAGTGCTATAAGCTCGGAAGAAGATGAGAACATAGATAAAGATAACAACGAAGAAATGACTCTTATAAATCGAAGGGTCCGACAAATTCTAAGACAAAGGCAACAGAGACCCCAAGGATTAAAAAACAACGAGTTCGCAAGAAATGATGATCGCTATTATTATTATGGGAAATCGAGCCATATCAAACAAAATTGTTCTGAATTGAGAAGAAGGTTGTTTAAGAAAAACAAAAACTTTGGATTTTGGAGTGATAAAGACGAGACTGAAGACAACACAAACAACAAACATGTGCTTCATAGAAATGGGTGAATTAGTAAGGTAAGACCCTTTAATTGTCAAGAATGCAATCTTCTTCAAACACATCTTTATATGATTACTGATGTAATTCAAAAGATTATTAATGAATACAATAAAATTTCTCAAGAAAAGAAAAATTGGCAAGCTTTGTTAAAAAGAAAGATTAAAGAAGAAATGAGGAACAGGAAAATCCAGCTTGAAGCAAGCCAAATAGAAATAAACTTGCTTCAAGAGGAACTTGATAATGTAAAAATGCAATTAAAAAGCATTAGAAAATCACCAAGTGACAATTTTGTCACATCAAACTTCTTTAAAGCTGTAATACCCAGTACCTTTTCTAGCTAAAATCCTCCCCTAGAATGTTAAGAGATAGCTTCCAAAATGAAGAATAATTATTTTATGTGGAATTTTCAAGATTTAGACCTCCCATTGTGTGGAAAATTTAATAAGCTTTCAACGATATAAGATTTGCCTAAATCCAATGACCGAGTGAGAAGTTAAGGCTATTTTAAGCTTCAGCATAAAACACTGTGATTTGGGTCCTTAGCGCATCGCGGAGACGGTTTAAATGACAATTGTCAAATTCTAGTGAAACTCTGAGATTTTCTTGCATCGCAGAGAAGCCTTTTTTCCTGTTTGTCCATTTCTAGTGGCTCACCGCGATGGTGGCGCATCGCGGTGATGACCCAAATGGCAATCTAGCAGAGCATCGCGATAGTTACACATCACGGTGTCTTTCCAGATCCCAGTTTGCAGTTTCCAGTAGGCCACCGCGATCATGGCGCGTCGTACCGTAGGCCAAATTTGAGAATTTTTCCAATTACGAGTAAAAATTTAAAAGGGTCTCTTTGGTCTTTTCCCAAGACCTAAGTCGTGAATAACAGATGATTTAACCCATCCTAAGCATATTACATTTACTTTTCACCAAAATACTCTTAAAGAAAACCCTAGATCATCAAACTTTCTCCCCAAGAAATCCAAATTCCTCCATTACTTCTCCAAGGAAAATCAAGATTTAGGAATCCCAATTCAAGAACTCTAAGGAGTCATCTCCAAAGCATCAATAGGAATCCAAGATTCAAGTTTTAGCATCTAAAGATCATCAATTGAGGTATGTGGGATATGAACAAGGATAATTCTTTCATCCTTATGCCCAAAACTTATTTTAATTACAAATTTACTAAAATTTTATGTGATTTCTCATGAAATTGAAGTTAGGGTTTATACCCAATATTGCTATTTATGAGTTTATGAGATTTCCAATGGTTTAGAAGTTGAATTGCATGTTTATATTCATATTTTCATGTATATTGCAGAAATTTCTAGATTTTAAATTGATTTATAAATGTTTACATCACCAAGCATGAATATTATGATGTTTTAACATGAGTTTGATTCATGGGTCATTAAGCCCTAATTAAGATTTCTATTTCAAGATTGTTTGTGCTATGAGCACCCTAAGATGAGATTATTCTTAAATTTTCTATAAAGATTTGACCTTTTTGGTCCTAAGCTAAGATAAAGAATCCATTTTGTTTATATGACTTGAGATTTAAAGAAAGAAATAGCATAATTGGTTTTCTTGTAAACCCTTGTGCGATATTTTTGAAGTGGATTTCTTAAGATCCTGAGCATAAGAATGGGAGTAGTATTTAGCACCGAGATGGGTATGTTACCAAGGTTTCATGCCCCAGAACTACTTGCCACTGTAGGATTAAGATTATTCCCACTTCTACGTGGATGACTAAGATTGTGATCACATAAGATAAAAAGTTCTATTCCGACGACAAGGGTAGAATAACCCTACCCAATGGGGGCAAGACGTAGGACTCCATGAATGCTCACATGGTATATGTTGGTTAGAAGAACCTCCCAATAAGATGTTCCCTACTCTTAAAATAGTCTATTAGCGTAAAGCCTTAAGATAAAAGCATATGTTTTGAAAGCTATGGTTTTAAGATTCTTAAAGTCTTGAGTTGAAGTATTCCCATTACAAATTGATAAGATAATGTAGCAGCATTCAGAAAGAACAGATTTTAGAACTGAATGTAATGGATCACAAGATTTATATTATATTCTTTGTTGTTCATGATTTATGATCCTTAGATTTCAGATTACTCAAGCCCATGTAAGTCATTTACATTTAGCATGCATGATTTTCTTTATAAATTGTGATGATATTGTTTACTTATTGCATTCACCCCCATATACTCAGTACATCATCAAAGTACTGATCCATATATACGTCTATGTGCTACATTAGCTCATAGTGTAGGTTTAGGTGCTCAGTCTCAGCAGCGTGAGTGATTTTCGAGCATCTCATCTATATCTCTGCCGTTGGTGAGCCCTCATAGTTTGAGGACTTAGATATTCAGATTTCTTTTTTATCTAGTAGATAATTTAGTATTCATTTTAGAAAGTTTGAGTCAACTAGGTCCTGTCCCAGTGACTCGCTAGATTCAGTCAGTAGAGGCTTGTCGGACTACTAGATTCAGTTTTAAACTTTTGATTTAGCATTTTGATTTTCCAGTATTGTTTTACCAAGACTTATAAGGTTAGTATATTTTCAGATAAGATTTTCGCATCTATTATGATTTCATATTTATTTCCTCTATTTTAAGATCCAGACTTAGTAGAAAGCAGTCAGGGTTAGCTCAGGACTACTTATAGTTCGGAGCACCGTGTGGCATCTCAGGAACTCAGATTTTGGGACGTTACAAACTTGGTATCAAAGCCTAAGGTTTTAAGAGTGCTAGGGAGTCAGACAAACCGCATTACATGGAGTCTTGATCATCGATGTGAAGTGCACCACACCTATGAGCAAGAGGCTATGGAGCATTTTAGGAAACTATCCCTTCTTGCATGATATATCATACATTCAATGTCTCTATCTGCTTCTAACTCATGATTTCACATGATAGAAAATGCCTCTTTATCGAGCTAACGTATGCAGAAATGATAACCACCCACCTCAGTCCGCAGATCCTTTGAATGAGAATGTGTCACATACAGAGTTTCAAGCTGTCTTTCAGGCACTAGCCCAAGTTGTGATAGCTAATGTTCAGGGTAATCGTCAGGATGCATCCCCGCTTTAGCAAGATGGGGACTTAGCCGCAGCCAAAATTTGATATTTTATGAGAATGAACTCGCCAGAATTCTTTGGGTCGAAAGCAGGTGAGCACCCACAGTTTTATCTTGATGAGGTAAAGAAGATCACCTGAATTATACATATTTCTGAAGAGGAGAGTATAGAATTCTCATCCTATAGGCTGAAGGATATTGCATATGATTGGGTGGTGATGTGGAAGAAAAGTAGAGGGAAGGATGCAGCTCCCATAACTTGCAGATATTTCAGGATACGTTTTTAGATAAGTTCTTCCCGTGTGAGATGAGGGAAGCTAAGATAGAGGAGTTCATGAACCTGAGGCAGGGCTCTATGACAGTGAAAGAGTATTGCCTTAAGTTCAACCAGTTATCTAAGTATGCCCCTGATCAGATGGCTAACCCTAGATCAAGCATGAGTAAGTTTATAACCGGTGTATCTGGTTTGGTAGTTAAGAAGTGTAGGACTGTTATGTTCATCGGAGACATGAATCTTTCTAGGTTGATAATGCATGCTCAACAGATAGAGGTAGAGAAGTTGAAAAATAAAGAGAGTAAATAAGAAGGCTAGAACAGGGAAGTTTAATTATGGTCAGAATAAGTCTGGAGGAGAAAATCGTTCGCAATTTCAGAATTGTTCATCTATGTCTGCACCTTCTTCAGCCAGTGCTCCTACACTCAGAAATAGGCAGGAATAGTGGGGTAAGTCTTTTATGTCCAGATCTCAGAATAGTGTGAGTGGTAGGACCAATTATCCTCAGTGTTCTAGGTGTGGTAAGGCCCATCCGGGTGAGTATTTGTGGGGTCAAAAAGGTTATTATGGTTGTGGTCAGTCGGGTCACAAAATTAAAGAGTGCCCGTATGCTAGACAGGGAAATAGAAATATTCATCCTCAGACTCAGGATAATAGTACACCATCTCCTTTAGGTCACCCAGCCTCTCCTCAGGGCGCATCATCCAGTACTGGTAGTGATCAGTGCCAGAATCAGTTTTATGCTTTACCATCCCGCCAGGAGAAGAAAGATTCGCCAGATATTGTTACTGGTATGCTTCGTGTCTTTCATCTCGATGTTTATGTGTTGTTAGACCCTGGGTCGAGTTTCTATTATGTGACCCCATTAGTTGTTGTGAATTTTGAGATAAGTTTTGAAAAGATCCCTGAGCCTTTTTTTGGTTTCTACTCCAGTAAGTGAGTCAGTTGTTGCTAAGTAAATCTATAAGAAGTGTCCTATCATTGTCCTTTATAAAGTTATGTTAGCAGACTTGATAGAGTTAGATATGGTTGACTTTGATCTTATTCTTGGTATGGATTGGCTTCATCCCTGTTATGCATCTATAGATTGTCGCACCGTGTAGTGAAGTTTCAGTTCCCAGATGAGCCATTCTTTGAGTGGTCAGGTAATTCAGTGTCTCCTAAGAGTCATTTCATATCTTATCTTAAAGAAAGAAAGTTGATATCCAAAGGTTGCATTTACCATCTAGTTCGAGCAAAGACACAAAGTCTGAGACTCCAATAGTTCAGTCAGTCAGTATAGTTAATGAGTTTCCTGATATTTTTTCCAAAAGATCTCTCAGGGATACCTCCCGATAGGGAAATAGAATTTGAAATTGACCTTCTCCCAGATACTCAGCCTATTTCTATCCTACCTTATCGTATGGCTCCCGTAGAGCTTAAGGAGTTGAAAGAGCAAATCAAAGATCTTTTAGATAAAGGTTTCATAAGGCTCAGTGTTTCTCCATGGGGCGCTCCCATCCTATTCGTGCGAAAGAAAGATGGTTCTTTGCGAATGTGCATTAACTATCGTCATCTGAATAAGGTCACGATCAAGAACAAATACCCTCTTCCTAGAATTGATGACTTTTTTGATCAATTACGTGGTGCAAGTTATTTCTCAAAGATAGACCTTAGATTCGGCTATCATCATCTTAAGGTAAGGGAATGTGATATTCCAAAGACAGCTTTCAAGACCTATTACAGTTATTTTAAGTTTTTAGTCATGTTTTTCGGGCTAACCAATGCTCCTGCAGTTTTCATGAACCTCATGAACCGAGTGTTCAAATAGTATCTATCCATGTTTTTTATAGTATTCATAGATGATATCCTTGTGTACTCCCGTAGTAAGGATGACCATGTAGATCATCTTAGAATTGTCTTGCAAACTCTTAGAGATCATCAATTATTCGCCAAATTCAACAAGAGTGAATTTTGGCTAAGATCAGTAGCCTTTCTCGATCATATTGTTTCCACCGATGGTATTAGAGTTAATCCCTAAAAGATAGAAGCCATAATAAATTGGCCTAGACTTATCTCTCCATCAGATATTAGGAGTTACTTGGGTCTAGCTGGTTATTACCACCATTTTGTTGAAGTTTTCTCATCTATTGTATCTCCTATATCTAGACTAACCCAAAAGAAAATTAAGTTCCAGTAGTCAGAGTCCTGCGAGAAGAGTTTTCAGGAGTTGAAGACTCGACTCACTTTAGCCCCAGGCTTAGCACTACCAGATAGTATAGATGGTTTTGTGGTGTATTGTGATGCCTCTAGAGTTGGTTTGGGTTATGTGTTGATGCAGAGAGGTAAGTTCATAGCCTATGCCTCTAGACAGCTTAAGCCTCACGAAAAGAATTACCCAACCCATGATCTTGAGTTAGCTGCAGTAGTGTTTGCTTTCAAAATCTGGAGACTCTATCTGTATGGTGTACATGTTGATGTGTTCATGGATCACAAGAGCTTGCAGTATTTATTTACCCAGAGAGAGTTGAATCTCCATCAGAGAAGGTGGTTGGAGCTATTGAAGGATTATGACATAAGTGTGTTGTATCATCCGGGCAAGACCAATGTAGTGGCAGACGCCCTTAGTAGATTATCCATGGGCAGTGTTGCTCATGTGGAGAATGACAAGAAAGAGTTAGCTCGAGAAGTTCATCATTTGGCTAGATTGGGTGTTAGGTTGGTGAATTCAGATGAAGGGAATGTTTGGATTCAGAGTAGTTCTGAAACTTCCCTAGTTTCGAAAGTGAAGGAGAAGCAAGATATGGATTCTAGTTTGATCAAACTAAAAGAGTCAGTTTAAGGCCAAAAGATAAAGGTTTTCTCCCAAGGGGGAGATGGTGTGTTGAGATACCAAAGTAGATTGTGTGTGCCATGTGTTGATGACTTGAGACAGTGGATTATGGCAGAAGCGCATGGTGCACGTTATTCTATTCATCCAGGTGCCACCAATATATACCGCAATTTATGGAAATTTATTAGTGAAGTGGTATGAAGAAAGATATAGCAAAGTTTGTAGCAAGGTGTGCAACTTATCAATAGGTTAAGGTAGAGCACTAAAGACCAGGTGGTACATTGCAAGAGTTTTGTATCCCCACTTGGAAGTGGGAAGAGGTGAATATGGATTTTGTGACTGGTTTACCCCATTCGCGTCATCATCATGATTTGATTTAGGTTATTATAGACATATTAATGAAGTCAGTGCATTTTTTGCCAGTTCACATATCTTATACAACTGAGGATTATGCTAAGTTGTATATTCGAGAGTTAGTCAGATTTCATGGAGTGCCTTTGTCCATCATTTCAGATAGGGGTACTCAGTTTACTTCCTAATTTTGAAGAGTTTTTTAGAGGGGTCTTGGTACCCAAGTTCATCTTAGTTCAGCTTTCCACCCTCAGACAGATGGTCAAGTAGAGAGGACCATCCAAACGCTAGAAGATAGTTAAGGGCATATGCTCTTGATTTCAAAGGTGGTTGGGATAAGCATTTGCCATTGATTAAGTTCGCTTATAATAACAGTTACCATTCTAACATTCAGATGGCCCCGTTTGAGGCTCTTTATGGGAGGATATATAGATCTCCCATAGGTTGGTTTAAAATAGATGAGGCCACTTTGCTTGGGCCCGATGCAGTGTTTGAAGCTATGAAGAAAGTTAAGTTGATTAGAGAGAGATTGAAAATAGTCCAGAGTCACCAGAAATCATATGCAGACGTGAGAAGAAGGGAACTCAAGTTTAAGGTTGGTGATTTAGTGTATCTAAAAATTTCACCCATAAAAGGGGTGAAGAGATTTGGAAAAGGGAGGAAGC
The DNA here is from genome assembly GCA_030864215.1 of Capsicum pubescens. NCBI lineage: Eukaryota > Viridiplantae > Streptophyta > Magnoliopsida > Solanales > Solanaceae > Capsicum > Capsicum pubescens. The sequence goes on from CM061548.1 coordinate 291,063,172, forward strand.
TTAGTCCCTGGTATGTTGGCCCTTATAGAATTTTGAGTCGTGTTGGGAAAGTAGCTTATTAGCTTGATTTGCCCGCATACTTGTCAGTCGTTCATCCTGTATTCCATGTCTCTATGCTTAAGAAGTGCATCGGTGACTCCACTATTGTAGTTCCTTTAGAAAGCTCAAATATTTAGAACAGCCTTCCATACGAAAAGGTTCCAGTTGAGATTGTAGATCATCAGATCCATAGACTAAGGAACAAAGAAGTTCCCTTTGTCAAAGTTCTTTGGCGGAATCAGTCCGTTGAGAGTACCACTTGGGAAGCAGAAGCTGATATGCGAGCCAAGTACCCTTATCTTTTCTCCGCAAACTAAGATTTAGTCGAAGGTAATACTCTTCCTTGATTTAGTTCTATTCTAATCATACATTCAGATATATAGTTGTCCTCATGTAAGTTCATACACTCATAGAATAACTCAAAAGCTCAGAATGATTCAGATTCAGTTGTTTAGTTTATTTCAGTTGTGCATGATAGCATATAGCCTCAGATTCCTCAGTATTCTAAGCTTATCTAGCCATATTCGAGGAAGAATTTTCCCAAGGGGGAGATATTGTAATACCCCATACCTTTTATAGCTAAAATCCTCTCTTAGAATGTTAAGGGATAGCTTCCAAAATGAAGAATAATTATTTCATATGGAATTTTCCATATTTAGACCTCCCATTGTGTAGGAAATTTAATATGCTTTCCAATGATATAAGATTTGCCTATATCCGATGATCGAGTAAGAAGTTAGGGCTATTTTAAGCTTCAGTCATAAAACACCATGATTTGGGTCCTTAGCGCATCGCGGAGACGGTTTAAATAACAATGGTCAAATTCCAGTGGAACTCTATAATTTCCCCGCAGCGCAGAGAAGCAATTTTTCCCGTTTGTCCATTTCTAGTGGCTCACCGCGATGGTGGTGCATTGCGGTAATGGACCAAATAGAAATCTAGAAGAGCATCGCAATAGCTCCGCATCACAATGTCTTTCCAGGTCCCAGTTGGAAGTTTACAGTAGGCCACCGCGATCATGGCATGTCGCGCCGAAGGCCAAATTCAGGAATTTTCCCAATTTCAAGTAAAAATTTAAAAGGGTCTCTTTGGTCTTTTCCCAAGCCCTAAGTCGTGAATAACAAATGATTTAACCCATCCTAAGCATATTGTATTCAATTTTCACCAAAATACTCTCAAAGAAAACCCTATATCATTAGACTTTCTCCCCAAAAAATCCAAATTCCTCCATTAATTCTCCAAGGAAATTCAAAATTTAGGAATCCCAATACAAGAACTCTAAGGAGTTATCTCCAAAGCATCAATAGGAATTCAAGATTCAAGTTTTAGCATCTAAAGATCATCAATTGAGGTATGTGGGGTATGAACAAGGATAATTTTTTCATCCTTGTGCCTAAACTTATTTTAATTACAAATTTACTGAAATTTTATGTGATTTCTCAAGAAATTGAAGTTAGGGTTTATACCCAATATTTCTATTTATGAGTTTATGAGATTTTCAACGATTTAGAAGTTGAATTGCATATTTATGTTCATATTTTCATGTATATTGCAGAAATTTCCAGATTTTAAGTTGATTTATAAATGTTTACATCACTAAGCATGAATATTATGATGTTTTAACATGAGTTTGATGCATGGGTCATTAAGCCCTAATTAAGATTTCTATTTCAAGATTGTGCTATGAGCACCCTAAGATGAGATTATTCTCAGATGTTTTATAAAGATTTGACCTTTTTGGTCCTAAGCTAAGATAGAGAATCCACTTTGTTTATATGACTTGAGATTTAAAGAAAGAAATAACATAATTGGTTTTCTTGTAAACCCTTGTGCTATATTTTTTATGTGGATTTCTTAAGATCCTAAGCATAAGAATGGGAGTAGTATTTAGCATCGAGATGGGTATGTTACCAAGGTTTCATGCCCCATAACTACGTGCCGCCGTAGGATTAAGATTATTCCCACTTCTACGTGGATGACTAATACTGTGATCACATAAGATAAGAAGTTCTATTCTGATGGAAAGGGTAGAACAACCCAACCCAACAGGGGCAAGATGTCGGACTCCATTAATGCTCACATGGTATATGTCAGTTGGAAGAACCACCCAATAAGATGTCCCCTACTCTTAAAATAGTCTATTGGCGTAAAGCCTTAAGATAAAAGCATATGTTTTGAAAGCTATGGTTTTAAGATTCTTAAAGTCTTGAGTTGAAGTATTCCCATTACAAATTGATAAGATAATGTAGCAGCTTTCAGAAAGAACAAATTTTAGAACTGAATGTAAAGGCTCACAAGATTTATATTATATGCTTTGTTGTTTATGATTTATGATCTTCAGATTTCAGATTACGCAAGCCCATGTGAGTCTTTTACATTTAGCATGCATGTTTTTCTTTATAAATTGTGATGATATTATTTACTTATTGCATTCACCCCCATATTCTCACTACATCATCAAAGTACTGATCCACATATACGACTATGTGCTACATTGTCTCATAATGTAGGTTCAGGTGCTCAGTCTCAGCAGCGTGAGTGATTTTTGAGCATCTCATCTACATCTCTGCCGTTGGTGATCCCTCATAGTTCGAGGACTTAGCTATTCAAATTTCCATTTTATCTAGTAGATAATTTAGTATTCATTTCAGACAGTTTGAGTTAGCTGGGGCCTGTCCCAATGACTCTCTAAATTCAGTCAGTAGAGGCTTGTCGAACTACTAGATTTAGTTTTAGACATTTGATTTAGCATTCAAATTTTCCAGTATTTTTTTACCAAGACTTGTGAGATTAGTATGTTTTCGGATAGGATTTCTGCATCTATTATGATTTCATATTTATTTCCCCTATTTTGAGATCCAGACTTAGTAGAAAACAGTCAGGGTTAGATCAGGACTACTTGTAGTTCGGAGCACCATGTGGCATCCCGGGAACTCAGATTTTGGGGCGTTACAAAAGAAAAATTAACCTCTTCATCATATTCTCTCAGTTCTGCTAAAACTTTTTTCCCCTTATAGACCTGTATGCTACACCTGTGGAAAAAAAGGACACATATCACATAACTGCTGACAATAGTCTAAAGGAATGTGGATTTGGAGACCCGAAAGAAGCACATCTAATCCTCAAAGACCCAAGACCATTTAAGTACCTAAGCAAAATTAATTCTCTTATTTTGTAGAAATATATTCACAAAAATTACATAAAAGGGATATAGGTAATAGACATAGATGTTCCATACACATGACCAAAAAGAAAAGAACTTTTACTCTCTAAAGAAATTTAAAGAAGGATCAATCAGAGTTGGCGATAATGTCAAAGGAGAAGTCATAGAAGTTGGCTCTGTAAAGCTTAGCTCTTACTGCGATCTCATTAAAGTTTATCTCGTAGATAGACTTAAACACAATCCATTGAGTATCACTCAGTTTTGCGATACCAGATTTGGTGTATCCTTTAAAGCTGAAAATTACTCCACCAAGCATGAAAAGAGAAAAAACACTCTTATAGGTGATCGTGTCAATAATATTTATGTTCTAAATAATCTCAATTTTTCTACCCTAACATGTCTCACTGCTCAAACCAGTGACACCTGATTGTGGCATAGAAAACTTGGGCATGCTAGCATGCATGCCATTAAAAAACTCTTTAACTTGAATTGGTGAATGGTCCGCCAAAGCTGAAGTTTGAAAAGGATCATATCTGCGATGCTTTCCAACTAGATAAACATACTCGAACATCCTTTAAAGTCAAAGACATTGTCAATGCTACCAAACTCCTCCAACTAATCTATATGGATTTGTTTGGTCCTACCACGATCGCAAACATTAGTGGAAAAAGATATGTATTAGTTATAGTTGATGATTCTTTCTATATTTACATGGATAATATTTTTTCTCATAAGCATGAAAACTCCCCTAATTTTGAGATCTTTTGTAGAAAAGTACAAAGAGAATCAGGGTACTTCATCACTTATGTTCATAGCGATCATGGAGGAGAATTCAAAAATAAAGGTTTTAAGGATTATTGTGCTCGAAATGATTATTCTTAAAACTCCTCCTCTCTTTTATTCCCTCAACAAAATGGCATGGTTGAACGAAAGAACAGATCCCTCCAAGAGACTATAAGATCCATGCTCTTGGAATAAAACTTACCTGATCACTTTTGGGTAGAGGCGGTAAGAATGGCATGCCATATTCTTAATAGGTGTCTCATTAGACCGATTCTTAAGAAATAACCTTATGAACTGTGGAGAGTAAAAAATCTTAACATTAGCTACTTTTATTCTTTTGGATGCAAATTTTTTATCCATAATAATGGTAAGAATAACTCAAAAAGTTTAATCCACGAAGTGAGGAATGTATCTTTATTGGTTACTCTCCCACTAGCCATACCTACAGAGCTTATAATAAATGAAGATTGTGTGTCAAAGTGTCTCTATATATAGTATTTGATGAATCTAATCCCACTTCTATAATCTTGAGTTTTGATGAGGAACAGGTAAATAACTATCAACCCAAAGCTTCTCCTGAGATAGCACCTGAGCCAGTTGACTCTGAGTAGACTACAGCTTAACCAGAGTCAGCTCTTATTACCGAATCATCAAAGAAAACTGTTCCAAGAGAATGAAGGCATAGTGCAAGTTTTTCAATGGAAATCTAAATGATCAAATGCAGACAAGAACTTCACTAAGAAAACAAGCTTCAATAGTACTTATATCTCAAATTGAACTAAAAAGGTTAATGAGGCTCTCAAATATGATTCATGGGTTAAAGCTATGAAAGAAGAACTGGATCAGTTTGAATGAAATCAAGTCTGGAATCTGGTTGAAAGACCAAAAAAATGCTAAATTATTGGAACCATATGGTTCTACAGAAATAAACTAAACGAAGAAGGTAAGGCCATTAGAAATAAGTCCATGTTGGTATCTCAAGGCTACTCTCAACAGGAAGGTATTGACTACGATGAAATTTTTGCTCCTGTAGCGAGGTTAGAATCAATTCAAATTCTTTTCGTATTTGTTATTTTTAAACATTTCAAATTATATCAAATGGATGTTAAGAGTGCTTTTCTAAATGGTTTTATTAATAAAGAAGTCTTTGTTAAACAACCTCCGGGATTTGAAAATTCGTCATGTCCAAACCATATTTTCAAACTCTCTAAAGAAGTCTATGGTCTCAAACAAGCTCCAAAAGCTTGGTATGAGAGAATGAGTACTTTTCTCTAAACAACAACTTTCAAAGAGGAAAAATAAATACTAGAATTTTTACTCAAAAGTCGGACTCTAGTTTGCTCATTGTACAAATCTATGTGGATGGTATTATCTTTGGTAGTTCTAATATATCTTTGTGCGAGAATTTTGCAAATCTTATGAAGGGAGAATTTGAAATGAGTCTCATGGGGGAACTCACATTCTTCTTGGGACTTCAAATCGAGCAAATACAAAAAGGTACATTCATCAGTCAAACTAAATATACAAAGGGGTTCATTAAAAAATTTGGAATAGAAAAGGAAAAGCCTTCGAAACTCCTATGAGTCACTCGATAAATTTGACTCAGATTCATTTGGAAAAAATATTGATGAAATTACATATAGAATAATAATTGGTTCTCTACTCTATTTGATCGTGAGTCGATCAGATATTATGTTTAGTGTTTGAAAATATGCAGGGTTTCAGTCGTCTCTCAAGGAGTCCCACCTGACTACTGCCAAACGAATCATTCAATCTCATCGAGACTCAAGATATTAGACTACGGTACCCTAACTCTTTAAATTTTGATCTAATTGGTTATTCAGATGCTGACTTTGCAGGTGACAAAAATGATAGAAAAAGTACTAGTGGAACTAGCCAAATTCTTGATGATGCCTTAATTTTATGGCATAGCAAGAAATATACTTCAGTTGCTTTATCAACCACCAAAGCTCAATACATAGCCATTGAAAATTGTGGTACTCAAATTCTATGAATTATGCTTCAGTTACTTAATTTTGATTTATTATTTGAATTTGTACCCATCATGTGTGATAATACTACTGCAATTAGCCTGTCCAAATATAGTGTGCATCATTCTAGAGCTAAGAATATATATATTAAGCATCATTTTATTTGTGATCATGTCAAAAATGAAGATTTCACTTTAAAATTTGCTGACTTTGAAAATCAACTTACTGATATTTTTACTAAACCCTTGCTAGAAAAAAGATTTTGTTTTCTTAAAAAAAGTCTTTATATTATATGCATTAATGATATCTGATTGCATTCTTTTATTTTTGCTAACTTTCATCTAAAATATTTTTCTTTCTGACTCTATCCCCTTTTTAATCATTAGCCTTTATCTACCCCCTTTTCTCACCTTTAGCACCTCGTCTTCTCTCTCTGTATTAATTTTTTACTTTACCTTTTTCTCTTCCTGAATAGTTTGCACCTTTTTCTCTTCATATGTCACCTCCATCCAAATCATCTCGTTTCACTTTTCCCTTTCCCATTTTTATACCCTGCTCCTAATATTTTCTTTCTCATCCCTCAAATGACCCGAACAAGATCCATAGAAAATCTTGCAAAAAATCCTACCGACTGTCAATTCAATAATCATGACCCAATATTTATTCCCAAATCCTCAGAGAAAGCTTCTTCTCAACTATAAAAAAATGTGCATCCTCTATCCCTAACTCATCCCTTAAGAAAACTCATCTCACCCCTCTGGACTCTCTTCCACCAGAGAACATGTATAAGTTCTGGACTGTATCGCAACAGAAAAATTTTGTCGCCTTAAAAAATTACTTAGTGGTGCCTGGAAGAATTGTAAATCTCTCACAGCTAAAGGAGTCCCACTATAATGTAAATTCTTTTTTCAAAGCTTAAGACTTATCGCTTGTACTCCATCTCAGTGGTTTAAAAGTTTATAAAGATCATGTTCTCATATTTTAGGCAAATCTTCATCTCTCCTAAGATAGTGGTGAGTTGGAAACTCTTGTGCTTGGGACTAGAATAATCCTGAATAATTTCTTATTTGAAAAAGTTTTTTATACTAAGTTTTCTGGAGCAATCCCTATTATGAATGGTACATGGCCCGATAATTTCGAAGTTAGCTTTGAAGAAGATAAGAAAGTTGTCCCAGACCTGAAAGTTAATCTATTAAATTTTGGTCTATTATTTCTTTGTTTCAAATATAGAATTTTGGCTCACATTATCGTCACCACTCTAATCCCAAGGAAGGGATCCCTCAACAATGTCACCTACAGAGATGTGTTCGTATTATACTAGATGATTAAAAAATACAAAATTAATTAAACTTTATGGTTTCGTGAATATATGTTGGAGGGTGAAGTTGATGACTATGCCACAACCAGTTTACCCTACGAATTATTGATTATCCAAATTCTCCTTCACTACTCCATTGATGTCTCTGGTTTCCTACAGTAGAAGTCTTTGTGACATACGTCTCCAAAACTTTTGCCAGCATGGGATATGTATTTGTTGACACTGAATAGTGCAAAATCCATAAAGGCAAAAATTGATTTACCTAAGTTTAGGAAAAGTATTTTTCACATGTGCTGCCAGCGATGAAGGAAATAGAGGAAATAAAGGACCGTCTCAAGTTAATCGAGGAAGGGTTGTTGAGTCTTTAGGAGTCGAATAGCAGGTTGTTTCAGCTGAGTAGGGACACTAGCACCGCTGTTGGAAAGGCACTCTTGAAGATCGATGGTTTCAAACAGGAAGGTGTCAAGATTTTCAATCAGTTATTTGCTCAAGTTGACTCCATCAAATCTGCAACCAACTCTCCCATAACGATCTTGACATATCTATCTAGAACTTTTACTCCATCTTATCCAAGAACGTTGAAAAGTCCTATGAATACTTTTGTCATAATATGCACAACACTCTCTCTTATTTCTTGGGAAAACGATGATTTCATGTCTAATTATTAAAAATATGCTTGTCCCCTTCTTTTCCTTGGTCTGTACTTGAGATACTAACTCTTCTTTTTTGGAATGAACTTTGCATAACCCCTCCCTCTTTTATTTTTGGACTATACGTTGCATGCTAATTTTATATATATATTATTTGTTTGTTATATCTATATATTTCTTGTATTTTTTTTGCCTTGTTCTTTTTTATTATGTCAAAGGGGGAGAAAGTGCACAAATATTAGATTCAGAAAAGGTCTCCAAGTAAGGGGGAGCCAGCCGACTATGCACACAAAAAAGTTAATTGATGATGACAGAAAAAGTCAGCAAGCAAGGGGGAGCCAACCGACTATACACACAGAGAAGTCAATTGATGTTTCTTATTTTTTATTATAAAAAAGAGGAAAATCTTTAGCCTCCTATATTAGTATAATATGTTTTAATAATGACAAACTTATAAAGAAAATATGCAGGATACACTTAGGATGTGATCAAGGCACAAAATTCATAGATGGGTAATCACGAAGCTATAATTAGAAAAGCATCATGAAGAAGATCCCTAGATTAAGGGAGTCAATGATACTAATAATAATCACGAAGAAACAATTATGTAAAGCAGATTTCACATGGAGCTAAGGAAGTAAAAAAGATCATATCTTCTAAACGAATATATCTGGTATGGACATGTATGATGTAAGTCAACATCCAAGAGAGGAAGATCATATCATGTGCACAGACATATATGATATGGACGTGGCAAATGATGTAAACCTTTAATCAAGGAATCAATACAAATCCTTGATTGAACAAAAATCTCTTAGGTTTTCTCTTTTGAGCAAAGAATCAACCAGAAGATGAAGACTATTTAAAGACGCTGAAGATAGAAGAATCTTTATGCAACTTCACAAAAAACTATCCACCCATCTCATCTTTTAGTCTTCATAAAGTTTTGTAATTTTTGATTTACAATAGTTACGAAAAAAAGATTAAGTCAGTTTAGAAGTTATACTAATCAAGGTTGTTTGTCACAAGATCTGAATAACAGATTAAGATTCAGAAGTTGCTCAACTATATTATAACTCCATTCTCAACGTTAAATCTCTAAAGAAAATACTTGAACCCCATGGGGACTAGAATAGGCACTGCACTGGTGATCCGAACCAGTATAAAAATCTATGTTCTTCCTTATTTTTTTATTTACGCTGTTGGTTTAATTTTGTTTTATTAGATATACTAACCTGTAGCTTAGTTGATTGTCATAGCTGATCAGTCGACTTTAAAAAGATTTCAATTCAACCCCCTCCCCCCACCCCAAATTTCAATATACCCCTTACATTATATTTATAGTCCAAATAACCCTTATTATACTTTTATATTAATCCCCCTCCCCTGCTTCCCTCCCCCTTCAAAAAAAAGGTGATTTACCCTTATTTTTTATTACACAGACACGTGATGAACTTAGAAAATAAAAATAACTCATCATCAAATTAATATTTGCACGATTCACTTTATGAACAGTCATTTAATTCATACTCGACCCACTCCTTGGATTCATACAAAAGTAATACACATATTCCAATTTGTACCCCTCATCTAAATTTTTTCTTGGTCTCACGACGGATACACTTAATTATCGAAAAAAAATTAGATTTTGATATATAAGAAAAAATAATTTCTTTTCTTCTGGTCTAATATCGGCTCTTAAAATGATATTAGAAATAATCAGCTAAGGAAGATTACCATATATAAATGCAAGAATTTTTTTCTATATATAATAAATGGATCATTAATACCAACGAAATTTTTTTAAAAATAAACGGAGTAAAAACTTTAAAGAGTTTAGATTAATAAGAAGCGAATCACTACAGAAAATTGAAGGAAATGTGTCATTTAAGTCTTGAGTGAAGGATTGGTGACATTGACCAACTTAAAGGGTCAAACATAATTAGGAAACTTGATTAAGTTAATTTTGTACTTGATTAATATTTTTAAAATATTTTAGTCTCTTCAAAAATACAAATCAACCCACACATTTCTCCTCTCTAAATTAACCGTCTCTCATCTCACTCTCTCGACAGTTTCTCCCAACCAACAGTTCTCTAAATTTCTTCTTTCAATCCCTAACGAATTCAACCTTCGGTGACAAATAGTTGGGCTTCGAGTTCCTTTTCGACTTTCAACCGTCAATCGACGTGATAGCCTTGCTCTCTGGCCATAATACCTTCGAGTTCTTCATCGTCACTTTTCTTCTTTCACAGGTTAAAGATTATGACCTTTTTAGTTTTGAAGAAAAAGAGAAACTTGAGCCAACTTTTCTTATAGTATTGGTGAACAATTTTAATATTTGTTTCTTTAATTTGAAATGCGGTCTGAATAAAACCCTAATTTCTGATATTTCTTTTCTTCTCTTTTCAGAGTGAAATATGATTTTTTTGTTGTTTGTTATATTTTTTGAAGTTTGATTTTTGTTGTTTGTGTTCGTACAAACAAAACAACGATATTGGTGTTTTTGGTGTTGCGCCTATTGCTGGGTTGATTTGTTCTTGTTCTTGGTAAAAATGGTGATATTATTGTTGTTTTATTGAACAAAATCATGCTAATATTTTTTTCTGCAACAGATTAGCCTTCTGATGTAACAGATTAACCTCTAATACAACAAATTAACCATCTGATGCAAATGAGTAACCAGTTGATGCAATAGATTAACCATCTAATACAACAAATTTTACCGTATAATGCAACAGAGGAACCATCAGATAAAAAAATGATGCAACAAATTAACTATCTGATGCAATAGATTTACCATCAGATTAAAAATCTGATGCAACAGATTAACTATATGATGCAATAGATTTACCATCAAACGCAATAGAGGAACCATTCAATTAAAAGTTTGATGCAACAGACTTACCATCAGAGGCAACTAAAGAACCATTGGATTAAAAATCTAATGCAATAAAATAATCATCTAATGCAACAGATGAACCTTCTGTTGGATAAAATCCTATCAACTATTCCAACAGGACATATCCAAGACCTGATTTTTCCAACTGATCATTCATCTGTCATGATAGACGACCCTTCTGTTGGAATAAATCTAAACAATATTGACTGTTGATAATTATTCCAATAAATAACTCATATGTTGCAACAGGTGTGTGATCTGTTACATAGATAAGTCATCTGTTTCAATAGATGAGTGATCTATTTTTATTATTGCAATAGATTACTCATCTGTTATAACAGGTTAGTTATATATTGCAATAGATAACCTAACTAGTGCAACAGATGTGTGGTCTGTTGGAACTATTATTTTACTATTGTACATGTTAAATATATTGTTATCCTTTTTTAACGATGCATTAATCAATTATAATCTATTTTATGTTCCTATTATTTTTAGATTATATGGCTCCCAAAAGAATAGAAACCAAATCAAGTCCAAGTAAAGGAATAAGTGAAGTAGCTAGGCTACATCCACCACTCTATGAGCTTACTTTACAAGTGTTATCTCAATCAGAAGCAGAAGATAATGAACATGGGAAGGAGGAATATTTCAAAAGAGATGATCCAAATGCTAATAGCCCTTCCACCGAAGAGTTGGTCAAAACCTTCAGCATTGATAGTTATCCCGTGAGAATGCAATGTGATGGTGCCACAGATTGAATGGGTTATTTTATGGTTAAGTCATCCATGGGAAAATATTTCAACGCCTTCAAAAAAATACTTTGAGAACAAAATTTGGAAGCTTATTTCAGAGACAGCTGCTTTGGGTAATATCTTGATTTACCGGAGGACAACAATGCTCGTTTCCTAATGAAAATGGTATATGATCTTCTCAAATGTAGGTTTATGTATGAAAATAAAGATAAGATGGATAAGGTGTGGATAAATTACTGTGGCATTCCTATTTTTTTTTGGTTGGAAGGAGTTTGCCATAGTTACTGAACTAAAATGTTATCCTCCTTCTCCTTCTCAAGATATACCTATTCTAACCCCAAAAAAGCACCTTGCACACTCAAAAAAGGCAAATGCAAGTCAAGTGATCATGAAGACTTCGTGTCCCTTGTTGGTCCAAGCTTTAAAAAAAAAAATTGATAGAAGCATTAAAAGTTAAAAGACTTTCAAAGAAGCACAACCAATCATTGTGCTTGGTTTGGTTTGTACATAATATTCTTTGCACGAGAGACGTTAACAAAAACATACCACTTGGTTTAATAAAGCTCTCTGAGGATCTTGAGGCATTTAATAGCTATCATTGGGGTTATGAAAGCTTCAAAATGTCTGTTAAATATTTGTTGACTCTGTTAACGCCAAAGACAGTCAACTTATATGGCTTTCCATGGGATTTCATGGTAAATATTTCCTTTTTTATGATATGATTCATTTTTTTAATTCAATAATGCTTTTGATTTATTGGAGTTATTTTATAGGCTTGGGCATTTGAAACCATTTTCTTATTTGAGACAACAAGTGGACTACCAGGAAGAAGTTTCCTGTCCAAGAATCCCAAGATAGTTGTCGGTCAAAATTAATAAAAATACAAAATTTCTTGATCTCTTCAACCCTCGAAGGATGTAGTAAGTCTAATTCTAATTAAATTTTTATTTTAATTAATGATTTTTTTGAATGATTTAATCATCATTCTAATATATGTATTGATTTATGTTAGATTGTGCATCCGTCGCTTGTTCCAACCAATCGAGAGTTGAAGATGCCATTTTCTTACTTTACGATCTGTGCAAACTTTATCGGATCCTAAGGTCATTGACTTTTTAAATAAAAAGTAATTGTTTGAAGCAACAACCATCACAAAAAAAAAAATTTAGAGGGTGGGCTTGTTGTTGTTGATCATGGTAGTGGTGCTGCTCTTGGAGCTGATGATGCTCTTCTTACAGCTTTTGAAGTAACAAATCATTATGATCATATTAGTTATACAGATTTTGCCCCTTCTAGCGAATGTTCTGCATGCAAATGTCAAGACTACAAGGCGAAACATGATGGAGTGATTAATACTATTAATGCATTAACTGCTTCTGTAAAGGAATTGACATCTAAGAGGGGTTTCATTCTATCAAAGAGGATTTCATATACTCCACTAGATATTAAGGTTGCTAAGAGGAGAAGGAAAGAAATTTCCAAGGCATCATCAAGCATCAAAAAAAGAAAAATTACAACTCATATATCTTTGTCTTACACCTTTAATCAATGCACAAGGGCCACAGAAGAGCAACATAAGCTGAAGAAGGTGAATATATATCATCTGTTCCAACAAACAAACAAACACATATTTGTTTCAACAGATAATCCATCAACTGCTTCCAAAGAAGAAGAAAAGTAGAGCCTGGCAGTTCTGGAAAATGGAAGAATTACCCATTTGAAGGGTTCAACATCTCGGACGAGGCTCCAAAAAAACTAAAAACGTTGATCAACAACTACTCAGAAGAGCCTGTCAGTTCTGGAGAATGGAAGAATTACCCATTTGAAGGGTTCAACATCTCGGACGAGGCTCCAAAAAAACTAAAAAATTTGATCAACAACTATTCAGAATGGATTATCGATGGGCTATTAAAGCATCATGTCGGCAGGTACATAAATTAATTTTAAAGATATTGATTTATACAATTCTTGTTGTAAGAATATGACATTAACACATATAAATCATGTCTAAAATAAAATGACGAACACTATAAAGTGAATGAATTGGGTCTTGGTTTTGATATGTTCGAATTTGTTGTTGCACATTTCAGAACAAAGGATTGGTTCTATTTGATGTCATAGCCCCAAACTTGCTGGAATGATGAGGTTTAAATGTCATACATATAACTATTAATTAATAATTTATTTAATTGCATCTGTGTATTAATTTTACTATCACGTAATCTGAAATATTTAATAATATGTGAAGCACATCGATGTCATTTTTTACTACCTCTGAATAAAGGCCAAGTTACAAACACAAGAACAATACAGATACACAACAGGCAATTATTTATAGTCTACATCAATAATGCCTACGATAGGTATTGTCAACAACATTTAAAAGTTTTCCGAATTGAGGAATTCTTAATCGACAGCATCAAAGGTTTTATCATTCCAGCTAACTTACCTTGGAATTTGGTCGACGAAGTGTACATCCCAATTAATTATGGTGATGAATTCCATTGGGTGTTGGTTATCGTCATTCTAAAAGAGAGGCACATCTGAGTTTATGACTCGATGCCGGTAAGGAGACATTCCGGGCCGTCATCTGAGATACAAATGCTGCCCAAAATATTACCTACTTACCTTGATATAAGTGACTTTTTGGAAAAAAAGGTTCGTACTGATTGATCGACGATTGAAGCATAACGGGATAAAATGGATAATCCATTTGATGCAGAATATGTTGAAGGAATTGCTCAACATTTCATTGGTAGCCTTTAAGTATCATGATTTTGTTTCATTTCCTAAATTTTACAACACTTACATGAATTATTTGATTTTTAAAAATGCAGGAATTATGATCTTTTTGTTACCGCTTACACCGAGTATTTGAGCGATGAATTACAAGTACCAAATGATGGACTTGATGTCGATTACTCCGTAAAAGATATGATACTCTTTTATGGAAATACGGAAAAGTGAAAGCTCAGAAAGTGTACGCAAGCGACATTAAAGATCCACGACGACCAAAGTCGGATTTCATAGCACCAGATGAAGAACAACTTGTCCATATTGAGTAGATCTTTAAAGCTTGAGTCTGTCAAAGTAATAACCTCTCCTTAGGAATTGTTGGCACCAAAGGTTAAATTGTTGATTTATTTGTTGAGTAGATCATCTGTGTCCATAATAATTTTTTATATTTTATTTATTTGTTGAGTTATTTCAGATAATTTCTGAAGGATTCGATCTATTTTATGTTGTCTATGAATTTAATTTAATCCTTAGATTTGAACCTATTAATTGAAATAGAATACTAGATTCAAATATTGCAACAGATAATGCATCTGTTGCAACGAATAATTCATCTATTGCAACAGATGAAATATCTATTAGAAATTATCAAACAGATTTAGACATATGTTGCAACATGTAGGTCATCTGCTGGAAATTATCAAATAGGTCTTCCTACTATTTTGATTTGTTCCAATATATTACCTATCAGTTCCAATAGATAGACTATATATTGTAATAGATTATATATCTGTTGCAACAGATAGACTTAGAAACACCTGCATAATACAATAGATGACCAACCTATTGCAACAGATAATTAATCTATCAGAATAGATAGACTATTTGTTACAACAGATAGACAATCTGTTGCATTACAAAAAATTCAACTTTCACAAACATAAAAAATTATCACTACAGTAAAGTGAAGTGGCTTGAAATAAAAAGTTGTTATGGTGTACATCTTCTTTATACACAGGCTCCAAGCATCCAGTTAGTACCCCATAAGCCCATACCTTTTGCATGTTTTCCACAAAGTCGTTGCACAGAGCGATCGTTGGTTCGACCATTTCTGTGCTGGTCAGCAAACATTCGATGTATGCAAGCGCTACGACCTACATGCAATACCAATTTTATTTTTTGGAAGGTCCATGTCCTTATTTTGACCTTCAAAATCCCATGCTTTCTTCATTAACACTTCCGCTGGCAAATGATCTATCAGTTTACTCTGCCTCAACAAGTTGCGAAAAACCTCCAATAATGGTTTTATGTAGGTACAAAAACACCGTCGTCGAAGACAGGTAAGTTGTAGTTATAAAGCTTAATCTTTCCCTCCTCGAGTAGTATCTCAACAGCCAAAAAATATTTGACGTCCAGATTCATGACTACAAGAATTCTCTTTACCTTGGTCCGGCTATTGCCGTATGGATATGGCTTCTTTCCTCTAATATATTTAATCATATCTTTATACCATTAGAACCTAGAAACTAACTAATCAAATCCCGAGCCACAGGGAGTGTCAGCTAGCGTACTGAGCTCATTGTACCTATTCTTGAAATTATTATAGAAGTTGAGGTCCATTATCATATCGGCAGCATCATAAGCATCCGGGTACACTAATTACCTGCCCCTCATGAGGAAGAGAATTTCATCAATATACAATGATATAAGAAGACAATTTTTAAATAGGTTAGTAATTGTAAAGAAGAAAAACATAGTGGAAAGATACAACGAATGGTCCATCTGTTGCAAAGGGTTCCCTGAAACTATTCACAAATTACCTTGCTAACGTAACTTATGCAACAGATTGGTAATCTGTTGCAATAGAGCCACCACCAGTTGCACTAGAATACCTAGCTGTTGCAACAGATGACACATCTATTGCGTAGCTTCTTCTTCATAGAGTAGATTAGAAGGCTAGGTTAGGAAAAGTAAACTTACCTTATCCACGTACCACTTACGCATATTTGTTATATTCTTGAAGTCTTGGCTGCAAAAGGTAAGCATAGTGTATTCTTGTACAAGTTTCTTGGCATTCATGGTCCTTCGCAGATCCTTCTTCTCTTTATCACCAAGTGTCGCGTATATGTCCACCTTTTTAATGGCCCCTAAATGGCCCCAAAACTTCAACAACTTTTGGAGAAGGAGGATTTGCAATTTTTTTTGGTTTCAGATTGGAGAGTATTTGGCTAATTTCTCTTTTCTCCCTTCTAACCACCACTGTAGGAGTGTATGGCTCCCTCACTTTCTTGGATGGTATGACACCCCTATTGGATTTTAATTCCTCGACAACTTTAGCAATAGCCTCTAATTTTTTAAGGATTTTGTCCTTGCACACTTTACATTTGTAATGAGAACACGAGGGTGAACAAGGGTGAGAGGGACCACTGTAAGGGTGAGAGGACTAGTGTAAGGGTGAGAGGGACCTGTGTAAGGGGTGATTTCAAACATATTTATTTTTTTCTTGAGCATCAATATGCTCATCATGATGACTGGAAGCAGTATCAGCATCAGGATGGCTACCACCAACATCAACAACTCCACTAGTAACACCCCCAGAAGAAGCACTCAGATCTGTTGTTGTAGGTTGGTCATGAAGATCCTCAACATTAGGTTGGCCTTGTCGAACTTCTCTTCTCAAGGCTATTTCTCCAGCCAATTCCTTTTTTATTAACTCCACCGTTGGGTCTGTTATTTTATTAATAAGACCTAGAGTAATAAAAGAAGTTATTCCCAGCTCCTGCTCAATAGGCACGATCCATGAATGCACAACCTATAAAAAAATAGATACATTTAAATCATATAATAATTTGTAGTCAGTTGGGTTACATGTTAACACAGACAATTATGTAACAAATGATTTATCTGTCATAATAGCTGATCTGTATGTCGCAACAGATTAACAATATGTTGCATCAGATTACCCATATGTTGCATAATTTATAGTGGGTGGGTAATCTGTTGAGTCGAGTTCAGAGAACCAAAGCAACAAATGGGTAATTTGTTGCAAAATATAGATCGTCTATTGCAATAGATTACACATCGGTTGTAGTAGATGGGTAATCTGTTGCAACAAGAGACCCATCTATCGCAACAGCTAGCATATCTGTTTCAATATATTTCTTTGAGTTAAATTATTTTACTTGAAAGAAGACATATTGCATTATTTAGAGGGTTAAAAAGATCATCCTCCTTAATTCTTGTGCTGCTCTTTGCAGCCAACCACCTAAGGATCCTTGGCTAAGAAACCTCACCCGGGTAATCCTTGACCTACTTTCGGAGGGAGGAATGACTTCAAATGGCCAAGCCTAAAATATATAAATAGAAAGCAAGCAAAAAACGTCATAATAATTATTCAATATAAATTAATGCATGAGCAAATGAATAGTGATTAAATTTACCATGAAAGCCCAAGGAAAGTCATATAATGTGATCGTCTTTGGGGATAACTTTGTCAGTAAATATTTGACTTTCAAATTGTAGCTGTCATATCCCTAGGGATAATTGTTGAATTTCTCAAAATCCTCAGCAAGCGCCAACAAATCATTTTCTATGACTTTGTTGACGTCTCTTGCCAATATAATGAAATGGGCAAACCAAACTAAGCACAATTGCTCCCTGTACTGCTTTGGTATGGTTTTATCCTTGAGATCTTCTATCAAATCCATCGTTTTGTAGCTACGTCCCTTAATGTCGAACAACCCATCTATTTTTCCTTGCATCTGTTGATTTTGGTGGGTGGTCACTTGAACAATGCCTTCCCTTTATTTGATGGTGGTGGTTTGGCTGTCCTGCTTGCCTTGGACTTTTTGCGGGGTATTTTCTTGATGAGATGTTCTTTTGGATGATCGTATCTCAAGCCTGTGACTATGGCAAACTCATTCATTCCAAAACAAACTGGCATGCCACAGTAGTTGATTAAGATTTCATCCATCTTTTTACCCCTCCAAGACTACCACTACCGACACCACTACCACCAATGCCACCAATACCAATACCACTACCAAGACAACCGACACCACCACCAAGACTACCAATACCGACACCACTAGCAATAGCCACCAACAATACCTCCAACACCATCCAACAATACCACATTAGTCAACAAAATACTACAACAAAAACTAGGGTTTTCTCGGGTTCATTCTACATTTTAGCATCAAAACTCAAAATTGTTAACCCATTCTCGAAGGTAATACAACTAAAAGTCTTCTTTTTCATTATTAACTATAAAGCCCTAATTTTTATAAGAAAGAACAAATATAGAATGCTTTTCGAACTCTGTTACCTGTGAAGATAGAAAAAATGATAGATATAAGTAAGAATGAAGTTGAAAATAACAACTATGTGGTCAAAATGAGAAGAAAATCAATCTATTTTAAAGGGCTGAGCAATATGTTGAGTAGTTGTTGTCTGTATTATTGAAAGCGAAAGAAAAAAGTGAGAACTCAAGATTTGAAATGATGAAACACTTTTCCCGCAAATGGATGATTTGTATGGGTTGATTTGTATTTTTGGAAAAGAATGACAAGTTTTGAAATTGTTAATTTGGTCTGAATGACCTTAATCATTTTTTTTAATTTTAAAATATATATTTTTTAACCATCTCATCATAATAAAGTGTATTAAGTTCAACTGTAACACTGATGAATTTTAGGTATTAGCTTAATAATAAGTTAATATGAATCATTTTCACTCAAAGTAATTGATTAACGACTCAGGTCGGGAGGAACACAATACCAATATCATGCAATTGCAAATACTCAATGAAAGTTGTAGTTGACTCTATGTACTCATTCCTAGTTCTACCTAAATCAATTTAGATATTAGCTTAATAATAAGTTAATAAGGATCATTTTAACTCGTATTGATCGATTGAAGACTCAGGTCTGGAGGAACGCAATACCAACATCATGCAACTGCAAAGACTCAATTTTTGAAATTTTTGTAGTCAAATATTAATTTTCAAATCAAAATAAATAAAAAAATCCGAACAAAGTGAAAAAATTCTTGTTGCCAAATGGATTGAAAAATTCTCAAGATTTCACACTAAATTTGATGTCACACCAAATTTTATGGAAACCAACTCCAATTCACTAAACTAAATTTTACATAAAAAAGAATATTCTTCTTTTTTAATATTATATCATTATTTGATTTCATTATATTTTTTATTTCATAAATTATAATAAAATTAACTTATATTTTATACAAAAATTATTATATAAGAAAATTAATTTATAGAAATAATAAATTAATTTAAATTTAAAATTAATATAATAAAGATATTACGTAAAAAGTAATTATGAATATGAGGGACTTAACTAATAGACTTACGATTTATAATATGTTAAATTAAAAGTGGTATATAATATAAATAATAATAAAATAATAAATAGTGATTTAGTGTTGATAAATAATGTTATGCTAAATTTGGTGAAACACTATTTTCATACCAAATTTAGTGTAAAAATAGTGCAAGATTGGAGTGTCTTGCACAATTTTACACCAAATATAATGCAATGTAAATTTTAGTGCACTAAAATTGGTGTAAAATTTAATAAAGTGTTGGAGACGGTCAAGGTGACAATTGATATTTTTTTTGGTAAAATAGAAATGAATTAAATTAGAAGGTTAGTTACAAGCCAGATCTAGTCTGGTACAAAAACATGAGAGTTGTGGATAGAATTTTTAGCACTGGATACAAGTCGGGAGAAAGTAATTTTTAGCACTGGATACAAGTCGGGAGAAAGTTTTTCCCTTGAAATCTTCCCAAAAAATTACTCCTATACTAGGTGGAGGAGTAGCAAAACTATGAAGATTGTCGAACATGTTTTGACTTGAGCCCAGCTTAGCCATTGAGTCTGCTACTCTATTCTGCTCCTTGTAAGTGTGGTGCACTGGAGGATTCCCCATTTTCTCTAAAAGAGATCTGCATTAAAAACAATTGAATTATATAACAAATTTCCATGGTGCAACATGTTAATAACCTGAAGAGAGTCAGTGCATATATCCAAAGGTATCAAGTTCAGGTCTATAGCCAGATTGAAACCTTCTTTGAAATCCAGGAGTTTCATGAGATTGTTGGTGGCATGGGTGAAGCTTCTACTGAAGCCAACAATCTAGTCATCTCTACTATTTCTGATGACCCCTCCAATCCTTTCCCTACCTGGGTTCCCAAGGCAGGTCCATCAATGTTTAATTTGTAGGGATTAGAGATGGGGGAAAGCCATTTAATGGTGATGCAGTATCTAGTCTGAAGGTTGTAGGGGTTCCCAAGGTGGTAGTATTCTATTGCTTCAGCATGGGGAATGCTGAAGCAAGGAAGGGAGTTGACATCTTTGAAATTCCTGTTATTTCTGATCTTTCAAAGGTGCTAGAGATAGAAGGGTAGCAAAGTGTTCCAGGGAGTGTTAGGGTCGAAGTCCTCATTTTTTAGGATTTTCTAGGTGGAATGTCAATTATTGGTGTCGAACAGGGAAGTGTTTAGATGCAATGAGCTTTTGTACTTTTGAATAAGTTGGTTCCAAAAGGTCTTGGCAACACTGCATCCAAAGAAGATATGGTGTTGATCTTCTTGGCTATTGTTGCAACTATGACAATAGGGGTTGATATTCAAGCCTCTTCCAGCAAGAGTGTGGTTAGTAGGAAGGCTGTTGTGATGCATGAGCCAAATTAAAGTTTTGATCTTATTAGGAATCTTGAGTTTCCAGATCCAGTTGAAGGACTGATGAGGGGTGATAGGATGTTTTTGAGACTGTTTATGTGGTGATAAGCACTCCTGCAGGTGAAGTTGCCATTACCAGTGAGATTCCAAATAGGGGTGTCTTGCTTCAAGTTGGGAGAATGCATGAAGACACTCTTAATATTGTGGGCAATGTTGGGAGGGATGTGAAAGGGCAAAGGGGTAAAGTCCTAAATCCCCTCCTTTCAAATGTCTGACTTTAGTACTGCCTGAATTTGAGGGGATAGGCCCCTGAATAATGGAAAAAAGAGGTGGCATGCCAGGGATCCATCTGTCTTCCCAGGCATTCACTTTAGTGCCATTCTTGATAGCCCAGAAACAGGCATCCTAGCAGAGATTCAGATTATTGGTAATAGCCTTCCAGGTTCTGGAACCTCCACTATAGTTTCTAATAGAGTTGTATTTGGAGAGGAGAGTGTTGGCCCAAGTGGAGTTGGGATTAGAGTACATTCTCCACCCAGGCCACAAAGGATGGCTTGATTTTTAGGCCTGGCTCTCTGCATTCCAAGCCCTCATCTCTTTTGGAAAGGGTGATAGTGTCCCACCCAATGAGGTGTATTTTCCTCTTGACATCAGTGGTTCCCCAAATGAAGTTTCTTTGGGATTTGTCAATAAGTTTATGGATAAAAGTGGGGATGTTTATATACTGCATAACATGGTTAGGAATGCTATCCAAGAAGGATTTGGCTAGGGCAACCCTACCAGTTATGTTGAGGAACTTAGTCTTCCAACTAGCAAGCTTGTTGTTTAGATTATCAATGAGAAATTGAAAGTCCCCCTTTTGAGGCTTCTTATGAAAAATGGGAAAACCCAGGTATTTCCCAAAACTTTTAGCAGGATGGATGCCCAGAGTGTTACTAATGTTCTCCTGATCTTCAGTAGAGCAATTAGTAGAGAAGATAACCTTGGATTTGGAAAGGTTGATCCTTTGGCCTGAATGGAAACTGAAAAACTGAAGGGTTTTGTTGATGGTGACATAATTTTTTAAATCAGCTTTGGCAAAAAAGGTGAGGTCATCCGCAAAGAAGAGGTGTGAAAGAGAGTAACCCCTTTTAGAGATGGAGATGGGTGTTCAATCAAGAATATCCACTTCATGGTTGATTCTCCTGGACAATATTTCCATGCAAATGATGAAAAGATAGAGGGACATGGAGTCTCCTTGTCTAATACCCCTTGAGAGAGTGAAGCTGGTAGGTTTCCCTATATTAACAAGGACAGAGATGGAAGGGGAGGAGATGCAAGAGAGAATGAGTTTAATAAGGTTAGGAGGAAAGTTGAAGAAGAAGAGGGCCTGCCTAATGAATGACTACTCCAGTCTGTCAAAGGCTTTCTCAAGGTCAATCTTGAGGATCATGTTGGCCTTCTTACCCTTCATCTTGGAGAAGTGGTTGACATATTCCTGAACAATGATAGAATTATCAAAGGCTCTCCTGTTGGCCATGAAGCTGGCCTGGCAAGGCCCAATGATTTTTGCCAGGAGGGTTTTCAATCTACTGGTAATAATTTTGATTATGAGCTTATACTGGGTATTGCATAGACCTATTGGTCTAAAATTCTTAAGGGAGGTGGCATTCCTATATTTAGGGATGAGGCAAATATAGGTTGAGTTCACATGAGGGTCCATAGAGTAGGAACTGAAGGTATCCTGGCAAAATTTGAACAAAGGAGGCCCCAAAATGTCCTAAAATTTCTGGTAAATGAAAGGGTGAAGGCTATTAGGCCCAGGGGCCTTGTTAGGTTTGAAGGAGAAAATGGCACTTTTAACCTTCTCCATGGATGGGGCTGCCTGGAGGGCTTCATGATGGAAAGAGTTAATGCTACCCTTGGAAGAGGGATTGGATTGGGTAGCAAAATAACCTAGGGAATGCTCAGTAGTATAAAGATTGGCATAATAAGAGGACACCAATTTCTTAATATCAGAGTGTTGATAATGCCAGTTGCCACAATCATCAGTGAGGGAGTTAATTTTATTCCTTCTCCTCCTATTGAGGGTGGAAGTATGGAAGAATCTTGAGTTGGTATCACCTTTAAGGAGCTAGGAGATTCTGGACTTAAGCTTCCAGAACTCAGTCTCCAGGGTGAGGACATGATTGAATTCTTTCAAAAGGTTAGCCTCTAGCCCATGGAAGAAGTGACTGGTAGGGTAGTGAGGAGACTTTTGAATGCCAGCTAACCTTGCAAGCAAGTGTTTTTTTTTTGGCAAAGATGTTACCAAAGATAAGTTTATTCCAATCTCTGGCCCTGTTTTCAAACTCAGTGGTAGCCACTCATGTTATGCAAGGGCAATCTTGGAAGGAATCTTTTATGAGATTAGGGAAATCTTGGTGACTAAGCCACATGAACTCAACCTTGAAGGGTTTCCTTTGGTTGTTTTTTTTTTTTGGGGCGGGGGGGGGGGGGGCGACCCAACAACAGTTGATATTGGTTTCTCATGAAGAACTTGGACCACAAGAATTTTGAACCAATTTTTGTTTAGCGCCTTTCCCTTTCTTAAGCAATTAAAGAAATAAATAGACAGCCAAATTTTATTTAGAAAAATGTTTTTTTTAAAGATTTCTTTTAAAAATAGAGATAGGACACTATTACCTTCTTAAACTATAATCGAAGTAGCTATGACACATTTAAACTTCATAGAAATTCTATTATCCCCATAAACTACTTTAAAGTGTAATAAATATACCATTCAGTGTTATGTGGCACATAGAGTATGTTCTCTCTACTGAAAGCGAGTGAGGGACGAAAAATAAAGCAAAAATTTGATCAATAATGGACACATATCCTTTTTTAATTGGACATTTTATAATTAGTTACTACACATAATTATAAAAATTAAAACTTATATATATTTAATTAAATTTTTTCTTTATTTTTGAAAATTATTTTCCTCCTCATTTTTGAACTTTTATATTTTTTTCCTTTTCCATTTCATGAATTTCTTATATTTTCAATTTTAAAAAATTTGGAAAATTACGTTTTTTAAGAAAACAAGAAAATAAAAAAAGTTTTTTTGTTTTGTTTTAACATCTTGTTATTTGATTTGCATTAGTTTCTTTTGTATCCATACGAAATTAGCTTATTTTAAATACAAAGCATTGAAATGAACTTTGAAATCAAATTCAAAGGAAAGGTAAAGAAAATAATAAAAAAATTACGTGCAATTTGAGAAAAAATTAAATACAAAAAAATCGAAGGAAAGTGAATATAAAAAAAAATATTATCTGTATTTGAGAATATTAATATAAGAAAAAATAAGATGACAAAAAAAATTAAAAAATTACGTGTATTTGTGAAAATCTTAAATATAAGGCAAAGAGAAATAAAAAATTACATTTGTTTGTGAAAGTTTTAAATATAAGGCAAAGAAAAATTAAAAGAATTACGTGTATTGACTTATTTTAAATATATGACAAAGAAATAAGAAAAAATAACAATTTTTTTTAAAAAAATATTTATACATGTGGCAGTGCGTGTATAGCACCACAACTAATTGAATTAGGTTGTGATGTCACGTCAATATTGAAGGATATATTTATTATTCTCTCCATTTAAAAAAATAATGATCAATTCTTTTTTTTAGTCCGTTTTAAATTAAATGACCCCTTTGCTTTTCTTTTTTGAATTCAACTTTACACATGACATATTTAAGACCATAAGATTACATGGTATTTTAACACATTAACTTAATTTAAGACCATTATAATCAAAAGTCTTTTTATTTTTTTAAACTTCATGTCAAATCAAATTATGTCATTTTTTTTAAATGAAGAAAGTATATTTTAAAATAATTTAGGAGTAATATGATACTCTCTCCGTTTCAAAAAGAATGACTACTTTTCTTTTTAGTCCGTTTCAAAAAGATCGACCCTTTTTCTTTTTTGACAATACTTTAATTTCAACTTTTCACATGACATGTTTAGGACCACAAGATTAAATAACATTTTGATACATTTGACACAACTTTAATTTAAAGCACACGATTCAAAAGCTTTTTTTATTTTCTTAAATTTTGTATCAAGTCAAAGTAAATCATTCACGGAAGGAGTATTTTTTAAGCTGAGGCATGTCTCAGCAAATTTGGTTATAATTTAACGAGATAACAGTATTTTTTTCACTTAAAAAAAAAAGGAGTTGGTCTCCATTTATCACATTCCTCTTACTTCCTTTTCCATCATCTAGTGATAAAATATAGAATACCCAAGTTAGTTGTTATAATTATACAATTAAGCTTTCAAGCAATCATCAATGGGTTCACTTGCTACAAACAACAGTTGGAAGTTCACTACTATTGCCACTGCCTGTAAGTTTTCCATTTCTTTGAATATGGTGAAATCTTCCTAAAACCTCCATGTCCAATTGTACCCTCCCTGTTTTAATTTATGTGGCTATCTATCGAATTTCGCAGTTCAACGAAATATTTCTTTAACCGTGATCTCTTAAATATCTTGAATTATCTGTGACTTGTTGCACTTTCAACCTAATTTTTAAATATGTAAATTTCGTTTCAAAAAACTTAAAAAATTTCATGTCTAAATTCACCCTTAAAAATTAAACCGTTGAACTCTTGAAATCTGAAAGGTTCCCATAAATTGGGAGAAGAAATAATAAACTAGATTCTTGAAAGAAATCAAAGGAGCCGAGCAATTTCTTTATGCTTTTAACTTGTAATAGGTACGATCTTTATCTGTTTTTATTGGTTCATTTTTGTGCTTTACCTTTATAAATATAGATTATGTTCTATCAGGTAGGAAGTTTGGTGATCTCAACTGTTCACCAAGGTCTGTGCCCCCTATATTGCGCTATGTGAGTTCTAAAAATATGATTTTGTGGTTCGCTTGAACTCACGGTTAATTTCACGTATGATCATGGAACATTATCCACAGCTAATTTTTTGTCACATTAATAACAGTTACAATGACTAAAGCTTCAATTAAAGATGTATGTGACTTTACTATTATAGTTGGTAAAGTATAGTGATCATATGTGAAATTAACCACCTTGAACTTATGTTTTGAACTGCTGACTATGTTTACTACTCATAAGTACAGGGGTTCAAAGCCAATGTAAGGGCATTTGCAAGTCAGAAGCCGGTTAAGAAATCAAGAAAAAAAGGGAAAACTGAGAGAACGGATGCTGCAATACCCGATAAGTATCTCTTAAGTGATGATGTTAATCCAAATTATTTTGAAGATAGCAAGAATAAATCCCCTCTTGACAATTCCAAGGCTGAGACTGCTTTGCGAATGATCCCATCTAGAGGTTCTGTGCTGCAGGCATGCGTAATCACCTCTGGTTTAATAGGTCTTGTAGGTGTTGTAATTAGAGAGGTAAACTTTCTCTCTCAGCTCAAAGATGTTACTGTAAATTGTTCAAAGTTTTCTCATGAACTTGTACGTGTTACTGCTTTTTGAATGACACAAATATAGTGCTATGATTTCACTTCATAGGACCGAAATAATCAAGTGTCATGCGGAAGCTAGATAAGCAAAGCTCGAAAGACCATGAATAAGAATATATGAGAGAAATAAACCAAAAGAGACAATAATTTAGTGTGGTTCGGTCAATCGACCTACATCTACAAAAGAAGATGAGCAATCCACTATATAAAAGAAAGTACAAACTGTCAAGAGAGACAATCTCACACAATTCACTCAGAATAAAAAGAGGTTCACACAATTCACTCAGAATATGTTTTCCTTTTCCTAAAAGGAAACCCAAGATACCTAAGGAAAACTCAACTATGGTAAGAAAGTCAGGACAAACACCAACAATTCTACCCCTTGGCCTTAATTTCTGTGAAATAAATTTGCTTCACCTGCTTCATGTAGTCTTCAACAAGTTCAATCTCCATCTCCAAAATCTCTTCCATTAAATCTTGCCTCTACACAGAATGACACTCTGATAAAATTTCTCGAACCAAAATCTTCATTATCATCAAATAGGTTGCAACTAGAACTGAATCCGCCAGGATGAACACCCGATTTTAACCTCGCTCTGATACCACTTTGTTGGGAAAGGCAAGAGCACAATCAAAATGCCCGACAAGGTAGCAGCGGAAGAATATCCAAGTCTAAACTTTCCCTTTCAATTTGAACCAAGAGGAGACAAGAAAACCCAAGCACAATAGTAATATGACAACAAATAAATCAACCAAACGAATTAGACAAGACAAGAATAAAACCAAGAACAAGAGACACCAAATTTACGTGGAAAACCCTTCGATGTGAAGAGTAAAAAACCACGGGACCAAACTTCCACTATAATCACCAAGAGTTACAATATTGTTCTCCAAAATTGGTCACAAAACAAGTGTCAATTAATGAGCAACAACACAACAAGATTGCACCAAAACTAGAGAATAAAAAGGAGCAAAAACACCAAAATGTAGCTGCTGGTCGGGAATGAAAAACAAGAGTTATAGGCCACCAAATCAAGATCCGTCAGTTCCTAATCAAAGATTGAGATGAGAGAAACAAGCTATCCAAACTCCGCTCAATTGGATAAGAAACGAAACGGGAATCGTAATTTGAAGTTGACAGCTGTGGCTAAATTTTAGGTGCGAAAATCTGCTCTTTTTTTCTCTCTATGGCTGTTGAAACTCTCTTTTGTGGATGGTGAATAAGACCTAAAAAGATCTATATACATGCCCCTTAGTAATGGGCCTATGGGCAAAAGTGGGTTGGTCCATATTGGGCTTTATTTATCCACATAGGAAGGGACAAAGACCCATGACCTAACAATTCTTTCCCTCCCGACTATGTGGAGGAGACCGCCATCCCGACGATCATGCAACAATCTTCAAACTTCCCTCTTAGCAAAGCTTTAGTCATCATGTCGGAACCATTATCATCCGTATGAATCTTCTCAAGTTCAAGTAACTTAGAATCCAACACATCCCGAATTCAATGGTATCTCACATCAATGTGTTTAGACCGACCATGAAATGTAGAATTCTTGCCAAGTAGTATAGCACTTTGACTGTCGCAATAAAGTACATACCTCTCTTGAGCACAACCAAGTTTCCCCAAGAATCTCTTCATCCAAAGCAATTCTTTAAAAGCTTCAACGGCAACTATAAGCTCAGCTTCTGTAGTAGATAGAACAACACATTTTTGCAACCTAGATTGCCAAGACACAGCTCCCCTTGCAAAAGTAACCAAATTCCCTAAAGTAGACTTGCCGGTTTCAACATCACCAGCCATGTCTGAATCTATATAACCACAAAGAATAGGCTTTCATGTACCAAAACACAAACTCAGACTAGAAGTGCCAGAAAGATATCCCATAATTCACTTCACAGTATTTCAATGTTGTCTTCCCGGATTAGAAAGAAAACGGCTAACAATACCAACAGCATGAGCAATATCCGGTCTTGTGCAAACCATTGCATACATCAAACTACCAACAGCTAAAGAATAAGGAACCTTCTTCATATCTTCCTTCTCATCATCACTGGAAGGTCACTGCTTCGTGTTCAATTTGAAGTGCATTGCTAAAGGTGTACTGACAACCTTAACCTTATCCACGTTGAACCTTCAAAGTACTTTCTGAATGTACTTCTCTTGTGATAACCACAACTTCTTGGCCTTTTTGTCATGGACAGTCTGCATGCGAAGAATCTGCCTTGCTGGTCCTAAGTCTTTCATAGAAAAAAACTCACTCAACTCTTGCTTCAACTTTTGAATCCTGCAAGCATTATGACCAACAACAAGCATGCCATCAACATAAAGCAACACAATAATAAAATCATCATCAAAGCATTTTTGCACAAAAACACAATGATCTAAAGTAGTCTTCTTGAAGCCCTGCTGACTCATAAAGGAACCAAACTTCCTGTACCACTGCCTGGGAGCTTGTTTCAAACCATACAAGCTCTTCTTCAATTTGCAAACATAATTCTCTTTTCCCTTGACTTCAAATAATTCTTTTATCCCTTGACTTCAAAACCTTCGGGCTGCTCTATATAAATTTCTTCATTTAAGTCACCATGGAGAAAAGCAGTTTTAACATCCATTTGCTCAACCTCTAAATCTAGACTTGCCGCTAAGCCTAGAACCACACGAATGGATGACATCTTCACAACTGGAGAGAATATCTCATCAAAATCAGCTCTCATTTTCTGGTTAAATCCTTTCACAACTAATCTAGCCTTGTACCGTGGAACTGGGTTACCATTTTCATGTTTCACCTGAAAAACCCACCTATTTTTCAAAGTTTTTCTGTTTTTAGGCAGGTTAACCAAATCAAAGGTATGATTATCATGCAAAGATTTAATCTCATCTTCCATAGCATCAAACCACTTTTCTTTTTCTTCACTTTCCATGGCCTCATCAAGACTCTCAGGTTCTCCCTACCAGTCAAGAGTACATACTCACTGGGAGAATAACAACGAGATGAAAGATCTTCTCTTTGTCAAGAAAATGCATTTACTTGTGTTTGTGTCTACTAAACCTCAATCCATGACAGATAAAGATTGAGAATTTGAGCACCTACAGGTTTGTGGCTATATTAGACAATGGGTTGAAGATAATGTTAGAAACCATATTGTGAATGAGACACATGCCAGAAGTTTGTGGGACAAGCTCGAGACACTTTATGCTTCGAAGACTGGCAATAACAAGTTGTTCCTGCTTAAGCAATTGACAAATATCAGGTATAAAGAGGGCAGTCCTATTTCTGATCATATAAATGATTTTCAGGGTGTCCTTGACCAACTGTTCGGAATGGGTGTAAAGTTCAATGAAAAAATTCAGGGACTTTGTCTTCTTAATACTCTGCCCGGCTCTTGGAAAACTCTTCGAGTTTCTTTGACTAATTTTGCTCCCGGTGGTGTTGAAACTATGGAATATGTTAAGAGTGATATATTGAATGAAGAGATGAGAAGAAGATCTCAGGCCTCATCTTCTTCATCTTCACACTCTGATGTTTTGGTTACTAAAGGAGGGAGAGAAACAAGTTCAGAGGTCCAAATGATAAAGATAAAAGTAGAAGCAAGTCGAGGTCCAAATTCAAGAATGTTACATGTGACTATTGCAACAAAAAGGGCCATATCATGAAATATTGTTACAAGCATAAAAGTGATATGAGACGACAAAAGAAAGAAGGCGATAATGAAAATCGTGTTGCAGTTGTTACTAATGATGATCTTCCTGTTGCTTATGGTGAGAATGCCATTAATCTTGTTTGTGATGAGTCTAGCTGGTTGTGGATTCTGGTGCTACTTCTCATGTTACGCCAAAGAAGGAATTATTTTCTTCTTATACTCCAGGTAATTTTGGGATGTTGAAAATGGGCTCTAATGATGAAGTTAAAGTACTTGGCATTGGCACTGTTTGTTTGAAAAGTAACAATGGTTCTAAACTAGTTCTGAATAATGTCAAGCATGCTTCAGATGTCCGTTTGAATTTGATTTCTGCAGGGATCCTTGATGATGAGGGTTATGTTAGCACCCTTGGTGTTGTCCAGTGGAAGCTTACCAGAGGTTCGATGATGTGGCTCGAGGTGACAAGTTGTCTAACTTGTACGTATTTCAGGGCTCCACTTCTAAAGGCTCAGTAAACTTGGTGAAGAATGATACTTTATCAGAGTTATGGCATAGAAGGTTGAGTTATATAAATGATAAGGGGATTGATAGTTTGTCTAAGAAAAACTTGCTTTCTGGAGTGAAACAAGCAAAGTTGAAGAAGTGTGTTCATTGCTTAGCCGGGTAAACAGAAAAGAGTTTCTTTTCAGGCATCTACCTTCAAGAAAGCTTGATTTACTGAAGTTGGTACCTTCTGATTTGTGTGGTCCTTTTAAAGTAAGGTATCATGGTGATGCACTTTACTTTATGACTTTTATTGATGATCATTCTCGCAAACTCTGGGTGTTTTCTTTGAAGTCCAAGGATCAAGTACTTGATGTGTTCAAGGGTTTTCAGGCCTTGGTTGAGAGACGGACAGGGAAGAAATTGAAATGCATCTGCTCAGATAATGATGGTAAGTATATTGGTTCTTTTGATAGATATTGCAGAGAGCAGGGTATTCAGCATCAGAAAACTCGTCTAAAAACTCCTCAGTTGAATAGTTTAGCAGAGAGGATGAACAGAACTCTAGTTGAGAGGGTTAAATGTATGCTTTTAGATGCTGAGCTGTCAGATTCATTTTGGGCAGAAGCACTTAATACTGCTGCTTATGTTATCAATTTATCTCCTACTGTTGTTTTGGATGGTGATGTCCCTGATAGAGTTTGGTCTGGTAAGAATGTTTTTTATGATCATCTAAAAGTCTTTGGGTGTAAAGCTTTTGTGCATATTCCTAAGGATGAAAGATCAAAGTTGGATGTTAAAACTAGACAATGTATCTTCATTGGTTATGGTCAAGATGAATTTGACTATCATTTCTATGATCCAGTTGAGAAGAAACTTGTTAGAAGCCGTGATGTTGTGTTATTTGAAGACCAAACAATTGAAGATTTTGACAAAGCTGAGAAGGTTGATTCTCAGAGTAGTGAGAACCTAGTTGATGTTGATCTAGTTCCTTTGACTACTGCTCCTGAAGAAAATCTTCATGATGATGAAAATCAAGTTGATAATGAAAATGATCATCATGTCCAGAATGACCAACGAGATGTTGTTGATGTTCCAGTGCAAGTTGATATGGTTGATCAGCAACCAGTTGTTGATGCTCCAGAGAATTCTCTCAGACGATCTTCTAAAGAGAGAATACCTTCACCTCGTTATTCTCCCAGTGAGTATGTACTCTTGACTGGCGGGGGAGAACCTAAGAGTCTTAATGAGGCCATGGAGAGTGAAGAAAAAGAAAAGTGGTTTGATGCTGTGGAAGATGAGATTAAGTCTTTGCATGATAATCAAACCTTTGATTTGGTTAAGCTTTCTTGAAGGCGGATGACTCTGAAAAGAAACTCTTTTCTGTTTACTGGCTAAGCGATGAACACACTTCTTCAACTTTGCTTGTTTTACTCCAGAAATCAAGTTTTTCTTAGCCAAACTATCAATCCCCTTCTCACTCATATGACTCAACCTTCTATGCCACAACTCTAATGAAGTATCATTCTCCGCCAAGTTTACTGAGCCTCTAGAAGGGGAGCCCTGAAATACGTACAAGTTAGATAACTTGTCATCTCGAACCAAAATCTTCATTATCATCAAATAAGTTGCAACTAGAACTGAATCCTCCAAGATGAACACCTGATTTTAACCTCGCTCTGATACTATTTGTTTGGACCGAAATAATCAAGTGTCATGCGGAAGCTAGCAAAGCAAACCTCGAAAGACCATGGATAAGAATATATGCGAGAAATAAATCAAAAGAGACATAATAATTTAGTGTGGTTCGGTCAATCGACTTACATCCACAAAAAGAAATGAGCAATACACTATATAAAAAAGAGTACAAACTGTCAAGAGAGACAACCTCACATAATTCACTCAGAATAAAAAGAAGTTCACACAAGTGATACCGCAACACTTGTGTCTCACAAAGTCTCCCCCAAACGAAACTCTCAAACCGCTAGGACTACATTGTGAATGCTACAAAACTAGATGAAAGGAGTCTCTATTTATAGAGTCTATAACCTTTTCCTACAAGAATAAGGATTAGCCAAATATGGAGAATATGTTTTCCTTTTCCTAAAAGGAAACCCAATTATGATACCTAAAGGAAAACTTAATTATGGTAGAAAAGTCAGGACAAACACCAATAGATTGAACTACTTCTAGTAGTGATGGTGTGAGTAATTCTATCAAGTTATTGTTCATGTTGTGGATTCTAGTAAGTATTATGCTTCAACTTAGATTGATAACTTCTTCTATGCAAACTCATAGATACGTGAAGGCCATGAAAGGCAAGTAACCGTCTTATTGTGTATTTGGTTGCTTTGCAGGTTTCTCATGTTGCATCAGCAGGAGGATTGCCAATTGCTGACTGTTCTGTTGAAATACCATGTAAACCTTTAAAGCTTTCTTCTCCATTCAGTAGTTTTGAGATTTCTTACACTGTAAGAGAAGTACTTGTTATATTGACAAACCTTTCCAGAATTTGGTAAAGAATGAAAATGCTCTGAAATACAGTATTGATGGCAATAGTTTTTCCTATTATGAATGGTGATTGACCTTATGCTTTTAAGTGATGAAAAATTTCTTCTCAACTATAAAGATCTTGTTTCACCTAATGTTTTCACTTGTGTTTTTTTCCTACTAAAGATGCCTGTTTCTCTAAGCTTTGTAACTAGCTCAAGATGGTATCTCTCGTATTTATCTCTACATTAATGACTGCAATTGTTTAGAATTTGTCACAAGTACACCGTAACTTGAGAGGAAGTTCAGATGGGACTCAAACCAAACAACATTCCTATTAAACCATGGTTCTGTTATGGAAACTTCTCTCTTTTCAATGCTAAACTGTTGGACGTCTTAACTGTTCAAGCAAGAAAAGCTATTTTCTGGTTCAAGCAAGAAAAGCTATTTTCTGGTTTTCATTTCTGATGAGTCTCATCAGTTATAGCATAAAGGTCTTAGTGCTGATAGTTCTCTCTACAGTGAGTTTCCAGATGTGGCATCTTGAGTTGATTACTGGATTGGTCATACTGGTATCCTCTTGTCGGTACTTATTGCTGAAGATATGGCCAGATTTTGCCGAGTCTAGTGAAGCAGCAAATAGCCAGGTACGTATTCTCGTACAAGTTAATTCAAGCTTTTGCCTTATTACCTACTTCCTTTTATTGGATCAAAGGGCAAGAAATACAATGTGTGATTTGTGAGGTTAGTGGGGGAGATCAACATGTTTTGAGGTTTAATAGATGCAAACCAACAGTTTCTAACTTATCTTATTTAATTTAGTATTGACTGCCCGTAGTATAAATGCAAATTTGTGCTATTTTCTTTAACTTAGATCTCTTGCTATTCTGAAGAAAACAAATTCCATTTCAGGTCTTGAGTTCACTTGAACCTTTGGATTACGTAGTGGTATCACTTCTTCCAGGCATTAGTGAGGTATGCATAGAAGTTTTTGATGTGTTTCTCACATATGTTACTTCTTGGAACTGCTAAATGAGTTCTTGATTTTCAAAATTTCAGAACTGATTACAAGCTTGTATGGGTATCTCAATGACGCAGGAGCTTCTTTTCCGTGGTGCACTGCTACCACTTTTTGGCATCAATTGGCAGAGTGTCGTGGCAGCTGCTTCCATATTTGGGATATTACACTTGGGAAGTGGTCGGAAATACTCCTTTGCTGTCTGGTATTTGTTCAAACTTATGCTCGAACTGTGGGGTTTTCTGGAGTTGATCATGTCTGAGCAAATTTCTAGATACACGTCATTATTTCCTTTTCCCTTTTCTATCACGAGATGCCATTGTGCTTTGAGACATGATATTTCACAATATAACTTGGTATCTTTTTCTTGTCCATTGACTAGAATCGTATGAGAAATATGTGTCTCAAGGCCAAGTTTATATCCATCGCTTGAATAATGATGCTCAAGAAGAGTGAGACTGAAATTTTACGACTATTCTAATTTCAGGGCCACATTTGTTGGAATTGCGTACGGTTATGCTACAATTTTATCATCGACTGTTGTTGTGCCAATGGCTGCCCATGCTCTAAATAACCTACTAGGAGGCATCATATGGTGCTACACATCAAATTCGTCAAAATAGATTGGTAAATTTTTTTTGCGCTACAGTACCACAGATGTCTTTTAATTTTTACAAGGTCGTCTCTCTCTCACACAAATTTGCTCTCTGGATTCAGCTTGAAGTAATATCTATAAAAGGATTACGAAGGGTATCTGCAACTCTGGAGTAAACACTTGAAAGCTGTCCTCAGAGTCTGTATGAAAATTAACACTGCATCGATCAAAGGCCATATACGGCAAGAGATGATTTTCTTTTCTGCAACTCCAAAAGTTCCTTTCATTAATTTACCTTTTTTCCTGCTGTTCTTTCATTATTAACAATTTTCTGAAGTAGAAATACTACTTATATATGTTCTTAATTGATCTTAGTACCATGTATATGTTATGACTAAATAGTTCCTTAATTCATTAAAAAATTAATTGCTGATGTGAAATCTATCCAAGAAGAGAAAGATGACGTATAATTGAGGAAAGGTGTTTATTTGTTGGCGCTTGCTTGGTTCGCGGCATTCGCCAACTTACTTTGGGTGTTTTCTTCTGCTAGTTTTGCAAGCACCAGCATTTTCGTACGTATGAAGTATTTTGGTCATATTAAGCAGAACATCTCCAACAGTATAAGCTGCTAGATTCCCGAAACCATGATAAAGTTTCGCACAATCTCTCCAGTTGTTGTTCTGTTAGCCTTCATAACTTGTGTGGAGGTTGAGGCTGCAGCAAATGGCCTACAACCACTTGTCATTAGCCGTCTGCAGCTTCATTAATATTATTATTATTATTCACTGTACTATTCTAACAATCTAATTCTCTCCCTATCTCTTTTGACTTTGCAGCTAGAAGACGTTTTATTATTAGCCTTCAAATGGCATGCTTTATCTGCCTTTTCTTATGACAAATATAACTTATCTAAAGGAACTCTTGTCTTACTGGTTTCTTGATTGCGTTATATAGAATTTTATTTCTGTACACTGACGCGTAAAAGATAACTTAGGTAACTATCCATAAAAATGAAATTAGTATTGTCATAAATAAGGTAGTATACCTGGTACAACAGGTCTAAATTCACAGATAGTAAGTTTAAAACTCCTTGCACTGACAGATTGGATAAATTATATCCATGTTATATATTCTCTCCGTTTAAAAAAGAATGATTTTTTTCCTTTTTTTTGCAATAATGATCTTTTTCCTTTTTTTTGCAATATTTTAATTTCAACGTTTCATGTGATATGTTTAAGATCACAAGATTAAAAGGATATTTTGATACATTTGACATGACTTTAATTTAAGACCACAAGATTTAAAAGTCATTTTTATTTTGTTAAACTTGGTGTCAAGTCAAACTAGTTCATTTTTTGAAACGAATCCGTTTGGCCATAAAAAATCCTTTTTTTCGGAGTTGGAGTTGAAGATGAAGTTGGAGTTGGAGTTGTGTTTGGCAATAAATATAAATTAAAGTTGTTTTTGAAATTTTGTGAGAGAAGTATGAGTGAAAACAAGTAAAACTTGTTTTCACTTTTCCAAATAACTTTTCGGAGTTAGAGTTGGAAAATTGATGGCCAAACGAAGCGTGTTTTCATTTTTTTCACTAAAGTAAAATAATTTTTTGAAATAAAGAAAAAAATTTCTATGGCCAAACGGCTATTAAAAGTCTTGCATGTATCGTCTCTTCTTCAATGTCGTGGTTTTCAAAATTTTGACATTTTTTTTATAAATGAATCTGTACTTGCAGCATGCACGAGTAAATGCCAAGTAGCCTGATGTAACTGCAACATAGAGGTGATTCTCCCAGTCTGCACTCAGTGTTGTTTCAAAGACTGGTAGATTTGCAAGTTAAAGAGTCAGTTTGGAATTCATCTGACATATCTTTTTTACTACTTTTTAGCATAGAATATGGGTACAAGGCCGTCAAAAATCCTTTTTCTTTTCTAATATACTGGTTTAGCGACCAATGAAAATATATATACACATAAGAACACATTATTAAAAAATAATAATTGATGTTAAAATACATGTTATCTATAATCTATATCTAATCTATAATTTATATCTGTAATATATAATCTATAATTTATATTTATATTTATAATATATCAAAAGTGTGAAGATTATTAGAAAAGTGATTTAAACTTTTTGTCCTTCATTAAAAATCTCCACAATAGATCATATTGTCTTTTCACTTATTTCCTTCAATTATTATATCACTATTTATTATTTTAATTATTATTATAATATTTTAAGAATTCCTAAAATATATGGACAAAAGTTTATTTAAAATCTTTATTTATGGAAGGAAAAATTTGAATAGGATACTCTTTTTTTTTTTTCTAAAACTAAATATTTAGGTAAGGACAATTTAAAAAGAAAATTTTGATTAAAAAAAAGTTATTTTTATAAAAGGAATACAAATAGAAATCGTACTCTTTTTTTTTCAAAGCAGAGTCATCGTACTCTTTTTTTTTTTTTTTTCTAATATGATTTCTTTGGGAGAAGGAATACAAAAGAGTTTCAATTAAATGCTAACCGTCATTTTTGGTGCATAAATACGATCAATTGCTAATTTCTTTTTATCAAAATTGTTGATTGATGTTACTTTTTTAAAAAATTTAATATTAAAAAATTTAATACTCTCTGATACCATTTGGAGGGGGTGCGGATTAGGTGCGTAGTTTCAACTAATAAATACGTATGTATTTATTTTTATAATGAATATTATTAATTGGAATAATTTTCATTTTTATCTTCTTAACTTAAGATGTTTTATTAATTCATATTCTAAATTAGATATTATCGTGATTAGATTATCTAGTGTTTTAGGATCCTTGTTAATAATATGTAATCTTTTGTATTCTAGGTATAAACTATATAGTTGAGTTTCTATTTCTTTTAATGATTTATTCTTTTCGTGAGATGTCATTAATTTATTTGGTTTATTATTTTATCCTGTAGTAACTGCAGAGTTACAAATTTCTGTATAATAATTTATCCTATCTGTACTGTAGTATATATCTAATTCTAGATTTTCTATGTCATTTATTATCTTGTGTTGTTCTTCTCGTAGTGAGTTTTTTAAATTATGTAAACTATCACATGTACTTTTTTCTAAATTTTCTAAGGTTTTTTCTATCCATATTAACTTTTCTTTTAGATCTTCCATTATTTTTTTAATTCGGTTTCTGTAATTAATCTCATTGTTTAGACTATCTTGGTTTTCCCTATTTTTTCTAATATATTCTAACATCCACAGTCTTGATTTGAATAATATCCTTCTGGGTAAATGTCTTCGTATATCTATTCTAACGCATTTATTGTTTCAATTTCGTAGTTTATTACTTCTTCTAATATTATTTTCTTAATATCTATAATTTCTATGTCTTTAAGTATATATAAGATTAAAACTTTAAGATTATCTATCATTTAAAATTGACTAAATATTTTATTATAATATTTTGTAGTTGTTTGTTTCAAGCTTAGTAGTTCTTGTATATTTTTATTAAGAAATTCTATGTAATTTATCATGCTAAGTATTTATAAGAGTAGTTAGGTAGGCATGGTATATAATTTACTCTAGCCATGTAATATTTACCAAATGCTTTTTCTAATATTATTTTTTTGTATTATTGTGGTGGCTTGGAGTAGATATGTATTGCATTGTTTTATATTATGGTTAAAATACAATGTTTGTGTTATAAATATATTATCATATATAATGAATGTCTACTTTGTCATATCAGCACGAGACTCCACCAAAATAAGGTGAGATTATAAATCTAATGGTAATTTCAAGGCTAGTGATTTCTTATGTTATTTGTCTTTTGCTACTAATGATATAATTATTGTTGGATTTGAGAAAAAAATAATTGGTTTGGAACCACTTATGTTTTAAATTTGTTCATGAAGAACAATATTGTTAAAAGATATGATGATGAATTTAAGTCTCATCTCATTAAGAGGATAAGACATTGGGTTAAAAGTTTCAATGCACCATGATGATAAGATGTTGGGTTCAAGTCCCATCGAGTTATAGCCTAAAACATTTTTATATGGATAAGAGGTTGAGTTTGAATCTCAATGCACCATATTGATGATATTATGATGGCTAAGGCAAAGTAATAGGTGTTTGATGAAGTCATGAAACATATCTCATTGATATGCTCTATTCCATGAAGTGAACATGGTAGCAATATATGATAAATCTGAAAGTTGACAACTTGCTCCATTCTTGAAAGGAATGTGATAGCAGTGTATAATATGTCTAAAAGAAGACAAGTGATTGAATACACGAATATAAGCGTTGGAGGACAATATGATAATCATCATCAAAAGAGATAGGATTTTCACACGCTTATTATGATTATTAGATATGTTAGAGTAAATTTCTCTACAACAATATGTATGCCTCGATTTGCTCCTGGATTAGCAATATCTTAAAAGAGGCTATAAGCTATCATAATTTGATAGGCTTAAGGCACTATTATATTTCATTCCTGGGGAATGAGAAGCTTATTAATGCAAACGTGTCCTCGATTGTGATGGTATCACAACTCACCTCCAAAAGAGGCTGAATAATTAAGAAGAGTTATTTTGAAATCTACTTCTAAAGTAATAGATCTGAAATTTATTCATGTAATAGTAAATCTAAAATTTACTAAAGTAAAAGGTACATGTCATGGTAAACTTGGAGTTTGTTAGAATAAAAGTTCATAAATTGACATGAACGATTACGACATTTCAAAGATGTGCATACTGAGCATTGAACATATATTGAAGAATTAAAAAATTCTTTATTACTTTTAATGTTGCTTGTTCTCATGATAAGTTGATTGGATCAACTAATTTTGGGATTGAATCCCTTAAAATCTAAAAAGTATAAAAGGTGAATAAGAGCCCGTTCACCTATCATGTGATATGTTTTGAAAAGATGCATCAATAAGATGATCACATGTATATTTATTGTCAACCTTCAATTTGACATTAATAAAGTTGCTTGCTCAATAAAATTGAGAAAAAAGCATAATTTTCAGATTGTGTAATCAAGATAATTCATCTTGATGATGATGGTTTGACATTGAATGTCTTTGATAAATAATTGAGCCATTGCTAATAAGAACAAAGCTTCATGTGTGGGTTTGAAATATGATATATTATATACAAAAATACTTGTATGCATCAAACCAATAAATTATGATTAACTCCCCTCAAAGTTGGTTCTGAGTCAGGAACCACACGTTGTCCATCTAATAGTTTTGATGTGCGGAGTATGATTAGTGAATATATCATGATGCACAAAGCTGAATTCCTCAAAGAAAATGAAGGATGTATGTTAGTTTTCCTAACATAAGGGGCAGTTATAAGCAGATATGAAATATGTTAGGAATTATCATCAGATCCTCATTCAAAAGATAATTCAAGTCAAATGCCAAAAGCATATCATACTTAAGCGGCAAGTGCTCCTATTCTGTGTCTCTAAAGAACAAAGTCTATGCATGCGTGAAGCATGGTAGACCAATCGGTTTCAAATGAAATAATCCTTAAAAAGGATAAGGATCAAATAATTGTAATAAGAAGGAAATGTGCTCTTGAAAAGTCTACGACATAGCACTTCATAAAACCTTATGAGAGGTCCAGGTACCTGAAAATAAAGAAGTGATGAGATCTTAAAATATTATATCGCATGATGAACCAATACAAAATGATATATCATCAATGATATCTTTGATAAAATATTGACACAATATTGTAAGATTATGAGGATCTAAATTCTACGTTTATTTAAGCATGCTGACGTAGAAATATTTATCAAGTGACATGAAATGATGCATCTTGGTAAGCATAAAACTTATTTAATTTGTAGTCCAGAAACTTGAAGATGTCACTCATGAAATGTTGAATATTGTCACTTGACAAAATTTATATGAAAACTTTTTAAGGATTCAAAATATTGAAGCATATAAAAGTTTCTGCGAAACTTATTTATAATTCTTATATTGCATAAGTTTACTTGAAAATTATTGAAACTCTTGGAGAGTTTTCAAAAGCAATAGATTATTTGGTAGAATGAGAAATATGCCGAATTGGATTGGTTATATATCTTAGTGCAATTGGTGTACTAATGTATCATGTAAACACTACAGGATCCAATATAACCTTTCGATCAATTTGTTTACAAGGTATAGTTTTACTCCTACTAGGAGACATTGAAATGAGATCAAACATATGGGATTATTTTATTCTAAAGATTGTAGTCCTGATCTTGTTGGTTATGATGATGCTGGGTACTTATCTAACTCGTATAAAGCTCGGTCTCAAATAAGTTATGTGTTCATATGTGGGGGTACTACCATATCTTGAAGATATACAAAGCAGACTATCGTAGCCACTTCATCGAACCATGCTACGATAATAGCTATTCATGAAGCAAGTCAAGGGTGTGTATGGTTGAGGTCCACGATACATCTTATTCGTAAAAAATATGGTTTGAAATGTGA
The DNA here is from genome assembly GCA_030864215.1 of Capsicum pubescens. Classification (NCBI taxonomy): domain Eukaryota; kingdom Viridiplantae; phylum Streptophyta; class Magnoliopsida; order Solanales; family Solanaceae; genus Capsicum; species Capsicum pubescens. Next base: position 291,104,407 of record CM061548.1, read on the forward strand.
TAATGTACCCATAATTTTTTATGAGGATGATGCAGCATACATAACACAACTTAAGGGGGGACTCAATGAGATAGAACGAAGCACATTTCGCCAAAACTTTTCTATACACATGAGTTACAAAAGAATGGTGATATTAACATGCAACAGATTCGTTCAAGTGACAATGTGGCTGATTTATTCACCAAGTCTCCTCCAATTGCAACTTTCAAGAAAATGATACACAAATCGGGATGCAAAGGTTCAAGGATGTGCTCATTAGAGGGAGTTAATATGCGTTGTACTCTTTTTTTCTTACGAGGTTTTGTCCCACTGAATTTTTCTTGTAAGTTTTTTAATGAGGCAACCTATATGCGTATTGTTAAAGATTTGTACTCTTTTTCCTTCACTAGATTTTTTTTCCACTGGATTTTTTCTAGTAAGATTTTAATGAGGCACATTATCTATCAATTAGACATTCAAGGGGGAGTATTATAAATATATTACTATATATAGTGTACTTTGTCATATATAGTGAATGTGTATTTATGGAAAAGTTAGAAACCCCATTGTTAGTTTTCCCCTATAATAAAAGGATTTTCCTTCATTGTAATTTACTCCTCAAGAATTCCTCATGAGAAATAAAGAAGTCTTCTCTCTTCTCTTTCTATTCTTCTTCTTATTTGCTTTATATTTCATAACAGTTTGTTTTAATTGTTACTTAAATTTTATTGTAGTGTATCGTTAAATCCATCGATATGTAATGACATCATTAATCCATCATTAAAATAAATATTCTGAAGGATCAGGGGGTGCTTATATTTCTACATATATTTTGGTGAGGGGGCATTAATTTGTGATCAAAATTGTTGGTCGGTGTTATTTTTTTAAAAAAAATTATATTATTTTTCATATGATTGTGGTGGCTTGGAGTAGATATTTATCATACTGTTTTATATTGTATTATGTATTTTTATTTATGATTAAAATATAATATTTATTTTCATTGTTACTTAAATTTTATTGTATCATATCGTTAAATATTGTTAAATTCATTGTTAAAATAGATATTTGAAGGATCAAGAGGTGCTTACCTTCCTGCACATATTCTGGAGAGGGGGCTTAAGAAAGATTGTTGCATCTATTTGGATTTACCAAATAGAAGTACATATGAATCATAGATAAACTATGCGTGTGAATTTAAATCTTTGTCAAAAATTGAACAGTTGAAATATGATTTAGTTATTTTACATACCCTTGATTCTGAATATCTATTTCTAACTTTTTTCTTATTATTTTTGTGGTGATGTATAATATTTTCTCCGACAGGTTTACTAGTGTATGTTCTATCGGTATTACTCTTATATAATTTGTAGGATTCTTATTTTATAACGGGATTACTTTTATATATTTTTTAAGACTCTTCTTTCTGAGCAAACTACATACATATACTATTTAAGAGTCTATATTACAAAACATTAATGTATTATTTTTTATTATAAAACCTAACTCTTAAATAGTATATGTATGAAATTTTTACATTCTTTTATATTATAATTAAAAAAGAAAAAGTTTTTCAAGAGAGAGAGAAAAAAATCTACACTAGAAGAACGACAAGCAAGTTGAAACTTTTTACAGGTCTTTAAGTTAAATTTTTTTCTAGCAGATGGAGTGACATATCTATTGTAACATGACCTATTTGTTACTTGCTTTAGATAGTCTTCATACATTAAGGATTGATAATCGAGAGATCTAAAGCATCAAGATATACAAATTTATAGGAAGGTAATATTATATTAATTTATTGTTCATATGATTTTCTCTTTAACTTAATGTAGGTTTTCGTGCATTCATACTAATCGATCTTAGAGTAAGCTTAAATTCAATCTAGCCACTACACAATAAGATTTTATTTCAAGGTACTGATCATCAACTTGGGGAAATTATATACAGTTTTCAATTAATTTTGGCCTTTATAGTTTGTTGTTATTGATGTTCTTACAACTATACATCTACATTATAGTGAAACATTTCTTGACATTATGTTAACAGATACAACCACAATGAACTTAGGCAATAAGTATTTGTTATCCATACGCATTTATTTTATTTCAAAAAATTGGTCAAATACCACATTCTTTGAAATGTCTGAATTCATGGTCAACATAGAAAAACTTGACTCTCAAAATTCGAACTGTACATATAAATTGATGGATGGAGCAAGTATTATATGTACTAATGGGATACTAATGACCATATGCTCTTTTTTCTCATCTTATAGATAATTTGAGAAATTTTGACAGTTCAGTTTTTATTTTTTGCTGCTGGAATTCATTTGTTGATTATGATAAATAAGCTAAGATATTTATGATCCTAAGTAAGAAGTATAATCTATTAATTAGGTTGAATTAATTAAGTATAAAAGTTGACCAAGTGTATTTGTTATATGTAAAATCTAAAGCTTGTAAAAGAAAGCAATATGAGTCATTTTTTATGACGATGCTAAGAGACAAGCAGGAAGTAATGTTGCTTATATTACAACTCAATTTTACTTTCTCATGACAAAAGAAAGTTAAAAGTTATCGATATAATATTGCAATGTATCGTAAGGTTGATTTGTTTCTTTGGATAACTTATTCTTTGAATTTTGATGGGGTCATTGGGTCTATAGACTGCGTGTAGAACATAACTTAAATGAAGTTCGTTGAATTAAGAAAATATATATATGCCAGTCGGGGATAAACATATTGGTCAATTTCTTTTTTCAAGATAGGTACATATGGGTGGTCAATTAGTGTTTTCGATGTTTTCTTTGTTTGGTCGAGTTTATACTGGTGCATACCATTGAATAATAATTTTATAAATATCTATCTACTCAATAAAAACATATGAAATTAATAAATGACTTAAAAGAAACATTCATTTGGTTATCTCCATCATAAGAGAAAGAAAGTTTGGTTATATATATACTGGTTTGTAACCTTGTATTTAAATATAGTCTTAACGTTTTGAACGTTGAAAAAGGAATGAAGTGACTTAATTTGAGTCAAAGTTCTATCGAAAATGACCTCTTAATGTTTGAAGTAATGGTAAGGTTTATCATTTCCAAACACTACTTTGTGGGATTACTTTGGATATGTTGCTATTGTTGGGTTCAATAGGTGTGAATGGAAAATGGAGGGACACAACCTTTGAGGAAAAGACATATTGTTTTGGAAAAGGAGTGACTGTTCAGAAAAAGACACAATGTTTCAAATAAACAGACATGACTCTTCCAAAGGATACACCTTTTCGGATGAACCATTGCCACCTTTTGGAAAGGGAACTTGATGGTTATATAAACCTGTATTTTTCCACAGGTTTTGGTACGAAAATGTTTTTGAAACATAAAATCTTCTTGTCTTCAAAAATTATCCGTGTGATCAATCAAAACGTTGAGTGAGTTGGAAGATATTCCAATTGATTGAGGTACCGCTACAGTTGATTTGTTTGGCCATTTTATCCTGGGAGGAAGATTCCATAACCTCGGGTACAGTGAGAGAAATTATTCCTTAAGGACACTCCGTGAAGTCGAGGGACTTGGCCTTAAAAATTTTGTTTCATCTCATTTCTGAAACTTAACATACTTCTTGGATAGATTATTCGTAATTTGAGTTGAAGGTGTTAAAGAACTTCATAAGTATTCTTGTCTTAGACTTGAACTTGTGTTGAAGTTATTGTTGCATATATATACAGATTCTTGTACCCAAAAACGTTGAAAAACAACAATCTTAAGGAATAATTTTTGAAAAAAAAAATATTTTTTTTGCTTATTTGGTGAAATTTTCTTTTCACTAAAGTTTTTTATTTTGGAATCTGTATTGCTTGATTTCTGGAGATTAAAGTTTTTAGCTTTCTACTCCGTTTGAACTTAACTAGCGATTTGAAGACATAAAATCTTCATCACATGTTAAAGATCACTCGGTTGACAATTGAAAGTCAAAAAAACTTCATCGTTAAACTAGAAACAAGAGGTGTTTAAAGTTGCTGCAACTTTATTAGTAGTATTTTTACATACTAAAGGTTCTGTCTTGTTGTGACAGGAAAATGACGACTGATAATTAAATGCATGATGCTGGAACGACTATGGCGGCAACTAGTATTGCCACGACGAGTCGTACTAATACTCTGCAAGCTATGGCACTGGCGGAGAAAGCCGAAAATTTCACGGGTACTGACTTCAAGAGATGGCAGCATAAAATGTTCTTCTACCTCACAACTTTATGACTTTAAAGGTTCACGGTTGAGAAAGCTCCGGAGGTGCCCGAGGGAACCTCTGAAAATGAACGCTTCATGATTGTGGAGGCTTAGAAACACTCAGATTTCCTTTCCAGGAATTATATCTTGAGTAGTCTCCAAGATAACCTTTACAATGTGTATAGCGGAACCAAGACTGCAAAAGAGTATGGGGAGCGCTAAAATGGAAGCATAAGATGGAGGATGCCGGAACTAAAAAGTTCTTTGTTGCAAGATTCCTGGAGTACAAAATGATAGACAATAAGTCTGTTGTTTCCCAAGTGCAGGAACTGCAAGTGATCATCTATGATCTCCTAGCGGAAGGTATGATTTTGACAAATACCATTGTTGAACAATGTAAAAATGTTCTTAGTATTCACATGAACTTTATTGTAGGTTTAATTATGAATGAAGCGTTTCAAGTAGCAGCAATAATAAAGAAGCTACCACCTATGTGGAAAGACTTCAAAAACTATTGAAACACAAACGTAAGGAGATGTCAGTCGAAGATTTAATTGTACGACTACGCATTGAAAAAGATAATAAGGTTGTGGAAAGAAGGTCAAGAGGCAATTCTGCAATGAGTGGAGCAAACATTGTAGAAGATGACCAAAACAACTCTAAAAAACGAAAGAAATCTGGAAATGAAAGTAATCAACCTAAGAAGAAATTCAAGGGAAAGTGCTTCAACTGTGGCAAGATTGGTCACAAGTCTATGGATTGTCGTGCCCCGAAGAAAGTAAAGAAGAAGGACCAAGCAAATCTGGCTGACTCTAAGAAAGAAATGGATGATTTGTGTGTTATGCTTTCCGAATGCAACTTGGTGGGAAATACTCGCGAATGGTGGATAAATTCAGGTGCCACCCGCCATGTTTCTGCTAACAAGGAGTTGTTTACGACGTTCGCTCCGGCTCAAGTAGAAGAAAAGATCTACATAGTAAACTCCGCTACTGCAAAAGTGGAAGGAACAGGAAAAGTGTGCTTGAAGATGACTTCTGGCAAAGTGTTGACACTTAACAATGTCTTGTATGTTCTGGAGCTACGAAAGAACTTGATTTCAGTTTCACTTCTAGACAAAAATGGATTCAAATGTGTATTTGTTTCCAGAAAAATTATACTTAGTAAAAGAGAAGTGTATGTAGGAAAAGCCTACCTCAATGAGGGCCTATTCAAAATGAATGTTGAAATCAATAAAAGTTCAAATTCTTCTTACTTATTTGAGTCTCCCAATTTGTGGCATGAACGGTTAGGCCATGTTAACTACAAAACGTTACGAAAACTAATTAACTTAGAAGTTTTGCCAAACTTTGAGTGCAATAAATCAAAGTGTCAAACTTTTGTGGAATCAAAGTATGCTAAGCATCAGTATAAGCCCGTTCAAAGGAATTCGAATCCCTTAGACTTAATCCACACGGATATTTGTGATATGAAGTCAATACCATCACGTGGTGGGAAAAAAGATTTCATAACTTTTATTGACGATTGAACTAGATATTGTTATGTCTATTTGCTAAACAGTAAGGATGAATCAATAGATGTATTTAGGCAATATAAAACTGAAGTTGAAAATCAGTTAGAGAAAAAGATAAAAATGATAAGAAGCGATAGGGGCAGAGAATATGAATCTCTCTTCGCCGAAATATGCGTAGAGAATAGAATTTTCCATTAAACTACGGCCCCGTATTCACCTCAATCTAATGGAATTGCGAAAAGAAAAAAACAAACTTTGAAGGAAATGATGAATCCCTTACTTATAAGTTCAGGTTTACCGAAAAACTTATGGGGGGAGGCTATCCTTACAGCCAACCGAATACTCAATAGAGTTCCCCATAGTAAGACACAATCAATCCCTTATGAAAAATGGAAAGGAAGGAAACCCAACTTAAAATATTTCAAAGTGTGAGGGTGTCTAGCAAAGGTCCAAGTTCCTATGCCTAAAAGAGTTAAGATAGGACCTAAGATGGTGGACTGCATGTTCATGACATATGCTAAAAGTAGTAAAGCATGTCGATTTTTGGTTCATAAATCCGAACATACGGATATTAATAAAAATACGATAATTGAATCAGTTAACGCTGAATTCTTTGAACACATTTATCCGTATAAAACTAGACATGAACAGTATAGTGGAGGGTTTAAACGACCTCGAGATGAACCAAGTGAGAATGTATATATTGATGAGAATCCAAGACGTAGTACACATCAAAGAACGTCAACTTCGTTTGGATCAGATTTTGTAACATTTCTCTTAGAAAATGAGCCTCAAACATTTAAGAAAGTGATGGCGTCTTTAGACTCATCCTTTTGGAAAGAAGCAGTCAATAGTGAGATTGATTCAATCTTAAGCAACCATACGTGGGAGTTGGTTGATATTCCACCAGGAAACAAACCTTTAGGATCTAAATGGATCTTTAAAAGAAAAACAAAAACGGATGGTACTATTGACAAATACAAGGCAAGACTTGTAGTAAAAGGCTTCAAACAAAAAGAAGACCTTGATTACTTTGATACATACTCATCGGTAACAAGGATAACGTTGATTCGAATGTTAATTGCCTTGGCGGCAGTATATGGTCTTGAAATTCATCAAATGAATGTGAAAACTGCATTCATAAATAGAGAATTGGAGGAAGAAATTTACATGGAACAGTCTGAGGGTTTTGTGGTTCTAGGAAAAGAAAATAAGGTGTGTAAACTTGTTAAGTCACTTTATGGACTAAAATAAGCACCTAAACAATGGCATGCAAAGTTTGATCAAACCATGTTAGCAAACGGATTCAAAATTAATGAATGTGATAAATGTGTTTTTATTAAAGACACTCCAAATCACCAAGTCATTGTGTGTTTATATGTGGATGATATGTTGATCATCAGTAGAGACATTTCAGACATAAATGCAATGAAATAAATGCTCGAGAGAAAGTTTGATATGAAAAACCTTGGAGTCGTGGATGTGATCTTAGGGATAAGAATCCATAGAACTCCACAAGGGTTGGCATTGTCATAGTCTCATTACATCAAAAAGGTACTTAAAAAATTTAAGTTTATGGAATTTGGTATTGCCAAGACTCCATTGGATGTGAGCTTTGCACTTCGAAAGAATGAAGGTAAAAATGACTCACAATTGGAGTACGCAAGAGTATTGGGATGTCTAATGTATATAATGAATTGTACACGACCAGACATAGCATGCGCTATTCGTAAGTTAAGTCGGTACACAATTAATCCCAACAAAACTCATTGGTTGGCAATGGAAAGAGTTTTGGGGTATCTCAAATACACTCAAGACTACGTTTTGCATTATAATAAATATCCCGCGGTACTTGAAGGATATAGTGATGCAAATTGAATCACCGGATCGAACGAAGTAAAATCCACGAGTGGATATATATTTACTATCTATGGAGGAGAGGTCTCTTGGAAATCATCCAAACAGACTTGTATTGCTCGTTTTACAATGGAATCTGAATTTATCGCATTGGATAAAGCCGGTGAAGAAGCAGAATGGCTCTGGAATTTCTTGAAAGATATTTCCTATTGGCCCAAACCAGTAGCACCAGTATGTATACACTGCGATAGCCAAACGGCGATAGGTAGGGCAGGGAGCATGATGTACAATGATAAATCTCGTCACATAAGACAGAGACATAATACCATTCGAGAACTTTTCTCTAGTGGAATTATCACTATTGACTATGTAAAGTCAAAGGATAATATGTCGGATCCACTTACAAAAGGCCTATCTAGAGAAGGAGTTGAGAGAACATCCAAGGGAATGGGTTTAAGGTCTAAGACAAGTCATCATGGTGGTAACTCTACCTAGCAGACTGTAGATCCCAAGAGCTAGGTTCAAGAAGATCAAACAAAGTTGTGTCTGACAGGTTCAACATTATCAAATACCCAATCTATTCTCATGATGTAGACAATGTTTAGTAAACAAGGATAAGACTTATGGTGTAAAGTCTTTTAATGATTATCTAAATTTGGTAGATTTGACCAAATAGTTTAATCTATAGGATCGAACGTTTAGAAATCACCTATGTGAGGGCGAAGTCGAAGCCGCTTCAAAGAGAATGTTAGTAAAGGTCTATTCTCTAAGCTCTTATGAAACTGGGACGTATTCATGGCTGAAAAGAACAAAATCGTGAGAACCATAAATGATAAAAGGTTGGTTATGTGACATGTGTTGTCTAGGTGTACATTAAAGCTCGACGGTTCAAAGATATCAAATCTACCGATTGACCGAGTGCATCCGATGCATGTTCACTACGGAAAGTTCAAAGGGAAACCCACTTATCCATATGCAACCAGTCTTTGCTTGATGATCACATACTTGTCCGTAAAGTTTTATAAAGAATAGTCATTCCCCATTCATGTGGGGGGTTTTGGGGTTCAATAGGTGTGAATGAAAAATAGAGGGACACAACCTTTGAGGAAAAGACATATTATTTTGGAAAAGGAGTGACTATTCAGAAAAAGACACAATGTTTCAAATGAACAAACATGACTCTTCCAAAGGATACACCTTTTCGGATGAACCATTGCCACCTTTTGGAAAGGGCACTTGATAGCTATATAAACCTGCATTTTTTCACAGGTTTTGGTACAAAAAAATTTCTGAAACACAAACTCTTCTTGTCTTCAAAATATTCCGTATGATCAATCAAATCGTTGAGGAGGTTCGAAGAGATTCCAATTTTTTGAGGTACCGCTACAGTTGGTTTGTTTGGCCATTTTATCCTGGGAGGAAGATTTCATAACCTCGGGTACAGTGAGGGGAATTATTCCTTAAGGACACTCCGTAAAGTCGGGGGACTTGACCTTAAAAATTCTGTTTCATCTCATTTCTAAAACTTAACATACTTCTTGGATAGATTATTCGTAATCTAGTGTTGAAGGTGTTAAAGAACTTCATAAGTGTTCTTGTCTTAGACTTGAACTTGTGAAGTTATTGTTGCATATATATACAGATTTTTGTACCCAAAAACGTTGAAATACAACAATTATTGGTGTATAGGATATCAATTTTGGACTCAAAAAATCTATATCAGTAATATTATGTTCAACATATTTAATACTAATGATAAGTGTTTAGGAACGAAAAAATAATTAAATAGCATAAAGGTTGTTAGCAAAATAAAGTTACTCAAAAAATTGTTATATTGGTTAGCAAAGAGGTAATAATTTTTTTATCGTATTATATTTTGTGTTATATTATAAAAAATTTATACTTAATAATATAATATGCACATAAAAATTTATTTTTTTATATATTTATTACTATTGACGGTATATATACGTGCAAAGCAGGTACATTAAACTAGTATCTATATACTAGGAAACTTAGTCGTGCTTCGCGCGACCATGAAATACGTTATTAAATATATAATTTAATTTATTTCATATATTAAAAATAATTAAAGAATCTTATGTGAAACTCAATCATGAAATGATTTGATTGTATACAATGATACCAAATGCATGTTATATCATATCAATACACAAAAATATAATTTTTTCATTCCTAGAGTATAATGTGAACTTTTTCAGTTTTTAAATATTATAAATTTGTTGCTAATTAAGTCCACTTTGTTATTATCGTGTCCTAATGTGTAATCGATTTAGCCAAAATATGTTTATTTCATGAAATATAAAGTAATTAAAAGATAAACATCAATAATATGCACATAACAATTTATTTTTTATATATATTATTACTATTGATAGTATATACACGTGCAAAGCACGTACGTTAAACTAGTATCTATATACTAGAAAACTTAGTCGTGCTTCGCGCGACCATGGAATACGTTATTAATTATATAATCTAATTTATTTCATATATTAAAAATAATTAAAGAATCTTATGTGAAACTCAATCATGCAATACTCTGATTGTATACAATGATACCAAAACATATGTTATATCATATCAATACACAAAAATATATTTTTTTCATTTCTAGAGTATAATGTGAACTTTTTCAGTATTTGAATATTGTAAATTTGTTGCTAATTAAGTTCACTTATCGTGTCCTAATATGTATTCAATTTAGCCAAAATATGTTTATTTCATGAAATCTAAAGTAACTAAAAGAAAAACATCAATAATATGCACATAACTATTTATTTTCTTATATATATATATATATATATATATATATATATATATATATATATATATATATATTACTATTGATGGTATATACACGTGCAAAGCACGTACGTTAAACTAGTATCTATATACTAGGAAACTTACTGTGCTTCGCGTGACCATGGAATACGTTATTAAATATATAATTTAATTTATTTCATATATTAAAAATAATTAAAGAATCTTATGTGAAACTCAATCATGAAATGTTTTGATTGTATACAATGATACCAAACACATGTTATATCATATTAATACACAAAAATATAATTTTTCCATTTCTAGAGTATAATGTAAACTTTTTCAGTGTTTAAATATTATAAATTTGTTGCTAATTAAGTCCACTTTGTTATTATCGTGTCCTAATGTGTATTCGATTTAGCCAAAATATGTTTATTTCATAAAATCTAAAGTAATCAAAAGAAAAACATCAATAATTTGCACATAACTATTCAAATTAATTAATTATCACATTATATATTACATAGAAAAAAATGAAAGTGAGATTATACATCACCTTATTATAAATATCCCAAAGTCTTTAATATACCTAATTAACTTTTCCTCTTTCACAATAATAGTAATTATTTATTCCTATAGGAATTATTTACCATTAATAATTATAAATATCATTTACTACGAGAAATTGATATTTCTACTCCCTCGCATTTCATTTTATACGGTGATTAAGAAATCATAAATTGAATGATGAGATTTACTATTTTATCCTATACCCATATTAATGATATTCATAGGCCATGGGAATGGACGTCGGAATTATAATTGTTCATATTTAATGTATACTATTAATTGTAGGGTAAAATGTCCCATTTTATAATTATTTATATTATAGATTTTTCATAGTATATAATATTTCAAAAACTAAATAGGTGAATGAACATATAGCTTCAAATCTAACATCTTGATCAGTGAAAGCATCAATTTTTGGACGTTATAAACATGATAATTAAGGTGAAAGTTAAGAGCTTTATATATACATGCTTTTAAATTAGTTGTATCATAAACTTATACATCAATTTTGAAGGTTATAAAAATAAAAGGTTACATTGGAAATTATGAGTATCATTAAGAACAAAACTACGAATAGAGAAATTGAAAAGAATACAATAACCGTTACTGTAAAATGAAAAGGTCACAACGTATAAGAAATAATAGTGACGTTTTAGATTTTTTTAAAAAAAATTGTGATAGAAAAATGTAAGCAAATGAGTAAAATATCCAAAAATTCAAAAAATAAATAAATAGGATTCCTTGATTATGAGACATGTCACATCACTGTGCTGAAGATCCACTTTATATATATATATATATACCCAAAATCTAACTATATTGTTCTCTAAATAAATTCTAATAAAATTACATAAAATATCTCTTTCTTTAACCTCTTTTTGTTTTCGTTTTCTCCATTTTAAAATTTTGAAATATAATAAAGTGTTATACTTTTCATGAAGTAGAATATCTCAAACTTATACATCAATTTTTGGAGGTTATAAACATGAGAGGTTGGTTGGCAATTATGAACATCATTAAGAATCTATATATAATATAAAGGAAGATTATAGAGAAGGTGATGTGGCACCTCTCTATGGCCTCCATTTATATTTTTTTAATTTTTATTTCAATTTTTATCGTTTGTCTTACTATTTGTTAAGAATAAAGTCACGTTTATTATCCTAACTTTTCATATTCTTTAGTGAATATCAGAACTCATGCATGTACTGATTTATGATACCATTGATATTTTCTATTAATGGTCCCTTAAAGCTCACATTAATTGCAAAAAATAAAGGGCAAAGAAAATGTATCTGCCCATATGAATAATATATATAAAGGGCAAATTTTTTATCTTCAAATGACTCATGACTTCTTCTCCAACATAATTTTTATATATTATAAGGGCTTTCATTTTGTTGTTTATCGTAATTTTTGTGATGAAAAGACATGTAGCTAATGTTACTATATATATTTTTAAAAAAATCTTTTGTGAGCTTTTCATGTTTTTGTAGTATTTGGATCATGTAGTGTATTCATTTTCTATATAAAATTGGTAGTATTTGAGCTCGACTTGTGTATTTATTGATTTTATGTATCAAAATAAGTGTATTCATCATGACAATTTTTTTGATGAAAAAAGGTACGGACGTTGCTATATATGTTCCAAAAAAAATCTTTTGTGACCTCTTCATGTTTTTGTAGTATTTGGATTACATAGTGTATTCATCTTTTATATAAAACTGGTAGTATTTGAGCTCGACTTGTGTATTCATTAATTTTATGTACCAAAAGAAGTGTATTCATTACTTTTTGTAAGGAAAAAACAAGTTATACATTTTTCGATTCATTATTTGCTAATTATTTTAATGCCACAAATTAACAAGAGATATATTGATTTTGAAAAGTCATATGCTGTTCAGCAATGCGGTATTATATTTATCCTCTTTGGCAAGAGTCTTGATGTCTTTCAATAGGCACAAGCACAATTATTACGATATCATGATATGTTTGTTTGCTTATAATATTTTTTAATATTTGGTGGCTAACATATATGAAGTTACAAGAAAATTAAAATGTCATTAATTACATACTATCTTTTTTAGAGTATATTCTTTTGATCAATTCAATCAAATGTGTTGCCAAATAGCAGTTGTTCTAGGCCTTCAATTTCTAATCACAAGATATTTGTAGACTTCATTTGCTAATTTTTCTCATCTTAACAAAAAAATGAACAAAGCAACAACTACAAACTGCCTCTTGATTTTATCGAAATGTTTAACTGTAATAAATTTAACAATTTATTCCACCTCTAATATAATTAATAATTTGAATTATAAACAATTATTTTATTAGATAAAAAAAAGAATCATTGGTCCTTATTGAGTACATAATAAAGTTTTCTGTATAAATATGAGTTTTCGATTCCTCCTTTAAAATTAAGAAAGGTATTATTTGGGATCTTTATAATTATGAAATTATAAGAAAATAGTCAAATATTTATTTACTAATTTTGCAATTCTATTTGAGTTTTCATTGTAGAGTATTGTAACGCCCCAAAAATGGGTCTCGAGACGTCACACGATGCTCAAGACTACGAGTAGTCTCAAGCTAACCTTGTAAGCCTTCCACTAAATCTGAAACTCATATTAAAGTAACTGAAGAAAGCATCAATACTGAACTACTAAATTATATCTGTACTAAACTGGAATTAACTGAACGTAATATCTGAGAACGTTTCAAACTAGAGAGTGTGAACAATCAATACTGAAAATCTGAGTTATAACTAGCAGTCTGACAAGCCTCTACTAATAAGAACTAGAGAGCCGCTGGGACAGACTCCCAACTGACTCAACCCAACTGAAAATAACTAGTCAAGCTAATGAAATAAACTGAAAGTCTGAGTACTGGGTCCCCGAACTATGAGGACTCACCAACTGTCGGGATGTAGATGGAGATTCTCGAGATCACTCATGCTGCTGGAACTGAGCACCTGAACCTACCTTATTAAACAATGTAACACACAGACATATATGTGGATCAGTACTTTGAGGATGTACTGAGCATGTGGGGGGTGAATGCATGAGTAAACAATATCTCAACGTTTATCACAATTCATAAAAGAATGCATGCTAAGTGTAATGACTCACATTGGCTTGAATAACTGCAAGCTGAAAATCATCAATCATCAATAACAAAGCATACTGTGTAAATCTTGTGAGCCATCACATTTGGTTCTTAAAGCTGAACCTGTATTCTGTCTTTAAAACTTTTCTATTATTTTTCTCTAGTAGAAAATTCTTTTAAAAGCTGTTCTGCAAGGGAGATTCTTCTAACCGACATACACTATGTGAACTTAGTATCAGAGCCTAAGGTTTAAAAAGTTCTAGGGAGTCAGACAAGCCGCGTTACAAATATATCTTTGCGTATATCAGAATTTATTTTTTTTCTCATATGAGCTTCTGATATTACATGCACATATTTTTCATTTTTGGTGTTGTAATTTTTTTATTACTTTTATATTAATTAATTAGAGCGTCTTAATTATACGTGCATATTTTTTATTTTTGATGATGTAAATTTTTTTTATTTCTTTTATATTAATAAAATAGATAAAAGGATTTATGACCGCGCGAAGAGCAATTTTGTTATCTAGTAAAACTAATAAAGATAATAATTAAAGGTGAAAGTTAAGAGCTTTATAAATTTTCATATGCATGCTTTTAAATTAGTTGTTAAACTTTTAGTTACTTCTACTTCAAAATACTAAAGCATTGAAATTTAAATTAAACTAGTGAATTGATCCGCACTTCGCGCGGTCGTTAAAATTTTTTTAAATATGCTTAAAAAATTGGTAAATTTTTCAATCATTTTCAAAGTTAGTACCAAATAAAAAAAAAACTCTGCTCAGTAAATTCAAGTTTTAAGGTCTAGAGAAGTATTAAGATTTATTTCTTGAGAAAGAAAATAAATAGAAAGAGGCAAATAATTTTGTTTAGATATACATATATATTCGAAAGATTCAGATTGATAGAGTGCAATAATAATCTATAAAAATGTAAAAAACTTGACGACGACAGTAATTTTACATAGCAACAAACATTTTCTTATGAATTGAAATATAGTATATATGAAAATTACTAACTAATGTCATATGCATTAATTTTACATAGCAAGACAAGATTGTGTATAATAGACTCTTGTGCTCTAATTTTTTCTCGAATCACCCTTTTCTTTTCCTCCCCCCCCCCCTCCTCTCACATAGCGGGACCTTATGCACCAGATTGTTCTTTTTTAATACATTTTCTGATGAATTTTTACATAACAATAAACACTTCCTTATGAATGAAATATAGTACAAAATTACAAACTAATTTTACAGTCTCCTATTTTATCAATAGGTTTATTAGGTTAATTCACATGATTGTGGAAAGATAAATACATACTTCCTTAAGCAACACACGTGTATACATTGACTTCCTTCCCCTGCTTTTAATTAGAAAAATAATCTTGATACACAAAAAGTGAACTTCATCGATAAAAAACATAAAATAAAAAAATACAAGAATAGTTAACTAAACAAATAAAACTTTTAGAAAATGTTATTTGAAGAGGAAGGCTTACGGAGGCATCCCAGCAGAGATCAAATTGTAAGAAAGAAATGCCTCTTAAATATAAATATTTTTTTTAATAGCAATAATTAGAGCATTATCATCTCAACAATCTACTACTCCCTCCGTTTAAAACAGAATGACCTGCTTTGACTTGGCACAAAGTTTAAGAAAATAAAGAAGACTTGGATCTTGTGACCTTGAATTAAAGTTATGTCAAATGTACCAAAGTGCCCTTTAATCTTGTGGTCTTAAACATGTCATGTGGAAAGTTGAAATTAAAGTATTGCCAAAAAAGAAAAGGGGTCATTCTTTTTTAAACGGACTAAAAAGAAAAGTAGGTCATTCTTTTTGAAACGGAGGGAGTATATTTGTATGTTGGTCCGGTCTTAAAAGAAAAAGAGAAAAATCGGTAGCATGAAAGGGAGAAAATTTTTTATTGGCAAGAAACTTGTAATTTTATAAATTAATAATCAAAAAATATTAAAATGGCGTTGCAATTTAAACTGTATCTCGAGTAAGATTTTTTTTAATTACCTTACCTCATAAACTTTACCGTTATATGGTATGTCTCGTAGTCATAATGAGTTGAGGACAAAAAAAATTATTCATTGTGTTAATCTTCATCATCATCTACAACAAAAGTATCTACAACAATAATTCTAATAAGATTAGAACAAGAAAAAATACAAGACTACAAAGAATCTACTAATTATAAACTACAAATAGTTAAAGAAAGTTACTCCAACATAGCCTAGAAGAAAGTTACTCCAACAAAGCCTTATAGTACTCCAATAAAGAAATACTAAAATTATAATAATTTCTCCCCTCTGATTTCTTAAGGCTCTTATATTGGCATACCATTGAGAGTAACTTTTAATGCAATAATAGGGGGGTTATGAACATGAAAGTTATGAATAGGGGTTATGAACATAAAAAATATGAGAGTTATGAATATTATTACTATTAATTAAGATTAGAATTTATGAAGATGTAAAGGTGTGAGTTATAGAGATGACTTTTTTTAAAATAAAATAATTGAGAAAAATTAGAAAAAAAAATTAAAAAAGAAGAAAAAAGAAAAATATGAATGGAGGCCATAGAGAGGTGCCACATCACCTCCTCTATGACCTTCCTTTATATTATATATAGATTATTTGAGCAAAACATATCATGTTAGAACTGTTACTTTAAGAAATGAACCCTGCAATACTCAAATTTGAATAATCTGAACCTCAATACAAATACTTTTTCAAAAAAAAATATTTTTTTGGCAAAGTTTGTTATACTTTTTTATTAATAGAACTTCAACACAAACATCGATATTAAATAGAGAACAAAAGAAAACACATGAGTTTAAAAAATGAATCTAAACGGGAAAAAATGAAAAGAACTAACACAAAGTTATCCAAAAAAAAAAAAAGATAAACATAAATTTATCCTTTTTCCTTTGCCTATAAGAGATACTACAACACACATCACTTCTATATAGACCAACTTTATACAAATTAAAAACATCAATGAATCTACAAAATAAAGCCAACATAACATCAAAATAAATTTATTCGTTAAATTTTTCGAGATATAGGAGATTTTATACATATATTTATATGAATTCAAAATTATTGCTATAAATAAACTGAGTTATAATATAAATATTTTCATGTACAAATTTTTGATATATAATTCTACACATAGTCCTAACAGATTTGTTCAGTATAACTTTTAGAAATTTTAATCTTTAATAATATTTTTACTTTTATGTATTCAATCGTGTCTTTTATTTATTTTGTTACATAATTCTATATACATAGTTCACCAATTTTATGAAGTAACATTTTTTGGGAATTATAGTCCTATTAATAATTTTTCAGTAATGTTTTTTTTATTCATAAGAATTTTTTATATAAAAAACTAAAAAAAAAAGAAAAATATAGAAAACCAAGAAAGGAAATAATACAACCAAATTCGAATCTGCATCCCCTTTTCTTATATGCCTTTTTTTTATTTTATATCTTTTTCCTTATTCCTCACACGTTGATTATGTGTCTTTCCTATTTACAATCTTTATTAACAAAATTTTCACTCAAATCAGAAGTTAATGTCTACTTTTTCTCTTCATAATATTTTAAAAATATCCCCACTTTTTTTATTCTTTAATATCTTTTACCATTTATAATATATCATTATTCTCTATGAATTTAGGGAGACTATAAATGAAACATACAAAGTCTAAATATAGAACAAATAAATGAATCATTATTTGTAAATTGAACTTTAATTTTGCCATATTATATGAAGTCCTTTTTGTCCCTTTTTTAATTTATTGGCATCTCAATGAATAAATGTAGAGATTGAAGAAGAAGAAAATAACAACATTCATATGAAAGTCTGAACTGAAAAATATACTTATCAAATTTATTGTAAATTTACACATAGTACTAACAGATTTGTTTAGTATAGCTTTTATAAATTTTAATCTTTAATAATATTTTTACTTTTATATATTCAATCGTGTCTTTTATTTATTTTGTTACATAATGCTATCTACATAATCTACCAATGATACGGGAATTCCTAGCTCGAGACCTTTCACACGAAGCCAAGCACGTGAGTTGCAACGACTCCAAACCTTGTTCACATTCTTGGCCATGTGTGAGGCCCTTGTGAGCCCATCTAAGGGCCTATATTTAATAAAATATGAAGAGGCCCACCAAGACACCCCAAACCCACCCACTTAAATGCCAAGGGTATTTTGGTCTTTGTCCCTCCTTTCTAAGTGACTATATAAGCCATGTAATAGGGCTAGTCTTGATTTAGTTCATTCCTATTATTCAAGAAACAAAAGACTTGTAAATTTTTTACTTCTCTTTCTCATCTGGAGAGGCCAAAATCGAATTCTCACTAGTAGAGTGATACTAGTATTGTATCTTGGCTAGAAACTAGGTTCTTGGGGTTCTTTGAGTTCCTCTTGGTCCAAGTAAGAACTTGGTATTGATATTTATTAGTCTTGGGCCTCATTTGTTTGCACTTAATGGAGGTCTAGAACCATTAAGTGCATTTGTTTTTTATTAAGGTTTTAACTCTTAATAGGTTTGAATAGGTCTTAATCATTCAGGTCTAGAACCAAGTCTTAATAGGTCTAAAGGGATATTCTGGTGTTGGAAAATATTTACCATGTTATTCATATTCAGCAGTCACCACCACTAACCATATCTGTCACCGTCACCATTGTCAACCACCACCAACCACCTCCACCATCACAACCACCATCGATAAAAAATACCGCTACCAACCACAATTGTCAACCGCTACCACACCTACTACCTCTTTTATTCTAATTATATTCACCGACACCACTGCCGTCAACAAGACCACAATCAGCAACCACTACCGGCCAATCCCTACTACCAACCAACTCATCTATCACAACTAGCACCACCACTAACTATCACTAATACATCACAATCTCTACACTTTCTTTGGCCGCCACCATCATTGTCACTAGTAACGCCACTTCTACTACTGCTTCAATCAGTACCATCGCTACAATTTATCTCTACTAACAACCATCTCCACCATCACAACTAATAACATCTACAACTAGCACCAACACATCATCAATTATCATGCATTCATGTTTCAGCCAACACTATCAACACCTTAAACTACTAGCATCAAGCAACGTCACATCACAACAACCACCACCACCATCATAACAGTCACTACAATACCAACCATCACAACTATCACCACTGACATTATTAATCACTAACATCAATCATCGTCACCGCAACCGCCACTATAAGCTATCTCCACTATCACTAACAAACATAAATATTTTTTCTCAATCAAATACTAATAATTTTGTTTTATTAAATTACATACTTTTTTAATATATAATTAATTTTTTATTTGAATTATATTTTTTTATTTTATTATGTATACAAATAAAAAAATTTTACACATTCAGATGTTGAAAGAAAAATAGTCTTAATCATTCAGTTTTCGTATCTAGAGACAACATCTTAATCATTCAAATGTGCATTCAGATTCAAACGTCTGAATCTTAAAAAAAATAAATGGAGCCTTAGGGTCCTTTCTCTTGTTAGGGTTCTTAGATTAATGAATATTGTGTGTCAAGTTTCTATCTCTTTCTTTGTAAATCTTGTTGACATTGTGTTGTTGAATATAAAAGTCTAGTGAAGCCGTGTGGGGCTCTTTCGATTCACTAGCAATATTTTCTTTGTTATTCTTGTTGTTAAACTCACTTTCTAGTTCAAACAAGTGTTGCAAGCCTAGTGAAGTCGTGTGTGGTCATTTTTGATTCACTAGCACTTTGCTGTTCATCTTGTTATTCTTGTGTTGGTTGGAATCTCTTGATACACACTTAGCATTGTATCATTTAGTATCAAAGCTCAAGGATAGGTTTTGTTCTTACAAAACCAATCTTGGGAAGCTCTTACCAAAAAGTGTGTTCTTGAGTATTTTGGTCGAAAAATTGGTTGTAGATCTACAAAAGATTTTACTTGTTTAGTTTGTTTCTTGTGTTGATTCCTTCCTCATCAACACAAAAAGTGTCTAAATCTAAAGTTGATCTTAGTTGGAAGAGAATTGTTGTTGTGAAAACTTGAAGTGGCTGTGAGTTTTGACTTGTGTTGGGGCGTTGGAAGTGACTATTGTGGTGTATTGTTGTTATGTTCTTGAAGGTGTTGATATTCTGTTCATCCTAAACTTATCCTCATCTTATGTATTAACTTCTATAAAGAGAAATAGATCCAAAAAAAAAGGTTGTAAGACAAGATTGAAAAAAATTATTTGTGAGAAGACTTGCCAACATCACCTTTTCAAGACTTGACAACCACTTTTCCTTCAAACAAAGAACCCTGTCTTGTGGGACTAGTGAGGTCAAACATCACCTTTTGAGTTTGAAAAAAAAGGGGGTTGAAAAAGGTTACAAGACCTTATGTTTTCCATCCTAATAACAAGTCATCCATTACAAAAGATCTAAGGGGACTATGACTTCAAGTTGATGAACTACTTATGTGGACCCGTGGCCAATGACATGCTGTCACGTCACCTAAGTTACTGTTCACGCGATAATTAAGCTCAAATTTGGATGTTCTAGTTTCTAATTATTTATTCCTAGTTTCCTCTAATTGACTTGAGAATTAATTAACAAACTAGTACATTTCTACTAGCTCGTCAATTAGTCCCTTGAAGCCTTGTGTTCGTGTCAACGTTTGTTTGTGTGCTTTTTTCATTTGAATACGTTGTAACTCTTGGCTCTAGTCCGACGAGAATTCTTTGAGTTTCAAACAAGAATCCATTACGGGCAAGAGCATACTCATACCTTACGGATTCACGGGTTCCTATCCAATCTAGAACACTTATGGAACTTAAGTGTGAGTGAACCAAGAGAGTGTGAGTGAGGAGAGGGATTTTAAACTAACTTATTTTTTTCTTGTGTAGGTGATACCTTGATAATGGAGGGAACCACGTCTCAAACCGTGGATTCTAATGAAATGGAGAATATGAGGGTCACTCTTGAGGCTATGACCCGAGTTCTTAAAAGGTTGAGTACGAAAGTGGAAGCCATAAGGGGAGAAGTGATGACTATTAGTGGGAGGTTAGAACAAGTGGAGAGTCAAAGGAACTCTCGTCCTTCTACTCTTCGATATGTTTCATCAAGTGGACATGATAGAAATTCCTCCGCCACTGTTACTCCTGAAACATGGCCACAATTGCCAAATCCTTCACTAGCTCCACAAAATACCGCAAGCCAAACCACGTATAACCCTATAAATCGAGACTCCAATAGACCAACCCATTCCCAAACGCCTCAAGTTCCGCAAGAGGTACTCGGACGTCAAATGCCTCTACAAAATCCGAACCCTTCCTTCCAAGCTCCACTAAACCAAAGACCACTACCTCCACAAAATCCAATTCCTCCGAATCAAGTTCCAAATATCCAAAACCATCCCATCCACCTTGAGGAATATGGTAGAGAGGATTATGAAGGGTATGGAGCCTTTGACGATGCCTACATGAGGGAGGAAGAGATAAGAAGGGATCGTGTGGATACGAGGAGGTACCGAGGGTATGGAGAAAGAGGAAACCGATACCTAGAGAGAGACGTAAGCATCAATACCATCAAATTGATCCTACCTATATTTAAGGGTAAAAGTGACCCCGAGGTGTATCTTTTTTGGGATTCGGCGTGTGATAAAGTGTTTCAAGTGAATGATATCTTGGAGGAGAAGAAGAGTTGTTATACCATAGCTCATTTTGAAGGCTATGCTAACACTTGGTGGGGATACGTCAAGTGGTTCGGCAACGAGTTGGTAGAGGGACAACCACCACCATGGTTTCAATTAAGGTACCTAATGAGGCAACGGTAGCTTCCCAAAAGTTATTGTCATGAGTTGGTTGCTAGGTTGTACAATTTACGACAAGGAAATCAAAGTGTTATGGCATACTATGATGAGTTTCAACAACTCATATTGAAGCTTGATCATCGGAGAGAACAAATTGGCCATGACATCATTCGATTCAAGTGTGGGTTAAACAAAGAGATCTCCACTCATTTGACGCTTCACAAGTTTAATATCGTTAAAGGGATTTTCCAAGCGGCTCTTGAGATTGAAAGAGAGCTTAAAGAGAGGTCATATTTCAAGGCAAAGGGACCATCAACCTCGGGCCAACCATCTTTGGGTTGGACCAAAAACAAGGACCAACCCGCCACTACAAGACTGCCCGAGCCTAAAACAGTCCATAAATTTCCTCCCCGGCAAGAAGCTCACAAGTATCCTAATCCTAAAGGGTTCTAATATTTCAAGTGCCAAGGTTAGGGACATAAAGATAATGAATGTCCAAACCGGCGCAATGTGATCCTAAGGGAAGGAAGATTGTATTCCCTTGGTGAGAAAGTGGGTTTTGAAAAAGAAGAGAATGAGGCTGAGCCTCAAGATGGAGAGGAACCCGAAAATGATCCACATGATGTTGATGATGATTGTGAGGATGCTTATCCGCAAGAAGGGGAGTGCGTGGTTCCAAACTTTGTAGTGAGGCGTGCCATGATTAGTAAGGAAATAGATGATCCTAGCCAACGGGAGAATCTATTCCATACTAAATGTCTTGTGAAGAAAAGTGTGTGCACTATGGTGATAGATAGTGGAAGTTGTGTGAATGTGGTTAGTGTAGCAATGGTGAACTTATTGAAATTGCCGACTACACCTCACACTAGTCCTTACAAGTTTCAATGGTTGAATGAATGCAGCGAGTTAAAGGTCACAAGGCAATGCGTGATACGTTTTAAGGTAGCCAACTACCATGACGAGGTACTTTGTGACGTGATACCAATGCAAGCTTGTCACTTGTTGTTAGTAAGAACTTGGTATTGATATTTATTAGTCTTAGAGTCTTTTCTCTTGTTAGGGTTCTTAGATTAATGAATATTGTATGTCAAGTTTCTATCTCTTTCTTTGTAAATCTTGTTAACATTGTGTTGTTGAATATAAAAGTCTAGTGAAGCCGTGTGGGGCTCTTTTGATTCACTAGAAATATTGTATTTATTGTTTTTGTTGTTAAACTCACTTTTCTAGTTCAAACAAGTGTTGCAAGCCTAGTGAAGCCGTGTGTGGCCATTTTCGATTCACTAGCACTTTGTTGTTCATCTTGTTGTTCTTGTGTTGGTTGAAATATCTTGATACACACTTAGCATTGTATCAACCAATTCTATGAAGTAACATTTTTTTGGAAATATAGTCCTATTTAAAAAAATTCAATCATGCTTTTTTTATTCATATGAATTTAATATATTAAAAACTAAACAAAATAGAAAAATACAGAAAACCAAGAAAGGAAATAATAAAACCAAATTCGAATCTGCATCCCTTTTTTCATATGCCTTTTTTTTTAATTTTATATCTTTTTCCTTATTCCTCACAAGTTAACTATGTGTCTTTCCTATTTACAATCTTTATTATCAAAATTTTCACTCAAATCAGAAGTTAATGTCTACTTTTTCTCTTAATAATATTTTAAAAATATCCCCACTTTTTTTATTCTTTAATATCTCTTACAATTTACAATTTATCATTATTCTCTATAAATTTAGAGAGACTATAAATGGAACATACTAAGTCTAAATATAGAACAAAATAAATAAATCATTATTTTTAAATTGAACTTTAATTTGGCCATATTATATGAAGCCCTTTTTGTCCCTTCTTTTTATTTATTGACATCTCAGTGAATAAATGTAGAGATGGAAGAATAAGAAAATAACAACATTCATATGAAAGTTTGGGTTGAAAAATATAGTTGTCAAATTTATTGTAGATTTCTTCAAAATTTCTGATGTCTGCTTCTTTTCTTCTTCTTGATTCACCCTCGAATATCTCGAATATGGTATTGATTCAACATCTCTACAATAGCACAAGATAGCTAGTAGCAATGTTTATGCTTTGAGTGTATCAAATGATCTTGTATTATTATGACTTTTTCCCTTGGATCATTCTTTTTTTTCTATTGTCTCCTGCAAATTGAAATGGTGAGTGCATATTGTACGTTTGTCTATATACTGATTTTTAATGGTGCGTGCAAAAATTTTTCAAATTCTATACTAATTAGGCAATGGAGAATTATATTGTTAATTGAAAGAATTTTTTTTCAAAAAGTAAATAGTCTTTCATTACAAATGTTGACGATTAATTTTAACATGAAAATTTTATTATAAAGGCTTTAAAAGTTTGAAATTTCTTCACCCTCACAATAATTTTCTTTGATTTGTAGAATTATGGAATCACATTAATTACGATTAATGTGAAATTACAATTAAACCTTCATTTTTCTGAAACGGTGGTTTTTTTTACATTCCCAGCAATGCAATTAATGTTTAATATATTGAATTAAAATAAAAAGAAAATAATTAAAATGAAAAGAAATTCAGAAAGTTTTAAGAAATGAAATTAATAGCATTGATGATGAAAGAAATTAAATTTGATTATATTTAGTAGTTTATAAAATATTTAGTGTCATTGATTGATAGTATTTTATAAATTTATAAATGAGAAAAAATTAGAAAAAAATTCTAAAAAATTACAAAAAGGATAAATAGCAATCCTTGATTCTTAGACATGCCACATCAACAACCCCTAGTTTCTCCTTTATATATATATATTGATTCTCGTCAATAAAAATATACTATCTTTGCTCTTTTTTGAATGTCACTACTTTTAAACTAAAATAAGTCTACTTTTATAATGGTAGCTCCGTAGCACTTTATAAAAATGAAAATGGAGTTCTTAAAACTATAAGTTTCATACAATAAATAAAGAGTAAATGCATTATTTTCACCCTGAACTATAAACGAAATTACTGAGACACACCCTGTAACACCCCATACTTAATTACGTGCATTAGCCATGGTTATATGTGTTGGAGTATAAGTATTGATCCTAAGGTATATATGAGTTTAAGTATGAGTATTGATTATTTTGAGATGGTTTCAAGTGTATAGTTTGATTATATGTGTATAGGAATCGACTGTATTTATATCGGAATTTGCCCGTCGATGTTTCCATACGAAGTTTATTGAATAATCTTTCCAACGATATAAAGATTTCCAAAAACGGATAAGTTTCGGATATAATCGAGCACGTTCGAAACTATAAAACGGCGGCCGGGATAATTGTGAACAGTAAATGTGCAGGAAATTCAAACTACTGAGGCCTGCCAGTTTTTTGGGTCGACTTTGAACGATCGTAACTCTCTCAATATAATGAACTGGGAGGGCTGCGACCTATCAAAAGAAATATCTCTGAGTCTTCTTTCCAATGCAATTGGTTTCATCCAAATCCAACATCTGAGTAAGGAGTTATACTCGTTTTACTTCAGCCTCTCAAAACAGTTTTTTAGGGTCAACTTCAAACGATCATAACTCCTTGTAAAGGATGAAATGGGTGGCCTACTTTATATGAAATGAAAGCCCTTTGAATTATCTATCCAAATATACCAATTTCACCCAAATCCGATATCGGAGCAAAGAGTTATGGCCGATTTACTTTAGCCTGTCAAAACAGTCCACCATGGACAGATTCGGATTTACTTAAATTTTTAAGGGCAATATGGTCATTTTCCATCATCTCTTGGACGAAAATTGGTCATTATATAGATATAATTGGTCTTATATCCATCAATTATCATCATATTATTGAGAATAAGGAAACCCTAGCCTAATTTCAACTCCAATTATCTTGTGATTCAACCGTGGAAAGTCCAAATTGATTCCGTAGTTGTGTTCATCGTCTCGAGGGCTTCGAGAAGCATCCCTTATTTGTTCCAACAGGACTTCAAAATCAAAAGGGCCATTTTATGGTAAGAATGTAAATTATGTTGGTGTTATTTATATGAATATGTATATATATATATATATATATATATATATATATATATATATATGCATGTGAGCATAAGAAGTATGCTATTTGATTGTTGTTGAAAGATGATTGGGAAATGATGTTGGATTATGTTGAATTGTGAAGGGATGATGTGGTATTGAAATGATGATTATATATATATATATATATACACATAAACATATTGTTCAAGTTGGTTTTTGGAATGTTTTGCAAATAGTGGTTGTATGGAATTATGGAAGAGAATTGTGGTGTTGGGTTGCTAATACTAGATGCCAAATATTTCATTGTAGATGAGTGATTTGTAAAGGCGGGAAGTTGTATTGAATTGGTATCCGAATCTACAACGAGGTATGTATAGCATACTCTAACAATGTTCTTTGACATGAAAACACCAATGTTCCATCAAGTAAGATTCCAAGGTTGTCCAAAAACATGTATTGTTCTACATTACCAACGAAGTTGTTTCCATTCTATAAAGTGTAAAAATGTTTCATTGATATACCAAAAGGCTCCTATTCCATTGTTGTGATATTGATGATTCTGAAACACATTGTTGATGTACCAATGAGTCTTTATAACATCGTTATTGTATAGAAGGTCTATTACTTGATTCCTATTGATGTATCATTGTTCCAAAGGTACTATATTGGCATGAACACTAATGTAATAATCTCAAAAGCTTTTGAACTAAGTTGTTGGAAAGATCTCTTATGTGTGTTACTTGATATACGTGTGGATGGTATCCCAGGGGCATAAGCCTAGCATGGGTCGATCCCTATTTATGTGTTTATGGGTGGTATCCCAGGGGCATAAGCCTAGCATGGGTCGATCCCAGTTGATATGTACTGGAGGCAGCCTAACGGTCACAGTACGGTACAATATTGATTATTGTTAGGTGGTTGGAGGTTCGGGAGGAGGAGGTAATGGCGAATGATAATTATAAAGAATGAAATGAACGAATGTATACCGTTTCACAAATGTGTTCGAATTCACGAATCCAATTCAGATTAATGATAATGTACATGATCCTAAAAGTGTTTATGAAGTGTGGTTCACTTCTATTATGATTTATTCACTTGCGTCTGATTTTCCTGATCCCCTATATTACATATGATTATTTACAGCTTTACATACTCAGTACATATTTCGTACTGACGTCCCTCACGGGGGACCTGCATTTCATGCTGCAGGCACAGGTGCTTCAGGTCATTCGCAGCATAGATAGGAGCCAGATCATACAGCTATTGTTGGTGAGCTCCAGTTTGCTTCGGAGCTTTCCGAGTCGGTTCCTTATGTTTTGTTATTGTACAGGAGTCATGTGTGGGCGGGGGTTTGTCCCGACCCTAGTTATGTCATGTATATCCTAGAGGCTTTGTAGACATAAGGAAGGGTCAAGTCATGGGAGTTTATATAGTGATGTTATATTTGTATATGTGGTGGCCCCGACGGCCAAGTATTATATTATATATATATATTTGTGTGTGTTGTGATGATACAGGGAATTAGACCCTTCTGTATGTAACGAAGTGCTGCCCAAATTTTTGGTGAATGTAAGGGAAAGTATAGGTATTTGAACGGTTTCTCCCGGGCCTTCTCGGCTTCGGGTGCCAGTCCGGCCCGATGGGATTTTGGGGCGTGACAAAAGTGGTATCAGAGAGGTTCGTCCTAGTGAGTCTACAAAGCCGTGTCTACGTAGAGTCTTGTTTATCGGTGTGTTGTGCACCACATCTATAAACAGGAGGCTATGGACATTTAAGAATTGTTTCTTTTCTTCATGTCTTAGATCGTGCGATAGAGCTTATATTGTATATGAAGTCATAGTTGACCACTGAATCAGTTTGTTCCTCTTATTATAGTAATGATGCCGGTTACCAGAAGCAAAAATACCGGTACGCAAGTAGATGTGGCTGCCGGAGAGGGGACTAGTAAGTCACCCACTATACCAGCTAATCAAAGTGAGGCTCCAGCTGAGCATGCATCAGAAACTTCCCCCAGTCCGGAAGAAATAAGGGGGAGGAGAACTATATCCCCAGAGCCACCTATTAATGCTGTTGATCAAGATCTTAGAAATGCAGTGCAACTTTTGACTCGTATAGTTGCTGGGCAAGTCCAAGGGCAAGCTATTCCTGCCGCGGGTTCTAGCGGTACTGATAGGGCGGCTAGTCTTCGGACGCAAGATTTTCTTAAGATGGATCCGCCTACTTTTACCGGATCCGATCTTAACGAAGATCCGCAGGACTTTATTGATCAGATCCAGAGGGCCCTAGAGGTGATGCACGTATCGGGCAGAGAGACAGTGGAGTTAGCCGCGTATAGATTCAAAGGTGAGGCTATATATTGGTATGAAGACTGGAAACGGTCAAGGGGCATTGATGCACCCCCAGCTACTTGGAAAGAGTTCAAAGAGGCATTTATTGATCATTATCTTCCATATGAGACTCGTCAGGCCCGTGCGGATCAGTTCTTAAATCTTCGGCAGGGTAATACAAGTGTGAGGGAGTATAGTCTTCGATTTAATTCCTTGTCCAGATATGCTCCTAATGTTATAGCTACTATGGATGACAGAGTTCATCGGTATGTGAATGGATTGAATTCGTGTTTGGTTAGGGATTGTACTATTGCTGCACTGAATAAAGACATGGATATAGCTAGGATCCAAGCATTTGCACAGAAAATGGAAGATCAGAGGCAAAGAAGAAGAACACAGGAATTTGAAAGCGGATCTTCGAAGAGGGCCAGATCTACAGGGCAGTTTATGGCGCCACAGGGAGGTTTTAGACCTCAATTTTCTGCTAGACCACCTAGGCCATTATTTTCTTATTCTGCAGCTAGTGCTCCACCACAGCATCAGGGGTTCAGAGGCAGTCAATTTGGGCAAAGAAGTGAAGGTCATAGTTCGCGATCTGTGGGTTATCATGGGCAAGGGAATATGAGCCAATCGAGACCTGCTCGAGAGCCATGCAATAAATGTGGAAGGCATCATATGGGCGTATGTCGAATGGGAACAAATGTTTGTTATTGGTGCGGTATGATGGGGCATATGATGAGAGAATGCCCACAAAAGGGCGCAGGTGGCATAGCACGACCTTCAGGATCATCTGTTGCATCATCGTCACCGGTATCTTATTCTGGTAGGGGTGCACGACCTGCGGGTCACGCTAGTAATGAAAAAAGAGTCGCCAGTTCCAGCGGGACTCAAAATCGTACTTATGCTTTAGCGGATCGACAGAATCTAGAGGCTTCCCCAGATGTGGTTACGGGTACGTTGTCCATATTTTCATTTGATGTATATGCTCTAATTGATCCCGGTTCTACATTATCATATGTTACTCCTTTGGTTGCTGGAAAGTTCAAAAGGACCCCCGAATTGTTAGATAAACCGTTGGAAGTGTCTACCCCGGTTGGGGAATCTATTATTGCTAGAAGAGTTTATAAAGATTGTGTAGTAACTGTGTGTGGTCGAGACACGATGGCCAATCTTGTGGAACTAGAAATGGTAGATTTTGATGTTATAATGGGTATGGATTGGTTGGCGTCTTGTTATGCCAAAATTGACTGTTGTACGAAAAAGATGTATTTACATTTTCCTGATGAAGCAGTTATTGAATGGCAAGGTAAGATTGGCGCACCAAGAGGTAGATTTATTTCTTATTTCAAAGCGAGAAAAATGATTTCCAAGGGCTACATATGTCATTTAGTTAGAGTAAAGGATACGGAATCGGAATCATCAGATCTTCACACGGTACCAGTGGTAAATGAATATCCTGATGTATTCCCTGAAGATCTTCCAGGTTTGCCTCCTGAACGAGAAGTAGAGTTTGGTATTGATGTAATACCAGGCACCCAACCAATCTCCATTCCTCCGTATAGAATGGCCCCAACAGAATTACGAGAATTAAAAGAGCAATTGAAAGATTTGCTAGAGAAGGGATTCATAAGGCCTAGTATGTCCCCCTGGGGAGCACCAGTGTTATTTGTGCGCAAAAAGGATGGCTCGCTGAGGATGTGTATTGATTATCGGCAATTAAATAAGGTGACTATTAAGAATAAATATCCTCTCCCAAGAATTGATGATTTATTTGATCAGTTACAGGGCGCCAAGTGTTTTTCTAAGATTGATTTGAGGTCAGGTTACCACCAAGTGAGGGTCAAAGAAAAAGATATACCCAAAACAGCTTTCCGAACAAGGTATGGTCATTATGAGTTTCTAGTTATGTCATTTGGGCTAACAAATGCACCTGCAGCTTTTATGGATTTGATGAATAGGGTGTTTAAGCCATTCCTGGATGTATTTGTGATAGTTTTTATAGATGATATTCTAGTTTATTCTAGATCAGAAGAGTACCATGCCAATCACTTACGACAGACATTGCAGACTCTTCGTGATTGTAAGCTTTATGCAAAGTTCTCTAAATGTGAGTTTTGGTTAAATTCGGTGGCATTTTTGGGTCATATTGTATCTAGTGAAGGGATAAAAGTTGATGCTCAAAAGATAGAAGCTGTGAAGAACTGGCCAAGGCCCACAACGCCTATGGAGATTCGTAGTTTTCTCGGGTTGGCCGGTTATTATAGGAGGTTTGTTAAAGACTTTTCTTCCATTTCAGCACCCTTAACCAAGCTAACCCATAAAGCATCCAAATTCCAATGGAATGATGCGTGTGAGGAGAGTTTCCAAGAATTGAAGAATAAGTTGACTTCTACACCCGTATTGGTACTTCCAGAAGGTACAGAAGGGTATACAGTGTATTGTGATGCTTCCAGAATTGGTTTAGGATGTGTATTGATGCAGCATGGTAAGGTAATAGCATATGCTTCTAGACAATTGCGGCCACATGAGAAAAATTATCCTACACGCGATCTTGAGCTGGCAGCAGTTATTTTTGCTTTAAAGATATGGCTCCACTACTTATATGGGGTTCATGTTGATATATATACTGACCATAAGAGCTTGCAATATATTTTTAATCAGAAGGATCTAAATTTAAGGCAGCAGAGATGGCTTGAACTATTAAAGGACTATGATGTTGATATCTTGTATCATCCAGGGAAAGCAAATGTGGTAGCTGATGCGTTAAGTCGTAAGGCTATGATGGCGCCTATAGAAAGGCAAGGGATGGTTAAAGATCTTCACCAGTTAGCTAGTTTGGGAGTTCGCCTTCTTGAAACTCCGAATAAAGAGCTTATCGTACATAATGCTGCGGAATCTTTATTAGTAGCTGAAGTGAAAGAGAAGCAATATGCAGATCCTATTTTATTACAGCTTAAGGAGAACGTTCAGAGTGGTGCGACCAAGGTATTTGAGCTTACGCGAGAAGGAGTACTTCAGTGCCAAAACCGATTGTGTGTGCCGGATGTAGACGGGCTAAGAAAGAAGATTATGACAGAGGCACATTTTTCAAGGTATTCCATTCATCCAGGATCAACCAAAATGTATCAAGATTTGAAAGATATGTATTGGTGGAATGACATGAAGAAGAGCATTGCAGAATTTGTAGCTGAATGTCCAAATTGCCAACGAGTTAAAGTGGAACATCAAAAGCCCGGAGGCTATATGCAATGCATAGATCTTCCAATTTGGAAGTGGGACATGATCAACATGGAATTATTTACAGGTTTGCCTCATACAGCTCGGAAATTTGATTCTATATGGGTGATTGTGGATAGGCTTACTAAATCCGCACATTTCTTACCCGTTAAGACCACTTACACAGTTGAAGAATATTCGAAGCTGTATGTTAAAGAAATAGTCCGATTACATGGAGTGCCAACTTCTATTATATCGGATCGGGGAACTCAATTTACTGCAAACTTTTGGAAGTCTTTCCAACGGTGTTTGGGAACACAAGTGAATCTGAGTACAGCTTTTCACCCTCAGACGGATGGACAAGCAGAGCGCACCATTCAAACACTTGAAGATATGCTACGAGCATGTGTTATAGATTTTAAAGGCAGCTGGGATGATCATTTACCTCTTATTGAGTTTGCCTACAATAATAGCTATCATTCAAGTATCAAAATGGCACCATATGAAGCTTTATATGGGAGAAAGTGTAGATCACCAATAGGATGGTTCGAAGCGGGTGAAACTCTTATGTTCGGATCGGACCTTGTGTATCAAGACATAGAAAAAGTCAAGGTGATTCAGCAACGGTTGAAAACAGCCCAAAGTCGGCACAAGTCATATGCGGATAGTAGAAGAAGAGAGCTAGAATTTTCGTTAGGCGATTGGGTATTTTTGAAGGTATCGCCAATGAAAGGGGTGATGAGATTTGGCAAGAAAGGAAAGTTGAGTCCACGATATATAGGCCCGTATAATATTATTCGAAGATGTGGGCAAGTTGCTTATGAGTTAGAGCTACCTCAGTAACTCTCATCAGTGCATCCAGTATTTCATGTATCGATGCTTCGAAAGTGCATCGGAGATCCGTCCCTTATTACTTCTACTGAAGATGTGAAAGTAACAGAAGATCTTACCTATGAGGAGATGCCTATTGCTATATTAGATCGTCAAGTTAAGAAGATGAGAAATAAAGAAGTAGCATCGGTGAAAGTACTTTGGAGAAATCAACAAAGGGAAGAGATTACATGGGAAGCGGAGGAAGCAATGAAATCGAAATACCCTTATTTGTTTAAAGGTGAAAAAAAAGTGCAAGGAGGGCAACTGGAACACTAACAAGTGAGTTTTTACATATGCATAATATCTATATGATGACGTGAATATCAATTATGAATTCGAACTTGTTTCGGCTAAATAACTACATTTACATTCGAGGACGAATGTCCTTAAGGGGGGAAGGATGTAACACCCCATACTTAATTACGTGCATTAGCCATGGTTATATGTGTTGGAGTATAAGTATTGATCCTAAGGTATATATGAGTTTAAGTATGAGTATTGATTATTTTGAGATGGTTTCAAGTGTATAGTTTGATTATATGTGTATAGGAATCGACTGTATTTATATCGGAATTTGCCCGTCGATGTTTCCATACGAAGTTTATTGAATAATCTTTCCAACGATATAAAGATTTCCAAAAACGGATAAGTTTCGGATATAATCGAGCACGTTCGAAACTATAAAACGGCGGCCGGGATAATTGTGAACAGTAAATGTGCAGGAAATTCAAACTACTGAGGCCTGCCAGTTTTTTGGGTCGACTTTGAACGATCGTAACTCTCTCAATATAATGAACTGGGAGGGATGCGACCTATCAAAAGAAATATCTCTGAGTCTTCTTTCCAATGCAATTGGTTTCATCCAAATCCAACATCTGAGTAAGGAGTTATACTCGTTTTACTTCAGCCTCTCAAAACAGTTTTTTAGGGTCAACTTCAAACGATCATAACTCCTTGTAAAGGATGAAATGGGTAGCCTACTTTATATGAAATGAAATCCCTTTGAATTATCTATCCAAATATACCAATTTCACCCAAATCCGATATCGGAGCAAAGAGTTATGGCCGATTTACTTTAGCCTGTCAAAACAGTCCACCATGGACAGATTCGGATTTACTTAAATTTTTAAGGGCAATATGGTCATTTTCCATCATCTCTTGGACGAAAATTGGTCATTATATAGATATAATTGGTCTTATATCCATCAATTATCATCATATTATTGAGAATAAGGAAACCCTAGCCTAATTTCAACTCCAATTATCTTGTGATTCAACCGTGGAAAGTCCAAATTGATTCCGTAGTTGTGTTCATCGTCTCGAGGGCTTCGAGAAGCATCCCTTATTTGTTCCAACAGGACTTCAAAATCAAAAGGGCCATTTTATGGTAAGAATGTAAATTATGTTGGTGTTATTTATATGAATATGTATATATATATATATATATATATATATATATATGCATGTGAGCATAAGAAGTATGCTATTTGATTGTTGTTGAAAGATGATTGGGAAATGATGTTGGATTATGTTGAATTGTGAAGGGATGATGTGGTATTGAAATGATGATTATATATATATATATATACACATAAACCTATTGTTCAAGTTGGTTTTTGGAATGTTTTGCAAATAGTGGTTGTATGGAATTATGGAAGAGAATTGTGGTGTTGGGTTGCTAATACTAGATGCCAAATATTTCATTGTAGATGAGTGATTTGTAAAGGCGGGAAGTTGTATTGAATTGGTATCCGAATCTACAACGAGGTATGTAAAGCATACTCTAACAATGTTCTTTGACATGAAAACACCAATGTTCCATCAAGTAAGATTCCAAGGTTGTCCAAAAACATGTATTGTTCTACATTACCAACGAAGTTGTTTCCATTCTATAAAGTGTAAAAATGTTTCATTGATATACCAAAAGGCTCCTATTCCATTGTTGTGATATTGATGATTCTGAAACACATTGTTGATGTACCAATGAGTCTTTATAACATCGTTATTGTATAGAAGGTCTATTACTTGATTCCTATTGATGTATCATTGTTCCAAAGGTACTATATTGGCATGAACACTAATGTAATAATCTCAAAAGCTTTTGAACTAAGTTGTTGGAAAGATCTCTTATGTGTGTTACTTGATATACGTGTGGATGGTATCCCAGGGGCATAAGCCTAGCATGGGTCGATCCCTATTTATGTGTTTATGGGTGGTATCCCAGGGGCATAAGCCTAGCATGGGTCGATCCCAGTTGATATGTACTGGAGGCAGCCTAACGGTCACAGTACAGGTACAATATTGATTATTGTTAGGTGGTTGGAGGTTCGGGAGGAGGAGGTAATGGCGAATGATAATTGTAAAGAATGAAATGAACGAATGTATACCGTTCCACAAATGTGTTCGAATTCACGAATCCAATTCAGATTAATGATAATGTACATGATCCTAAAAGTGTTTATGAAGTGTGGTTCACTTCTATTATGATTTATTCACTTGCGTCTGATTTTCCTGATCCCCTATATTACATATGATTATTTACAGCTTTACATACTCAGTACATATTTCGTACTGACGTCCCTCACGGGGGACCTGCATTTCATGCTGCAGGCACAGGTGCTTCAGGTCATTCGCAGCATAGATAGGAGCCAGATCATACAGCTATTGTTGGTGAGCTCCAGTTTGCTTCGGAGCTTTCCGAGTCGGTTCCTTATGTTTTGTTATTGTACAGGAGTCATGTGTGGGCGGGGGTTTGTCCCGACCCTAGTTATGTCATGTATATCCTAGAGGCTTTGTAGACATAAGGAAGGGTCAAGTCATGGGAGTTTATATAGTGATGTTATATTTGTATATGTGGTGGCCCCGACGGCCAAGTATTATATTATATATATATATTTGTGCGTGTTGTGATGATACAGGGAATTAGACCCTTCTGTATGTAACGAAGTGCTGCCCAAATTTTTGGTGAATGTAAGGGAAAGTACAGGTATTTGAACGGTTTCTCCCGGGCCTTCTCGGCTTCGGGTGCCAGTTCGGCCCGATGGGATTTTGGGGCGTGACACACCCCAACTTAAAGAGGATCCTATTACCCCCTGGACTAATTAAAATCGTATTTTTAGCAACCTTAAGTGCCTACGTGGACCTTCTGTATGTTGATTCATGCAGTGTGCCACGTAGGCCTTAAGATTGCCAAAAATATAATTTTAATTAGTCCAGAGCAGTAATAGGACCCCCTTTAAGTTGGAGTATGTCTCAGCAATTTCGTTTATAGTTCAAGATAAAAATAGTGCATTTTCTCATAAATAAATAAAATAATTGGTGTAAGTGAATACTGATTTTGTGTTATTTAGGTCATCCAAAATTAATTAGACATTAATATGTTTGTGGCTAGAATGTTAAGAGTGTGAGACTTAAAAAAATGAGAAAGCAATAAACAAATTTCTACTATACGACACATGTCATATTACTTTTTTTATGACCACATCACCTGATCAGTTGTAAATTGCAGAATTAATAAGAAGTAAAATAGAAATATCACTATGTAATAATCATCTAGTTGAAAACGAAAAAGTATAAAATCTACTTACCCATATCAAAAGTAAGATAAAGAATAAGGTTATAAAAAAAAGGGATATAGGGTGGTTTTAGTATGCTTTTAAGGAAACTACACATTACCTAAATTTACATTCGAATTAAATTATAAAACTCACCATTTGTTATTCTTTGTTGTGCATGTTTTTCATTTCTTCAGAAATCTATATAAAAAGAGATTAGTAGTAACATTTAAATTAAATGAACAATCGTATCAATAATAAAAATTTCAACAACAAAAAAAATGAAATGACGAAAATTTGAAAAGAAAACTACAATGAGTTGAAAGATATTAAGAAAATGCAGTAAGCTAAATGAATATATAATTCGTATTTATCAACATTCTTCAACACATAAACATTGTACTACATTACAAATAAAAATTTTACCTTAAACAATAATGAAAACGGAAGAAAATTCTCTACAGCTAACTTAAACCAAAATTTAGCACTTTTCTTTTATTGACTCATATTAGAAAAGATCAAGTGTAGGAATAAAAAATGAATGAAGGAGAATAGAAATGTACATCTAACACTTCATGATTGTTATTTATAAATTAGTTAAGCCATAAAGAAGGGAGTTCAAGAATCATGTTATTTAAGTAGGGAATACAAATAGATGGAGGTTTTTTGTAACCTATGAAATATAATTAAATTTGATAAAAATTTTAAATTATTAAACAAATTGATCAATGCAAAAATGAAG
Organism: Capsicum pubescens; assembly: GCA_030864215.1. NCBI lineage: Eukaryota > Viridiplantae > Streptophyta > Magnoliopsida > Solanales > Solanaceae > Capsicum > Capsicum pubescens. The sequence continues at coordinate 291,141,052 of CM061548.1, forward strand.
AAAAATTCAAAAAAATGAGAATAAAAATAAATATGAATGGAGGCCATAGAGAAGTGTCACATCACCTCTTCTATGTCCTTCCTTTATATTTGTGGGTGATACAATTTTATTAAATTTAAATCCGTACAAAATTCAAATTATATTAAATTCAAAATATATTAATCCCAAATAAATATTGTGGATTAATATAATTGAATTAATTATTTAAGTCCAAACATACATGGGTTTAATTAAAGTCCAATTTTTATTGGGCTAGCCTATCGATTTGGGCTACAAAATGAGGAGCTCACTTTGCTAAGCCCAAGATATTGTCATATTCTAAAGGCCCAAATAAGCGTCACGTGTCAAATGACATAACATGTCAAGTCAAGTTAAGGAGCCAATAGGACCATGCCACATGTCAAAATGAATAGCAGGCCCATGAAATAAAAGCCCATAAAAAGGCGTCATATCACTCAAATCTGATTAGTCAAAGGAAGTCCATATTGATAATGACTCTTTCTTTTCCACAAGCATAAATAGGGGTCTCATAATTCAGAAAAGAGACCCCCAGACCTCTAACAAGTAGCAAGAGAAAACTCGTGGATCAAACACCACAATTTCTCTAAAAATCTCAAACATTCAAATCCAGTTCATCAAGATTCAAGATCAAGACCGCAATATTCAAGAACAAACTCAAAAGCCCTTGAATTCAAGCACAAGTCAAGATCAAGACCCTCAAATCAACAAATCAAGTTCAAATTCAAGATCAAGCTTCAAGCCCTTGAATTTATATTTGAAAAGGCGAATTAGAGGATTCATAGAGATTGTAACACTCGCATTGAAATCAATAAATTTATTGTTGCAATATATTTTTCTTGTCTCGATTATTTATTTTCGGCCTAAAAAATTTTATTGTCCAACAAATTCTGGCACACCTAGTGGGACAATCTCTACCTTTCATCTCAATTTTTCCAACTGCAAAGTTCAACAATACCAAAATGGCTTCCAAGAAGGTCAATTCTCAATTAACTGCTTCCAAGGCTGCTGACTCAAAGTTCTCTGCTGAAGTAGAAAGTATCCTTGGTGTTACTTTTGGAAGCTTAGGAGCTGTTACAAGGAGCAAGGCAGGTTTGCTGGGACAACAAACACATCCAGTGTCGTCCGCTCCAACTCCAGTTGTTGGATCTTCAACCCCAAAAGGAGAAAAGTCCAATACAAATGCTTCGTAAGGAGGAAGCAGTGTCGTGAAATCTCTTAAGAAGACTCTAGCTCTACTTGAGCATTCCAGTTCCAAATACTCTGGTGCGAAGAGCGATGGTTGTCCAAGCAACTCATCATCTCCGACTATACCATATAAGTTGAGCACTTAAAAGATCAACTTATGCAATAATTCTTGATAATATCCAATATCTCCAGTGATTATGCAAGTGATGGTAACTGATGCCTCATCTATGGAGGAGCATCTTGCGAATCTAGCAAAGACAATTGATGGCCTAACCAAATATGTTCAGAATCAAGATGCTCGAATTGATAAGATAGTGGATAGGGTAGAAGGTTTGATAGACGGAGAGTCTAGCCATGCACTTGGAAAATCTCCAAAGGTTCATGAGACAAAAAATCCTATGAACCAAACAACACCGATTAAAGAGGTGCAAGTTTCTTCTGAGGAATGATCCCGATTGGTCAATTGAGGGAATTCATTTAAGGGACCCTCAAAGACAAGTATGATGTTGTTGCTAAGTCTTCCCTTTATTATTCCAAGCCTTACACGAAAAAGATTGATAGCCTCAAAATGTCTGCCGACTATCAACCCCCCAAATTTCAACAATTTGAGGGCAAAGGAAACCCGAAACAGCATGTCGCACACTTTGTTGAGACATGTAACAATGTTGGAACTTATAGTGACTATCTTGTCAAACAGTTTGTTCGTTCCCTAAAGGGAAATGTATTTGATTGGTATATGGACCTTGAGTCTAATTCCATCGATAGCTGGGAGCAATTGGAACACGAGTTTCTAAATCCCTTTTATAGCACAAGGCGTACAGTGAGCATGGTAGAGCTCACAAATACTCGGCAAAGAAAGGATGAACCAGTCATTGACAATAGAGATGTGTGTCCAAGGAATGCACTGGGAGCTTTTCTACATCTTGCGAGGCATTAAGCCTAAATCCTTTGAAGAGCTATCTACCCGTGCTCACGATATGGACTTGAGCATATCTTCTGCTGAAAAGGGGGCAGCGCCTATTCATGATCCTCGAAGGGTAAAGGATAAGCAGGAACCCAAAAGATGGGGCAAGTTTGTCCCCAAAAATAAAAATAAGGATTCCATGAATATTGATGTATCTCCAGTGAAGGTCACCACAAAGGTAAGCAAGAATCAAAATGTGAAGACGACTTCTGGAGCACGTCCGAATCAGAAAACTTTAAAGGAGATGCAAGAAAAGGAATATCACTTTCTTGATTCAGATGTTGCTGCGATTTTGAAGAACTCCTTGAGCATAAGCTCATTGAACTCCCAGAGATAAAGCATCCCAACGAAGCTGGAAGGACCAATGACCCTAATTATTGCAAATATCGTAGGCTCGTAAGTCATTCTCTAGAAAAGTGATTTGTCTTCAAAGATAAATTCATGCAACTGGCAAAAGAGAAGAAGATCTTCTTCGATGATGAGACGGCCAGTTCTCATTAAATCTCTATTACTTTTGGCTCGCTCGACCCAGTACAAATATGTGTCGAAGAGCATAATGAGAAAATATTAGAGCCTGACAGGTCTTCAGTTGATGAAGGCAATGATGAAGGTTGGACTCTTGTGATGAGGTGCAGACGTAGGAGGATGAGTCTGCAAAAGGAATCATCCAAGAATCCAACCAGAAAGAAAATAGCAAAGAAACCAAAGAAACAGAAGTTGGTTGAATTCCCAAAGAAGACGAGGCTGACAGAGCTTTACCACCAAAAACCTCGGCGTCCAGTGACTTTAGAGGAATTCTTACCAAGTTGGTTTCGTGTAAAGACTGATCAAGTCAACCTTGAGGCGTCTTGTTTTAATACCGCCAAAGAGGAGGGAAAGGGTGAGAATCTACCCATGGAGGTTCCTTCACCTTCCGAAAAACTTGTTGAAACTCTTGGCAAAGAGGCACATGTGTGTGATACAAAAATTACATTCACAAATAACGATCTTCTGCTTGGTGAGGCCCTACATAACCATCCCTTATACATAGTGGGTCAAATTCTAGGAAAGATGATCAATAGAATCTTGATAGACGAGGGATCTGGAGTCATCCTGCCTATCCGCACGATGAAGGAACTTGGCATCGCTACTAGCGAACTGGAAGAAAGCCATATAATGATCCAAGGCTTCAACCAAGGGGGCCAGAGGCCATGGATGTATCAAGTTGGGGATTCGTATAAATGATTTTCAATCAAACCCATTGATGCATGTGATCGATACCAAAACTTCATATAATATATTGCTTGGTAGGCCTTGGGTGCACGGGAACAAAATTATCTCGTCCTCTTACTATCAATGTTTGAAGTACCTCAAAGGTGGAGTGGAAACAAAGATAGTTGCCGATGACAAGCCATTCACTGAAGCTGAGTCACATTTTTCCGATGCAAAATTCTACTTAAAGAATTATGTTATGGTGTGACGATCTTGCATCTAAGAAGGTCGCGGTGACCATCAAAAAAGTCAGCAACAAGAAGCCTCTCTCCACTTTAAATAAATAAAGTATCGCTTCTACGAAAAATAAGACAACTCTCATTCTTCGTTACGTACCGAAGGTAAAGAAAGAGAAAGATCACCCATCGGATTCCCAAGATAATGTGCTAAAGGGGATAACTTTACCTATCAGGAAGATTGAGGCAATAAAACCATCCTCAAGACTTCTTGAAGATTTTGTGGCTCAAAATCTATCACAAGATATGACACTCCCTACGAAGCGTACGAAAGAAGGCTTTGACCCAAATGCATACAAGTTATTTGTAAAGGTTGGATACAATCCTAATGAGCCATCAAGATTGGGCAAACTTCCATCGTAGGGTATAACCAGGCAGGCATATGAAGGCCTAGGATACGCGCAGCCACTTCCAATTCGCATCTCTATAAGAAGGGCAGTCAGTAATTACATCACAGTAGAAGAAGAATCCACTTCTGCTAATAAAAAACCCTCTATATTTGACTGACTTGGAGGATTAACTACAAGAACTTCTATATTTGAAAGGTTGGGACCTCTAAATAAGAAGAAAAGAAATAAGCGTAAAAGGAGTCATCAAAGCACGATGATGAACTTTTCACTTAAAATATAGAAGGATTTCCAAAGTTTTATTCCTTCTAAAATGAAGCGACAGACGGAATTGGTAGTTTCATGTAATTAGGTGCTAAAAGCAAAAATGCATACTATGGTTTATACCAAGCAACATGAAGAAGATGAAGAGAGTGTTGACTCTTCATATGATGTTATGACCCAGAATGAGAAAGATGTCTCATCTCAAATAAAGGTTGATGAAGAGATAGAAGATGCCTTTTGGTGTCATCATATATCCATCAATGACGATGATCTTCAAGAGGAGAAAGATATTGCAGATGCTCCATCGCAACTTAAAGAAGGATTAAAGGCCACAATAGATCCCTTAAAGGAAGTTAATCTTAGAACCGATGAAGACCTAAGACCAACTTGCCTGAGTGCGTTTCTAGAAGTGGAGGAGGAAATCGCTTATATAAACATACTCAAGGAATATATGGATGTCTTCGACTGGAGCTATAAAGAAATGCCTGGCTTAGATTCGAGAGTAGCAGTCCATCAGTTGGCGGTCAAGAATGGTGCTCGTCCTGTTAAGAAGGCCCAAAGACGCTTTAGGCCAGAGTTGGTCCCATTGATCGAAAATGAAGTTAACAAACTAATTGAAGGTGGCTTTATCCATGAAGTCAGATATCCCACATGGATTTCAAGTATTGTTCCAGTACGGAAGAAGAATGGCCAAATTCGAGTTTGTGTCGACTTTCGAGATCTCAACAACGCATGCCCTATGGATGATTTTCCAATCCCCATACCAGAGTTGATGATTGATGCCACCACTGGTTATGAGGCAATGTCCTTCATGGATGGTTCATCTGGCTATAATCAAATCTGTATGGAGCCAAAGGATGAAGAACTCATTGCATTTCGTACGCCCAAAGGTATTTATTGCTACAAGGTGATGCCTTTTGGTTTGAAGAACGTTGGTGCCACTTATCAAAGGGCTATGCAGAACATCTTTGATGGCCTGCTTCATAAAAATGTTGAATGCTACATGGATGACCTAGTGGTGAAGTCAAGAAAGAGAGACGACCACTTAAAAGACCTAAGAATGGTATTCGAGTTACTTCGAAGATATCAACTTAGGATGAATCCATTGAAGTGTTTCTTTGGTGTTACTTCTGGAAAGTTTCTTAGCTTCGTTGTACGACACCGAGGAATTGAAATTGATCAGGCCAAGGTCGATGCAATTTTGAAGATGCCCGAGCCTCAAAATATTCATGAGTTAAAAAGCCTTCAAGGAAGGCTAGCATATTTAAGAAGGTTCATCTCAAACCTGGCTGGAAAATGTCAACCATTTAGTCATCTCATGAAGAAGGACACTCCCTTCGAATGGGACCAAGCTTGTAGTAATGCCTTTGAGAGTATCAAATCATACTTAATGAAGCCACCGATTTTTGCGGCACCCATAGTTGGGAAACCATTAATACTCTACATCGCGGCACAAGAAAGGTCAGTTGGAGCACTATTGGCTCAAGAAAATAGTAAAGGCAAAGAAAACTCTCTTTACTATTTGAGAAGAATGATGACGCCGAACGAGCTGAAGTATTCTCCGATCAAAAAGTTATGTTTGCCATTGGCTTTCTCAATCTAAAAGATGAAACACTATTTTCAAACTTATGTTGTTCGTCTTATGTCCAAGGCAAATCCCATCAAGTTTGTGATGTCGAAACCAGTCCTCAGTGACCGACTTGCAAGATGGTACCTCCAATTTCAGCAGTTTGAGATCGTGTACATCTCCCAAAAGGATATAAAAGGACAAGCATTGGCTGACTTCTTGACAGATCACCCAATACTTCTTGACTGGGAACTGAGCGATGAACTTCCTGATGAAGATTCAATGGCAGTTGAAGTTAGATCCCCATGAAAGATGTACTTTGATGGTGTTGTACATCGAGATGGATCTGGTGTTGGCGTAGTGTTTGTCACTCCACAAAAAGAGGTCATCCCCTACTCATTTACCTTGATGAATCATTTCTCCAATAATGTTGCTGAATATTAAGCGCTCATACTCGGACTTGAGATGGTTGTCGACATGAAGCAACTACAGTTACAAATTTTTGGTGACTCCCAATCGGTGATCAAACAGCTTTTGGGAAGCTATGAAGTCCGGAAGCCTGAGTTAAGACCATATCATGATTATGCACAGAAGTTGATGGGATGGCTTAGAGAAGTAACCCTCCAGCATATGCCAAGGAAAGAAAATATGTAAGCTGATGCTCTAGCTGCTTTGGCTTCAACTCTAACTCTTCCAAATCAGATACGAGTTACTATCCGCTAAGAATGGGTAGTACCGCCATCAAATAAGGATGAGGACATAAAAGGCAAGGTTGAATACCTTGTCACTGTGTTTGAAGCTGTAAAGGAGGATTGGCGACAGCCCATCATTGACTACTTGTGTTATGGGATACTTCCAAAAGATCCAAAGAGAAGGACTGACATCCATCGTCTTGAACCTCACTTCTTTTACTACAAAGACACACTGTACCGAAGATCATTCAAAGAAGTACTCTTACGGTGTTTGGGAGAGAAAGAAACAATTCAATCTTTGCAAGAAGCGCACTCAGGAGTTTGTGGATCGCATCAGTCTGGACCGAAGCTCCATTTTTACATTAAAAGGATGGGATATTATTGGCCAACGATGGTGAAAGATTGCTTGGACTATGATAGAAGATGCAAAGCTTTCCAATTCCATGCAAACTTCATACATCAACCTCCAGAGGTACTACACCCAACTGTAGCATCTTGGTCGTTCAATGCTTACGAAATGGATGTTGTTGGTCCACTACCAAAATCTTCTGGTGGATACTTACACATCTTGGCCGCGACAGATTACTTCTCAAAGTGGGCCAAAGTTGTTTCTCTTAAGGAAGTAAAGAATAAAAATGTCGTAAACTTCATCCGAGTGAATATCGTCTACCATTTTGGAATCCCTCAATATATAATAACTGACAATGGCAAGTCATTTGATAACAAACTGATGAATGAGATTTATGATCTCTTTGGCTTCAAGCAGTGCAAGTCTTCTATGTATCATGCTGCCACCAACGGTCTAGCTGAAGCCTTCAATAAGACTTTGTGCAACTAGTTGAAGAAAGTTATCTCCAAATCCAAATGAGACTGGCATGAATGAATGGAAGAAACTCTATAGGCATATAGAACAACTTACCACACACCAATGCAAGCAACCCCATATTCGCTTGCTTTTGGAGTTGAAGTCGTCCTGCCACTTGAGCGTCAAATACCTTCTTTGAGACTGGCTATTTAAGAAGGGCTTACTGATGAAGAAAATGTTAATTTATGTCTTGCGGAGTTAGAAGCTCTTGATGAGAAGAGACTAGAGGCTCAATAAAATCTTAAATGTTACCAAGCCGGTCTATCTCATTCCTTCAACAAAAGAGTTTGCTTGAGGTGCTTCCAAGTTAGAGCTTAAGTTCTTGCAGTAAGAAGGCCCATTATCACTTCTCATAAGTCTGGGGGCAAATTCACCCCAAAGTGGGATGGACCATATGTCGTACAAGAGGCATATTCAAATGGTGCTTACAAGCTTGTCGATGTAGATGGCGTGAGGTTTGGCCCCATCAACGCCAAGTTCTTAAAGAAGTACTATCCTTGAAGGAATATGACACTCCTTAAGGCATGAGTATAAACTGTATGTTCACTCCTGACCTGCAACAGTATAAAATATGTACTGCTAAAAAAAAATAAAAGTCCACTAGGTTGAAAACCTCGAAAGAGGCGGCCTAGGCAAAAGTTAGAACATACAAAAAAACTCTCAACCCCAGAACTACGTTGTGACTTGATCCTCTTTACGGAGGTACGTAGGCGGTTGGAATTTCATTCTGAGTTCAGTTGTATGAGTGTCAAAAAAATATGTTCCTACAATATCCGCCATACGAATGCCAAGTATGAAACTATTCTAATTAAATTTTAGACTTACTTCAAATATTTGTTACTCAATGAGGGCAACCCGTCGAAAAGAAAAAGAGTTCCTTCAATGGGATTTGGAATGCTAAAGTTCTCCAAACCTACAACTAAAAGGATCTCAAAATTTCCATGCCTTAAGGTGGACAAAATTTGTCCCTTTGCACCTTAAGATGGCCTCTCACAGGTTTATCCTTAAGGATCTCAAAATTTTCATGCCTTAAGGTGGATAAATTTTTTCCTTTTGCACCTTAAGCTGGCCTCTCACGGGTTTATCCTTAAAAGGATCTCAAAATTTCCATGCCTTAAGGTGGACAAAATTTTTCCCTTTGCACCTTAAGCTGGCCTCTCACGAGTTTATCCTTAAGGATCTCAAAATTTCCATGCCTTAAGGTGGAAAAAAATTGTCCATTTACACCTTAAGTTGGCCTTTCACGGGTTTATCCTTAAAAGGATCTCAAAATCTCCATACCTTAAGGTGGACAAAATTTGTCCCTTTGCACCTTAAGCTGGCCTCTCACGAGTTTATCCTTAAAAGGATCTCAAAATTTCCATGCCTTAAGGTGGACAAAATTTGTCCCTTTGCACCTTAAGCTGGCCTCTCACAGGTTTATCCTTAAAAGGATCTCAAAATTTCCATGCCTTAAGGTGGACAAAATTTGTCTCTTTTCACCTTAAGCTGGCCTCTCACGGGTTTATCCTTAAAAGGATCTCAAAATTTTTATGCCTTAAGGTGGACAAAATTTGTCCCTTTGTACCTTAAGCTGGCCTCTTATGGGTTTATCCTTAAAAGGATCTCAAAATTTCCATGCCTTAAGGTGGACAAAATTTGTCTCTTTGCACCTTAAGCTGGCCTCTCACAGGTTTATCCTTAAAAGGATCTCAAAATTTCTATGCCTTAAGGTGGACAAGATTTTCCCCTTTTCACCTTAAGATGAACATTGAAAGGGCCCATACTTAGAGAAGACCATCGCATAAATGCATCGGTGAAAGGGCCCATACTTAAAGAAAACCATTGCGTCTTCAAGTAAAATTGGTCGGATCTTGAGGTGACGAAGCCTCGCACACCTTAAGCCGATGTCCACCATCTTCAAGCAAAATTGATCGGGTATTGAGGTGGAAAAACCTCGCACACCTTAAGCTGACATCCACCATCTTCAAGTAAAATTGGTCGGGTCTTTAGGTGACGAAGCCTCGCACACCTTAAGCCGACGTCCACCATATTCAAAAAAAAATTGGTCGGGTCTTGAGGTGAAGAAGCCTCACACACCTTAAGCCGACGTCCACCATCTTCAAGTAAAATTTGTTGGATATTGAGGTGACTAAGCCTCGCACACCTTAAGCCGACGTCCACGTCTTCAAGAAAAAATTGGTCAAGTCTTGAGGTGACGAAACCTCGCACACCTTAAGCCGCCGTCCACCGTCTTGAAGTCAAAATTGGTCGATCTTAGAGTGTACGGAGGTAAAGTTAAACTCTCGCACCCTAAGACAATTGTTGCATATTGCTATTTGTTTCAACCCTGCAAAAAAGGGGGGACAAGAAAGAATATAAAAACACAAATAGAAAAGATATTACCTGACAGGGCGCTGGGATCTTGAAAGTTGTATATCACCAACTTGGATTGATATAAGATGCCTTGATGAGAATAAATCTCTCAAAATAGAGTTTTAATCAATCAAAACTCCCTCTAATGGTGATGGTTCCACATCAAGATATACATTATTTGGTGAGGCGATGCAAATCTAGAATCCTCTTCCGGACAGCATATAAGATGGCCTTCGAAAAATAATCCAGAACAATCCAAGAAGTTTTAAAATTCAAATTTTGGATATGTTATACATTTATGTTTCTAGCATCTATATAATCAAGAGGATCATAATTTTGATACTCTCACATTGAGATATAATTTTTTTGGTGATATCACGTAAATCTGAAATTGTTGATGCATCAAAACTCAATGTTGATTTTGGGATAACCACCTGAAAATATATCGATTGTATTAAATTGTAAATTTTGGATATGTTATAGATATTTGTGTCTAGTTTCTCAAGAATCAAGCGGCTTATGATTTCATCCTTCCTACTTCAAGATATGAAAGTTTTAGTAAAGAAGCACAGATCTGAAATTTTCAGCATGATAAAATTCAGTGTTAACTTCAAAAAATTATCGAGAATTATATTGAAGGAATTTGAAGATGAATTTTGTAATTGTTATAGATCTCGAAATCAAGTTTCTATAATATCAAACGGTTCATGATTCTGATATTCCTACAATTAGATATGAATTGTATACCACTAACATATTGTGCTGAAAAAAAGTGACGAAAATAAGAGAAAAGTAGGAAGGAAAGAAATTACCTTAATATTGTTGATGGCTTGAAAACCCCAAAATTGATATTGAAAAAGTGGGGAAACTACCTCCTTTTATAGAGTTGTAGGAGGGATGTTTCCTTCTTCAATATAAATTCAGATTGGAGTAGCTTCCATCTCCAAATTCAAATTGGAGATTATTTCCTTCTCCCATACAAATTCAAATTAGAGGTTGATTTTCTTCTCTCATACAAATTCAAATTGGAGGTTGATTTTCTTCTCTCATACAAATTCAAATTGGAGGTTGTTTCCTTCTCCCATACAAATTCAAATTGGAGGTTCTTTCCTTCTCCAATTTAAGTTCAAATTGAAAGAGTTTTATTCCTGATTAAGTAGGTGGAGGTTCTCTCGCATGTCTGGTTCGGTGTCCCATGTGGCCTCCTCAATAGGAAGATTCCTTCACTTGACCTTCACAGACGCAATCTCCTTAGTTCTCATCTTACGGACAACCAAATACATAGCCTAGCCTATGCGTACCTCCACCGTCCTAGAATCGGAAGGTTCAATCAGTATACAACAACACAAGGCATATTCTTCACTCATATATATGCAACCGTCCTATACCAGATGATAAATATAGGTGCTAATGGTGATAGGCGATGCACATACAGGAATGAATGCAAAGTACATAATCAATATCACAACTCATCATAACTGTCCTCATCAGGACCATCATCATCATAATCAACCTCCTACCTTACCGGATATCAATACATCATCAATAGTATCCTCCCGCCCTTGCCGGGTATCAATATCATTACAATAGTATCCTCCAGCCTTGTCGGGTATTAACATATCATTATAATAGTCATTACCGAATAACATACCCTAAAATACTCATAAAATAGTCATATCACCATAGAATATCTATCTAGTCAATACTTCCCAACTATTTGTTATTAGCTAACAAACACTTATTATAATAGAATCACAGTTCGCTAGTCATCATATAACCTCTAGTTATTAACCTAAACATTATCCTTCACATAATCCTCATTCACGGAATAGAAACTAACCACTATTTATTTAATAGCCAACATCTAACATCTAGTCAAGGTTCATCACTAGACCAAACCGTCATTTATCCACCATTCATTATTATCAACTAATCATCCTATATCCGTTAATCATTACTAGACAACACATTACTACTTGTCACCTAACCATTTTTTATTAACTGACCTTGCTTAAATATTCATTAGTTAACCATAGAGAAACTATTCAAAGTTATTAACTAGTCACTTCTTATACCAACATCTCTTATTATCTAGCCACATTAACACACAACTCCTCATTTATCGACTAATCGACATCAGGAACTTAGTCATCAATACTAACTAATCTTCACCTATGCTAGACCCTACCTCACCATAAGTCACGTATTAACCATCGCTAGCTACCATATTTAAACTAAGCAAGTTCATTAAATAATATATTAGATTCGTAGCCATCACCAATAGCCAATCAATAAAGTCGTAAGCAACATACCGCATCTTTCTTCATCCCAAACCAGAGAGATGTGTAAACAAACATATATGTATTCATAAACTGTAATCGTATCCTTTACACTGATAAACATTCCTCAGTTATTTAATCATTATCATATCATGGCCCTTGGCCCATTAATTTATCCGAAATAGTCGCAACATCATAATCACGGCCTTAGGCCCATATATATATCCGAAACTCATATCGATAATTATATTTATAAACCGTAGCATATTTCTAATCATCTCACATATAGGAGATATCTCATATATTGGATGAATAATATATACAGATATGTAATTGTCTATAGGATATCTTATATCGATAGGCCATACATCATGACCACGAGGAATATCACCTCTCTAGGTCAATTTGCATATCTAAGAGGAATTAACATCTCTATAGGCCAATCATCAAGTCTAAGACGAAATAACATCTCTATAGGTCACCTAACGTATCTAGGAGGAATATCATCTCTAAATGCTCAATATCACTTCCATAGGAAGTATCATAACTATAACTCAAAAGTCACAATTCGAAAACACCAATACAAGTTACCAAGTAACCTTATTCTACGATTTACTAGCCTCAAATATGTCTAACATTCGCAACTAAGTCCACAAGACTTACCACAAGTTTAGGCCTAAGCAGGACAGACGATCCCACTTCTAATCCTCAATTTCCATAATTAGGCACATTATGCCCCAAACTAGGCTAAGGTATCTAGTTCATCTTCTAGATGTCAAGTAAGCCATATTCAAGCCTAAGATAGCAACTTCGACTAGAATCAAGGTACTCACGTCAACTCTACTCAACTTACGTTTTCATGACGACCACACGAGCCCAATAAGGCTAAATATACAAATCATGCTTCAAATACTAAAACCACATCCCAAACATAGGTTTACATCATAGCCACGCTACAACTAATCTAAACTAAAGAGGAAAAGTAATAGGATTCAAAAGGAGTATAAACATGTTATTTTATGGGTACCACAGAATTAGAGCCTACAACACATTATCCTCCACAACATTGTTAATATCCATCTAATTATCATACCTTAACCACTCAACAAGAAATATCCACCAAGTATCACTTAAGGAAAGATCAATCATGTCATTTAATAATTCATTTATTCTCCCGTTCAGGATCATCCTTAATTATTTTATGAATGTAACTAAGCCATTTGATTTTTCATTGCCACTCTCATGAAAATTACTATCCTCTAAAAGTGTCATATATCATCTAACTTTGTGGGACATGCAAATGTATAATTCAGCCACAAGGCCAAGTCAATAATAATTTATCTTCTAAAAAATTTTCCTAATGCATAAATCCACAGCGATAACTTATGTCCTGACAATCACTAACTCAATATTTTTCAACGACAGACAGTTCATGGTCAAGTCAAACCTCTCTTATATCACTAACACCAATTTAAGATATACAAGGTCATTCTTATTTCTACCTAACAATATTTTTATTACGAGCTTAACTTAACTCTTAACCACCTCAAGAGTGGTCCCCACACCACTAGCACATAAGCAAGGCCAAACAAAATAAATCGATTATAGGTCATTGATAGTCTCATCACCAATATCACATTTCAGACAAGTCATCGATCAAATTCTGTAGGTATCAACAACCTCCACTAGTTTTTGTCACTTTTATTTAAAACTCATTATTTTGCCAAGCATTAAGAATTCGTTCACAACTCAAAGATAATGTCACTTAGCTAGTCCTCACAAGGAACCCATTATAGTTTCAATAATAGACTGCACAAAAATTCTAAATACAGTTTCAATGGATGAACCATACAAGAATCCCCAAATAATATCAAATAATCGAACTACACAAGGGTCCATCCACAACATCATTAACAAGAACCTCTCATTACGGAAAACACATATCACGTCAGTCTTTTATTCATGTCACTTTTTCAATATCTTTTCTCGACATCACATTCTCATATCATCCTCTCAATTCCCATACCATCAATCTCATCAGTAAAATGGTACCAAAAATAAGCAAGCACCATAGAATTTCTAGTTTCACAATAACAAGAAATCAAATAATCCCTTCACATTTATCAACAAAACATCTTAGTCAATTTTCATCACTTAACAAAAAGAATTCACAACAATGACAAAAATCTAGCAATCACAAGTTTAGCCAAATATCAAACACAAGCAATCAATAAGTTCACAACTTCCACAAGTCTTTACCTATTAACAATAACTTTTAAACCTTATTAACGGATACCAATTAAAATCTTCTAGATTTTTATTCAAAATTACTAAGATACCAATTGGAATTGTCTAGATACCAATTGGATTCAATTTAGTAGTCCAAGATTAGGACAACACGATGGAGAGAAAGAAAGGAAAATGACTTCTACATGCCTCATAGCCTTACAAAGATTGGGTGTGGGGCCCTACACACCAATCTAAGGAACTCTACTTGACATTGCTCTTATTAACAGATACCAATTAGAATCGCTAGATACCAATTGAACTCAAGTAATAGCACATAAGAAAGAAGAATTTGAATTTTCATAGTGTTCTATAGCCTCTCGAAGAAAAGTACAGACGTCTCCGTACCTTTCCACAAGACTCTACTAGACATGTTCTTGTACGACGAGATCAACGAACCTAGAGCTCTGATACCAACTTTGTCACGACCCAAATGGCCATGAGTGGCACCCACACTAATCTTCCTATGGGAGAACCATCTAAATCAAACCATTGCCCAATCACTTAGTCAATATAAAAATGATATTTTCATAAAACCATCTTAGCAATAATAATCTAGAGTTAATCATCAGTAACGCGGAAACCAAACAATCTACTTACTGAAATTCTCAAGATTCGAAAGTCATCGTACAAGAACTACTAACAAAGATCATGTCTAAAGAGATATCCAAAAATAAAGTAAATAAAGAATGTTTTATTCCCCGAAAGATGGACAAGAATAATTAAAATGACCCATGGCAGCCTGGAGATGGAGTTCTCACCCTTGGATCAAGATCTGTTATCAAACTCTAGAGGCGAGATCATGTATGAGCCTTTAGAACAATTTCCGCACTCAACAAAAGAAGAGTACAGGGTAGTATCAGTACAAACCACTATGTACTGATAGGTATCATAGGCCAACTCAACTTAACAGTACGTACACAACATAAATCAAATAACAAGTAGACATGCATCATCACATAACAAATTTTTAATGAATCAACAATACAACAACAACAGGTCAAACAGTGCTCATAGACAAGTCACATAACCATTAAGAGTATCAATCATACTGTAAACATCCACAAAATCAACACAAATATGTACACACATGCTATGGGACTTATTTTTCCCCAAATAGTCATGACCTGCAGGGAACAATCTATGTTCATGTACCGTACCGGCGTGGTACCCGATCCAACATAAATATAAATGTACCGGCGTGATACCCGATCCAACATAAATATAAACGAACCGGTGTGGTACCCGATCCAACATAAATATAAACGTACTGGTATGGTACCCGATCCAACATAAATATAAACGTACCGGCATGGTACCCGATCCAACATAAATATAAACGTACCGGCATGGTACCCGATCCAATATAAATATAAACAAGTATTATCAACATCAATTTACACAATCTCACAGCATACAACACATTGTACCAAGTTTACAAGTACACTTAAAGTCATAAGATAATTGCATCAAGTTAATTTTCAATAAACATTTATACACGAATCAACAATCCAAACACCAACAATTTCAAGCATGTTCAAATACCAATCCACAAGTATCCAATTTAGGAGCATACACATAATAAAGTCGAGTATAAACTCCAATTAAACCGTAACCTACCTCAATCGAAGAATCTGAATGCAAGCTAATTTGTAAGGGCGTCTTGCCCTTCTGTGAAGCTTCAAATTGATAAAAATCTGCTCAAACACATAATCTCCATAAGAATAAGAACCTAAAGACACCCGTTTTATAAATTCCTGTTCTAAACACTTTAGGCCTAAAACCAAACACGAAATAGTAGCTCCCGAACTATCCTATACTTAAGAAGGAAAAAAACAGTAACCGTAGTACTACAATTCGTACTTTCAAACTCATTATGATCTAATTAATAGCGCCAGATCACACTATGCCAAGAATTGGCCAGTTAACATTATATTTTTATTGTTCAATGATTATGCCATCATTAGCTTAGGATTACTTTTCAACTTATATCCACACTAATGGCATATTAATTTCTACTTCCACCATACACATTTGTTTCTTCAAATACAACTCCCAATTGTAATAGCTACCTAAACATTACAATTATCATTAGTCCACTGACCCACCACAGTATCACAAACATAGGAATTAAATTGAAACTCCCGTAGTTGTACTGTTTAGCCTAACATTCACCTTCACTTACTATCCCGTAACTACCTAATCGGCTTTTGTCATCATTACCATATAATGGTCATGCTATTACTTGAAAGTGGCACTACTAGCATTAAGCAGTCAATTACGTGAACAATTGGCCACCGCCTAACTTTAAATACACCCCTTATAATATTATAACCATGAAATCAAGAATACATCAATTCAAAGGTTCTAACCTTCAAGCCGTCGACAAACCCTTCGAAAACCGCTATATGCGAACTTGGAATATAACCTTCCTTTTCTTATAACTTTCTGACGTTGTTAATTAAGACTATAAATGGTAAACCCTAACCATTTAATTTCACCCTTATATTAATCACGTAAGTAAATAAATTGTCATCTTGACCCACTAACTTATTAATTAAATTAACTATCTAAATTACTCAAAATTTCTAATATATCCTTAAACTTCATTTGTAGCCCCATAAAAATAAATCAACTATAAAAATTGACTAAAACGTACATCCTGGCCCCATTGAAAATACTATGACACTAATCTGAGGTCATCTCGATCAAAGGTTGACAGTTATTGGGTTTAACTTTCTCAAACTCAATAACCCCCCATAAATGACTTAAATTACTTCCGAATAAATCAGGAATCGATACTATTCATCACCGTAAGTCAGAAATCATCTATATCGACTACGAGGAGAGCTAAAATAGGGAAGATGAGAAAATTTCACAAATGACCGGAAGGGTCGTTACATGAAATCAATAAATTGATTGTTGCACTATATTTTTCTTGTCTCGATTATTTATTTTCGGCCTCGAAAATTTTATTGTCCAACAATATTATATATAGATTGTATCTCAAATGTGACACATAATTTAGGTGTTACTTTTCAAAGCTTAAATTTCATTAAATTCAAGTATCTTCTATATTGTCTTAGGTCTAACTATCATTGAACTCTAATAAGCCTTTTAACTTTTTTTTTTTTTTTTTTATTTGTTTATAACATTGTTGTATTTTTATTTCTAGTCACATGCATAGTGTTTATGGGAGATAATCTATAAATTTATCAGGAAATTAATAAATAGCACTTGTAAAAGAATGTCTAATTTTCATTGTTAATGTGGTATAAGACTAATTAAGTTGTTTCTGATCTTCATATTTGCACCCTTGAAATGGTATAAAACAATAAAAAGAATGTCTAAATAATTTATAGATATAGTTAAAACAAAACATATATATCCTTCTAATATGTTCAGCCTTTTTGTTAAAAAAACTCTCCAAATAATGTAACAGTATGTAGTATATTATAATAGTCATATCATAATTTTAGCGAAAGCAAAAGAAACATCGACCAATTTTATCAACTATGATGCATAGATTCATGTAATCCATCTAAAAAAATGACCGTATATCTATAATCTATATCTATATTTATATTTATATCTATATCTATATCTATATCTAAATCTATATCTATATCTATATCTATCTATCTATATTAAAAGTGTGAAGACCCTTAGAAAAGTGATTTGAACTTTTTGCCCTTCATTAAAAGACTTCACAGTAGTCCAAATCATCTTTTCACTATTATGCTCAAATTATTATTTAATTATTTTAATAGTATTAACTATAATATTGAATCCTAAAATATATATGAGAAGAAAAAATTAAGAGTACTAAAATATATGGTAATAAGAAAATATTACGGTAAGAAGAAGTAAAAAAGAATTACTAAGCTCCTAAGTTTTAGGAATGTGTGCGTGTTTTTTCTGATTTTTTGTTTTTAAATAGGACAATGAAGTCTATTTTATATTAAATAAAAAGAAAAGAAAAAGTTTTCAAATAACTAAAAAAATGTACAACAAAGGATAAGGAAAAAATATTTGTATTAGCTTAGTGTTTTGGAATTCATATTCTTCAAAAATTGATAGATATTTATGGAATTTTTTTTTTACCATATTTAGATAGTTTCTTTGTTGAAGGAAAAAGTTTGGACTTTTATAAATTGAGAATTCCTCAATAATATAATAACATCGTCATGGAACATATGAAAGAAAATTATTTACTTTTGATCTTAGATCATTCTTCATTGTTAGCTTTAGAATTATTTTTTACGCCAAGAAATATTTTTGTAATATTTAATTTATGTTGAGATGCTTTGGTTTTGTAGATATGTTAAAGATGCATGATGATGATAATATATAGAGAGATATTTGATGATTCAAATTTTGAAAGCTAATTAATTTCGCGTGATAATTTTTAGCTTTGAATGTTCATTCTTATTTTTTTCAGGTAACGATCTTTTCTTTGTCTTCTTTTATAATATGTAGTTTATCAAACTTTACGATAAAGAAAAAAATAGTATGATGAAAGACATAACTAAATTTGGCTTCTTGATTTTTCTGAAGATTTCTAATCAGTGGTTTATAGGTTTCTTACCGTAAAAAAATATAACAATGCGACAAAGAAACACAACAAGAGACAAAGAAGAGAACGAGCGAACATTTCTCCAAAAGTATTCACACTAAGGAAGAGCTAATAAGCGTTTCTCTAAAAGTATTCCTGAATGGAGTAAAAATTTAACGCTCAGTACAATCCTTAGATCTATTTGGCAGGACATACAAAGCACGAGTGTGGCTAAATTAAACTCACCCTTTGAGATTATCTTGTAGTAATATTTTGAAAGGTGAGATTAGAAATATTGATTATTGTATAGGGATAATTTCTCTTTCGGTTAAATTTTTTCATCTCATATGGATTTAACATTACTTAAATTAAGAAGTATGGTTGATAGATGTTGCCACCAAGGTAAGTTACAGATGCTAGGCATTATGTTTCGGTTCCTATTAAAATGTGTTAGCATTAAAATCATATGAATTACAAGCTCTTGAGAAGTTAGTTTTAATTTATGCATTTTTTTGCTAATTTGCGTAGCTGAGAATTGAATCACTATCTGAATGAAATTAAATTTAAAATTATGCATGTGAATTAAATAAAATTTTTTTTTATAGTATGGAATGTCATCAAAGTCCATATGGAACTCTCCAAAAATTTACTTCCTTCATCTCAAAACAAGTGTTATCTTAGCAAAAACCACATCCATTAAGACATTAATATATAAAATACTATGTAATTTATTAACTATTTCTATTTGATAAATGTTTTTTGAAAATTGATCACTATTAAGAAGTGGCATTTAAGAGAATAGTTGGAAAAACATACTACAGATTCTTGACTTGAATCCCTAAGATAACACTTATTTTAAACTAAATTCTTTGATAAAGTAATATCTATTTTTATATCATGAAGAAAATATTCTTAAATTTCTACACGAGAAGTCATGTTCATGATAACCTCCTTATTTATCTTTACTAGTGATTAGGTTAAAAGAAACTCCAACATTAATTTCATTTTTCCTAAAGATCTAAATTATCCATTCAAATCAATGAATTGCACATTATCATTAATATTTTATTTTATACAGTACATAATATATTTTTATAAAATATAAATATTACAAAATATTTGAATATATTGTTATAGAGAGCTAATTTTATAAAGAGTGTGTCACTATTATAAACGTTGCCGTTGTTATAGTTAGAATTTCGTTATAAGGAAGTAACATATAATATGAAAAATTAGTTTTCGAAAAAATCAGGTCGCTATAGTGAAATACCGAAATAATCAGGGGTTGTTTGTTATAGAGAGGTCTGATTGTATATATATTATTAAGAGAAAAAAGTTAGAAATATACCTAAACTTTGGTGATTTATTGTAACATGCCTCAATTTTGCGGTGGTCCCATGACCTCCTACACTATTTCTTAACGTATTTCTGTGGCATATATTTGCTTAACTGGACCACTTCAGATCCTCATGCGCTCAGTGTACGTGTATTCACGCAGTGGTCCAGCTGGAAAATATATGCCACTGAAATACGGTAACAAATAGTCTAGGGGGATTATAGGACCCCATAAGAGTTGAAGCGTGTTACAATAATTTTTTTAAAGTTTAGGTATATTTCAAACTTTTTTCTATTATTAAAATCGTCTATTCATTGATTTGAATACAGTGAGGTTGTTCTTTTTATACATGCAATTTTCTTCTTTAATGTTGAATACACGTGCAACACACGTATCCTAAACTACTTTAGTTAAATCAATAGAAGTTATACCTCAATAAGTAAAGAGGTTTTCAAGTAAAAGAAAGCTTAGAGAGAGAAAGACCCCCCTCTCACTACCTCCCCCTATCCTTGACATCGACCATAGCCATGGATCCTACCTTAACTCCGTTGCTACTTCCAAACCCCCCAATATCGGGATCCCCAACTAACATAGTCATGGAAGAACCCCCTTACCTCCAATCTCATACAAAGAGGCTACTTTAGGGAAAATTATATCCCCTGATCTAGTCACAGATTTAGGGGCACCAATAAAGGAAATTAACATTGGAACCTCCGATCGAGGCATACTATTGACGGACGTGGAAAAAAGGAGGCTTATTCCCCTTGGATCCACTCAGTCATAGTTAAACATGTCAATACAAAATTCAATCACCAATTCCTAAAAAGGAAATTGGAAGCACTCTAGAATCTGAAAGAACACTTTTTACTCATCGATCTAGGGATGGGGTTCTACACTTCAAAAATCACTATGGCGGAAAGCCAATCCTCAATCCTACAAGGGTGACCTTGGTTCATTGCGGGAACCTTTGTCACCGTTCGAAAATGGGAACCCAACTTCGTGCCTGCTAAATCAAAGGTGGACTCCACAACCATTTAGGTGAGATTACCACAACTACCAATAGATTTATATGACGCCCTCATTCTGCAACGAATAGGCAATGAGATCGTGCAACTCCTGAAGGTCGATGCATGCACCTCGGCTGTACTTCGGGGAAGGTACGCAAGGATCAGTGTGAAAATACCCTTCGAGATTCCAGTGGCTAATTCTGTCACTATTAAATAACATACCCAGCCCCTCCTTTATGAAGCAGAGGGTTTTCTGTGTAAAAAATTATGGGAGATTAGGCCACACATCTTCACTCTAATCATACCCACTCAGATTGATGCCTAAGGGCCCAAACAGAACGGATGAAACAACTCAAGCACCCAGTGAATCGGAGCAGTCTAAACCTGTTGTAGATAATTCGCTAGAATGGCAAACTATTTAATTCACCAGGAAAAAGAAGTCGGCGATACCTCCGCCTCACACAAACACCAAAGACCCGCCCATCATCAAGGTTAAAACCTTTGATGCGGCGATAGGTAAATTTCTAAACCCTACTCATCCCGTGGTGACGCCGAAGAAGTCTCTCCCCTTATCCTCTGAGACTTCCCAAATTGGGCCAGCCTAGTGCCAAATCTCCTAGACCATCCTTCCTCCCCTGGGTAAGTGGGCCTCAAAATTGAACAGTGGCCCACTTAAAGGAAAATCCCACCAAAGTAAGGCTTTCGAAAGCCTTCAAAAATATTTGGGCCCTAATGCTCCCATCCCATCTCTTCTAAATCCCCTAACCCCTAAAATTAATCCCAATGCTCTGTTATCCAAGGATAAATTAAATGAAGCCCACACTGGTGGTCCACCTAACTTACACGTTGGCACAAGCAATCCTGAGCATTCTCTCACACCTACGGGAGACCCTTCTACTTCCCACAGGGATGTGACTGAAAGTGTCTTAGCTTTAGACAAGGCATTTAATGCTGGTGGAGTTCTCCATGGGAAAATTTCTCAGTTGCCTTCTCCCGCCTCCTCTCAATCTATTTATACTGAGGCTATGATGACAGAGCCTTCTAAAGAAAGCTCGGATGGAATCACTAAGTATCAACCAGATAACCATCATCAAAGCCCCAATACCTCAGGACCACCAACTAACTTCTTGGTTGGAAGTGTGCCTTTCCAACCAAACAGTCCCACTTCATCTAGAATGGGAAGGGAGGCAAGTCATAAATCTAATCTAGGACCCTCAATACCTGGCCCAGCTAGCCATGGTAAGCCTGATCCAGGGCCTACAGACTTATGGACCCAACGTCTGGATGGCCACTCTGTTCTATGTGATCAACTCGACAGTCCAAGAGGAGCTAAATACAGAGTCTTTAGCAACCATAATGAACCTGCTCAGTATGGGACTTCCCTTCTTTCCACCTCACGACCCTACAATGATGTTATTAAGACCAGCATTTGCACCTTCATCTGCGAAGAAAATTGCCCCATCTCCAACCTCTCCCCATCTCACACTAGAGAGAATAGAGAGGATGACTACATTAGAGGACCTGAAAGCAAGCAATAAGGACATGGAGGACTTCTTGTCCAACCTCAGGGTGCCAAGAACAGAAATCCTCAATCTAGCAAATCCGCTAATTCTAGAGTTCACAGAACCTATTCAAGATATAGTGATCATCCTGTTACCTCTAAGCCTAGCAGGACTAGGAATAAAAATAAGTCCAGCAAACCCTATGATAGAAGAGACCACCAAGGTCATACTTTACTCCCTCAGCAGGAAAAGGAAAACTCCCCCTGGGACATCAACTTCCAACCCCAAGGGGAAGGACAAGGTGGCTATGATGGAAACTCACCACCCCCTACACTCCAAGATGAAGAACTTTATAGTGTGGAATACCAGGGGGGCCAAGAATACTGAGTTTAAAAAGAATTGTAAGGTCATGGTTAACATGCATAAACCATGCATCCTTGCACTGCTGGAAACAAAGATGAATGGGTATCAGGACCTTTGTGAGATGCTAGGCTACCATCACTATATCCAGTCTGAGGCTAATGAAAACTCCAGAGGTATTGTCATCATATGGAAAAATGACTCTATCTCCATCTCTTCTATTTTCATCTCCCCTTAAGTTATCATGCTAAAGTAAAGGTACACTCGCCTCTCTCTTTTTGGTTCCTTAGTGTTATCTATGCTAGTACAGACTTCTAATCTAAACTTAATCTCTGGGACTAGATCTCTTCTTTCTCTGACACCATTATCCTTCTTGAAGGCAAAGGCTGGTTAGTTGAGGGAGACTTCAATAAAGTCGTCAGGAATTCTAAAAAGTTTGTAGGCTCCAGAATTAACATGAATAGGGTTAACCTTTTTATGAATTGCTTAAATCACTATAATCTCATTGATTTAGGCTTCAGGGGTAGCAAATACACTTGGTCTAATATGAGATATAGAAGTAGGCAATGCCTCATCCTTGAAAGACTTGATAGGTACCTTGTTAATGATGAGTGGGTACATATCTACCCCGAGGCTACTATCACTCATCTCCCTAGAACCCATTTTGATCATTCCCTCCTCTTTCATAATGTGGGTTCTCCCCCTAACAACCAGATAAAACACTTCAGGGTAGATTTCATGTGGCTCAGTCACCAGGAATTTTCTAATCTTATAAAAGACTCCTTCCTGGATTGCACTTGCATTACTAAGGCCACCAATGCTTTTGAGAATAAGGCTAGGGATTGGAATAAGCTCATCTTTGTCAATATATTTGTCAAGAAAAAGCACTTTCTTTCAAGGTTAGCTGGCAATCAAAGATCCCCAAATCACCCTATCAGCCTCTTTCTCCAGGGGTTGGAGCAAAACCTTCTAAGAGAATACAACCAGGTTCTGACTCAGGAGACTGAATTCTGGAAGCTCAAGTCCAGAATCTCATGGCTTATGGAGGGGGACTCCAACTCTAGATTCTTTCATACTTCCACCCTCAATAGAAGGAGAAGAATTAGAATCAACTCTCTCATGGATGAAGGGGGCACCTGGCATTACAACCATGCTGACATTGAGAAGTTGGTGTCCTCCTACTATGCCAACCTTTTCACCTCTGAGCACTCCCTGGGCTACCATGCCACTCAGGCCAACCCCTCAATCTCTGGGAACATTGACACCCTCCACCATGAAGCCCTTCAGGCTATTCCCTCTATGGTAGAGGTGAAGAAAGATATTTTCTCCTTTAAATCCAATAAAGCCCCTAGGCCATATGGGATTCACCCCTTCATTTACCAGAAGTTTTGGGACATTATGGGCCCTTCCATTGTTAAATTTTGCCAGGAAACCTTTACTTCCTACTCCATGGACCCTCTTTTCAACTCTACCTATATTTGTCTCATCCCTAAAAGTAGGAATGCCACCACCCTTAAGAACTTCATACCCATTGGTCTTTGTAATACTCAGTATAAGCTCATTACTAAGATTATAACCAACAGGCTGAAACCTTTCTTGGAAAATTTCATTGGCCCTGGTCAGGAAATCTTCATGGCTAATAGGAGGGCCTCTGATAATGCCATCATTGTCCAAGAGTATATCAATCACTTCTCTAAGATGAAAGATAAAAAGGCTAACATGATCCTCAAAATTGATCTTGAGAAAGCCTTTGACCGACTTGAATGGTCTTTCATTAGACAGGCCCTCTTTTTCTTTAACTTTCATCCTAAACTCATCAAGCTTATTCTCTCCTGCATCTCTTCTTCCTTCATCTCTGTTCTTATCAATGGTGGGAAAACTACTAGCTTCACCCCTTCCAGGGGCATCAGAAAAGGTGACCCCATGTCCCCCTACCTTTTTATTCTTTGCATGGAAATGCTATCCAGAAGAATCAACCATGAGGTTGATATCCTCAATTGGACTCCTCTCTCTATCTCACTAAGAGGTCACCCTGTTTCCCATTTCTTCTTATCTGATGACCTCACCCTTTTTGCTTGAGCTGACTCCAAAAACCATCTTACAATTAATAGAACCCTCCAGTTGTTCAGTGCTCACTTTGGCCAAAGAATTAACCTTTCCAAGTCTAAGGTTATCTTCTCTGCTAACTGCCCAATTGAAGATCAGGAGATCCTCAGCTCCACTCTTGACATCCAACCTGCTACTAATTTTGGTAATTACCTGGGATTCCCCATCTTCCATAAAAAAACTAAGAAAGGGGACTTCCAATTTCTCATTGACAACCTCAACAACAAGCTTGCTGGCTGGAAAACCAAGTTCCTTAATATGAATGGTAGGGTGACCCTAGCCAAATCCTTCTTGGCTAGCATTCCTAACCATGTTATGCAGTACATAGAGCTTCCCACTTCTGTTCATAAGCTTATTGACAAATCACAAAGAAATTTCATTTGGGGAACCACAAATGCCAAGAGAAAATGCACCTCCTAAAGTGGGACACTATCACTCTTCTGAAAATAGATGGGGAACTTGGGATGCAGAGAGTCAGCCCCAAAATCATGCCCTTCTTTATGGCCTGGGGTGGAGAATGTACTCCAACCCCAATACTCTTTAGGCCAATACCCTCTTATCCAAGTACAACTCCAAAAGGAAAAGTAATGGAGGATCTACAACCTGGAGAGCTATCACCAAAAGCCTGAAACTTTGTAAAGATGCCCTCTTCTGGGACATTAAGAATGGCTCAAGGGTAAATGCTTGGGAAGATAGATGGATCCCAAGCATGCCCCTCTCTCTTCTATTATCCAGGGGCCTATACCTCTCATTCCTTCTCCAATTAAAGTCAAAGACATCTGGAAGGAGGGGATATGGGACTTTACCTCCCTTCCTTTTAACATCCCTCCTAGCATTGTTCACAACATGACTAGTGCCTTCCACCAATCCCCTAACTTGTAGCATGACACCCCAGTTTGGAACATCACTGGGGATGGCACCTTTTTTTTAAGTGTGTCTATGACCATATCAACAACCTTAATCATTAGCCCAGGACCAACCATAAATCCTACAGTTGGATCTGTAAACTTGGGGTTCCCAATAAAATCAAGACTTTCATCTGGCTCTTGCAGCACAATAGCCTCCCCTCCAACCACACTCTTGCCAAAAGAGGTCTAAACATTACTCCCAACTATCATAGCTGTGATAATAGTCAGGAGGATCAGCACCGCAT
Source organism: Capsicum pubescens (assembly GCA_030864215.1). Classification (NCBI taxonomy): domain Eukaryota; kingdom Viridiplantae; phylum Streptophyta; class Magnoliopsida; order Solanales; family Solanaceae; genus Capsicum; species Capsicum pubescens. The sequence continues at coordinate 291,167,383 of CM061548.1, forward strand.
CTTTTTGGGGTGTAGGGTTGCCAAAACCTTCTGGAACCAACTCATCCACAATTACAAAGGTCCTTTGCATCTAAACCCCACTCTTTTTTACACCACTAATTTTCAATCCACGTGGAAAAATATGAGTAAGAATTATTTTGATCAAAACACCCCCTGGGACACTTTACTCCCTTTTTGTCTTTGGCACCTCTGGAAAATCAGAAATAGCAAGAATTTTAAAAATGACAACTCTACCCATAATGTCAGCACTTCTCATGCTGAAGCTGTGGAGTACCACCACTTGGGTAATTATACCATCCAGCTGCCTAGAGTCAGCATCTCCATCAAATGTCAACCCCCCACCGCTAACCCTTATAAGCTTAACACTGATGGGTCCTGCCTTGGGAACCCAGGTAGAGGAGGAATAGGAGGAGTCATCAGGAATAGTAGAGAGGACTGGGTTGTGGATTTTAGCAGAGGCTTCACCCATGCTACCAACAACCTCATGGAACTCCTTGCCCTCAAGTATGGTCTTTACCTTGCAATAGACCATAATCTAATTCCTTTGGATATCTGCATAGACTCTCTTCAGGTGATTAACATGTTGAATAATGGGAACTTACTTTATAACTCAATTATTTTGGAATGCAGATCTTTACTAGAGAAGATGGGGAATCCTCCGGTGCACCACACATACAGGGAATAGAATAGAGTTGCAAACTCTTTGGCGAAGCTAGGCTCCATGTTTGATCATACCTCTCATATTTTTGTACCAGACTAGCTCTGGATTGTAACCAACTATCTTTATTTACTTAATGCACTTCTATTTCACCAAAAAAAAAGAGGTTTTCAAGTGGAAAAACTTTTTCTCTTTACACTCATCTCTGTCTTCTCTCTTAACAAAATGACTACTAATAGTGGTGGTAACGACTTTTTATCCACCTGTATGCCAAATCACACATCAGAATATGAGCCTTACAATGGATTTTTCTTCCCACTTTCTAGCCCTACCACCAGCTCTGCCAAAATCAAACCACCAGTAATATCCAAATCGTCGACTCTAATCACCAGAAAATCCCAATTAATATGTATAACCCAAAGCAAAACGAAATGGACCAAATTGGCCAACACAGCAAAGAGGCAGAATCATCCAAAAAAAATTATGCAGGAGCTATTCAAAACCACAACCAGAGAGTTCAAAAATCGAAAGTCAAGTTGGCTCCGAGAGCGCACGAGATTGTCCAAGGTAAACTAGTAGTGGTCTTCACTTAGGAAGAACATGACATCCTGACAGAGACCTGTCGATGGACTTTTGTTAGAAAATTCTCCTGGATACAACCTTCAATAGACATTATGAGAGCATAGTTCAACAACATCGTGAAACTAAAAGGTATGGCAAAATTTAGGACTTTTGATCCAAAGCATGTTTTCATAAATGTAGAAAATCTTGAGGATTATGAAAACTTATCTTCAAAAAACTACATTACTCTATAAGGAGATTATACTATGCAACTCCAAAAATGGACACCGTTCTTTAAACCAGATAAATGAATATCTATAGTACCAATTTGGATCACCTTACCAAGTTCATCGTGGAAATTTTTTGAGTGGGATGCTCTATGCAGAATAGCTGATCCAATTGGGTTTCCATTAACCATGGACAAAGCTACTTCTACTAAAATTAGACCTACTACCGCTAAACTCTGTGTTGATATAGATTTGGCTAAGCCTAGAATTACAGAAGTTCTAGTAAAAATCAAAAATGCTGAAGGAAAGTTGGAAACATTCACCCAAAAAATGGAATATAAAGACCTTCCACTGTATTGTATACACTGCAAAACCCAAGGCCATTCTGAGGATAAATGCAGACTCCTACTATAAAGAAACTAAGCTACCAAGAAGGATAGAGATAGCTATAAAAAAAATGGAAGAAAGGGGGAAACAGGTCAAATACAATTAAATCAACAGTAACTAGTGAGAATAATGGAGGAAAATAAGCAAGGGAATCAAGAGCTAGGTCAATAGAAACATGAGAATCACAACAATGAGGAAGGTTGGCAAGTTGTCAAACAAAACAAAAGAGAAAAGGCTAGCAATAATGCGGACCCGAAGAACAAAAACCCCAGACAAAACTCAATGCCCCATCCAAAAGAAAATGACATCAAAGAAAACAACATAAGGGATGAAGTTATGGAATCTAAAGAAGCCTAAGAAGAGGTTGTCAAAGAGAAAGTGACCACAAGTACTGTTCTGAACCATATCAAGGTGAGAAATAACAAAGTGGAAAGAGCAAAGCAACAAAACTCCATAAAAAAAATGGGACCAAAGAACAATAATAAGGAGAAAGATCTAGATCTATCCAACCTTGATGAGAATCAACACAAAGAGGAAGAGTACCACATCCAAGTTGAAAAGTCTAGCATTAGGTGAAGTTACAGGAAAAGAAAATTCACAATCAAAGTGAATATCCCAAACTATATGATCCTAATAAATGAATAGATTGGAAGCGATGGAATTATCAAGGAAATGGATACAGAAAACATGATAAAGCCTAATTTTAGGCTCGATCCAGACCTGCCAAGGAAAGTAGTAGGAAAAAAGGCAAAGGAAAAAAATTGTAAGGATATCAACTACAATCCTAATGTGAGCAACCATGTAATAGATTCTAGAGATATAAGAGAGGGATATGAGAATATAAACTGGAGTGAAGACCTGGAGATGACACAAGCTGGCATTGAAGGCTCCAAATCTAATGACAACCTAGCTTGGGATATAACAAAATAATAGATTTTGAGGATATTGATAAACCTCAACAAATCCAACAAGTTGTGACCTACTTTAATAATTTATCAATGACATTGGGGTACTTGATACCTCCTGTACCCGAGGTGACAAAAACAAAGATCAAGATTGCTCAAAGGATTTAGAACCTAATATTTCTAATGTTTAAAATAATATTTTAGAATATTAGGGGTATTGGATCCATGGGGTATCTTGAGAGACTTTTCATGTTCAAACAATATTATAATTTACCTTTGATTAGCATTCAAGAACCTATGGTTGGACTTGATAAACTAGAATTTTGCAAAAGCCAACTTGGGTATAGCCATTATTTCAAGAACTGCAACAACAAAATTTAGATCTTTTGGGCTGACCATATAGATGTGACTATTGTTGAGAACAAAGATCAACACGTTCTATGTAAAATCACCAACCAATCCCTGCCATCCCCTTTTCTATCTAAGAGTTGTCTATGCTAAATGTACTGAACAGGAAAGACAAGAACTTTGGAAAGATCTCAAAAGGACAGAGCTATGATGCAAGAAGCATCGGTTGTTGTTGGAGATTTCAACACGATCACAAATTCTGATAAAATTTTAGGAGGAAGACCATTTAGTTTGAATAGTAGCTTGAATTATATTTCTTGTATTGATGATTGTGGCTTACAAGATGTAGGTTATCCAGGCTCAACTTATACTTCGTATGACCCTAGAGATCCACTAGATACAATAAGGAAAAGACTTGATAGACTCCTTTATAACTCTCAATGGTTCAATACTTATGGGGGTACAAGTGTGACTCATCTTTAAAGAGCATGTTCGGACCATGCCCCTCTACTTATCAAACTTAATAATAACTATGTCATTACTGTTAAATTTTTCAAATTCCTTAGTATATGAACTACTCATCAAGACTTTTTGAAGGTGGTACGGACTAGATAGGAATAAAACATTAATGGTAACCCCTTGTTTACCCATCAACTAAAGCTAAAGAGGACAACCAAAGCACTTAGTGACTAGTCAAGAGTAGCATTTGCAGATATCTATGAAGAACCAAATAGACTAGACCAAGAGATCATATAGTTTTTAGAGATATCTATGTAGAACCAAATAGACTAGAACAAAAGATCATATAGTTAGAGAATAGGAGTATCAATGGTAATAGTGTGGAGAATAGAATGGCTTTGTCCAAAGCTAGAGCAAAATATACATGACTTCTCAAAGTGCAGGAAGCCATTCAGATGCAAAAGTCTAGAATCAAATGGATGGAAGAAGGAGATTCTAACACTATATTTTTCCATGGAGTACTAAAAAATAGAAGAAAAAGACTCACTATTAACAAGATTATGGATGAACAACATCAATGGATAGAGGGGAATGAGGCTATAGTTGAAGCAGCGGTGGAGTACTTTTAGAAAATTTTCTCGTCAAACCATGACAAGACTTAGAGGCCACTAAACATTTGGTGAATAAGGTTACAAAAGAGGACAGTGAAATTCTTACTGCTAGCCCAATAATTCAAGAAGTAAAAAAAGTCATCTTCACCATTAACCCAGATAGTGCTCCTGGACCAGATGGGTATAGTTGTTGCTTCTATCAGAGTGCTTGGGGTATCATTGCCAATGATTTTTCATAATGTTGTCAGAGCATTCTTTTGAGGTGATGAACTCACAAAGTTTTTCATCCATACATGTCTAGTTATGATCCCCAAGACTGAATCCCCTTAATATTTCACTGAGCTAAGGACCATTAGTCTCTGCAATATTTTCAGTAAGATAATTGCTAAAATCCTAATTGCCAGGCTCAACGTTAGCTTCCTAAAATTGTACCCAACAACCAAGCTGGTTTTATTAAAGAAAGGTCAATCTCTGAAAATATCCTTCTAGTTCAGGAATTAATCAATGACATCAAGAAGCTGAACAAGGGTGGTAATATGGTCATTAAGTTGGATATGTCCAAGACACATGAAAGAGACTTTTGGACTTATCTCTGTAAGGTATTAAGAAAAATAGTTTTTTGTGAAATTTGGATCGATCTCATCTTCAGGTATATATCTAATAACTGGTATTCTATCATTGTGAATGGAGGAAGACATTATTTCTTTAAGTCAGTTAAAGGTCTTAGACAAGGTTATCCCCTCTCTCTTTCTCTTTTTGTAATTTCTTCTGAACTACTCTCTACAATGCTTAATGATTTGTCTAGCAAAAAAGGTTATATAAGTTATTATATGAATAGAGATGCTCCTCATGTGAACCATCTATTATTTACGGATGATACTATTGTAAAACCCCGCAAAATTTCCTCATAGTTTGAGCCTTAGAGCATGTTAAGTGAAGTATCATTCTGGCCTTAAAAGTTTGAGAGGTGTCTTCCCAAGTGTAAAATATTTTGAACCATGTGTAATTTCTCTAATATCAAATTTTTTTCATGTATAGCATTGATTTATCTTTTCAATGATACCAATTTCGTCAAAATTCGACATCGAACGAGAAAGTTATGGCCGTTTTATTGAACGTTGTCAGAATCGCCCAGGTTTGACGGACAATTCGATGGACCGTCAAGTCTACGACGGACTGTCAATCGTCCTGTCAAAACCAAGGAAGTGACCCCTTTTTCTCGCCATCGTGCGACGGCCAAAATGACGGACCGCCAACTTTTTGAAGGACCGTCGCTCTGAGGTAGTGTGGCCTTATCCTGGCCATCGTGCGACGACCAAAATGGCAAACCGCCAAAATTTTGATGGACCATCGTTGAGACCGCGCAGCGAGGCAGTATGTCCCTTCTTCTGGCCAGCTTGCGACGAACGATACGACGGACTGTTAAACTTTTGACGGACCGTCGATTCGACCGTCGCAGCCCCCGTTCAGTATTTTTAACCCATTTTTGAAGGGATATTTTGGTCTTTTTCCCTCTTTTAAACCCTACTATATATTCTATGCAAAGCATCTGCCTCATTTTCCCATTTCTAACACTAATGAGCTAGGGTTTTCTCCTCTAAATCAAATCAAAACAAAATTCTTCTCCAAGGAATCAAAGAACTCACCATGGATTCTTCAAATTGAGTTGAGATTCAAGTTCCCTAAGTCAAGTGTGGCAAGAACCCTCTCTTTCAAGGATAAGAAGAAGAGTTTAGAGAAAGTTTGCTCATCCAATGTCATAATCTAAGGTATGTGGGGTTTTGAACAAGGGTAACCCTTTCACCCTTGTGCCCAAAGGCTTATTTACATCATGATTTTCCTGAAATCTATGAGGTTTTACATGAATTTGAATTGAGGTTTTTCACCAATTATTATTGAATGCATTATCTTGATATTTCCCATGAATTAAGAGTCAAATGGCATGATTTCTGCATGTTTTATTGAGAATTTATAGCTGGGTATAAACCCCTTGATTTTACTTCTTGAAAAGATAATATTTGCAATGTTTGAGATATTGAAGCATATGACTATATTGAGATTTTGAGATAAATTGCTGAAATTCCCAGATTTCCACATGATTTACGAATCTATATGCTATACATTATGCTTTTGATGAGCTTTAACTTGAGATTGAACTATAGGTTAGTAAGCCCTATTTGGGACTTGTGAATTTGTGAACTCTTGTGCTATAAGCACCCATGATTTGAGTATTTTGAGATGATTGAGAAATAAATTGACCTAATAGTCCGAGAGCTTTGAAATCCACTTCACTATATAAGATTATTAATTTGATTATTGGGTTAGTGGTGAACAATGAGATTATTCTAAAAGTGGATTTTTATGAGATGAGCGCAGATAATCCAAATGGAGTAGTATTTAGCATCGAACGGGTAAGTTACTACGGTTTTTTACTCCAAAACTACATGCCACCGTAGGTTGGGCCTGAGGCTGAGTTTATAATTATTGGACCTAAGGCCGAGTTGATATTGGGCCCGAGGCCGAGTTTCGTTTAGTGATCACTAGACCCAAGTTATACTCCCTGGCAAGAGTACGACGCTCCTCCCCAATGTGGGGTTTCTTAGGAGGACAAAACGTTGGACTCCATGTAGCTCGCATAGTATATGTCGGTTACGAGAACCTCTCTTACCTTTCAAACTTAAGATTAGCTACTTCCTCAGAAACTAAAGTATTTTCCCTCCTATGAGCTATTTTCCTACTAATGAGGTTGTAAAATGGTTTCCTAGCTAAAGTATTCCCTTGATATAAATTGTCTCTTCAAAAGGAAGTGTTTTTCCTTGATTTGGTATTTTCCCATGAAACCTTGAGATGAGTTATTTTCACTAAACCAGAGTATCTTCCTTTTGATATTGAATGATTTCCCTAAAGCTTGAAATGAGATATTTTCCTAAAGTGAATGAAATACCTTCAAGTATGTTTCAAAGTGATATGATTCCGAATTCCAAGTATTTGAGTTCAAAAAGAGTTATGAGATCTTGAGCACTAATGAAGTTTTACTCTCCTTGAGGCATATACATGAGTTGATAGTATTTTTTAAAGCCCCTTTGGTCTTGAGTATTAAGAATAGGAGAAGATTTCTGATTTTAAGGTTAAAGAATGATGACTCACGAGATTTGTGTTATGTGCCTCATCTTACATGATTTATGAGCTTTATATTTGATACTTGTTCAAGCTATGTGAGTCATCCCATATTGCATCCATGATTTGACTGAAGAAGGTTGATATTTTTTTATACATGTGCATTCACCCCCATATACTCAGTATATTCCCAAGTGTTGATCCACATATACATCTATGTGCTACATTGTCTCATAATGTAGGTACAAATTGTAGCATATGTACCATGTTTGATCAGTTCGCAGCTTTCAGTAAGCAGGTGACGAGTCCTTTTGATTCAAGGGCTCGAGTCAGTGATACGGTTGAGACGAGTGGTATTTCCTTTTTCAGTCGTATTGAGTCGGGGTGCTTGGGAGTCATGACCCAACTACCCATGGTCAGTACCAGTAGAGGCTTCATAGACAGTGGGTAGAAGTTGATGTATTGGGTTTCGATTTTGTTGTAAAAAGTTGAGTTGTAACCTTGTGACTCCAGTTTTGGTATTGAGAAAATTCATATTAGAGTTATATTCCACCTTATTCTTTTGGTTTTATGTATTTTATTTAGTTATTTATGTGTGATGCCAAGTGAAGAGTTAGCTTGGGGTCACTTATGACCCTAGGCACCGTGTAGCATCCCGAGGGGTGATTTTGGGTCGTTACAACTATTTTGTTTTGTAATTGTAGTAAGAGCCCGTTAGAGATATTCCTAAGAACTCTCCATACTTATGAGAAAACCTTGGGACAACTCATTAACAAAAACAAAAGTTGCTTCACTATGGCCAAGAATGCTACCTAAAGATTCATTGCTAAATTGAGACTCATCATAGGTATGAATCACCAGGAATTTCCTATTAAATACTTGGGATGACCTTTGATCAGTGGAAAAAAGAAGATTTGTCATTTTAGTAGTTTAGTCTGCAACATCATTAACAAGATTAAGGGTTGGCATAATAAGCTTCTTAATATCGGAGGAAGAGCTATACTTATTGAACAGGTACTTTTAACTCTTACAACACATCTTCTTGCAGCTCTCCAACCCCTTAGAGGTAGGTTTGATAACACTGAAAAATACTTGGCTAGATTTTTCTGGTCTAAAAAGGAAGAGGGTGACAAACATTACTGGATAGCCTGGCAAGTTCTATGTCTTTCTGTTGAGGAAGGAGGCATAAACTTCAGGAGAATTGGTGATATTTGTTGCATTCTTTCCTTGAAATAATGGTGGAGACTTCAAACCAACAACTCACTACAGTTTAACTTTGTTACTCATAAATACTACTATGGAAGACACCTAAATATGGAGAGGAAAGGTTAGTCTACCTGGTGGAAACACTTATGTGATATTAGAAATAGTGCTGAGGATATGGTTAAATGGATTGTGGGCAAAGGTGATTTGAGCTTCTGGTATGATAATTGGTCTACTGTAGGGTCTCTCTACAAACTTTTTCCTACAAAAAGTAATGCTCCCAATATCCAAATTAAGGAGGTTTTCCAAAATGATATATGGAATTGGAATTTGATCCAATACAAGATACCGGACTACATCAAAGCTGAAATCAACATGATGGGGGTAAGACTAAATAGTGAGGACCAAGATATGCCTATATGGTTCCCCACTAACATAGAAAAGTTCACAGTTGCATATGCATGGAGTGTAATTAGGCAAACGGGTGATGTTAATACTGACTTTGTTAAAGTATGGCATAATGATATCCCTTTCAAAATATCTTTTATAACTTGGAGAGTTATTATTAATAGACTCCCCACAGATGCTAAAGTGCCTAGACTGGGTATTACTATTTCTCTTAAGAGTTATTGTTGTAATAATTCTAACAATGCCACTACCCTAGAAAATGCAAAACATATTTTCTATGCAGGTGACCATGCCAAAAGTATATAGAGGTACTTTGCAGGACCTCTTAGGATTGAACATACCAACATCAACCTAAAGAGCCTTTTGCGAAAATAATAGACTAAAAGAGAAATCAATCCAGTAGTCGCCTATATTATCAGAGTGTTTCCACCTTTTATCTATTGGAAACTGTGGAGGAGAAGATGCCAGTGTAAATATGATTTGAAAAGACTGTCTCTTTACATATTAAAAACATAACAGACATATTGTTTATTACCCTGTAGACACATTTTGGTAAAGTCAAGCTGGAAAACTCATGGGACTATATGAGTGGAATGTTTGATGTTACCATTAATCATAAGAAATCCATAAGAGTGAAATGGAATAAACCACCTATTCCTTTTGCTAAACTAAATATTGATGAATCTTGTTTAAATGGCAGGTGAGGTGGTGATGGAGTTTTGAGAGACTCAAAGTGTCACGTTATTATGGCATACACTGTCACTCTTGGAGAAGGAACCAGCAATTAGGCAGAGGCAATGGCTATGCTATATGGACTAGAATTATGCGTACAGAGATAAATCAACCTAGTGCTCGAAGAAACAGACTCCATGCTTCTAGCCAAGGCTATCACTGATAACTGGACTATCCCTTAAAAAATGTATATTCTTGTAAAGAAGATACAGAAATTAGTTGAAGAGCATGTTTTTACCATCTAGTATTGTTTTAGAAAAGCAAATCAACCAGCTAATAAGTTTGTCGCAATCAGTCACGCAACAAATGCAAATCATGTCTTTAACTCCTTTTCTAATCTTCCTAGACAAGTTCGAGGCCTTGTAAATCTAGATAGAATGAATTTGGCCACCTTTAGATCAAAAAGAACAAAAAATGCTCTTGTTGTTTTTGAACCCCCTTAGGCAGCTTGGTCAGTATCTCTTCACTGCTTTTGTTTAGGCTCACTTTTTTTAGAAGTGCTTATCAAGCACCGAATATAAGTTTGGTATTCCAAACTTCAAATCATGTACTTTTACTCATATCAATGAAAAGCAAGTTTTATTTTTAAAAAATTATGTATTACTCTTTTATAATGGGAACAAAAATATGTTTATTGTTAATATATGGATGAAGAATAATCTTAAAAAAAGTTGTATTTTTATGGAGCTTAGAATCTCACTTGAGTTTTCAGTCTCACAATATCAAGGTCACAACATAAATTATGAACAATTAAAAACTACAAGCCAAATTATATAGAAACTATGGATACTGATCAAAAACACTTAAGTTGGTATCAAATGTAATAGAAGTATACACATGTAGACAAATATATCAATAACATGCATACAATTATATATATATATATATATATATATATATATATATATATATATATATAATGTATGCTAACATATCTTTTATCTTTACCTTTCACATCTATGACTTCCAACTTTGTATGTCTACTTGTTCAACTTTATACAAGTTCAAGTGTCTACCTGTACACATCCAAAGTTGGGGGCATAGATGAAAGTTAAAGTTGAGATAAAGGGCACATTTATGTATTATGCCTAAAGAGAATCATCACCTCTAAGAAGTGTGTAAGGGTGTTTTGTGTTGTTAGGCGTGATTAGAATGGAATGTTTTTTTCACATATATTTTAAGACTTTTAATTTCTTCTCATATATTTTAGGATCCATATATTTTAAGATTCATATATTTTATTTACTTTAGCATTCTTAATTTCTTTTCATATAATTATTTTATCAAAGTTTTTTCCGTATATTTTAGGAGTCCTCCATTTTATAAAATAACTAGTCAAGTGTACGTGCGTTGCACGTGTGCTTCATGTCAAGTCATCAATCGACATAAAATATACAAAAGAAACATAATTTATTGAAAAATAAAAATTAACTTTGAAGATCGAAGATAGGCGGTCATCTCCTACGACATGAACTATCACAAAATAGATAATAACAAAATTAATATGACTAATCTTAAACCTTTACATAAAAATTCTTCAAAGCCTGAACGGCTAGTTATTTTTCATCTATAAACTATACAACAAAATAATACAATAATCGATATATATATATAACAATATTATTAAATTATAACCTTTATAAAAAAATTCATCAAACGTTCATCTACTTCCTGTATTAAGCAGAAAAAACTACAGATAGTAACAAAATAAAAACTACAATAATTGATATATTAGAACGATTTTATTAAACCCAATCTTAACATAAAAAATTTATTAAAGTCCGATCAAACATTCATTATCAACAATATAGACTTGAACAGAACAGAAACTAAAACAAAATAATATGATAATTGAGATATTAGAACAGTATGATATAGATGATACCTTTAGAGCTCATCGAAATAGTAGTTATAAGAATACAACTGATATTATTACATTATTGTAGGAGAAAACTTAATTTCTAGAAGCCTAAAAATTTTTCCTCCAAAACAAAATAACCATAAGAGGATTCCTTAAATTGTTAAATATGTAATAAGAGGGAGAAAAAGGAAAATTTGATGATTTTCATCTAAATTATAGCAATACTACTCTTTTCTCTCTTTTTTTGTGACGTACAAAAATACACAACATTTTTTAATTTACTTTACTAATTAAATAATTTTGTAAATATTTATAAATTATCAAATTATTTATGGTAGTATGTGTTTGGTTATTGATTTTCAAGGTTTAGCATATATGGTAGTATTAATTCTTCTAATATTTTTTTACCATATATTTTAGGACTCCTTAATTTATAAAACATATTTTCCTTTTATAATGTATTTTAGAACTCTTTAACTTTAAATATTATATGAATAATTAACTAATAAATTAAAGAAAATAGTAAAAAGATAGTTTTGTCTATTGCAGAGATTTTTAATAAAGGGCAAAAAGTTCAAATCACTTTTCTAAGGGACTTCACACTTTTAATATATTATAGATTATAAATTATAGATAGATTATAGATATAGATATAGATTATAGATATAGATAATTGGAGAAAAAATGTAAACAAATGATTTTGTCTGTTATAAAATCTTTTAATGAAGGACAAAAAATTTATATCACTTCTAAGGACCCTCACCTTCCATCCATTGGAGAGTATAAGTGTGAACTTTGTAGATGGCAAGTGTGTACTTAGCCAGATAGTATAATGAAGGGTAAAATTAATAAATTTTTTAAATTTTTTATCCTTTTCTCTTTTAAAAAAGGTATGAAAAAAGATATAAAACCATCATTAAAGTTATTCTGAATTTTTAAAAAGACACCTAAAAGAATAAAGAATGAGGTGGTTCTATTACCTCCTCCTTCCCCCCAAACAATTCTGAAATTATATTATTACCTCTTTTTTTGGCCACATAACATAAGAATGAATCCACTTTCTTAAAAAAGAGACAAGAATTCAAAAAAATGATTAAATCTTTTTTATTTATACAAATATGCTCTTTATAAATGTACCTTCCTTGTTTTTTAATTGTTTTAATTTTTGTTTTATTATTCCTTGCTTCTTTTCGACTCAATCTCCATTTTTCAATACACCATTGATAACCTTTTTTTTCAACATCAGTAACCATCCTCCATCAACAAAAACACACTCAAAATAGACTCATTTTGAAAAAATTCATTCACTCCTTTCACCATTAACAATTGAGAGCTCACAGCAGCAACAATCAACTCCGACCGACAAGCTTATCACCGAACGGTGAACTCTCTCCACTCTTCCTCTCCCAACTCCATTGAAAACAACCACTAAAGAGACCCTTTTTTGGGTCCAAAGCTCTGCCTGGAAAACTCACCAACACTCACTAACATTCGCTTCTACTTCGACCAAGAACCCACCACCTAGCAACCAAATTGATCATCAATGGACTACATATATTAATGTTCTTCCAATTCCACCATATTCTTTCAATTCCATCATGAAAATTCGATAATTACTCCCTCCATCATTAACGATCCTATCCGGCTAGTTTTGAGGGACATTAGATTTGAACGTGAATTCATATCTTAAAAAGAAGAGTTCATGGAGAAGAAGAAGGGGAGAGAGGGCAAAGAAGTTAATTATGAAGTCAAAAAATAAGGGGTCGTTTGGTAGAGTGTATAAGAATAATGCAAAATATGGTGTATTAGTAATGTTTGTGTTAGTTATGCTTGCATTAGTTATGCTTGTATTTTTCTTATGCAGTGTTTGGTTCGTATATTAAAAAAAACATGAATTACATAATTTCGAAAAGAAAAAAAAAAATTACATAATACCCTCAATATATATGTTGGAAGGGATGCGGAAAATTTTTTGACGGGTAATAGGGTCTTTAAGCATGTTAATACATGCATTAGATCCATTGCATTACTAATGCCGTAGATTTTTGAAGTATTAGTAATACACACCTTAATACACAATAGAGTGTGCATTAGTTATACATAGGGTAAAAAGGTATACCAAACAAGATAATACTAATACACATTAAACTAATGTATGCATTAACATTTCAATACACTCTACTAAACGACTCCTAAGAAAGAGAAAAAAAGGAAAAGGAAGAGAAAAATATTAGAAAACTGAAAAAGAAAAAAATATATATTATTAATTAAATTAGCACGTGTCAAGTAAAAATTGGTGTGTGATCAACACCGGCTCTTCAAAATTGGAGTTGATAAAAAAAAAAGGTAATAATTTCAGTCCAAATATGTTTAGGGGTTAATAGGGCTTCCACAAAATTTAAGTGTTTTTTTTTTAAATTTGGGATAACTTTAATGGTGCATATCTTTTCTTAAAAGATATTAGTGAGAACCAATTAATGTATAACCAAACTTCTAAAATCAGTTTATGTTTAAAAGTGTCTTTCTAATAGTCTTTCAAAGAAATTTTTTGTTCTCTGAAAAAACATGATAATTGATAATGTTTAACCAAACTTCTAAAATCAGCTTATGTTGAAAAGTATCTTTTTAATAGTACTTTTCAAAGAAATTTTTTTGATCTCTGAAAAAACATGTGTTTGACTGATAATTTGACAAAAAAAACTTAAGTGACAATTAGTGTTTGACCAAATTTTTTAAAAATTTAATTGATATTAGTACATGAAACACACACAAAAATAATAATTAAAAAAAATTACAGATTTCATGACGAATTGAAAACATACTATATTACTACTTTTACTATTCCTCTTATTTGTTATTGTTGTATAAAAGAATAAACTCTATACTTGATTAATTAAAAACTGTAAATTAGTTTAAACTTAATTACCAGACTTCATAATTTGTGATGGATGTACACTAACTCAATATTTTCTAGAGAACAATATCCAAATTCGATCTTAACAAAACGCCTCTTAAAAAGAATAAAAACCCAAAACACAAGATCACACTGATTTATAGGTTCATCATTCAAATATAGCTCCGCATATCAAGATTCAACACTTAATATAAGCTTATATATCAAATTCAACAAATAAGTTTAATTAAAAATTTAACTACAAAACTAATGAATAATAGACCAAATATAGTTAAATAACATAATCAAAATTAAGTCACAATTATTTTATTTTTTTTTAAAGAAAAGAGATAAACCTTTAACTTTTTGACTACTCCATTAGGCGACAACATGCGTATTTCGTCCAATTTTTTAATTCAAAATTTTTATCTGAAAGAGAAACACGAGAAATTATCAAAAAGGAAGAATTCATTATCATTGTTAATTATATAATCTTTAAAGTTACGAGCTAAAAGAAATAACGAAACTTGATCCAAACTAAAATAAGAAGAAAAAGTGAAAGTAGAAGAAATTTTGATTAAAAATATCACTTAAATAGAATTTTAGAATTATTTTTTTATATAAGACAAAATTCCAACTGATTTAGAATTGTTAAATATTATCATTTCTTTTTACCATATATTTTAGGAACCTTTTCTATTTTCTAATTAACAATTAGTGGGAAATGTCCATATTAAAAATTTTATACGTTAGTTTTTGTGTCATTTCTAAGTTAATACCGTTGAAGAACATGACAAATCGAGGACAGTAAAATATTTCTGCTTTATTATGAGCACCAAATCGGTAATAACCTTTTCAATTATTCTATTATTGTCTGTTTGCGTTATCTGGGTGCAGACATTGTCATTGTGTTTGTTAGCATTTTAACTATCTTTCCCATGTTATAGAAATGAAATTCAGTACATATTAATTTTAGCTATTTAAATTACATAAACAAGAAAAATGGACAAAAAATATCTGCATTTTGACATAGAACCAATTACTAAGGGTTGCTAGTTGATAACTTTACTCATCTAGAACAACAATATACCCAATGTAATCACACAAAGTGTGTTGACTGGATAGAAAGAAAGAAAAAAAATGAAGAGCTCATCCAACTGCCATAAAGTGATTTTTTAGAGAGGAGAGGGTAAGCTTCTGGATAAACATCTGTGTGTCATTTTCTTATTCACCGAAGTGACGTTCTATCCATGCCCTGTATCCAACAGAGTATTTACAAGTGTCTGTTTCAATAAAAAGATGGCATCAAAATCGACATTGCATTGATCAAATGGCCATACTTGACCCTAACTGTTGATTTCTTTCCTAAAGTTCCAAAATGCTGACTTGTTCTCCTTTTCAATTTACTCTTTCGCACTTGTCTCTGGATATTAACAATTCCCTGAAGTGGAAGCACACCTAGTACATTTCTAATAGTAGCATGCGAATATACTTGTTAACTCAATGAAACATTAGTGTAACGGTTTGTTACACGCATTAAATGCTTGTGATGTTCTATAAGTGTTACTTGAACTTGTTGAGGACTTTACATGTGTACATTGAAAGAGTTAAGAGGTTCGATGAATACTTGAGGTTAAATCGATTCTAGTTGGAATGGTAGAGATATCTGAACAATTTGTTAGTAGTTTACCTTTAAGGTTGTTCGCTTGCTCGCTGTTGGGGTCAAACGGGGCCAGTGCTAACAGTCTGGCTGGTTGGTTAGCTAGTAGTTGCAGGTCAACAGTGGAGCGCTTCTTGTGGGGAGGAGGGAGGGGATTATGGGGCCGTGCCCGCCTAGAACCAAAATAGAAACTGATAGCATTCAGGCTGGTTCACTTACATTAGGATTGACGGACTTTAATGAAATCAAGAAGACGCTTATGATGGAAGAAGAGCCCAAGAACGAGTTCAAGATTTATGGAGAAGAACGGGCAAAGTGCTACACATATTTCATGATTCAAGTTCAAGATCAAAAGGAAGAAAATTGAACCCATATGGGGTTGTGAGTAAATTTGGAAACTTTTCCTTATTTCCTTAGGAGAGAATTTTTTGTATTATTTTTACGTACTTTTCTAGTCCTAGTAGGATTTTATTTATTATTTCCATAATAGTAGATCTTAATCCTATGCTATTTGGGATAGCTTTTTCCTAGTCCTAGTTAGATTTGATAAAGGTAGATTTCAATCTCATGCTATTTGGGATAGGGTTTTTTTCCCTATATATAGGGATGAATTTTGTTGTTTTCAAGGAGACAATACTATTATTAATTGAGAGTTTCTCTTATTTACACTTTCGTGTGTGACTAATTGGGATTTATCTTGCAACCCTATAAGAACGATTCTTTAGGAGGTAAGATTAATTCTTAATTTGATATCTTTGGTTTCTATTAAAGTTAATTAAAGAAGGTGATTAGCCTGATACTAATTGTTGTCTTTAGTTTTTATGAAATAGGGGTCTAGATCACTTTTGATCTAAGTTCTTAAATTGACTCTATTAGTATCATAATTAGTCTTAATCCGCAAATTTTGAATACTAAGATCAATTAGGGTTCTTAGCACTTAACCACGAAATTGGGGATTTTATTCTTTAATTTTGCCTATCTCTAATTTCTTGCCTTTAATCTTAGTATTTTCGCTTCCGCATTATTTTCTTGTTTATTAACGTAACCCGATTCTTATCAAGTGGTATCAGAGAGGTTCTATCAAGGTTCCGTTCTTGAAAATCTTGGGAGTTTCAACCAAAAAAAACGCTCAAAAAAAAATATTTTTTTCATTGTTAAGCTACATAGCCAAAAAAAAAAAGAAAAAATGAAATAAAAAGAGAAAATTTATCTGTTTGAGAATTAAGGTATTATCAAAAAAAAAGATCAATTTTTTTTATGTTTCTTGATTTCCAACATCAACAAGGAAAATCAAGAAGATGGAAATTTGAAAATTTCTATTTACACAAATTGATCTTTTTTCCTTGTCTCATCAAACCCAATTTATCTGGGTATTGATAAATTCTTTTCTTTCTACATCTTACTTCTAAAAAGTTGTTGCCAATAGGGTTGTATATATAAATCCTAAAAGATCCAGCCAAATGTAGTAATTTGAGTGGGAAAAGGGCAAGAAAGGGTGAGATAAAAAAAAGGGTCAAATTGAGAATTTTTGTTTTCTTTAACTTTTGGAGATGTCTCAAAAAAATACTGATGCTGGGACTCAAAACAACGACATAGCCGAGGCACTTAGAAGGATTTCTGCTCGACTCGATGCATTAGAGGTACCCAAAATCCACCTAATCAGGTGAATATAACTGATTTAAGGAGAAGTATTTTTCATACAAAGTGTGGGATAAAGGATAATATTTGTTTTATGATTATTGATTTTGAAAGTGATGCTAATGTGATAAGTTCATACGTGGTGAAGAAGTTGAAACTTATATGCATCAAACACAATGATTTCGGTGAACTTAAGGTGACTAAGCAATGCATGATTCTTTCTCCATTGGAAGGTACTCTAATAATGTTCTTTGTGATGTAATTTCAATGCAAGATTGTCATATCAAGTTTGGGCATCCCTGGCAGTTTGATAGGAATGCAATTTATGATAGGGGGAAGAATAGAGTTTCTTTTGAGCTAAACAAAAGAAAATATAAACTTGTACTTTTAACTCCATCCTAAGTTTATGAAGATCAGAAACATGTGAAAGAAGCAATGAAAAATTTGAGAGAGAAAATAATGGAAGGAGAAAGGAAGTGCATGTTGACATTCGAAGAGAGAAAAAGGAAGATGTCGTGTTGTGTGGAGAGAATAAGTTGTCAATTGAGGCCAAGAGAAAAGAAAAGAGAGATGATCACGAGAATAAAAAGGAGAGGGATGGTTGTAAGGTAGAGAGAGAAAAACAAGAGAGTTTGAATAAGGTTATTTCTTATTCTAACTCTAATATTTCTACTTCTTCTTCTAGTTATTTTGACTCTTTTGCAGATACTCATGGGAATATTTGCATTAAAAAATCATCATTGAATAAACTTATTCCTAAGGTGGTCCAAACTAAATATCTCATGAGCAAGTGTATGTTGATGAGAAGTATAAAGGTAAAGAGAATTGTTTTGGATCTTTCCAAGATAAAACTCGTGACAAAAAGATCAAAAATACAGTTGTGAATCTAACGCTCATGCAAAAGGAACGAGGTGTTGTTATTTTACCATATAAGACCAAATACGGTATGTATGATTGGTTTATTCACATTCTTGGGATTGCTAGAATACCTAAGGTCTTTTTTGAAGTGATGAACTACACTTTTAATTCTTACGTTGATGTGATTAGGTATGTGGAAAAATATCTGAGAAGTGTAATTGAGGATGCTTGGCTATATCATAAAAGTGTTCAATTTGATGCATATTCTATAGATGTTATGTCGTCTTTGACAAGCCCATTAGAGTACTTTATTGATAGAGTTAAATTGGAGAAGAACATATCATCTCCGACGTTATCCATACATGAACTTTGTTGTGCTCATACAAATAAGAGAATTTTCTATTGGGATGACGATTTCCACATGCTTTATAAAGGTGATTTTATACATGCAAGGATTAATTGGGTTAAATGGACACATGGTCACTATCTTGTTTTGTTCCTCCCATTGTTATTTTCAAGTAATGGATGTTGTTTACTATTGTATGTCGTCTTGATTATGCGAGATTCAAATTCGAGGACGAATTATTTTCAAGAAGAGGGGAATGATAGCATCCAGGCTGGTCCACTTGCATTAAGATTGACGGGCTTTAATGAAATCAAGAAGACGCTTATGATGGAAGAAGAGCCCAAGAACGAGTCCAAGAATTATGGAGAAGAATGGGTAAAGTGCTACACATATTTCATGATTCAAGTCCAAGCCCAAAAGGAAGAAGATTGAGCCCATATGGGTTGTGAGTAAATTTGAAAAAAATTTCTTATTTTCTTAGGAGAGAATTTTTGGTATTATTTTTACGTGTTTTCCTAGTCCTAGTAGGATTTTCTTTATTGTTTCCATAATAGTAGATCCTAATCCCATGCTATTTGGGATAGTTTTTTCCTAGTCCTAGTTAGATTTGATAAAGGTAGATTCCAATCTCATGCTATTTGGGATAGGATTTTTTTCCCTATATATAGGGATGAATTTTGTTATTTTCAAGGAGACAATATTATTATTAATTGAGAGTTTCTCTTATTTACACCTTTGTGTGTGGCTACTTGAGATTTATCTTGCAACCCTATAAGAACGATTCTTTAAGAGGTAAGATTAATTCTTAATTTGATATCTCTGGTTTCTATTAAAGTTAATTAAAGAAGGTGATTAACCTTATACTAATTGTTGTCTTTAGTTTCTTTGAAACAGGGTCTAGATCTCTTTTGATCTATAAGTTCTTGAATTGACTCTATTAGCATCATAATTAGTCTTAATCCGCTAATTTTGAATACTAAGATCAATTAGGGTTCTTAGCACTTAACCTCGAAATTGAAAATTTTATTCTCCAATTTTGCCTATCTTTAATTTCTTGTCTTTAATCTTAATATTTTCGCTTCCGCATTATTTTCTTGTTAATTAACGTAATCCAATTCTTATCAAAAACTCAAAAAGAATTTAGGATGGAAATGGAATTCAATAAACAAAATGAACTAAAGCAAGCCACAATCACAAAAAAGTGTGGTTCGGAATCCAGTAGCTTCAGACTCAAAAACCAGCTCCATGGACGAACTTTTTAGGTCAAAAGTTAAAAACCCTTAAAAATCAAAACTTGTCATGAAACACTGTGACATTGGGAACAGATTCACGTAAAAGGAGCAATTGAACATTAAGTATAACTTCATCCATTTCATTTAATATAACCATGTTTGAGAATTTAAATGTTAATTTGACTGTTATCTTAGAGAGTGTAGAATTAAATATTAGGAAATCGTTTGAATATAAGTGCAATTGAGAAAACATCGTAACAAAATTGAAAATTCAAATAGCTAAATGAATTTGAAATCATAAAAGTAAACACCACAAAATAAATTGGAAGTTACAACTGATGGAGTACTAAAGATTCAGATAAGTGCACCCCCTCAGCAGAAATAAAAAGGATCAAGTTTATTGTATTGTACTGGACAGTAAATACAACCTAGCCTAAGCAGAGACGTATGTATTCAACTCTAGCACAGCTATTGGGCTAATGGAACAACTATCCAACATTCCCTGAATCCCTAAAAATGTGACTGCAGAGAATCAAACTTGCTGAGACCTTATAAACATTTACACTTGGGCACAGAGCCAAAAAGAAAACGAAATATGTAATGTACAACTGCAAAACAATCAATTATCAGGATCATCAAAAAATGGTGCCCAATAACCAAATATGCAGGAACAAACAATAAGCAATGAGACTTAGCCTGCCCCTTGGATGACTCATCAGAGCTCGACTGGAAGATACCCTGAATAAAATTGGAAATCAAGTGTTAGATTGACAAACCTCAAGTTGGCACAAATATCGTAAACAGGAACTGGACACGATTCCCTCCTTGAACCAACAACCATGCCTCAATCTCAAGTTGGGGTTGGCACTATGAACCCTCAGTGACCGTGACCATACCTAAATCTCTTATTTGAAAAAAAAAAAAAGTCTAGAAATTCTCTATACTTTCTATGCGCATGTTTAAGTCTAGCATATAAATCTTGGACAGAAACCTCTCCCTACACAAAACAACAATATCCCACCCTTTCCCTACACCACTCTCCAAAAGATCGTGTCAGTAACAAATGGTACAAATTGTTGAACTTGGAATGGTAAAGTGAAATCATGGTACAAGGAATGAGAATCTAATATGATAGCATCACTACTTCATTGTTGGCAAGAATCAACAATGCTTTGCCTGAATCTGTTGTCTCTATATTTGAAAAGGCAAATGTCATTCCTAGACTTCAAGAAATGCAGATAAAAACTGTAATTTCATCCAAAAAAATATGAGAAAATGGCTAGAGTAGTAGGTCTAAGTTATTACCAAATTCCATCAATTCTGTCAGCAATCATCTTCCCTTGCCCTGGAATAAGACCTGATGTATTGAGAGACTTGAATGCATGACCTGCATGACAGAAACAAATTTTTAAGTTCACTAAACATAAAAAATTTCTCCCAAAATTTTCAAAGGTTTATATTTATACCTTTTTCTTGGTCAGCTTCCTCGTCATTTATCAACCGTTCCGATTCAGAATCTATATTTATTGCAAGTTGATCTGCAGATCCCTTCCGCAAAGTTCGTACATGAGCAGCTGATGTAACTGAAGAAGAGGCTAAATTCTTACTAAGTGGTACCTGCAACACCGAGAATGTAGCAGGTTAGACTGCTTTCCACAAACATTTTCCTCCCAGTTTATAGAAAAAACGTTTAGTCAAAACACTAGAAAGGTCAGTCCAGTGCACCAAGCATCCCATGTTCACACATGGTCCGGTAAAGGGGCCCCAATGGGGCGTGAGATTAGATGGTCTACCCTGACGCAAGCATCAGTGTTTGATTACACGGCTCGAACCCGCGACTTATAGGTCACACGAAGACAACTTTTACTGTTTTTCTAAGCCTCCACTTCTGAGGTCATAACACTACAGTTCATATTTGTTTGCAAAATACAAGGATATATCATTTTTGTAATAGCATACTGATACAGAGGTTAAAGAATTTATATCAGATCCTACCATCACCACAGCTACTTTGAGGGAAACGCAACCATTCAACGCTCGAGTGTTCCTTGAGTAATGACCAAAAGAGAGAAGTTTGCATTGGAAAAATAAACGCAAGTGATTTAGGCAGCAAGATTTCTGTTGGATACACCAAAGTTACCTAACATGTGGTCTGCTTTGGTTCATGGAAAGAAAACAAGTTTAAAGTTCTCAATTTAACCTAAAAATAATCAGTAATTACAGGTTCTCTATATCTTCCATCGATGTTCATCTTTCTGAAATTGGAAACATAACTTTAAATTCCCGTTTTACCCTTCATGAAATAATTTATAGCCACACAAATGGTGAAGGAGTGTTTTAGACCAAAAATTCACAAGTCTTTCTTTCTTAAACTTTATGCCAAGTCAAATGGTGCAATTGGGACGGAGGGAGTAGTATTTTTTATCTTCTAAATTGTGCAATAGAGCAGGCTCCAAACAAATATAGAATCACTTCCAGAATAGCATGATGAAAGTGGCGGATCCGGATTTTTATTGAGGGGGTTCGGAAAAAAATTGCCCCTAATAGTAGTTGTACCTGTACGTATAGAACCAGTAGAGGCTTAAAAAAAAAAAAAAACATACCCAGTGTATTCCCTGTATTCCCACAAGAGGGGGGGTCTGGGGAGGGTAAGATGTACGCAGTCCATACCACTACCTCTGAGGAAGTAGAGAGATTGTTTCCGATAGACCCCCAGCTCAAAGTAGAGAACAGTAAACAAAGGGATGGAAAACATAATAGAAAATCAGTCCATACCACTACCTCCGAGGAAGTAGAGAGATTGTTTCTATAGACCCTCAGCTCAAAGTAGAGAACAGTAAACAAAGCGATGGAAAACATAATAGAAAATCAGAAATAAGAAATAATAAAATAGACATCATAGAAATATGAAATACGAGACATAAGGGCGACACGGAATAAGAAAATAGGTACTAAGACATAAGACATAGTGCCACCCACCTAGTAATAACCTACACTCCCATAACAAGGACCCTATGAACACAGACCTAGGCTTACTAACCCAGCTACACAAGACTCTCCAGACTGCAAGCTACAACCCACACCCCCGCATTAGCCTTCTACCCTTATCCGCGACCTCCACACCTTCCTATCTAGGGTCATGTCCTCAGTCAGCTGGAGCTGCTCCATGTCATGTCTAATCACCTCCCTCCAGTATTTCTTCGGCCTACCTTTATCCCTCCTGAAGCCATCCAAAGCAAGCCTCTCACACCTCCGGACTCTTCAGCACATGCCCAAACCATCGCAGTCTTCCTTCCCGCAACTTGTCTTCCACTGAAGCCACTCCCACCTTCTCCCGAATAGTCTCATTTCTTACTCTGTCACCTCTAGTAAAGCCCACACATCCAACGCAACATTCTCATTTCCGCCACCTTCAATTTTTGGATGTGCGACTGCTTGACTGATCAACACTCCGCACCATACAACATGGTCGGACGGACTGCCACTCTATAGAATTTGTCTTTAAGCTTAAGGGGCACCTTCTTATCACACAACATTCCCGAGGCTAGCCTCCATTTCATACAACCTGCTCCAATACGTTTAGAGACATCCTCATCAATCTCATCATTCCCCTGAATCGTAGACCCAAGATACTTAAAATTGTCCGTCTTACAGACCCTGGGAGTCCAACCTCACCACCCCTTCGTCCTCTTGTCTCAAGTTACTAAACTTACATTCCAAATACTCAATTTTGAACCTACTCAACCTAAACCCC
The DNA here is from genome assembly GCA_030864215.1 of Capsicum pubescens. NCBI lineage: Eukaryota > Viridiplantae > Streptophyta > Magnoliopsida > Solanales > Solanaceae > Capsicum > Capsicum pubescens. The sequence continues at coordinate 291,191,241 of CM061548.1, forward strand.
TTAGACTCAAGGGTTTGCCTCCAAACCTCCAATTTGTCATTCACACCCCCTCGCGTCTCATCAATCAGCACCACATCATCCGCAAATAACATACACCAAGGCACCTCGCCTTAAATGCTCTGCGTCAACACGTCCATCACCAATGCAAAAAGGAACGGACTAAGAGTTGATCCCTGATGCAACCCGATCTCGACCGAAAACTGCTCTGAGTCTCCTCCCGCCGTTCTCACCTGGGTCTTCCCTCCATCGTACATGTCCTTAATAGCTCTGATGTACGCCACCGGGACCCCTCTCACCTCCAAAGAACCTCCCTCGGGACTTTTATCATACGCCTTTTCTAGGTCGATGAACACCATCTGTAAATCCTTCTTCCTTTCTCTATACTGCTCCACTAATCTCCTCACCAGGTGGATCGCCTCTATCGTCGAGCGCCCAGGCATAAATCCAAACTGATTCTCTGAAATAGACACAACCCTTCTCAACCTTCGCTCGATCACTCTCTCCCAAATCTTCATAGTGTGACTCAACAACTTAATACCCCTGTAGTTGTTGCAGCTCTGAATGTCACCCTTATTTTTATATAACAAAATCATTGTACACCATCTCCAGGCCTCAGGCATTCTCGCAGTCTTGAAAATGCCGTTAAATAAATCTGTCAACCACCTTAAACCGGCCTCACCAGCTTACTTCCAAAAATCCACCGAAATCTCGTCGGGCCACGCCGCCTTACCCCTCCGCATCATACGAATAGCCTCTTTGACCTCCTCAACCTTAAAACGCCTACAGTATCTGAAATCACGACTCTCCTCCGAGTGCTCCAGCTCCCCCAACACAATGCCTCTGTCTCCCTCCTCGTTCAAAAGTCTATGAAAGTACTCCTGTCATCTCTTCTTAATGTGAACCTCCTCCACCAAAACACTATCATCCTCCCCCTTAATGCACTTCACTTGATCAAGGTCCCGGCCCTTCCGCTCCCTAGCTTTAGCAAGTCTGTACAACCTCTTTTCCCCGTTTTTCACCTCTAACCCCGGATACAAGCTCTCGAACGTTGCCGACTTAGCAGTCGTAACTGTTAATTTAGCCTCCTTCCTGGCTACTTTGTAAGCCTCCCTATTCACCCCTTTCTCCTCCTCATCTTTACTCTCAATTAACTTAATATACGCCTCCTTCTTAATCTCCACTTTCTTCTTCACTTCCTCATTCCACCATCAGTCCCCCTTATGCCGTCCTGGCCAACCCCTTGAAACACCCAACACTTCTCTGGCAGTCTCCGTGATGCCACTGGCAGCCCTATCCCACATAGTATCCACGCCCCCTGCTCTCCCACACCCCTTTTTCCGCCACTGTTTCCCCTATCTCCGGAGCATTATCTGGCGTCAAGCAGCCCCACTTAATTCTAGGTCGACCCTCCCCGACCCTTCTTTTCTTGCACTTCTTGATAGACAAGTCCATCACTAGAAGCCTATGCTGGGTCGAAAGATGCTCACTCGAAATGACTTTACAATCCTTGCATAGCCCCCCATCACCCTTCCTAAGCAGCAGAAAGTTAATCTGGGTCTTGGCAACTTAAAAAAAATTAAGTTGCCTGCACGCCCAGTGGGAATCTAACATGAAACATAGAGGACCGCCCAAAGCCACTGGGCTACCTATCATCTTTGATTTAAGGTGTTCCAAAATAATATATGTACAGAAACATAGAAAATCTACCTATATATACGTCATATATACCGTGTAATTTTTTGCCGAGGGGATTCGGGGCTGCACCCACCTAGGTCCGCCGCTGCATGATGCTATTCATGGATCACCATATATTAGTAAATCAAGTAAATCAAGGCAACTATAGGGTACACATACATATAATGTACAATCAAAGACACAAATTACACATATGTTCAAACTCTCTTCCTGCATTCCAACTTTTAATAGTGCTTAAGGCCTAAATCAATAATAATATTGCCGTTTTCTCACACATAAGTGAAGCACAGGGGTGTTATTGAAGGTATCTGATAACCAAATCTTTTTAGACAAGTCAAAACAAGCAGCCTCAAAGGCACAAAGACAAAATCATCAGAATGCATAAGCAGCATAGATGGCTCAGATTTCCCCATCTTAACTTATATTAGATAGAGAAAATTTGGCATGACCGTGCTAAAGAGATTCTTTGGTAAGTAAATGATGCCACATCAAATATCTTGATGGGCAAAAGGTCAACTGAATTGAACGCAATTTTGTGTAACTTTGTCTTGGGGATGCCACTTGGGCATTTCATAGTGGCCTAAGTAAATCATGTTATTTGCATACTTAGTGTGATTATCTTTTTATGCATTTTCTAATTTATCTTGCATTACACTAAATCATCATCAACAACAACAACATACCCAGTGTATTCCCACAAAGTGGGGTCTGGGAACAATCCATACCACGACCTCAGATATAGTAGATAGGTTGTTTCTGATAGACCCCCGGCTCAGGACAAGTATAGCAAACAAACAAACAAGAAACATAAAAACAAACAATAAAAAGGGATAGCACACCACTAACTATATAATAAAAGAAACGAGACACCCACAGAGTACTAGTATAAACTATCTATTCGAAATCACAAACATCAGCAAAACACCATGAACAAGGAACTAATAGACGTATGCATACCATTATGACTACAGGCACAACCACAAATAAAACACTCCTCCCTACTAGTTAGGGCACACTCCTACCACTACCCATCTATACTAATTCGCGTCCTCCACGCCTTTCTATCAAGGGTCATGTCCTCTGTAAGTTGTAACTGCTTCATGTCATGCCTAATCACCTCCCTCTAATATTTCATCGACCTACCTCTACCTCGCCTGAAACCATCCATAGCCAGCCTCTCACACCTCCGTACTGGGGCATCCATGCCCCTCCAAGTGGCGAAGCCACATTGAATTCAGGGGTTTCATCTGAACCCCCTTCGTCGGAAAATTATACTATTTTTACATGGTCAAAAATATTTTTATGTATACATAGTAGATGATGAACCCTCTTCGACTAGTCCGTATATTTAGTTCTGAACACCCTCAATGAAAATTCTGGCTCCGCCACTGGCCCCTCCTTATCACATGCCCGAACCATCTCAACCTCACTTCCCACATTTCTCTTCCACCGAAGTCACTCCCACCTTCTCTCGAATAATCTCATTTCTAATCCTATCTCTCCTACTGAGTCCACACATCCATCTCAACATCCTCATCTCTGTCCTTCAACTTTTGAATGTGGGAGTTTTTAATTGTCCAACACGCAACTCCATACAACATAGCCGGTCGGACTGCCACTCTGTAGAACTTACCTTTAAACTCAGGAGGCACTTTCCTATCACACAAGACTCCCGAGGTGAGCTTCCACTTCAACCACTCTGCACCAATACGATGTGTGACATCCTTGTCAATCTCTCCATTCCCCCGAATCATATACCCAACAATTACATATCACCAAACAATTTACCATATCTTGCCATTCAGTTCTTCCAATAGGAACAAACTTCTTTTGACAGATTTTCTTACTTAAGAGAACGAAGGAACTAAAGCTCTTAATTATCATGCATTTGTCAAAGGGTCCTTTCTTTATCAAGTTTTCGAAAGACCTTTATTCTCGACCTCTACAGATACTCAAGCAGATATATCCTTAGAGAAAATGAATAATAGGGCAAGCCAACTAAAAGATGACATTGCTAAGGAATAATACATAACTGACCAGCAATGGCCATGAAAAATATTGAAAGAAGGCAATGTAATGACTTATGCTGAAAAAGGAATGCAATGTGTTGCAATCAAAATTACCACATCTTGAACTTCAGATATCTCTGACTGAGTAGGCAAGGAAGCTGCTTCGAAGATGCCTCTTTCCTGGTTGATTTCAAGAGGTGTTACCTTAAGTTGATTAGAACTTTCAAGTGACTTAACCTTACTTGACAAGTCCTCAACAACCTTTTGGGTACCATGCAAGTCAGCAAGCAGTTCCTCTGTTTTGGCTTTCAAATTTTCAGATTCCAAAACTTTGGAAACAACCAGCTTGTCAAGCACTGGTAGAAACCCTGTCACCTGAGTCTCTTTCTGGAGATCAACCAAATTATTGCTCCCCAGCTTCTGTATAATATTTTCTAAACCAATTGTGAATTCTAACAACTCATTCTTCATTTTTTCATAGTCCTCCTCATCTCTAATATGCGCTTCAATTTCCTCCTTCAAATGCTCAATTTGCAGGACCTGTTTCTCAACGCCCGACTGTAATTCTTTTTTCTCGCGAGACAATAAACTCATCTGGAGCTGCAATCTTGGGAAAGTATCAACTACATAAAAGAGCTTCCTGACATCAGGTGAATCATAGGCCTCTGCATCTCCCAGATCAGTCCCCACAAGTGTTTCAATCTCATTTAGTTTATCGAAAAGAGATCTTTTATGAGATGCTGAGAGGGTTAAGTCTTCAGCCTCTGAAAGAATAGTATCAAAACATGCCATGAGAAAACTACTATAGCCAGAGTCAACATTTTGATAATTTAAGGGGGGAAAACATAGTAAACACAATGTGTACCTTGAAAATTCAGTGAAGTTCTAGCATTGAGAGACAAAAGTTCAGCTTCTTTCTCCTTGATACTATCCTCTTTTGCCTGATAATCCTCTAATTTAAGCTTCATCTCATTGCAAAGATCATTCAATTCTTCTAGATTAGTCTTCAGAATGGAGATCCTCTCTTGGAGGATTTCCTTTTCTTCCAAGACTTTCACACAAGTATTATTGCTTTCTTCCAATTTAACCTGCAAATCCTTAATAGTACCAACCATTGCATTCATCACAGGTTTGAACTGTTCAACAAGATGGTGGTTCTGTCTAGCCGTCAATAGCAGCTTCTCAGCAGTCCTTGCGGACTGTCTGCTATCAAACTCCAATTGATGATGTACTATAGCATCTTCACCAAATTTTGCTAATTGTTCAGGTGAGGTTTCCTTCAACTTTTCCAGGTCAAAGTGGAATCCAAGTTCAGACAATCTATTTTGAGTTAAAGCCAGTTCATTAGTTGCATCCTTAAAAGAAGAAAGTAGAACTTTAAGATCCCTTTCCAACAATTGTATAGTCTTTTCCTGCGCTATCCTACCAACTTCTGCATCGCTGACGTTTTGCTTAAGAGATTCTGTCAGTTCAATCAAGGGTAGAGTTTTACTTTTTGTCAACTCTAGTTTTTTAAGTATGGCTTTGATCAAATCATCCATCAATCTAGAGTAACTTCCAATGTTCTCAGCAAGAATCTTGTTTCTCAATTGGAATCCATCCACAATTTTCCCAAGATGAAATGTGATATTGTCACCATCAGTTGCACTTGGTTCACCGTTGGCTACTTCCTCGTTTAGAGCATCATTAAAAACAGATACTGAAGGTATTGAGAAAGATGAGTCATCCTACAGAAAGAACATAGCAGAGAGGTAAGAGAAGATACATCAAAAACATGCAGATCACCAGATCATATTACAAGTATAAGGAACATAAGTATATCCATACAGGCACAAGTTTTCCTTAATAAGACAACTCGCTTATCAACTGCAAAATTCGTAGAATGAACAAGCAAGGGACAAGTAAATGTAACTGATCGCAGGCAGATAAGATCAGAATGGCCAACAATTCGCCAGCAAGTTGTTCATTAATAAACAAACAAAAAAAAAAACACGCAATCCACCAGCAAATGGAACAAGTAATAAGCTGAAAATAAAACAATCAACAATTTCATTTACATGAATTATGAATGAGCTGTCATGATTAATCTACCTCAAAAAAAGGAGAAAAGATGACGAAAGCTATTTAGATAATTTCAAAATTCCTCAACTACATCAGAATTCAGAGATATTTCAAGTGGGTTATTTATCTCACAAACTATACCATACCATAAACCAATAAGAAAAAAAGCAAAGCAATGATCCACTCAAATAAACTTTCGACCAGTAAGGTTGTGGCAGGTAGGTGAAAGATTACTCCAAGAGAAAAGCAAGAAGGAAGAAGGTGTGATGAGGCTATCACATGATTACCTTGGTAGGAGAATCTGGCAGCACTTCGGTATATACTTCTGAAAGAGAATCCCAGATTTCTTTAAGAAGAAGATTCATGTCTTTTAGGCTCTCGAACTTTTCCTCAAAAGTTTTTCGGAGAGAGGAAAACAAAACCTCATCTCTTAGAAGTAACTGAAGACGGCTAAGATGAGTAGAGAGCACAAGAACTTTAGTTTCTATGCTGCCCTGTGATCCAGCCAACTCTTGCATGCAGGCATCTAACTTTGAAGTCAGAACTACATTTTCCTCTTCTGCATTCTTCTTTTCCTTAACAAGATTGGATATTTTGAGTTCTGAATTCAACAAAGCATCTTCTAGTGACTTTACAGTCATGGAAGCATCACTTAGCTTACTGTTCTGGATATCAGTGTCCCCTTTGAGCTTGTTTATTTCGTTCTCTAGATCAGCTCTACCAACTTGCACCCTTTTATTATCCTCCGTAAGCAGAGATACATTTTTTTCTGCCAGAACTAGTGCGTCCTCAAGGGATTGTATAGTTTCATCCGCCATCTTTAGTTTGTTGGTGTGGAAAGAGAATTCCTCTTTGATTTTCTGTAGCTCAGACTCAGCAGCATCTTTACCATGCAAAGCTTCTTCTTTCTCATTCTTCAATACTAAAACATTCTTCTCTGCCAGGGACAAAGCATCCTCAATGGATTTTCTATCAGCAAACACATTCTCAAACTCAACAGCTTTAGCAGAAGCTTCTTCCATTGCTTTCTCTAGTTCTTTTTGAAGTAACGCCTTAGCAGCTTCTAGCTCTTTCTTGTCCTCCAGGAGTTGCGAGATGTTGTTATTCGCAGCAGATGATGCATCTTCTAGGGATTTAATGGTTTTCTGGACCTCCAACAATTGGTTGGCTAAAGAACTGGCTTCATCTTTTACTCGCCCCAACTCCTGCTCGACCTCCATCTTTGCAGTTTGCCTTTCCCTTAAGTATCCTGAAATCCATTTGACCTTTTCTATGTGATCTTGAAAACCCAAATCAGCTGGAAGAACAATACCATCAAGTGACTCAATGACCTTTTGAAGCATGTTATTCCTTTCCTCTAAGAACTGCTCTAGTTGATCCCTTTGATCCTTCATGGAAACAAGATCAGCCTCCAGTTGAGGGATACGGTCCATCTCAGCTGAGAGCTTATCAATCTGCAACCTGTGGTCATTAGATAGAGATTCTTGCAGATGAAAATCTGACTTCAGCTTCTCTATTTCAGCACTCTTCTCATCCAATGCTCCTTTCAGTTTTTCTCGTTCTTGGACAAGCCCCTTGCCTTTTTTAACTGCCATAGACAACTTTTCCCTAAGTAAGGAAACTTTGTCCTCATATTGTTCAAGATTCTTCTCCAGGGATTCCTTTTCTTCCTTTAAAGCACAAAGTTCCTCAGTAACCTTGACTGAATGGTGTGACAATCTATTTAACTCTGCTTTATCCGACATCTCTTCTGCAAGTGCTTGACCATATAGCCTCAATTCCAGATCCCTAATGTACAAATTACTCTGGATCTGTTCAAAGGACTCGAATTGATGCTTATGGGATTCAAGAGAGGCACTACTTTCTTCTTTTATATTTTCAATACATTTCTTAATGAGTACAGTCATGTCAGATTGGCTTTGATACACCAATTCTTGATCATGTGAATTGATCTTAGAAGCTTCTAGCAGCATATTGATGATTCTATCCTTATCCATTGAAGCCTGCTGCTCTTTCTGGGCAAGCACTGCATATTTATGATTTAAATCCTCCAATTCCTCTTGCAGATAGCTTTTATGCTGTGCTTCTACCACAAGAGCAACAGTAAGCTGACCAATCTCATTATTTGCGGCCTCTTTTGCTTCTCCCATCTGCTCATGCAATATTCTTAGTTCTTCTTTAGACAGATGAAATGATTCCAGGAGCCAAGCAACCTGTGCATCAGGTCCATTCGATTGTACAGACTGAGGTAAATCAAATAATGACAAGGAAGCTGCCACTCTTTGGAGTTGCAAAGATGTTTCATTCATCTCATCTGCAAGCCACTTGACTTTCTGAACTGTATCTGTTGACTGAAATTGCTCACTTCCAATGGCCTTGGACAATATTTCTTCACATTTTTGAAGTATCATCTCCTTTTGAATGAGAGCTTCCTGCAGTGAAGCAGCAAAATTTTCACTTCTCCCCAGTAAATCCTTGGTTTGTTCTGCAGCTTCAAGACTATTAGACTTTTCTTGCAACTCAATTTGGTACCTCTCCAGTTCACTAGCTTTCTCAGACAGTGACTGCTTCAAAGCATCACGCTGCTGAACTAACGCCTTTCCTTTTGTCACAGCCAAGCTAAGCTTCTCTTTTGTATTAGCATACCTTGTTCTCTCCTGTTCAATTTCAGCATTCAGCTTTGTAATTTCAGAATTTGCATTCTCGGCCATCAATTTATGTTTATTAAGTTCCTCAGACAGTTTTCCATTTTCATCACTTAAAAAGCTCAGATGTTGGTATAGATTCACCTCTCTTGTTCTAAATTCAGCCAATATATCACGTGCAACCTCCAATGCCCCCATTTCATCCTGCATATTGTGGTCTGGTGCAACTTCAGTTAAGCTACATCTAAGTTGGTCAACTTTGAAAAGGAAAACGTTATACTTCTCAACTAAGAATGAGATCCTATTCTTGATATGATACATTTTTCCTGTAACAGAATCATCAGAGAATTCTTCTTGAGGAACCACTGAAGCAAGAGAAGCTAAGATGTCATTAGCAATCTCTGTCATATGATGCTCCTTCTCAAGTTGAACCACAGACAAGTGAGCAGAATTTTCTTGTTCTGAATTTAAATGAGAAAGAGCAACATCCCGTGCCATTGAAAACTCGGATATCTTTGAGTTGAGGGCATCAATTTCTTGATTCTTCATATGTATCATGTCATTAAGTTCTCTGATTCTGCTCTCAGCCTGAACACGGTCATCCAGAACTTCTTTAAGAGACTTGGAGACATCTGTTACCACCTCATGCAATGAGGCACCAGAGGCCAAATCCCTGACTACTGCTTCACTATGGTGAAGATTCTCAACTAACTCACTATCATCGTTATTTGGCAGTGATCGAGTATCAACCAGATCCTTGAATTGATTGTTTAGGTGAGTGAGTTCATACATAGATGCTGCTCTTTCTTCCTGCACATAGAACCTGAGTTGAGCAAATAAATATCATTGAATATAGCAGTACTTAAAGGAAACTACCTTAAATAAAACAAACCTCAGCTTCTCGAGCAATCCGATCTTTTTCAGTAGCACTGTCATTTAGCATTTTGCGTAAGTGTTCTACCTCAGCTTTCAAGTCCAGATCAGGTGCTCCGTTGCTCAATCCTTCCAGTTGGGTATCCTGTGCATTATTGCTCTCTTCTACATACCGCGGAGTTTCAGGACCTTCTATGACATCAGGGCAATCAACAAACATGTCCTCCCTTCCCCCATCTTCTGTCATTCTTGCATCTTTTGTATCATTCTCTACATACACTGCTGCAGCAACTGAAACCCCACCATTTAGATTCGCAACATCCACCTGCAAAGACTTTGTCCAAGACAAGCTCTAAGGATATTTATTTACAAGACGAACTGTGAGCTGTCAAGTTACTAAAAAATAATTGGAACGAATATGAAAATGATCAGGCAATAGTCAAGGTTTTAAATACAGAAGACCAACCAAGACTTTTCTTTAGATGCAAATTCCAGGCTAGCAAATAGGACCTTAAATCCTATCCTGCCAATCCTTTACCTCAATATTTAGACACTAAGAAAATGATTTCATATTCTCTACCAAGTATTTTCTAATATATAGGAAGTAAACACATAATTCAACTAAGAACCCAATCCCATACGGGAGCAAAAAATAAGGCTATGGAGATATGAAGTGGAGTGCTTGATAAATGTGACAAAAGGCTTTCAAAATGGAAGGCGCAATCTATCACTCTTAAGAGGAAGGAAAATTCTGATAAACATCACCTTGGATGCTCTACCCACCTTTGTTATGTCCCTGTTTTCACTACCAGCAAAGGTAGAAAGAAAAGAGATTGGCTTCATGAAGAAGAAACTTTTTGTGGCAAGGATGAAGGAGAGGAGACCAAAGCTTTAGAGCCCGTTTGGATGGGCTTATAGCTTTTGGCTTGTATAAGCCAAAAGCCATAATTAAGGAATTCTAACTTATGGCTTTTGGCTTATTTTTACCTTTTTTGGCGTAAAAGCACTTTTTTATTTTACCCAAACACTACAAAGTGCTTAAAGCTAAGTTGCTCGGACTCTCCAAAAATGTTGCCGCACCCGTGTCGGATCCTCCAAAAATGCACTACTTTTGAAGGATCCGACACGCACCCGATGACATTTTTGAAGAGTTCGAATAACATAGCTTAAAAGCAATCAAAATAAGCCAATCCGAACAGGCTCTTAATCTTGTTAACTGGAAAGAAGTTATGTCCAGCAAAAACGGAGACCTAGGGATCAAAAATTTCAGGTCACAAATAGAAGCTTACTATGGAAATGGCTTTGGAGGCTCAACACAGAAGATAGTGCTTTATGGAAGAGGATGATCATCCACAAATATGGGCAGCAAGACTAATGGATCACTTCTCCATAATCTCTACCTATGGAACAAGCATTTGGAAGACACTTAGAAAGCTCTGGGAGGAGTATGCCCTAAACATTAGATTCACAGTTGAGAATGGAAGAAGAATATCCTTTTAGTGTGACATTTGGTTAGGGCAGGGTCCTCTAAAAGATTTATTCCCGGACCTATTTTGCCTAACAACTCACCTGAATCTTTGATAGAGGGAATGTAGAGCTAACAGGGATGGAATCACTCCTTCACAAGACTCCTAAATGATTGGGAGATTGGTAGGGTAGCTGAAATGCAACAGAGTTTGGAGATTTTCTATGGTAACAGTAATGCAGGGGTTCAGCTACATGGATTGGAGGAACAAGCAAGAACTTTTCAGTCAGCTCAGCATCTTCTATGCTCTCAGGAAGTGCTCACCCCACATCTTGGCCTTGGAAACACATATGAAAGTGAAAATCCCCTTTCAAGGTCACAATGTTTTTTTGGCTGGTTGCTAGGAAAGCATGTCTGACTTGTGATATTCTACAGGAGAGAGGGATCAAGCTGGATTCCAGATGCTTCTTATGCAAAGAAAAGGAGGAAAACAACAGCCATCACCTCCTACATTGCAAGATAACTCATACACAGCGGCAATTATTCTTGTCCTCAGCAGGAGGATTAAATTGGGTGATGCCAAGTAATTCCATACTTCCTATGGTCCTGGAATGCTATCAAGATAAGAAATACGCAGAAAGAAACAGGAGGTGTTTGAGGGAAGATGTAGATCTATCCAAAGAATTCAGCTAAACTGTTTTTTGTCTTTTCAATTCTGGTGTAAAGAGAACTATATAGAGGACGCAGAATAACTTGTAGATTTATTTTTGACTTCTTGTAAGATTCGTGTCCCTCTGTAATCTCTACATTTATTTTTCGTATGCCAGTACCAACTTGGTGCTGATGAATACAATGTTCCCTTACTCAACAACAACATACCAAGTGAAATCCCGCGAAGTGGGGTCTGGGAAGGGTAGAGTATACACAAACCTTACTCTACCTATAGGAGGTCAAGAGGCTGTTTCCAGACGTCCCTTGGCTCAAAAGAAGCAAATCAAAGTAATAACAGAAAGGAAAAATGGCAGGGAAGAAAAACAAGACAACTAATATGACAGCCGGAGCATATATACAAGGAACCGTAGTATCAATAATAAGGTGCAACCACTTAAAAATAGTAAACAACAGATATGAAAAGCCAAAGACTACAAGAGTAGGCTAATCTTACAATAGATACGGTGCTCTAAAGACTACAAGAATAGGTTAATACTAAGACACTGACTACCTATTAACCTTCTACCCTTATCTGAGACCTTACTCAAAAAAAGGTTTGCAGATAATTTTCAATAAAACAAGGGACAAAACACTAATGTGCCTCCTCCAAAGAAACCACAAGTGTCGAAGCACTCACTCTTTACGATGCCATAACTAACGGAGTCCATATAGTTGAGTGCAAAATTGTAATAACAGGATAAGTTTTAGGAAGCTATTTTCGATACAAAAGCAAAGTGAGGAAAAGGACAGATTAAATCAACGACACATAAAACATGAAGATACAAAATCAAGATTAGGCGAATTTGCACCGGATTAACAGCAGCTGGTGAAACCCCAACATTTTCATCAGATGTGGAACCATCTCTGACCTGCTTTTCTGACATTGCATGTTCCAATCTCCCAAATCCAGCTTCTATTTTCCTTTCAACAAACAAAAAAGGGCTTCTGAAAAAGCGAAAAAAATAAATAATAATAATCAATCTTTCTTGACACCTATATCGATATATGTCTGAAGAAGTGAAAAAGAATCAATCTTTCATGGTACCCATATAACTATATTTCCTAAAAAGTGAAAAAGATTATTCTTAAATAAACAAAAGAAGAAGAATTATGATGTAAGGGGAGAAAATGATAAGAAACCTAGGGAAATGATGGCGTGTGTAATGTGTTGTGTGGATCTTGGATTTGTGCAAATCACGTGAACGAATTCCAATTTTGTGTATATTTGAGTTTTACTGTTTCTGTTCATCTAACGGCGTCGTCTGGCTGAAGTGTCAGTTGTTGGTTGTTACAAGTTGAGAAGATTGCTTCGCGATCCCACCCACTGGTGGTGGGATCGTTTGGTAGAGTGTATAAGAATAATATAAAATATCATGTATTAATAATATTTGTGTTAGTTATGTTTGTATTTTTCTTATACAGTGTTTAATTAGATGTATTAAAAAAAACATGAATTACATAATTTCTAAAAAAAAGTTTGTTTTTTTTACATAATATCCTCAATATATTTGTTGGAAAGGATGCGAAAAAAATTTTGAGAGGTAATAGGGTCTTTAAGCATGTTAATTCATGCATTAGATTTATTGCATTACTAATGTCATGGATTTTGAGGTATTAGTAATACACACTTTAATACACAATAAAGTATATAACTAATGTTTGTATTAATTATACATATGATAAAAAGGTATACCAAATAAGGTACTATTAATACACATTAAACTAATGCATGCATTAACATTTCAATACACTCTACCAAACTTTGGTAAAGTGTATAAAAACAATGCAAAATATAGGGTATTAGTAATGCTTGCATTAGTAATAATTATATTATTTATGCTTGTATTAGTTATACATGTATTATTTCTTATACATTGTTTAGTTTAATGTATAAGAAATAATACATCTTACATAATTTCTATAAAAGAAATTTTTATTTACAAAAATACCCTTCTTTGATTTTGTACATTTTTCTGCAACAAAGTTCTTTTGTTATTTCAAACATAATTAGTATTGTTGAACTATTATATAGAGGTTTAGGATTAATTGCAAGACCTTCGTCTTTGTGCAAAAATATTACGCCGCTGAATTAACGTAGTCGAAACAAAAATAAAATACAAGACATAAAATTAAGAAATAGTCTCAATTTAAAAAAAAATAATTAAAGACTCTCGAAGCAAAGCAAAAATATGTTATAGTTATTTAAATCAACCATTAATTGTTGTAAATTCAAATGGTGGGAAAAAAATTGTGAAATGTTTTGAAAAGATTCACTATTGCAAATTAAAATGGCGGAAAAAAAATGGTGAAATATTTTGAGAGAAAAATTAAGGGGTATTAAGGTCATTTAATAAGTTAATGCATGTGATTAAAGTCTTTGTATTACTAATACATGGGAAATAGAGTATATTACTAATACACACTTCAATACACAATAGAGTGTATAACTAATACATAGGCAAAAAGTCGTACCAAACAAGATACTAGCAGTACACATTAACTAATGCATGCATTATATTTTACAATACACTCTACCAAACGACCCCTAAGGGATCGTTTGGTAGAGTGTATAAAAACAATGCAAAATATAGTGTATTAGTAATGCTTGCATTAGTAATATTTATACTATTTATGCTTCTATTGGTTATGCATGTATTATTTCTTATACATTGTTTGATTTGATGTATAAGAAATAATACATCTTACATAATTTTTATAAAAGAAATTTTTGTTTACAAAAACACCCTTCTTTGATTTTGTACATTGTTTTGCAACAAAGTTTTTTTGTCATTTTAAACATAATTAGTATTGTTGAACTATTTTATAGAGGTTTAGGACTAATTGTAAGACCTTCGTCTTTGCGCAGAAATGTTACGCTGACGGATTAATATAGTCGAAACAAAGATAAAATATAAAACGTAAAATTAAGAAATAGTCTCAAATTTATTTATTTTAATCTTTTTAAAGACTCTCGAAGCAAAGCAAAAATATGTTATAGTTATTTAAATCAACCATTCATTGTTGTAAATTCAAATGGTGGGAAAAGAATCTATGAAATGTTTTGAAAAGATTCACTATTGCAAATTAAAATGGCGGGAAAAGGAATGGTGAAATATTTTGAGAGAAAAATTGAGGGGTATTAAAGTCATTTAATAAGTTAATGCATGTGTTTAAAGTCTTTGTATTACTAATACAGAGTGTATTACTAATATACACTTCAATACACAATAGAGTGTAACTAATGCTTGCATTAGTTATACATAGGCAAAAAGACGTATCAAATAAGGTACTAGTAGTACACATTAACTAATGTATACATTATATTTTACAATACACTCTACCAAACGACCTCTAAGGGGTCGTTCGGCAATGTGTAGAAGAATAATGCTGAATACGATGTATTAGTAATGCTTGCATTAGTAATGTTGGTATTAGAGACACTTGCATTAGTTATGCTGATATTATTTTTTATACACTATTTCATTTGATGTATTAAAAATAATACATCTTGTATAATTTTTATTAAAAAAATATTTAATTACAAATACTCCCTTTACATTTCTTTGCAACAACATGAATTCCAGCTGCTTGAGGAGAACCAACAACTTTTTATCGATGCAGCCATGTCTGCTATTTGTTGAATTGTTCAAATTTAAACTTCAAGTCGTCAACAGCAGAGACAGAAGAAAAAAGATTCATCTACTATATAATATAATAATGAATCCATAAGAGTCCAAGCTTAATTTGATTAGAGACCTGTTAATTTTTCAACATTTTTGCCTCTTTAGTTCCTCCGGACAATTGAGGATATCAATGAAAAATTTTCATTTATGATCACGATATTTAAATGCAAAATGTTGCAAAGCACAGAAAAAGACAAAATAATAAAAAAGGACTTGAAAAATATTCTAGTAGGGATTTGAGGGGTAATTTTGTCATTAATCAAGTTAATGCATATATTGAACCCCTTTGTATTGCTAATACATGCAAAAATAACAATATTATTGATACAGTGTAACACACATTAGAGTGTATAAGTAATACAAACATTAGTTATACCTAGGCTAAAAATATGTACCAAACAAGGTATTAGTAGTAATAAAAATAATACTTACATTGTATTTTCTAATACACTCTACCAAATGACCCCTAATGGACTTTGTGAGAAGCAAAAATAATGCAAAAGCATCTTAATACTCACTCGATTTACATATTTTGTACGTTCAAAAATTCTTATCAACCGTTATTAAATAGACGCATGCATTATACATATATAAAAGTGTGAAGAAGCAGGCACCTCTTTGTTGACGTTCCTGCTTCCTCTATGATTTTACTATATTATCCATAATTAATTCTTTTATGTCATTTATGTATTAAAAATTAATAATATTTAATAAAAAAAATAAAATAAACAGTTATAACATGTATGCTTTAATACAAAAAAAAAATAGATATAAAATGATAAATTAACTCTTCATGTTTTAAGTTAATTTGACACTTTATATAAGGTCAACTTAAATTTTTTCACAAGTATCTTTTATAGCAAATTTGTTATATCACTTCTAATTAGTTATTATGAGTCATTTCAGATATGTCTGTTTAGCTACTTCAATCGTGATATTTGATTGACTCTTACGTATTAGAAAATTAATCATGTTTAATTAAAAAAATAAAATAGACATTTATGTCATGTCTGTTTCAGCTGCTTCAATGGTAATTTTACTATATCGCCCCTAATTATATTTTTAGAAGTCATCTAAGTATTAAAAAGTTAATAATATTTAGTAAAAAGAGTAAAACAAATATAAAATGATAAATTAACTCTTGATATTTTAAATTAACTTGACATTTTATATGATGCCTAATTAATTTTTTTTTGACAAATTTTATAGCAATTTTGTTATTTCACTTCTAATTAGTTATTATGAGCTATTTAAGACATGTTTGTTTCGCTACTTCAATCGTGATATTTGGTTAACTCTCAAAACTATATCAGTATCACTTAAATTGAAATAAAAAAATAATTATAAATCACAATAATTAATAATTTAAATTATTTTTAAAATATAATTGACTATTTATGTCATAAAAGTTTATACAAAGAGAATATTATAAATTACAATACTAATAGTTTAAAATTGTAAATTACAATGTTAAAAAATATTATAAATTACAATAGCTATCAGCTTAAAATATCTAAAAATATATTAAAAATATAATTAATTATCTATTTTTTTATGTCACATAAATTAAGACAAAAAAAACATATATTGGGTCCGTGCTAGCACGAGTCCTAAACATCTAGTATATATATATATATGTTAAGAAACAATAAGGGCTTATTTAGTCATGAAATTCTTTCTATTTTTTCAAAAAAAAAAAAATGTCAAATATAATTTCAAGTTGATATTTGGTCATGAGAATTTCAAATATAACTTGGAGTTGTATTTAAAAAGGTGAAAAACAAAAAAGAAGTTATTTTCACTGTTTTTCATCTTCCTTCTTTCACAAAAATTCAAAAACAACTAATTATAGTTATGGACAAAAAGCTTCCAATTTCAACTCCAACTTCAAAAATTTTATTTTCATGGCCAAACACCCACTAAATAATAGAATTTTTTTTAATAATATTACTTTCTGAATATAAAAAATTTAATGTCTTGAAAAAAACAATGAGTGATTAATAGTATTTAATAGTAAGAGTTAAATAAGAGGAAAAGATAAATTCCATTGATTTTTCAAACTGGACAAGTATTGTTGGACATTTATTTTTAGTGTAGTGGACAAGTATTGTTGATAGAAAAACAAAAATGCTCTCTTCTCTCACCTCTACTCCTTAACCTAACCCTACCATACCACCACCACAGTTGCCGGCGACCCTGACGGATCAGGTGGCCATCCAAAGTACAAACACTGAATTTTCTCCACTCTCCAATTGATATGCCTCCCATGACATAGAAGATGATAGTGCAAAATCGCCTATTCATAGTGACAAAAAATATGGAGATCTCTTCAAACCCCCTAGGCTCAATCAAGGTTTTGTCTCCAATAACACTAATGTGGAACCAATTCCCATCAAAACAGTTGAAATAATTGATGGAGTTCCTTGTGTGAGATGAAATAAAGAGGAAGTTTCACGGATGAATGTAATTGAGAATCTACATCTGAATTATTGGGAAATTTTCACAAGGATGGCCTGATATTGATGACATGAGGAAAACACTGCCTAGTCAAATTAGTATAAAAGGAGCTTGTCAAATAGGAGTTCTTAGAAACAGACATATTCTGATTAGATGCTTATTAAAGAAGGATTTTGGTAATGTAATGGCTAAGAACTCATACTATATCAAAGACAATGAGGGTAGAGCTTTTCTCATGAGACCTTTGATCTATGACTCAAACTTTAGAGTGAATAGGAAAACTATACAAGCATTAGCCTGGATATCCTTCCCCAATCTTAACCCAACTTTTTTTGGCAAAGAAACATTTTTTCTCTTACATCTGCAATTGGCAAGACATTGCACTTAGATATGGCAACAATAAATAAAACTCAATCTAGTTGTGCTAGAGTTAAAGTTTTAATTGATCTCAAAGACAATCTTCCCAAGTAGGTTAACATGGAAATTTGTAATGAAGATTCAGGAGCTAGTAAGAATATTCAAGTTAAAATACAATATGATCACTTGCCTAACTACTGCTTTGAGTGCAATCTTCAAGGTCATTATATGGAGAACTGTCGGGTATTGCATCCAGAACTAAGACCAGCAACAGATCATGGTGGGGATGATAGTGAAGGTGCAACATCTCTAAAAAAGCATCAACAGAATAATCCTCAAATTAAGCAGCACAATCAGCAAAAATAACGGCAAACTCAGCAGGAAAAGTTGGTTACTCCAAAATAATTAGCAAGTGGGAAAATTATTGGGGATTAGGAAACTTGGAAAGAGATAAAAAAATAAGAACAATAATGTAGACATGGTGAATATCCCTCATATCCCAGATAATCAACCAACAACAAGTAATGGAGTAACTACTAGTAATAAATTTGAAACACTGACATGTGAGGTAGAAAAGGATGAAGTAGAGAAGGATGTTGTAGATGCAGAGAAACAAAATGAGAAGGTGATCCATAAAGATAACTCAGGCTTATGCATACCCCAGAGCACAAAATCTGCAAAGCTTAAAGGTAAAAGTCAAAATAGAATCACCAATAGTAAGGACACAAACAATGAAAATATGGTAACAAAAGGAGGGACAAGTTCAGTTCAGTTTAGTTTGGTTGAGAAAATAAGAAAAATTAAAATTCATTCTTCTAGTTCTGATTCTAAGAAATGGGGGGGGGGGGAGGTAGAGTGGAGAAAGAAGAAGATATGGAAGAAGGGGAAATGATAAATAATATATCAGATAAAAGGGTGGTAGAAGGAGCAGAGAATGGACAAAATGGACAGATTGATAGTATATTTAGGGAGATTATTTTGGCTCCTATGAACATAAGCCCCATTCAAGCAGTTCAGAGTGGTAAGATAATTGATACTGGGTAGGAATAGATGGAGTAAATTAATAACATCTCTCATAAAGAAGATTCTCCAAATAGAAAGCTACATAATATAGTTACGCATGAATTAAGTGTTGAGGAACTTACAATAGTATATAAGGAGGTCCAGGATAGTAAATCAATCAAAACAGCTAATAATGGCAGCAAAACGGGTAAGGGAAAAAGATCAGGAAACAGGATGCATCAGCTAGTCAGAACCCTTCAAGGGTTCTTACAAGATGGGCTGCCACCAAAATCAGTCATAATCAATGATGAAAACATTGATTTGGAATATTAGATCCGTTAAAAGTCATAAAGCTTTTAATAGAGTACATATGTTGCATAAAGATCACAAATTCAATTTAGTTGCTCTTTTGGAGCCTTTTCAAAGAGCCAATCATATTAGTAAGTACAAGAGAAAACTAGGTATGATGCAAGCAGGATCTAACATAAATGGTAAAATCTGGTATTTTATTGATAATACTATTTCTGTAGAGATTACAGCTGATTCTGATTAGCAAATTACTTTGAAATTAACATGCTCTGACAGAGTGTGTTACACTACTCTAGTTTATGCCAAATGTAGTGATAATGAAAGACTCGAATTGTGGGATTCTATTTATAATTTGGCAAGAACAATGAATTCTTCTTGGTTGGTAGGAGGAGATTTCAATAACATTATGAATGAAAATGAAAAAATTGGTGGATTGTCTGTTCTGCCAAATGAATATGAGGATTTTTTCTTTTGTATGAACTCTTGTGAATTATTTGAAATTAATTTTAAGGGCAACCCCTTCACTTGGTGGAATGGAAAAATAGGTCCAGACTGCATCTTTAAAAGGTTAGACAGAGTAGTGATTAATCAATAGTGGCAAGATTGGTATGCAGATATGGAAATGGAGCATTTTTTTAGAATTGGTTCTGATTATGCCCCAATATTGATTACAATGAAGAAACAGATGCAATTGTTTTTCAAACCTTTTAAATTTCTGTTATTCTGGACAAAAAATGAGGAGTTTATGGATATGGTAAGGAATAACTTACTGGTGGACACTGAAGGCAATTGTTTCCATAGATTTAATCAGAAAGTCAAGAGAGTTAAAAAGGCTTTGTCTAAGTGAGCAGAGATATTTTTGGAGACATATTCAAGGAATTGAATATTAGAGAAGAGATAGTCAAACTAAAAGAACAACTTTTTGAAGAACAACCTTCCTCTATTAACAGGGAGATACTTCAAAAGGCTCAAGATGAATTAAAAAGATATTTGCACTTTGAGGAAGAATTTCCGAGATAAAAATCTGGCCTTAGTTGGTTCACAGAATGTGATAGAAACACAAAATTCTTTCATAATATTATGAAAGGAATGAGAAAAAGATTGCAGATTAAAAGAATTCAGAACACTGAAGGTCAATGGCTTGAAAAGGAGGACTTAATGGCCGAGGAAGCTATTTTATTCTATCATAAACAATTTTATCAAGTAGAGGAATATAATGACTTTTCTCTTTTGGATCACGTGCCTACCATGATCACTGTGGATACAAATGATCAGTTATGTATAGATCCAGATATGGGGGAAATAAAAAAGGTTGTTTTTGAGTTGAATAAAAGCAGTCCAAGTGGTCCAGATGGTTTGCCAGGTTAATTTTACCAGACATGTTGAGATATAGTAGGGGGAGATGTTGTTAAAGTGGTACAAGCCTTTTTCAATGTCACACACTTCCTAGGATAATTTGTAATACCCCGTACTTTTCTTAGCTTGGTTCAGTTCATAGTTCATAGATAAGAGACTTAAAACCCAAAATTTTAGCTAAGTGTTGGGGACTTAGTTTTTTTTTTTGGCCTTTTAAATTTGAGAATTTTTAAAGTGACCTTTCTGACCCCGAGACGTATGTTTTTGAGTTAATTCATGTTCAGGTATGTAAAGAGCATGTCTCGGAGAAGTTTTGGATTTTTCGGACAAAGATTAGATTATGTTTGGATTTTGAAAATAGCAAGTCATCGCGATAGCATCGCGATGCGGTCATTATAGTGATGGATGGCCCATCACATCGCGGCACCTCCTTAATCCATGTTTCAGTTGCGAATTTAAATGTCTGAAGGGCAATAACATCTTTTCCCCTCAATCCAAGTCGCCATAACACGACTTATACCAGTAATTTGGGCATAATTTGCCCATCCTCCTTTAATTTTCTCTCAAAAAAACCCTAACTACCTCCCAAGAATCTCAAAATTAATTATTTTCGCTTCAAAAAACCAGAAATTGTTCTTCCCAATCCAAGAACGTTTAAGACAAGTTAATTTTCTTTCAAGATTAAAGCTTTAAGGTATGTTTAATGTTTGGGCCCTTTTCACCCATGGGGTCCAAGAACCTATTTTTATGTTTTAATTCATGAATTTACATGTTTATAATGAGTTATCTTCATGAAGCTTTTATGAATTTAAATTATACATGATGCTTATAAGTGATTTTCGTTGAAAGTAGCCCTTACGCGTTTGAATGAAGAAAATTCCTTGTGAAATCCCCAAATTTATGGTTTTAGTGTTATAATGATGTTATTCCCATACGTTTCAATCATTACTATGCTTAAGTATATGAATTTTAAGTGTTTGATGAAATGCCTAAGAGATGAGTTTTGAACTATGATCCCCTATTATGTTCTTCAAAGCTTTCATGTGTCCATATTGTTAATTCCATTCAGTGTTGGGGGTTATGAATACCCAAAACTTAGCTGTTTACTTAGTCTCAGTATTTTTCAGAATGGTTTTAGATATGTATGAGAATTATTCATTCAGTCAGTTATCATAATCAGTTAAACTTAGATCAGTTGAGTAATTCGAGTCAGTTCAGTTGGGAGTAGGATTTAGCACCGAGCTAACCCTGGGATGGGGGATCACCTGCATGTAGAGAGTGTGACTTTTAGTAACAGTCTCTTGGTTCCCGAACTACGTAGCCAGCGTAGGTTAGAGATATCAACCTGCCAATTGAAGGTTGATAAAGTGTTTACCTGCTAGTTGAGGGCAACACGTTTCTCATTAGAGCACCTGCCAGTTGAGGGTGACTCTTTAGTGGATCCACACGGCCATTGTTAGTACCCATGGCACGGTACTAACACCCTTCCAACTGGGGTCATAGGTTGGACCCAAATCAGCTTAGATCGGGGCATTTCGGTTAGATGATACCTCCCACAGTCTCAGTTCAGTCTTCAGTATAGAATTCAGTTTCAGGCTTGTTGACCATAACGTACAGTTATCAGTTATTTAGTTATCCGTATTTCAGTTTACCAATTATTTTGAAATCATATTATATGTTTGGTCATGCATTCGCAGTTTTCACAGTTTTCATGCATTTATATTCAGCTACCTTATGTTATTCGTTCAGTCAGTTATTATTCATGTACATAAACCTATACATATCAGCCTAACCTTATCTCTCATACCAGTATATTCAAAGTACTGATCGCATACTTTTTTCTTGTGTTATGATATTTAATATCATAGGTTCGGATACTCAGGCTCCCGATCGCGCGTAGACCGTTCAGCCTATCAGCAGCAGTAGTCGTGGTGAGTCCTCATCTATCGAGGACATTGTGATTTATTTCAGTTTACTTCAGTATTTCAGTAATTTCTTTCAGTTATCAGTTGGAGTTAGTTGGGGCCTGTCCCATAAACTTTTTTTAGTCAGTTTTAGAGGCTTCCAGACATTTCAGACAGTCAGTTGATTTGTTAAACAATTCAGTCAGATTTTCATTCTGTTCGTTCATATTTCAGACTTGAGAATTTCATTGTATTAATTTCAGTACTTAAAACATGTGTCATTATTCAGTTAGTTCCGCACATGTGTATTTTATTACCATATTATTCAGTTCTCACAGTAGGTACCAGATCATGGGTTAGCTTGTGTTTTTTCGGGACCGTAAGTATCATTATTGCGACTAGTGGGTAGCCTCGAGTTGTGACACAATCACTCATACTAGTCTTGTATTGTTACCTAAGAAGGAAAATACTGAGACATTTACAGATCTCAGACCTATCAGTTTGAGTAATTTCATTAACAAAGTGATTTCTAAAGTTATTCATGGCAGATTAGAGGTTTTGTTACCACAAATCATATCTCCTAATCAATATAGTTTTGTTAAGAAAAGAAGTATTATTGAAAATATTCTCTTGACTCAAGAGATAGTTACTGATATCAAATTAAGAAGGAAACTGACCAATATGGTGATAAAGCTAGACATGTACAAAGCCTATGATGGAGTATCATGACTATTTCTCACAAGAGTTCTAAGAAGAATGGGATTCAATGAGAAGTTCATTGACATGATTTGGAGATTGTTAACCAACAACTGGTATTCTATTTTTTTAATAGGAGATCAAAGGGTTTCTTTCATTCAACTAGAGGAGTAAAGCAAGGGGATCTATTTCACCTGCTTTGTTTATTATATCCGCTGAAATACTGACTAGAGATCTTAATGATTTAATGAAAACTAACAAGTATAAGGTATTTGACATGCCTAAGTGGAGTGACAAGATCAATCATCTTGTTTATGCAGATAATACCATTATTTTTAAACCTTCTGATTCAGTAACTTTGAAGATGATCAGGAATACTTTGCATGAATATGAGAAGATCTTTGGCCAGATGATTAATGTTGATAAGTCTTTTCCTACATGTATCAAAAGGTGGCACATACACTTATTCAGGAGGTGACTTCAGTTACAGGATTTCAAAGGGGTAATTTTCCATTCAAATATCTGGGATGTCCTATTTTTTATGCTAGAAAGAAGAAAGCTTTCTATAATGATCTTATTAAAAAAATCAAAGCTAAGTTGCAGAGTTGGAAAGACAAGTTACTCTTATATGGAGGTAAGATTGTTTTGATAAAAAAATGTTCTGCAAAGTATGCCTTTATATTTATTATCTGCTATGGACCCTACCAAATATACTATACAGAAAGTGCATAGGATATTTGCTAGTTTTTTTGGAGTAATAAGGAAGAAGGTAGGAGCAGACACTGGGTTTCTTGGCTAAAACTATGTCTATCAACAGATGAAAGAGGTATGGGATTCAAATCTTTATTTGAAATTTCTAATGCTTTATTTGCCAAATTATGGTGGAATTTTAGAACTTCAGGAACTCTGTGGTCCACTTTTATGTGGAACAAATATTGCAAGAAGAGAATCCCAAGAATGGTTTCATGGAGAGGAGGATTACAACTTTGGAAAAAGATACTTAAAGCAAGAGATGAAGGGGAGCAAAATATTTAGTGGGAACCAAAGAATGGCTCAGCAAACTTTTGGTATGATAATTGGTCTAAGTTAGGTCCTTTACATCAACTTGTGCCAATTGAGTAGGGAACTAATGAAGTAGAAGTAAAACATTTCTTTCAGAATGAAAAGTGGAATGAAGATTTGTTTTCTCAACATTTTCCTAATTCTTTGGTAAAGTACATACTTGAGGAATATCCTAAGAGAGTGCAGTTTGAAAACAGGGACAAACCTTGGTTGTTGATTACCAGTAATGGTAAATTTACAATCAAAAGTTCTTAGGAAGCTACAAGTCATAAGGAAGATAAATAATGGTTCTTTAAGCAGATGCGGATGAAAGGTTTACCTTTCAAGATCTCCTTTTTTATGTGGAGAGTGTGGAGGAAAAAGTTGCTAGTAGATGACATATTGGCCAAAAATGGACTAAATTTAGTTTCAAGGTGTAGGTGTTGTGATAATCATCAAATTGAGGACATGAATCATTTTTTCCTAATTGGTGAATTTGCTAACAGGATTTGGAGACTATATGCAGGTGCAGAATATATTCAATGGAATCCTACACAACTTAACTATGCCATTTCTATCTAGTGGAAAGCTGAAACCAACCCTAATAGTAAAACACTCATCCAGGCAGCTCCAACAATAATTTTATGGCAACTCTGGAAAAGAAGAAATTATATTCTCTATGGAGGTGCCATGACATTTTATGTGGTAATAAATGAGATCAATCAATATTTGTACCTATTGGCAAAGGTAAGATTTTCATCAATCTCAGATCTTCCTAATAATTGGACACAATTGATTGAGAGACTGAAAAGGCACAGAAATGTGGGTAGGAGAGAATGCAGATTAGTGAAGTGGGACTTTCCACCTACAGAGACCTTTAAATGTAATACAAATACTTATTCTAATAGCAATATTAGTTCTTTGGCATTTTGTATTAGAAACAGTGATGGGGACTTGGTTTATGCTGAAACTAAAATCATACCTAGAACTAACTGTTTAAATGTAGAGGATCTTGCTATTAAAGAGGGAGTGGAGCATTGTGTTAGGCATGAGTTGTTTCCTCTTATTATAGAAACAGATTCATTGGCTACACACAAAATAATAAATAGAGATTGGGATTGCCTATGGGACCTAAGCAGAAGAGTAGAATTAATAAATGAAAGGAGAAAGAAAAGGGTGATGCAGATTAAGCACAATTACAGAGAAGAAAATTAAATAGCAAACTTTTTAGATAACAATGTTGTTCATTTTGCAGGTACAGATACAAACATTGGCACAGATACGAACAGTATTAAATACAACAATATGCAAAAGCTTCTACAAAAAGCACAACAAATCATGTTGTCTGATAAGCTTAATATCCCTTACGTGAGGATCATAGATGAAGTTGCTCAGTAATAAGGAAACAAGGAAATTAGGAAAATAGGAAATTAAGTTGGATTTTATTCCCACAAAATCATCAGAAAGAAAAATCACAATAAGGCTTAAGGCAGGACATTTTTGGAGTAGAACAATAAATTAGTCATTCAAGCAGGAAATTTGCAGATTCACCTAGACACATAATACAACTATGATATAGTTTTATACAGTGAGTATTTGTAAGGTAGTTGAGGATTTCTATGGTGGTGGTATCAACTTCGTATGAGGTCCATCCCACTAAGAAAAAATCAAAAATCAATTGAACCCTAATATGGAACAACTAAAATCACTCACAGACCATAAATCTATGCATTACTAGCTATAGTACATGGAGAAGCAGTAGATCTACATTCCTGAAGTTATCACTCTTGAAGAAGACTTCTTTTTGGGAAAAAAATCATGGCACCTGTGAGAGACTGTGAGGTTGCCTAAGTGATTGCTACCTAAAGATTGATAAATTATAAGAGATTAGAGAAATTGCTAAAATAGAAAGCTCAAGATAGCGATTAATGAAGATAGGTGTAACGCCCCGAGTCTGTACCCCGGACGCTACACGGTACTGATAATCCCAAAGGATTACAAGCTAACCCATGACTGGTACCTGCTGCAATAACTGAATAATAATACAATAAATATGCAGAAAATAGGCAAAAAAACTAGCCATAAGGTTCAATACTGTAAATAATACTTGCTATGGTATCACAATACCAAAAACTGAACATCAATACTGAACATTGAACACTGACACTAAATAACTATTTGAAAATACTCTAGTCTGAAAAACCTCCAAACTATCTGAACTGTAGAGTTGATAGGACAAGTCCCCAACTAACTTTTATTACTAAAAATGAACTGAAATGCTGAAATAAATAATCACGTCCTCAAACTATGAGGACTCACCACTAACTGTGTATGCTGAGAATCTGAACTGCTAAGTGTGCTCGGGAGCTCGTGCATCTGAACCTATGATATAAGACATCAAAGTGCAAAAGAAAGGTATGCGTCAGTACTCTGAATGTACTGGTATGCTCAGTGAGGTAAGCTGAAATGCATGGGTTCATATGTATGAACAATACTAAATAAATATCATGAGTGTGACTGAATGAGAGTACACACATGAATATGGAAATTGTACTGAGATCGTGATAACACTGAATACCGAATCTGAATACTGATTAACTGATATCTGAGTATACTGATACTAAATTGCTGGTAACTGAATGACTGTATCCTACAGTCTTGATTATGTGGAACTATACTGAATTTCATACTGAGCTAAGTGACCATGTTTGACAATCCTGAATCTTCATAATTGAATTGAGTTTCATACTAAGACTGAATCTGGAATTGAGACTGTGGGAAGTAATTATCTAATCGACACGCCCCTTCTCTAAGTAATTTGGGGTCTAACCTGTAACCCCAGTTGGAAGGGTGTCAATATCGTGCCACTAGTAAGGACAAATGCTGAGTCACACTTATCTAGCAGGTACTCTAAATGAGAATAGTGGTACCCAAAACTGGCAGGTAGATCACCTCATCAACCTCAACTGGTAGGTTGATGTCTCAACCTACGCTGGCTACGTAGCTCTGGAACGCAAGGACTGCTTCTAAGGATTTCACCCTCTACTAGCAAGTGAGTCTTCATCCTTGGGTTCACTCGGTGCTGAATCCTACTCCCAACTGAATAGACACTGGACTGAATTCTAAACTGTACTAGGCTAGACTGAACTGTTACTGATCGTACTGTATAACTGAACTAAACTGATTTTACTGATTCTGAGTTCACTGAGTTTTCCTAAGTTTTGTAACTGACTGAATTCTACTAATCGAGAAATAACTGATTCTACTCTGTGACTGACCATGGCTCTAGACAAGTAGCTAAATTATCGGGTATTAAATACCCTCAGGACTCGATAGCATAAGCTTAAAAGACATGGCATAATCTTGAGACATGGTAACTAACTACTTAGTTATCATTCATTCATTTGGGCATTTAAGCAAACACTTGCATACATGCTAACATGATATAATTTCACTATTTAACTCACATGGATAATTCATCAAACACTTGTGAGGTACAATATATGCACATAATACTAAAACATGTAGGCATCATGATTCAATTCCAATTACACAATTCCAAGAGTTCCAACATGAATTCACATGATAAAGCATACATATTAATTAACTCTACATGAATCTTGTAATAAATCATGAATACACTTTAATTCAAATTATGAAAATCATGAAATCACTCTACATGAGCTTTAAAAGAGTTTCTTGGACTCCAAGGGTGGAAGGAACCCTTGGATGAATACTTCACATACCTTAGTTGGTGAATTCTAGAAAATTAATGGTGGAGTCTTGAGCCTTGAATTTTAATTTAATTCACCTAGGGTTTTTGTTCTTGAGCAATTTGTGAAAGAATGAATATAACTTGCTAAAAGAGGACTAAGTTTCATGCTATGGAGGCTGAAGGGCATGGGAAAAAGACTTAATTAACCCTGAGGATGCAGCTTTCTAAAAGGCTGTAAACTGAACCATTGACGCGCAGGCTGACGTGCTGCGTCATTGGCATCGACGCGATAGCCAACACGCACCGTCGAGTCTGTGTTGGTTCACTGAAATTAGATGCTGGGAGCTGGGGAAAATATTTATCAATGTGATAGTCGATGCGACGCGTCAAGTTCTCATTGATTCACTAGTTTAGGATTCCAAAGGTTCTTCAAATGAAGTCCGAAAAATCTGAAACTTGTCCGGGAACACCTATTGATATTTCTGATCATGAATTAACTCAAATATCAATATTTAATGAACGTAAAGATCGTTAAATAAGATTGCCAACTTTTGAAGGCTAAAATAACACTAAGTCTGAATACTTAGCTAGAATTTTCAAAGTCTGAGACCCTTTAACAAGCTTAAAGGACTGAATTAAGCTAAGAATTTTGTGGGGTCTTATATTATCTCCCCCTTGGAAACATTCACCCTCGAATGAGACTGACTAAGCTGAGAATACTGGTAGACTGAACTTACTGAACATGAACATCTGAAATATTATTATCTAATTGACATTACTTATATACTGAATTTTATACTGAACATGCATATCTGATGCATGAATACATGACTGAACTGACTCATGAACATATGACTGAATATGAAATGGTAACTGATACCAAGTTCTTAATGGAAAATTTGTGCATGAACTGAATAATCTTAAGGAAAACTATTACTTTGAGCTGAATCTCAGTTTACGGAGAAGAGGTGAGGATACTTCATCTGCATATCTTCTTCTGCTTCCCAAGTAGCTCCCTCAACGGACTGATTCCACCAAAGAACTTTGACTAGAGGGACTTCTTTGTTCCTCAGTCTGCGAATTTGATAATCAAGGATTTCAACTGGAATCTCTTCGTAAGAGAGGCTGTTCTGAACATATATTCCCTCTATGGGGACTACGGCTGATAGGTCACCTATGCATTTTTTTAGCAAGGAGACATGAAACCCCGAAAGGACTGAAGATAGATCTGAGGGTAACTCGAGCTCGTAAGCTACCTTTTCGAAATGGCTAAGAATTCGGTAAGGATCGATATATCGAGGTCTAAGTTTCCCCTTCTTGCCAAACCGATTCACTCCTTTCATAGGAGAGATTTTCAAGTACACATAGTCACCAATCTCGAACTCGAGATCCTTTCTGCGCATATTTGCATATGATTTTTGTTGGCTCTAAGCTGTCTTAAGTCTTTCCCTGATCAACTGGACTTTCTCTAAGGTATCAAATACCAAGTCAGGCCCTACCACTGTGGCCTCACCCACTTTAAACCAACCAATGAGAGATCTAAACTTCCTCCTATAAAGCGCCTAGAATGGAGCCATCTGAATACTAAATAATAGTTGTTGTTATATGGGAACTCAATCAAAGGCAAGTGGTCATCCCAACTAACTTTAATATATATTGTAAATGCTCGCAGTATATCCTCTAAGGTCTGAATGGTCCTTTCTGTTTGGCCATCTGTCTGAGGGTGAAAGGTTGTACTGAGGTGAATTCGGGTACCAAGACCCATTTGGAATGCTTTCTAGAAATGAGAGGTGAACTGGGTACCTCTATCTAAGATGATGTACAATGAAATACCATGTAATCTGAAAAACTCCTTGATATAGAGTTTGGCATCATCCTTGACCGAGTAAGAGGTATGGACTGGTAAGAAATGAGCTGATTTGGTCATCTTGTCTACAATGACCCAAACTGAATCATGCTGATGATGAGTGTGAGGCAAACCCATCACAAAGTCCATGTTTACTTCTTACCATTTCCAGGTGGGAATGCTAAACTCCTGCATGGACCCACTAGGTTTCTGATGCTCAATCTTAACCTGTTAACCTGTTGAGCACTTATCCACAAACTCTACAATATCTCTCTTCATCACACTCTACCAATAGATCTCTCGTAAATCATGGTACATCTTAGCGGCTTCTGGATGAATAGAGTAGCGCGCACCATGCACTTCTGCAAGGATTCACTGCCTCAAATCATCTACTCCTGACACACATAGTCGACCCTGACAACGCAAAACACCATCCCTCTTGGGAGAAAACCTCTGCCTTCTGATCTCTAACTGATTTTTTCAATTTGACCAGACTGGGATCCCTATCCTACTTTTCTTTCACTTTAGAAACTAGGGATGATTCTGAACTACTCTGCATCTATACACTACCTTCTACTGAATCGACTAAGCGGACACTTAGTCGGGCTAGCTGATGAATTTCCTGAGCTAACATCTTCTTACTGTCTTTGACATGAGCAATACTACCCATAGACATTCTACTGAGAGTGTTGGCCACTACATTGGCCTTGCCCGGATGATACAAAACACTCATGTCGTAGTCTTTCAACAACTCCAACCATCTTCTCTGACGAAGGTTTAGGTCTTTCTTAGAGAATACATACTGCAGACTCTTATGGTCAGTGAATATATCCACGTGCACACCATACAAATAATGTCTCTAAATCTTTAAGGAAAACACTAATGTTGCTAACTCAAAATCATGAGTAGGGTAATTCTTCTCATGGGGTTTAAGCTATCTAGAGGCATAGGATATGAACTTACCTCTCTGTATTTGAACCCACCCAAGCCAACTCTGGAGGCATCACAATACACAATAAAGCTATCTGAACCATCTGGTAGGGTCAAAACTGGAGTTATAGTGAGTCGAGTCTTCAGCTCCTGAAAATTCTTTTCACAAGAATCTGACCACATGAATTTAAATTTCTTTTGAGTCAGTATGGACATAGGGGATGCAATAGATGTAAATCCCTCAACAAACCTTCGGTAATTATCGTCCAAGCCTAAGAAACTCCTAAAATATGAAGGAGAGATGGGTCTGGGCCAATTTTTTACTGCTTCAGTCTTTTGGGGATCAACCCTAATACCATCACCAGAAACTATATGGTCGAGGAAAGCTATTCGCACTTACTAAATTTGGTGAATAACTGATGATTTCTGAGAGTCTGTAATACTATTATGAGATGATCTGCATGGTCGTGTTCACTGAGGGAGTAGACAAGTATGTCATCTATGAAGACTATGATGAACATGTCCAAGTACTACTTGAACACACGGTTCATCAAGTCCATGAAAGCTGTTGGGGCATTGGTAAGACCAAAGGACATGACTAAGAATTCAAAGTGACCATACCCAGTTCTGAAAGTTGTTTTCAATATGTCACACTCCCTGACTCTGAGCTAGTGATAGCCTGATCTGAGGTCTATCTTAGAGAAGCAACTGGCACCCTAAAGTTGGTCAAATAAGTCATCAATTCTGGGATGTAGATACTTTTTCATGACTATGACTTTGTTTAACTGATGGTAGTCAATATACATTCTAAGTGAACCGTCTTTCTTATGCACGAATAAAACTGGTGCGCCCCATGGGGACATACTAGGTTTGATGAATCTCTTATCTAGGAGATCCTTTAATTTTTCTTTTAATTCTCTGAGTTCTACAGGTGCCATTCTGTATGGCGGAATAGATATGGGTTAAGTATTTGGAAGAAGGTCTATTTCAAAGTCAATTTCCCTTTCGAGAGGAATCCCGGGAAAATCTTCGGGAAACATATCTGGGAATTGACATGCTATTGACACTGATTCAAGAGTAGGGGTTTCTGAACTAGAGTACTAGACTCGAACTAGATGGTAGACATATCCCTTAGTTATCATTTTCCTTGCCCAAAGGTAAGAAACAAGCTGACCCCTAAGTGCTGAAGTAATACCCCTCCACTCTAGGACGGGTTCATTTGGAAACTGAAATTGGATAATTCTGTTTCTACATTCAACTGAGGCATAACAGGAATGAATCCATTCCTTATCGAGAATGACATCAAAATCAGTTATCTCTAATTTAACTAAGTTTGCGGAAGTGACTTTCTGAGATACCATAATCGGACAGTTCCTGTATACCCGCCTGGCTATGATAGATTTATCCATTGGGGTAGAGACTGAGAAAGGCTCTGCTAGGATTTTGAGTCTGACTCCAAAATCGACAGCTATATAAATAGAGTAACAAAGGACAAGGAAGCTCCTGGATCTAGCAAAGTGTAAACATGCAAATGATAAACTTATAACGTACCAGTAACCACACCAGGAGAACTCTCCTGATCTTGTCGGGACTAAAGAGCATAGAGTCTGTTTGGGTGTTGCCCACTGGTGGCATTAGAAGTGGCACCCTACTAATTCGGGCGACCGAACTGAGCTAGGGGATGGTTATATTGACCCTGAGAACCTGACTGGGAACAATCTCTAACTCTGTGGCTTGGCTTGCCACACCTGAAACACACATCGTTTCCTGCTCTACAGATACCCTGGTGGTTTCTGCCACACTTCTAATAAAGGAGATTGGTTCGGGCACTGCTAACAATGCCCTGGGATTTAGTGCCTGATGCCCTATCCCTGTTGCCGTCTCTGAATTTCGACATAGGAGAACTGATTGAGGACGGAGCTGGGACTTAAGATTTTGGGCGTAACTGAGAACGATTCCCACCCCCTGACTTAGGCTGAGCGAAGTTAAAACTACCTGTTCTCGTTTTCTTGCTCTCCTTCTCCTTCTCTTTATTCTTGGCCTCCTCTAGTTGCTTAGCATGGACCATGAGTCTGGATATGTCCTTCTCCTTAATAAACATTTCAGTCCTACACTCCTTGACCATGCTACTAGACACCACTGACATAAACTTACTCATTCGGGATCTGCTGTCTGCCACAATGTGAGGAGCATATCTAGCTAATTGATTAAACTCGAGAGAATACTCTTTCACTGTCATATTGCCCTGCTTCAGATTGATAAATTTTAGAACCTGTGCTTCCCTCAACTCCAGTGGGAAGAACCTAAATAGAAAGCAGTGGAAAACTCTTCCCACTCTATGAACCCTGCATCTGCGGCCCTTTCTGCCTTCCACTATTTAAACCATGAGTGTACCACATCCTACAACTGATATGCGGTCAACTCAGCACTCTCAAGAGCGGTCACCCCCATAAAATCAGTAACCTTCTGCACCTGATCAAGAAATTCCTAAGGGTCCTCATCTGACTTAGACCCGATAAACAATGGAGGGTTCATTCAGGTGAAGTCTCGAATCCTGACAGTGACAGTATTGGCCACTGGGTTGGCCGGAACGACATCTGGGTGTTCATTCTGGGCTACCATAGAATGAGCTAGGGTGGTGAATGCTTCTCTAAATTCAGCGTGGGAGACTGATACCTTACCACCCCAAGAACACACAAAACAGCCCCCAAAAACATCACAAAACACACCACAAATCGAGGGCCCAAGGAACCAAGTCTCGGCCAAGAATGACAACACAAGAATGAAAAGAAAATCTGAGAATGCTTCAACAATGGTGAGATGATAAAGTGTAAAACCACACCAAAACAGAAACAACACTACATTAATGTGATTAACAACAAGCTTACAATAATAACAACCAACGATTACAAGAGGACAAGACAAAACTACTACAAGATGACAACAAAAGTAAAGGGATAGATAGTTAGACAAAGGTGGTGTAAATCCTAGTAACCAAAGAGTATATTAAATTCTAAGACCCCTAACATCTCCACACATGATCACCTAATTCTTACGATGACATAAGAGCAGAGTCTACCACTAAGCGCCAAGGTTTCTAAAAAATAAGCAATCACAAGAGATTTCACCCTTGAATTGCTATCCTAGTTATAAGTTTTGGTTTGCCTCAAGTAGAGAGAGGACTTTTGTGTTTCAAATGTCAAAACTTACAACAATAATCAACTAAAGAACTAAAGACCTAAACTAGTCTATTTATAGACTTATTACAAAAGTAAGGTGAAATAACCAAAAAGGCCCTTTAATGAATGGATTCAAGGAGGCGCCGTTTGAGTGCTATGTATGGACGGTTTTGGGTTCCATTTAGGTGCTCCTTTGCACTTCATTTGTATCCACCAAGTCTCGGGTCCAACACGCACTATCTTAAGTTCATATCCGTGATTATTCTTGCATCATCCTCTCCATCTTGAGAGGGATTATCCCACAAATTCACGGCTTCACCTCTCTCAATTAGCCACTTCAAAAGAAACCACTCAAAACAGCCCGCAAAACATGACATGGCACCAAAACAGTCCGCAAAGAACATGAGGAACACGGGATCTCATCAACATAAGTCTCGGCCAACTTCTTCATTTTGAACCTCGGCTTCCTCTCCATCTTGACATTTTTCTTCAATCTCATCCATTTCAATTCCCATATCTTCACTTGGTGGTGGGTTCCTTATTGGTCCCATTGACTAACTCTTACTTCATTCCCCCGGTATCCCCTTTGATCCGTATGTATTCCTTTAAACTCTTCTTCTATCATATAAGGCTCATCATCGACTCCATATCCTTCATGTTCCTCTCTACCATATACCTCTACGTGGATGTCTCGGCTTTGGAAAAGTGGAGTTTCGATTGAGAGGATTGATTTGGTGAAGTGGAGTTTCGGTTATGAAGCTTGGATGGGAGAGTTCAGTTTTGGATCTTGGATAGGAGAGTTCAGTTTGGAGCTTGGATAGGAGAGTTTGGTTTTGGTGGAGGAATTTGGCTTCCAAGTCCTTCTTGTTGGATTTGATCAATTTACGGGGGAGGTGGCCTACTTAGGTCTTGGTTTTAAGGATAATTGGAAACTTGGCTTATGGCATTTTGTGGTGGTCTTGGAGGATTGATCGTTGGATGTAAGGTTTTGGGAGTAGATGCATGAGAGTTTCTTCGACTCTCCAAACGATCCAACTTCTCACCAAACGATGTCATATTCAAGCCTAATCTATCAAGACCTGTATTCATTCTAGCCACTTCACAGGAAAGAGTTTTAATCCTGGCCAAAATAGAACTAAGATCATTGTTATCCATTGTATCCAAAAGTTACCTACAAACACACAAATAAGTTAGTTGTACAAAGGGGTGACATGGCAGCCTTTGATTGGTTGCGGATAGTGACGTGGAAGCCTTGGAATGGTTGTGGAATTTGAAAAATTTAGTGTTTTTACAACTTGTGGAAGAGTGAATTCGGTTTTGAAGGGGAAATACAAAAGTTTTAGAGACTTTTCCACATTCAAAATAGGTTGACTTTCTTTGCACCTTTTGGGCAAAACACCTTTTTGAAGGGTGGTTGGCTCTTTCCTCTTTTGGTTAGTCTTGAAAAGTCCCCTTACTCCCTTTTGGTAACTAGTATTTTTGAAAGCCCTCTTTGTCCCTTAATACTTTGGTATAGTCTTGGAGCTTGTTTCAAGATAAACAAGAAGACTACACTCTTCCACTTGGTATTAAGATCAAACACTACTTATTGAAGGTTCTTCTTGTCTCAAGACATGAAGATTAGACAAGAACACCAAGAACCTTTAACAAGATTTAAAGACCAAGGTTCAAGTTGAACCTCCCAACAACAACAACACCTCTTTCAACATAAATACACAACCACAATACCAACAACACACCTTTAAACGTTCAAATTTTGAATCCACCATAACAACACCAACAACAATTCGGCCCAACTTTTGAATCCGCACAACAACAACACAAGTAGGAGTTCAACTTGGATCTTGACTCTATTAGTGTTAGGGAAGAACAAACCAACAATAATAACACTCAAGACTCACAAAATATACCTAGATCTAGACTCAAAGAACAAATCTCGGCCAAGACAACAACAAGAACAACAACTTTCTCAGCCAAGAACACCAAACTCAATAACACAACTCTTTTTGTGAGATTTTCAACCTTGGACACCTCTTCTAGTGTTAGGAAAAAAATATCTAACACTAGAACACACAAAACACATAAAAATCACTAGAAAACTAGGCTTCAAATTTTGGCCTAAACACAAAAACGTGGACAGATTACTATTTTGAGTTTTTCAATTTTTTTCAACACTTTTTTTTTTATTTTTGCGTGAACAAACCCAAGATTGATCTCGTGGGAACGAAATCAATGATGGATATGATACCAAATGATACCTTACCACCCCAAGAAGACACAAAACAGCCCCTAAAAATGTCACAAAACACACCACAAATCGAGAGCCCAAGGAACCAAGTCTCGGCGAAGAATGACAACACAAGAATGAAAAGAAAATCCGAGAATGCTTCAAAGATGGTGAGATAATAACATGTATAACCACACCAAAACATCAACAACTCTACATTAATCTGATTAACAACAAGCTTACAATAATAACAACCAACGATTATAAGAGGACAAGACACAACTACTACAAGATGACAACAAAAGTAAAGGGATAGATAGTTAGACAAAGGTGGTGTAAATCCTAGTAACCAAAGAGTATATTAAACTCTAAGACCCCTAAAATCTCCACACATGATCACCTAACTCTTACAATGATACAAGAGCAGAGTCCACTACTCAAGCGCTAAGGTTTCTCAAAAACAAGCAATCACAATAGATTCCACCCTTGAATTGCTATCCTAGTTACAAGTTTTGGTTTGCCTCAAGTAGAGAGAGGACTTTGGTGTTTCAAATGTCAAGAATTACAACAATAATCAACTAAACAACTAAATACCTAAACTAGTCTATTTATAGACTTATTACAAAAGTAAGGTGAAATCACTAAAAAGGTCCTTTAATGAATGGCTTCAAGTAGGCACCCTTGGAGTGCAATGTATGGATGGTTTTGGTGTCTATTTAGGTTTTTCTTTGTACTTCATTTGCATCCACCAAGTCTCGGGTCCAACACTCACTATCTTAAGTTCATATCCGTGATTATTCTTGTATCAGAGACGTGTTCGTCTAGTTGATCTGGATGGACGGGCTGGGATTCTGGATGGTCTCCTCTTCCTCTTCCTTTAGTCCTCTTTGGAGGCATAATTCTGTAAACGAAAGAGAAAGGATTAGACTGAGAGTTTAACTGGATCTCATGCTCACTCGCATGATATGAATACTAAAAGAAGGGAAACTTTTCCTAAAACATCTCGTAGCCTCTCGTCCATAAGTGTGGCGCATAACACACCCATGTACAAGACTTTACTAAATGTGGCTTTTAGATATTCTAGGACTCTGTTGAACCTTAAGATTTGATACCAAGTTTGTAACACCCCAAGTCTGTACCCCGGAAGCTACACGGTGCTTATAATCCCAAAGGACCACAAGCTAACCCATGACTGGTACTTGCTATAATAACTGAATAATAATATGGTAAATATGCGGAAAGTAGGCAAAAAACTTCCCATAAGGTTTAATATTATAAATAATACTGGATATGGTATCACAATACAAAAAACTAAACATCAATACTGAACACTGAATAATTATTTAAAAATACTCTAGTCTGAATAACCTCTAAACTGTCTGAACTGTGGAGTTGATGGGATAAGTCCCCAACTAACTCTGACTACTGAAAATGAACTGAAATACTAAAATAAATAATCACGTCCTCGAACTATGAAGACTCACCACTAAATCTGTATGTTGAGAATCTGAGCTGCTAAGTTTGCTCGAGAGCCTGTACGTCTGAACCTATGATATAAGACATCATAGTGCAAAAGAAAGGTATGCATCAATACTCTGAATGTACTGGTATGCTCAGCGAGGTAGGCTGAAATGCATGGGTTCATATGCATGAACAATACTAACTGAATATCACGAGTATGACTGAATGAGAGTGCATGCATGAATATGAAAACTGTACTGAGATCATAATAACACTAAATACTAAATATGAACACTGATTAACTGATATCTGAGTATACTGATACATAATTACTAGTAACTGAATGACTATATCTGACAGTCTCGATTCTGTGGAACTATACTAAATCCCATGATGAGCTAAATGACTGTGTCTGACAGCCTTGAATCTGCGAAATTGAACTGAGTTCCATTCTGAGACTGAATCTGAAATTGAGACTGTGGAAAGTAATCATCTAATCAACATGCCCCTTCTCTAAGTAATTTGGGGTCTAACCTGTAACCCCAGTTGGAAGGGTGTCAATACAGTGCCACAGGTAAGGAAAAATGCTAAGTCACCCTCATCTAGCAGGTACTCTGAATGAAAATAGTGGTATCCTCAACTGGCAGGTAGATCACCTCATCAACCCTCAACTGGAAGGTTGATGTCTCAACCTACGCTGGCTACGTAGTTCTGGAATGTAAGGACGGATCACCTTCTACTGGCAGGTGAGTCCCCATCCTTGGGTTCACTCTATGCTGAATCCTACTCTCTACTGAATAGACACTGGATTGAATTCTAAACTGTACTAGGCTAGACTGAACTATTACTGATCGTACTGTATAACTGAACTGAACTGAGCTAGATTGATTCTGAGTTCACTGAGTTTTCCTAAGTTTTGTAACTGACTGAATTCTACTAATCGAGACATGACTGATTCTACTCTGTGATTGACCATGGCTCTAGACAAACAACTAAATTGTCAGGTATTAAATACCCCAGGACTCTATAGAATAAGCTTAAAAGACATGAAATAATCTTGAGACATCGTAACTAACTACTTAGTCATCATTCTTTCATTTGGGCATTTAAGCAAACACTTGCATACATGCTAACATGATATAATTTCACTATTCAACTCACATGGACAATTCATCAAACACTTATGGGGCACAATATATGCACATAATTCTAAAATAACATGTAGGCATCATGATTTAATTCCAATTACATAATTCCAAAAGTTCCAACATGAATTCACATGATAAAGCACACATATCAATTAACTCTACATGAAACTTGTAATAAATCATGAATACACTTTAATTCAAATTATGGAAATCATGAAATCACTCTACATGAGCTTTAAAAGAGTTTCTTGGACTCCAAGGGTCGAAGGAACCCTTGGATGAACACTTCACATACCTTAGTTGGTGAATTATAGAAAATTAACGGTGGAATCTTGATCCTTGAATTTGAATTTCATTCACCTAGGGATTTTGTTCTTGAGCAATTTATGAAAGAATGAATATAACTTGATAAAAGAGGGCTAAATTACGTGTTATGGGGGATGAAGGGCATGGGAAAGAGACTTAATTAACCTTGAAGATGAGGCTTTCTAAAATACTGTAAACTAAACCATCAACGCGCAGGCCGACGTGCCGCATCGTTGGCATCGACGCGATAGCCAATGCGCCGTATTGTTGGAATCGACGTGATAGCCAACACGCCATATATTGAATGCTGGGAGCTGGGGAAAACATTTATCAATGTGATAGTCGATGCGACACGTCAAGATCACGTTGATTCACTGGTTTAGGATTCCAAAGGTGCTTCAAACGAAGTCCGAAAAATTCGAAACTTGTCAGGGAACACCTATTGACATTCCTAATCATGAATTAACTCAAATATCAACATTTAATGGATGTAAAGGTCGCGAAATAAGATTGCCAACTTTTAAAGGTTAAAATAACACTAAGTCTGAATACTTAGCTAGAATTTTCAAAGTCTGGGACCCCTTAACAAGCTTAAAGGACTGCATTAAGCTAAGAATTTATTGGGGTCTTATAATAGGTCACTTATATTGAAGAATCCGATGACTATACTGGTGCTTTGATCTCAGGTTCCGTCGTCCTGGAGATAACAAAGATGCAGTAGTGTAATTAGGGTTCTGTAATACCCCGTACTTTTTCCTAGCTAATTTTATCTTAAGAATGTCTAGTATTAGTTTCTAAATTGAATAATGGTTATTCCATGCAGAATTTTCAATATTTTTACTTTTTGTCATGTGAGAAATTCAATAAGCTTTCCATCGATATAAGATTAGCCTAAATCCGATAACCGGGTTAGAAGTTACGACTATTTTAAGTTCCCATCGTAAAACAGTGCCATATTAGTCAGTGGTACGTGGCGTCACCAGAGGAAATGGAATTTTGCAAATTCCAGTAGGGGTCCGCGATTATGGCGCGTCGCGCTAGGGCCCAAATTCAGAATTTTTCTTTTCCAGTATGTTAGCGCGATTTTCTCCATGTCGCGCCAAAGTTCCTGGTCGCAAAAGAAGTGGCAATGTGATGGCTCCGCGTCGCGCCATCCCTCAGTTTCCCAATTTTCAAATTCCAGTGACACGGCGCGATAGCGCCGCGTAGCGCCAGGGGTTCAGTTTGGGAAAATTTTACTGAAATTAAATGACGCGTCCAGGGTTAGAAGGGTCAACTTCCCACCCCTATTTAAGCCTTTTAACAGATGATTCAGCTACTTTTCACCCAAAATATTCTAGTTTCTCTCAAGAACAAGCTAGAGTTTTCATAGAAGATCCAATATCAAGAAGGTTTCACCGTCAATCTTCATGAAATCACGAACTAAGGTATGCATAGTGTTCATTCATGGACTCCTTTCGTCCATGAAGTCCAAGAATCCCTTTTCCAACTTCAAGTGATGGATTTTCTTTATGATTTCATGATTGGGTTGTTCTTATTCATGTGATAAATGAGAAATTGAATTCTACTCCATGTTGGGTGATAGTTTCTATGTGGGTTTAATTATTATAGATATAGATTCATGCAAACCTATGACTAAATCCTTTAATGATGAAATTAGAATGTGACCATGATGTTTAATTATTGTACAATGATGGTTACATGTACCATGTCTACAATATGTTTGATTAAATGCCTAGATGAAGGAAAAATGCCTAACTAGCATGATACCATGGAATCCCCATGTATGTACAAGTTATGCCTATCACATATTTTGATGAAATGCTTCTATAAATGTATTATGGATTATGATGCTAGTTATATGTTCAAGTAAGTTATGCTTGGTCAGTTTTCTTCCATCGAGTCTTGGGGGTACTTGTACCCGATATATTAGTTGTGTGCCTAGAGCCATGTCATATTTTCATGATGCTCTCAGTCAAGCTATGAATCCTTAGACTTCATATAGTCTTATGACTCAGGAAATCTCCATGATCTCATAAACTCAGTCAGTTGTCAGATATCAGTAATATTCCATCAGTCAATGGAATTCAGTAACTCAGCCCGTGTTCAGTTCAGTAAATCATGTTCAGAGTCTATTCAGATGGGAGTAGGAATTAGCACTGAGTGAATCCAAGGATGGGACACACACTATCAGATGAGGGTGTGATTCTTAGAAGTCATCCTTGCATTCCAGAACTA
Organism: Capsicum pubescens; assembly: GCA_030864215.1. NCBI lineage: Eukaryota > Viridiplantae > Streptophyta > Magnoliopsida > Solanales > Solanaceae > Capsicum > Capsicum pubescens. The sequence continues at coordinate 291,232,555 of CM061548.1, forward strand.
TGTAGCCAACATAGGTTGAGACATCAACATTATTCGATGAGGGTTGATGAGGTGTCTAAGCACTGTCATATAAGAGCCCTACCGTTATCGTATAGAGGACACTATCAGATGAGGGTCTTCCATAGCTTGTCCTTACCTGTGGTGCAGTATTGACATCCTTCCAATTGAGGTTACAGATTGGACCCCAACTCAACCATAATAGCGTATCAGGGGTATGTCAGTTAGAAAACTACTTCCCACAGTTTCATGTTACAGAATCAGGACTGTCAGACACAGTCAATCAGTCTCAGTATTAGAACTCAGATAGTTCTTCAGATTTCAGGATTGTCAGATACAGTCAACTCAGATATAGTACGAAACTCAGATAGTTCCATCAGATTCAAGACTGTCAAATACAGTCACTCATGTTATCAGTTATTTTTAAATTCAGTAATCATGTTATCACAGTATTAGTGTCAGTTGTTATGTCTCATGCATGTATCTCACGCTCATGATAGTTAATCAATTATTATTATTGTTCATGCATATGAACCCCATGCATTCAGCCTACCTCACATGCATACCAGTACATTCAAAGTACTGACGCATTTACGCTATGGTGTCTTATACCATAGGTTTAGAGACACGAGCTCCAGAGCAACAGTAGATTCCAAATATTTGCAGACAGAGTTAGAAGTGAGTCCTCATCTTTTGAGGACATGATTATTTCCCTATTATCTTATTAATCAGTTTATTTGTTGGAGTTAGTTGGAGACATATCACATTAACTCCTTACTCAGACAATTCAGTCAGTTAGAGGCTTTCTAGACTATCATGTTTTAGACTTCAATATGTTCAGTTTTGTTTTGGGTATTCTATCACCCCACACAGATGTTATATCATTCAGATCATGTTCAGTATTGAACCTTATGGCCTTTCAGTTCATGTTTCTGCATTCTAAAGTATTTTATAGAGTACACAGGTACAAATAGCAGTCATGGGTTAGTTGTGGTCCTTTAGGGTTATGAGCACCGTGTAGCATTCTGGGTACCAGATTTGGGGCGTTACAGGTTCAACTCATCTATGGCTATTCACTTTCCCTTTCTAGTTCTTTTCATTTTTTTTGGGGGATTTTTCATTTTATTTATTTTTAGAAAGTAGATAGAAGCTTAGTTGATTCATTAGTGTAGGGGGTTTGGGCCTGCTGATTTGTATATGTTTGTTTGTTTTTTTAATGAAAAATCCCAAAGCCAAATTTTGATTAAAAAAAAGCATTGTTGACAGAGGAAATAGTACTCCCTGTGTCCATTTTCTGTGGCATATTTTTCTTTTGATCTGTTCCAAAAAAAGAATGTCAATAGTAATTATTTAAAGGTACAACTCATTTTTTACCCTTATTGATCCCACTTATATTTTTTAAAGTTAGTACTCCTTTGTTTTCTTTTTTCATTAACTAAAAAGGATAATTTGATAAACTTCAGAAAGTCTTTACTTATTTCTAAAAATCCTCGATCAAAAGGTGACACATAAAATAAGATGGAGGGAGGGAATATTTTTAAAATGGAGAAGGACCAAATATACCACTGTACTATTAGAAATAGTTTAGATATATCCTCTCACTATATTTTCATTCCAAATATACTCTTTTCATTATACTTTGGATCCAAATATATCCCAATATTATTTGAAATAGTTTAAATATATATATATATATATATATATATATATATATATCCAATACCCTCTTGAACAATGACCAAAGTTGCTACGAGACACTCCAACTTCACGGGGTCCTATTATCCCCTTGACTTCAATTTTAGTGTATTTTTGTCACCCGTTTGTGTTGATGTGGCACCTTGCTTGAAGTTAAACACCTGAGACATATGAAGGACTGCAATTTTGTCTTTATAAGCAATAAAAATTAGCCATGTGGCATTTTCAAAGTTGAATATTAAATCCCTTCTTTAAAAGCCCTTCTTCTTCATCTTTAACCCATTTTCATCTCCATTAAATTCATTCTTCTTCTTCGAATTGCCACCTCATTCAAAATTGTAAGGTGATTTGTTGTGTAAATTTCTTATCTTACTCCAATTTATGTTGATATTTAAGTTCTGATTTTTGAAATCTTTTTCCTCAATTTCTATTAGGATTCAAAATGATAAAATTCGAGTTGAATAAGGTGTGTATAGATAAGAATGATCCAATGATCAATCTGAAGATTTTAGGACCAAAAAAGTACCTAGAAATTTGAAATCGATTCAAAAGAAACCTTTGGATGTTACACCACAAAATTAGTTCAAATTTTAGTCTACATAATAATTACTAGTCTAACACTGATATTTACGACCAGTTTAGGTGAAGGGAAATAATGTAATCTTGGAATCAATTTTGTGATTTTTGATAAAGTGGTGAAGTGAATCGTGTGAAGTGTGATATTTTAGTAAAGTGAATCAATTTTTGATAAAGTATAATTATGAAAAGCTAAAAAATTATTAAGTTGACAAAGACAGTGGAATGTGGGCCCCATTTTATATAATAAAGGCGCATGTTTTGCACCGCTTCGTATTTAGCTGGACAAAATGCCATGTAAATTAAAAAATTGACGAAAATACGCTGAATTTAGTTCGGGAAAGAGGTGGAGATAATAGGACCCCCATGAAACTGGAGTTTATCGTAGCAAATTTGGTCATATTTCAAGGGGGTAATGGACTTATCTCAAATATATACATCACTATATTTTCAGTGCAAATATATCCTTTTCGTTATATTTTGAGTCTAAATATACCCAAAATATATTTGACTTGTTTTACTCATACTTTTACTCATAGTTGAGCCTTGAATTATTCCAATAAAGATAACAATGCATTCACACATATTAAAATCCTACTAGATTTATAAATATTAAGACTCACAAAATTATTGACCAAAATTTGATATCCATTATCAAAGAAATTTCAACACTTATAACAATGATAGGTGGCCCATATAACTATATTTACACTCAAAACATCAACTATCACATTCTCCTTGTCCCAGCAATATAGAAAGGTCATGTCATAATATTTTAAAATCTCAAATAAACTTTATTTGCCGAATTGAGATTCTTTGGATTAAATTTGTACTGTAGGCTATGATGATTTTGAATAATTCACAATGCACACCATAGAGATAATATCTCCATTTTTAAAGAAAAATACCATCATCATCAACTTTAAGTCATGAGTGGACTCTTGGGGTAGTTCTTCTTATGCACCTTCAACTATATGAGATATAAGTTATCACCTTATTCTTCTATATCAACACACATTCAAGACCTATCCATGAAGTGTTATAATACATTATAAATTCCTCTGACTCCGTAGGCAATATCAATTCTGGAATTATGGTTAATATGGTCATGAACTTTGAAAGGTCACTTCATACTCATCCAACCACTGGATTACCATATTCTTTTATTTAAACTTGATCAATGAGGTTGCAATAGATGAAAGCATTCCACAATTGCCTATAATAATATGTAGAGCCTAAAAACCTCCTGATCTTATTGGGCATATTAGGTCTAATGCAACGCTAAATTACCTTAATTTTCTTCAAATTAGCCTTAATACCTTCTTGGATATAATGTGTCTCCAAAATGCCATTGAATTAAGTTAGAATTCATATTTTTAAAACTTAGCATATAGATTTTTTTCCTTCAAAAATTGAATATGATCCTTAAATATTGCTCATACTTTTTTCTGCTATGAGAGTATATCAAGATATCATTGATAAAGTCAATGATAAAATATTCAAATCTGATCTAGATACCCTCTCTCCAAATTCATGATGTTCTTGGGGAATTTGTCAGCACAAATAATAGACTAGAAACTTATAATGTTCGTATTAGGTTCTAAATATTATTTTAGGTTATCTTCTGTCCTCATTAGATGATAATCTTCATCTAATGATATTGAAAGTTAAATCAATCTTAAAAAAAATTGAAGTATCTTGAAGCTGGTCAATAAGTTATCAATACTTTAGAATGAATACATGTTTATTATAGTCAACTTTTTCAACTATCAGTAGTTAATAGCATTACGCATTGAACTTTTCTCTTTATTATAAAAAATACGTGAGTCCTATGGCTGTCTATGGCTCTAATTTCTTATGTAGAATATGTATTTGATCAAATTAGACTCATTTAGATACTTTACAAAAAGGTAAAGCTTCGATTTGACTTTTCAAACTTCCTTTAAGGTAAGTTGAGATTTTCTTTCACTATATTTCAAAGTGTCTATATGCTAGTTTTTTGTATGGAGAGTAATGGGTATATGAGGGGTCCTATATAGATGAAATGTAGAGTATCTATGCAAGTATCAATGTTCAATGAAAGAGTTAAAAACATTTATTAATTGTTTGAACTGAATTTTTGAAATATTAGCTTGTATGCTAAGTTTAGTTGATAACTTGGTTTGGGGTGCCTTTATTTCAAGTATTAATTATGTTGGGAGCATAGAAAATATTATGGATAATTTTTTAAGTAAAAGTCATCTTCTGATATTCATGATGTTCTGACTAGTATTGATATATTTCATTATATTTTATCTCCTCAATGCATATTATCATGATGTCATCACTTTTTCTTCATTGACTGACAGACGAATTCGAATGTTGTATTCAATTTGAGGAACCAAAAATTTTGGAAATACTCTTTGTGGCCCTATGGATGAATTCAAATTTAGCAGTTATATGATGATTTACTTTGTGGATTTCAAGTGACCCGAAGGGCGTATATGAAACTTGCGAGACCCTCATAAGTCCCTGCTAACTATACATAATAATAGGTATATATCGATAGGACAAACATGCACCTTACTCATTATCATTATTTTTATTTGATTGCATGGCATGCACCGTTCTTATCAGAGATATTTGATTTCATTGCCTTAGTATTATAAGTGATTGGCCGACTGTGAAAATAACACCTCTATCTTTGTTTTAAGTTGCTCTAATTTTTGAATTACTTGGGTATAACTATATAAACTATTGTTATTATTGACTGTTAGACTAAATATAGCTTTTCTGATTTGGTAGATGTATGTGAAATATGTCATATAGTGGTAATTAGGTGGTTCTTGTCATAACTTTAAATTAGGATCAATCACCGATGTCGCTGAGTACATATGAATTAGTCCTCACACGAATTTATTTTTGAACTTTGCATGCAAGTATTTATAACGACTAAAAAATTTGTATCATGTTCTAGTGGTTTTTCATAAACTTTTGAGCTTAGAAATAAAGTTGATTGAATTTTAAAATAATTGCGAATCATTTTGAAATTGTCCTAAAACTTAGATGAGAGATTTCAATAATAAAAATGGCATGTGTGCCATTTTTAGGGTCTCATATAGTAGGACCTATACCATTACTGAGAAACAACCCTTGAGTCCAACTTCTACAGCCCTGCGTGCTAGGAGATGTGGCATAAGGCAACAGAAACCCGATCAGCCTCGGTCCACGAGGGTTGGTTGGTATGTTAGCTTGCTCATCATGCTTGTACTCCTAGGCATGGGTTGTTTACCCTCCTTTATTTAGACAAGAGCATTTTTATCTTTTTATTATTATTAAAATATGTGCTAGCCCCATTCTCACTATATGTTTTAATAAGGACAAACTAATAAACAAATATCTTACAGGATGCACTGAAGATATAGAATATAAAAAAGAATCAATCCAAAAAAGAAGCAAGCACTTACTCACAATAAAGCCGACACCAAGATTGGAAGAGTATCAATCAAGGAGATTATTGGCTTCCAAGATTTATGGAATGCAAATCAATCAAGACAAGAGAAAAAAAAAGAAGACCACAGTATCGATCACGGAGATTATTGGCTTTCCAGGATCATGTAAAATGAATAAATTAAGACTAGAGCAAAAGGAAAGAAGACCATACCTTTTACATGGACATATCTGATATGGACATGTATGGTTGTAGAAGCTGCACCACCTATGGACATATCTGATATAGACATACTTTATGGTTCCATTCCTCAATCAAGGAATCAATTAAAATCCTTGATTCAGAATAAATCTCTTGGGTTTTCTTATGAAGAATAAAAGATGAAGTATCTGAAGATTATAAAAGAGAAGACCGAGGATCGAAACACTCACGCAACTTTAAGAGAGAATCTCAGAGTGTCTCAATCGTAGTCTCACAAAGCTTTGTATTTCTTAGTTTACAATAGTTATACAAGAATAAGATTGAGTCAACTTTGTAATACAAACTGAAGTTGTGTCATAAAATCTGAAAAGCAAAATAAGTTTTCAGAACTTATTTACCACCATTGTACTTGGGCTCCACTTTGAAACTCAAGGGAACTGGAAGTAGGCACCACACTGGTGTTCCAAACCAGGAAAAATTTTCATGTTTTTATTTCAAGTTACTTATTTACTTGTCTGTTTATTTAAATCTAATTTGATTTGTGAAGTCTATTGATTTGTAGGTAAGTCGACTGTGAAGACTCAAAAATTGACTCAAGGAATTTTTCAATTCACCCATTCTTGAATTTTAATTGGTATCAGAGCAGGTCTCACCAACTGTGTTGCTTAACCGCACATGAGTAAAGATCAAATGGTGAATTACCGAATTCCAGATGCTCTCCTTCAAGACGGTCACTCCTTTACAAGACCTCCATACTTCAATAGACAACACTACTCCTACTGAAAGAACATATTAAAAATCTTCATCCAATCAAATGACTGTGGGCATGGGTTGTCATTAAGAAGGGAACGAAGCCAATGTTAGGACTCAAAGAGAAACAAAAAGAAAAGGAAAAGGACAATGAATCAAGTAGTACTGACATAGAGGGCCTTGAAAATTTTGAAGTCACCAAGGAACAACAAGGGTAATATTCAAACTAATGCACGAGCTATAATTTTACTTCTTGGTGCAGTAAGCGGGGAAGAATACGACAAGATATCAACCTACAAAACTGCAAAAGAGATGTGGTATAAATTGGAGGTAACTTATGAAGGAACCACTAAAGTCAGAAAGTCAAAGATTGTTGCCCTAAACAATGAATACGAGCTATTCAAAATGGAAGAAAATGAGAACGTTGAATCAATATTTGTGAGATTCAGTAAAATTATATGTGAGCTAAAATTATTAGGGATGATCTATCCGCACAACCTGCAAGTCCAGAAGCTTGTTAGAAGCCTCTCTAAGGTATGGGAAACTAAGGCTGCCATTCTGGAAGACGGAGACCTTCACAATATGACATATAAAGAGCTACGAGGTAATCTCATTATATATGAATGAAATTATATCAATAGATACAACAAGGAAGAAAAGAAGTATCCATTAGCCTTTAATACCGTACTAATTGGAGAGAAAGATCTTCTGGAAGAAGCCAATAGAAAAAGAATGACTCTTATAAATCAAGGAGTAAGGAAAATCATGAAACAGAGACAACAGAGATCCCGATGAGTAAGACATAATGATTCCACAAGAAATGATGATCATTACTATCACCGTGGAAGGCCATGCCACTTTAAATAGAATTGACCATAATTAAGAATAAGATCATCTTGAAAAAAATAAAACTTTGGAGCCTGGAGTGATGAAGATAAAGCTGAACAAGAAATAGAAGCAGCCAATATGTGCTTCATGACAAAAGGTGAATCAAGCGAGGTAAAACCCTACAACTGTCATAACTGTAACATCCTTGAAACCAATCTAGATATGATTACTGATGAGCTCCAAAATATTATTGATGAATACAATAAATTAGCAAAAAGGAAGAAAAACTGGGAAGATTGGTTGAAATGGAAACTTAAGGAGGAACGAAGAAATTGTCAAGTTGAACTTGAAGCATGTCAAATCAAAATTGACTTACTTCAAGAAGAACTTGTTGATGTAAAAATTCAATTAAATAATATTAGAAAATCAACAAGTCATAGTTTCGTAAGATCAAATTCTTTTTAAACAATCTCCGGTTCCTCATCAAGATTGTTTAAATCGGTTAAAACCTCTTTTTCTTTTCATGGACCAGCGTATTATTCCTGTGGATAGAAAGGTCCATAAATCTCACAACTGTAGACAAGGGTCTAAAGACATGTGGGTTTGGAGGCCTAAAGGAAGTAATTCTTACTCCCAAGGACCCAAGATATCTTAGGTACCTAAATAAAATTAATCCTTTTATTTTGTAGGAACACAGCTGCAAAGGCTATAAAAAGGTTATGTGGGTCATTGATAGCAGATGTTTCAGGCATATCATCGAAAAAAATGAAATTTTTTATTCTCTAAAGAAAATAAAAGAAGGATCAGTCAGATTCGGTGATAATGCAAAAGTCGATGTCATCGGAGTCAGATCAATAAAGCTCAACTCCTCATGAAAACTCATTGAAGTGTATCTCATAGACAAACTTAAACACAATCTGCTCAGTATCAGTCAGCTATGTGACTTGGATTTGGAGTCTCCTCCAAAGCTGAAAGTTGCTCCAACAAACATGATAAAAGAGACATCTATCTTATCAGTGAACGTGTTAATAATATTCATGTTTAAAATAGACCTGATTTTGCCATCATTACCTACCTCACTATGCAAACTAATGACACTTGGTTGTGGCACAGAAACTTGGGCATGCTAGTATGCAAATCATTGAGAAACTTTTCGAAGTAGAACTGGTGAAAGGTCTGCCAAAACTCAAGCTTGAGAAGGATCAGATTTATGATGCATGACAATTGGGTAAACAGACTCGGACATCATTCAATGTCAAAGATATTGTTTCTACTACCCAACCCCTTCAAACAATTCATATAGATTTATTTGGCCCCACCAAGACCGCAAGTATTGGTGGAAAAATATACATTTTGTTATTGTTGATGATTATTATTGTTTTACTTGGGTAATGTTTCTTGCTTATAAACATGAGGCTTTTACAAATATTAAGATCTTCTGTAGAAAAGTACAGAGAGAAGATGGACACTTCATCACCTATTTTCACAGTGATCATAGAGGAGAATTTGAAAATAAAGCTTTTAAGGAATATTGTGCTCAAAATGGATACTCACATAACTTCTCATCACCTCGGTCTCCTCAAAAAAAGATGTGGTGGAGTGAAAGATTCGGCCTCTTCAGGAAACTGCAAGAACCATGATGCTCGAACACAATCTTCCAAATCACTTTTAGGCAGAGGCAGTCAGTACAACTTGTCACATCATCAACAAATGCCTTATCATACCAATTCTAAAGAAGACCCCTTATGAGTTGTGGGGAGAGAAGAAGCCTAACATTATCTACTTTCATCCCTTTGGATACAAGTGGTTCATCAATAATAATGGTAAGAATAACCTAGGAAAATTTGATCCACATAGTGATGAAGAACAGGTAAATGATCTACAATCTAGAGCCAATGCTAGTACAACTCCAGAGCTGTCAAAAGATGAGTTGAATACAACCTCTCCAGAGTCGACTCCCGCAGTTAAAGTTGCCAAAGCAAGTGTTCTATAAGAATGGAAGCACAATGCAAGATATCCAAATGATTTTATCATCTGAAACCCAGATGATAGAATGCAGACAAAAACCTCATTAATAAAGCAAGCTTCTGTTGCTCTTGTATCTCAAATCAAACCCAAGAAGACTGATGAATCCCTCAAATATGAATCCTGGGATGAGGCCATGAAATAAGAATTAGATCGATTTGAACAAAATTAAGTTTGGACTCTAGTTGAGAGACCCAAGAACTGCTAAGTAATTGGAACCAGATGGGTCTACAGAAATAAATTGACTGAAGAAGGTAAGGTTATCAGAAATAAGGCCATACATGTAGCTCAAGGCTATTACCAACAAGAAGGTGTTGATTATGACGAAATTTTTTCTTCTGTAGGAAGGTTAAATTCAATTCACATTTTGTTAGCTTTTGCAGCCTTCAAATATTTCAAGTTATATCAAATGGACATCAAAAGTGCCTTTTTAAATAGATTTATTCATGAGGAAGTTTTCCTAAAACCACCCCCCGGTTTTGAAAATCCATCTTATCTTAACCATATTTTTAAATTATCAAAATCACTCTATGGTCTCAAACAAGCTCCAAAGGCTTGGTTTGAGAGATTGAGTACTTTCATGTTAAATAATAATTTTCAAAGAGAGAAAATTGATCTGACTCTATTCATTCAAGAACTTGACTCAAATTTACTTATTATGTAAATTTATGTTGACAATATTATTTTTGGTAGTCCTAACATCTCCTTGTGTGAGAATTTTGCTAATCTGATTGAAAGGAGAATTTGAAATAAGCCTCATGGTAGAGCTCACGTTCTTCTTGGGATTACAAATTAAGCAAACCCTCAAAGGTACTTTCATTAGTTGAGCCAAATACTCAAAGGAACTTATTAAAAAGTTTGGCATGGAAAAAGGAAAAGTCTATGAAATCCTAATGATTCCATCCACAAGTATTGACTCAGACTCATCTGGAAAGGACGTTGATGAAAAAACATACAGAGGAATGATTGGATCACTCCTATACTTGACCGTCAGTTGGCCAGATATTATTTTCAGTGTAAGTAAGTGTGCAAGGTTCCAGTCAGCTCCTAAGGAATCCCATCTGACTGCCGTCAAAAGAATCATTCAACATCTCATTGGAACTCAGGATACTGGACTATGGTACCCCTACTCTTCTCATTTTGAATTAATTGGATATTCAAACGCTAACTTTACAGGTGATAAAAATGATAGAAAAAGCACTAGTGGAACCTGTCTAATTCTTGGTGATGCCCTGATTTCATGGCACAACAAGAAGCAAACTTCAGTTGCTCTATCCACAACTGAAGCTGAATACATAGTTGTTCGAAGTTGTGGTACTCAAATTTTATGGATTATGCATCAACTACTTTATTTTAATTTGTCTTTTTAATCTATGCCTATAATGTGTGATAATACCAGTGCTATTAGTCTGTCTAAATATACTGTCCATTATTCTAGGGCTAAACACATTAATGTTAAACATCATTTTATTCGAGATCATGTAGAAAATTGTGACTTTTCTTTAACATTTGTTTATCCAAAAATCAATTGGCAATTATTTCTATCAAACCCCTGTTAGAAGAGAGATTTTGTTTCCTTAGAAAAAGACTTGGTATTATCAGTATTAATAACCTATGAGTTTTATTTTTGGAAAATATTTTTTACTTTCTTATTTTGGAAAATATATTTTTTACTGTCTTATTTTTTAATAGGGTGTCATCATTACTTTCTCCGCTTCTCACTCCACCTCTGCCGCCACTGTACCCTTTTATCTTCCCAATATCCCCCTTCTGCCTTTCTTTCACCTCAAATAGTTATCTTAGTCACTTCACCCCTTTTCATCTCCCCCTCGATTCACTCACCCCTTTTCATCTATCTATCTCTTCATCTTCTTCTTTGCCCTTTTAAAACCCTTGTTCAAACTCTTCTCCTATGACCAAAACTTTTTTCATGGAAAGTCTTTCCAAAACCCTTCCAAACCCTCTCTCAGATAACCATGTCCTTCTCTTCAAATCTTCTGATGAATATTCATCCGATTCTCAATAGTCAGCTATTATCAAAAAATATTCAGCCCCCAGCCCAGCCCCTTCTGTCAAGAAATCTCGTTCAAACTCCCTAAATACTTTTTCTCTCGAGGACATGCATAAATTTTGTACATTCTCACAAACGGACAAGTTCATGGCCTTCAAAAGTCGCTCTATTATACCCGGCCGTGTAGTGAATCTCTATCAATTAAAGGAATCTCATTGCAATGTCAGTCACTTCTTTAAATTTTAAGACTTGTCACTGGTTTTTTGTCTATGTGGACTTAAAGTTTTTGAGGATCCCATTCGAAAGTTTTATGCCAGTCTCCGTCTCTCTCCCGACAACAAAAAACTAGAGACTCTTATGCTTGAAACAAGAAACATACTAAATGATTTTCTATTTGAAAAAAGTGTTTGATACAAAGTTCATCGGGGTAATCCCCTTTATGAATGACTCCTGGTCCGAATATTTTGAAATTAGCTTTGAAGAAGCTAAAAAGACATTGTCCGACCCGGACACAATGTCTTCCAACTTTAGTCCCCTATCTCTCTGCTTCAAGTACCGTATCATGGCCCGCGTCATTTTCACCACACTGATTCCAAGGAAGGGATCCCCCAGTAACATAACGTGCCATGATGTGTTTGTCCTATAGCATGGTTTTAGAAGAACAAGATAAATTGGGCTACTTTATTTCGTGAATATATGCTTGAGAGTGTTACAGATGCTCATACCTCCGCCAGCCTACCTTATGGAATGCTGATTACTTGGATTCTCCTGGATTACTCTATCGACCTCTTGCATACCCCCTGATGGAAGTCTCCTCTACTTATGACTCCAAAACTTTTGCCAGCATGGGATATATTTTAGTAGATAATGAATGGTGCAAAAAGGACTCTACCCAAGAAAAATATGATCTCCCAAAGGTAAGCAAGTCTATTTCTAACCCCATGTTTCCCGTGTTGAAAGAACTGGAGGAACTCAAGGATCTATTCAAAGCTATTGAGGAAGGATTAATGTTGCTTCTGAAGTCGACTCTAAAGCTGCTAGATCTTGGGAAGAGCACAAACATTGATATAGGCAAGGTACGACTGAACCTTGATGCAATCAACCAAGAAGGCATCAAAATGTTCACCAGAGTATTTACTCACATGGACTCCCTCAAGTCTCAAGTCAACTCCTCAACTTATGACCTTGAAATATTAGTTTAGAATCCTACTCCTCTTTTTCTAAAAATGTTGAAAAATTTTATGAACGATTCTGCCATAACATGCATAATACCCTCACAAATATTTTGGCCAAGCGGTGAATGATGAACTATTCAAAAGGGGGTCCGGTCTCTTTTTTTGGGAAGGGGGGAGGGGAGTTGTAAAATGATTTTTACACACTGTCTTCCATAATGTTTTTATTATTTTGTTTAGTTCGTTGGTAATCAATAAGATTGTTTATCTGCTATATATCTACTATTTTTTTTGCCTATCTGTTGTGTTATTCTTTTTATTATGCCAAAAGGGGGAGAAAGGCAGGAACACCAGAGGTTCTTGTAAGTCAAGGGGAGCAAATTGACTATCAAAGGATGAGAGTCAACTGATGCTCAAAGAAAAGAGGAACATAAGAGGTGCCTGCAAGTTGGGGGGATCAAGCCAAATATCAAAGAATGAGAGTCAACTGATGCTTAAAGAAAATAGAAACAAGAACATCAGAGGCGCTTACAAGACAGGGAAGCACATCATCAAAAACGGGAAAGTCAGCTGATGTTTATTATTTGTCATTATTAAAAAAGGGGAGATTGTTATCCCCATATTCTCACTATATATTTCAAAAAGGACTAACTAATAAACAAATATCTTCAGGATACACTGAAGATACAGGAGATCAAAAAGAATCAATTTGTAAAGAAAGCAAACACTTATTTATACGAAAGCCGGCACCAAGATTGGAAGATTATCAATCAAGGAGATTATTGGATTTTAAGATTTATGAAAAGAAAATCAATTAAGATAAGAGAAAAATGAAAGAATATCACAGTATCGATCACGGATATTATTGGCTTCCCAAAATTATGGCAAACGAATCAATCAAGACTGGAGCAAAAGGAAAAAAGACCACACCCTCTACATGGATATATCTGATATGGACATGTATGAAGCCACACCACATATAGACATATCTGATATGGACATACTTTATGGTGTCATTCCTCAATCAAGAAGTCAATTCAAATTCTTGATTGAGAACAAATCTCTTGGGTTTTCTTATAAAGAATAGAAGCCAAAATAGCTGAAGATTATAAAAGAGAAGACCAAAGGTCGAAGCACTCACACAACTTCAAGAGAGAATCTCAGAGTGTCTCAATCTTAGTCTCACAGAGCTTTGTACTTCTTAGTTTACAATAGTTATACAAGAATAAGATCGAGTTAACTTTGTAATACAAACTAAGGCTATGTCACAAGATCTGAAAAACAAAATAAGTTTTCAAAATTTGTTTACCACCATTGTACTCGGGCTCCATTTTGAAAAGATCTAAGAAAAAATTGAGACCCAAGGGGATTGGAAGTAGGCACCACATTAGTGTTTCGAACCAGGAAAAATTTTCGTGTTCTTCTTTCAAGTTGCTTATTTACTTGTCTGTTTATTTAAATCTAATTTGATTTGTAAAGTATATTGATTTTTAGGTAAGTCGACTCTGAAGACTCAACAATCGACTCAAGGAAATTTTCAATCAGCCCTCTTGAATTTCGATACGTTGATTTTTTTTTTGAAAGGCTCTTAAATCACGTATTACTTAGTAAACCATCGATCTACCCTCATTTCTCCTCATTAGAGAATATTTAATGAAGAGAAGTCTTTTTAAAATCCCAAGCGCAGGTTTTTAAGCAACCATTCAAGTTCCTCTCAAAAGCTCTTATCCTCTATATGTATGTAAGAATTAAATGGAAAAATCCTTTCATCTTCATTTTCGCATATTTTTTAAGCACCATAGTTCTTGAATTTAAATTAGGATTTCAAACTTCAAATTTTCAATTTGACTTCATTGCTCATTGTATTGAATTTCATATATTGCTAAGGGATCATATTATAGTATTTTCTAGAACAATTCAGATTGTACATTATATTGATCTTCAAATTTGTGACGGAATTGTTTTAAGTAAATTTGAAAACTTTTCTTGTTGACTTTCAAACTTATAGCATATTTTTCTATCAATATTCCTCACATATATTTTTAAGTAAGTTTGAAAGACATAGATATCATGAAAGTTTGAAACTTGATTTTGAACAGATTTTTAAGCAATAGTGAATAATTGGGAGAATTATTCAGCATTGAGAGATCCTAGATTTAGATAATAGACTATGTACCATCATAGGTTAGACTCACAATGTTAGCTTGGGCAAACTCTTTTAGCCCAAGAGGCTTCGTATGTATCCATAGTTTCGATAGGTTCTATATTCTTGAAAAGTATAGAGTATATCACCCAATTGGATTAGAAATTTAACATTATGAGCTCACATGGTGTTTGTCAATTATAAGAACTCTCCACTTAAAGATAATTCTTTTGTTTTATTTTTAGATTTAATCATTCATACAAATATAGATATGATTTTACTTCAAATGTTCAACTATAGTATATGTTCGTTTTTAATTAAATATCTTTTTGCATGCTATCAGTTTTTTTAAATTTTTTAAATAAATATCATTTTTGTATATTGATATGCTCAATTTTACAGTCTCTTAGGTATGTCATACCTATATTGTTTAGTTTTATCTTACATTTCAACACATCCAATTGTATTAATGCTCCTCTTACGCTACATCGTTGTTATGATCTAGATTCAGCATTCAAACTTAGGCTCATGATCAGAAGTTTCACTAGCTTTTATGATGTAAAATGAGATGCAAGAACAAAGAAGACAATGATATAAGATATAAGGATATAATTAAGAACCAAAAATAAAGAGAAATGATATTTAAAAGAAAAGAAAGAAAAATCTAACAATTAAAATACATTAATCATTAGATTCAATCCAAAGAAGAAGAGAAATTGAACACGCACAAGAGATTATTTATTGTAGAAATTCCAATTTTTGTTATGTTGAAATAAGAAGTACAACCTTCATAAAAACTTTTCATAGACAATTTTTGAGAAATTCTGGGTTGACCTAGTAATAGGCGAATTTTTAGGGTCTGCTAGTCTATGAAAATCTAGTATTAATGTGAGTATTGGTGAGGAAATTTTGCTTGATTTGTATATAGATGATGAGTTTAGAAAGTCATAGTAACTTTCGACTTGTAAAACCAATTTATAAAATTTCAGTTATAGAGTTTACCGTGAAAGAGTTAGTTCGTGATGTCTTATTTCAAGGGGTGTGTTGTAAAATAGATCCATTTGAGGAGAGCCTCTGAGTTTCTATCCGGGACCACTCTAGTGGTAACCTCATTTATGTTGCAAAACCCCTACTGCGGTAACTTTACTACAGCAGTGGTAAAATATAGTGTTTTTATATTTTTAAAATATAAAAAATATTTTCATTCACTATTTTCTAAAAAAGGTGAGAGAGCTCTAGGAGAGACAATTTTCAACTTAATCTTGGGATTTTTCATCTTTGGAGGTAAGTTACTTATATTCTAAACTTGAATTACTTCTTAGAATCATTGATAATCGTCAGAATCTCGTTCATAGTAGAAATTGAGTTTTATCCATTATTTGTGAGATTAATATAAATTAATGAAAATTTATGTAAAATCAAATAGTGATTCTAGTATTTAAAAAATACTATTTTTTAAGAATTAGAGTTGTTTATGCTAAATGAAGTAGAATTCTTGAAATTTAAGGGGTAGAAATTCCTGAGATGATGAACTATGACTAATTTATGAATAAAGTTGTTAATTATAGATCCTTAGTTGTCAAAAAGATGAAATGATTAAATTAGGTAAGTAAATTTTTTATAGATCAGGAACGAAGTGAAAGAGAAAGAAAAGGCAAGATTGTGGCCTAAGGGTGATTTCGAGCAAGGAATTGAGGTAGGTTCTTGACTCTATGCTTATATGTAAGTTGAATATTTCTGATCGCTTTTGAGGACTACTTGCGATTAATGACTGCATTTGCATATCATACATATTGATGATGATGATATTGATGTGAGGAGATGAGTTGATGATATTGATCATGATATTAAAATTATACGGATGATTATATTAATAACGATGTTCAAGATGATGAATTGATGATTGTGATGATGATATTGAGTCATTTTATTGTGGCAGATGTTGATGATATTAAGAAGAGAAAGAGATGATGTGCACATCTTGCATACATATATTCATCATATGCATTGAATTTCCATTATATATATATATATATGTATCTTGTGCAACTTATTGATGATATTGGCTAAGTATAAAAGTACATGAATATGAGTTTGTATTCCCTCTAAAATGAAGTGTCATAAATGTTTTTGTTGTCTTTGGTTATAAGTTGAACTATGATGCCTACCAGTACTTGTTGATATATTGATACTACCTGTTCTCTTGTTTTTATTGAGTGTAGAGCGTGTTTCAGAATTTGAGATGAGAAGTTAACTTTAGCCTATAGTTTCTGACTTTGGTTCAAGGGTGAGCACCATGATTGGTAGCGTTTGGCATAAAATAACGAAACCGAATTACCAAACCAAAGTGAGAAATTTGGTATTTAGTATTGATAATTCGATATTAGGTACAATATTTGGGAGTAAAATTTTAAAATTATCATATTTGGGTCTGGATTTGATACAACATATTAATATCGTTTGGTATTCGGTATTTTCCAATTGCCAAATTATTTATTAACTAATGGTCCACTCTGTATATATAGTATATCTAAGTGACCCATTGTCAGCCCAAAAAAGGTCAAAGGTCAAAGGGTCCGGCCTCTATTCTTGACTTCTGCTTTATAATAGTATTAGCCAAAAGCTTTAACCAAACCAATCCTATTTACTTAAATATATTTGCAGTTGCCTTTACAATGAGCAGGTTGATTTTTAGAAATTTAGTTAGACGAAATAGGAATATGATATCACCAAATATCATACCGAATCAAAGTTTAATTTACTGATTACCAAATTTTCAAATCAAAGTTTAAAAGTATGGTATTTGGTATATACTTTTAATTATCAATTATCGAATTACTGAACTCAAATTTTAAAAATACCAAACTGAATATCGAATTCCCACCCTTAATGATTGGACATCCATTGAATCATCTTACTTTTGCTTATGTCTTTTATTTTGGGACTAAGATATTTTCATACTTCCTTAATATTATTGGATGATATTTTGGTTATAGATTTCTAGATTTTCTTAGTTAATCTTATACGGTGACTTAAGGTCCTAGAGGTGTAATAAATAGAGGTTTTCACACTCTATTTTAGTATTGATGATTATTTAGGATTAGTTGTTTTATTTTTACTTAATGAACTATTGGTTTAGCAATTATTATTAATAAATTTGTTGTAACGTGAATTGTTGACTAAAAAGTTTGGTTAGTGGGGGTTATTTTAGATGGGTTTCTTATCATAATTTTAGGGTGGGCGACAATCATGACCATTTGGATCATAAAAGATGATACCAGACTATTGGGATCGTAGATCTCGTTGTACTATAACGGGCCTAGTAGAGTCTTATAGAATGGTAGAAGATGTCTGGAATTTTCTTCTAGAGGCTACAGGGCTTTAGGGAACAAAATTTCTTTATTTCTTCCCTTCTTACTATTACTTGATTTCAATTGGTATCTGGTGATCCAAATTGATATCTAACTCCTTCGTTCTTGTTTGCAGATGATGAATACACGATTTTCTAGAGCACGAGTAATTGCCCGGCATTGGCACTAACAACAGTGCCTGCACCAGTCGCTGAGGCTATAGTTCAGGGCAAGTCATGAGTGAAGGACAAGGCCAGGAAAGGAAGAAGAGGGGCAATACTTACTAGGGGTAGAGTCCAAATAGATAGAGGACCGTTTAGTCAAAGAACCCCCATTCCCATAATAAGATGCTCAGGAGTTAGTACAGAATGAGGAGGTAGTCATTAAGGAGAAGGAAGTAGTAATTCCTGACACTGTGGTACCAGTTCAGAATATTGTGGATCGGGTACTTATGAATGCAGAGTTGATTCAATAAGTGTTGGGCTACTTAGGCAGTTTGGATGGCACGGATGCTACTCCTTCTATTCTTGTTTTCCCACCCCAACCTTATAATATGCAGTCGCTGTAGCACCAAGGATGGATGAGGGCTCTGAGACAAGGTGTATGCTTGAAGGTACTTGGACCGATGATGATCGATAATAAGCATGGACTATTCTGAAAGTTCATTAAGATATAACCCCAATATTTCAGGGTACAGAGTCTGAGGATGCGTTTGAGTTTTTGATAGATTGTCATAAATGTCTATATTATATGGGCGTCGGAAGGTATGGTGTGGATTTTATTTATTTCCAATTGCAGGTTGAAGTCAATTAATGGTGAAGTTCATTTGTTAAGTATAGATTTGACTCACCTCTACTTACTTGGGTACAGTTTCAAAATATTTTTTTTGAAAAGTATGTTTCCTGCGCTTATCGTGTTAAGAAAAAGGATGAATTCTAGAGATTGGAGAAATATGACATATATGTGGTGGCCTATGAGGACAAATTTCATGTTTTTTCATGCCTGCACTTCAATTGATCACTTTTGGAGAGCAAATAATTTGGTACTTTGTGAAGGACCTAAATTCTAGAATTCAGATGGTTGTTTTATCAGTGAATGCATCGTACAAGTCTTTCCAAGAGGCAGTGGAATTTGCTAAAAAAGAGAAGGTAATTAACAAACAAGGAAAAGTGAAAGTAGAAAAAAAGAAGGTTCGGACCTCTATCCAGTTCAATAATACTTCTTTGAAGGGTCATGGTTCTTAGGATTCTTCTTCCCTGACCTTATCATTCAGCTATGCTTGTGTCCGTAGGGGATTCGTATGAGGTCAGTTATCAGCCTTCAAGGATAGACAACTATGTTCAGAAGCCTACTTTGAGCATCATGTGCCATAAGTTTTGAGGTTTAGGTCACATTAGAAGGTATTGTTCTAATTTTTTGTCTGCAGGTTAGTTGACTCAACAATCAGCTTCTAGTGCTCTAACTTTAGCAGGTCATGGTAATAGAGAAAATGGTAAAGCTCATCCCTAAGGTGAGTGTGATGGTTAAGATACAGAAAGAGGTGGCTACCAAGCTAATTGAAGTAGAGGACATGTTGGTAGTGCTGGTGCTCAGGTTGGTAGATATGGCGGTTAAGGTAGTGATAAAGCTAACTTTTTATTATTCTGGCTCGTCCTAAAGCTGAAGTTTCTGATGCTGTGATTACAGGTACTATTCTTGTTTGTGATCATATGACTTTTGTATTGTTTGATCTGGGTCTAGTTTCTCTTATGTGTCTGTTAAATTTGCTTTGGATTGGGACTTTTTAGACTGTGAATTTCTCGATACTCTTATATATATGACTACACCCACTAGGGTATCAGTGTATGTTGATCAATTTTATAGGTTGTGCCCTATCATGTTTATGGAGTATAAAACTTTGACATACTTAGTAATTTTAAACATGGAGGAGTTTGATATTATCTTGGAATAAGTTGGTTGCCTCCTTATTATTTTATTCTTCATTGTTATGCAAGAACTGTCACTGTAGCGATGTCGAGGATAGAAAATCTAGAGCGAAAAGGTACTTTTAAGCATACTCATGTAAGAATTGTATTAGCTATTTGTGCCCAGAAATTAAAAAACAGGGGGTGTAGGAAATTTTTATCCCATTTTCGAAAAGATAATTTTGTAGTTCCTCTTTTAGTGTCAGTCCTAGTTGTATGTAAATTCTTTAAGATATTTTTTGATGACCTTTCTGGTATGTCTCTAGACCATGAATTTGACTTCTTCATAGACTTAGAGCCCAGAACTCGCCCTATCTCTACCCCTCCTTATCGTATGACACCAACAGAGTTAAGAAAATTGAAGTCTCAATTTCAAGAATTTCTAGAGAAGTGGTTTGTTCACCCAAGTGTTTCTCGTTGGGGTGTTCTCATGTTGTTTGTGAAAAAGAAGGATGGTAGTATGATGATGTCCATAGACTACCATTAGTTAAATAAGGTGACTATTCACAACAAACATCTCTTGTCTAGAATAGATGAACGGTTTGACCAATTGCAACAATTTGTGTCAGTGTGGCACCCGATCTCAATATCAACCTATGTCGATATGGCATCTGATTCCAATATCAATCTGCATTGGCGCGCTACCCGCTCATAATATTAACTCAACAAGTAATCTCAACACAATTCTCAATGCATTATGGCAATAAATAATTACAAGAATGCTTATAGGGTAGTCATAAACATTTAACTCAAATATAAGTATAGAGTCAAATCAAGTCTATAACTACATTTAAACTATAACCTATTTCATATCCTTATCCGAAAGCACTGCTTGGCCAAAGACTTTCCTTTCCTTTTAATTTTCGTTCGTTCTTGGTATATAAACATCGAATAAGCACCATTCAATATAAAATTCCTAATTCTAGGCATTATAAACCCAAACCCATCAGTTTCAACCTATGAAGTTAACCTAGTTTATCATTCTAGGATTTTTCTACCTTTAATCTCTTTGAATTCTCCATATTTTATGATTACAATAAATAATTCTAAGCTAGGAAGATATTTTTAATAACCTAGATTCAATAACAATGGGATTACATCATTATCAACCAATTTCCATCCGTTCATAAACTTAGGGCTAAATCCTAATTTTCAATCATGATTATGAGCCTTATAATTCCAGGAATCTAAGGGAGTAATTATAAACTTAAATGAAAAGGAACTTTACCTTAAAGATGGAAAACTTTCAAATATGGTGAAAATACATAGTCAACTATCAATAATATATATATATGTATAATATATATGTGTGTGTGCGTGTGTGTGTGTAAACGTGTGTATGCAAATATATAATATCTTATATTCTATTGACACAAAAAGAAGAAAAGTGAAATGAGGAAGTTGAGAGCTTTAATTTTTTAAATCAATTGTCAAAAAATATATAAATGAATAAATAAGTATATATTAGTCTATTTGTACTATGATATCGAAATAAAAAAATAAAAAGAGAGGAAATGAAATGTGCGACAGACAACCAAATTACCTTGAAATTAATTTATTTTTGAATAGCTCAAGAACATGAATTGATATATGTTGCTTATATTGTCACATGAGACTTTATATATATATATATATATAGAGAGAGAGAGAGAGAGAGAGACTTAAAAAAGATATTATTTAAAACTAAAAAGAAAATCCACATACATAAATACTCCTTTCAACTAAATAAAGTTAAGTCATTATACAAATGAAGGTTAGCAAATGTTTCAAAATAGGACAAAGTAAAAAAACAGTCAAATATCAATGTGAGAAAAGTTTCACTTTGCCAATTTTTATCAATTTTTTTCTTGAAAAGGTATTTATTTTAAAACTAAGTTAAAAGAGTAATAAAATGGAATAAGAAATTAGAGAGACAAGAGAAGAGATTATTCTTATTTCTTTCAAATATCAAAGTATTTCAAGTTTTTTAAGTGTATACAATATCAAGCCTTATGCCTCTATTTATAGTGTTACATAGAAGTATATAAAAGTGTCACGGACCAACCCACTGGATCGTGATGGGCACCTACCAATACCTACCCCAGATAGAAGAAACCTAAATAACCCACCATTTAATCAATTGCAGAAGTTACTATGACATTCACGTAGTCAATTTATGTCCATCATATGAATAACTAATCGACCATTCAAATACAATTGTTCCATCCATTATCTTCGCACTTACTTTAATATATCTAATACGTAATATAAATATTGAAAATTACTAAAAGTCACTCCCTGGAACCTAGATTAAATCGATATATAGCTCTAGACAAGGAGTAAGGACATCCCTGACACAACATCCATGCTGAATAGAGATGATGGGAGCTGCTGCTGAGTGATCGGCATCACTGTTATAGAAACTCCAACTAACCTGTACCATGGCTATATCCCCAAGTGGAGGAACAATAAGTAAGTATCAGTACAATCACACGTACTGGTAAGAATTACCGTTCGTACAGGGTTAGAAATAAATAACATCAATAATAAATACAGAGAGATCATAACATCAAGTAAGTTTTGAATCTAAACCCCCAATTATCGAATTCCTCACACCCCACTTTAGCATTTCTGTGATCTACTTGTCATTCAATATTTTTGTATATCTTTGTCCTTTGACTAGCCCTCCTAGACTATACCATTTCTTCCCCTACCGGCTTGTCCTTATGGTAACATAATTTTTAATCTACATCCACTCCTAACATAATTCTTAATCTACATCCACTCCTAAACTCTCTTATGGGATTCACTATCTTAGACATCATTATAAAAATTAGACTTCTACAAAATCATGTTCTAATGTAACTAGTTCTCTCAGGAAACCATAGATTCTTACCTCCAACTCAGTCTGCACAAGAGGCCACCTACTATCGTGACTCTTCTACACCATTTACAACACATAAAATATTTACGAGAGAATATATGTATATATGTAACATGAAATACATTCAAATGTAAAACTGATCATAACAACACTCATACCAATGATATCAATTAATCGAACACACCATGTAAAAAACTCACAAGTCCACTTTCATAAGCTTTCCAACCTATTCATGTTTTATCAACAACTCCTTATTGTATAAAATCATTATAACAACACTTCATACATATGAATGAGTGCATGTATGCAATATGTGTGCATGATTTATCCTTATTCCTTCTCAATGGCTTCATCACCATCATTAATATCATATTTTACTGGCATGGTACCTGACCTATATCATAACATATCATATTCGTACTAGTGTGATACTCGATCCATTATCGCAGTATATAATATTTGTACCGGCGTGGTACTCGATCTACATCTCAACTCATAAAAACAGTACAAATGAAATATAATATAGTCATTAATCACAAATCACGCTAGAAAGCAATCATGGATGTCAAGTTCACAAATACGCATAAAGAGAAGGAGATCTAAATGATACAAAAAGTCATAGTTCATGTTAAATGGGGACCTTAATTTATACATATGTATTCAAAATCATTATATACCACACACCCCTGCAAAGCTGCAAAAAATCCAAGTTCATCACTTTCTACTTGTCCACATCCCAAATTCATGTCTTTCACATCATTATCTATAACTCCCTAATTTTAATGGGAAACCTATCTTTACTTTATAATTTTTACTCATTTATTTTCACTCTTCCGTCATGAGATCCAATTATGCTAATTATTAATCTCTATTGATCATGCCTCAACCTTAAACCACTTTCTTAATGCCATTTGAACATCCCTAATATTATATTTTTAATCGAGTTACTTTAGTCTTTTCCTACTATCTTTTACTATATTATCTGATCTTCCACCAATCTTAAGGGTCCCGAAAGATATTAAACTATATACGTTCACCCCATCATCTATCTATCTCTATTACAATCAAACATTTACATAACATATAATAATACAACATATTTGAGTCTAATAAGACTTTTAAACTTGTCCATCCATCCAACTCTATGAACAAAGGCCTAATGCATGATACTCTCAGCATTACCATTAACTTTAGGTGCATCTAGACTAAGTCTAGTTGCTATAAAGTAGATCATAGTTAGGTGAAGTATACTACTATGGAGAAGAGTGAGTTGTCCCGCATATGCTAAATGTATTCTCATGTTGGGTTTCCTCCAGGTGTATCTTAAAACTGTCTTCATGTACTTTGGACTTTGAAATCTCATTATTGGGGGAGATGAGATTGTTCAGAGTGTTTTTTTAGGAAGGGGGCGTCCTGGAAAAATAATAAGAAAGAGGATTTTTAAAAATTCCTCGGTTAGGCTACTGCTTCTTACTACCGCGGTGGTTATTGCTAGTTCAGTTCAGTTCAGTTCATTATTAGGCCTCTTGGCCTAATTTTCTTAGGCTCCGATTTAAATTTATTCTGAGTCAATTTTAACTTTATTATTTATCATAAATTATTTTTAGGACATTTTTCACACATAATGGCGAATTAGATCATTTCAAAAAGATTATCATAAACAAGACATTAAGGAGGAAGGTCATATAAAAAGTGGAAGACATTGTATTTAGAATTTGAGATAATGAAGGAGATGGAACATAATGGTGACGAGTGGTGGAGAGATGAAGAAATTACATTAAGTGAATATCCACATAAAGAATATATTTTATAATACTCCCCCAGGATACATTTTATAATACTCCCCCAGGATACATTTTATAATACTCCCCCTTGAATGTCCATAGATAATGTGTCTCGTTAAAATCTTACTAGAAAAAAATTTCATAAAAAAAATTCTAGTGAAGAAAAAAGAGTAAACATATTCTTTCATACGCATGCTTGCTGCCACATTAAAAATCTTAACAAGAAATTTATTGGGACGAAACATGGATAAGATAAAAAGAGTGTGCATATTTACTCCCCTGATAAAAATAATATTTCATCTTGTATATGATGTATTCCAATTTAGATTCTCAAAGTATTGGGATCGACAATGTCTCTGTCAAAAATTCCGTCAAATTTGAGCAAAATTGTCCTTTGCTGAAATTTACTTTATTTTTTTTTGATATATTCTTCTTTCAACTGAGCTCTACAAGTAGCATTTTCTGTAATGCTACTGAAATCTTTTTTTCAAAGAAAAATAACATATCTCATATGTGTTGAGTCACTTTAAAAGTTGCTAGTATCTTGGTAGGGCTTGAAATAATTGCCTTGTAGAATATGATAGTACCCTCACTTGCAAATATATAACTTTAGTTCCATCAAATATTGTGTAGTTCAATAATCTATCTGCATTTGCATAACCAATAATTCATTGACAATATTGGTTAGAATAAATAAATTTATACCATTTTCCATGTTCAAATGTATTCATCATTTTCATGAGATTATTTATGTCTAGTGATATCACTATCATTGAGATACTCAATGGAATCACTTTAATCCATATAAGAATTTGATGTAGCTTTATTTTATAAATTCTCGAAAAGCTTTATATTCTTCATAACAATGTCATGCTAAATGTAACAACAATTCTTTATACACATTTAAGTTTTTCATGTATTGTCAAACTGAAAGAAACCTCAATGCATCCACCACAAGAGAATATATTTCTATACAATAATGTCAAAAAAATTGCGAAAAAAACTTTATGCCTCGAGGAACAAGTCGAACTTTATATTTTATGGCATTATTTTTTATTTACTTTCACACAAGAATTCATTTATACCCTCACTATATTATACCTAGGTCCTTCAATCATACATTCAATTCTTTACTTTTTAAAATGAAATAAAATATACTTGAATTGAGTATTTTATTTGACTAATCATTATCTATCCACATTATATGACAGATTTAAAGTCAAGATCCACATTAACATTTATAATGGTGAGTTCTACAATATATCAAAAATATCATCGACAATTATTATAATATCCGATTTCAATATGACATAGCTATCGAGATCTTTTTATTTCATCATTTTTAGGTACCTCAATCTTTGCCAAGATTTTATAAAATGTTATGTCATGATTCTCTTTTAAAGTACTTATCTCATTATCATTGACCATCTTTATCATTTACCTCTCTCCTTCTTTCAAGGAGTTTTACATTCGAAATTGATTGATTTATCACACTTTAGACATGTCGCAGACTCTGTCCATCAAGGACTTCTTATTTGAAGCATTTACCACTGAATTATAGCATAAGGTTAACAAATCCATCTGATATTTAATTTACAATATTTTGTAACTGAATTATCTCTTGAATTTAAAGTCAACACTTTTACAAGAATCTTGATAATTTATTCTATCCATTTCAGATGTTAATTATATCTCCTCCTAATGTTAGCAAATCTAACATTTACCCTAACCTCTTTTTAGGAACCCATGCACTGATTTAGTCAACCTATCTACAATTACCCAAATAGATCAAACTTTTCTAAAGTCAAGGGTAGGTCAACAACGAATTCATTATGATTCTCTCTCACTTTCACTCAAAAATAAATATTCTTTGTATAGTACCACGTCACTGATGAACATACTTTATGCTGATAATTCAAACTCTTGGCCACAAACTCCACAATGTCTTTCTTCATACCACACCACGAATAATGTTTCTTCAAATCATGATATATTTTGGCCGCTCCTAGATGAATAGAATACTTCAAACAATGAGCCTTCTCTAAGATCAACTTAACCCACCCACCAACTCTCAATACACAAACATGGCCACCAATTCTTAAAATACCCTCGAAATCAAGAGATGTCGTCTTTGCCTCACCACTCAACATTTTATCATGATTCATCCTTAACTTCTCATATTCAAACTGATGAGCTTGAACCTGATCCATCAATGAAGACCTAGACATCTACCTTTCGAAACTGAACCTAATGCAACTCTAATCCCAAAATCTGATGTCATGAGTAAAGAGCACTATAAAAAAAAGTATAAAAATACACAAGTCTAGATCTAAACCTAAGACAAGACAATAAGAATAGGTGAAGTACGAAATCACTCCCCAAGCAAGGAGCTCAGCCATACTTTAAATCAACCTCAAACACAGTACAAACTGACACTCTGTGAGTCGCATTCAAACTAGAATAAAAGAGTACAAAAAGTAGGAGTGAGTACGATCCAATTATATTCACTAGTCTCATAGGTCGACTGAGCAAAGAAAAAAATTAAAAAAGTAAAGAAGACTATGAGCACACTTCTACCTGCATACAAAAATTCCTCAATGGTGGCTTAAAATGTATCTTCAAATGATTCTACAAGTATAATAACAGTTACTACACATTAATATATATATATATATAAAGAAAGCTAAATAGACAATATCAAACATATAAAAGAAATAAAAGTAATGCAATGGACATGATATAATGTCTCAGTATCACCTCATATACACCTTTCGATCAAAAGCTTTTGGGATAGGACACCATGGGGGTTCACGACCTGTATACTATCATAATCTCATATCTCAGTCAATCCTTCCAATATATGTCTTGATCAAAGGACTTATAAAGTATTTCATTTTCTTTCAAATCAGTGTTTCTTTGTGGTACCAATTTCATATATAGGAAATGAAATGAGGATGCATGCTCATAAAAAAAAATATATCATATAATGAATCAATTCTATGATGATATCAAATAAGCTCAAATCTCCGCAATACTTATTAAATCATGATATAAGCTATCACACGACACCGCTATAATGAACATAATATAGCGATAAAATCATTTTCAAACCTCCACTCAGGAATTACAATATTAATAAATAAAAGTAATATTTAAACAAGACCAATATCAACCTTCACTTGGGTATGATCAAAATATTTAAATCAAATATGATATTCTCATAAGCCCCCTGTAATACCCCATACTTTTTCTAGCTCTATTTAGCTCCTAGAATGTCAAGGATTAACTTTAAAAATGAATAACTCTTGATACATGTAGAATTTTCAAGTTCTAGACCCCCAAATGTGTAGATAATTGGCTCAGCTTTCCAACGATACCAATTTTGCCTCAATTCGATACTCAGTTGAGAAGATATGACACTTTTAGTGAAGACAGTGTCTCAAAATGAGCAGCACTGCATCGCGGTGACATAAAAAATAATATTGTTCGATTTCCAGTGGACCACCACGATTGGCCCGCATCGCGATAAAGTCCCAGTTCACGTTTATCAATTTCCAGTAGCTCACTGTGATAGTACCGCGTCACGGTGATGGCCCAAATGGAATTTGTCAATTTTCAGTGGCGTACCGCGATAGCCCCGCATCGCGATGAAGTTCCAGTTCGCAATAGTCAACTACTAGTGAGCCACCGCGATAGTGGCGCATCGCAGTGGGGGCCAAAATCAGTATTTCTAATTCCGAAGTTGATTTTAAAAGAGCAATTTAGTCTTTTCCCAAGCCCCCAAATTGTGAGTAACAAAGGATTAAACCTATTCTAAGCATTCTATGCTCACTTTTCATTAAATTTCTCTCAAAGAAACTCTAGAACATCAAAACTTAATTCCCAAGAAATCCAAATTTTCACCATTCTTTCTTCAAGGAAACTCAAAATTCAAGGTTTTCAATTTAAGATAATCAAGAATCCATCTTCAAGAGCACAAATAGGAATCCAAAATAAAGTGTTCTCATCAATTGCATCAATTGAGGTATGTGGGATTTTTCAACAAGGATAATTCTTTCATTTTTGTGCCCAAAATTAGTTTTAAAGATGATTTTGTATGAAATTACATGAGTTTCAAATTAATGTTCATACCCAATATTCCTAATTGAAAGATTATGAGATTTGAAGAAATTTAGATGATGAATTTGCATGTTTACTTTCGTGTTTTCATACGTATTGCAGTAATTTCCAGATTTTGAATTGAATTATCAATATTTACATTATCGAGCATGAACATTATGATGTTTTGACATGAAATTGAAGAATGGGTTATTAATCCCTAGTTTGTATGATGATATTTCAAAAATGACTATGCTTTAAGCATCCCATAACTAGTTATTTTCAGATTTTAATAAAGATTTGATTATTTGATCTTAGTTTAGATATGAAATCTACTTTACAGATTTAGCTACAGTTTACAGTAAACAGATTTAAAAGAGGTTTACATTGTAAACCCTTATATTAGTTTTTAAAAGTGGATTTCCAACATAATGAGCATACAGATAAAAGGGAGTAGTATTTAGCACCGAGTTGGGTATGTTTTCATGCCCCAGAACTATGAGACAACGTAGGTTCAGATTATCAGATTATTTCTATTTCTATATGGATGACAGATACAGATGTGATCACTTAGATTAGGTTATACTCCATGGAAAGAGTATGACACCTCTCCCCGATGAGAGATTTTCCCATAAGGGAACTAGACGTTGGACACTATGATAGCTCACATAGTGTATGTTGGTTAGAAGAACCTCCCTAACAGTAAAGACTTGCAGAATAATTTTTAAAAGTATTTCCCTACAAGCTACGAAAAAGAATAACAGAAAAGCTTTTAGAACTAAGTGTAGAGGCTCACAACTTTATTCAGATATTGCTTTATATCAGATATTAGCTACAGATTTTAGTTCTCAGCATTCAGATATAAAAGTAAGTCTTTTTTACACTTAGACAACATGATTTAAAGATAGAATACAAATACAGCTTTTAGAAACTAAATATTATGACTCATTAGACTTATGCAACATGTTTTGCTATTCATGATTATAATTTTCAGTTTTTAGATATTCCAGCTTATGTGAGTCATCTACATTTAGCATGCATTCTTTTACAAATTTATAATAATATAGAGATATTTATTTACTTGTGCATTCATCCCCATATACTCAGTACAATCTAGAAGTACTGATTCACATATACGTCTATGTGTTACATTGTCTCATAATGTAGGTTCAGGTGCTCAGTTTCAGCAGCGTGAGTGATTTCGAGCATCTCCATCTATATCTCGACAGTTGGTGAGTCCTCATAGTTTGGGGACTTATCCTTTCAGGTTTCCAACTTATTAGTATAGATGATTCAGTATTTTTAGACAGTTTGATTTAGCTGGGGGTTTGTCCTAGTGACTCTCTAGCATTAGTAGTAGAGGCTTGTCAGACTGCTAGATATGATTTAGATTTTCAGTATTGATAGATCAGACTCTTGAGTTTAGTATTTTTTAGATATTATATTAAGATACTTTTAGCTTAGCTCATTCAAAATTCCACATTTTATCTTGAATTTCTATCTATACATCCCTATTATGAGTTTCAGATTTAGTAGAAGACTTATAGAGTTTGCTTAAGGCTACTCGTAGTCTTAAGCACCGTGTGACTTCTCGGGACCCATTTTTGAGGTGTTACAAACTTGGTATCAGAGCCTAAGGTTATAAGAGTCCCAGGGAGTCAGACAAGTCGCGTTATGTAGAGTCTTGATCATGGGTGTGAAATGCGCCATATTTATGAGCAAGAGGCTATGGGATATTTTAGGAAATTATCTTTTTCTTTCATGATCTATCATGCTTACAATATCTCTATTTGCTTTTAACTCATGCTCTTACGTGACAGTTGAATATGCCTCATCGTCGAGCTAATGCCCGCAAAAATGATAACCAGCCACCCCCGCCTACTGACCCTCTGAATGAAAATGTATTTTATGCTGAATTTCATGCTGCCTTTCAGGCGTTAGCCCAAGCTGTGACTGCTAATATTCAGGTCAACCATCAGGCGACAGTCTCATTTCAGCAGAATGGGGATTTCGTAATAGCCAGAATCTGAGACTTCATGAGAATGAATCTGCCAGAGTTCTTTGGGTTAAAAGCAGGTGAGGACCCAAAGCTTTACTTAGATGAGGTGAGAAAGATCACCCATATTATGTATATTTCTAAGGAGGAGAGTGTAGAGTTGACATCCTATAGATTAAAGAGTGTAGCGTATAATTGAGTGGTTATGTGGAAGAATGGTAGAGGTGAGAATGCAGCTCCTATGAGTTGGCAGGTATTTCAAGATGCATTTTTAGACAGGTTTTTTCCGCATGAAATGAGAGAAGATAAGGTAGAAGAGTTTATGAACCTGAGGCAGGGCTCGATGATAGTGAAAGAGTACTCCCTTAAGTTCAACCAGTTGTTTAAGTATGCCCCTGATACGATGGCTGACCTTAGGGCGAGTATGAGTAAATTTGTTACTGGAGTATCTAGTTTGGTAGTCAAGAAGTGTAGGACTGTCATACTTATTGGGGACGTGGATCTTACTAGGTTGATGATTCATGCACAACAGATTGAGGCAAAAAATTTGAAGAAAAGAGAGGAACGAAATAAGAAGGCTAGAATCGAGCAGTTTGAGTATGGACAGACAAAGTATGGAGGAGAAAATCGTTCACAGTTTTAGAATCGTTCATCTATATCAGCTCCATCTTCAGCCAGTGCTCCCACTCCCAGAGCTAGACAAGAGCAGTGGGGTAAAACTTCTATGTCCAGATCTCAGAATAGTGTGAGTGGAAAACCTTGTTATCCTTCTTGTGCTAAGTGTGGTAAGAATTATCCTAGTGAGTGCTTGTTGGGTCAGAAAGGTTGTTGTGGTTGTGGTAAGTTGGGACATGGAATCAAAGAGTGTCCACATACTAAGTAGGGAAACAGAGATGCCTGTCCCCAGACTCAGTCTACTAGCGCACCACCCCCTCTAGGTTGCCCAATCCCTCTTCAGGGTGCATCATCCAGTACCGGTGGAGGTTAGTGCCAAAATTGGTATTATGATTTACCATCTCATCAGGAGCAGGAGGATTCACTAGATGTTATTACTGGTATGCTTCGTGTCTTTCATCTTGATGTTTATGTGTTGTTACACCTCGGGTCAAATTTCTCTTATGTGACCTCACTAGTCACAGTAAATTTTGAAATAAGTCTTGAAAAGATCCCTGAGACCTTCTTAGTATCTACCCCAGTGGGTGAGTCAGTTGTTGCCAAACAGATCTATAGAAAGTGTCCTATCACTGTGCTTCATAAAATTATGTTAGTAGATTTAATAGAGTTAGATATGCTCGACTTAGACCTTATTCTTGGTATGGATTGGCTCCATTCCTGTTATGCATCCATAGATTGTCGCACCTGAGTGGTGAAGTTTCAATTTCCAGATGAGCCAATCTTTGAGTAGGAAGGTAATTCAGTGTCTTCCAAGAGTCATTTCTTATCCTATCTTAAAGCTAGAAAGTTTATATCAAAAGGGTGTATCTGTCATCTAGTTGAGTCAAAGACACTAAGTCTAAAACCCCAACAGTTCAGTCAGTCAGTCTAGTCAATGAGTTTCCTGATGTTTTTCCCAAAGATTTGCCAGGGGTACCTCCTGATAGGAAAATAAAATTTGATATTGACCTTCTCTTAAATACTCAGTCTATCTCTATTCCTCCATATCGTATGGCTCCAACCGAGCTTAAAGAGTTAAAAGAGCAGCTTAAAGATCTTTTAGATAAATATTTCATAAGGCCCGGTGTCTCTTCATGGGGCGCTCTCATTATATTCGTGTGAAAGAAATATGGTTCTTTGCGAATGTGCATTGACTATCGTCAGCTAAATAAAGTCACAATCAAAAACAAATATCCTCTTCCTAGGATTGATAACTTATTTGACCAACTCCAAGGTGCAAGTTACTTCTCAAAGATAGACCTTAGATCCTGCTATAATCAGCTCATAGCAAGGGAATGTGATATTCCAAAGACAGCTTTCAGAACCCGTTATGGTTATTTTGAGTTTCTAGTCATGTCATTTGGTCTTACCAATGCCCCTGCAGCCTTCATGGACTTGATAAACCAAGTGTTTAAATAGTATTTGGACATGTTTGTCATAGTCTTTATCGATGATTATTCTTATTTATTCTCGTAGTGAGGATGATCATGCAGACCACCTTAGAATTGTGTTGAAAACTCTTAGGGATCACTAGTTGTTCGCCAAATTTAGCAAATATGAATTTTGGATAAGATCAGTAGCATTCCTTGGTAATATTATTTCTAGTGATGGAATTAGAGTTGATCCCCAAAAGACAGAAGCAGTAAGAAACTGGCCTAGACCTATCTCTCCATCAGACATTAGAAGTTTCTTGGGTTTAGCTGGCTATTATAGATGCTTTGTTGAGGGTTTTTCTTCTATTGTGCCCCCTATGTCTAGATTGACCCAAAAAAAAGTTAAGTTTTAATGGTCAGATTCCTATGAGAAAAGTTTTCAGGAGTTGAAGACTCGACTCGCTTTAGCTCCAGTTTTAGCACTATATAATGGTACAAATGGGTTCGTTATCTATTGTGATGCCTCTAGGATTGATCTGGGTTGTGTTTTGATGCATAGAGGTAAAGTTATAGCCTATTCCTCTAGACAGCTTAACCCTCACGAAAAGAACTACCCTACCCATGACCTTGAGTTAGCTGCTATTGTGTTTGTATTAAAAATCTGGAGGCACTATCTTTATGGGGTGCATGTTGATGTGTTTACGGATCATAAAAGTTTGCAGTATGTATTTACTTAGAGAGAGTTAAATCTTTGTCAGAGAAGGTGGTTAGAATTGTTGAAGGATTATGACATGAGTGTGTTGTATCATCCGGGCAAGGCCAATATAGTGGCAGATGCCCTTAGTAGAATGTCTATAGGCAGTGTTGCTCATATAGAGAATGATAAAAGAGAGCTAGTTTGGGAAGTTCATCGGTTAGCTAGATTGGGTGTGAAGTTAGTTGACTCATCTGAAGGTAATGTTTGGGTCCAGAGTAGTTCAGAATCTTCTCTAGTGTCTGAAGTGAAAGAGAAGCAGGATAAGGATTCTAGTTTGGTCAAACTGAAGGGCTCAGTTAAAAACCAAAAGGTATAGGTTTTCTCCTAAGGGGGAGATAGAGTGTTGAGGTACCAAAGTAGATTATGTGTGCCATGTGTTGATGATTTGAGGCAGTGGATTATGGTAGAAGCACATGGTGCACGTTACTCCATCCATCCAGGATCCACCAAGATATACTGCGACTTGCGGTAAGTTTATTAGTGGAGTGGTATGAATAGAGATATAGCCAAATTAGTATCCAAGTATGCAACTTGTCAACAGGTTAAGGTAGAGCACCAAAGACCTGGTGCCACTTTGTAGGAATTTGGTAATCTCACTTGGAAGTGGGAAGAGGTGAATATGAAATTTGTGACGGGATTACCCATTCGCATTGTTAGCATGATTCGATTTGGGCTATAGTAGACAGATTGACTAAATCAGCCATTTTTTGCCGGTTCACACGTCCTACACAACTAAAGATTATGCTAAGCTATACATCAGAGAGTTGGAAATATTGCATGGAGTTCCCTTGTCCAACATCTCAGATAGGGGTACTCAGTTTACCTCTTAGTTTTGGAAAACCTTTCAGAAGGGTCTTGGTACCCAAGTTCATCTTAGCTCAGTTTTTTATTCGCAGATAGATGGTCAGGCATAGAGGACCATTCAGACCTTAGAGGATATGTTAAGGGCATGAGTTCTTAACTTAAAAGGCATTTGGGATGACCATTTGCCTTTGATCGAGTTTGCCTATAATAGTAGTTACCATTCTAGTATTCAGACGACCCCATTTGAGGATTTTTATGAAAGGAGATGTAGATCACCCATCGATTGGTTTGAAGTAGGTGAGGCCACTTTGTTTGGGCCAGATATAGTGTTTTGGGCCATGGATAAAGTTTAGTTGATTCGAGAGAGATTGAAAGCAACTCAGAGTCGTCAAAAATCTTATACAGATGTAAGAAAGAGAGATCTTGAGTTTGAAGTAGATGATCTTGTGTATTTGAAGGTTTCTCCCATGAGGGGGTGAAGAGATCTGAAAAAAAAAAAGCTCAGTCCCCAATATGTAGGCCCCTACAGGATTTTGAGTCGTGTGGGGAAAGTAGCATATGAGCTTGAGCTACCTGCAGACTTGTCGTTAGTTCATCCAATGTTCCGTGTGTCCTTATTGAAGAAGTGCATGGATGATTCAGCTGTTGTAGTCCCTCTAGAAAGCACAGATATTCAGAATAGCCTTTCATACGAAGAAGTTCCAGTAGAGAATCTTGATCATCAGATCCGTAGACTAAGGAACAAAGAAGTTCCCTTGGTCAAAGTTCTGTGGCGAAATCAGTCCGTTGAGGGTGCTACTTGGGAAGAAGAAGCAGACATGCGTATCAAGTATCCTCACCTTTTTCCCGCGAACTCAGATTCAGCCGGAGGTAACAGTCCTCCTTTTTTCCAGTTCTTTTCCAGTCTTAGATTTAGCTATATAGTTGTCTTCATGTAAATTCATGCTCTCGCAGATTAGTTCAGTCGCTCAGTATGTTTTAGATTCAGTTATGCGGTTTGTTTCAGTTATGCATGCCAGCATATATATAGCCTCAGTTCCCCAAAATCTTCAGCTTAACTAGTCTCATTCGAGGATAAATGTCCTCAAGAGAGATAATATAGTACCCCGTACTTTTTCTTGCTCCGTTTAGCTCATAGAATATCAAGAGTTAGATTTGAAAATGAATAACTCTTGATACATGTATAATTTTCAAGCTCTAGACCCCTCAATATGTAGATAACTGGCTCAGCTTTCCAACGATACCAATTTCGCCGCAATCTAATACTCGGTTAAGAAGTTATGGCACTTTTAGTGAAGACAGTGTCTCAAAATGAGTAGCACTGCGTCACGGTGACATAAAAAATAACACTTGTACTATTTTCAGTGGACCACCGTGATTGGCCCACATCGCGATGAAGTCCCAGTTCCGATTTGTCAATTTCCAGTAGCTCACCGCGATAGTACTGCATCGCAGTGATGGCCCAAAATGGCATTTGTCAATTTCCAATGGCTTACCGCGATAGCCCCGCATCACGATAAAGTTCCACTTTGCAATAGTTAAATTCCAGTGAGCCACCGCGATAGTGGCGCATTGGGGTGGGGCCCAAAATCGGGATTTCCAGTTCCAAAGTTTATTCTAAAAGGGCAATTTTTAGTCTTTTTTCAAGCCCCCAAATCGTGAACAACAAAGGATTAAACCTATTCTAATCATTCTATGCTCACTTTTCATTAAATTTCTCTCAAAGAAACCCTAGAACATCAAAACTTAATTCTCAAGAAATCTAAATTTCCACCATTCTTTCTTCGAGGAAACTCAAAATTCAAGGTTTTGAATTCAAGATAATCAAGAATCATCTTCAAGAGCACAAATAGGAATCCAAAATCAAGTGTTCTCATTAATTGCATCAATTGAGGTATGTGGGGGTTTTCAACAAGGATAATCCTTTCATCCTTGTGCCCAAAATTAGTTTTAAAGATAATTTTGTATGAAATTACATGAGTTTCATATTAGGGTTCATACCCAATATTGCTAATCGAAAGATTATGAGATTTGAAGAAATTTAGATGATGAATTTGCATGTTTACTTCCATGTTTTCATGCGTATTGCAGTAATTTCCAAACTTTGAATTGAATTATCGATATTTACATTATCGAGCATGAACATTATGATGTTTTGACATGAAATTGAAGCATTGGTTATTAAGCCCTAGATTGTATGATGATATTTCAAGAATGACTATGCTTTAAGCATCCCATGACTAGTTATTTTCAGATTTTAATAAAGATTTGATCATTTGATCTCAGTTTATACATGAAATCCACTTTACAGATTTAGATACAGTTTACAGTAAACAGATTTAAAAGAGGTTTACATTGTAAACCCTTATATTAGTTTTTAAAAGTGGATTTCCAACAGAATAAGCATACAGATAAAAGGGAGTAGTATTTAGCACCGAGTTGAGTATGTTATCATGCCCCAAAACTATGAGCCAATGTAGGTTCAGATTATCAAATTATTCCCATTTCTATATGGATGACAGATACAAATGTGATCACTTAGATTAGGTTATACTCCGTGGCAAAAGTATGACACCTCTCCCCAATGTGAGGTTTTCCTATAAGGGAACTAGACGTTGGACACTATGATATCTCACATAGTGTATGTCAGTTAGAAGAACCTCCTTAACAGTAAAGACCTTCAAAATAGATTTTAAAAGTATTTCCCTACAGCCTACGAAAAAGAATAACAGAAAAGCTTTTAGTACTAAGTGTAGAGGCTCACAGCTTTATTCAGATGTTTTTTTATAATAGATATTAGCTACAGATTTCAGTTCTCAACTTTCAGATATAAAAGTGAGTCCTTTTTACACTTAGACAACATGATTTAAACATAGAATACAAATACAGCTTTTAAAAACTAAATGTTATGACTCATTAGACTTATGCATCATGTTTTGCTATTCATGATTATTATTTTCAGTTTTCAGATATTCCAGCTTATGTGAGTCATCTATATTTAGCATGCATTCTTTTACAAATTTATAATAATATTAAAATATTGATTTACTTATGCATTCACCCCCATATACTCAGTACAATCCAAAAGTACTGATCCACATATACGTATATGTGTTATATTGTCTCATAATGTAGGTTCAGGTGCTCAGTTTCAGCAGCGTGAGTAATTTTGAGCATCTCCATCTATATTTCGATAGTTGGTGAGTCCTTATAGTTCGGAGACTTAGTCTTTCAGTTTTACAGCTTATTAGTATAGACAATTCAGTATTTTCAGACAGTTCGAGTCAGCTGGGGGTTTGTCCCAGTGACTCTCTAGCATTAGTAGTAGAGGCTTGTCAGAGTGCTGGATATGATTCAAATTTTCAGTATTGATAGATCAGACTCGAGTTTAATATTTTCAGATGTTATATTCAGACATTTTCATCTTAGCTCATACAGAATTTCGCATTTTAGCTTAATTTTATATCTATACATCCCTATTATGAGTTTTAGATTTAGTAGAAGGCTTACAGGGTTAGCTTAAGGCTACTCGTAGTCTTGAGCACCATGTGACGTCTTGGGACCCATTTTCGAGGCGTTACACCTCCATATGGACATCACAATAATAATAATATCTCAAGTAAAAAATAATACTCACATAAGCTCCCCACAGGTAATGCGATTATATAACTATCTCAAAATAAGAATCTCACAACAAAATTCTCAACCCGTAACATACTTTACCTAGATGGTTAACTACCAAACCAATCTAAAGAAAGTTAAAGCATAACCTACTTTGAAAAGCCAAAACTCTAGTCTGAGACCTTCAACGAGGAGCCTTTCCTTTTTGTGTGGTCTCTAAACGAAATTCAGTCTATCTAAAATGTAATCTACACATCAAAAGAAGTCCAATAATATCCATATTAGCTATTTTTATTATGGGTCTAAAAATAGTTTAAAACTCGACCCCATAGGAAAGAGGTTAAACCAGAATTTTATTAAAAAAATCATATTTTTCATACTTCAGGTACCCTAAATATAAAATTCCATCAAAAAATAAGTTGAAATCATCAAAAAGTTATTTTTCTCACTTTAACAGGTAAAATTTTGAAATTTTAAATTTTAAATTTAAGTTTTTAAGGTGTTTTTGAGACAAAATCAATGAATAATGATTGAAATCAAGTTTAGAAGCTTATTCAATAACCTTTGATGAAAATTATGCTTTAAAATTGTCTTTCCCAAGGTCTTAAGGTTCAAAAATGATGAAAATAAAAAAAATGGAGAACTTATATTCTTCAAGTAAACAGTACCTCACGATTGCCACCCCAATCATGTGATCTCGAGGATCAATGTTTGACTGATATTAATTTCTCATTGTGTTTCCTCGAGACCAGAATGAACAATCCGACCCAGTCCACTTGAAAAGACTCTTTGTGACCGCGGTCGATCCCCATCACCATCGTGATGAGCAACTTGATCAATCCTTACTATTACGACACAAGGCCTCGCGATCTCGATGAAGGATCAGAGGGTTGTACCAGTTGACAGCAAACCTGCTAAGGTAAATGTCCAAAAATTCTTTGAAATGGACCCACAAAATTCATTCGAAACTTTAGATAACTAAACTGATAATGCTACTAGACGAATTTTGATATTTTAGACTCAATGGAATAATTAAATTTATCAAAAGAGGTCATCTTTAACAAGTTAATCCCCAAGATCCCTTTAGATTAATTTAACTAGTTTCTTGTCTAAATAGTCAAAACTCAATATAATGGCTCAAAATCTGAATCAATTATGCAACTAACCCAAAATTGACATTTTGAATCTAATGGAATTGACAGGATCACTATTCAACTCTTATATCATAAAAATGGATCAAAGTCAAACTACTCACTTATAAGACTACTCAAAACTTCAAACTCATTCAAATCACTTTCAAATGCTTTAGAAATTATATCAACCATCTCTATAACTCATAAATAATATATAAAAACTATAGAGAAGGACAAAATGATCAAAAAGTATATATGTAAAATTCACAATAAGGTTTTTATAGAGTTGGGGCTGGTGTTGGTCTTATTTGAGCACTAATAGTTCTTTATTATTGTTATGACACACGTGCGGAAGATTGCACTATAATTTACAGAGATTTGGATAAAAAGAGGAGGGGCAGATCTATGTGTCACTTTGGGGGTGCCACCGTACCCGAACATCTCAATTGAAACTCTATATATACAGGTATATATTTGTAAGGATTCACATAAATTTTAAGCTTGGCACCCACAGTTACAAGTGAAGGTATAGTGCCAGTGGCAAAGCGTTAAGTTTTGTCGTCCAAGGTTATGGGTTGAATCTCTACGCGGATCCTTTTCACCAAGCATTTTTTTTTAAATGTGGTAAATTACTTGAAATAACATTACAGCGGAGGAGTATTGAACTTTTACCTCTTCGTTCTGAACACACAGACAAACCAACAAGACAAGTTATGCCAATAGACGAAGTGATGACAACTATTATTTGTTGAACGTTAGCCAAACTTTTAAAATGAATCTATTTTGAAAATTATTTTTTTCAAAAGTTCTTTTCAAAATAAATACTTTTGATGAGAATCAATTTGTGTTTGACCTAAAATTTAAGAAACACTTTTCAGTAATGGCTAATGTTTGGTCAATCTTCATAAAAGTAATTCTAAGTGCAGTTTTCTCAGTAAAAAATAATTTTTAAGAAAAAAATATCTTTTGCTACTCCCAAAATTATTTATTTCTTCAAAAAATACTTTGTCGAACACCTTATTTTTTTAGAAATAAGCAATTTTGGTTCCAAACAGACTATTTATCTTCTTCTATCTAAATATTAAAATCACGCTATTGCTCATAAAATATGACACGGAGAACCCCTAATTCTGGATCCACCTCTGAAAGTGAGTCATTATACCATTATTTAGAAGATTATTGTATATTTTTAATTTTTCATGATCATGTATACTCATTTTCATGAAATTGGTACTATTATGAAACTCAAATTCTTTGCAAAAGAAAATGAACCATTTTATAAAATGCCTTAGCCGAGGAAAGTGACGGCAAAATTGATTGATGAGATTATGATTAGTATATGAATGTGAACCACTAATAAGTCCTCTCCTAAAGTTTAGGCTTAGAAGGTGTATACAGATTGTACTTTGGCCATTGCATTTTATCTCGTATAACCATATTACATCATATTGTACTTTCTCTTGCGTGATATTGTGATAGAGATATCATTATATATTGTGTATTGATTGTGCCTTTATCCATTGAGAGTATTGTGTCACATCTACTGATTGCGTTATGTACACTTTTTCTATCTTATTCTTGATTTTTTATTTGGCACAGTGATCGAATATAATATAATGTGCTCCTAATGTGGCTTATCATTATTGCAGTTTATCTTAATCTGCATGTGTCTGCCTTAATTAAACTATGTGGTTATCTTGTTAAGTGTTGTTATCTGTTAGAATAGGCTGAGACTTTTTTGAGAGCAAATTTATTTGGGGTAATTTTGAATGATTGGTGTGGTAATTCTCGCTATCACTTTGGATTAGGATTGATCGTCGATTGATCCTTGCTGAGTACACATGTTTTATACTCATCCCTTGTTTTTCTTTTCTTTTCTTCACTATGTGCAGGTATTAAGCGAGTAGATGAGCATTGATCATGATTTTTTTGACTTTTTCTTTTCGAAGATCGAGGTAGCGACTATTGAATTATCGATCTTACTCGAATCACTTCTTTTTATCTTATGCCTATTCCCATTTAAGATATTTATGGCTATTTCTTGTATTCGATAGTACTAGTGAAAGTCAGACTTGAAAAATTATGTGAATAATGTACCTCTTTTATATCATTTGGAGATTATTTTCACTTTTTATTATCTTCCACTTTGATTTTATTTTTATTATTGTATTTGGATTGAGATACCTTTTCTATACCGAAGATGTAATAGGTGTCATCACGATCTCTATTTTCGGTCGTGACATTTCATCTTACTAATATGATATGTGGAAAATTGAAGAAAATATTATTTTGACCAAAGTTATCTTATTTATCTTTGGCTAAGCAAAAGCATTCAAAGAACATTTTATTGTTATTACTAGAGACATCTTTTGTCTTAAAAGATATTTAATTGTTACATAGACGCAAGGACTAGCCTTGGTGTCTCCCTTGGCTCCTTCTTCTAGTAAAATAGTTTCAGTCTTCTAAAATCACATTTAGTTTTTCTAACTCCATAATGTAATAATCAATTTTTGTTGAGATAGTTGTTGAAACTTGATATATTTATAATACTACTTTATTTTATATATTTATAGTTTGAAACCTATGATTTACATCTCAAGTCATACTAAAATAATAGCTTTTAAAATAACTAACACTCTCAGATTTGTATATTTTATCTTTTAGTTATTTTCATATTAATCTTGTAATTATTAATATATAATAACTAATGAGTAAAACAATAAAGATAGAGTAATTTTTATCTATTATTTTAAAATTTGTGACCTTACTTCTTTTAATTTTAATTATAATTGGTTGAGTAATATTTATTTATTTTCTGTAGTCTTAGTTTTCATGGATATATTAATTCAAACAAGTTTATTGATTTAAGGGCTAATTGCCAGAAGTTTTACTCATTTCATTCAAGCAAGAAAAATATTTTGATTATCATTACTAGTTTAATTCAGTTAATTGACATAACCTCAGAGAGTGTTAACTAATTAGTTAATTCTCAGTGAGTAAAATATAATTGTATTAGTTATAAGCATTCAAAGTAAAAATTAATATTTTATTATAATATTATTATCAAGTGGATTCAACGATTTCAAACTCTTTTTTATATAGATAAATCTTTTGAAATTGATTTAC
The DNA here is from genome assembly GCA_030864215.1 of Capsicum pubescens. Lineage (NCBI taxonomy): Eukaryota > Viridiplantae > Streptophyta > Magnoliopsida > Solanales > Solanaceae > Capsicum > Capsicum pubescens. Next base: position 291,274,906 of record CM061548.1, read on the forward strand.
TTAATCTCAACAATTTACATTTCAAAACTTAACTCATCAATTTGATTCTCAAATAGTAGTCAACGTATTATAAGTTTGTAGCATAATTTTTTTTATTTTTGCCGATGATATCTTAAATTTTTTTTACTATAATTTGACCGAGGACAAGTGAAAACTATCTATACACTTTGATCTCGTCAGTGATGGAATCACATGCGATAGTAATTAGAGTTTACTGAAATAATATCAGTTGGCATGGCTGGTTGATCATTTCAATTTAAATATTGTTGACACCCAATTTTGGATCGCTTTGTTTTTCTTTAATTATTTTCTAGTGCTTCTTGGCCTTAAATAATTTTTTAAAATAAATTCATATTTTTATGTCTATGAATTTTTATTTTTTTTTAAAAAAAAAAGAGAGAGGATTTATTTTCCTATTATATGGTAAAATATTTTAATATTAAATAATTATTTTAGCATCAAAATTTCGAAAACATCTTTTTGATAATCGCATTTATTTTATTTTATTTTATTTTTTTATATGACATATTGCAACTCTATATTCTCATAATATATATGTCCTTATTATATGCGTATATGTGTACTTTACTATAATCTTATACATAATTTAATGCATATGTGTGTCCTTTACTATAATCTTATACGATATATTGTTAATATTATAAAAATTAAAGTTACAAATTATTAAATCGGATGCGTATACTAAATTATTTTTATAATTTATATACATTATATCAAAAGATATTTTTTACAGTAATATAGGAAGTATCAATAAAATTAATTTCAGTAGAAAAAGAGTATTCGGACCAACAATAACTCAATTTTAATTTTTTATTTTACTCAGACCCAACTCTAATTAATAAATTTATACCAAGAAGCCCAAAAAGTGATCCAAAACCCAGTCCAATATCCATGTCCACTTCATCAATCCACCGCACATTATATTAACCAATCATGCGTTGTCGTCAACAAAGAAACACAATCCTCACCCAATAAACATAAACTAATTCGATTCGTTGATTACTTTCTAATCCAAGAATCCCGAAATTTTTAGTTATATATATATATATATATATATAAAATTTATTCTATTTTTATCTATTTATTTACTTATTTACGCTCTCCCTTTCTTTCTTTTATCCTTGAATTAAAACTGAACCATCCGATCAAAAGATCAGACGGATAAAAAATAGCCCTTTTTAAAATTTTTCGTATATTTATTCATACTAGTTTAGCCGCATGTGCCTCGCACGTGTAACTTTGAATTATTTAAAATTAGGCGATTTTATCTATTACGAAGGTTTTTAATGAGGTGCATAAAAATTTAAAACATATATTTTATTGTAAGCACATATATATTTTATCATAATAAGTTTCAAGTGGTTAATGGATTTAATACATTATAGATGTAGTTGTAGATTAATAGACTTTTTAAATCAAATTTAGTTGATTTAGAATTCTTAAACTAATGAAAAACTATTAGTTGTCATTAATCTGATGACTTCTAATAGGGAAAGGTTTACCATAAATATATTTGATTAATTTTCAACTATTAAATATTAAAAAATAGTAAAAAGACGATTTTGTCTAAAGCAAAGTCTTTTAATGAAGGGCAAAAAGTTCAAACGATATTTCTAAGGCCGTTCACACTTTCAATATATTACTAATACTAATTTATTGTACATGCTTTGCACGTGTGTTTCACGTCAATTAATGAAATTATTATGTAAAAGGTTTATTGATTTATGTTCTTTCTTGTCACTTTAGTTATTTTATCATGATAAAACTTTTATTAAAAATAAAATTATTACGTAAAAGGTAGCAGTTAACGGTAAAATAAATGTTATATCTATTTAAATAAGATAAATAACTATTGTATGTTATATATATTTTGCCTGTCGTGTTTTACCTGATTTTTTTCTTTTTACAAACGATTTATTGATTTATGCTCTTTCTTTTCACTTAAGTTATTTTATCATGATAAAAATTTTATTTTAATGTACTGTCATTGCATAAACAATAATTAATTTATATGACTTAGAGCAACTCATGCACTATCATTCTTCGAATTTACACAATATGCATGGATATTATATTTACACATATTTCTTGTAATATATAATTTTTTTTATTAAATATAGATTTACAAATTAATATCTCATAAAAGTTTGTTTATAATATCTTTTATAAGTAGTTTATTTATTGTCTTTCTAAATTCAATATATGCAACTTTCAAAACATAATAATAAATATCTTATCTTTACACAAAAAAAAATTGAAAATTCAACCGGACATTCATCTACAAAAATAGAAACAAAAGTACAACAAAACAATATGATAATTGAAATTTCAAAACAATATGATTAAACCTAACCTTTAGGTACTCCTAATAGTCCTTTCGGTACCTCCCTGTGCTGTTTTAATATGTAATATTACTAATCATGTTTACCAAAAAAAAAAAATCTAATCCTTACACAAAAAATTTCCAAAGCTCGATCTAACATTTGCCCACAACCTTTATTAATAAGAAAAAAATGGATAGTAATAAAATAGAAATTCGAACAAAACAACATGATAATCGTGAAATCAAAAGCTAATTGTAAACAAAAATAAAGAGAAAAGACAACAAAATTCAGAAATTACATTGTCGTACCTGATCTTCCACAAAGGTACTATGATTTGTACTAATTAGCTGAAAAATTATTAAAATTAGGTATACAATTCGATTCATCTCCATGAAAAGCTCAAGATCTTTTAAAGTTTCTTCATTGATCCTCTCCAAATCTTAACTATTTTTGTTATGTATGATGTTCAAAGTTCATCATGGAGTTTGTTTAGAATATCATAGCTTATTCTAGCAAATCAATAATATTTTCTCCTTCCATACCCACATTATGTTTCTTCTTTACAACATCTCTTAATTATTTATGAGAATTGAGAAATATGTGAACCAGTTTAAGAGAAAATTGGAGTTAAAAAGATTTTATACTTATGTTATATAGTTTAATTGGAAAAATAATTTATTTAAGGAAAATTTTAAAGAATAAAATTCATAAATATTAGGATTCCCAACCTAATTCAATAAGGAAATTAATAATCAAAATTTTAATTAACTTCAAAATTCAAAATATTATGAATACATTTTTCTTGTTGAAAACTTAATTCCTATATTGGAATTGTAACAATTACGTTGCTTAAGATTATTATGAACTTTCCATATATAGTAACAACATATTAAATAACAAAAAACAAATATATTTATTATTTTATCTAAGGGTGAAAATCGTTTTCTCCCCCGAAGTTTGTCTTAAAAATCAACCTCCCCCGAACTATCAACAATAATCAACCTCCCCCCCCTTTATCCCATGCAATGTCCATTTTATCCTTGTAATATGATAATGTTTATGGACATTGCATAAAAACATAAACATTATCTTCATTTTAAAAAAAGAAATTCATATAACAAAATCTTCATAAAAAACATAAACATTATCTTCTAGGAAAAAAAGAAAGAAATACTAATTAAGTATATAAGCTAATGATGATCTTTATAAAGTAAATTAGCATGATATAAGAAAATTAATTTTATTAATAATAATCAAAACTATAATATTTATTTTACAAGTGAAAATAATAAGTAATACTAATTTTATAAACATATTTCAATGCAAAAAATACAAACAATAAATGAAAGAGATAAGCCTCTAGTAAAACCTTTATTACATAAAATGGAGCCCACGTCAAATGTGTCACGCCATCTAAAATGATTGACAAAGGGTATCACGTTAGCTAAAAAGATTGATAAAAATACGCTAAAATTTAGTTTAAGGGGTAATAGGACCCCCGTGAAGTTGACGTGTGTCGTAACAAATTTGGTCATAGTTCAAGGGTACTAGATGTTTTTCTCGAATAAAAATAAGGTCAAATTTTAAAGATTATATTATTTATATAAATTATAAAATATGTAATACTCTATTAATGACAATCACATCTTATTTACTGATATAGACAATAGATAATATCGTTTCTTATCACTTGATCCTCATACTAAAAATAGAAGTTTTAATTTATCTGCTCAATTTGTGAAATCAAAAGAATTGTATTATATTTTTTTCTACCATTTAGTGTTAAATAACTATATAAAGTAACATATAGACAAATTTAAAGTTTCAAATTATTATTAATAAGGTTAATTTAGCAAAATAAAGATACTCAAAATCCTAACTACGCTTTCACTGAAAGTGGATAGTATGGGAAATGAGATAGAAAAGCTAAAGACTAATGAAGTTAAACTGAAGTCTGAAGCTATGACTCAGATAACTCAGCAGTGTGCAGAGAATTGTCAATCGGAAGACAGTAAAATTCCAGAGATGAACAACAAATGTTAATGAATCACATATATAACATAAAATTACATATCAAATAAAGTACGATTAGAATAAGTTATTACACAGAAATTTATAAAATCACAACTACTATAGGATAAAATGATAAGCTACGAATACTTAGAATATTGGAGAAAAGATATGAAGCGGATAAGATTAATAGTAAAATTTTCTTAAGGATTGTGTTATATCAACAAAAAGTTATGTAATACGAAACGAATTTAGTAAGAGAGTGATAAAACACGAAAATATACGCATATGCATGTACATACATATGTATATATACACATTTAGGGGTGGGTTGTTTGGAAACAAGTTATTCCGGGATTAGTTATTACAAAAGAAGTTGTTCTAACATGTATGTGTGATAATTTATCTCATCACGGTGGCATAAATGGTGCGATAAATAATTTTGACACTACCTAATACATCTAATTAAACGCAAGATAAATAATCATGAACTTTATCACTGAATTATTATAATTATACCTCACATCAAACGACTCTTTAATAAATATAATACTAAAATAACGATCTTAAAAAATAACATTGAATTTTGTGATAAATTTATAAAAAAATATTAATTTGCTTATAAAGTTAATAAACTTAAATAAAATACTATAAATATCTATGTTAAAAAAATATTCATTACATATAATATAAAAAGATATTACATAAATATAAAATTAAAATTACAAGGACAAAATGAACATTGCATGAGACAAAAGGGGAAGGTTGATTATTGTTGATAGTTCGGGGGAAGGTTGATTATTGTTGATAGTTCGAGGGAAACAATTTTCACCCTTTTATCTAATACGTTCCACCAAACCAACCCATAAATATTATAGATTATCATGCTAAATTGGTTTCACCACTTTCAATCATGTATCTTCATACCTATAATTAATTAATGAACAACCCTAATTAACCCCTTAATTGCATCTAGCTTTACATATAAATTTCAAATCAATTGCGTAAATTGTAATCTTATTAAAATATGCACAAATCCTAGAAATCCACAAAATATATGTTTCTAAATACGAAGAATGTCTATATTCTACACTATTAAATATTAAATTGATATGGATAATAATTGAAAATTGAATAAATTGGACTATTAATAGAGAATATGATTAAAGGACTTTTTCGTTTTATATTTTACCATATATTCTTCTCTTACCATTTATTTTAAGAATAAATATTTTTTGAAATATATTTACTTTTATCATATAATTTAGGATTCCTTAATTAAATATTATAATAATAATATAATATTTTAAGAAAAATAGGTGAAAAGGCAATATTGTCTATTGTAAAATATTTTAATGAAGGACAAATATATTAAAAGTGTGAAGATCCTTAGAAAAGTGATTTGAACTTTTTGTCTTTCATTAAAAAACATTGCAATAGACAAAATTGTTTTTTCGCAATTTTTCTTCAATTTAAAATATTGAATATTAACTATTATAAATATATAAAAGAATTAAATGGAGAAGATTTTCTACTTTTAGTTGAATTCCTAAATTTATGGCAATATTTTGTTAAAGAAATCCAACTTCAAGGAAATTATTATATTAAAAAAGTTCTATATAAGGTAAAATTCTAAATATTTTTAAAAATTTGGTGAAACTATTTTACATAAGACGAGTTAAGATTCCCAAAAGAAAAGAAAAAAAATTGTTGCAAAAATTAAATAGTGAGTTTTTCCAATTTGAAAAGGGTAGGTGAACTTTCTCAAGAAAAAAATGGTTTTTTTTTTAGGTAAGGATGTTATTCTTTTGTTATAGTAATATTTTAATTTGGGAGTATACAGATATCTTATTTGGGTAATAGATTTTTTTTTTATTGTAGCTTTATTATTGGGTAACTTTATGGGTTCTAGATTTCAAATTTTTATTTATATTATGTTTTGATTTTATTGATCATAATTAACAAATCATTCTTTTATTTTTGTAAATAGTTTTCTTATTGGATCTCTAATATAATGTATTGATTTAATTTTAAGATTTTGAATTTTCTTTTGTATTACGTTGTTTTTATTAATCAAGAATAATGAAACATCTTTTCATGTTTGTATGTTATTTTCATTATTGAATCTACAATGTGACTTTGTTGTTTCTAGGTTTTAAATTTTCCTTTCTATGACATTGGGTTTATTGATCATGAATAACAAACTTTCGTTGTTGAGTAACTTTGTGGTTTCTACTGAAATAATAAGTTTATGATTTTTTTTTTGTGTAAAGGTTAAGTTTAGTTGTATTATTTTGATATTTTTATTATTGTATTATTTTGTTGTAGTTTACAGGTGATAGATAAATATCAGTCAACTTTAAAAAAAAAAATAGGTAAAGATTAGGTTTAATTGTATTGTTTTGATATCTTTGTTTTAATTTATTTTTTTTGTATGTATAAAGATTAGATTTTGTTGTATTGTTATGATATTTCTATTTTCGTATTATTTTGTTGTAGTTTACAGGTGGTAGATTGAGTTTGAGGAAATTTATTTTGCAAAGGTTAGGTTTAATTGTATTGTTTTGATATCTCTATCATCGTATTGTTTTGTTGTAGTTTACAGATAGTAGATAAATTTTGATTGACTTTGAGATTATTAGTTTTTGCTAAATGTTAGGTTTAATTAAATAATTTTTTTTATCTTTGCATGCTCAAAAGATAGTAAATCTAATTATTATATTCTTCTTTATTATTTAAACAAAAATTTTATTTAATGTAACGTTTAAACTCATTAAAATAAGGTACACGCGCGAAACACGTACACCAAAACTAGTATATATATATATATATATATAATATTCTTTTTTTATTTACTATTATTATTTTAGAATGATCGGACGAATCAGAATTGATCAAGAAACAAGTACAATCCTCACTCCCCAAGAATTAATATGTGCGCCTTTCCTTTCCCCCATACATGGCGCCCCCCCCCCCCCCCCCCCCCCCGAAAAAAAAACAAACAGCATCCACCCCTCTCCTCTCCCTTCTCCTCCTTCTTCCTCTCTCCGCCACCAAATCGAAACCCCTAGCACCGTAGCCTGCCGCCGTCTGTCACCCTACTCGATATTCTCCCTATTTTTTCATTTTCCAGCCCATGAAATCAAAATCAGAGAAAATCAGACCCTGAATCAGTGTAACAATAAAAGTTTTGGTCAAATCCGCTATTATGGCTCTGAAAAAACTCTGAAAAGTTGGAGACTCGGATTTGAAACTCAAATCCTATCTCGATTCTAGCATATTTCTTCAATTTTTGGCTTCAAATCTGGACTTGTTTGGCCTATGAATATGGTTGTTCTTCAACCCCCAAGGGACAAGCAAAAAATTTGTGGAAAAGGGAGAAAGACGTTAGAAAAGACAGTCTTTTGAAATCTCAAGGCCTGGGTGTGGAAAACAAGAGAAGAACAGAAAGAAAAAAGGAAAAAAAAGAGGGAGTTTGAGGTCAGAGAGAAAATTCGAAAAACAAAAAAGGGCGGAAAACAGAGAAAAAAGGGGGCGAAAAACAGAAAAAAAAAAGGGGGGGAAATGAAAAAAAAAAAAAAAAAAAAAGGGGGAATTTTTGAGTTCTCGGAGTTGGGTTCATCGCCTAAAAATCTTAGCCGTCGAAGCCTCAGTTTTGCTACCCCGAAAAAGTTGTAAATTCACCCTCTTTCGTTTCTTCTTGTTAGTTTTATGAATGTATGGAATTGGTTAAATTCTGATCAAGCTTATGTTGGTTGTTGTAGTGTTTTCCCAAACCTGTCGATGATTGAGTTTTTTCTCTACTTCGTGGGTCCGTGATTACGTTTATTTGTGTATTTGTTTCATTTTAGGACTGTTGGTGGTTATAGTTTTTCTTGAATCTTACCCTGATATAACTTTGTGCTCTGAAAAAGTGTTTCATGAATATACAAGCTTATAAATAATAAGGGACTTGTTTGAGTTTTCACATGTTTATTAGTTTCGTTGAAGAAATAATATTATTAGAAAATTTTATGAAAAATAATCTAATTGGATATTTTGAAACAAAATATATAAAATATTTAGAATACCTTCAAAATAATATCGAAGAATTACAAAAATTAAGAGAAAAAAATAAAGAATATTATAGCAAAAGCATTTAATCAATTACCATATAATCATTCCCAAGATATGAATATCGATAAAACTAACACAAATAAACTCAAAATAAAAATAAAAATAGTTAGAGAAGTTAAGAAATATCCACGCACAAATAAAAATAGATCCATTGTATTTATAATAGATCTATTTTACCACACAAGTTATCCGCACCCCCTACAATTTGGTATCAAAGCTCACGCTGTCTAAAGTTATGGAAGTAGTATATAATTGAATTTATTTGATTAATTTATTAATTATGACTTATTTGATAAAACTAGATTTAGATATTCTCCAAAATATTATTTAGATGAATAACGTAAAAAAATTACCAAAATATAAAGAATTAAAACAAATAATATCTGAAAAATGTAAATAATTAAAAATAAGGATAGAAAGACTACAATATAACATAATTGTCGGAGTTAGTAAAAACTCAATAAATGCACAAAAAGAAGAAATATCAAATTTAGAATCAACAATAGATAGTTCAGAATATACATACCAACATGATCTATTAACAATTAAATAAAAATGAATAAAGAAGAATTTATAATAGATAAAAAAATATATGAAAACCATGAAGAATTAAAAATAAAAATAGTATTTTCTAATTTAGGAAGAAGGTATAAGAAAATAGGTGAACATCTATATTTAATGTTAGAAAAAAAAATTAAAATTAAAAGATAAATTGACAGCTATGGTGAGAATAGAAAAAGAAAATGAAGAAATAGATAGAAAAAAAGAAATAGAAAAAATAAAACAACAAACTACAGAAGAAATACGAAAAATAGAAGAAACTAAAAATAGTAGGATTGCTGAATTAGAAAAAGAACTACAAATGTTAAAAGATTTGTATGAAAAAAGACAGAAAGAAAAAGAAGAAAAAGATATAGAACAAAAATTATTAAACGAGATAAATCAATTTAAAGAGAAATTAGAAATAAATACAATAGATATTAAAGAAACTGATAATTATGATTCAGAAGATAGTGAAACATATACAGAAATCTTAACAAACACAGAAAATTTAGAAATCAATGAAAAACAAGAAGTAATTAATGAAGAAAACTTAGAAAATAGAAACACAGAAATAAATATTCTTGATAAAAAAGAAGATGAAAATATAATACCTAGAACATCAAAAAAAAGAAAATCTACATATTATAAGAATAAGTTTAAAAGATATAATCTAAAGGATGAATATGATAAATGAACATCAAAACAAATAGTTAATAAAAATTATAACTTTTTAGATTTAGATTATGTAATAGATACAGAAAAAATAATACAATTATGGATAGGATATATGACAAAACAATTATTAGATAATAATATAAATGTAATAAATGCACCAGAATATATAGAAAGAACACTAATAAGAACAGTGAAATTATGGTTTTCAAATCTAACTGAAAATAGTAAAAGGGTATTAAGAACTGACAAACGTACAGAAGAAACATCATCAACAACTACAACTAAATTAACACCTATAGAATTATTAAAAAAATATGACATAACTATAAAAGACGAATTTAGCAGCATGACAACAACAGAAGAAAAACAAAATGAAGAGAAAGATACAAATAGGAATTTAATGTTAAAATTAGCAATATGTAATATGTGTTACATAGATGAATATACTTGCGCATTTAAAGAATATTATTATAAAGGAACATATAATACAGAAGAAAGTAAAGAAATAAGAAAATTATATTTTAGTAAATTACCTGAACCATTTAGTTCAAAAATAATAAAAAGTTAGGATGAAGCAAAATAGTAGATACTCTAGGAGCAAGAATAAAATTTTTACAACAATGGTATAAAAACCTATGTGAAAAAGATAGAGAAGAAATAAAAATGAAAAAAACATAAATAAGAAATTTAGCATGTTGCAAAGATAAAATAACACCTCAATTTGGATGCGAAGAAAGATATTATAAGAAAAGAAAAAGACATAAGAAATATAAGAAATACAAAAAATCAAAATATAAATATAAAAAATCAAGAAAAATATATTATGTAAAAAATTATAAAAATAAAAGACCATATAGGAAAAAGAAATCTATAAAAGAATGTACTTGTTATAATTGCGAAAAATTAGGACATTTAGCCAGATATTGTAAATTACCTAAAAACCCAAAAAATAAACAAATATCAAAAATAAAAATAGAAAATACAGAATATATGCAGATAGATTATATAGATTACGAATTAGAAAGTGAAAATAGTATATATGAAATTTCAGAGAATGAAACAGATAGTGAATTAGATGAATTAAATGACTGAAGAAGACCAAATAACTGAAGAAGATATAAAAATAATAACAAAGGAAGAATATTTAAATGAAGAAGGAACAAATCAAAAAATAATATTTGATAGTCATATATTTGATGAAATAAAAGGAAAAAAATTATATTTAAGTGTAGAAAAAATATTTAAAATACCAACAATAAAAAATATATTTAGTAGAAGAAAAGAAGAATATTACGTAGTAAGCTAAAAAGAACATGTAATAGACTGTAGATATGCAAAAGGTAAAGTTAGTATACCACTAGTAACAAAAAGGATAATTAATAAAGAAATAAACGATATAAAAAGTAGAGACCCAATAAAATATGTACACCTTGGAGATACAGAGATATTAATAAAAACATGTTTTAGAGAAGGAATAGATACACCAATAGAATTATATCTAGCAGATGATAGAATTATAAAACATATAGAAAAAAGTATAATAACTGCCATAAAAGGAAATTTAATATACCAAAAATTTAAATTTATAATAAGTGCAAATTATTCAGTAGTAATAACAGATAAAAATATAGATAAATCATTAGTATTATATTAGAAAATATCAGGAATAGAACTAACCCCAGGAAGTAAAATATTTACAGCAAGATGTAAAAATCTATATGTATTAACTACAAAACACAAAATAATAGGAAAAAATAAAATTAATAAAATACAAATAGAAAGTCCTTTTGAACAATTCGTAAAAACAATTGATAATAATGATTATAGTTACAAAAATATAGACATAGAAGAAGATTTAGAAATAATAAATGATAGAATAAGTACAACACAAAAAGAATAACTTATGAAAAAACAGAATCATCAAGTTTATAAAAAAGAACAAGTTATGAAACAAGTTCAACAACTAATTTAAACCAATATTACATAACAGGAACAATAAATGAAAAAAGAATATTTAATACTCTTAAATACAGGACAAGAAGAAAATTATATAGCAAGATATCTAATAAAAAATGAGAAAATAAAATCTGACAATAATATATGCCCAGATCTACCAAGAAGCTTAATAAACACTAAAATTATAGCAGAAAAAAAATTAACAATAGGAGTTAGAAAAATAAAAATAGAATTTGAAATAAAGGAAGAAATGCAAAAAACAGACATAATATTAGGAATAAAATGGCTAGAACAAGTAAAATCATATAATATAAAGCATACACAATTATCTATAACATATAACAGAGAGAAATTATTCTTAAGAAGAGCTTTAACAAGATATGAAAATATATGTATTAATGAAGATAGTAGTAGAAGAGTATTACAGTAGATATTATACGTCTATGATAGATACAAGAGCAGAAGCTAATTTATGTAGATGTAGTTGTTTACCAAAAAGTAAATGGGATAAATTAAAAACACCAATAATAGTTAAAGGATTTAATAACGAAGGAAGATTAATTACTTATAAAGCTAAGAATGTAAAAACACAAGTATGAGATAAAATATTAATAATAGAAGAATTCTATAATTATGAGCTAACATCAAAAGATATACTTTTAGGAATGCCGTTTTTAGATAAATTATACCCACATATAATAACTAGAACGGATTGGTGGTTTACAACACCATGTAAATAGAAAGTAAGAGCAAAAAGAGTTACTAATAAAATAAGAAAGAAAACTGTTTGGATAGAAGGAAGTGAAAAAATTACACAAAAATTAGAAAATATAAATAATACTGAAGATACAATAGAACTGATCGTATTTTCAATAAATAAAAAGGAAATAACTATATTTTCAATAAGTAAGATAGAAATAATTAAGAAAAAATTAGAACAATTATGTAGTGAAGATTCATTAAAAGGATGGGAAAAACATAAAACCACTATAAAAATTGAATTAATAGATAAAAATAGAATAATAACTCAAAAACCATTAACATATAATTTTGACGGTTTAAAAGAATTTAAAATGCACATAGAAGAATTATTAGAAAAACAATATATACAAAAAAGTAATAGTAAATACAATAATCCAGCATTTATAGTAAATAAACATAGTGAACAAAAAAAGAGGAAAAAGTAGAATGGTTATTGATTATAGAAATTTAAATGCAAAAACTATGACATAAAATTACCCAATACCAAATAAGATATTAAAAATAAGACAAATACAAGGATATAATTACTTTAGTAAATTTGATTGTAAATCAGGATTTTACCATTTAAAGTTAGAAGAAGAATGTAAGGAATTAACCGCATTTACGGTACCACAAGGATTTTATGAATGGAATGTACTACCATTTGGATATAAAAATGCACCAGGTAGATATCAATATTTTATGGATAGTTATTTTAAACAATTACCTAATTGTATAGTATATATAGATGATATGCTATTATATACAAAAACCAAAGAAGAACATTTAAAATTATTAGAACAATTTACAGATATAATAGAAAAATCGGGAATAAGTTTAAGTGAAAAGAAAGCTGAAATTATGAAAAACCAGATAGAATTTTTCGGAATACAAATAGATAAAAGTGGAGTAAAAATGCAACAACATATAGTACAAAAAATAATATTTTCGAAAGAAGAATTAGATACAAAAAAGAAATTACAATCATTTTTTTGAATTAGTAAACCAAGTAAGGGAATATATACCAAAATTAGTAGAAAATCTAAAGCCTTTACAGAAGAAATTAAAAAAGGATGTAGAATATAATTATAACGAAGAAGATAAAAAAATAAGTCCAGGAAATAAAAACACTTTGTAAAGAATTACCAAAATTACAATTTTCAGACGAAAATAGAAAATTTATATATATAGTAGAAGCAGATGCTAGTGAATATAGTTATGGAGGAGTACTTAAATATAGGTATGAGAATGAAAAAATAGAACATCATTGTAGATATTATTCAGGAACGTTTAATGAAACAGAAATAAAATGGGAAATAAATAGAAAAGAATTATGTTCATTATATAAATGTTTATTAACATTTGAGCCATATATTGTATATAACAAGTTTATTGTACAGACAGATAATACACATGTACGTTGGTGGCTAACAAAGAAAATACAAAATTCAGTTACAACAAAAGAGATTCAGAGACTAGTATTGAATATATTAAATTTTACATTTACAATTGAAGTAATTAGTACTAACAAAAACGTTATTGCAGATTACATATCAAGACAAATCTACACAGATTGATATAATAGAAGATGATGCTTTAGAAAAGATATTCAAAACCCTAACTATGCTTTCAATGAAAGTGGACAATATGGGTAATGAAATAGAAAAGCTAAAGACTAATGAAGATAAACTGAAGTCTGTAGCTACAAATCAGCTAACTCAACAGTGTGCAGAGCTATGTCGATCGAGAGACATTAAAACTCCAGAGCTAGAAGGAGACATTGGGACACTCCGTAAAACCCATAACGTTTATCAATCTACAATTGCAGGTACAAGCAAAGGAGTTATTGGACAAAGATACCAGAATATGAACTTAAATAAGACATTTGAAAAACCATTTACACCAAAAATACAAAAAGACCTCTTGAACATACCCCCACAAATTACCACATATCGAGATAGTCTGAACCAAGATAAAAAAGTTTATAACTATACAACCCAAAAATACATAGAAAATATCTACCGAGTACAAACTTTTCTAAACCTTAACCCCAGAGCTACAGATATCAAAGAACCCAACACAAACTATATAACTCAAAGATTACAAGGTCACAACAAGCTAATTGCACTACCCAAAACTAACCCAAGCCTAATAAAAACTTATTTCGACTATGGATTATTAAATACCATATATACCCAAGATGGAGAAGAACTATCAGCTATGAAAGAATTACAAAAAATATTCAACACCTATAAAAGAGTAACCAAAGGAAATCTATTTTATATAAAGTGTTATACTGCACCAGCAGAGATATTATACGACGAGATAAAACCAGTTAAACAAGTTGTAAAAATTGGATTAACCAGAGATATGATTATACCAGAAGATATTGTGTAGCAGCCAGAGATACCCAGAATCGAGATACCTGATTTTTATGCAAACAAACGACTTATTGGACTAGCTACAATTATTCAAGAACTAGCAAACAATTATACCAATGAAAACCGAATATGGAGCTATTATTCAAGAGACCATCAGATGATTTATTCAAATTCAAAAGAACTACGACAAGCAGATATGAAAAATGTTAGACAATGGATAATGACATTACTTAACCCAGAAAAATAATCTACTGCAAGAGCAATTAAGAGAGGATTTATTTCAGACGGATTATTGACAAGATATTGCAAGATAATTGGACACAAATATCCAGATCATCAATGTTCGAGATGTAATGGAGAAGATAATATTATCCCAGAAGTTCGGCTAGAATAAAATAAAAAATCAAGAAGATAAACATGCCAGCTGGAAAGAAGATAAAAAAGCAGGAGATACGACAAGAAGAAGATATCAGCGGAAATAATAATGGAGATAAAAGACAAGCTATTAAATTGTGAAAGCGACATGTAACAAACTTTCACAATTTTCTTTACGTAGATTATTAGAATTGTATAGGTTTTTGACTATTATTAGTCTAGGCTTTAATTAATTTTTGTCTTTTTAGAAGACATTTGTAAAGTATAGTAAATGAGGTTAGGTAGATGTAGATAATTTTTGAAGACTTTTTGTAAAGTTTTAGAAACGTGTAAAATAAGGAAGGAAAACTTTTGTAAAGTTTCAGATTATAAATAAAAGGCATCGAAGGTAGAAAGAAAAATAAGCCTTCATGTGTTGAAGCAAAAAACTCTCTCTTGTCTACAACAAAAATTTGATTATTTAAAAAACAGGTATATTTTAATGAAAAAATCTATGAAGGAATAAAGCTTAGAATTATCAAAACTACCAGAACAGGTATATTCATTTACTATTATGAATAGCTAAATTCATAAATTCCTAACAATCATGATATGATAAAATAAGTTCATGTTAATTGCTTTATAGTAGAATTATTCGAAAAATAGCATGTTAAGACGTTTATTAGCAAAGTGGAAAAGGAGAAAAATCCCTAGGAACTATGCCATCCTAAAGGTGAAACCGGTAACGCAAGAAGCCGTGATAGGGAAGTAGCCAGAGTAGAGGCGCTGTTTAAGGGGAAAGTATCCAGATTACCATGCTAATAGTGACAGAAGAACATGTTATTTAAGAATAATCTAGTATATAGCAATCTAAAGTGATCATATTTTGTTATGTGCATGATTGAAGGGAATATTTTGAAAAAGCATCATATGAAAAATGAATACTAATTTATCTGACGAAATGATAGATAAATTTAAAATACTCGTTTTATATGTACTTAAGGATATAGAAATAGTAGATATAAGAAAAATCATATTGGAAAAAATATTTGATAGATATTTTATGACTAGAATTAATTATATACCACACCTACCGAACTACTCTTATAAATACTTACATACCAAACCCACACACTAACTATGATAAATTATGTATATTTAGAATTTTGGAAAATAGATATAAAATATATACAATTTCTTAGTGAAAATTAATGAGATTAAAACAAACAACTAAAAAATATTATAATAAAGTATTTAACCAATTTTAAATGATAGATAATTTTAAAATATTAATCTTATATATACTTAGAGATATAGAAATTATAGATATTAAGAGAATAATATTAGAAAAACTATTAGACTATGAAATTGAAACTATAAATTGGATAGAACGGTTATACCTGGATAATTACCCAGATGGATATTATTCAGATTAAGAGATGTTAGAATATATTAGAAAAACTAGAGAAAATCAAGATAATCTAAATGAAGAAATTAATTATAGAAACCGAATTAGAAAAATAATGAAGAATCTAAAAGAAAAATTAATATGGATAGAAGAAACACTAGAAAATTTAGGAAAAAGTACATGTGATAGTTTATATAATTTAAAAAACTCGCTACGAGAAGAACAACACAAAATAATAAATAGCATTGAAAATCTAGAATTAGATATACATTACAGTACAATTAGGATAAATTATTATACAAAAATTTGTAAATCTGCAATTACTACAGGATAAAATGATAGACTATGAATATTTAAAATATTGAAGACAAAATATGGAAGAAATAATATTATTAGAAAAACTTATGAAAGATAATCTAATTGGATATTTTGAAACAAAATATATAAAATATTTAGAATACCTTCAAAATAATATAAAATAATTACAAAAACTAAGGGAAAAAACAAAGAATACTATAGTAAAGCATTTAACCAATTATCATATAATCACCCCCAAGATATGAATATCGATAAAACTAACATAAATAAACTCAAAATAAAAATAAAAATATTTAGAGAAGTTAAGAAATATCCACGTACAAATAAAAATAGATCTATTGTATTTATAATAGATCTATTTTACCACATAAGTTATCCACAAATCCTCTTTTCACGACTGTTTTTGTGTTCAATTAGGTGAGTATACATATGAAAAATTTGTTGTGACGCTCTCGAAGGAATCTACATGTACAAAATTATGGTCGAACCCTCTTGTTTTCCAGAATGATAATAAGATTTTGTTGTTTGTCTAACTTCTTTGGCAAGTTTTTGATACTCTTGTATGCTCTTTAGTTCTATACTTATTATCTTATTATGCTGATCTTTCTTTCTCTTTTTTCTTATC
The DNA here is from genome assembly GCA_030864215.1 of Capsicum pubescens. Lineage (NCBI taxonomy): Eukaryota > Viridiplantae > Streptophyta > Magnoliopsida > Solanales > Solanaceae > Capsicum > Capsicum pubescens. Next base: position 291,292,378 of record CM061548.1, read on the forward strand.
CCATGTACTTTGGGAGCACTTTCGGGAGTTCACTATCCGGACTCCATAAATTGTCCTTTTGGACTAAGTCGCTCAGCACATCATTCCCTCCTCCACGTCCCAGTGAAGGCATAAATCGAGCAACTGCTTTACGATACTATCCTTCAGCTAATATTTGATTGAATTTTTTTTGTTATTTGATGTTAATGTGTATATGTTATTTGGGTAATTTTTGAAGTGAACGTAATTGCCTCTCAAAAAGGTAATTTTTACGCTCAAAAAGGTACATTTTATACTAAAAACCAACATTTTAAGAGCGGTTGTCGTAGCCAAAGAAACAAATGGTCTGCATACACTCTACCCTTCCCAGACTCCACTAGGTGGGAATACACGGGGTATGTTGTTGTTGTTGTTGAACATAATTGCCTATTCTTCCCCATTTTTTAAGTATTAAGCTGTCTTAGCTCATCGATACTCGGTATAGTAATGTTCTTGTTTACCCTCAGCTGTACAGAATTTTCAATAGGTAAAAGATATGAAAATTTTATTCACTTTTAGATTATTTTAATGACTATCTTCATATTTTTCTTTGGCTATAACAACCGCTCTTAAAATGTTGGTTTTTAGTATAAAATGTACCTTTTTGAGCATAAAACTACATATTTTTTTGGTATAAGAATGCAGATATTTAAGGGTAAAAAATATTGCTTTTGAGAGCTTAAAAATTGCAGTTTTTGGAGCTTTAAAGTACAGACATTTGAGCATTTAAAGTACAGTTATTTTGTGTGCAAAGATACAACTTTTACAGTGGTTAAATTGCAGATTTTGGAGTCCAAATATTCAACTTTTCGAGAGTTAAAAAATGCAGATTTTTAAAGAGGAAAGCAAGCTGTTTTTTTGCAACTTTACATGCATATTTTTTAATGCCCAAATGCCGTTTTCTTTTCAGAGAACACTTTCTTTTAAGAATTTAATTGTCAGGTTTGAAGCCAAGAATGCTTTTTTTTAGAGCTTCAGAGTTGCTCCTTTTTAAAATATAAGAGTCTATCCGCTACTTTTAACTTTTTAAATTAATTAGACAATTTTAATATTTTACGTTATATTTTATTTTCAACAGTTGTTCGAGTTTTCAGATTTAAGAGGATTAGAAATGAGAGGTATATACGTTCATCCTTTATCATGTATAAGGTATACTATTTTCGATACTACTATAATAATTATTTTTATTGTTATTATTGTTCATTATTATTACCAACGTTACTATTATTATCATTATTATCTATACCACAATTATTATTGCTATTTTAATTAGGTAAAATAGCTCGGTGGACCGTTGTACTTGATATGATTTGTAAAATGGATACTCCTACTTAGCCTTTTATCATCTGAACCCCTCAACACATCAAAATTCAATATTTTGAACCCTTTTGATCATGTGTGTAGCTCACTCTCCTTTAAAAATTTCACATCATCTCCGCGTCATCGCTATGTCCTCTCCGTGTCATCTCCACGTCATATAAATCAATGACATGCCATAATATCTTTATTAATTAATTATTAATTAATAATATTAAATAAAAAATTTAAAAATTATTTTTTAAAATAAAATTCATCTCCACCATTATTTAAAAATTTAAAATAACAGTTACATCATATTGATTTAACTTAATCAATTTATAATATAAATCAGAATTTATATATCATAAAATTACGATTCAAAATCATAAAATCTCGTAATTTATATTACAAAATCAAAAACTTCAACAACGAAGATGAGATTTTAACTTGAGATTTCGTTATATATCATATAATCAAAAACTTCAACAACAAAAAAATTCATCTCCAACATTTTTTTTATCTCTATCATTAAATAAAAAATAAAATAAAAAATTAAAAATTATGTTTTAAAATAAAATTCATCTCCATCATTATTTAAAAATTAAAAATAACAATGAATACAGATCATATAATAGATCCCCGGCATTAATATTGTTCCAGCAATCTATATTTCATCATAATAAATCACAAAACAGTTAATAAAAACAGTATCTCTAAGCAATTGTACAACCTAGAGCAACATTCAATTCTGTCGTCGATGTACGTATTCAACAATAGAATTCAGTATCTGATCTCATAAGATCAAAATTAGCGCATTAAAAAAAATCAAAACCAATTTTAATACAGTTCCAAATCACACAATAATGAGAAATTGAACAAATAAATTGTAGATTTGGAGTATAGGATAAATTAATTACCTGATTAAGGATATCGCCGGTGACGTCGCCGAAAAATAGTAGAGTCGGTGTTGAGAGAACCGACGATCAGTCGAAGCGATGGGTTAAATAACAGGAAAGTGTAAAGAGTTAAAAGTTGCGCATAAAAATCTGGGGGTGCTCTATCTCTCTGTGTGTGTAGGGACGGCGGAACGCTGGTGTGATAGTGGTTGTGTTTATTGGGGGAGGGTGGAAGACGGGGTGGGGGGACGGGGAGAGGATGGGGGATGGGGGACGGTGATGGACTGGTGGACGGGGTGGGGGACGGTGGTTGACAGGGTGGGGGACTGGTGAACGGGGTGGGGACGGTGGGGGAGGGATGGGGGAAGGGAAGGGGGAGAGGGTGGGGTACTGGACGGAGTTGGGGGAGGGGGATTTTAGATTTTTTTTAATTTATTATTTTTTAATTTTTTTAAATATTATAAATATTTTTTTAATCATGCGCCGATGAATATGTGGGATGCAACCAAATTTGTAGCCACAAACTCAGGATGAATATGTGGGACATTCCAAACAATAAAGAGGAGTAGCATAACTTCTTGACCTACCTTACTTGTAACCTCATCCAATGGAGATTATCGTGGCTCAACGTCCAGGCAATGCAGAAGAGGCATTACTATTACTTTCTTGAATTAATTAAGTTGGAAGAGATCCAGCCGTATGCACCATTGAGGGTTCTCTAATAGTTCGGCATGATCCAAAATATTCCCCTATGGTCAAATATGGAATTGGCAGAGGGAGACTATGAAGGAAGAATCCTCATAGAAAGACTCAGAAATTTGATCAATGGATGGGGGGAAATTTCAGTTCAGGAATGAGGGTCGATCCACATTGCACCCCAAAATACTATACATGGTATATGTCGGGAGGAATTTTGGCCCGACCAAGCTATAAAGGACTCCAGGGAATTGCAGACATTTATAGGGCGGATCAGATTTGGGACCATCTTCTGCACCTTATGCCCATATCCACTGCCATGTACCAATAGGTAGTCCGTCCCAGGATCGGTGAACCATCTTATCCCTATAGTAGATAACAAACTCGAAGAAGAGATGGAAGAAGATCCAGAGAAAGATTCGATGGAAGAAATAGAAGAACAAGAAGGAGAGCTAACAGAAGAAATGAAAGAGGATCCAGAGGAAGGAGTGTGTGGACTAATAGGATTCGATGAGGAGCAGGACATAAATCACTAGGGGTGGCATCTATATAGGTCCCCAAAATACTACCCTGGGCCTTACTATGACCTGGATGATGACGACGATGATTCCCTCACCTGGCTTTAGGATCCATTTGCTATCCTTAATTCCCAAAAGGTCTTGCACGACCCACCTTGATGTTTGTACTTTTGTCTTTCCTCTTTTGCTTTCCCTAAAAGGTCTTGCATGACCTATGCTGATGTTTCTACGGCAATATGTCTATCATTATGTAATCTTTAATTCAAGGCTTTTTCCTTTATAACTCGGGGTTTTCTAATCCCTCTAATATTAATGAAGGAAGATTCGTCCTGAATTTAAGAAAGGTTAAAACGTTGGATCAATCAATCATACTTGCATCGTTGGCCCACCTCTGGCAAAAAGAGGCTCCATATTAGGATGCATTTTGGATGTCGCCAACTTGGCGTATATATGTGTTACATACTTGTTATATTTTAGATATCTCCCAAAATAACATGGTTTTCATTTTCTTTTCCTTCTTTTCTTCTCATTTATTAATCCCCCAAAAGAAAGTTGATTTTTCTCGACACGCAAACTGGCAGAATCCCAATACAACCTTCAGTCTAAAGAAAAAATGACTAATAAGGACCAATCCGACCAAGCTGTGATGATCCTAGTAGATGACGCCGAGAGTTCCCAAAGGCTGTCAGACACCCAAAATGATGAACAAATGGCTAACATGGCACAAGAAATTGAAGTCCCGAAAGAAGAACTATATCAAATGCAGGATCTGACCAATCTTACAATGGCCAGATTTCCCGCTCAATTCCAAGCTCCAAATCAGGATTTTCTACTCATAATTTTACCATTCCGATTCATCCAATAATGCAACATAAACCTGAGGCACATGTCACCTACGAGATACTTGTGCCACCGGTATATGCTACTGAAGCTTCTACTTTCAGAACATTAGGATCCATATGAGGTTGATCATTATGCAAGATTAGGGAAGGATGTCCAATCAAATGAAGAAGGGTCGATAGTAGCTCAACTCGAATGTCTAAAAAGGGCAATAAGAAATAAGCAAGTCACCAGAGGAACTGAAAGCTTGGACTTTGATGACTTGTGCATTCATCTAGATATCGACATACTAGTCAGGTACAAACCACCGAAGTTTGATGTGTTTGATGAAAAGGGCGACCCATATGCACATATAAGGGCCTATTACTACCAGTTGGTCAGCATATGAAGGAATGAGATATTGAGAATAAAGTTGCTCATTCGGAGTTTGTCAGGAGAAGCTTTGACTTGGTACACCTGATAAGACCCCCGTAAGTGGTATGACTGGCTAAAAATGGCCGAAGGCTTCATGAGCCATTTCAGGTTTAACACTGAGATAACCCCAGACAGGTTCTCATTGGCTAACATACGGAAGAAGCCATTAGAATTATTTCAAGAATATGTGTGGCGTTGGAGGACCGAGGCTACTAGGATCCAACCTTCACTGGACGAAAGTAAGCTCTCCAAGTATTTTATCCAAGCTCAAGAGTGTGTTTATTTTGATAAGATGATGTCAATGATGGGCCAAAAATTTGCAGAATTGGTCAAGATAGGAGATTTCATATAAGAAGACATCAAGTCAGGAAAGATCCAATTTATGGTTGCACTACAAGCTGCAAGTAAGGCCATACAGTTTGGTTCCATTGGTGGTAATAATAAGAAGAAAGAGGATGTCTCAACTATCACACCATATTACCAACTAGGAAATTCTTCCCACCGTTACCTTAACAACCCCCAGATTATTGCACATGTTCCAATGTATAATACTCAACCACATTACAATCCACCTCGATCTCCAACATACCAAAATCCACCAAGACCATATACCCCTGTCCAAGCTCCACCTCACCAAAATATACCAACTTATGCACTAAGACCATGTCTATATCTTGAATCCAAAAATACCCACACCTACACATCAATTAATGTCTATATCTTGAATCTAAAAATACCCACACCTACACATCAATTACTAAACCTTTGGCCCAGCTGTTTGAAAGATTGAGGGCAGCAGGATTATTACATTCAATCAAAGGAAAAACCCCTGACCTAACTTCTCAAAACTTTAATGGCAACAAGGGATGCGTTTATCACTCAAGAGTCCACGGGCATGACACAAAATAGTATTATGGTTTAAAGAATCAGATTGAGTCTCTAATCAGGAAGGGATTAATCAAATATATCGTTGTGGTTCCAAATGTTAATAATAACCCTTTGCCAAATCATGGAGATCGAGAAGTCAAAATGATTACTTTGGAGGAAGAGTATGACTTAGAGAAAACTATTGTGCTTGCATAGAACACGGAAGAAGTCGCCACTAAATCCCCAACAAAATCTTTTGTCATAGTTCAGTTGAGAGAGCCTCTGACTGCCCAAACTTACCTGCCAAGAGTCATGGTGACCACTATAACCCCTGGGAGGCCTGATTATGAAACTAAAGCAGTCCCATGGGATTACCGAACTAAAGCCAAGGGTAAAATGATAGATGTTATTGTGGCTTAGGGAGTGACCAGGTAGGAAAGGTGTTACGCTCCAGAAGATTTAAATCGAAGAGTTTCAGGGAAAGAGTAGAATCCAAATAGAAGTATTACTGATGTTAAGGCCGCAGAATTTTGGAAAAAGATGCAACCCAAGGAATATTCAGTCGAATAGCAGCTAAAGAAGACACCAGCCCACAATCTATTATGTCCTTGCTTACGAGCTCGGAAGCCCTTATAAATACTTTGATAGAAGTGTTAAGTGGAGTTAGCATATCGAAGGAGACCTCAAGCGAGACTTTGGTTACAACAATTAGATGAATCGTAGAAGTAAATAAAGTCTCTTTCCATAATGATGAGCTACCATCAGAAGGGGCCACACACAATAAATTACTTCATATTGCAATAGGATATCATGATAAGATTATGAATAGGGTTTTGATCGATGGTGGTTTGGGTTGAAATATTTGTCTATTATCCACTCTAAGGGATTTAGGTGTAAACATAGAATATATAAGGGAGAGTTGGGTGAAGGTTCGAGCCTTTGATGGATCTCAAAAAAGTGTCATCAGAGAAATCTACCTGACATTGCAGAGAGGACCATCTGAATTCCCATCTTATTTTAAGTGATGGATGTATCGTCTAGTTACAACCTATTGTTGGGAAGACCAAGGTGATGTTGGGTGTATTAATGCACTTTAGTGTCATTATCCTAACTTATTTAGCCTTGTTTTGAGAATAATTCGTGTGATTTATGTGTGAATAATGATATAAATAATTATTTAAGTGTTCAAGTATGTTATTATAATGTTTAAAATTGTTTTCAAACAAGTTTGGGTTCAAATTGATTATTTAGAGTTTAATCAAGAAAACTAGTTTTACTTGCTTGAGCTAGGTGTTATTCTAGTCTATCGTGATGGATTCTAATGTGTCAAATGAGTTCCTAATGTTATTATTGTGTAATGTTATATGGAACAACTTATTTATAATGTTCAAAGTGCAATTGGATCAAGTCAAGATTCAAAACACTAAACAAAGATCAACGTGGCCAAGCCTAGTCTTAGCTGGAGTTTCTAGCTTGTTGTTCTAGATGTTTTGTTGTGTTGATCTCTAATACATGGTGTTTAATCTTGTAGGATGCTTGGTGAGTTTAATATGGTGATATATAGATGTGGAACAACCTGTAAATTAAAGAAAAATAACACCAAGAGCTTGGAAGGGAAGACAAATGCACAAGGCCAAGTTAGACGCAAAAGTGCAATTCCAGTGAGGGCATGAAGATAAGACCGAGGCGCCCCCTTTACCCCAGAACCATAAGTCCCACACAGCCTGACTTGGAGTGTTTCAATGGATACCGCTATGCCCCTGCCAGTCCGGTGCTCCCAAGCCCGCGACACCCTACACTCCTACACGGCCTAGGCTTCCTCCTTCTATATACACACACCTTACACACTTTGTAAGATAATTTTGGACTTCTTTGGCTTAAGAGAGGGGATGATAAACACTTTTTTTAGGGTTCATATCTCCTTAATTTAGCTTTATAATGTATTATAACATGTATTCAATTAGGTTGATTACGGTTATGTCGATTAACGGCTAAACGCCCCCTTTTCGGGGTTAAGGCTGAGATCATGATTTCTTTCATTTTGAATTAAGTTTGTTGAATTTCTTATCATATTTGGTTGCATTTTTATCCTTGTTTTAACTATTTTAAGGATTCATGGTCATTCGAATATATCCGTTATCGACCTTGTGATCTCGAGAGGGGGAATATGAAGATAGAACATAGGGGTAAATATAGTAAGGTTCTTATTCTTTTATAAAATAAGGAATTTAAATTAGAGTCTAGGGAAGGTATGTACCTAGAAGACTTTCTTGGTTCACATGTAGGATGATTGCTTTATGCATCTAGTTGGATTATTACATCCCCGCTCACGATATAGTTGTAATGTCCAAGTTAGGTAGACGATTAGAGGTTGGGAGACCATGATCATGCGATAAACCCTACAAATCAACAACCAAAATAAGTAATCTAACGAATGAAGTTTAATGGCGTAGTATGATTGTTCGTAAGCCTTAACCCTGGATCTCTATCCATTGATTATCAAAAGTCATTACTTTTCTGCATTAGTTTAGTTTACTTTTAGGGGTCGTTTGGTTGGGAATGTAGTTATACTGGGATTAGTCATGCTGGGATAAGTTATGATGGGATAAGTTATACTGGGATTATTTTTTATTGAGTGTTTGGTTTTTGTATTCAAAGTAATATGCATGGTATAATTTCTAAGAATAAATTAATTGATTATCAAAATACCCTCCATCTTATTTAACTTATATATATATATATATATATATATATATTTCTTTTCAAGCTCTAAATATTTATTCTTAAATATAAATTTTTTATCTTATTTAGCTTAATTTTTTTTATGTGTGTGCATTTCCATAATTATATCGTGTGTATTTTAAAAATAAAACTTTCATCTTATTTAACTTTAATTTTTTTGCGTGTGTCTTCCTATGATTATGCCGTGTGTGTTAAAATTTAGTTTGAAATAAAAACTTTCAACTTAAGTTTGTTAAAGTAAAAGAGGATTTGTTGTTTATGTCACTTCATTTAAACACATATCACTCATATAATATATAATATTAAAATTCATTTAATTGATATATACAATATCAATTTTTAAGTGATTAAAAAACTATTTAATTTAAAATATGTAATTCAACAATGGAGTCTACATTTTTATTATTTTTTAGAGAAATTAAAATATATAAATAAATATAATAATTATTCAAATAAATTTAACGTATCATATATTCATAAATAAAATATTTCTTAAATGTGTATGAATCTCTAATATTTCATGTTAAATTATTTATTTTGTTCTAAATTTCATAAAATATTGATAGTTTCTTTCTTTGTTAAAAAATTCATCATCAAAAAATGTGAAAAAGAATTACTCTCATTTTTCATTATTTAGTATCACTAATATTTGGAGAGTCAAATTATATTTTTTAAAAAAATTAAATTTTCAAATATTTTTAGCTAAATATAAAAATATTTTTTTATTTAATAATTAAGCACGTATTAAGTTAGAAAGGGAATGTCAACATACTTTAATAACTTGTCCATGATTTTATAAAAATACCTTATATTTTATATAAGAAAAATAAAGTAATATATATATATATATATATATATATATATATATGATAATCTAAGAATTTGGAGGGCAATTATGTCCTTTTGTAATTTTATCCCAAGGATAAATAATGATGGGATTGTTATCCCACCAAATGGGTAGATAACTTATCCCGGTACTATTTATTAGTCCCGGGATAAGTTATCCCAAATATTGGCAACCAAACTTGCATTAAAAATTTTATCCCGAGATTATTTGTTTTTGTACCTTAAACCAAACGGCCCCTTAGTTTACAGTTCTAAAACTTTCTTGATTACTTTATCTCAATTTTTAAACTAGAATTGGATAGTTGTTTAACACAAGTCCCTGTGGGATTGATATTCGGCTTTCTTGAAGGCCACCACATTACTTGGTAGACCACGTACACTTGCGTGTACGCTGTCAAGTTTTTGGCGCTGTTGTCGGGGACTTGTAAATTGACAACTATCTTATTTTTAGTTTAGCTATATTGAGTTGTAAATAGTTTAGTTTTTTAGATTTCTTTTTAGTTTCTTTTATTTCTCTTTTTATCACACTTCTTGATATGTCAGCCTGGGATAGATGGTTTTCAAGTGATGACGATTTTTGTTATTTTTGTGAAGGACACCATCATGTGGCCTATTGTCCAAAGTTTTATGGAAGTGCATAGATGGGACCTTCACAATATGAGGTAGATATTATTCTATTTGTGGAGCAGACCGCAAGTTGGTGTATGGTTTGTGGTAACAATGGTCATTTCACAGTTATGTGTGCTGTCAATCTCAATTCAGAATTGTTTGCTGGCTGTGATCAAAGGCAATATTATGTGAACACCTACAATCAAAAGTTTCAGACTCAACCACAAATTCAATCATGGAACAACCAGTAGCAGCAGTTTCAGTGGCAACAACCAAATGGCAACAACCAAATATGCAGGACACAACTCAAACTAGTAGTGTGGAAGAGATGCTGAAACAACTTTTAGCGTCTCACGAACAGTTGTTGGCAGACATGAAGAACCAATAGGTGGTTACAAAACAGTTGTATAATCAGCTGGAGGTAGATGCAGAGTTAACTCCCCAACCGGTTGCAGACAAAGTTGCTGATAATTTGAGAAAGTCTGAGAACTCAGAAACTAAAGTTGTTGAATAGGTTAAGGAGATACCACCATCATGTCCATAAATTCTAAGAAAAGAAAATTATGAGGAGGATACTAGCCAATCTATGGAACAAACACAAGAATCACAACTATTCAACTGCCATCTATCTTTTAAGACTGCAATTGAGAAGGTGAATATGAGTGAGGGTGTTGTGGATTGTGTAAATTTTGAAGTGGGATCGGTTGGGCCTCATCAAAGCACTTTCCTACATTATGTTTAGATGATGTCTTCTCTGTAAAATCACCTGAAATAGTTGGAGAGTGTAACGATGAGGAACACGAATCCTATATTCTTAATTTTGCACCGGTTAAGCAACATAGAAACATACCTCACTTTAAGGCCGAGTGGTTTACCATGCACCATCCATTACTCGGTTCCTTAATCTTTGTACCACCTCCCTATGAGCGAAGCAAAAAGATGGATGTGAAGTTGGGGGTGAAATTCATATCCTCAAGGTGGAGGAAAAAATTGATTGGGTCATGCCGCGACACTAAATCAGGCACTTCTTGGGAGGCAACCCAAGTAAAGTATGTTTTGTTTTCAGTATTTTTAGTTTTTACTTCACTAGTTTTTGTTTTTGTTGAGTCACGAGTTGATGGGAAGTCTGAGTGCCAGAAAATCGGAGCTAAGGAGCATGGCGAAGACTGAGTGTGGGGTCCCCGGACCCTCTTAATGATAAAAGATGCTACTAGCTAGGCCTAGAGGCCTCAGAGAGTATTTCTATCGCTACTTTTAAAATATACTTTGGGGACAAAGTATATTTTTAAGTGTGGGGTGGGGAAATTCCCATTTTTAGGGTAGTTTTAAATTTTTTTCTTAAGAATAAATGTGGGATGTTCTTGTTGGTGCTATATTTGACTGCATGATGTAAGTGTTTTGATTGTAAAAGCATGTTGATTGTGCGAATTACTATTTTGGAGACTCCTAGGCTCATGTTTATGACTCTTGTACTTGTTGGCTTAATGTTGAATTCATGCTATTATGTGGTTAAGAGTCTATGAGGATCCTTCGTGAATCGAGCATGTACCATATCTGTGTGAGATTGTTTGTATATTCCTTGTTGCATGTGATAACTAGAACTTGCTTGGAGTTGTGCAAAGTAAAATAAAGAGTGTGGGTTTAGGAGATGATATAGGCATTTTTTTGATAGCCAAGTTTCATACCTTCTTTTTACCTACCCTTATGCATTATCCTAACTAACCCCCGTTGAGCCTTTAGCTTTTTCTTTGGCAACCTCATATGTAGCCTAATCCCCTTCTTTGATTGACCTTAATTTGATCCAAAACTCCTAAGCACTCTAGTGTAAGATTAATTGAGTTAAGGAGTTGGAGATTCAGGAAGGAAAATGTGAAATTAAAGCCCCTAAGTAATAGCTATTGGTGTTTAAAAAATCATTATGTGTTGTGGTTGGGAGTTAGAGAAATTTATGCTTGAAAAGTTCCCATTTTTAGCCCAGTTGTGTTACAATGCACCTGTTTTGTCCCTGGTCCTCCTTGGATATTGTGCACCTTAATTAAGGCAAATCACTTAAGTTGAGGGTGGCTATCACAGGGATGCATAGCGTAAAATGGGTGTGAAAAAGGACAAAATTGAATGATATATACATAAGTATACCCCCACCATAATGTATGTGAATGAGCTTAATGAGATGGAGCAAAACAAAAGATGTGGTGGATAAAAGTGGTGTACATGGGTTGTTAGAGATTGGACTCAACTGTCAAAAGTGATGTATTAAAGCGCTCAGGGAAGATAGTCACTATTCTAGGACAAAATAGTTCCTACCCTTCACTTAGCCTACATTACAACCATTAAAGACCTATTTGATCCTAAGCTTCATCATTCTGATATTATTTGAGTACTACACTAAGGGCAAGCCTATGGTTCATCTTGTGTAACTTATGAATTCCTTGTGAGAGTGAGCATAACTTAATTCTTGTACCCATTGTGTTATGAATTGCATTTATGTGAGTGTTTATGGGTAACTCTCTTATGGTGAGGGAAAATGTTTGATGAATGTAGATGATTTGTATGATGTCTTTTATTGAACAATATGCATGAGTTTGCTAACTAGGTGAGTCAATTTTGAGGCTAGGGTGTTTTGGAGTAGTATTTATGAACTTTCAATTGTGTACATAACATGCTTAGAGTAGAAACTTGCATTCTGTGTAGTTATTGTAGTACTAGATTGAGAGTCTTGCATGTAGTAGAAGTGTAGATTCTCCTCAGCTTATGATGCTTAGAGTAAAGAGTTGTTCGAGTAAGAACAAGGCTTTAAGTGTGGTGTGGTGATGTTGGGTGTGTTTATGCACTTTAGTGTCATTATCCTAACTTGTTTAGCCTTGTTTTGAGAATAATTCGTGTGATTTATGTGTGAATGATGATAGAAATAATCATTTAAGTGTTCAAGTATTTGATTATATTGTTTAGTGTTTTCAAACAAGTTTGGGTTCCAATCGATCATTTAGAGTTTAATCGAGAAAACTATTTTTACTAGCTTGAGCTAGGTGTTGTTCTAGTCTATCGTGATGGATTCTAATGTTTCAAATGAGTTCCTAATGTTATTATTGTGTAATTTTATATGGAACAACTTATTTTAAATGTGCAAAGTGCAATTGGATCAAGTTAAGAGTCAAAACACTAAACAAAGATCAACGTGGGCAAACCTAGTCTTAGCTTGAGTTTTTAGCTTGTTGTTCTAGATGTTTTATTGTGTTGAGCTATAATACATGGTTTTTGATTTTTTAGGATGCTTTGTGATTTTAATATGGTGATATATAGATGTGGAACAACCTGGAAATTAAAGAAAAATAACACCAAGAGCTTGGAAGGGAAGACAAATGCACAAGGCCAAGTTAGACGCAAAAGTGCAATTCCAGTAAGGGCATGAAGATAAGCCCGCGGCGCCTCCTTACCCCGGTTCCATAATTATAGTGCATCCTGCCTTGGTGAGGTGCAATGGATCCCACTACGCCGCTGCCAGTCCGGTGCTTCCAAACCCGCGACACCCTACACTCCTAAACGGCCTAGGCTTTCTCCTACTATATATACACACCTTAAACACTTTGTAAGATACTTTTGGACATCTTTGGCTTAGGAGAGGGATGATAAAAAATTGTTTTAGGGTTTATATCTCTTTAATTTAGCTTTATGATGGATTATAACATGTATTCAATTAGGTTGATTACGATTATGTCGATTAGAGGCTAAACTCCCCCTTTCCGGGGTTAAGGTTGAGATCATGATTGCTTTCGTTTTGAATTAAGTTTGTTGAATTGCTTATTATATTTGGTTGTGTGTTTATCCTTGTTTTAACTATTTTAAGGATTCATGGCCCTTAAAATATATTCATTGTCGACCTTGGATATCGGAAAGGGGAATAGGAAGATAGAACATGGGGGTAAATAGAGTAAGGTTCTTATTCTTTTATAAAATAAGGAATTTGAATTAGCATCTAGGACAGGAATGTACCTAGAAGACTTGCTTGGTTCACATGTAGGATGATAACTTTATGCATCTAATTGGATTATTACATCCCCGCTCAACAATGTAGTTGTAATGTCCAAGTTAGGTAGACGATTAGAGGTCAGGAGACCATGATCATGCGATAAATACTACGAATCAACAACCAAGATAAGCAATCTAATGAATGAAGTTCAATGGCATAGTATGATTGTTCATAAGCCTTAACCTTGGATCTCCATCCATTGATTGTCAAAAGTCATTACTTTTCTGCATTAGTTTAGTTTACTTTTAGTTTACAATTCTAAAACTTTCTTGATTACTTTATATCAATTGTTAAACTACAATTGGATAGTTGTTTAACACAAGTCCCTATGGGATCGATATTCAGATTTATTGAAGGCCACTATATTACTTGGTAGACCACGTAGACTTGCGTGTGCTTTTAGGCGCTGTCACATGGGTCCACATGGCAAGAGTCATTCCCTCCACTCTCCATCAATGTGTAAAGTTTGAGTAGGGTGGCATAGAAATTATTGTCCATGGGGAGCTCAGTCATCCCATCTATTTTATCAATTCAGTTCCAGTCACTGAGGAGTTAGATGGAGCCACTTTCCATGCCCTGAAGATCATGCAAGCTACAAAGATCGATGAGAAGATACAGCCAGTTGAAGCAAAAATGTCGAGTGCTGCAAAGATTGTTGCGTCAGAGATGCTAAAATATGAGTATCAGCCCAAGACACGACTAGGACCAAAGGCCAATGGTATAATTAGGCCAATCCAACTGGAACATCAGAGAGGTACCACTAGACTTGGATATAAGCCCACTTCTGGAGGAGTCCACATTGAAGAATCAGGAGTAACGATGTTTGTGCCAGCCCAAGTTCCAGTTTCAGAGCAAGCAGTTGATGAGGATATCATAGAAGGAATAGGAAATTTCTTTTGTGGCCGTGATTGAAGGAGAACCAGAGGTGAATTTCAAGAAGCTTTCCATCCGTGATGCTGAGTTAGGAGAAGTCTAGCAGAATTGGACCATCAGCCCTTCCCTATTTTGACAAGAGTCTTCATAGTGTGGAATTTGTAGTCGCTTTTAAAATTATTTTTTGCATAATCATTTGAGGTTTGAATTATGACGAAGCTCTTTTTGCTACTAGCCTCTTGCCAAAGCCCAATGCTTTCTTATTAATAAAAGTCTTTATTTTCAAAACTTATTTTCCTATTTTTAATATCTATTTAATTTACTCACTTTTTATACTTTTAGCATAAATATTAGTAAAAATCATCATTCCACGATTATGACATGTAATGAATCCGGTGAGAAAAATAAAAACGATGAGCAAGATTATGAGGAGTACGATGAAAGTATGATGCCAGAGAACCTACTGCATGAGATAGAGAAACTTGAAAATCAAAAGAATCCTAATATGGATGAAACTGAAGTCATCAATTAGGGTGATGAGGAAACGTGAGTTAGCATACACTTAGAGGGTGAAAAAAAGCAAGAGTTGATAAGCCTGCTCAAGCAATCCATCGATGTGTTTTCTTAGTCTTACGATGACATTCCTAGTTTGAGCACTGATATCATCTCGCCTCGACTACCAATTAACCCCGCATGTCCACTGGTGAAGCAAAAGACGAGGAAATTCAAACCCAATTTGAGTTTAAGCATCAAGGAGGAGGTGACCAAACAGATAGAAGCTAAAGTCTTGAGGGTCACAAATTACCCCACATGGTTGGCCAATATTATGCCAGTTCCAAAGAAGGAAGGGAAGATAAGAATATGCATAGATTATTGGGATCTCAACAAGGCTTATCCAAAAGATGATTTTCCTCTCCCAAACATTCACATTCTCATTGATAATTGCACAAAACATGAGTTACAATCATTTGTTGATTGTTTTGCGGGATAATATCAAATCTTGATGGACAAGAATAATGCAGAGAAGACATCCTTTATCACTCTGTGGGAAGTATACTGCTACAAGGTAATGCCATTTGTACTCAAGAGTGCCGGTGCAACTTACATGAAGGCCATGACTACCCTTTTTCACAATATGATTCACAAGAAGATTGAGGTGTACGTGGATGATGTCGCTATCAAGTCTAAAAAGATTTCAGACCACCTAGATAATTTACAAAAGTTCTTTTAGAGGTTGTGAAGGTACAATGTAAATTTGAATCTGAGCATATGCGCCTTTGGGGTTCCCGTGGGAAAGTTATTGGGATTCATTATTAGTAGGAGAGGTATAGAGTTGGATCCGTCCAAAATAAAGACGATCCAAGACTTGCCACCTCCTAAGACCAAAAAGGATGTACTGAGTTTCTTGGGAAGACTCAACTATATCAGCCTATTCATAGTCCAGTCTATAATAATTTGTGAACCAATATTCAAGTCATTGAAGAAAGATGCCGCCATTGGATGGATTGAAGAATGTCAGAAGGATTTTAATAAAATCAAAGAGTACTTGTCCAACCCACTAGTATTGGTTCCACTAGAGCTCGGGAAGTCATTGTTGTTATATCTATCTATTATGGATAAGGTATTTGGATGTGTGTTAGGGAAGCATGATGAAATAGAAAGGAAGGAGCAAGCCATTTACTACCTGAGTAAGAAGTTCATACCACATGAAGCAAGGTATACATTGTTGGAGCAGACCTGTTGCACATTGACTTGGGTTATGCAAAAGTTGAGGCACTACTGGAAAATTGGCAAAATGGCAGATTTTGTTGAGTGAGTTTGATATTGTGTATGTGACATAAAAAGCCGTTAAAGGACAAGTTTTAGCCGACACCTCACAAAAAATCCATTGGATCAAGATTACAAGCCACTCAAGACATATTTTCCTGATGAAGAGGTATTGTTTGCACGTGAAGATATCTCGAAGCCATATGATGGATGGAGAATGTTCTTCGATGGAGTATCAAACTTTAAAGAAGTTGGAATTGGAGTAGTTCTAGTTTCAGAAACAAGTCAACATTACCCGATCTTAGTGAAGATTAGGTTTCCTTGCACAAATAATATGGCAGAGTATGAGGCTTGCATTCTCGGACTTAGGATAACAGTAGACATGAACATCAAAGAAATTTTAGTGATAGGAGATTAAGATTTGCTGATCTATCAGGTACAAAGAGAATGGACCACTAAGAATGTCAAAATCCTTCTTTATGTGCAATATGTGAAGGAACTGAGTAAAAGGTTCATGAAGATTGCGCATAAACATGTTCTTCGAATTTAAAATAAGTTTGTCGATGCCTTAGAGACACTATCTTCAATGATTCAACATCCAGATAAGAATTACATCGATTTCATCAAGATGGTGATACACGATCATCATGCATACTATTTTTATGTAGATCAAGAACCATATAGAAAGCTTTGGTATCACAACATCGAAAGGTTACTCGAAGCAGGGGGATATCTAAAAAGTACTACTAGCAAGCACAAGAGAACTTTAAGAAGGATGGACAATCACTTTTTTCTCAATAAGGAAATTTTATTTAAGAGGACTCCAGACTTGAGGTTGTTATGATGTATTGATGCCACGAAAGCCATAAGATTGGTGGAGGAGGAACACGCAGGAACTTGCAGACCCCACATAAATGGTTTTATACTTGCGAAGAAGATTTTGGGAGATGGATATTTTTGGATGACCATGGAGAGGGATAGCATCCAATACGTGTAGAAATGTCACCAATGTCAAGTTCACGGGGATTTTATATGGGTTCCACCAAAAGAGCTCAATGTGATGGGTTCCCCTTGGTCGTTCGTTGCTTGGGACATGGATGTTATTGGGCCTATAGAGCCTCCTGCATCCAATAGACACCATTTTATTTTGGTATCTATCGATTATTTCACAAAATGGGTGCAAGCTTCAACATATAAGACAGTGACTAAGAAATTCATAGCAGATTTTGTCCGCAATAACTTGGTCTGCCGGTTTAGAATTCCAGAGTCAATCATAACAGATAATGGGACCAATCTCAACAGCGACCTTATGATAGAAATTTGTGAAAGGTTTAAGATTTCTCATCAAAATTCTACAGCATATCGACCACAAAAGAATGGAGAAATTGAAGCTGCAAATAAGAACACCAATAAAATTTTAAGAAAGATAGTGGACGGTAACAAGGATGACATAAAAAGATACCATATGCGTTGCTCGGCTATCGTACTACCATCAGAACATCCACTGGAGCAACTCCCTACATGCTATTTTACGGTTCGAAAGCAATGATACCTACAGAAGTGTAGATAACTTCATTGAGAATCATCTACGAGGTTGGTTTAGATAATGCTAAATGGATTCATAGCAGGATCAAACAATTGATGTTTATTAATGAGAAGAGATTGGATGCAGTTTGTCATGGGCAACTTTATCAAAAAAGAATGATCAATGAGTTCAACAAAAAAGTCAAGCCTCATAGATTTACACAAGGACAATTGGTATCGAAGAAGATATTCCCTCACCAAGATGAAGCCAAAGAGAAATTTATGCCAAATTGGCAAGGTCCCTACATAGTTCACCCATCTTGACTGGCCGCGATCGTGGCCCTCAGATCGCGATCACTGTAACTGATCCTGATTTATGTAGTGTCTTCAAATGTGCACTTTTCCTCTTCATTTGATCCCTTCTTAGCTCAAATCCACATCATTCTAACTCATCACCTGTGTGCCTACAAAATGTGGGAATTAGTGCATTCAAGTAAGACTTTTGTCTTATTCATACCTTTAAATTATAGTAGTGTGCACGAATTTAGGATGCCAATGAGTGGTAAATTCACCACTCATCAACACCCCCAACTTAAACCTTTGCTTATCTTCAAGCAACACTGCCTCTTACTAAATGATACAATGCAAACTTTAAGCCCATTTGTTCAACCCAATGATCACAATGACCTCAAACTTGGATGCTACAACAAGTGGTTCTTCAAACATGGGCAAAGCTATTCTCACGACACCCCTCAACATGAAATATAATCTCAAAAATGCAAAAGACTTTAAAGAGCAACCATGTAACAATTACTAACACTCTAAAAGTGACTCTTTATTGACCATAACTCTATTATACTCTTTTTGCCTCATTATTTGGAAAATGACAATGTCACCCACCTCGAGTTGTTCACATGCCTCCTCACAAGAAGAATATCCCACACACTCTGAATTATCTAATATGCAAAAAAGGGGATTTAAGTGCAAGGCTCTCACTCTCATAAAAACTCTTATTGCTAACAAGTACCATGCCATAGGCTTGCCCTTATTTTCAATCGCCACTATAATGAATACACTTGATTGGAGATCTTAAAGTTCTTTTTGAGCTTGTAGCGTAGGTTCGGGGTAGGGTAAGATAACATTTCAGAAAAAAAAGTGGCTTAACCCTTCTTGAACATCTACATCACACTATTTCAACCAACTTGTGACCATGAACCATTTTTTTTGTTTTCACATTTCACGCATGCCTAATTTAGGAGCCTGATTTCCCCAACTTTTTAGGGCATAGTTCTTTCGGTTATTTCATTTGCAATCCATTCCTAATTCTTCTTTTCATCTTTCCTTTCTTTTTTACTTTTTTCATTTCTTGGCTCAAAGGCATTCACTTACACTAACATGGCCCAAAGGCAACTCTTTCAAACTTACCTCCCCCAACTTAGGCATTTAGCCTCAATTTCCATTTTTCATGTTCAAAGAGGGTTGGGTTCAAGAGAGGGACAAATTTTTGAATGGTATAAAGCTTGTAACATGGTCACCAAAGAAAGTTTTGAAGGCTCAAATTGGGGAACTAAGAGTCCTATTTTATGCATGGGTAGGCTATTTAGGCTTGGAGCAGCTTTCTATTTTACAAAGATAGCCTAGAATCATTTCACCAACCAAGTATAATTCAAGATTAATCTTGATAGACCAGCGGGGCAAATTCTAGATGGTACAAGTATGCATGAGATTTAGGCAAATAAGCTCACCGCACATGGCATGCCAACTCCTCAAAGGGGCTCAATTTCCCTTCCTGCAAGAGACAAAATAAAGTATCTACCAACTTATGCAAGCCACAATTTTTGAGTCACAAGGAGAGGCAAAGTATTGTTACAAGGTCACTCACGTTTGTGCCTCTTGATTTTTGAATTTTTTTTGGACTGGGGGGATGTTTACTTTGTTTTTGCACCACGCATAATTTGCTATTTATGGCATCAAACCAAGATGACGTCTCATATTGCGGCTTTCATATGGGCAAACCATATGGCTACTCAGACTTCACCATAGGTATGAATGTGATCCCAAATCCAAAATGCTACGGGTACTCAGACTTCCTCTGCATTTATATCTTTAATGCTACGGGTACTCAGACTTCCCTTGCACCCACGGATCAAAACCTAATCACGATAATTTTTCCTTAAGAATGTCATCACTCAATCTATCATAGGGAAATGCTCGTCGAATATTAGCACAACCAAAATAAAGATAAAGTAAAAATCTAAATACAAAGCAAAACGACTAATCTATACAAATGTGGGCACCATCAGAGCGCCCAAATATTACAACGTAAACAAAAAAAATGAAAATCATTCAAAATATCATCAAAATATCACCAAAATATCTAGAAATATCAAAATAATATAGGCCCAAATAGAATAAATACGGAGACAGGCACCCCAAATAAAAAGCTAATGGTGTCCTCACTTAAAAAATAATCAAGAATAAGAAGATATAAGGGTGCTCCCTAAAACCACATCACGAGTTGCTCTCGCCTGCAGACTCCACATTATTATCAACATCCTCAGGACCTGACCACTCTACTAGGGCCTCATCATCACTCTTAACTCGGGAGGAAGAAAGTCTATCTCGAGTTTTTAGGACTTTCCAAAGGCCCTCCACCCCCTTCCACATCTTGCTGAAGAATTTATCTCTCTTCTTCTCCCTATTTACTATCTTCTTATATGAAACCCGGAGCTCTTGGTAGGACTCTTCCAAGGATGAGTAGGCTCTCGCAAGCCTAGCAATGGTAGCTCCCTATTTCCGTTGGTCCTCCAAATACCTCTCATAATCAGAGAGGGACATATATGAGTGACGGGTGGTGGAGGGATCTCCCGGCCCCTGGGGCAATCCCAACACTAGCTCTCTAATGTGCCTAATATGAACACCAAGTTCCTCAAGAGACTCGACTATAGATGGCCTACAAGACTCAAGTTCCTCACATGTCGACTTACCCAAGTCGATCTTCATCTTTTTGCTTTTACCCGGTGCGTCCTTACCTCAAATTTTGAGAGGGTAAATGGGAGTGCAAGGGCATACCCAAGTATATCCTGGGTACTGCTCAACTCCTGCTTGACTGCACAAATCTGTAATCAAAAAGGGGAAAAAGAGGTGTGTACCACCTTGGTTCTTGAAGAACTTCATCTCTGATAGCATAAGTCGACCTACATTTAAAGGAATGCCATCTAAAATGCAAGCAACCATTCTATCCCGCAATTAGGAACCATTGTTATCTGGGTACAAGGGAAGACCCGGCTACAAATGATAGTCAGCCAAATCCGAGCCTCAGCAGTGAAGTCATTCATGGATATGTTTCCTTCGGTCGCTGCCCAAGAGACTTCCCTTCTGGGACATAACCTGTCTGCCAACCAACTTCTCGAATCATACCACTTGGCTTTAAAGTCAACCATGTTTGCATTCGGGAGCCATATATATCATTGATTTGCTCTGCCATAAAGTCCACCACCTTTTCCCGAATCTTGACAATCATGATGGATAGGTCTGTGAAGGATATTACGCTAATGTTAGCGTAGAATTCCCGAACCTACTTCTCATTGTCCTTGTAAGGATCCAGGAAAACCACTGCTATCCAGTGGCCACCAGCCTGTCATAAAATGCCGAAAGCTTTTCCATCACTTTCTCCAAGCACATTCCTCTCTCGAAAGCAACTTTGTTCTCAAAAATCACCATAGTATTGAGTGAGGCACTTGAGGAACATGAAGCAAACTTGGTTGTAATCTTCCATGAGGCAATCCTGAAAAAAATGAGAACAACATAACCACATTAATCATTGACATTTTCATGCACAAACTATGTTATGTTGTCCACTAAAGCTCATGGTGGTGTTTGGAAAAGAATTTGAAGTGCAAAATTTTTGACCCGGGCTGGAATTCAGCTTCAGATATAGTGATCGCGGGCCATAGAGACGTGTTCGCAGTCCCGATAACCTCAATTGCAATATCTGAGACTAGTTCAATGCCCGAATTTCATCAGTCCAAGACTCCAAATTCTAAGCCAAAACATGTTCCAAAATAATAGTTTAACACTAAAATCATTGAACAAGCTTACTAGATACTCGATTATGCCCTCAGAATGTGAAAACAACTAGCAATGACTCGTTTGGGCATTTGATCAAGCACTTGATGTGAACCCTTCATTTTACTCAATTTCACACATAATTTGGGTACTCTATACTTCCCCACACATATGAACACCATATTCTAGCAGCTAACCACCACACAAGTTCATTTCAACACAGAATAATTAATGAAAATCATAGATTTACGCCTTCTCTATGACATGCTTTCTATGGCCCATTTTTAATAATTTAAGTTCAAAATCAAGACACTTACTGGAGGGAATTCTACAAGAGAGATGCACTAATACTTTTGAATGCCTAAAATGTGCCCAAGAATGAGTGTAAATTGAGTGAACATTTGAGAAAGGAGTGTGGGGGAAATGAGAGTCCGGTGGTCTTTTAAAACTCTGACAGCAATCGCGATCCAAAATCCGTAATCGCTATCCAAGGTCTGCGATCGCGGTAACAATGAGCATTTCTGCTCCTCTGTTTTCCCCTGTTCAGCTTATTTCTAAATTTTGGCACACTTTCTCTTGTTCAGTTCATCATGCAAAAATTATACACTTTCCCTTTCTCAAACTCATTTAAGTTACTCTATAGTACCTCAAATGCATGGATTAATCAATGACAAAAAATGTAAAATCTACTCTACCAAATAAAAAAAGGATACGAGCCACTTTCGTGGCATTTTTGAGTTGCCTCCCATATAGCACCTTAGTTATCATTGTGGCACGATGTCTTCCATCTTTTTCAAGTTAGATCCTCAAGGGACCCATTCTTCACTTTCTCAACCTCAGCACCTATCACTGACACCACCTTAAACTCTATGGGTTCTCCATTTTCCCCACCCGAAATAACACTTCACCATCATGGACTCTAAACCTCATTTCCCCAAGCTCCAAATCTATAATGGACCTTCCAATAGCAAGAAAAGGTCGACTAAGGATAATAGGCACCTCTTGGTCCATCTCACAATCTAACACCACAGAATCCGCTACAAGTATGAATTTATCCACTTTCACCAACACGTCGAACAAAACACCAATCAATTTCTTTATGGACCGGTCCGCCATCAAAATCTTTATCTATTTTGGAGTAGGGATACTCAATACAAGCCTCTGATATGTTTCAAAGGGCATGAGATTAATACTCGCACCAAGGTCAAATAAAGCTTTTTCAAACTTATGTGTCCTGATGGTACATGGAATGGTAAAGGCCCCAGGGTCCTCTTTCTTTTCCATCATTTTGCTACTCATGATAGCACTACACCTATGGGTGACTTCAACGGTGTCACCTTCAACAAGTTTCTTCTTCGACATCAATTTTTTCATAAGCTTAGCATACCTTGGAATCTCTTGGATAGCCTCAAGTAGTGGGATATTGATAGAGAGGTTGTTAAGCTTAGTCAAGAATTTATTGAGCTTGTAATTCTACTCTTTCATCATAAGACTTTGTGAAAATGAAGGGGGACTTGTATGGTGGGCAATACATCATCTTATAGTTTATTATTCTCACCCACCTCTTCATCCATTTTCACTGATTCTTTTTTATCTTCTTCACTATTAGATGTCGGAGGAATTTCTTTTGAATCAACCACAACCTTTGTCTTTACATTCATTGGGTCAACCTTAGGCTTTTTTTACCCACATTTTCTCCCTCGACTTTCTTCAAATGATTACCAAGAGTCTTACCACTCTTAGTGAATATTTCCAATACTTGAGCTTTATTTTTTAGGTTCACAATAGTTTTTCCCATTACAGATAGCAAGTGGGTTACTCCAGTTCAATATGTGCCAAAGAAGGGGGAATCACAATGCCCCCAACAAAAATAAAAAATGTATGCCCATGATACTAGTGATCGGGTGGCGAGTTTGCATGGATTACAGGAAGCTGAACACTTGGACACAGAAGGACCACTTCTTTATGCCTTTTATGGATTAGATATTGGATAGACTAGCAGGCAGAGGTTAGTATTATTTTCTTGACGGGTACTCGGGTTACAACCAAATCAATATTGCTCCCGAGTACCAAGAAAAGATGACTTTCATTGCTCCTCTAGGATTTTTGTGTTCAAGATAATGCCGTTCAGGTTGTGCAACGCTCCTTTCACCTTTCAGAGATGCATGATATCCATATTCTCTGACATGGTGTAGGACACGATCAAAGTATTCATGGATTACCTTTCATTAGTTAGGGACTCATTCGATGACCGTTTATTCTATTTAGCCAGTGCACTGCAGAGATGTGAAGAGTGTAACTTGGTGCTGAATTGGAAAAAATGTCACTTCATGGTGAAATAAGGTATCATTTTTGGACACAAGATCTCCAAATAGGGTATTGATGTGAAAAAATCTAAGATTGCGGTAATTGAAAAATTGCCACCATCAGTCTTAGTTAGAGGCTTACAAAGTTTTTTGGCCATACAGGATTGTATAAGAGGTTCATCAAGGACTTTTCTAAAATTGCAAATCCTCTGTGCAAGCTTTTATAAAAAGAGGTGAAGTTTGTGTTTGATGATGCATGTCTCAAGGCCTTTAAATGCCTTAAGGGGCGGTTGATTTTGGCTCCTATCATTGTGTCCCCTAACTGGTCTACACCCTTTGAGGTCATGCGTGATGCAAGTGAGGTGACGTTGGGTACTATTTTAGGTCAAAGGAGAGAGAACATCCTTTATCCCATCTACTATTCCAGCAAGCTTTAAACCCCACACAAAAAAATTATACAATCACAGAGCAAGAGTTACTTGCGGTGGGTTTTGCCTTTGAAAAATTTTGGTCCTATTTGATTGGGACTAGGT
This sequence comes from Capsicum pubescens, assembly GCA_030864215.1. Taxonomy (NCBI): domain Eukaryota; kingdom Viridiplantae; phylum Streptophyta; class Magnoliopsida; order Solanales; family Solanaceae; genus Capsicum; species Capsicum pubescens. Next base: position 291,317,221 of record CM061548.1, read on the forward strand.
TCATAGTTCATACAAACCATGCAACACAGAGGTAATTGATGTCGAAAAAGGATGCCAAACCGAGATTGATGTTGGGTTCTCTTGCTGCAAAAGTTTAATTTTGAAGTGAAGGACCGAAAAGGCACTAAAAACTAAGTTGCAGATAACTTGTCAAGGCTTGAGGATGAGGCAATGAAAAATTAGGGGATAATCTTGATATAGATGACACTTTTACAAATGAGTATGTCTTGGCAGCATCTTAAGACTTAATCCCTTGGTTTTCTAGTTTTTTCAACTATTTGGCAAGTGATCTTGTCCCAAAAAATCTATCCTTCCAGCAGTGAAGGAGATTTATGCATAAGGTAAGAAAGTTATTTTTGGATGAGCCATACCTGTTTAGGGTGTGTGATGATGGAGTAATTCGGAGATGTATCCCAGAGATGAAGATGATGAGCATTCTGAAAGTTTGTCACTCCTCATCAGTTGGGGGTCATCATAGTGGTACCTGCACAACCCACAAAATTATGCAGTGTGGGTTTTACTGGCCTACAATCTACAAGGATGCTCATGATTTTGTGAAATACTGTGACCAATGTCAGCATCAAGGCAATATTTCACGACGCCATAAACTCCCCATGACATTTATTCTAAAGTTGAAGCTATTTGATGTATGGGGGATTAATTTTATTGGTACGTTTGTGAGCTCCTATGGCATGAGGTATATTTTGGTAGCAGTTGACTATGTGTCAAAATTGGAGAAGGAAGTTGTGCTTCCAGACAATGAAGGTAGAAGTGTCACCACCTTTCTAAAGAAAAATATTTTTTCTCGATTTGGCTCCCCACGTGCAATTATTAGTAATGGCGGGTCTCATTTTTGCAATCGACTGTTTAAAGCCCTACTTGTTTAATATGGTGTAAAGCATAAGGTGAAAACACCTTACGATCCTCAAATAAGTAGGCAAGTTGAGGTCTCCAATAGATATATCAAGTCCATATTGGCAAAAACTATGAATGCCAACAGGATTGACTGGTCAAGAAAGTTATATGATGCATTGTGGGCCTACCGGACAGCATATAAGACCCCCATAGATAACTCCCCATATTAGATTGTATATAGTAAGGCATGCCACTTACCGGTTGAACTTGAGCATAAGGCACTATGGGCGTTGAAAAGGCTAAATTTTGAGTGGCGTGATGCAACAAATTTGAGATTGGGCAAGATAAATGAGTTAGATGAATTTTGGCTCTGTTCTTATGAGAGATTCGCCATATACAAACAAAACATAAAGTTGTATCATGATAGGAAGATCGAAAAAAGGTGCTTGAACCTGGTGATCTGGTATTGTTGTATAACTCAAGACTTTGCTTGTTTCCTAGCGAGTTGAAATCTAGGTGGTCCAGACCATTCACCGTGGTTAGGGCATTCCCTTATGATGTTGTAGAACAAAAAAAATATGGTGATATTTCGTTCAAAGTGAATGGGCAACGTGTGAAGCACTATTTGGGAAATTATTAAGAGGTAAAGGTAATTGATAAGATGTGCCTTGGTGAAGTCTGAGCAGCCGAGGTAGCTGAGTCGTGTTGTGATGTTAAATCAGGTGTTGCTTAGGAGGTAACCTAAGGGACACAGATGCCTATGTATCTCAGGTATGTCCTCATTCTTTTGTTTATCTTATATTAGTGCATTGGGGACAGTGCACAGTCTTTTAGTTGAGGTGAGGTATAGCATTGCCGCCGCAGGTTTTTGTTGCCCTTCTTTTTTTTCTGTCGTTCGAAGTATGGTTGTAGAACCAGTATGTCTGGGTTAAAATTTTGTGTTGTATTGTGTTTTGTTTCGTACTGTGTTGTGTTTTTGTGTAATTAGGAGATTTTTAAGTATTTAGAACAGTTGTCATGATTTTTGTTGATTTTGAGAAAAATGATATGCCTCCAAAAATTTATTTTTAGAACTGTGCGAATGTATATATGTGTGACCATTGTGGATCTTGTTATGGTATTAGAGTTAGGGACATGATAATCACTTGCTAACAATTGCATGAACCAGATAGGTAGAAGCTTGTAAGATTGACTTTATGCCATGTGTGTGAGATACTACTTAGTTCCCTTTGTGTGTTAAATTCAGAACTTGCCCGGTTAGTCTTGCCTAGGTTGTAGGATAGTTGGTTAGGAAAGGATCATAGGCCCATTTTTTTTATACTAGTCCACGTTTAGACTAAATGACTTTCCGTGTGTGAATTAAATCCTTTGATCCTTATTTTTGAGCCTGTATAGCCTATTTTTCTTGTTACACCTTTCACCTTCCCATTTGTGTTACAATAAATCCTGTGTTAGCCCTGTTCCTCCTTGGACATTTTTGTACCTCAACTCAGGCAAATTGCCTAAGTTGAGAGAGGCAATCATAGGGGTGTGTGGTGTAAAGTGGGTATGTAGAAGGGTAAAGTAAGAGGAAAAGATAGTAGGGCTGGGTGTGGTAGACAAAAAGAGAAAGAAAAATTGTGAAAATGTAAAAAAGAAAGAATAAAGACCACACCCAACTTGAATGTTCAACAAAGAATAAAAAGAGAGAAATAAGGGTGGAATAAAAAATAAATTGGCTAAAGTGTGAACCCCAAAGTTAGTGTAGCGCCAAGAAGGTTTAGTCACTTGATATATCCATATGTACCATACCATCCCCCCAAGACTACATTACAAGCCAAATAAAGTCCTACAGTGATCCTAACTTGACTGTCTGAAAACTAAGGTCAAGAAAATAAGGCAAGCCTATGGTATTTGATACACACTGATTGGAACTTCTCTTTTGAGTGTGAGTGTCTCTTAACTGTTCCTTCATTAACAAGCATTATTTCAAATGAATGAGAGGGACTTATTTGTTGTGAGGGCACATGAGTCATATTGCTAGCTACTTACTTGTTTGGGTAGTGTAACTTATATATATGCAGGGTTATCTGTTGCTAATGTAATGCCATATCTTGATTCTCTTATGTCACATTGTTGTGATTCAAGTTTACACACAGTTGGTTTTAAAAGTTTAAAGTAAGAGAGGGTAATGTGTATTGAGATTAAAGTGTTGATTGACTGACTTGAATAACTTAGATTCTCCTAGTTAAGCATTTTATTATGTTTTGTTTGTTGTGTTGCCGGAAGACATGCAAACGTTCTAAGTTGAAGGTGTTGATGTGTTATACAAATATAGCACTTTCAACGCTTAAAACGATGAAAATATGCAAGTTTCTTAGGTTGTTTTGTTAGATATGATGTGCTTTGGATATTTTTTGTAGGAAACTAGGTTTTGGATGCAAATCTGAAGTAAAAAAGAAATTTAAAGTTTTTGGGTACATACAAAGTCATTTTTTGGCGTATATGCTACTTATTTGGTATAGGTGAGCAAAGTATGTTGAAGAACCAGAGGCTAAGCTACAGGAAAAAGCAAACTCTCCCTCTTACAAAGACTAAATACGGTCTATATGTGCCACATTCAGTCCGTATGTGGCCAACGTATGTCCTGGGAGGAAAAGTCCAGAGAGTTGGAAGTTCAGTTTCTGAAGCCCGACACATACAAAGTGCCACATAAGATCTGTATGTGCTACATACAATCCGTATGTGACCTTTGTAAGTGCAAAAGTACAAAGTCTAGCGAGTTGCAGAATCCAAGATGGAAGGGTGGTCACATACGTATGACCACATACAGTTTGTATGTGCAACATACGGTCCGTATGTGACCTTTGTAAGTGGCCACCGACTTCATTTTTCCTTTTTCATTCAGGATTTTATTTTTAGGATTTCCTTGTATTCTATAAATACCCTATTGAGGTTTTATATGGAGTTTACGTACTCCATATACTAACAAATATATATTCTGATTCTAAGATCTAAATTTGGTCTTTGAATTACTTTGTGTTGATTTTGATTATTAATTCAGTTGAAGCTTTGGTTTTTACTTGTTGATTATTGTATGATTGTTGAATGTTTTCAAATATGAATTCCTTTAATCGTTACCCAACCATGAGTGGATATTCTCCCTTAGCTAGGGTTGTGGGAACCTTGACTATATAACAAAGTAGGGAAAGGTGTTCAATCCTTCTAGACTATTGTTGATGCATGTATTGGAGTTTTCTTCGAGTTTATTGGTGTCTTAACGGTTGCAGACGTTAAGACCCAGCATGTATTCATTATGAACCCCAGAGGGAGGTAGAGATTGGGAAAAACAAATCACAATAGTGATTTGGAGCTAACTGCCGAAATAAGATTACTTGTATTATCTTCTTAAGATGGTCAACTTCCATTTAATCAACTTGAAATCGAGAGGATATAGTTGAAATTATGGTCCAGGGTAAGGGTTAGTAAGGCGACACTCTGAGATCGAGAGGAGATGATTGAGATTCACTAAATAGTGTCGAGAGGCGGTTGGTGATACCTATCTTACCAGATTCTACATGCACAACAGTTGTACAGTTGGATTGAGCACGAGAAGCTTACTGAGTTAGAGTCCAGGGGGAACACAATCCTAGTGTTTATTTACGAATGAGTTACAACCAGAGCTGATATTCGTTACTTGTTTGAAATTGTCTCTACAATCCCCCATTTACTATTCCAGTTCTGCCCATAATCACATCAGTTAAGAGCCACAATTCAACGTATTCCCTTGGGATTTAACCCTAACCTTTATTGGGTTACTATATTTGACAACGATCGCATAATCTTTAGATTTAAGGTATAGTTTGGACGTTATCAATGACATCTTGGTGTACTCAAAGAGTGGGGAGGATCATGCCAATCACCACCGAATTGTGTTGTAGACCCTTAAGGACTAGAAATGGTGTGCAAAGTTTTCTAAGAGTGAATTTTGGCTAAGTGTTGTGATATTTTTTTGGCATATTGTTTCTAGTGAGGGGATCAAGGTGGATCCACAAAATGTTGAGGCAGTTAAGAAATGGCCTAGACCCACGACTCCAACCGACATTAGGAGCTTCTTGGGCTTGGCTGGGTATTGTAGGAGGTTTGTGGAGAGCTTCTCATCTATTGTTGCTCTATTGACGAAGTTAACTCATAATAAGGTTAAGTTTTTATGGTTCGATTCTTGTGAGGATGGTCTCGAGAAGTTGAAGGATAAGTTGACTTCTTCACCAATTTTGACCATGCCCGAGGGTACTGATGGGTTTGTTGTGTATTATGATGTGTACCATGTGGGATTGGGTTGTGCCTTGATGCATAATTAATGCTCACTTATACCTTATGAGTTGATAGAGAACGATCATTGTCAATAGCTCAATTTTCGTTGAGGTCGAATCCATGAGGAGTAAAATTATCTTTCTAGTCTTATGGGCGTTAGAAATTACTAAACAGATACCCGAAGTGTAAATAGAGTAAAAAACATGATTTAAATTGGGTGTTTTGATTTGTAACAAGGTCTGATCAATATCTACTCAAGTCAAGACACTGAGACAACACTTGTGATTCAAAAATTCACTACTAAAAGGATCTTGGGATATGTCTACCTAAGGAAAAATTATGCATGGGAACATGGTAATTTAGTGCACATTCTAGTTAATGGTGATAGGGTAGGCTAGGTTGAAAGTCCTTAAGGCTAGTATGTCAACAAAGCCTCAAGGGTATCATTCATTGACCCTTTCGAGTACCTAACGAGTGTGTCAATTAAAGCCACCCAACACCTCAATTGGGCATCCCTATTTCTAGGAAGATGCCCAAGACACAACCAACTCTCTAATTACCCTTATTTCTATATGGAAAAAAGATAGCAAACTACATCTACTATTGTCCACTATTGCTTTGTCCCCCATGGATAGAAAACTACATCTACTATTGTCCATGATTGCTTTGTCCCCCATAGCCCTCTTTCAAGGATGCCATGAGTTCCAAAAGTTCACCCACATCCCTTTTTCAAGGATGATGCGAGCTTTCAAGAGTTTAGGATTTTCACCCATAAATCCCAACTCCTTACACCAAGCAATAGGGAAACTCATCATTAACAAACTAGAATCTACACAAATACATCACAACCCACACACAATTACACCTTAGTTCAACATAATCCTAAGACAGAGATATTTATCTAATCATGAAGTAAAGAGAAAGAAATATACCATAAGGTTCATTCAAAACATCCATCCTTTAATTTCACCAAATTCAAAGCAAGAAATCTAGATACAAGTGTTGCCCAAGCTAGGATTTGTAATGACAAGTTCAATTTCTCTCCAAAGTGTATAATCCTAAAATGAGAAAAGGTTTGAGACTTTTAAGGAATTTGGGATCGGCTATTGAAAATTATGAAACTGTCCCTGGGCTTATTCCCAGATTAGTAGTGTTCACAAATTTAGGATGAAAATGAGTGGTCAATTCACCACTCATCAATGCAGCATGGTAAGGTTGTGGCCTATGCTTTCAGGCAACTTAAGGTTCATGAGAGTAATTACCCGACTCACGATCTAGAGTTGATGGTTATGGTATTTGCTTTAAAGATTTGGCGTCATTATATGTATGGGTTGTATGTGGAAATTTATTCAGACTAAAAGATCTTGCAGTATATATTTTTGCAGAAGGTATTAAACCTCGGCCAGAGGCGATGGTTTGAATTGCTTACGGATTATGACAAGAGTTTGCACTACCATCTAGGTAAAGCTAATATTGTTGTTGATTCTCTTAGAAGGTTTTCTATGGGAAGCCTATCTCACGTTAATAAGGATAAAAGAGGATTAGTAAAGTATATTCACAGGTTGGCAAATTTGGGAGTTCATTTTTTGGACTCTGAGGATGGAGGGGTGATTGTTCAAGAAGTGGTTAAATCATCTCTTGGTGCATAGGTGAAGGAGAAACAGGTTATGGATCCCATACTTATGCAGATTAAGCGTGATGTGGGTTAGCAAAAGGTCATGGCCTTCGAGATTGGGGGAGATGGCATCTTGAGGTATTAGGGGAGGCTTTGTATTCCTGATGTTGATCGGTTGTGGTAAAGGATTTTTGTTGTGGCTCATAAGTTGCCACAACCCAAACCAAGGCCTAGTCGTGATGGGTATCTCAAGCCCACCGTAAGTCGGAAACCACCCCCTTAGCCTAAGATCCAGAACACAATAAAAAAATACAACGAAAGCCAACCAAATGGTAATAAGAAGGATAGATAGTCAAATGTAAACTCTATGAATCAAAACCAACTTCCAACCCACACTTGTCCACAAAAGCCTTTAAAAAATAGAATATCAAACTAAGTCGGGATATGCCCCCGACTATGACCCGAAAAAATCCAAAAGTACTATAAGAATAAAGAAAGAATAATGAAATAATAAGGCCTTACAAAGGATGGAGGCTCACCACTTCACAACAACTCAATTGACGTGCTCAACCACTTAACGCTGCATAGGAGCAAAAAAAAACTCTTCAAACCCTACATCATAAAATGATGTAGCATCTAGGGATAGTCAGTAGGATAATCACTGGTATGTAACTCAGGAAATAAGGATAAAATAATGCAATTACCAAAATCCAGTCATAAGCCATATGCATCACATTCATATACATAGATATAAGATGTTGGGATATGGACAAGGGTCATGAATATGAGAGTTTAAAGATTTAACCTGAATTGTGTAGCTCAGTCCATCCTAATGGCATCCATTGGCTATATGGATTCAGTTCCCCCTGCTGAAAGGGCACCAGTGTGTTAGTCGTTCGAATTGAGGAAAACCCGAGGGAAAACTAAAGCCACCAAGGCAATAACCGTCCCAAAATATATACATCAAGTATGCATCAAGTAAAGTTCATTTAGACCCCTAACGCCAGCAAACCTAGTTTTCAATGTTCGTCCCCCCGGGACTTACACCTTCACGGTAAGCTACACAATTTCCTTTAAGCCTAAATTAAAATAATTTGCACATAAACCAATCCATTAACCAATGAGTTATTTATTAAGGCATTTACCACTTAGTATCGTCATACCATTATTCTTGCAAGCTTATTTAATTATACCAAACCAATTTACACAACCAAATTAGACTCCCAAGTTTCATTTAAAATCCAAAACCAAGGCCACCAAGTCCATCCAAAACCATATTTATATATATTTATCCTTTAATGCAATGCAATGGGTACAAAACAAGTTAAACTATGCAATTATCCATATTTAAAATCAAGATTATAAAGTGGATTGAGGTTAATGCCAATTTCAAGTCAAAATTCACCCAATTTGGGGAAACCCATGTCCCCATCCCAATCATTTAAATAATGCATCAATTCAATCCCAAAAATATCAATTTAAAGCATGAATAATCAATTTAAAACATGGGAAGTAACAATCAAAACCCCTCAACCCAATTTTAAAATCTACAATTTAAATCACATGAAAATCAATTTAATTAATACCATAATGTAAAATTCAAGTTTAGAGAATAGAAACATGCCTGAAATACACAAGGAATTGAAAACAATTAGAAGTTTGAAGCCCAGATGATGAATTCACTGTAGAACCCTTGAATGTTCTTCAGTTTTTAGTTTGAGAGAAAGAAAATGATTTAATTTTTGAAAACAGAAGGGAATGAGGTTATTTTATGTTATAAGGTCGTACAAGGGGTAAAAGGACCAAAATCCCCTCACCCCAAGTGAAAAAAATAAAAATTAAACAAATTTAAAATATCATTGTGGTATGCCGTTATCGCGTAGGGTAGCCTTCGTCCCACGCCAATATCTCAGAGGTTAACCTCTATGACATGGCCTTATCACAGATACTTACTTCTTGGAGTCCCAAAATGACCCAAAACCCTTTTCAAAAAATCAAAAACTTTTCCAAAACACCCTTTTAACATCCTTAAACATAATTCAAGTCAAAAATTGACATTACGCATGGGAGAGAGTCAAAAATAAAAGAATCAAAATTTTAAGGAGTATTACATGAGTTTAGATATACAGTTCATCCGATTTTAACTAAAATGTCTCATGACTTGAAGAGAATCTACTGGTGAAATAATATGAAGAGAGATGTGGTGAACTTTGTGGCTAAGTGTATGGTTTGACAGCAAGTCAAGATTAAGCATCTGAGGCCTGGTGGCATGTCTCAAGAGATAGAGTTGCCTATATGAAAGTGGGATATGATTAATATGGATTTCATTACTGGTCTTCTATGGCTACATAATCAGTATGATTCTGTTTGGGTCATCGTGGGCAGGATGACTAAGTCTACTCATTTTTTCCTGTGAGGACTAACTACTCAGGAGAGGATTATGCTAAGTTGTTCACTCAGAAGATTGTTAAGTTGCATCGTACGTTGGTGCCCATCATTTTAGACCGAGGTACGCAGTTCTCATCTCATTTCTGGCGAGTGTTTCAGAAATATTTAGGTACTCAGGTGAACCTTAGCACCGCTTTCCATCTTCAAATGGATGGACAAGTGGAACGGACTATTCAGACTTTTGAGGATATGCTAAGGGCCTGTGTGATTTACTTTAAGGGTAGTTGGGTTAACCATTTGCCTCTTATTAAGTTCACTTACAATAAAAGTTATTATTCTAGCATCCAAATGGCTTTTTTGAGGCTCTTTATGGTAAGATATATAGGCCTCCTATTGGGTGGTTTGAGGCGGGTGAGACTAGGTTGTTTGGTCTTGACTTGGTTCACCAAGCCATAGAGAAGGTGAAAGTAATTAGAGAAAGACTTAAGACTGCTCAAAGTAGCCAAAAGTCTTATGCAAATGTGAGGTGAAAAGTGTTGGAGTTTGAAGTTAGTAATTGGGTTTCTTGAAGGTGGATCCTATGAAAGGAGTCATGAGATTTGGCAAGAAGGGGAATCTCAGTCCTCGTTATGTTGGTTCGTATCAGATTGTGAGAAGAATTTGGAATGTCGCTTATGAGTTGGAATTGCCTGTGAGTTTGGCTTCAATTCATCTTGTTTTTCATGTTTCTATACTAAAAAAGTGTGTGGGTGACCCTTCTTTGATAGTGCCTATTGAGAATGTTGGTATTTTGAAGTCATTGTCTTATGATGAGGTCCCAATTGAAATATTGGATAGAAAAGTTCGTAGATTTTGAGGACAAAGAACGCATCTTTGGTGAAGGTTCTTTGGAGGAACCAAAAGGTAGAAGAGGCTACATGGGAAGCTAACGAAGATATGAAAGTCAATTATTTGTTTTTGTTCCCCGGGTTGGATAAAAGTACTTAATCTATGAGTTTCATTTTTCTCTTGTCGCATTTTGAATTTTTGATTTGATTTTGATGTACTCTTGCTATTCTCGTGCTAAAAACGTCTTAACTCATCATTCAGGGACGAATAATCCTAAGGAAGGGATAATGTGAGACCCCATAAAATTTTGATCATTTTATTTTAGACCCTCCCGTGTGCGTAATGTCAATTTTTTACTTGAATTATGTTTAGGAATGCTAAAGGGGTGTTTTGGAAAAGTTTCAAATTTTTTGGAAGGGGTTCAGAGCTACTTTAGAACTCTAAGGCAGTGTGCCTCCAAGATAGTGGCGTGCCACATCACCGGAGCTCCGAGATAGAAATGGCTAACCTCCGTGATATTGGCGTGCCACGCTGCTATGTTAAAATGTTCGTTCAATTTTTATTTTTTCCACTTGAGGTGAGGGGCTTCTGGTTTTTTTACCCCTTGCACGGTTTTTAAACATAAAATCAACCCTTTTCCTTCAGTTTTTAAAGATCAAACTTCACTATTCTCTTCTTTAACTCCCAACCCAAAAAGCTCAAGTTTTTTTCAAGAAATGACTACTCCGGGCTCCAAACTTTGAATTCTTTTCAAATTGTTCTATATTTCAGGCATGTTGCTCATCCCTAACTTGTAATTTTACATTATGGCATAAATTGATTGGATAGTCATATGATTTAAATTGTGGATTTGAAATTAGGTTGAGGAATTTTGATTAGGTTTACTTCAATTACTTTCCTCATGTTTTAAATTGTTTATTCGTGCTTTAACGTATGGTTATGGGAACTGAATTCGCTCATTGTTTAAATGGTTGGAATGGAGGGCATAGGTTTTCCCAAATTGATGGAATTTTTGGCTTGATAATGGCATTAACCTCAACCCACCTTGTAAACTTGTTTTTGAATATGAATAATTGCATGGCTTAACTTGTCTTTTAAACCCATTGCACTGTATTAAAACATAAATGAATGAATATGGTTTTGGATGGCCTTGGTGGTCTTGGATTTGAATTTTAAATGAAACTTGGGAGTCAATTTGATTATACGAATTGGTGCGGCATAATTATATTAGCTTGCAAACATATTGATATGACGATACCATGTTGGTAAATGTCTTAATGAATGACTCATGGATTAATGGTTGGTTTATGTGCAAAGTATTTTAATTTAGGCTTAAATAAAATTGTGTAACTCACCGTGAAGGTGTAGATCCCGGAGAGATCATTACTGAAAACTACGTTTAGCGGCGTTGGGGTCCATATGGTTGTGTGTTTGATGCACACACACACTATATATATATATATATATATATATATATATATATATATATATATATATATATTGGGAGGATAATAGCCTTGGTATCTTTAGCCTTTCCTCAGTTTTTCCTCGGTCCGTAAGGCTAACAGGCACTGGGGCTCTTACAGCAGGGGGAGCTGGACCTATATAACCCATGGGTGCCTTTAGGAAGGAGCAAGTTATACAGTTCAGGCTAATATTTTAAACTCTCATGTTCATGACCCTTGTCCCTATCCCGACATCCTATATATATGTATATGAATGTGGTGCATATGGTTTATGACTGGATTTTGGTAATTACATTATTTTATTCCTACCCCTGAGTTACATGTAAGTGCTCGCCCCGCTGACTGTCACTGAACGTTGCATCGTTTCATGATGTAGGATCCGAGGGCCTTTCTGTTGCTCTTGTGTAGCGTTAGGTGGTTGAGTACTTTTGTTGATCAGCTTTGAAGTGGTGATCCTCCATCCTTCGGAAGGCCCTAATATTTCATTGTTCTTTCTGTATTGTCGTAGTACTTTTGAATTTTTTTTATCATAGTCGGGGACATGTCCTGACTTAGTTGGTATTTTTTATTTTAGGGGTTTTTGGGAACAAAAGTGGGATGTTGTTAATGTCTTGTTTGACTCTTTACATTGTTGTTTGGTGTCATTTATCTATCCCTAGTTTGGTTGCCTTTTGCTATTTACTTTTATTGTGCTCTTGAGATAAAGGTTAAGGAGGTGGTATCCGGCCCTTTGTGGGCTTGAGATACCCGTCACGGCCAGGCCCGAGGTCGGGTCGTGACAAATATAAAGATATAAAATCTTTTCATAATTTATAATCTCAATATAATAATAATTTTTTCAATTCCCGTGAAACTTAAAAAGTTTCTTTTGGAGACTTACTACAATTTCAATATCATAAAAAATCTCATTCCTCCGTAAAGCTATCAATTACTTGTGTACTACCTCATATTTTAAAACACCATTTGTATGGTGACCATCTCCTTCTAGGGAGAAAATTATTGTCGTTGTAGTCAAAATATGCAAGACCTCTTCTTTTTTTTTGCTTTATTTTTGCTTTTAATAATTTATTTGTATAACATTTGAGAAAGTCCTTTTTGGTGTATTATATTTACGCGATCAATGACGAATTCATTCGACCACACCACAATATTCATTTTGACCATGACCAAAATTTTTATAGGCAAGAATCACTTCTTGCTTTTTCCCTTTGGTAGATCATGATAAAACATATTATAGCACCAATGATTTTTTTCTACGAAATTAAAATTTTTTATTTCTCTCAAACCTCTCATAGATGTGAGTTTTGGTGTTTATCCAACCATAGATAAGCACGTTTTTGTTCATGAGTTTTATCATATCTTGACACATTCACTTTCATAAATGGTCGAACATCCACAATGTTTATCACAAGTCATATTTTTTTCAAGAAATAGACTAACTTGGGCTTCATAATCTTATAAGTTCATTGTCATTCATTGTTCATTTGTCATATCTATATGACCCATCTCAATATCATCTTAAAAGGTTAAGTGTACCAGCACTTTATATTCCTATATTTTAAGGGAGATTTCATAAAATTTATCAGATTTGATCATACTACAATCGAGTGCCCAATACTTTGCCTATACTTTGTCTATCAAATTAATGATAAAAATAACCTTCATATTTTGGAGGATCATTTTGAGAATCCATAATGTTCTTTCTTTCACAATTACCACAATGATGACTAGTATATATATTTTTTTCCTTCGCGGCCACATATATTAAACCTCTTGGCTTCTTAATTTTCAGACTTATTAGGCAATGCTACCACATTCACATCAAAGAATGGAGCATATCAATGTAGCAAATTTTATGACTTTCCATCAATTACCTTAGCCATCATCATATCATCAAAATGCTTTGGGACATGAACTCAATATCTTACCAATAAAGGTGTGTGAGGTCATAATTCTTTGGGACTTAAACCCAAAATCATTATTTTGCACCAAAACTTAAATCGATGCTTTATCCTCTTGATGCGATGGGACTTAAATTCACCATCTTATATTAAATCAATGACATAATAGTTCAAGGTGGAACAAGACTCACCCTTGCGTATTTAATAATATTATCACTTTGTGATTATATACAAGTAAGTTGAAAAATGAAGAACAAACATTATGGAGAAGAAAATACTGTTTTGAAACCTTTTTTTTAAATTGTAAAAAATGCTATTGTTACTCTATTAAAAAAAATATGAAAATTTTTAATATATATTTCTTCGGTGGGCAATCAATCTATTACATAATAATCACTTACAATGTCAAGATACAGTTAGCACAGACTCTTCATTCATGATGACTTCAAAAGTTCAAATCCATTATCAACTAAGAATTTTTTTTAAAAGTAACAAAAAATATGATCTACCATATTTCCATTCATGTCAATATAATTTGTCAGATTGCATAATATAATAAGCACATAACTAAATCTGTAACTAGTTTACTAGTTATATATGTCATTACACTAGTTTCAAAATATCTGTTTATGCATCCTAATTTAATCAGCAAGCATGATCAAATATGATCCAGAAAATACATAAAACGAGACCTTAACAATAATTAAGTGGATACTCAGGCGGCCGAGAGACACGTATGATTGAACTGCTTGGATTGGGACACAAAATAAAGATGTCAGTATTATTGAAACATGAAAAATAATTCATTAACTTTAACCGTTGAACTTCATACTGATAACGTGTTAAAATCAATCTAAAAGAGTAGCAATATGAAAGAATAACTAGATAAGAAAATAAGAAGATAAGAGATGGGAGCATTTCATTCTTTCAAGTATAAGTATACAAGTCTTTCAAGTATATTTTATGTGTACAATATGAGATCATATGCCTTTATTTATAATCTTCATAGAGGCATACAAAAAATTTGTCATAATATTACATTAAAAAAGAACATTATGAGAGAAATTAAAGGATATGAGAGTTATACCCATAATAATGTGTGGAGTAATGAAGAATCAATTACACATTATCACGGAGAAGATGGATGGAAGTGACTTAATTCCTTGACATCCATCACAAACATTCATTTTATAACACATGCCACGATTTCGGCCAACAATATACTAATAAAAAATTACCTCATTTATCTATTTCACTATAAAAAGAACATTTCTGAAGTTGTTACTCTTTTATCTTTCAACTATACACCTACTTGTGGTCGAGAAAAGTGGTGATAATAAATATTGTGGCTCAAATCCTAGTTCAACTCAGGTTTATTGCATCTCCAGAAAAAACATTTTTTTCTGGGCCGTTGGTCTCTAGTGCCTCAAAGAATGAATACCTGTTATTCCCTAAAACAAAGGTGCCTCTCTACAAAATTCTCCTCTTAATCTCCAACAGATTAAAACTGGATATTATATATAAATAGCTTTCTTGAAATACATCTAATAATTGGCAGACCTCTTTTGAATAACACAAAGTATCAAAAAGTACCCAAAAAAACAAAAAGAAATAATAACACAAACTTAGCACCAAAAAAATAAACTATGTCCAAAATGTTCATACCACATTTTCCTCTTACCCTCTTTTTCTGTTTCTGCCTATTTTTCTCATTTTCATATGCTCATTACAAGGAACATGAAACTCCCCATTGTGATTGTTCTTGTTGCTCTGCTCATAACAATAGTCATGAAAATATCCCCACCAAGCCTGGTCATTCTCCCCCGGCTCACAACAAGATCCAAGAAATTCCCACCAAGCCTGTTCATTTTTCCCCGGCTCACAACAACAGCCAAGAAATTCCCACCAAGCCTGGTCATTCTTCCCAAGCTCACAACAGCAGCAAAGATATTCCCACCAAGCCTGGTCATTCTTCCCAAGCTCACAATAGCAGCAAAGACATTCCCACCAAGCCTGGTCATTCTTCCCCGGCTCGGAACAATGGCCGAGAGATTCCCACCAAGCCTCGTCATTCTTCCCCTGCTCATAACAACAGCCAAGAAATTCCCACCAAGCCTGGCAATTCTTCCCCTGCACATAACAACAGCCAGGAAGTTCCCACCAAGATGGGTAATTCTTCCCCTGTACATGACAACAGCCAGGAAGTTCCCACCAAACAGGGTAATTCTTTCCCTGCTCATAACAGCAGTAATGAAGTTCCCACCAAGCCTGGTAATTCTTTCCCTGTTCAGAACGACAACCAAGAAGTTCCCGCCAATCCTGGTATATCTTCCCCTGATTACATTAGATAGTTTGCAATATATATGATGTGAGATTGACCTGCATCAAAAGGCAAATAAATATGAATTTGAAAGGCTTTATATATAGAGGGTGTTTGGTATAACAGAATATTTTAAAGAAAACGTTTCCCACGAAAATATTTTCGTCATTTCTTTTTCAGAAAAGACTTCCATCACACCAAACACACCCTAAAAAATAGTTTTTTCACTTCATTTAATGTTTGAGCTTTAATTAAATTCAAATCCAGGTTTTTTCATTTCATTTAATGTTTGAGCTTTAATTAAATTCAAATCCAGGTCATAATTTTGAAAGAACATATGACTATTCTGAATAGCCTTGACCCTTTAAATACATGATTCCTCTGAATAGTGGCTAAGTTTACTTGTAGGCTTTGTTGTATCACGAGTGGACTTGTCTGTATATCCCCAAATAGTCTACGGACAATATATCTTAAAGGAAGTTGCTTTCACGCCTCAAAGATTTTCTTTTTCTGACTTGCTCTTACTTTACTTTTGTAAAAGGCAACTCTTCCCGTGCTAATAACAGTAGCCACGGCACTTCAACCAGGCATAATAACTTTATAGGATGCTTCAACAAGGTGTATGCTTTTGGAGACTCCTATACTGATGCAGGAAATGCTAATTTAGTGGGTGGATTGAATGAAAATTTCGCTCACTCATCGAGCACTTCAGAAAAATCAAACAATGATTTATGTGATGGACATTTGGTGGTAGATTTTCTATGTGATGCTTTTAAGCTACCACATTTGCCACCCTTTCAGAGTAGCTCCGCAAATTTCACAAATGGGGCCAATTTTGCAATAGCCGGATCAACAATTCTCCCCAAAGAGGATTTTTCAACTAAGAAAATTACTAACCTATTCTGGAAAGGAATACCCTTGACCTTTCAAACTCAGATTGATTGGTTCAATAAGTTGAAGCAACAGATGGGATGTAATAATTGCAAGGCTGAATTGGAGAATGCACTCTTTTGGATAGGCTCTGTTGGTGTTAGTGACTATGCTCGTATACAAGGGTCCTCTCTATCCACAAATTGGCTCTCACAGCAGTCCGTCCTTCAAGTTAGCAGACTAATCGAGGTATGTACATGAAAAGTAATTTAATTGTCTCCGTAAAAGCTTTGACATAGTACAATTTATGACAATTAGTAGTAAAACCCCTTTTGTCAAGCTTCCAGATTTGCTTATGTTGATAAGTATTTGTGTCAAATGAAGTTTTAGGAAAAGCCAGGGGTCTATCAACTGTTTCTCTACCTCACCTCTGAGGTAGTGGTACGAACTGCGTACACTTTACCCTCCCCAGACCCCACTTTGTGGGAATATAGTGAATTTGTTGTCGTAGTGGATGGTAGCAGTTTGTGTTTGTCGAATCATCTGAAATGCACTTTTCTTAGTATTTATAGCAACAATGTGTTTGGCCAATCTTTTCAAAAATTTCAACTGTTTGCAATATTTATATGAGAGACCTTAATTAAAATTTTCAACTTCATTTAATTAAAATGTAAAAACTAAAATAAAAAAGAGAGGAACAAGTTTACGAGACTTTGGGCATATATATGTATAATTGAAAATGCATGAGCTAAGTTAATGTTCACACTGGGGGGATAAGTTGACACATTTTTTGGTAAAGATAGTTTTGTCGAAAAAAAAAAAAAAAAAACTTGTGCTTCTACTCTTACTAAGAAGCTACTTTTCCAGGCTTTTCCTTCACAAAAGAAAAAACTGTTTCTACTTCTAGTCAAAAGCACTTAATATTTCTCAGGATCTTGGCCAAAAAGTCCAAACACCTTAACGTTCCAAAATAAGCTTTCTTGTTTTTAAGAATAAGCACTTGTAATATCCTAGAAATTTGTCCAAATGGACTATTAGTATCGCAGGTATTTGACATCACAGCAATGCTAAGTAATCGGTGGTATATGTATAGGCAGCGCTGGGAAGCGGAGCAAAGTATATCGTAGTTCAAGGCTTACCACCAATAGGATGCCTTCCACTACATATCTCATTATGTCCAGTGAAAGCTGCTCTTGATCATATGGGATGTGCAGCAGCTGTCAACACAGCAGTAATGATCCACAACCAGATCCTGCAAAGGAGATTGGAAAGATTCCGTAAATTGTATCCTAATTGTCAGATTTTATATGCTGACTACTGGAATGCATATCTAACAATTAAGATGAACCATAAAAAGTACCAATTTGAGGAAGCTTTCAAACCTTGTTGTGGAGCTGCAGGAGGACCATTGAACTTCAACCTGAATTCGTTGTGTGGCTCACCTGGCACCGTTAAATGTAATGATCCAAGCAAATATATCAGCTGGGATGGTATCCATCTTACAGAAGCGATGAATCGGAAAGTCACTGATCTTTTTCTCAATCAAGGCTTCTGTCAACCATCTTTCAGCGAGCTGGTCAAAAGGAAGAGTGGCATGTAGATTGGACTCAATGTAACCTAGTAAATAATACCGCTCCGGAAAGGCCAATCATGAGAGCGAGATAATAATAGGAATGTTTCTTCCCTTGTAAGAATGAGAAACTTTAGAGTAGGCAGATTACCTCTTCTATCACTAATATATAGATAAACTTTGTGGAGTACAATAAATATTTACGCCAAGCTGCACTGTTAGTGCACGTGTATTTTCATACATGAGTTTATATATGTAGTAATTTAATGAGAACTGGAAGGATACTCTTCCTTTATTGAGACTTTTAACAGCTTTTAGTGGTTTCACCTGTAAATAGGCCGGACACTCCAGCTAACTGCTCCTACACCAAAATCACAGGTCTTGTATATATTTGTACTTCACCAAAAAAACAAATGATGCTTTTCCCATCAAAACTATAGCTTCCATTCAGAGTTGACAAAAGTACAAACTTGGGGCTTAAGAGTAGGGAATTCATCCTCTAATCTCCTTGTGTCAATTCATCATCTCTCTAAAATTTTGTCTTCCTTTCATTTCCACCTTCATCGTGATGTTGTTTTCACTATACTGCTAAAATATAGCACGTCCTTATAAAGTTCTAGCAAAATAAAAGAATGCATAGATTGTAATTCATCAAAAGCAAAGGCTATGCACTATCAATGTGATATATTATATGTAATTGATGCAAAATTCTAAATAGGAGCTTTGGGACATTATTTCAAAAATAAAAATCTGATATTGATCATGAAGCTGGCATGATTGCCTGTTGAACATATGTCTCAGAAATACAGTAAAGTAGGAATAGATATTTTTAGTAGTTTTTAATTATTAGAGTCCTATGTGACTTAGGAATTAGTTGTTCCTTTATTATTTGAATAGGAATTAGTTATCCCAATTTAAATTGGAGTGTAGTTGGAAATTTAGCTATAAATATATGTTTTGAGTTATTAATAAAATAATTTCCTTTGACAACACTATTGCAGTATTTTCTTCTCTCCAACTCTTTCTCTGTTATTTCTCTAATTTCAAAGCCAAAAACCAACAATTGGTATCAAGAGCCAGTTTCTTGAGGGATCTGTGAGAGATGAATTCTAAAAACAACTTTTCCCAAATAGCTCCTCCTATCTTTGATGGTGAGAATTACCAACTTTGGGTAGTAAGAATGGAGACTTATCTTGAGGCTTTAGATCTTTGGGAGCAGTGGAGGAGGATTACGATGTTGTTCCGCTGCCCGAGAATCCTACGGTAGCCCAAATCAAAAGCCAAAAGGAAAAGAAAATCAAAAAATCAAAGGCAAAAGCAACTTTGTTTGCTAATCAGAAAATCAAAGGCAAAAGCAACTTTGTTTGCTAGTCTGTCTCCAATAATTTTCATGAGAATTATGGCCCTTAAATCACCAAAAGAAATTTGGGATTACCTGAAGGAAGAATATACCGGAGGTGAAAGAATACGAGGCATGAAAGTATTGAATCTAATAAGGGAATTCGGATTGCAAAAGATGAAGGAATCTGAGACCGTCAAAGAGTACTCAGACCGACTTGTAAGCATTGTTAACAAGGTAAGATTGTTTGACACAAAATTTAAAGATTCAAGAATTGTTGAAAAAATTCTTGTTACTGTGCCTGAAAGATACGAAGTATCAATAACTACCTTGGAAAACACAAAAGACCTTTCCAAGATTACCTTGGCAGAATTGTTAAATACGTAGCAGGCGCAAGAGCAAAGGAGACTTATGAGGCAGGATGATATGGTTGAAGGAGCTTTGGCAGTCAACCACAAGACTCAAAGCAGGGGTAATAATTCAAGAAAAAATTACCCACCTTGCCAGCACTGTGGCAAAATAGGTCATCCTCCATTTAAATGTTGGAAGAGACCAGATGCGCAATGCAAGATTTGTAATCAATTTGGCCATGAAGCCGTGATTTGCAAGAACAAATCTCAAAAATATGAAGCAGATGCCCAAGTCATCAAAGAAGAAGAAGGAGATCACTTATTTGTGGCAACATATTCTTTAATCAAGAAATCTGATTTTTGGATGATTGATAATGGTTGTACAAACCACATGACATATGACAAAACTCTTTTTAAAGAGTTTTTGCCTTTGGAAAATAAGAAAATCAGAATTGGGAATGGTGACTATATTCCTGCAGAAGGAAAAGAGAATGTTGCAATCAAAACAATTTCAGGTACAAAAAAATTTTCAAATGTCTTTTACGTGCCCGATATTGATAAAAGTTTGGTAAGTGTTGGTCAACTAATGGAATATTGTCGAATCTTTGATTCCACTAACGTTGAGATTTTACAAATTGATATGAGAGGCAAAAATTTCTTATTTAATCCAACAGAAGATGCACATAAGTCATGCAAGAACAAAGACGAATTGACAGATTTATTCAAGAGGTCAAATTCAGCCGAAGCCGAGACAATTTCTGATCCAAGGAGGAGTGTTGAAAATATGTCTCAGAAATAAAGTAAAGTAGGAACAGATATTTTTAGTAGTTTTTAATTATTAGAGTCCTATGTGACTTAGAAATTAGTTGTCCCTTTATAATTTGAATAGGAATTAGTTATCCCAATTTAAATTGGAGTGTAGTTAAAAATTTAGCTATAAATATATGTTTTGAGTTATTAATAAAATAATTTCCTTTGACAATACTATTGCCGTACTTATTTTTCTCTCCAACTCTTTCTCTGTTATTTATCTAATTTCAAAGCTAAAAAACCAACATTGCCACCACAAAGACAATCATGGAGCTGGTTATTTCTCCGTGAAACTAGGAGAATTTGCGCCCATCAGAATTATGTACATTTGAAGGTTTTCTTTCTCTATCTGTACACTAATTATCTCAAATGTTTTATGTCATATAAGGTATTCATAATACATCAAGAACAACGCATCAGAAGAATCCTTAGGCAGGCTGTTAACATACAGATAGAAATGCAATAAATCCTGCTTTGAAACAGTTTCAGGATCAACAACTTCATCATTGCAAGTGAGGACCCACAAGTCTCTTGACTTAACTCGCTTCAAATTACCACGGCAAAAGGGGCAGGACTCTGATCTTGTATTCCTGAAGTTTGAGACAGCAATATTGTTCTCAGCCAAGTTCTCAAAATAATGAAAGACATGAATAGAGAGAATGTAGATATGATTTTATTATTTCTAAGAAAATGTAGGTATTTTACCAGTCACGATAGCAATTAATGCAAATTGCATGGCAGCAATTTGGTAAAACCATTTTGTTACAAGGCTCCAAGCATATTCCACATTCATCTTCTCTCTCAGCTTCAAAGTTGGAAAATTTAGCGTCTCCTTTCAATTTCTCCTGAGAACTTTCTATGCCATGATTTACAACTTTACTATCGTCCAGCTCCACCAAGTTAGAATGTAGCTGCTGTAGTGATGGAAGTATAACGCCTGTAATTTTGTCATTATTAAGGGTAATTGGTTAAGCACAATCAACGTAAGAAACCTATCCTAAAACAGATAAAAAGCTTAGTGCATAATAAGAGAATGCACGACTAACCATAAAAGTCGTTAATAGTTGCTCTTCTTCCATGCCTAGATATTCTTGATCTCCCATCCGTATGCACCTGCCAAGGGAGAGAGATTGTTATATAAATGGCAAAGTAGGTAAAGAGTGACAGAAGACTAGATTGTGAAACTATAATTGTCGTTGTCACTAATAAAGTGGGGAAAGAAAAACACTGGATATTTTATAAATTCAGAAAGCTAAGTGGAGTTTCATGATTCCTTTTTGGCAAGTGGCCTTTGACTTAGACATGGGAACACACAAATTGACTCTTCTAATGCATAGCCCATACATGAATAGGATTACGATTTGATGAGAAAAGAAGGAAAGATAAAAGGTTACGGCATTGTGACAAAAAAACTCAGACTCAACAGAAAATTTAGGGATCATACCTTGTAAATGAGGACATGAAAGAAATTCAGATATCCAGGAAGCAGACATATGCAGGAACTATCTATCCATCGCAGCAAAAACAGAAAAACAGGAGCCAATCCATTGTAGGCCAGTTTCATTTGAAGACGTGCTCCACCCTTGCCTCTCGGAATTGCAGCAGCCCTGCAATCCAGCATATTAGTTAATTAACCACATGAATCATCAACTCCAACGAGCAAAAAACAAAAGACAAAAAAAGGAAAAATTGCACGACGAATTGATACTAAGAGTACTTCAAATGCTACAAGTTGCAAGCATGAACATGCTGGAGAAAAACAGGAGACTGGTACACTGTAAATCCCAATTACCATCAGGGCTTACAACATCAAAATATGATCAAAAAGCAAAGGGAAAGTGAAGACTAACAATCATCAAGTCTCATTTTTTTTTTTTATTTTACAAAACCATATAAATAAGAAATCAAGCTTCTTATTCCAAAAAAAGAAAGAAAGTAATGAAATTGATATCAACAATAAGCTAAACCACTTGTGAAGCTAAAACAGGCTCGTACAGACCAACACACAAAATCTGGCAAATTATTGGTAGAAAGCCACATTAAAGCATCAATATCCAGAAAAGATAATAGAAACCATTAATTATACAACTATCTAAACTAAAAGCATATCAGTATACAACGATCCACTAGTAAATAATCCCAGAGAAGGGGAGCCCTGGAGTATCATAAAGTTGCTGCCACGCGACCCGGATATAATAGACTCTTGTGGTCCGGCCCTTTCCCACTCTGCGCATAGCAGCTGCCCTTTTTTTTTTTTTTTTTTTTTGGGGGGTGGGGGAGGAGGGGGGGGGATCATTGGAAAAGTAAAGATTAGGTTAAGGAGAAACTTACAAAGTATTTGCATACTGAATATCAGCCTCCAGAACTTTCAAAGAATCCTGATAAGAACTACTTCCAACCTGATAATTGATCATCTCCATCCCCCTTTTTCTTGGGGTTATGTATTTGAGAAAGTTGGTGCCTTTACCACTACTTTTAATCAAGAAAATCGCTGTATGTTTTCTTGGACAAGCAAAAAAAATGACAAGAGGATGTCTTCTTTCTAACAACAAAAAAACTGAAAACCCCAGGATGTTTGGTCTTGTTATTGTGCAAAAGATACAGAAATAAATTTAAAAAGAAAAGAACAACAAAAGATTACCAAGAAATCAACAACTCTTTTGAGTTTTCATCCCTTCCGCCCTTTTTTCAAGCCTTTTAACACATATCCAGGAAAAATTCTCTTTTTCTAAAGGGTCGGCTTTGAATAAGACAGCTTTCTAGTTTTTGCTTGTCTTAAAACAAAAAAAAAATACAACTGCATATTTACTGCTTCCGGAAAAAATAACAATTTGATCCTTTTGGGGTTCATCACAGGTGATTTGCTTTCCAACGAGGTGACAATTTCAGCTCATATTTATAAAAAGAGTTTATTTAATTTATATTTAGTGCAGTGGATCACTCATATTTTAAATGGATAAATATGAACTTAACTCATTTTAAAAGCTCATATAAATATGGACAAAATAGATAAAATATGAGTACCCATTTAAATACAGAAATGACCACCTATGCTTAACGTTTCAGTTTTTTTTCTCTTCTACTTTCTTTTCTTCTTCTTTGTTTTTTTTTTTTTTTTTTTAATTTACTTTTTTTCTTTTTCATTTTTTTACTCATTCCTTATAATTTCTTTTTTTCTTTCTCATTTTTTCATCTATTTTTTTATTTTTTATTTCTTTTTCTTTGTATTCTTTTTTTTTTTTGCTTTTCCCTTACTCATTCTTATTTCATCATTCGTATTAATTTGAGACCTACGTGAGTTAATAAATATAAGCTTTTAATTATCCCATTTAACCTATATAATTCATTACATCTCTTATCAATTAAATATAATTCATAGTCTCACTCCTTTATTATTACTATTTTCTATCTTTTATTTCTCTTTCTTTTTTTTTATTTTTTCTTTCTTTTTTCCTTTAATTTACTATTTTTTTCCTTTAATTATTTTTTTTTCTTTTTCATTTTTTCCACTTATTTTTTTACTCGTTTCGTACACTTTTTTTTCTTTCTTCTTTTTCATCATATTTTTCTTTTTCAATTTTATTACTTTGCATTTTATTTTTTTTTGTATTTTCGTTTCCCCCTTTTTCATTCTTGGTTCGTCGTTTTTGTCATTTTTCTTATTTTTTTATATTCTTTTTCTCATCTTTTATCTTTGTCATTGCATTTTATATTTTTTTACTTTAAATTTATTTGTATCATACTATATATTTTAAATAAATTTATTATTTGAATAGTTTAGTTATCAATATGTGCAATTTATCATTTATATACAAATAAATATATGAATTAAAATCAACATGGGTTGTGCAGTGGATGGGGATGCTCCACCCTTAACCAGAGGTCGAGGGTACGACCCTGGTTATGGAGAAAACTCTGTTGGGAGCGCTGTCACCTTAATGGGTCCTGCAACGCCCGATCCGGATTAGTCGGGGCTCCAATGCAGGCACTGAACACCGGATGAAAAAATAAAAAAAAGTATATGAATTAATTATATTTTTTTGAGACTAAAATATATATGGTTGAGGATCCACATAGCCCTCGAATTATAAATGTTGCGCAAATATAAATCAATATGCGCTTATGGTATTTTCGTTATCATAAAAAAAAAAAGGAAACCAAAAATAGAAAAAAAATAAAAAAGTAGAAAGAGAGATAAAAGTTAGAGATAGAAGAGAGAAAAAAACGTAAAGAAAGAATTGAAGAAAAAAATAAAAAATAAAAAATAATGAAAAATGAGAAAAGGAAAAAGAAAAAAGATGATGGTGAAAACAAATATATTGAGTGGTTACGATATTTTAGTCATCATCCATAATTTGTACTCGACTTAACCATGTTCTTCGAAAATAAAAAAAATATAAAATACAACCAAAAAAGAAAAAATGAGAAAGAAGTAAAAGGAAAAAAAGAAAAAAAGGAGACTAAAAAGGAAAAGAAAAAAAAAAGAAAAAAGAAAGAGAAACAAAGGATAGAGGGTAGAGATAGAAGAGAGAGAAAAATGACAAAAAAATTAAAAAAGAAAACTAGAGGCTACATATAGAGAGAGACAAAAAAAACTAAAAAGAAAAAACTAAAAAAAAAGAAATGGAAAAAAAGTCAAGTTGATATGATATAGAAATTTTAAGTTTTCGACTTGGGAGTTAAAGTGGGTTGAAACCATTTTTACCCAATCCATATTTGACCAAACCCATATTTACCCATATTTATATGGGCGGATTGCAATCCAAACCATTTTTTCTCGATCCATATTTAACCCGTTAAAATCCAATCCAATCCGCCCATTTGCCACCCCTACAACCAAGTATCCTTACATAAGAAATTAGGACTGATAAAACAAAGAAAATTAATTAAATTATTATCCTCGTTAAGAACTAATTAAATTTTTCTTTATTTTTCACTCCATTTCAACTATAATTAGGTAATATAGTTTGATTGGATATAAATTTTAAAAAATATAAAAAAAAATTATAATATTTTAAAATTATTCTTAAAATAAATGAATCAAAAAATTAATTAAATTATTATCCTTTTTAAGAACTAATTAAAGTTTTCTGTTATAAATATATTATCATATATATAGTGAATGTCTACTTTACCATATATAGCGAATGTCTACTTTATCATCTATATATAGTGAATGACTATTTATGAAAAAGTATCATATATATAATGAATGTCTATTTATAAAAAAATTAGAAACTCCAAGATTAGTTTTTCCCTATAAATAAAAGGGTTTTCCCTTCATTGTAAGAGACGTCATCAAGAAACTCTCAAGAGAAATAATAATTACTCTCTCTTCTCTCTTCACTCTTCTTCTTTATTCTTTATTACTATTTTATATCACGTTATCAGCACGAGACTCTATCAAACAAGGTGAGATTATAAATCTAAAGGTAATTTCAAGATTAGTAATTCCTTATGTTATTTGTATTTTGCTACTAATGATATATTATTGTTGGATTTGAGAGAAAAAATAATTGATTTGAAATTCCTTATGTTTTAAATTTGTTCATAAAGAACAATATTTGTAAAAGATATGATGATGAATTTAAGTCTCATCTCATTAAGAGAGTAAGACATTGGGTTTAAAGTTCCAATGCACTATGATGATAAGATGTTGGGTTCAATTCTCACTGAGTTATGCCTAAGACACCTTTATATGCATAAGAAGTTGAGTTTGAATCTCAATTCTTCATATTAATGATGTTATGATGGCTAAGGAAAAAATAATATGTATTTGATAAAAAGTCATGAAACTTGTCCATTAAATATGCTTCATTCCATGAAGTGAATGTGATAGCAACATATGATAAGTTTGAAAGATGACAATTTACTCCATTCTTGAAATGAATGTGGTAGTAATATATGATATCCTTTGAAAATATGTATGCCTCGATGTGCTCCTGAAATAGTAATATCATGAAAGCAGTTATAAGCTATTAGAATCTGATAGGCTTAAGGCACGGTTATATTTCATTCCTGGGGAATGAGAAATTTATTAATGCAAACGTGCACTTGATTTTGATGGCATCACAACTCACCTCCGAAAGAGGCTGAATAACTGAGAAGAGTTATTTTGAAATCTACTTCTAAAGTAGTAAATCTGAAATTTACTAAAGTAAAAGGTACATGTCATGGTAAACTTGGAGTTTGCTAGAATAAAAGTTCATAAATTGACATGAACGATTGCGACATTCCAAAGATGTGCATACTGAATATTGAACATATATTGAAGAATTAGAAAATTCTTCATTACTTTTAATGTTGTTTGTTCTCATGATAAGTTGGTTGGACCAACTAAAGTTGGGATTGGATTCCTCAAAATCTGAAAATTATAAAAGGTGAATATGAGCCCGTTTACCTATCATGTGATATGTTGAAAAAATGCATCAATAAGATGATCACATGTACATTTATTGTCAACTTGCAGATTGACATTCATAAAGTTGTTTGCTCAATAAAATTGAGTTAAGAGCATAATTTTCAGACTGTGTAATCATGACAATTTATCTTGGTAATGTTGATTTGGCATAAAATGTCTTTGATAAATAGATTAACCATTGCTAATGAGAACAAAGTTTCATGTGTTGGTTTGAAATATTATATACAAAAGTACTTGTATGCATCAAACCAATAAATTATGATTAATTCTTCCTCAAATTTGGTTCTGAGTTAGGAACCACACGTTATCCATCTAATAGTTTTGACGTGCGGTATACGATTAATGAATATACCATAATGCGCAAAGATGAATTCCTCAAAGAAGATGAAGAATGTATGTTAGTTTTACTAACATAAGGGGAAGATTATAAGCAGTTATGAAATATGTTAGGAATTATCATCAGATCCTCATTCAAAAGATAATTCAAGTCAAATGCCCAAAACATATCATATTTAAGCTGCAAATGCTCCTATTTTTTGTCCCTGAAGGACAAGATCTATGCATGTGTGAAGTGTGATAGACCAATCGGTTCCAAATAAAAAAATCCTTAAAAAGAATACAGAGCAAATAATCATAATAAAAAGGCAATGTGCTCTTGAAGAGTCTACGACATAACACTTCATGAAACCCTATAAGAGGTTTAGGTACCTGAAAATAATAAAATGATGAGATCTCAAAATGTTATATCACACTGTGAACCGATACGAAATGATATATCATCAATATCTTTGATACAATATTGGCGCAATAGTGTAAGAGATTACAAAGATCTAAATTCTACATTTATTTAAGTATGTTGGCGTAGAAACATTTATCAAGTGACATGAAATGATGCATCTTGGTAAGCATAAAACTTATTTAATTTGCAGTCCAGATACTTAAAGATGTCACTCATGAAATGTTGAATATTGTCACTTAACAAAATTTACATAAAAACTTGTTTAAGGATTCAAAATGTTTGAAACATATAAAAGTTTCTGGGAAACTTATTTATAATCCTTATATTGTATAGGCTTATAGCTTGAAAATTATTGAAACTCTTGGAGAGTTTTCAAAAGCAATAGAATATTTGCTTAAATGAGAAACATCCATAATTGAATAAGGATTCATTCCGACCTCAAGAAAAGAATGAGGAACTCTTTGGTTATGAAGTACCATATCTTAGTGCAATTGATGCACTAATATATCTTGCAAATACTACAAGGCATGACATAATCTTTTTCGATCAATTTGTTTGCAAGGTATATATAGTTCTGCTCCTACTAGAAGACATCGGAATGTGATCAAACATATGCGCTTATTTTATTCTAAAGATTGTAGTCCCAATCTTGTTGGTTATACTGATGTTGAGTACTTATCTGACCTGTATAAAGCTCGATCTCAAATAAGCTATATGTTCGCATGCGGGGATACTATCGAATCTCGAAGATATATAAAGCAGTCTATCTAGTCACTTCATCGAATTATGCTGAGATAATAGCTATTCATGAAGCAAATCGAAAATGAGTATGGTTGAGATCCATGATATATCTCATTAGATAAAATGTGGTGTGAAATGTTGCAATGTACCCATAATTTTATACAGAGATAATGCAGCATGCATAGCACAACTTAAGGGAGGATTCATAAAAGGAGATAGAACGAAACACACTTCATCAAAGCTCTTCTACATACGTGAGCTTCAAAAGAATGGTGATGTTAACGTGTAACAGATTCGTTCAAGTGACAATGTGACTGATTTATTCACCAAGTCTCCTTCAATTGCAGCTTTCAAGAAGATAATGCACAAGATCGAGATGCAAAGGTTCAAGGATGTTCTCATTAGGGGGAATTAATACGCGTTGTACTCTTTTTCCCTAATAGATTTTTCTTGTAAGGTTTTTAATGAGGCAACCTATATGCGTATTGTTAGAGATGTGTCCTCTTTTCCTTCACTAGATTTTTTTTCACTGAATTTTTTCTAGTAAGGTTTTAACGAGGCACATTATCTATCACTTAGACATTCAGGGAGGGGGGGTTTTATAAATATATTACCATATATAGTGAATGTTTACCTTACCATATATAGTGAATGTCTACTTTACCATACATATAGTGAATGCCTATTTATAGAAAAGTTAGAAACCCCAAGATTAGTTTTTTCCTTATAAATAAAGGGGTTTTTCCTTCATTATACTAGACGCCATCGAGAATTTCTCATTATTAATAAAGAAGTCTCCTCTCTCGTTGTCTAACTTTATATTTCATAACATTTTCCATATTATTCACTCTGTTTCAATTATATTTGTCCAATATAATTTGACTGGATATAAAATTTAAAAAAATATGAAAATATTTTACAATAAATAAATAAAAAAGTATATTTTATAATTATTTTTTTTACCAAATAAATGTGATCCTTTATAGATAAAATGTTGACAATATCATTAAATATCTGTTCAATAAGTAATTGTATCATTATTTTTGAAATTGATAAAAAAAAAAAGCGAGTTATTGAAACAAAGAAGTATTCCCTCCTCGTTCTTAAGTAGTTGTCAACTTTTTAAGTTGGTGAACTTTAAATTTTTTTTTACTATTAATTAGAAGTTAATTTGATTAAATTATCTCTACTTATTACTCATCTTAATTTAATGTTTCTCTTTTTTACCCTATATTATAGCTCTTTATATTTATTATATAACATCTCTTCATATTTATTATTAAAAGTAAAAATAAAAATACATAATTAATTATATCTTAATTTTATAAATAATAACTATTAAAAAATATCTATTTTTAGAAAAGACTATAACTAATTAAATAATGAAGGAAGTATATGCTTTTTGAGATTTTTAAATTATGCTGAACGAGGCAAGTAATAAATTAATTATGAATTGATTTGTTCGAAGAAGTTAATCTATTCACATTATAGTTTTGCTCATTCAACAAGTCAAAGAAGATGAGCAGTTGATAAAACTAGATAAGAATCGAAAGGGAAAAAGAATTGGGTCGAGATATTATTATTTTTCTATTTTAAGAACAATCATGATTAGTGTTAGGTGTCATTATCCAGCAAAATATATGGAAATTATTTAATTCGGTGGCTATTAAATGTACAAGTTGTTCACATATATTACGTTACCTATCCCATTATTCTTTAAACTCATTGGACATATTGAAATTTGGGGTGTGTGTGACTCATTCGTTAAATACACCTTTCTAGAATATTTTATTATATTTAATTTTCAATTATTTAAATATATTTAATATTTTAATATTAAAATTGGTGGATGTTTGTATTTGTCGAACTAACTTTTTTTTTTTTTACTGTAAGCTCGTGGCGGCATAGGTTCAATTTGTGTTTTTTAAATCCTAATTTATATGATACAATAAATTAGGCATGATATGGAGTAGTTACAATTTACGAAGGATATGATCTTTGATAGAAATGTGTGGAGGATGCGGATTAGGATAGAGGGTTAGGGGGTGGGAGTGCGTCGGTAACAATAAGGAAGCGTTCTTTTGTGTTTGTAGTTTTTATTCGTGGGACTGTGTGATGTTTATAATTTCGATTAAATAGTTCTTATTTTTATCTTGTGGTTGTAGTATTATCTTGTTGCTAGCGGTGTTAGTTTATTTTGCACTTAGCTTTTGTATTTGTTATACTGTTATCGGTTCTAAGCCGGGGGTCTATCGGAAATTGCCTCTCTACTTCACCTGAGTTAGTGGTATGATTTGCGTACACTATACCCTCCCCAGACCCCACTATATGGGAATAAAATGGGTATGTTGTTGTTGTTGTAACTTATATGACACAAATAAAATTTTAAAAATCCATTAAATTTTTATATAATTTTTAAATATTTTAAGTTATTAATTATCGATTTATATTATTTTTACATAACTTTTAGCTACTATATGTTATTCTTTTTTTACCCAATTTATGTGGCATTGATGGAATATTTGAGACAGTCAATCAAATTTGTTATACAATTTTAAATATTTAAAAATATTAATATTATCATTTATACGATTTTCTATGTAATTCAAGTAATATATGTTATTCCCTCTATCGCAACTTAAATGACAATGATAGAATTTGAAATGTCAAATAAATTTTTTATACATCTTTCAAGTATTTTAATTTGTTAACTTTTGTGATTTATATTACTTTTCATGAAATTTTTAAATAATGTATCTCAATTTATATTGCACTGATAGAATTTTGAATCAACCAAATTTTTTTATGTGCCTCCAACTAATAAATTGTTAATTATTGTAATTTTTAATATTTTTTTACACAATTTTCAAATATATAACAAATTTAAAATAAAAATAAAATAATTAAATTAAAATAAAATATAAAATTACAAAAATACCCTCAGTCAGAAGCAGGAAGTAGAAGTAGGCATGACAACCGTTAGCTGTCTGTTAACTCACACTTATTAATAATACTAGAGAAGCATGACCCGTGTCAGCACATGCCCAATATTAAGATATTTTGATCATGTACGATAAGTTAGATTGATATCAATTCTAATTATGAATTATATATAAAATATAAATATACAAAACATATAACTACTTGATAGTATTTTTTAATGAACCAAATTATCTCAAAAGATAATTATATATAACTTACTCGTGTAAATAATAAAAGTTGATGCATTTTGAAGTTTAGATCTTTAATCTTGTGACTGAGATTTGCTACACTAAGTATAAAATATGAAATTAAAATTGATACATAACACTTGATACTTGTTGAATAAAATAGAAAATAATTGTTGAAAATGATAAAGAGTTGTCTAGTAATTGCTTATTAAATCACATGCGGGTTGCAATGAATAACCCAAAATTGAATTGTATTCCCCTACTAATCCGACATAAATATTCTTTGTTTTTATTTCTTTTTTTTTTTATTTATCAATTTGTTCTTTTGTAACACCCCGCATTTCGGGCTAGAACGTAAACCGTTATTCTTTCACATGGAGGTTGCAAAATTCATGAATCCTATGCAAATTTAGTTTGTAATCAATTATGTAGTGTTTGAATCTAGTTGAGCATGGATTGAGATCATAGAAGTCCCTTAACTCAAAGACGGGTTGAAAACTTTCCTATCGTTCAAGTTTTAGTGAACATTGAAACTTAGGTCAACTTCAATCAATCTTAACTCATTATATATGATGAACTGGGTGGCCTACTATATATCAAATGAAATATCTTCGAATTAGCTTTCCATCGATACCAAATTCGCCTCAAACGGACACTCGGTGAAGAAGTTAGAGCATTTTTAGTGTCATCATTCCCGTTTAACTGGCCACCGCATCGCGATGAGCCTTAAATTGACAATTGTCAATTCTAGTAGCTCATCGCGATTTCCAGCGCATCGCGGTGAAGCCTTAGACAGCGTTCCAGTCCCAAATTTTAAATTCTAAGATCAAACTAGACATTTCCCATGGCCCCAAACCCATCAAAACACGGGATTTAATCCCGAATACACCTAAATACATACACTTTCACCAAAATTCATCAAGAACGCTCTCTAGGGTTTCAAACAAGAATCCCAAATAATTCAAGATTCAACCGTGAGTTTTTGAAGATAATTAGAGATTTGAAATCCCCAATCCGTAAGCTTCAAGAATCATTCATTATTCTCCGAAATAGAGGTGCGTGGGGTTGTCCTAAATTTCATGGGCATGTTTTCAGAAAGGAATTTACGCAAGACTTTAAATTTATACAAGTATATATATGTTTTTACAAATGAGGGTTTTTAATTGATACAAATAACATATTTTGATATATGATTTTGAAAGAATTATTGAGATATCATGGGGTTGTTTGTTTGAATGTATTTAAATGGTTGAATTATGAACATGTGACCTGAAATTTCAAAAGGGTGCGATGTACATGAGTTTTGAATTTTCTAAATTCCCCATGATAATGTTTATACCCCATATTATACTAGTGTTAAACCATTGAGAGCATGAGTTTTGCAATTGATATGACATTACTCATAAATGATTAAACTTTTTGAATAATTGCATGTTGAGAATCATGGTGTGTGTGTTTTAATGGTGTGAAAATCATACATATGTGCATATGGTAAATGGTATGAGAAGTTGGAAAGTTGATGTGATATTGATGACTTGCAAGTCGGGTATGACGATACCCTGCAGAGTATGACATGTGATTGATTAAAATGAGTTTTATGCATTGATTTTGTGAGATAGGTGGTTACCCGAAGAAAGCACGAGTCAAATGACTCTACGCTGGAAACTGTGTTTGCCAACTCGGGAACTTGGTACCCTGCTGTGTGATCTTGTGTACCTGACATTATGTCATCCCAAATTCGGACTATGGTTAGGAGACCTGCTTTGTGATCTTGTGCACTACCATACTTGATTGGGTCGAGACACCCTGCTGTGTGATCTTGTGTGTCTTTCCCTCACTTATATTCTAATCTCGGCGGCAATTGAGATTTGACAGTTGGTGAAAATGTGAAATTGTAGGGTGTACCACCTAGCTCAGATGTGTTGCATTGTTGTTGAAAAATTAGTATACTATGCCCATGTATTTTCAAAATTATTTTGCAATAATGTGTTTTATAACAGCTCTCATTTAGTTTATATAAAAATCTCTACTTTGTTTTGGATTACTCTGCGTACCAGTACTTTGTATTGACCCCCTTCCCTCCCAGGTTCGGAGGCACAGTCTAGGGGTCCAGATAATCAGTAGATTCTTCAGACAAATTTACAGAGTCAAGTGGTGAGCCTTCTATATTCCGGAAGGCCTAATGTCTGGCAGTTTATTTATCATTTAATAGTTTTGGGTCTACTGGGGGTCTTGTCCTATCTTTCAGACAGTTGCTTGTTTTAGTCATGTAGTAGAGATTTCGCAGACGGTTTTCAAATGTCGATAGATGTTGTGGGACATTATTTCCCATTATTGATTTCATTAGACTCGTGACCATATTTCCGTAATATTGTTATCTTCCGCATTTCTTTTTATCATATGAATTATGTGCATGATTACCAGATAGATAGGGGTGTTTCGGGCCTTCATGGTTCGGAATGCTCGTCACGGCCAGGGCCCCGATTTGGGTCGTGACATCTTTGAAGTTAAATTAAATTAATATTTTAAATTTAAATTTAAAGTGTTTTGAAAATTATAAAAAAGGAAAACTACAAGTTACCATCTTTCATATTAATTTAAGTTATTTGATTTTGAGAACACGATAAAATATACTTCTATAAATGTTTTATCGAACTTTGTTTTTGTATATGTTTCTTTCATTAAAACGCCGGAGTCGTTTGTATGTTAACATTATTTCTTATACACTATTTGATGTGATGTATTATAACTTGCCCTTTCAATTTAGATATATTTAAACAATTTTTTTTTTTTAAAATAGCATATACATTCTAAGATTCATCCAGGATCTAGCACAGATTCAATAAATGTTATTTTTGGTCTCAATTTATGTGACACAAATAGAATTTAGATAATTAATAATACTTTTAATATGTATTTAGATAATTTAAGCTGTTAATTCTTGTAATTTATCATATTTCTTATGTAATTTTTAAATAATATACATTACTTTTTTTGTTCAAACTTTTGTGGCATTAATAGTCAATTATATTTTTAAAAATAATTTTAGTTTTTTAACTATTGTGATTGATAATACTTTTCTTCTATTCCAGTTTAAGTGACACTAATATAATTTCGAGAGTCAACCAAATATTTTATATTTTATAAAAATTTTAAGTTGCTAATTATTGTGATTTATAGTATTTTTATATATATTTTTTTGAAATATACAACAGATTAAATTAATTTTAGATATCTTAAGTTGTTATGTATTTTAATTTATAATACTTTTTATGTATTTTTTGAATAATATATGTTACTTTCCTTGTCCAGAGTTTTGTATTGTCGATAGCCAATTATATTTTTTAAATAATTTAAATTTTTAATTATTGTGATTTATAATATTTATTTTTTCAATTAAGTGGTGCAATGCTTAGATGATCATAATAATTAATTAGGGGCGATATAGTAAAATCACGATTGAAGCAGCGAAGCATAAATGTCTTAAATGACTTACAATAAATAATTAGAGTGACTTAGCCAAATTACTATAAAAGATGCTCGTATAAAAAAATTAAGTGGACCTCATATAAGACGTCAAGTTAATTTTAAACATCAAGAGTTAACTTATCATTTTTATTCCTATCTTACTTTTTTTATTAAATATTATTAATTTTTTAATATTTAAATGACTTACTATAATTAATTAGGGGTGATATTTAGTAAAACCATGATTGAAGTAATTGAAGCAGATATATCTCGTAAGTGTCTATTTTACTTTTTAAATTAAATATTATTAATTTTTTAATACCTGAATAACTTATAATAATTAATCAGGGACGATATAGTAAAATCATGTTTGAAGCAGCTAAAACAGATATGCGATAAATGTTTATTTTACCTTTTTTAATTAAATATTATTAATTTTTTTAATACCTAAATGACTTATAATAACTAATTAGGGGTGATATAGTAAAATCACGAATTGAATATTATTAATTTTTTAATATATAAATAATCTATAATAATTAATTAGATGTGATATAGTAAAATTATGGTTGAAACAGACCTATCATAAATGTCTATTTTATATTTTAGTTAAATATTATTAATTTTTTAATATATAAATAACATATAATAATTAATTAGAGGTGATATAGTAAAATTACAGAGTAGTAAAAATTTAAATGCAAAATATAGTGAAGAAATTATTTACTTTTAAGAGAGTAAAATAAAAAATATATGAAATATTTAATTATATATTTTAATAAGTACGGGCCCCAACATATTCAATAGAACTTAGGCATCATTGTAATTAAATAGAAAAGGGAGGACTTTTATTTAGGGTTATGATTGTAATTAAATGAAAAGGGGTGGCCTTTTTATTTAAAAGTGTTGCTAAGGTTCAACAAGTAAAACATTAAAGATAATATAGAAAAGCAAGCTAATTCTACAAAAAGACCATAATATCCTTAATCTTTTTATTAATACCTTTAAGCTACCATGTTGAAACCAAAATATATGCTACTTTCCTTGTCCAAATTTTTGTGTTATTGATAGTCAATTATATTTTTTTAAAGAATTTAAATTTTTAATTATTGGGTAAAACTTTTTCTACTCCAATTTAAGTGACATGATACTTAGATGACCATAATAATTAATTAGAGGTGATATAGTAAAATCACAATTGAATATATTAGGAAAAAATTAAATTAGGTGAAATTGTAGTAACGAATAAGAAAGAAAGTAAATTATATGTTTGATATGAAATTAAATAAAGAATAAAATTATTTAATAGCATGAATTATAATTAATTTTTACAATAAATTATCATCCTACTAATCAATTTACTTAAATATATTTGAAACAATTTTATACATAAAAAAGATAAATAAGATTGAAAAATAAATGGAAGATAGAGGGCCCACATGTGTGGAAATATATGCAAGGCCATGTGTGATGGCATTATGGTAAATTTCTTACATGACATTACTTGTAATTAAAGAGAAAAAAATAGGCTTTTATTCAAACTTTTGATGAGGTTCCAAAATGAAAGCACAAAAAATAATTGAATTGAGCTTATAATTTATTGTAATGACTTTAATACCCTTAAGTATGAATTTAAAGACAAAAAACTATTATGTTGAAACCACCTCTTCTATAATATAGAAACTAGATACTTTAGCCCGTGTCAGTATGGGCTTAATATATGTTATTTGCGTTATCTCAATTTATGTAGCACAAATAGCATTTGGAGTGTCAATCAAATTTTTAAATAATTTAAGTTGTTAATCATTGTGATTTATAGTACCTTTTATGTAATTATCAAACAGTTTATGTTACTCGCTTTGTCCCAATTTTAGGATTTATACAGTCAATCAAATTTTTACTAATATATTTTTTAAATATTTTAAGTTGTTAATGGTTGTGATTTATAGTATCTTTTAATGTAATTTCAAATAATTTATGTTACTTGAGGGTTTGGGCCACAGGTGACAAAAGAGTTTTAAAATGAGGTGTAGGTGACATAAGTCTTAATTATTAGTTGGAGGTGACAATTACTTTATTATGGATTAAGAAAATTGAGGAAGTTTGAAAATAACCCATAAGTTTTTAAATTTACACTTTGATCTCAATATTTACCTAAAATAACGGGAAACGAAGGAAAAAAAGGCGTCTTTCTCTCTCTTCTCATCCATTGTTGTTTTCTCTCTCTTAGCGATTTTTATTGTTCATTGTTTCTGCTGCTTTATTCATCATCTTCTGCTTCATTATCATCATCTTCTACTTCATTATCATTTCCATCTTCTTTTTGTCGACCATTTGTTGTTGTTGTTGTTGGTATAGCGCTACTGCTGCGACCTGACCAATTTCTTAGGCCAAATTTTATTTACTACATCACTTTCCACTTTGGCATTACTTCATAGGTGACTTTGGTAAGTAAAATTATGATTTTTATTCGTATTTGTCATCTAGGTACACTTCTATTTTTTCAACAATGAATAGAACCCCGATCATGAATCCAACATAAGTGCCTACAATTTAAATAGATCAATCATCTGGGGCATCAGATGAGTAATCTGTTGCATTAGAAGATTTATCTGTTGCATCATACTGTTTATCTGTTGCATCAGAATATTTATCTGTTGTATCAGATGTTATCTGTTACATCAGACGTATTATCTGTTGTATCAGGATGTTTATCTATTGCACCAGACTAATTATCTATTGCAACGAATGATTAATCTGTTTGGAACAACACAAATCAGCCCCTGCCACAAACCCAATAGATAACCAATATGTTTCAACTCTTGTTATTGCTACTGGATTCAAAATTATTCCTTACGTTCAATTACCCGTCCCAAATTTCCTAATTCGATTTCTCATTTTACTTGTCTTTTTCATTAATCAAGAGAAGATTAAAAAAATCCATGTTTTACCCTTTGCATTAATCATTTTTTCTTCAAATTAAAATGGAAACATCATTTAATAGGGGGACTATACGCCGATAGACGTTAAATTTTTTCTTCTCTTATGAAATTTTGATTAAATAACAAATAATGGTTATTTCAAACATGTCTACTGTCCCACCAACTGATCAGTGGGTTATGGTAAACTAGACATGTTATTAATTATTTTTCTTAATCAATGTGGCATCTCAATTTGGGACGGGTAGTTTGAGATGGAGGAAGTACGAATTAAAACGTCAAAGCCAAGCAACAAACTAGTCATCTGTTGAAACAGACTATTTATCTGTTGCATCGGACTTCTTATTTGTTGCAACATGAGTAATCTGTTTTGAACAACACATCAGCCCCTGCCACAAACCCAACAGATAAATCTTGCTATTGCTACTGAATTCTAAATTATTCATTTTTACGTCGAATCATCGACATGTTTGTTGAGAAGATAATAGACGGAATGAAAATTAAATATAGATTAAAATGTCAAAGATCAAACATAATTTTTTTATTAAACAAAAATAAATAAAAATACATATAATAGACTAAAAGAAAAATAATAATCTAATTATTATTATTATTATCATCATCATCATTGCCAGCCGACCAATCTTCAACCGAAAGTAGCAAGACCCTCCTCAGCCTGCGTATCTCGCGGAGCATTCTTGCTCTAACTCCTCTCAGTTTCCATTGCAGGTCACGAACTTGATTCCGAAGTTCATTCAAGGTGTCTTTCAGAAAAGCAACGTCCCACACTGGGTCAGCCATAATCTTCTAGAGTGTAATATGAAAGATGAGAAGCAATAAATAAATAGAGTGTAGTTGAATGAACGAGTGAGTAAGGAGGGACCTATTTATAGAGGATTGAATTTGAATGAGAGGCAAAAAGCCGCAACTATTCACCTCCATTCATTAATTACATTTTTGATTAAATGAAGAAAATAAATATTGTGATATAAGTCATGACTTTTCAGATTATTATTATTAATTAGTTCTTTCGAAGAACCATTTTTATTGAGTTGTGGCAACAGATTCTATATTTATTGCATCAGATAACACATCTATGACAACAAATATATTATCTGTTGCAACAAATATAAAATATGTTGCATTAGATAACCTATTTGTTGCAACATATAATCTAACTATTCGCCTCTATTTATTAATTACGTTTTTGATTAATGTGAAAAGTAATGACTTAATTAAATTAAGAAATATTGTGATAAGTCATGACTTTTCAGATTATTATTATTAATTAGTTCGTTCCAAGAACCATTTTTATTGAGTTGTAACGACCGATTTGATATCGGTTGCATCAGATAAATCATCTGTGACAACAGATATATCATCTGTTGCAACAATAGTGAACCTGTTGCATCAGATAATATATTTGTTGCAACATATAATCTACTTTTTTTTTAAAAAAACTATCATCATATCATTAATCCAAATTTGCTTACTTTTTTATTTTATAAATAAAAAAATACCTTTTCAAATTCCTTAATAAAATAATAACCATTTTATTATATAATAAATAATTTTAAAAAACAAATTCAAAAATAAAAATGGTGAAAAGTCACGATCAGTTATTAAAATTAAATAACCGTTCTTTTACGGTTATAAATTGTGTTTATCATTTATTTCCTTATTATTTATTTATGAAACATTTTTCATATTGAATAATCGGAAAGTCATGTCTTTTCTTTTTTACCCTCTCAATAACAACTATAACTCTTTTTTATTAATAATCGTCAGGTGCAACATATGATCGATCTGTCGTAGCAGATTAACTTCTGTTGACACAAATTGCTCAATCCCTACCACCAACTGTCGACATATTGAGAACAAGGAATAAACAGAATGATTATTAAATACTAAATAAGAATTAAAAATTCAAAGTCGACAACAAAATGAAATGAATGTTCATAGATTTTTGAATCCCTTGGGTAGATCCGATATACAAAAGAAAGAAAATACATGAGCTAAAATAAAAAATTACCTAATTATTATTACTACTATTATTATTATCAATCGGATATTTTTCATCCGGCAGCCTTGCTCCGAAGTCAGCCAAATCTCTCTTTAGTTCATCAAACTGCCTTTGAAGTTCATGCAAGGACTCAATATGAATATTCTTGTACGAATTTGGATAATCCATATTTGTAAGGAGGGACCTATTTATAAATTATTGTATCTCGGAAAGAAAAGAAAATTACTTTAAAATAAATCTAACATATAGGTAATTTGTTGTAAAATATATTCTTTCTATTAGATAACTTACAAACAACATACTGGTAATCTTTTGCAACAGATGTATATATCTGTTTGATTTCTGCAAACAGATGTCTTCAATTATTTAACAATATAAATAGATGTGTCATCTGTTGCAACTAGCTAGTAATCTGTTTATTTAATTAAAGCCATAGATGGGCTAGGAAGAATAAGGTGTGTGTAGATGGATCCACTATCATATGTGTGGGAGTTAAGTATGTATTACTGATAAGGTCACCGAGACAATACACACAAAGTATAATATTTTAATGAATGCAGTTTTTAACCGATTAGGCATTGATCATTTAAACAAGATCCTGTATTGTACCATTAAGTTTGATGGGATCGAAATTGATAAGGATGAGGACCTCATGAAGATAGTGCAGATACCCTGTTATGAATTACTGACGGTTGTTGCTCGTGTTTATGCGTGTCAAGTTTTGAGAAGGGATCAATATTTATCGTCACTGCAGAGAACCAATAGCGATTGGACTTAACTTTAAGTGTGCATTGAACCCTTAAAGGGCCCTCGAAGCCTTGCACTGCATAAAAAAAGAATGGAAAATCAATAGAAATTCCCCTGGCCAAAATTTATATGGTTGGGTTGCTCGCTCAGGGTGATGATTATACGCCAGAAGGTGCGGTAGGAGAATTACTTCTAGGAAAAATGGGTGGTTGATGGAAGACTATATCATCTGAGAGCTAATTGAAGAAGAGACACAGGGTCGAAAGTAACTTCTAGCGAATCTGGCCGATGGAATTATCCTAACAGATGCGAAATCTGAATCAAGTGCAAATCTGAAAGTGTATCTGTTAATGTAATTTAGTCTGTTGTCTCTTTGAAAGAAAAATAATGCAGATGGACACTTTGCTAGGGAGCTGCGTGGTCGGGATTATCACCTAGGTAGA
Organism: Capsicum pubescens; assembly: GCA_030864215.1. Classification (NCBI taxonomy): domain Eukaryota; kingdom Viridiplantae; phylum Streptophyta; class Magnoliopsida; order Solanales; family Solanaceae; genus Capsicum; species Capsicum pubescens. Next base: position 291,358,517 of record CM061548.1, read on the forward strand.
AAATAGAAGAAGACCAAAAAAGCAGCCTCACGAGCATCGAGGGTTGAAATGATGTTCACCAAGTCTAGAAAACTTAAGCCAATAACAACTGCAGTTAAAATAAGGAAACTAAGCGAAGACGACAATTTCTGAATTTTAAATTTTATCCCATGCCTTCTTGTTTGTGTTTCCGATCAGGTCCACTGCCGTTGACCTGATCGAAACCACAAACGAGATTGAAAGGCAAATAGAGTATCATTACTTCCTTAGCAATATAGATTAATTGATTGTGCTTTCTTGCCTTAGCATGATTTCAACATTCCTTGGAGAAGATCAGATGCTTGCTGTAGTATGTGAATCCCGATAATTTTCAAGTTTGCCTCCAACTTGCTGATTGTGTATTCAAGCTGGTCGTTGCCGTATTCGAAGTTGGTAAGGAGTTCCTCATCTCTTGTGAGCTCGATCAGGAACGCTACCTTCAAAGTTGTGTCATTCTAGAAGACCTTCAGAACACTTTTTTCAGAAGCCTTAAAGGATACATGGAGGGTCGCTATGTTTGTTTTAGGTCAAAATGTGTTGATGAACGTTATAGATATGGTCCCAACAGTTGAACAACACACTTTTATTGAGCGTTGATCCATGCATCTTGCTCAACCAATTTGATAAATTAGTAAGCATGGAGTTACGTAGCATGTGATCTAAACCAACTCTACCCAGCCTATCAAATGTTACGTAACTCTGAGCTCATTACCCTATCAAAAAAATATGCTCGAGTTAGTGCACAAATCAAATAAGCTAAATCTGTCAGCCTTTCTGCTGATCACTCTTCTCCAATATAGATAACAAGATATCTACTATGCAAAAGTCTACACCGTCGCCAGACATGCTTTCCTGGGAGCAATCAACAAATATCTTCAAATTAATTGCTCCCAGGCAAGCATGTCTGGCGACGGTGTAGACTTTTACATAACAGATATCTTGTCATCTATATTGGAGAAGAGCGATCAACAGAAAGGCTGAGAGATTGAGCTCGTTCGATTTATGCACTAACTCGATCATATTTTTTTAATAGGGTAATGAGCTTGGAGTTACGTAACGTTTGATAGGCTTGGTAGAGCCGGTTTAGATCACACACTACGTAACTCTATGCTTACTAATTTATCAAATTGGTTGAGAAAGATACATTGAGCAACGCTCGATAAAAGTGTGTTGTTCAAATGTTGGGATCACATCTTCAACGTGCATCAACACATTTTGACCTAAAACAAACACAGTGACCCTCCATGTATCCTTTAAGGATTTTGAAGAAAGTGTTTTGAAGGGCTTCTAGAATGCCACAACTTTGAAGGTAGTGTTCTTGATCGAGCTCACAAGAGATGAGGAACTCCTTACCAACTTCAAAGACGACAACGACCAGCTTGCAAACAGAATCAGCAAGCAAGAGGCAAGCTTGAAAATTATCGGGATTCACATACTACAACAAACATCTGATATTTTCCAAGGAATGTTGAAAGCATGCTAAGGCAAGAAAACACAATCAATTATAACCATATTGCTAAGAAAGCAATGATACTTAATTTGCCTTTCAATCTCGTTTGTGGTTCCAATCAGGTCAACGACAGTGGACCTGATCGAAAACACAAATAAGAAGGCATGGAATGAAATTTAAAAAATTCAAAAATGACTGCCTTCGCTTAGATTCCTTATTTTAACTGCAATTGCTGTTGGCGTAAGTTTTTTAGACTTGCTGTACATCATTTCAACCCTCGATGCCCGTGAGGCTGCTTTGTTGGTCTTCTCTTATTTTTTATCTAGGTGATAATCCCGACCACGCAGCTCCCTAGAAAAGTGTCCATTTGTATTATTTTTCTTTCAGAGAGACAACAAATGAAATTACATTAATGGATACATTTTCAGATTTGTACTTGATTAAGATTTCGCATCTGTTAAGATAATTCCATCGGCCAGATTCGCTAGAAGTTACTTTCTACCGTATGTCTCTACTTCAATTAGCTCTCCGATGATATAGTCTTCCATCAACCACCCATTTTCCCTCGAAGGCATTCTCCTACCGCACCTTCTGGAGTATAATCATCACCCCGAGCGAGAAACCTAACTATATAAATTTGGGCTAGGGAAGTAACTATATTGGTTTTCCATTTTTGTTAGATGCAGTGCTAAGCTTCGAAGGACCTCTAAGGGTCCAATGCACCCTAAAAGTTAGTCCAATTGCTATTGAATCTCTTTACAATGACACTATAACTAGATCCCTTACAATGCTTGACAAATAAACATGATCAACAACCGACATTAAATCTTAACAGGGTATCAGAACCATATTCATGGTCCCTCAGCCTTATCAGTTTGGACCTACCAAACTTAACTGTAAAATTGCAGACATCTTGTTCGAACGATCTATGACTAATCAGTAAAAACAACATTCACAAACTTAGTGCACTCTATATATGTTTCCACGATAACATTATCAGTAATACATACCTCCTACATATAAAGTGGTTCCATCTGCAAGCAACTTATTCCTCCGAACCCATATTTATCGCAGCCTCTTGTGATGGTCCGACAAAAGTTGATCAACTGTCAGTTCCTTATATCTACAAAGAAGAGAAAAAAATTGATATCACAAAAAGAACATTATCCATCTGTTGCATCAGATGTGAAGTGTAATACCCCGTACTTTTCTTAGCTAATTTCATCTCAAGAATGTCTAGTATTACATTCTAAATTGAATAATGGTTATTCCATGAGGATTTTTTAAGATTTTAACTCTTTGTCATGTGGGAAATTCAATAAGCTTTTCATCGATATAAAATTCGCCCAAATATGATAACCGGGTCAGAAGTTACGACTATTTTAAGTTCCCATTGTAAAACAACACCATATTAGTCAGTGGCGCACCGCGCCACAAAAGGAAATGTCATTTGGAAAATTCCAGTAGGGGTCCGCGATTATGGCACGTCACGCCAAGGCCCAAATTCAGAATTGTCCTTTTCCAGTGTCTTAGCGCTATTTCCTCCGCGCCGCGCCAAAGTTCTAGGTCACAAAAGAAGGGGCAACGCGATGGCTCCGCGTTGCGCCATCCCTCAGTTTCCGAATTGTCAAATTCCCAGGGTTAAAAGGGTCAATTTACCACTCCTATTTGATCACTTTAACACGTGATTCATATACTTTTCACCCAAAATACACTCTCTTCTCTCAAAAAACTCTCAAGAACAAGCTATGGTTTTCATAGAAGATCCAATTTCAAGAAAGTTTCTCCGTCAATCTTCATGAAATCACGAACTAAGGTATGCATAGTGTTTATTCATGAACTCTTTTCGTCCATGAAGCCCAAGAATCCCTTTTCTAAATTCAAGTTTATGGATTTTCTTATGAATTTCATGATTGGGCTGCTCTTGTTTATGTGGATAATGAGAAATTGAATTCTACTCCATGTTGGGTGATAAATTTTATGTGGGTTAAATTATTATAGATATAGATTCATGCAAACCTATGACTAAACCTTTGAATGATGCAATTAGAATTGAACCATGATGTTTAATTATTGTACAATGATGTTTACATATACCATGCCTAAAATATGTTTGATAAAATGCCTAGATGAAGGAAAAGTGCCTAACTAGCATGATACCATGAAATCCCCATGTATGTACAAGTTATGCCTATCACATGTTTTGATGAAATGCTTCTATAAATGTATTATGGATTATGATGTTAGTTATATGTTCAAGTAAGTTATGCTTGGTCATTTTCTTTCCATCGAGTCCTGGGGGTACTCGTACTTGAAACATTAACTGTGTGCCTAGAGCCAATGCTATGTTTTCACGATACTCTCAGTCAAGCTATGATCCTTAGACTTCAGACAGTCTTATGACTTAGGAAATCTCCATAATCTCATGAACTCAGTCAGTTGTCAGATATCAGTAGTATTCTGTTTGTCAATGGAATTCAGTAACTCAGCCTATGTTCAGTTTAGTAAATCATGCTCAAAGTCTATTCAGATGGGAGTAGGAATTAGCATCGAGTGAACCCAAGGGTGAAACACACACTATCAGATGAGGGTGTGATTCTTTGAAGTCATCTTTGTGTTCCAGAACTATGTAGCCTGCATAGATTGAGACATCAACACTGTCCGATGAGGGTTGATGAGGTGGATAAACACTGTCAGATAAGGGCACCACCATTCTCTTTTGGGGATACTATCAGATGAAGGTCGCCCACAGCTTGTCCTTACTAGTGCTGCGGTATTGACACCCTTCCAATTGGGGTTACAGATTGGACCCAACTCAGCCATAATGGCGTATCAGGGGCATGTCGGTTAGATAACTACTTCCCATAGTTTCATGTTACAGAATCAGGACTGTTAGACACAGTCAATCAGTCTCATATTAGAACTCAATTTTTTTTCCAGATTTCAGGACTGTCAGATACAGTCAACTCAAATACAATACGAAACTCAAATAGTTCCATCAGATTCAGGACTATCATATACAGTCACTCATGTTATCAGTTATATTCAGATTTAGTAATCATGTTATCACAGTATTAGTGTCAGTTGTTATGTCTCATGTATGTATTCTCATGCTCATGATAGTTAGTCAGTTTTTATTATTGTTCATGAATATGAACCCCATGCATTCAGCCTACCTCATATGTATACCAGTACATTTAAAGTACTAACGCATTTGCGCTCTGGTGTCTTATACCATAGGTTCAGAGACATGAGCTCCAGAGCAATAGTAGATTCCAGATATCTGCAGATAGAGTTATAAGTGAGTCCTCATCTTTCGAGGACATGATTATTTTCCCTATTATCTCATTAATCAGTTTATTAGTTGGAGTTAGTTGGGGACATGTCCCATCAACTCCTTACTCAGACAGTTCAGTCAGTTAGAGGTTTTCTAGACTATTATATTTTAGACTTCAGTTTGTTCAGTTTTGTTTTGGGTATTCTATCACCCCACACAGATGTTATATTATTCAGATCATGTTCAGTATTGAGCCTTATGGCCTTTCAGTTCACATTTCTGCATTATAAAATATTTTATGCAATATACAAGTACAAATATCAGTCATGGGTTAGCTTATGGTCCTTCAGGGTCATGAGCATCATGTAGCATTTCAAGTACCAGATTCGGGGTGTTACAAACTTGGTATCAAAGCCTAAGGTTCAATAGAGTCCTAGGAAGTCTGAAAGCCGCATCTAGTAGAGTCTTGTGCATGGGTGTGTTGCGCGCCACATTTATGTGCAGGAGGCTATGAGATGTTTTAGGAATAGTTTCCCCTCTTTCAGTATTTATGTCGTGATAGTGAGTATAAACTCAAGTAAATCTCTCAGTCTAATCCACTTCTTCTCTCTATTTCAGAATATGCCTCCTAAGAGAAGAACCTAGCCTGTCCAAGAAGATCGCTTGGATGATCATGTTTCTCATGCGGAATTCAGGGACACATTCACCACTCTTGCTTAGTCCGTAGATGCCCAGAATGAATGACCAGCTATCGTTCTGGCCAACCCAGTGGCCAATTCAGCTGCAGCTAGAATTCGGGACTTCACCCAAATGAACCCTCCAACCTTTCTCGGGTCTAAGACAGACGAAGACCCACAAGAATTTCTAGATCAAGTGCAGAAGGTGATAGACATCATAGGGGAGACTACTGTTGAGAGTGCTGAGCTAGCTGCATATCAGTTGCAGGATGTTGCTCACACTTGGTTCAAGCAGTGGAAGTTAGAAAGGGCAGATGATGCAGGGTTAGTTGAGTGGGAGAAGTTTGCTTCAGTTTTGCTTGATCGATTCTTTCCCCTAGAGCTTAGAGAAGCCAAGGTATTAGAGTTCATTAACTTAGGCAGGGAAATATGACAATGAAAGAGTATTCTCTCAAGTTTAGTCAATTAGCCAGATATGTCTCTCATGTTGTTGCAGATAGCAGGGCAAGGATGAGTAAGTTTGTGTCAGGGGTAAATGATAGCGTGGTTAATGAGTGCAGATCCCCCATGCTAAAAAGTGACATGACCTTAGCCAGACTTATGACTCATGCTCAGCAGATAGAGGAGCATAAGATTAAGCAGATGGAGAAGCAGAATAAGAGAGCGAAGATAGGTAGTTTCAACTTCGCTCAGCCTAAATTAGAAGGAGGAAACCGTTCCCAATTTCATCCTAAGTCATTAGTTCTAGCCGCTTCTTCAGCTAGTGCTCCAGTTCTTATGTTCAGGAAAGGTAACCTAGATAAAACGCCAGGCTCTAAGTCTCAGGGCAGTGTTAGCAATGCCCGAACTAATCTCCTTTGTTAGACTTGTGGTAAGAACCACAAAGGTTCTTGCAGAGCTGGTAGTGATGTCTGTTTCGGTTGTGGCAATCCAGGACACAGAGTCATAGACATCTCTCAGTCAGGTTATCAGAGTCATCTCCGCTCTTCATCTCAGTCCGGTCACCCAAATCAGCAAGGTGCCACCACCAATGCCCAAATCATCTCTATGCTCTTCAGTCCCTACAGGATCAGGAAAATTCTCCTGATGTAGTTACTGGTACGTTACATATCTTTCATGTGCATGTTTACGCTTTGCTAGATCCAGGAGTTTTCTTGTCTTTTGTTACTCCCTATATAGCAGACGATTTTAGAATCAGTCCCAAAATCCTAGCAGAGCCCTTTTAAGTCTCTACCCTAGTGGGTAAAACCATTATAGCCCGACGGGTATACAGGAACTGCTCGATTATGATATTTTAGAAAGTCACTTCAGCAGACTTAGTCGAATTAGAGATGACTGATTTTGATGTTATTATTGGTATGGATTGGATTTATTCCTGCTATGCCATAGTCAACTGCAGAAATAGAATAGTCCAGTTTCAGTTTTCGAATAAACCTATCCTAGAGTGGAAGGTTAGTGTGTTCGCTTTCAGAGGTCAGTTTGTTTCCTACCTTCGGGCACGAAAAATAATATCTAAAGGATGTGTCTATCATCTTGTTCGAGTTAAGGACACTAGTTACGAGACTCCCAGTCTTGAATCAGTTCCAGTTGTAAATGAATATTCAGATGTCTTTCCCGAAGATCTTCCAAGAATTCCTCTCAAAAGAGAAATAGACTTCGGTATTGATCTTCTACTAGATACTCAGCCTATATCTATTCCGCTATACAGAATGGCACCAGCAGAACTCAGAGAACTAAAAGAATAGTTAAAAGATCTCTTAGATAAGGGATTCATCAGACCCAGCATTTCCCCGTGGGGCACTCCAGTATTATTCATGCGCAAGAAAGATGGTTCTCTTAGGATGTGTGTAGACTACCGTCAACTCAATAAGGTCACGGTCAAGAACAAGTATCCTCTTCCCAGAATCGATGACTTATTTTATCAACTTCAGGGTGGTAGTTATTTCTCTATGATAGACCTCAGATCCGGCTATCATCAGCTCAGAGTCAGAGAATATGACATTCCGAAAATAGCTTTCCATACTCGGTATGGTCACTTCGAATTTCTAGTCATGTCATTTGGTCTTACCAATGCCCCAGCTGCTTTCATGGACTTGATGAACCGTGTGTTCAGTTAGTACTTGAACATGTTCGTCATAGTCTTCATAGATGATATTCTGGTCTATTCCCACAGTGAGCGCGATCATGCAAACCATCTCAAAATAGTACTTCAGACTCTAAAAAATCATCAGTTGTTTGCCAAATTCAGTAAGTGCGAGTTTTGGCTAAGGTCAGTAGCATTCCGTGGTCACATCATTTTTGGTGATGGCATTAAAGTAGATCCTCAAAAGACCGAAGCAGTAAGAAATTAGCCTCGCCCTGTCTCTCTATTAGATATTAGGAGTTTCTTGGGTTTGGCTGGTTATTATAGATGGTTTGTCGAGGGATTTTCTTCTATTGCATATCCTATGTCTAGATTGACTCAGAAGAAAGTTAAGTTTCAGTGGTCAGACCTTGCGAGAAGAGTTTTCAGAAGTTGAAGACTCGACTCACCTCAACTTCAGTCTTAGCTCTCCCAGATGGTCCAGATGGTCTTGTAGTGTATTGTGATGCATCCAGAGTAGGTTTGGGTTGTGTCCTCATGAAGCTTGGTAAGGTCATAGCCTACACCTCCAGAAAGTTTAAGCCTCATGAGAGGAATTATCCTAATCATGATCTTGAGTTGGCAACCGTAGTATTTGCCTTGAAGATTTGGAGGCATTATCTATACGGTGTTCATGTAGATGTGTTCACTGATCATAAGAGTCTTCAGTATTTCTTTTCTCAAAAAGATCTCAATTTTCGTCAGAGAAGGTGGTTAGAGCTCTTAAAAGATTATGACATGAGTATTCCCTATCATCCAGGCAAGGCCAATGTTATGGCCGATGCTCTTAGTAGACTGTTTATGGGTAGTTTTGCTCATGTGGATGGCAGTAAGAAGAAGTTAGCTCAGGAATTCCTTCAGCTTGCCAGACTAGGCGTTCGCTTAGTCGATACAAAAGAGGGTGATATATGGGTTCAGAGTAGTTTAGAATTATCTCTAGTTTTTGAGGTGAAAGAAAAGCAATATAGAGATCCCAACCTTGTCAAGTTGAAAGAGTCAGTTCAGGATCAGAAAATAGAGGTTTTCTCCCAAGGGGGAGATAGTGTTCTTCATTGTCAGGGTCGTCTCTGTGTTTCAGGTATAGATGACTTAAGGCAACGAATTTTTGCAGAAGCGCATAGTGCGCGCTACTCTATTCATGCAGGGGCAATAAAGATGTACCGCGACCTACGAGAAATTTATTGGTGGAGTGGGATAAAGAGAAACATTGCAGAGTTTGTGGCTAAGTGCTCTACATGTCAGCAGGTTAAGATAGAGCATCAGAAGCCTAGTAGGTCCATGCAGGAGTTTAGTATTCCTACTTGGAAGTGCGAAGTTGTGAACATGGACTTCGTGATGGGTTTGCCTCAAATTCGTCATCAGCATGATTCAGTCTGGGTCATTGTAGAAGAATGACCAAATTAACTCATTTCCTTTCAGTTCATACCTCTTATTCAATCGAGGATTACACCAAACTCTATATTAGGGTGTTGTTCAGATTGCACGGTGTTTCTCTATCTATTATCTTAGACAGAGGTACCCAGTTCACCTCTCATTTATGGAAAGCGTTCCAAAAGGGTCTTGGTACCCAAGTTTATCTTAGTACAACCTTTCATCCTCAGACAGATGGTCAAGCAGAAAGGACCATTCAGACGTTAGAAGATATGCTTAGGGTGTGTGCAATTGATTTCAAGGAAAGTTGGGATGACCACTTACCTTTGATTGAGTTTGCATACAACAACAACTACCATTCCAGTATTCAGATGGCTCCATTCGAAGCTCTTTATGGTAGGAGATGTAGATCTCCAATTGGTTGGTTCAAAGTTAGTGAGACCACAGTTATAGGTCCTGAATTGGTATTCGACGCCTTAGAAAAATTCCAATTGATTAGAGAAATACTCCGGGCTGCTCAGAGCCGACAGAAGTCTTATGCAGATGTTCGTAGAAAAGATCTTGATTTCGAGATTGGTGACTATGTCTATCTAAAGATCTCTCCCATGAAGGGAGTGAAGCAGTTCGGCAAGAAAGGGAAACTCAATCCCCGATATGTCGGTCTCTTCAAGATTCTCAGTCGATTCGGTAAGGTAGCTTATGAGGTCGAATTACCTTCAGATCTAGCCTCAGTTCATCCAGTCTTTCATGTATCTTTGCTCAAGAAGTGCATAGGTGACCCATCAGTTGTAGTCCCTATTCAGAGCATTGATGTTCAGCACACTCTCTCTTATAAAGAGATTCCAGTCGAAATCTTAGACTATCAGACTCGTAGATTAAGGAACAAAGAAGTCCCTCCAGTTAAGGTTCTTTGGTGAAATCAGTCCGTCGAGAGAGCTACTTGGGAAACATAGGCAGACATGCGTACCAAGTATCCTCACCTCTTCTTCGCCAACTCAAATCAAGATCAAGGTAACAATTCTTTTTAAGCTTACTCAGTTTCATGTTTAGTGTTCATCACAAACTTGGTATGCAGTTTCATGCTCATGTTCCTATTATAAACTTGGTATCAAGAACCATTGCATATTCAATCATGCACTCATGTATCAGTTCAGTTATGTAATTATGCATTAGACATGTATTCTCATTGTGAGAAACTTTGTTCTTTAGAACACTCAGTCATGCATTTATAAATTAGCTACATATGCATCAGATATGCATGTTCAGTATTATATGTTTAGCTTGTCAGTCATGTCAGTTATGAGATCATGTTTGAGTTATTCATGCTCAGTATCTACGTCAGTTGTCTTTTTCCCCTCTCAGTCAGTCTCATTCGAGGATGAATGTTCTCAAGGGGGAGATATTGTAATACCCCATACTTTTCCTAGCTAATTTCATCTTAAGAATGTCTAGTGTTGGCTTCTAAATTGAATGATGGTTATTCCATGAGGAATTTTCAAGACTTTCACTTTTTTTCATGTGGGAGATTCAATAAGCTTTCCATCGATACAAGATTCTCCCAAATTCGATAATCGGGTCAGAAGTTACGACTATTTTAAGTTCCCATCATAAAACAACACCATATTAGTTAGTGGCGCGCCGCGCCACAAAAGGAAATGGCATTTGGCAAATTCTAGTAGGGGTCCGCAATTATGGCGCGATGCGCCAGGGCCTAAATTCAGAATTGTTCTTTTCCAGTGTCTTAGCGCGATTTTCTCTGCGTCGCGCCAAAGTTCCGGGTCGCAAAAGAAGGGGCAATACGATGGCTCTGCATCGCGCCATCCCTCAATTTTCCAATTGTCAAATTCTAGTGACGCGATAGCTCTGCGTCGCGCCAGGGGTTCAGTTCGGGAAAATTTTAGTGAAATTAAATGTCGCATCCAGGGTTAAAAGGGTCAATTTCCCACCCCTATTTAAGCACTTTAACACGTGATTTAGCCACTTTTCACCCAAAATACACTCTCTTCTCTCAAAAACCTCTCAAGAACAAGCTAGGGTTTTCATAGAAGATCCAATTTCAAGAAAGTTTCTCCGTCAATCTTCACGAAATCACGAACTAAGGTATGCATAGTGTTCATTCATGGACTCCTTTCGTCTATGAAGCCCAAGAATCCCTTTTCTAAATTCAAGTTTATGGATTTTATTATGAATTTCATGGTTGGGCTGCTCTTGTTCATGTGGATAATGAGAAATTAAATTCTACTCCATGTTGGGTGATAAATTCTATGTGGGTTAAATTATTATAGATATAGATTCATACAAACCTATGACTAAACCCTTGAATGATGAAATAAGAATTAAACCATGATGTTTAATTATTGTACAATGATGTTTACATGTACCATGCCTACAATATGTTTGATTAAATGCCTAGATGAAGGAAAAGTTCCTAACTAGCATGATACCATGAAATCCCCATGTATGTACAAGTTATGCCTATCACATGTTTTGATGAAATGCTTCTATATATGGATTATGATGTTAGTTATATGTTCAATTAAGTTATGCTTGGCCAGTTTCCTTCAATTGAGTTCTGGGGCTACTCGTACCCGAAACATTAGCTGTGTGCCTAGAGCCAATGTCATGTTTTCATAATACCTCAGTCAAGCTATGATCCTTAAACTTCAGACAATCTTATGACCCAGGAAATCTCCATAATCTTATGAACTCATTCAATTATCAGATATTAGTAGTATTCCGTCAGTAAACAGAATTCAGTAACTCAGCCCATGTTCAGTTCAGTAAATCATGTTCAGAGTCTATTCATATGGGAGTAGGAATTAACACCAAGTAAACCCAAGGATGGGAACACACACTATCAGATGAGGGTGTAATTCTTAGAAGTCATCCTTGCATTTCATAACTATGTAGCCAGCATAGGTTGAGACATCAACACTGTCCGATGAGGGTTGATGAGGTGGATAAGTACTGTCAGATAAGGGCCCCACCGTTCTCTTTTGGGTATACTATCAGATGAGGGTCACCCACAGCTTATCCTTACTAGTGGCGCGGTATTGATACCCTTCCAATTGGGGTTACAGATTGGACCCCAACTCAACCATAATGGCATATCAGTGGCATATCGGTTAGATAACTACTTCCTACAACTTCATATTACAGAATCAGTACTGTCAGACACAGTCAATCAATCTCAGTATTAGAACTCAGATAGTTCTTTAGATTTCAGGACTGTCAGATATAGTCAACTCGAATATAGTACGGAACTCAGATAGTTCCATCAGATTTAGGACTGTCAGATACAGTCACTTATGTTATCAGTTAGATTTAGATTCAGTAATCATGTTATCACAGTATTAGTGTCAGTTGTTATGTCTCATGCATGTATTCTCACACTCATGATAGTTAGTCAGTTATTATTATTGTTCATGCATATGAACCCCATGCATTCAGCCTACCTCACATGCATACCAGTACATTCAAAGTACTAACGCATTTGCATTATGGTGTCTTATACCATAGGTTCAGAGACACGAGCTCCAGAGCAACAGTAGATTCTAGATATCCGCAGACAAAGTTAAAAGTGAGTCCTCATCTTTTGAGGACATGATTATTTTCCCTATTATCTCATTAATCAGTTTATTAGTTGGAGTTAGTTGGGGACATGTCCCATCAACTTTTTTCTCAGATAGTTCAGTCAGTTAGAGGCTTTCTAGACTATCATATTTCAAACTTCAGTATGTTCAGTTTTGTTTTGGGTATTCTATCACCCCACACAGATGTTATGTCAGTCAGATCATGTCCAGTATTCAACCTTATGGCCTTTCAGTTCATGTTTCTGAATTATAAAGTATTTTATGCAGTATACAGGTACATATATTAGTCATGGGTTAGGTTATGGTCCTTCGGGGTCATGAGCACCGTGTAGCATTTCAGGTACCAGATTCGGGGCATTTCATGGAGTCTGTTGAAACAGATGTGGAGTCTGTTGCAACAGATGTGGAGTCTGATAGAATATATCAAACCAACCTTTCTGGTGGTTTGATTTATTCCAACAGTTTCTCCATCTGTTGCAACATCAACAACAACATAAACATCAACAACAAAGAAACAACAATATTTGTTCCAACAACATCATCAACAACAAAGAAGTAACATCCTTTGTTCCAAAACCATCAACAACACCACATCACAAGTTCCAACAATGCAAACCCCACCAACAACATCAATAGCTGCATCAACAATAAAGAAATAATAAAAAATACATACAAAAATGATACTGCCAACAAGGCTTTTAAACTTCTTCCAACAGATGACTTTTTTTGCATATTGTAATAAAAATTCTCGATTTGTTTATTCAACACTTAAAAGTTCCTTCAATTTTTTTTAATAAATATGATATGGGTAAATTGTAATTAAATAAAAAAATAGATGTAAATAACTTGCAAAGTAGAAGACAAAAATAAAAGAGCAATAATGAACCATACCTTAATATAAAAAAGGGGATCAAAACAACAATTTTAGTCGAGGAAAGATATGGATCGATTTAGATCTGAAAGGATCTTTATGAGAAGAGAAGAGAAAAGAGAGAAAAAAGGTTGTGACCCTAAAGAAGAGAGAGAGAAAAAGATGATGAGAGTTGAATAAAATAAACTGCAGCTGAAGGAAGAGATGAGATAATTTCTATAGATGTATTGTGTACGTAGACATGGGGGTTGTCAATATTCATTAATTAATATTCATTAATTTTATTAATAATTTGAGGGGCACGAGGAAGACTAAGACTAGTGACATTGAAAAGACAAGACAAGACTGCTCAATGAACTCACTTTTTGAGATATCCAAGAAATATTTTTTACCACCTTTAGTAGTAAGTACTACTACTTGATATTATCTACTCGAACCAGAAGCTTGCTTTAAAATTAAAAAAAAAAAAATATTTTCAAACAAATATGTCATCTGTTGTAATATATATAAATATCTATGTAGAAATCCGAACAGCTCAGTCATCTGTTACAAAAGATATCAATATCTGTTCAAAAATCCCAACAGCTTAGTCATCTGTGACAATAAATGAAAATCTCCATTTGATAATTAATTAAATCAGATATGTCATCTGTTACAACAAATATAAATATCTGTTTGAAAATTTCTAATAGCTCAGTCATCTGTCACAACAGATACAAATATCTATTTGATAATTAAATCAGATATGTTATCTGTTTGAAAATTTTCAACAACTCAGGCGTTTGTTGCAATAGATTTTATTGCAATTGATTTAGGTGGAACTAGGGATGAATGAATGAGCTTGCAGGGTCAACTACAAATCCAATCAAGTCTTTGCAATTGTATGGCATTGGTATTGCGTTCATCCTGACCCGAGTCATTAATCGATCACTCTGAGTTGAAATGAGTTCTCATTAACTCAATGTTAGGATAATGATAGTACCTAAGTTGATTTAGGTGGAACTAGGGAAGAATGAATGAGCTCTCAGGGTAAACTACAAATCCAATCGAGTTTTTCCAATTGCATGGCGTTGGTATTACGTTCATCCCAACCCGAGTAATCGATCGATCACTCTGAGTTGAAATGAGTTCTCATGAACTCAATGTTAGGATAGTGATAGTATAGGTGGGACTAGGGATGAATCAATAAGCTCGCAGGGTCAACTACAAATCCAATCGAGTCTTTGCAATTGCATGGTGTTGGTATTGCGTTCATCCCGACCCGAGTCATCGATCGATCACTCTGAGTTGAAATGAGTTCTCAACAACTCAATGTTTTAAAAACTATATCTTTTAAATTTTTTAAAATTAATTAAGATCAATTCGGACCAAATTAGCAATTTCAAAACTTGTCATTCTTTTCAAAAATTACAAATCAACCTATACAAATCATCCATTTGCACGAAAAACTTTTCATTTCAAATCTTAAGTTCTCTCTCTCTTCTCTCTCTCTCGGAGTCTCCTCTCTTTCTCAACAATACAAACAACAACTACTCAATATATTGCTCAACCCTTCAAAACAGGTTAATTTTCTTCCCATTTACAACTATATATAGTTGTTTTTTTTGACTTTATTCCCGCTTGTATCCGTCGTTTTCTCTGTCTTTGCAGGTAACAACATTTGAGAAGAGTTCTACATTTGTTCTTTATTCTAAAAAATAGGGCTTTTTAGTTAATGATGAAAAAGAAGACTTTTAGTTGTATTATCTTCGAGAATGGGTTAACAATTTTGAGTTTTGATTCTAAAAAAATAGGAAGCACCCGAGAAAACCCTATTTTTTCTCTCAGTTTTTGGTTGACTGTCGTGGTATTATTGGATGGTGTTTGTGGTGTTGTTGGGGGCTGTTGTTGGTGGTGGTGTTATTTTTGTTTTTTGCGGTGGTGTCGGTGGTCTTGGTGTTAGTATTGGTGGCATTGGTGGAGGTCTTGGTGGCATTGGTGGTGGCATTGGTTGTGGTGGTGGTGGTCCATCTGTTGCAACGGGTGGAAGATCTGTTGGGAGATATTAAATAGGTCTTCAAATAGATTCCCCATCTGTTCCAACGGATGGGTTATCCGTTGGAGTATTTTTTTGTAATGTGGTGTAGAATAATTTATTGAAATTTGTCCTTCTGTTGCAACAGGTGGAATATCTGTTGGGGGATATTAAATAGGTCTTCAAACAGACTCGGGTTCCCCATCTGTTCCAACTGATGGGTTGTCTGTTGGAGTATTTTTTTTGGTTATGTGGCGTAGAATAATTTATTGAAATTTTTCTCACCTTTTAAAAAAAAATTATGCAGACATCAAATGCAATGTATTTTTTGTTTTTCTATTGTTTGTAGTTAAAAGATGTCTCCCAAAAGAAAAGAAACTGAAAGTGGAGAAAGTGGATCAACTTCTGATCACCAAACAAAAAAGGCTAGAGTACAGATAGATTCGGAGAAACTTCTAGAACAATCTCAGTCAGGGCAAAATAAAGATGAGGAAAGTGATAACTCCTCCTCACCAATGGGGCGTGAAATAATATCAAAATTCCAGCATAATTCTGTCAAAATCATTAGTATTGACAAGTTTTGAGTTACGATGCCGATGAATAGCCCTAAAGCAGTATTTGGTGATCTTGTACTTAAATGTCAGTTGGGGAAACCTTTTGATGAACTTAGGAGTATTATGAAGAAGGAAAACATAGATGGACATTTTAAGAAGAGCTGCTTTACACACTTTCTTAAGCTGTCTGGGCCCCGCCCTCTTCGTTTCCCAATAATTATGGTATATGCCTTCTCAAGCGTAGGATCAAGTATGCGGGGGATGATGGAGGTCCGAAGGGGGGTGGAAAAAAGATGGATGAAGTCTGGATCAACTACTATGGCATGCCGGTTTGTTTTGGATTGAAAGAGTTTGCCATAGTGACGGGCTTGAGATGCGATCGTCCAGAAGAACCTCCCATCAAGAAAACACCCCACAAAGGGTCCAACAAATGCAAGGTCAAAAAAGATAAGTTGTTGGGCATTGTTGGACCTAGCTACAGAGTGGAGGATTTGATGGCAGATCTCAAGAATAAAGACATACCAAAGCACTACAGGGAGAAATAGTGCTTAGTTTGATTTGTCCATTTTGTTTTATTGGTAAGAGACGTCAGGAAAGTCATAGAACATGATTTGTTGGCTCTTGCTGATGATTTTGGGAAATTCAATGATTATTCATGGGGATACGACAGCTACTACTTGACTGTCAAATATTTACTGAAAAAGCTAAAGCCAAAGACGACAACATTATACGGCTTTCCTTGGGCTTTCATGGAAAAATTGATCACTATTTTTACTCATTCATTAATTTATATTGAATATACTTATGATATTTTTTGCTTGCTTCCTGTTTACAATTTTTAGGCTTGGCATGTGAAGTCATTCCCCCCCTCCGAAAGCATTTCAAGGATTAGCCGGATAAGGTCTCATCCAAGGATCCTTAGGTGGTTGGCTACAGCAGAGAGCAACAAAAAAAATATTAATGAGGTTGATCTCTTTAACCCTTTGGATGATGCAATACATCTTCTTTCAACTAAAATAATTTGCCTCAATGAAAGATATTAAAACAGATGTTCCATCTGTTGCAACAGATTACCCGACAACTGCAACTGGTGCAATAGATGGGTAATATATTGTGACAGACGATCCATATTTTGCAACAGATTAACCATATGTTACTCTGATATCTGAACTCTACTCAATAAATTACCCATCTACTGTAAATTATGCAACAGATGGGTAATTTGATGCAACATATTATCAATCTATTTCAACATACAGATCAGCTGTTGCGGTAGAGAGATTGTCTGTTGCATAAGTTGGTTGTGTTAACATAGCCCGAGCCTCATGTAACCCAACTAACTGTAAATTATTATTATATGATTTAAATTTCTCCTGTCTTTTTTATAGGTTGCGCATCCTTGGATCGTGCCTACCATTGATGAGCTGGGGATGACTTTTTTTCTTACTCTGGGTCTTGTTGATACGAAAGAAGACCCAACGGTGAAGTTAATAAAGAAGGAATTGGATGGAGGAACATCCATAAAAAGAGCAGTTAGGCAAGGTCAACCTAATATTGAAGCTCTTCATGACCAACCTCAAACTGCAACATATCCGGGTTTTTCTTCTGGGGGTGTTACTTGTGGAGTTGTTTGTGATGGTGGCAGCCATCCTGCTGCTTCTTCTGCTGCCAGTCGTGATTATAAGCATGTTGGTGCTCAGCAAAAAATAAATATGTTTGAAAATACCCCTTTCACAGGTCCTCCCTCTCACCCCTATGCCGGTCCTTCCCACCCTTACAATGGTCCCTCTCACCCCTCCTCACCCTCATGTTTTCATTACAAATGAAAAGTGTGCAAGGACAGAGAGAATAAACTCCTTGAAAAGCTAGAGGGTATTGCTGAAGCTATCGAAAAGTTAAAATCCAGGAGGTATGTCATACCATCCAACGAGGTGAGGGAGCCATACACTCCTACAATGGAGGTTAAGAGGAGGAGAAGAAAAATTAGACAAATTTCCTTCGTTCTGAAATTAGCAAAAATTGCAACTCCCCTCGCTCCAATAGTTGTCGAAGTTCAGGGGCCGCCGAAGAAGGTGGACATATTCGCGGAGCTTGGCAAGGAGAAGAAGAAGGAATGGAAGAATTCATCAAGATGAAGGTTAAAAAAGAATACACCATACATTCATTTGCCGCGAAAAACTTCTCGAATATGACAAATATGTGTGTGTGGTACGAGGACAAGGTAAGTTTACTTTTGCTAAATGATGTTGGGCGTATTTACACGCCTAAGCACCTTAATTTACCCATGTTTCAGCTAAGTTTTGAGGATAAAATATATAATTCTTGCACTTTTAGTCCATTTTCCTTTAAGTGCTGACCTATGTGATTAGCATGTTTTCAGGTACTAATGATGAAGATTTCAGCACTTTGTGGACCTGTGGGCAGCAAAGGAAAACTTCACATAAGAGGGAAGGCAGTTTTTGGACTGAAAGTGATGCATGGGAACTTTTTCCCGGGCAAACCCTGTATTTTTAAAGACTTAAGGATGCAGTAGCAACTTATGGGACAAGGATGTTATTAAAAACCTTATTGCTGAATTTTTCAGCAGGAGGATCATTCGATTATTGACAATTCACGTTGAAGATTTTGTACTAGTTTTGAGAACAGAAAATGGCTCACTTGAGCAACGGAGAAAGAAAACACGTTTCATCTCCATAGCCGAGATTTCTCTAAGTTTTGGTATGATGATGATGTCTACTTTGATTTCTGTTGTATTCATGAGTAGCTAAACTTATCTGTTAGGGTTATGGAAACCTTGTAAGATACTATCTATTACTATGAGTTTGTGAATTCTTGATGTGTTATGCTACTTATATCATTACTCTCTTCGTTTTGATTGAATTCTTATGGTTGCAAACATAGAGAATACGCCATTATAGCATTAACTTGTTCGAGAGAAAAGTTACATGTTTGGAAAAGAGAGTGTGACAAGGAAATAGGGTTTTCAATCTCTATTTACACGTTAATGCCTTAACTGGATTAACTTCTTGGAGAATTTGTACCATTTGTTATACACTTTAGGCTCGAGAGAGCTAAAACGAAATAAATCCTTGATGGTTGAGAAACACTTGGATTTAGAATTAGAATACGATCCTCTATAAGTGCATGCATGTCTAAATTCCGCGTTACTCATAGTTAATAGAGAAGTAGAACTTATAAGGTGGACATAACCCTAACTTATCAATCTCTGTGATTAAATCTTACTACACAAATCGTTCCATTATTACTGTGATAATATTAGTTCACGCCTAAACCAAACCCCCCTTTTCCTTGGAATTTTTGACCAACAGTCTACTAATAATTGCAACACTTAGTGACCAGAGTATTCCCTGTGGGATTCGACACCCAACCCAGTTGGGTTCTATATTTGACAGCGACCGCTTACACTTTCTAACGAGAGCTGTAATTTAGGCGTATCAAATTTTGGCGCCGCTGCCGGGGAATACGGTTGTCAACTAAGTTTGTGATAGTTAATAGACCCTTTGGTCAAAGATTCTCGAATTTTACTTTTTGTTTGTTGTTTTTGTTTTGTTCAGGTTTATTGGAGTGCATGCCAAATACACGAAGTTATGGTCAACCGTTATTACCTATAAATCCTGAACCACATCTTATTGGCAGAATGGATGCGCAACGAAACCTTGAACGGATGGCTGCTCAACAGGAGCAGGAAAGATTAGCTGCATTGGCAGCTGCTCAAGTGCTTCAACAGAATATTAATAACCCATGTCGGGCAACAAATCTTGATGAAGAGGACCTGGGTGATGATGAGTTATTAAATCCAAGGCGTGCTGGTGAGGTGGCAGCACCTGTGAACAGGAGAGATCGTCAAGCTAGAATGAGACCTGAACGCCGACCTGTGCAGGCCCCTTTCGATAATGATGATAACGATTTGGATGCGGCTGGTGCCACAGGGGCTATTATTCCTCCACCCTTGGCACCCGGAGCCAAGTTCAATAGCACCAGCACCATGATCCAGCTATTACAACTCAAAGGGTTATTTGGTGGACTTGCAGGTGATGATCCGAATATGTATCTGATCAACTTTATCTCAACATGCAAGTCGTTTGACAATCCAGGAGTTGGACAGAATGCAATTCGACTGCGCTTATTTCCATTGTCTCTATCTGGAGAGGCAACTCTATGGTTGAATGGGCTGACTCCTGACTCTATTACTAATTGGAGGCAACTGAAAGACGCTTTCCTAGAAAGATTCTTTTCGCCATCCAAGAGGGTACAGTTACGAGATGGGATCAATAATTTTCGACAGCTTCCAACTGAAGCTCTCTACGAAACATGGGAGAGGTTCAAGAAGAAGCTTATGCGGTGCCCAAATCATCAGATGACCAACATCCACTTGATGGAAATATTATATAGGGCGTTGAACTTGGTGACTAAGCCAGTGGTTGATAATGCTGCAGGTGGGTCATTCATGGACCTTACTTTTATTGAGGCTGGTGATATGCTGGATCGTATGACAAAGCAGAGTAGAGCTTGGCATACCAGAGATTCTGAGGTAGCAAGCTCTACTGTATCTACTGGCATGACAACAGAACAAATGCGAAGAGAAGAGGAACGTGACCAAGATATGGCTCACATAAAAACGCAAATGGACCTTCTTACCAAGCATTTATTATCAGGGAAGACAAAAAAGGTCAAGGCTGTTGTATCACAGAGTAGAGATGAATCCGATTCTGAGGAGGAAGCGAATTATTTGAATAATCAGGGGGGTTTCCGAGGCAATGCCCAAGGAAACCAAGGTCGAAACTATTATGAAAAATCTGGATTCAAGAATAAGACTGACAGGAGTGGTTTGTATATTCCTCCTGGAAATCATGAGGCTGCAGCATCTGTCTCTGGAAAGATGTCCATGGAAGATATGATTGCTAAGTAACTGAGGTAAAAAATGATTTGTCCTCAATAAATCAATTGGTTGATTTGCATTCCACTTCAATAAAACAGCTGGAACAACAATTGAGTCAACTATCAGCGACACTCAATCAAAGAAAAGTTGGTACCTTACCTAGCGACACTGTGCAGAACCCAAGGAATGATGGATCATGTATGGCTATTACTACCAGGAGTGGTAAGGTGTTGGAAAATCCATCCAAAGGCAAGCAGGTGGTTGATATTATAGAAGAGAATGTTATTGAAACAGATTGTGATAATTCTGTAGAAGCTGAAAATCAGAATGAGAACGTTCATGACACTACACCTAGATGTCACCAGCCTGAAAAGATTGATAATCGGAAGCAAGATAAAAAGGAAGTGGTGGAGAAAACTCTCCCAACTCCACCACCACCTTTTCCTCAGAGACTGAAGAAGAAAGCTGATAACACCAGGTTCAGTAAATTCATGACTATGTTGAAGCAGTTGACTATTAATGTGCCTTTGGTGGAGGCACTGGAGCAGATGCCAGGATACGCCAAATTCATGAAGGACCTTTTGACAAAGAAAAGGGCAGCAAGTTATGAACTGGCAGATAATGTTCATCATTGCAGTGCAATTTCCACAAGATCGTTAGTACAGAAAAAGGCGGATCTTGGTGCTTTCACTATTCCTTTCACGGTTGGATCCTTGGATTTTGCTAAGGCATTGTGCGATTTGGGGGCTAGCATCAATTTGATGCCGCTATCTATTTATAAACAGTTGGGGTTGGGCGATCCTACACCAACCAATATGCGGCTTGTGATGGCAGATAGGTCGGTAAAACGACCTGTTGGTATCTTATATGATGTACTGGTGAAGGTTTCTTCCTTTATTTTTCCTGCAGACTTTGTTATTTTGGATTGCGAGGTAGATTCTGAAGTTCCCATAATCTTGGGATGCCCTTTCCTCACAACAGGAAGTGTGCTTATTGATTTACGAGCAAACGAGCTTTTATTTCAGATGAATGACGAAGTGGTCCATTTTGATGTATGCAAATCAATGAAGCAGCCTAAAGATATGAATGTGTTCTCTATAGATGATTTTTATTATGAGGACGAGAAAGAATTATCTGTAGAGAAGCATCTTACTGTTGAGCCATTGTCTGCTGTACTTTTAAACTCTGACCATGAGAATATTGAAGAGTATGAAGAAACTATTCATGCTCTAATAGGAATGGGGTCCTATTCTCATGCCCCTAAGAAGCTGGACCTTGACCTTAAGAATCGACCATCACCACCAGTGAAACCATCCATTGAAGAGCCACCAGTGCTAGAATTGAAAGAGCTCCCCAGTAATCTAAAGTATGCGTTCTTGGGAAGTGGGAATACACTTCCGGTTATTGTTGCGGCTGATTTAGGTGAACAACAAGTAACGACTCTCATCTCTGTTCTGAAGAGGTACAAGAGATCCATTGGTTGCACTATTGCTGATATAATTGGTATCCCTCCTGGGATATGTATGCACAAGATTCAGCTCGAGAAAGATTGCGTACCCACCATTGAGCACCAATATCGTTTGAATCCACCTATGCAAGAGGTGGTGAAGAAAGAAATTATTAAGTGGTTAGATGCAGGGGTGGTGTACCCAATTTCAGACAGTAAATGGGTGAGTCCAGTGCAATGTGTGCCCAAGAAAGGGGGCATGACAGTAGTCGCAAATGAAAAGAATGAGCTAATTCCACTCAGACCTGCCACAGGGTGGAGAGTGTGCATGGAATACCGGAAGCTGAATTCGTGGACGTTAAAGGATCACTTTCCAATGCCATTCATGGATCAAATGCTTGATCGATTGGCAGGGAAGGGATGGTTCTGTTTCTTAGATGGTTATTCCGGATACAATCAGATTTGCATTGCTCCTGAAGATCAGGAGAAAACCACTTTTACATGCCCGTATGGTATGTTTGCCTTCAAACGAATGCCATTTGGGCTATTTAACGCACCTGCTACTTTCCAGCGATGTATGATGTCCATTTTTTCTGATATAGTCGAAGACACCTTGGAGGTGTTTATGGACGACTTTTCTGTTGTAGGTGAGTCATTTGAATCATGCTTGGCAAATCTAAGTATGGCTTTGCAGAGATGTGTTGAATTCAACCTGGTGTTAAATTGGGAGAAGTGTCACTTTATGGTTAAGGAAGGCATTGTTCTTGGGCATAAAGTCTCTGAAAGGGGAATTGAGGTTGATCGATCCAAGATTGAAGTTATCGAGAGATTACCACCTCCAATTTCTGTAAAAGGGGTGCGTAGTTTTCTCGGTCATGCAGGTTTTTATCGGAGGTTTATTAAAGACTTCTCCAAGATTGCTAGCCCATTATGCAAACTTTTGGAGAAGGATGCAAAATTTAACTTTGGTGAAGATTGCTTGAAGGCATTTGAATGCCTCAAAGGAAAGCTAGTTGAAGCTCCTATTATTGTAGCACCCGATTGGTCTCTACCTTTTGAAGTTATATGTGATGCAAGCGGGGCAGCCTTAGGTGCTGTACTTGGTCAGAAAAGAGAAAGGCTATTTCATCCAATCTACTATGCGAGCAAGGCCTTGAATGGAGCACATAAGAACTATACCTTCACTGAACAAGAGCTTCTAGCAGTTGTTTATGCTTTTGAAAAGTTCCATGCTTACTTGTTAGGAACCAAAGTACTGGTTCATACAGATCATGTGGCTCTATGATCTAATGGCAAAGAAGGATGCTAAGCCAAGGCTAATTAGGTGGGTGTTACTGCTTCAAGAATTTGATTTTGAGGTAAAAGATATAAAAGGTTGCAAAAACCAAGTAACTGATCATCTATCTAGACTTGAGAGTGAGCATATAGTGCAACCCAACCTTGATATTGATGATGCATTTCCCGACGAAGAAATCCTAGCCACTATGGTGGAAGACTTACCGTGGTATGCAGACTTTGCGAACTACGTGGTAAGTAAAGTGAGTCCTGAGCACCTCTCCTTTCATCAAAAGAGAAAGTTCATGCATGATGTGAAACACTACTTCTGGGATGAACCATATCTCTTTCAACGATGTGCTGATGGTATTATTAGGCGATGCATCTCAGATGTGGAGGTGCCTAGCCTACTGGAAACAAGTCATGCTCCCCAAGTTGGGGGTCACCATGCAGGTGATCGAACGGCAAGGAAGGTACTCCAAAGTGGCTATTACTGGCCTTCATTATTCAAGGATGCTTACGATTTTGTGAGAAGATGTGATCAGTGTCAGAGGCAAGGCTCTATCTCGAAGCACCATGAGATGCCCATGTCTAAAATTCTTGAAGTAGAACTATTTGATGTATGGGGTATTGATTTCATGGGCCCATTTGTGAGTTTGTTTGGGATGAAATATATCCTAGTTGCTGTGGATTATGTATCCAAATGTGTCGAAGCAGTAGCGCTAGCTGATAATGAAGGTAAGCGTGTTGTAGCGTTCTTAAAGAGAAATATCTTCTCTCGTTTTGGGGTACCTCGTACCATCATAAGCGATGGAGGTTCACATTTTTGCAACAAGCTGTTCAGAGCCATATTGGAGAAATATGGGGTTAAGAAACACAAGGTAGCTACAGCATATCACCCACAAACTAGTGGGCAGGTAGAGGTTTCTAATCGGGAGATCAAGCTAATCCTTGCGAAGACTGTGAATGCCAGTAGGAAAGATTGGTCCAAAAAGCTGGATGATGCCTTATGGGCATATAGGACTGCGTTTAAGACACCAATTGGCATGTCACCATATCAACTAGTTTATGGGAAGGCTTGTCACTTGCCAATTGAGCTAGTACATAAAGCACCGTGGGCGCTGAAGCGGCTTAACTTGAATTGGGATGATTCTATTAATTTGCGGTTGGAACAGCTGAATGAGATGGATGAATTCCGTCTACATGCGTATGAAAGAGCAGATCTCTACAAGGAAAGGATGAAAAAGTACCATGATCGGAGGATTGTCCAACGAAACTTTCAGAAGGGTGATTTGGTACTTCTTTTCAACTCCAGACTGAAGCTATTTCCAGGTAAGTTGAAGTCTAAATGGTCTGGTCCATTCAGAATTAGCCAAGTTTACCCATCCGGAGTAGTGGAGTTAGAAAACAATGATGGTGGTGTCTTTAAGGTGAATGGCCAGCGAGTGAAGCTATATATCGGACCTACCGATTCGATAAAATGTATAGCCACCTTATATCTCGATGAAGTCTGAGTACTCGAGATAGCTATGTCATGCCGCGACAATAAATCAAGCACTACATGAGAGGCAACCCATCATTAGGAGTTTGTTTCATTAGGATTTTGTTTTTGATAAATAAAAGTTCAAAAAGAAGAGTCGAGCCACGACTAAAACTAAGGCGCTCGGTGGGAGGCAACCCATCTTTCTAATTATTTTTGTTGTTTTTGATTAAGTGTAGGTGCAAGATATACAAAGGAGGAGATTAGTCCCAAATTTTGATTTGAAAGTGAGCCATGCTAAAGGTGGTAAGTGAGGAATGATGGAGCAAAGGCTATAGGCTAGGCATTGCCTATGCCAATCTAGGCAACGAACAAGGCAATGCCTATGCCAATCTAGGCAACGAACAAGGCAATGCCTATGCAAATCTAGGCAAGGGACAAGGCTAGGCCTATGCCATTATAGACAATGCTATAGACGCCGCCTATGCCATTGCCTATGCTCACTGCCTCACATAGGCAATGCCATAGGCTCCGCCTATGCCAATCTAGGCGATAGGCAAGGCTCCGCCTATGCCAATCTAAGCAAAGGCAAAGCATTAGGCGCCGCCTATGCCAATCTAAGCATAGGCAAAGCATTAGGTGCCGCCTACTTTTTTTTTGGTCTCCTAACCCGATTGTACATGGATCAAACCCGACCCATGGCTTAGTCTTTAAATAGATCCTCAACCTTAGAACACAACTCCATTGTTTTCTCAAGATAGGCGACGCCTAAGCTCCCAAATTCTCTCAAAGTTTTTCTTTTTGCTCATCTAATCTTGCAAGTTCATCTTCCGGATCCATCACCACGTAAGTTACTCTTTTATATTCCATAGTTGTTGCACTACTCCGCTTATAATGGTTTATTAGATTGTGAAGTGGTGTTTGGTGATGAGAATATGGTTGGTTTGTTATGATGCATCTAGTTGAGTGAAGGAATTCGTGTGGGTGTTCTTGACTTTACTCCGACTTGTATTTGATTGGTATTCACTGTCGTATTTTTATGAAGTCGAAATTGTGAAGTTAATGCATAATCTTGAAAGTTGTAAGCTTGAATGACTCGTTCATCGAAGGTATTGATCATGATTGACCACAAGTATAACATGGTTTGGTTATTTCAATGCAAAAACCTGATAAGATTGCTATGTGGTAGTCTTGTTCAAACATTGCCTTAATCCAATGAAATAAAGTCGGAAAGGATAGTCAAGATTACATGATTATTAACATTGTGCAAATGGATTAAGTGTGGGGTGGTATCATCACGATTTTCTTTTTCGACTATAGTAAATCTTCCATGATGAAACTAACGTAACTTTATTGTGATCTCAGGTAGAATGGCCCCAAAAGGACGACAAGGAAAAGAAAAAGTGTCCACCTCCAAAAAAGGTCAGAAAAGGGCAAGAAAAGATCAGGCTGAGTCCTCCTCTTTGCAAGTGCCTCGATGAACTTTCGGGATAAAGTGGGTCCCAGTGGAGGAAGAAAAGGAGTGGTACAAGAACAACAAAGTAAAAAAATATGTTTATGTGGATTTGATGCAGAAGGAGAGTCTAGCAAAGAGAGAGCCCCACATTTTGGCTAAAATCATGGCACTAAATCTTGATTTTATTTTCCGAGATATGGGGGAATGCAATCTTGATCTAACGCGAGAGGTTTATGCCAATTGGTCCCCAAAGACTACTGGAAGTGAAGTAAAGATTCGGGGCCAAGTCTTGCAACTGAATGCGGAATTCTTCAACTCTTTTCTGGGCCTTCCATCTGTGGATCCATCACCGCCCAAGGAGCTTTATCACAGACCTCCCTACAGGGCCATCAGACATACACTATGCGGATCAAGGTTAATGGCACGGTGGATTCGGCATAAGGATAATGGTCGCCACAACACCTACCCGTATGCCTCTTTGAACAGGGAAGCTCGCATATGGTTAAGGATAGTCAACTCTTGCTTGATTCCTGGGACACAATATACTAAGATCACACGTGATCGAGTCTTCTTGGTGTACGCTTTGATGATGAATATTCCCATCAATATTGGTGCGGTTATACGATCGTTAATGCGCAAGGCTAGGTTGCACAAAAGGTCCCATTTCAGTTTCGGCAACTTGTTGACTGCGATCTTAAGGAAAGAGCACATTGAAGAGGAACCTGCGGATCATAAGCTACCACACAACCCGAAGAAGGTTGATCTCACGAAGGTTAAAGAGCCAGAAACTGGTCAAGGCATCAACCTCACCACTGCAGAGAGGCATGCTCGAGATGAAAGCTTTTTCTGCCATCTGTATGGCATGACTAGATTTACATTGATAAATGGGGGTCGTGTTCCGACTGATGCAGAGCTTCAGCAGTTGGACTATGATTACCCGCTTAATGAGCATGCGCGGGCCATGTGTGGAGTGGGGGTACATTTTGAGGAACCTCTCGACGATGACGTGCCGACTGACGATGATCACCGACTGCCAGACTCAGACGTGGAGGAAAACTCTGATGATGACGACTCTGATAATGATTCCGACGCAGGGGGTATAACCCCAGACATAGAAGAGGAGTCCGACTAATTAGGTTTTCCTTATTTATTTCCACTGAGGACAGTGTGTCCCGTCTAAGTGTAGGGTGCGGGTATATGTCTGCTGTATTGTATTTCTTTGCCTACATTTATTCTTTTTTGTTTGAATTAGTCGTAGTTAGTTAGTCGTAATTAGTTAGTTAGATTTTAGAGTTTGTGCTAAATCATTACTATTGAGATGCTTAGGCTCTAAGTTGTGACTCACTGTGTGATAAATTGTTGTGGTTTAATTCATTCATCTGTTGGGTCAAGAATCTATAATGCTCCCAATGAAGTTGACCATGTGCCTTGTGTGTGTGAGGATATTGTATATTCTTTGTTGTGACTGATGCTAGAACTTGTCTGGTGTGTGTGTGAAGCGAAATAAAGATTGTGAGTGTAGGAGATGATTTAGGCATTTCTTTGGCAGCCCTGAAATTGTTTACCTTCTTTTTACCTACCTTTGTACATTGTCCTAGTGAACCCCCTTGGAGCCTTTAGCTATTTTCTTTGGCAGCCTCATATGTAGCCTAATCCATTTTTTTTTCAAGACCATAATTTGATCCAAACTTCTAAGCGCTTTAAAATTGTAGAATCATGTGGAAAAATAAAAGGAGAATGGTGAAAGTGATGCATCAGGGTGTATTGGTACTTGAAATTGTTGTGAAAAAGAGTGGCTATTATAGGGATGCTTGCTTAATATAAAAAAAAAGAGAAAAAAAAGAAAAAAAAAGAAAAAAAAAAAGAAAAAAAAAGAAATTTTTTTTTCCAGAAAAACAAAAAGATAGTTGTGTTTATGATTGAATAACAAAATAGGTGAAAAAGGGTTGGTAGATGAAAGAGAGGTAGAGTGGTTGTTAAAAGATAGTGTAAATGGCATATTGTAGTGTATTAAAGCGCTTAGGGAACATAGTCACTATTTCTGGCCAAAATAGTCCTACCTGTCCCTTAGCCTACATTACAACCTGT
Organism: Capsicum pubescens; assembly: GCA_030864215.1. Taxonomy (NCBI): domain Eukaryota; kingdom Viridiplantae; phylum Streptophyta; class Magnoliopsida; order Solanales; family Solanaceae; genus Capsicum; species Capsicum pubescens. The sequence continues at coordinate 291,387,110 of CM061548.1, forward strand.
AAAGACCTATTTGATCTTAAACTTAGTAGTATGATATTAGTAGAGCATTACACTAAGGGCAAGCCTATGGTCATCAGTTGCAATATAAGAATTCTTTGTGAGAGCGAGAGCAAGGAGAGTCTTATACCCATGTTTCGAAAAATGCAAAACTATGAGTGATTATGGGTGATATCTTGTGTGAGCACACATGGTTGATGGTTGTTGGGTAGTTTTATATGTTTCTTTTTGGCTTAACTTGTGGATACAAATTAACCATCCTAATGAGTCTATGTTGGAGGTTGAGTTGTTTCTAGTAGTGATCGAGAAACCTACTCTTTGTTAATGATTGTTGTGCATGTCTTGTTGAAAATTTCGTGTTGCTATTGTGAAATTCTAGTTAGGTGTTTGCATGGATGTAATATTTTGTTTGAGGACAAACAAAGCTTTAAGTGTGGGGTGGTGATGTTGGGCGTATTTACACGCCTAAGCACCATAATTTACCCATGTTTCAGCTAAGTTTTGAGGATAAAATATATAATTCTTGCACTTTTAGTCCATTTTCCTTTAAGTGAGCTGACCTATGTGATTAACATGTTTTCAGGTACTAATGATGAAGATTTCAGCACTTTGTGGACCTGTGGGCAGCAAAGGAAAACTTCACATAAGAGGGAAGGCAGCTTTTGGACTGAAAGTGATGCATGGGAACTTTTTCCCAGGAAAACCCTGTATTTTTAAAGACTTAAGGATGCAGTAGCAACTTATGGGACAAGGATGTTATTAAAAACCTTATTGCTGAATTTTTCAGCAGGAGGATCATTCGATTATTGACAATTCACGTTGAAGATTTTTTACTAGTTTTGAGAACAGAAAATGGCTCACTTGAGCAACGGAGAAAGAAAACACGTTTCATCTCCATAGCCGAGATTTCTCTAAGTTTTGGTATGATGATGATGTCTACTTTGATTTCCGTTGTATTCATGAGTAGCTAAACTTATCTGTTAGGGTTATGGAAACCTTGTAAGATACTATCTATTACTATGAGTTTGTGAATTCTTTATGTGTTATGCTACTTATATCATTACTCTCTTCGTTTTGATTGAATTCTTATGGTTGCAAACATAGAGAATACGCCATTATAGCATTAACTTGTTCGAGAGAAAAGTTACATGTTTGGAAAAGAGAGTGTGACAAGAAAATAGGGTTTCCAACCTCTATTTACACGTTAATGCCTTAACTGGATTAACTTCTTGGAGAATTTGTACCATTTGTTATACACTTTAGGCTCGAGAGAGCTAAAGCGAAATAAATCCTTGATGGTTGAGAAACACTTGGATTTAGAATTAGAATACGATCCTCTATAAGTGCATGCATGTCTAAATTCCGCGTTACTCATAGTTAATAGAGAAGTAGAACTTATAAGGTGGACATAACCCTAACTTATCAATCTCTGTGATTAAATCTTACTACGCAAATCGTTCCATTGTTACTGTGATAATATTAGTTCACGCCTAAACCAAACCCCCCTTTTTCCTTGGAATTTTTGACCAACAGTTTACTAATAATTGCAACACTTAGTGACCAGAGTATTCCCTGTGGGATTCGACACCCAACCCAGTTGGGTTCTATATATGACAGCGACCGCTTACACTTTCTAACGAGAGCTGTAATTTGGGCGTATCCTAGCCTTCCAATCTACTCCATGAAGAAGAATCTACGCAGCAGATGTGTAATCTTTTGCAAAAACTTGGTATTCTGTTGCACCATAATACACATCTGTTGCATAAATTGCGTTGGCTGGGTAATCTGTGAACTGATTCAGAGAACCCTCTACATCGGATTCTTTCCACTGTGTTTTTATTCTTTACAATTACTAACCTATTTAAAAATTGTCTTCTTATACCACAGTACGTTGATGAAATTCTCTGCCTCATGAGGGGCAGGTAATTAGCGTACCCGGATGCTTATGATGCTGCCGATAGGATAATGAACCTCAATTTCTACAATAATTTCAAGGATAGGTACGCTAAACTCTGTAAGATAGTTGATTATGGTGGATCGGGATTTGATCAGTTAGTTTATACGTTCCAATGGGATAAAGAAGCGATTAAATATGTTAGAGAAAAGAGGCCATATCTATATGGCAAGAGCTGGACCAAGGCAAAGAGAATCCTTGCAGTCATGAACGTGGATGTCACACATTTTCTCACTGTTGAGATACTACTATACGAGGGAAAGATTAAGGTTTATGACTGCAACTTACCTGTCTTCAGTGAGAAGATGTTTTTAACCCACATGCAGCCACTCCTGAAGTTGTTGACGCATAGTAAGCTGATGGATCATTTGCCGGTTGAAGTCTTGCCTAAGAAATCATGGGATTTTGAAGGTCAAAATAAAAACATCCAGCTCCCAAGAAATACAACCGGTGCAGCGTGCGGGCCGTACTCGCTTGCATACATCGAGTGTTTGCTGACCGGCACACAAATGACCGGTGTGTGCGACACTGTTGTGGGAAAGATGTAATGGGTCTAGGCATATAGGGTACTAACTAAATGGTTGGAGCCCGTGTATAAAAAAGAACATTTACAAAGACAGAGACGAACACGATAACAAATTTTCATTTCAAGCCAATTCACTTTACATGTAGTGGCAATAATTTTTATGTCTAGCCAAGTTGAATTTTTATAATGTAACAGATTTTATATCTGTCATAACAAATATAGTTCCTGTTGTGACAGATTGATTATCTGTTAGAATAGGATGGTCATCTGTTATGTTATGCAGATGCCAGCCTATCTATCGCAACAGATATACGATCTGTTGCAACATATAATCTATCTGTTGTAACTGATCGGTAATCTACTGGAGAAAATAAAAAAAGTAAGAAGACCTGTTATATAATTTTCAGCAGATGACCTACGTATTGCATCTCATGTTGCAACATATGTCTAAATCTCTCTGATAAGATATGTTGTCTGTTGCAGCAGATGTATTATCTCTTGCAATATTTGAATCTAGTACTCCATTTCAATTAACATGTTCAAAAATAAGGATTAATTATATTCATAGACAGAATAAAATAAATTGAAGCCTTTGAAAATCATATGAAATAACTCAACAAATAAATGAAATGTAAAAAAAATTATTATGGGTACAAACATCTACTCTACAAATAAATCAACAAGTTAAACCAAGGAGGATAGGTTATTACATTGACGGACTCAAGCTATAAAGATCTAATCAATATGGACAAGTTGTTTTTCATCTGGTGCTACAAAATTCGGATTTGGTCTTCGTGGATCTTTAACATCGGTTTCTTACGGCTTCTGAGCTTTCGCTTCTCTATATTTCCATAACAGAGAAGCATATCTTTTACGGAGTAATCCAGCATCAATTCCATCATTTGGTACTTGTAATTCATCGCTCAAATACTCGGCATAGGCGGCAACAAAAGGACCACAATCCCTGCGTTATAAAAGAACAGAAAATCCATATCTTGCAGTTCATGCAAACGTTGTGAAATTTGTGAAATGAAACTAAATCATGACACTTAAACTTACAGGCTACCAATGGTTTGTTGAGCAATTTCGTCAACATATTGTACATCAAATGGATTAGCCATTTTATCCCGGTATACTTCAATTGTCGACCAATCAGTATGAACCTTTTGGTCCAAAAAGCCACTCATATCAAGGTAAGTAGGCAATATTTTGGCCAACTTTTGTATCTCAGACGACAGCCCAGAACGTCTTCTTCGCAACATTGAGTCATAAACTCAGATGCGCCTCTTTTTTAGAACGACGACAACCAACACCCAATGGATTTCATCACCACAATTGATTGGGATGTATACTTCATCGACCAAATACCAAGGTAAGCCAGTCGAAATGCTAAAACCTTTGATGATGTTGATTAAGCATTTCTCGTTTTGGGAAACTTCCGACTGCTGTTGACAATACTTATCGTAGGCATTATTGATGTAAACTTTGTACAAACAATTGCCTGTTGTGTATCTGTATTATTTTTGTATTTGCAACTTATCCTCCTTTCGGAAATAGTAAAAAATGACATCGACGTGCTGCACATATTATCAAACATTTCAGATTACGTGACAAAAAAATCAATACACAGATGCAATTAAATAAAGTATTAATTAATAGTAATATGTATGGCATTTAAACCTCATCATTCCAGCAAGTTTGGGGCTGTGACATCAAATAGAACCAATTCTTTATTTCAGGATGTGCAACAATAAAGTCGAACATATCAAAACCAAGAATTGATTCGTTCACTTTGTAGCGCTCGTCATTTTGTTTTCTAGATGTTGATTTATATGTGTTAATGTCAGGTTCTTACAATAAGAATTGTATAAACCAATATCTATAAAATTGATTTATGTACCTGTCGGCATGATGCTTTAACAGCCTATCGGCAATCCATTCTAAATAGTCATTGATCAACGGTGTTAGTTTTTTTAGAACCTCGTCTGAGATGTTGAACCCTTCAAATGGGTAATTCTTCCGTTCTCCCAAACTGACATGCTCCACTTTTTCTTTATCTTTGGAAGCAGTTAATGGATTATCAACTCTGATATTATGCTCTTCGGCAGTAGCGGTGACATCCACCTGGAAAGCCAGAATTGTCAATGCTAAGTAGATATATACAACCGATTTTCCATCTATTGTAATAGATGAGTCTAATGTTGCATCAGATGGATTATCTGTTGGGATAAATTCAAACAGGTAAATCAGAGTAGTACGATAATTTCGAATAGATGACCCATCTATTGCAACATAAGACTCATATGTTGAAACAGATAGCGAATCTGATGCAACAGGTTAGATAACAGTTGCAACAGATGTATATATCTATTTGATAATTTTTAGAAAATGTATCATCTGTTGAAACATATATGTGCCTATTTGTTTTTTGGAACAGATGATGTACATTCACCTTCTTCAACTCATGCTGCTCTCTGTGGCCCTTGCACACTGAACATCGATGCAAGACAAAGATAGAGGTATTGCAATTTTGCTTTTTTTGATGATTGATGATGCCTTGGAAGTGTCTTTCCTTCTCCTCTTAGTTGCCTTGATCTCTAGTGGAGTATATGGATATGAAATCCTCTTTGATGAAATGAAACCCCTCTTAGATGTGATTTCCTTTACAGAAGCAGTTAGTGCATTAATAACATTAATCACTCCATCGTGTTTTTCCTTGCAGTCTTGCCATTTGCATGAAACATTCGCTAGATGCGGCAAAATCTAGAGAAAAATCTGTACAACCATTATGATCATAATCAGAATGACTTATTGTTTCAAAAACTGTAAGAGGAGCATCATTAGCCCCACCCTTCAAAATTGTTTTTCTTGTGATGGCTGTTGCTCCAAACAATTCTATTTTTATTCCATCAATGACCTTAGGGTCCGATGAAGTTTGCACATACCATAAAGTAAGAAAAAATGGCATCTTCAACTCTCGGTTGGTCGGAACAAGCCACGGATGGATAATCTAAAATAAATTGGTACATATATTAAGAACGATGATGAAATCATTTAATCATTAATTAAAACAAAAACTTACTTAGAATTGGACTTACTTCTTCCTTGGAGGGATTGAAAAGATCAAGAAATTTTGCATTTTTATCAGTTTTAGCCGACAACCATCTCAGAATTCTTGGACAGAAAACTTCTTCCTGGTAGTTCACTTGTTGTCTCTAATAAGGAATGACTTCAAATGCCCAAGCCTATAACATAACTCCAATAAATCAAAAACATTATTGAATAAAAAAATAATGAATCATATCATAATAAAAGAAATATTTACCATGAAGGCCCATGAAAAGCCATATAACTTGACTGTTTTTGGCGTTAACAGAGTCAACAAATATTCGACAGTTATTTTGAAGCTTTCATAACCCCAAGGATAGCTGTTAAATGCCTCAAGATCCTCAGAGAGATTTATTAAACCGAGGCTTATGTTGTTGTTAACACCTCTCACCCAAAGAACATTATGTACAAATCAAACCAAGCACAATGATTGATTGTGCTTCTTTGAAAGTTTTTTACCTTTCAACGCTTCTATCAGATTTTTGTTTTTGAAGTTTGGACCAACAATGGACACCAGGTCATCACGATCACTCGACTTGCCTTTTCCTTTTTCGGGTGTGCGGGGTGCTTTTTTTAGGTCAGAGTAGGTATAACTTGAGAAGGAGAAGGAGGATAACATTTTAGTTCAGTAACTATGTCAAACTCCTTCCAACCAAAAAAAAACAGGCATGCCACAATAATTTATCCATACCTCATCCACACCCCATCTATCTTATCTTTGTTTTCATACATAAACTTGCGCTTGAGAAGATCATATACCATTTTTATCTAGAAACGAGCATTGTTGTCCTCCAGCAAATCAAGATATTGGCCAAAGTAGCTTTCCCTGAAATAAGAATCCAATTTTTATTCTCGAAGTATTTTTCTAAAGGTGTCGAAAGATTTTTCCATGACTGACTTAACCACGAGATCACCCGTTAAATTTGTGGCATCATCACACTGCATTCTCACAGGATAACAATTAATGCTGAAGGTTTTGGCCAACTCTTCGGCGGAAGGGCTATTAGCATTTGGATCATCTCTTTTGAAAGATTCTTCCTCCCCGTTTTCATTATCTTCTGCTCCTGATTGAGATAACGCTTGTAAAGAAAGCTCATAGAGTGGTGGATGTAGCTGAGCTGCTGCACTTGTTCCTTTACTTGGACTTGATTCGATTTCTTTTCTTTTGGGAGCCATGTTATCTTAAATTAACAGGAATATAACATAGATTATAATTGATTAATGCATAACAGTAATATAACAGTTCCAACAGACAACTAATCTGTTGCACCATGTATGTTATCTGTTGCAACATATAACCGATCAGTTACAATGGATGAGTAATTCGTGGGAACCATAAAAACAATACTAATCTGTTGCACCTGGTATTTTATCTGATGCAACATATAACCGACCCATTGCAACAGATAAGTAATTCGTTAAAAATCATAAAAATAGATCACTAATCTATTGCACCAGGTATTTTATCTGTTGCAACATATAACCGACCTGTTGCAACAGATGAGTAAACCATTAGAACGAATAAAAATGGATCACTAATTTGTTGCACCATGTATATTATCTGTTGAAACATATATCCAAACTGTTGCAACAGATGAGTAAACTGTTGGAAAGAATAAAAACAGTCACTAATCTGTTGCAAAATAAAGAGTAAACTGCTGGAAAGAATAAAAACAGATCACTACTTAGTTATCTGTTGGATCAATATTGTTTAGATTTCTTCCAAACAGAAGAGTCGTCTGTCGCAACAGATGAATATTCTGTTAGATTGTTCACCTGTTGCATCAGATTTTTATAATTGCATCAGATTTTTATCTGTTGTATCATATGTTTCATCTATTACATCAGATGTTTCATCTATTGCAATACCATTTTTACCAAGACAAACAACAAATCAACCCAGCAACACCAACACATCACACACACACCACACACACACACATACATACACACTAAGAACATCAACTGTGATAAAAAATTATCAACAAATTTGAACCAACAGTACGATAACAAGAAGAAGAAATGTCAGAAATTAGGTTTTTATTCAGTCCATATTTCAATACTAGAAGAGTAGTTGACTCAAGTTCCTCTGTTTCTTCATAATTTTTTACCTGTGAAAAAAGAAATGGGACGACGAAACACTCAAAGTTGTTATCGCCGGAGAAGTCTTCATGTCGATTGACGGTTCAAAGTCGAAAAGGAGCTCATCCGACTATTTGTCGCCGGAGGTTAAAGGGAGAAATTTTGCAGAACTGTTGGTTGGGAGAGAGTTGAAAAAAACTGGAGAGACAGAGAGAGAGTGGTTGGTTTGGATTGAAGAGGGGTGTGAGTTGGGTTGATTTGTATTTTTGAAAAGATTAGAAAGTTTTAAAAATATTAATCAAGTCCACAATTAACTTAATCAAGTTTCCTAATGATGTTTGACCCTTTAAGTTGATTAATGTCACCAATCCTTCATTCAAGACTTAAAAGACACATTTCCTTCAATTTTCTCATGTTACTTGCTTTATCACAACTTATATGATACTATTAGAATTTCAAAAGTCAATCATATTTTTTACTATATATTTTTAAAATATTATAAGATGTTAATGGCTGTGATTTATAATTAATTTTTTTTTGCAGAATTTTTAAATATATATAATATTTTACCAAAATAAAATAAATAAATAAAAATAAATAAAGTACTAAATTTTCAAAACATGTTAAATTCGAAAACATCATTTGGATCAACAAATTACTAAATTAAAACATTAAAACATGCAAACTATAAAATACCAAAACTACCCCTGGATTTATGTGCCACAAATATAATTTAGATAATCAATCAAAATTTTAATAGGTTTTTAGATATTTTAAATTGTTAGCTATTGTAATTTATAATATTTTTTATGTAATTTCTAAATAATTATGTTACTATCCTAGTCCAAATTTTTGTGGCATTGATAGTCAATTATATTCTTAAAATAATTTAAGTTTTTAATTATTATGATCTACAATACTTTTTCTTCTATGTTAATTTAAGTGACACTGAAATAATTTCGACAGTCAACAAAATTTTATGATTGAAGCAACGAAGTGGATAGGTCCTAAATGACTTATAATACCTAATTAGAAGAGATATAGCAAAATTACTATAAAAAATATTTGTGAAAAAAATATAAATGAGTCTCATATAAGATGTCATATTAATTTAAAACATCAAGAATTAATTATCATTTTATGTCAATTTTATTTTTTATTAAGTATTATTAATTTTTTAATATCAAAATGATTTATAATAATTAATTAGGGGTGATATAGTAAAATTACGGTTGAAACAACTGAAACAGACATGTCATAAATATCTATTTTACCTTTTTTATTAAATATTATTAATTTTCTTATATGTAAATGATTTAAAATAATTAATTAGGAATAATATAGTAAAATTACGAAGCAACTGAAACAGGTGAAGAGACAGGCATGTTGGCGAAGAGCTGCGTGCTTCTTCACACTTATTAATAGTAGTAATAATAGGTATTAATAGTAATAATTTTATTTCTCTGATCCAATTCACTATGAAGTCGAACAAAATATTATATGAATGTGGATGTTTGTCTACTAAAGACCCAAATCCACAAAATTCATGTGGAAAAAAATGCAACTACAATTGATCTAAATCCGTTTTTACATGTCTCAATTAATTTTATAAGTATTCATTATTTTTTATTTGTATTAATATTGAGTAACTTTATCAATCAAAATTTAAACAGATGAAAAGAAATCACAAAATATTTTTTTTTTTTTATTGAAATTTTTATTTGAAATCGCATATTTTAAACCTATTTTGTTGACTATTAAACACAGCCTTAAAGTAAATGGGCTTATCCATCTCAGGTGATATAAGATAAAGCCTTAAAATAAACCTATTTTTTTTTATTTTTTTGTTGCTTATGATGCAGATTGAATCTAAAATGTGAAGTAATCTAAAATGTCTAGAACAAAAGTCTTTTGTAAAACCTAAATTCTATAACAATTGGTGCATTACTTCACTAAAAATAAAAAGTAATTGAACAAGGGATATTTATATTTATATTTATATTTATGCAAGTAATAAGAACTAGATGAGGTTGAAGGGGAAGTGGAGTAAAACACTTGATTGGTTTAAAAAGTAAATTACTCACTATTATAATGTAAAATTGTGTTGATATCTTAAGAGTGGGATAGATGAAAAGAATTTTATGTGACCGATCCAACTTCGAAATTTAATCAAATCATACTATGTGAGTTCGTAGGCATGTTGTTGACCGTATGTTGTAATAAATAATGTGATGTTATAATATTGCTGGTGGACCAAGTATCCACGTGGAAAGCAAGGGTTTGTTTCTTAAAGAGATAAGTAAAACACGTGGAATTATCCATATATGTTTTTTCTTATAAAATAAGTCACTATATAATTTATTCCCAATGAATTTCCTAAATAATCACTCAAGCTTTGAATTTTCTTTTCAAATATTAATTGTTTCATTTAGGACCATAATATCAGTCAATTATTACTCTTTTCTAAAAAATACTAAATAACTCAAAAGTATTCTTTTCTCTTAGTTGGCATGTCATGCCATTAAAATCATATTTTTTTTTAAATTAACAAATCATTTAATTCATCAAACTCATTTAACCAAAATTATAATTTTATTCCTTTTTTTTTTGAAAAAAATGCATTATTTTAATTTTCATACTTAGGAATTCTTTACCCTGCTTAATCTTTACCATATTATTTTACATGTAAATTAAAATCTCCAGATACCTTATCTAATTTACTGATATTATTTTCTTTAGATAACAACAATCTTTGTAGGCAAATAATTCTAGAAAGAAAAAGTATAAATACCTAAGTATGAGGATTTATTCTTATAAATTAATGTATATTTTTTTTTAAAAAATAAGATTATAATTTTAGTTAAATGAGTTTGATGAGTTAATATGTTTTTTTGTTTTTAAAATGATGGTTTACTGATATGACATGCTAATTAGAGGAGGAGGAGACTTTTGAGGTATTTAGTGATTTTTTGAGAAAAATATTATTGTCTTAGTAAAAACAAAAGTGATTTTTACAAGTGACTCCAAAAACATGGATAACAATTCAAGAAAATAACTTTAGAAAAAATGAAAGTTTAAGTAATGGTATAAGATTCCTTAGCATGAAATTGTTTTCTATAAATTAATATATTTTTTTTTAAAAGAATATAATTTTGACTAAATAAGTTAGATGAGTTAAATAGGTCTATTATTAAAAAGGCAAAATACATAGACAAACTCCTGAACTTTTTAACTTTTTTCGTATTGGCACCTCAATTAGCCCATGTACCTATTGAACCCTTTATTCATTCACAAATGATTTAAATTAAGCACAAATGTCCGAGGTGATACTTTTTTAAAGCCTGCATTTTTTACGTGTTGGACGCGTGAAATGCACTTGCTGTGACATGAAAATTATAACCAATCATAAAATTGCATGTCATCAAAGTAAAAAGTAATTAAAAAAATTAAGAAAAAAAGAAAAGTAAATTATTTTTTGGGTCTTTTTCTTCCTCTAAACTTTCTCTCTTTCCATCATTGAAGTACTACTGGCTAGTAACATATACTTAATTTCTTCTTTTCCCTCTTCTTCCATCATCCTCTTTTTTCTTACATTCATTCTATTTTTTTTTCCTCTTTTAATTTTTCTCACTTCTTAAATACAATTTTTAGTGAGAAGAAAAAAGAGGATTCCACCTTTACTTCTTCATTTTTTCACGAAAACAACACCAAACAACCATTAGAGGAAAATATGAAAATGAAAGAAGGTGAATTATTTTCATATTGTAGTAAATGGTGTTGGATGTTTTTCCAATGGACTTTATTATTATTTATAAAATTCAAACTTAAATTTATATTGAAGAAGTCATTGTTGAAAAACTTAAAGTATTCAACTTAATTTTGAATCTGAAATTTGATTGGATTTTATTGTAATACAAAAAATATTATTGATTCCAGATGCAATTTGAAGATATAATTATTATGTTTATGGAAGAGGAAGACGGTAGAGGCCATGGCAGGGAAAGCTTCAGTCTCATCTTTTTTTTTTTTCTAATTCCTTCCATGTGTCTTTCTTTGATTGGTTGTCTTTTTTTATTTTTAATTTTGGGTTAATTATGGCTTCTCACTCTCCTAGTGGAGAGTGTATTGCATAGTCATGCCATGTCAACAATTGTACTTAATTGAAATTATTTATGAATAAATAAAGGGTTCAATAGGTACATGGACTAATTGAAGTGTTACTATGAAAAAAATTAAAAAATTTAGGGGTCTGTCTATGCATATTGCCTATTTAAAAAATAATTTAATGACATGACATGCCAATTAGAAGAGAAAGAGACATATGACATATTTAGTTTTCTTTTTAGAATAATATTGATAGTTGAGTCATATTATTATCTTTAGAAAAACAAAAGTAATTTTTATAGGCAACTAAAAAACTAGGAGTGGCCATTCAGAAAAAATAACCCTTGAAAAAATATATTTCAAGTTTTAGTACCGATAAAGTTTTTTTAAGTATAAAAATTTCTTTTTAATAAACTAATGCATTTTTTCAAAAACAATATATTTATATTTTGATTAAATGAGTTTGATGAGTTAAATAAGTTTAGTAGTTTTTTTAAAAAAAGGTCTTAATGACATGACATGCCAACTAAGAGAGAAGACTTTTGAGGTATTTAGTATTTTTTGAGGAAAAGAGTGATAACTGAGTGATATTGTGATCCTAAATGAAACATAAGTGATATATGAAGAAAATTTCCTAAACTTGGGTGACTATTTAGGAAATTCACTCAATTTATCCCAAGGTAGGGGTGTATAAAAATTGAATTAACCGATAAATCGAATAAAAAAAAAGTTATTGATTTATTAGTATTAGGTAACTGAATTAACGCTACAATTTTGTAATTTTTTTTTATTAGGCTATCGGTTTGATTTTTGATTTTAAGATTTTAGTTAATCGATAACCTAATAAGATTATATTAAAATTATATTTTTATCTCTAGTTATATAATGATGGCTTTATATTTTAAATACATACTCTATTATTTTTTGCATTTTATAGTTGTTGTCTTACTGTTTTTATTTTCTTTCTAAAATCGTTGGGTTGATGGGTTCTGCCCATTAGTATAAAAACTATAAACCTACATCAATTTTCTTTTTTGAAAGATTGTTATCGAATGCTATTGCATTCTAGTTCACTACTTAACCAAAAAGAAAATAAATTTATTTTAGTAATAATGTAGGTGAATTTTAGATACTTTTAATTATGTAGGTTTTTATGCATGAAGGTAGTGTATAGACCAGTGTTTTTAAAGGTGGCGGCATAAGACAAAGCGTTTTACCTGGTAAGCCCCGAGGTGTAAGCCCCACAAATCATTTAATTTTTAATATTTTATAAATAAATATAATTAAAAATAAATATTGTTTGAAAGAGATAAATCACCAAAAAGTAAACTATATCAAAATTATATAAAAAAAGTGAAATATGTATCTAAAACTGCTTCAATAAAAAAAAATCTAACCAAAGCCACATAATACAACTAGTAAATAAAGTCAACTTCATATGATAAACTATTATATGTCCTAAAAAACAAAAGTTTGTATAAAAAGAAGTACACGATTAATCGACCTTCACCTTCTCGTAACTCGATCAATATATTTATGCACTCATATACCATATATTGTATTTTAAAAGAGAGAAAAAACTAAATAAATAACTTAAAAGCTAGTCACTATGTGACTTGAAAAAAACTAAATGAAAAGAAAGAACTAGGAAGAAGAAAGTACACCCAATACCTTCTTGAGTAGCAGTGTAGTCGACACCCACCGACAAATACGTTTGAAAGTGTGACTTTAAGTTTTCTTTTACTTTTGATTTGAGTATTTAAGTATTACCGATCATATATTTTATTGTTAAGTTTAAATTAAAGATTTAATAAGAAAAAATCGTTTTACATTGTAAATTTTTTAGGCTTACGACTAATTTGCGCCTCACACTTAGGCGAACACCCCAATACTTAGACGAATGCCTCAAATTTTGGAGTGTTTGTCTTTCTGTACTTTCGCCTTTACACAATGCATCTGAGCATTTTTTACTATGCCTTGCCCTAAGACAAGCCCCAACTACCTTTTAAAATAATGGTATAGACGAACATATAAAAATAAGAAAAGAGAAATATTTTCTTATTGGTTAAACTGAAAATCGAATCATTAAGGATCAAAAATGATAAATGAAAAACTGATAGTAAATATCTTATTGGCTTGGTTATCAGTTTAACGTATTTACAAATTAAAAATTGATAAACCTAACCAATAATGCGCATAATCAAATGGAACTGACCGATGTACACCCTTGTCTAAGAAATGAACCTGTATTTTGGTTATTTGTTTATATATCTTCTTTGCACAATATTTTCTATTAATTTAATTAAAAAAAGGATTCAATAAACGTGGTACTTCTTCCTAGGGATGTGCATAAGTTGATTTGGTTCAATTTTGAAGTTAATTGGTTAGCAATTTATAGACATGCTAAATCGTCATAGAATCATTAAAATATCGTTCATCAATTATCAATCACTAACTTATCGGTTATATTACCGATTTAACCGTTAAGATATCACATATTTTTTAAAATGAAAATCACTCAATAAAATAAAAATCACTCAAACGTAAGTAAAAATCAAATGAACCATATATATGAGTTGACAGCTCGCAACTTGCTCATAAGCAAGAACGGTAAAATAACTAAAATTTGAAATAATGAGAGGTAAAAGTACAAAGGGGTATAATTATAATTTATTAATTCACTATCGGGTTATCAACCCATTAAGTAAAACCTCAAACATTATAGGATCGATTGTTAGAACATGCACAACAGAAGCAATAATTAACCAGAATCAACAACTTACATGGAATCTGGATAACATAAATTAGCAAACGAAAATTCAGAAAGTTACTTACGTATTGAAGCTTTCATAAAGTTTGTTTTCTGCCTTGGCTTCCGGGTCTACAACCTTCTACTATTTCATGACTAACACTGGGAATCAAACTTGTGTGGGCAAGTTGTTTTGGATTGAAGAAGAATTTCTTTTATGGAATAAGCTACTATTTTCTCAAAAAGCCAGTCTCTATTTTGTCACGACTAGGGTCATATGACTCGTCAAGATACCCTACGACTCATAGGGTGAGTTGTAGCCTGGGCAGTGAGGATAAAATTTCAAAAATTTTCAAGGACCAAGAATTTGGGGTGTTACATTCTCCCCTCCTTAGGATCATCCATCCTCGAATGATGAGTCAAGGCATACGTTAGCACGATTTAACACAGAAACACTCCCACACTTGCCTTTAACAAAGATAGAAAATATAGATATTAAGGAAAACACATACCTCAAGCACGATTATCGAAAGTGGGGAACAAGAACTGATACTTGGACTTTATGTCCTCCATAGATTCCCAAGTAGCTTCCTCAACCTTTTGGTTCCTCCAAAGAACCTTTATCAAAGACACATCCTTAGTCCAAAACCGACAGACTTGCCAATCCAAAATCTCAATTAGGACTTCCTCATAAGACAAGGAATTCGAAATGCCCACCTTTTACAAAGGAACAATCGTCGAAGAATCACCCACACACCTTTTTAACATCAAAACATGAAACACCAGGTGGATGTAATCCAAACTAGAGGTAAAATCTAACTTATATGCAACATTAACAAGCCTCCTCAAAACTAAATATGGACCGACATAATGGGGGACTGAGTTTACCGTTCTTTCCAAATTGCATCACTCCATTCTTGGGAGACACCTTTAAGAACAACCAATCACCAACATCAAATTTAAAATCCCTTCACCTCACATCCTCGTAGGACGTTTGGCGACTTTGGGCGGTCTTAAGCCTATCTCGAATTACCTTCACCTTCTCCATAGCTTGGTAAACCAAATTAGGATCAAATAATTCAGCCTTACTAACTTCTAACCACCCAATAGGAGAACGACACCTCCTACCATATAATGCCTCAAAAGGGTTATCTTAGTCCCCAAACCTTACTGGAACGACCTCCAAAATTGATATGAGAACTGGGCACCACGATCAGAAATGGTAGAAACTAGAGAACTATGCAACTTCACGATCTCTTGGATATACAACTTCACATAATCCTCAGTAGAATAATTAGTCCCCACAGACAAGAAATGAGTGGACTTAGTCATCATGTCCACGATGACCCAAATAAAATTAAGTTAATTATGAGACCGCGGAAGATCGGTAATGAAATCCATATTAATTATTTGCCATTTCCACACCAACAACTCAATCTCTTGAGTCAATCCACTAGTACTCAAGTGCTCCACCTTCACTTATTGGCACACCATGCACTTAGCCATAAAATTGGCCACATCCCGCTTTATATTTGTAATACTTTATATTTTCCTAGCATAATATAAGTCTGAATACATGAGTATTCATATATAAATTTTTTGAAATACTCATTATTTTTCATCTTAAAGCCTTCCATTATGTAAGAAATTGAATTAGCTTTCCACCGATATAAAATTTGCCCAAATCCGATAATCAGGTAAGAGGTTATGGCCATTTTAAGTTTCAGTCGTTAAACCCCGTCATTTTAACCCTTAGCGCGTCGCAGAACAGGCCAATTTATCATTTGGTAAATTTCAGTGAGGGTCCTTGATATTGGCGCGTCGCGCCATAGGCTCAGTTCAGAATTGTCAATTTCTAGTGATCCCACGCGATACCATTGCGTCGCGGTGAAATTCCAGGTCGCAAACAAAGTGGCAACGTGATTACACCGCATCGCGCCACCATGTATTTTCCCAATTATCCAATTCTAGTGACACGACACGATAGTGATGAGTCGCGCTAGCCCACAAAATCAGGAATTTTTTAGTAATTCCGAGTTTTAAATTTGAGAGCATTAAATTCTTTCCCCCCCTCACCCTAGTTAGCCTTTAACATGCAATTCACCCTAATTAACCTATTATTTCATTATTTTAATAAATTTTTCCCCAAATCAAATAAGATTCTCTCCTAATCAAGAACCTTAGCTCTCAAATTCAAGGCTAATCCTCAAGAATTCTCCAAGAACTTTAAGAAATCCACCAATTAAGGTATGTTAGATGTTCATCCATGGATTCCGTTCATCCATGGAGTCCAAGTAACCTATTAAAATTTCATAGTTTTGATCTTTTCAAGTTATTTGATTTTAAATTATAATTTCACCCATGAATCTCCATGTACTATTGATTTTATACCATGATTCAATGAAATTATTGTTGTTATTCAATCCTCCATGTTTTAATATTATTATCTATTGAATTAAACCATGATTTAATACTATTATGTCGAATTCATGCTATTTCTATAAGTTCCATGGCATTCGTATGATTGTTTTAAACCATGAATTATAAGTGTTTGATAAAATGCCTACAAGAGTGATTGATTTAATAAAAGCCTTCATGTTTTGTCCCCCAAGCTTTAGTGTCATTTTACCATTGTTGTTTTGAGTCCTGGGGGTATTGAATACTCAAAAACTATAGCTGTTTATGTAGTCTAGTCTCAGTACATTATAGAATAGTCTTCAGAACATACTATGAGAATTATCAGAATAGTCAGATATCAGTCAGTTAAACTTAGAACAATTTAGTATTTCAGTGTCTTTCAGTTGGGAGTAGGATTTAGCACCGAGCGATTGTAGGGATAACGGCTTCCCCGTCAGATAGGCAAAGTTGTTAGTAGCAGTCCCTATACTCCAGAACTATGTAGCCAGCGTAGGATATGAAAAGTCACCCATAAGATTAGGCTTGACTATCTTGCAGGGGTCACTCGTCAGTTCAGGCTTGACTCCCTTAGTCCTTTGGACATTATATCAGTTTAGTGGATCCACACAGCTAGTGTTAGTACTCATGGAACGGTATTAACACCCTTCTAACTGGGGTTATAGGTTGGAACCCGATTAGCTAAAACTGGGAAATGTCGATTAGATGATACCTCCCACAGTCTCAGATACAGACTCAGATACAATATCAGTTCCAGTTCCAGTTCAGTTATTCAGTCATGGTGTTATTTGACCAAAGCATACATATTTCAGTTATTTTAGTATTTTTGTTTACAGATTTTACTTAGTTCATGTTTTATACTTGGTCATGCATCCTCAGTATCTACAGATTTTCATGTATCTTCAGTATTTACAAATTTTCACATATTCTCAGTACCTACAAATTTTATGCTCTCTATTCAGTACTCCATACTGTACATGCATATTCAGTTAATTATTAGTTTTGTTCATGAAACCATGCATATTAGCCTACCTCATTTAACATACCAGTACATTTAAAGTACTGATTGTATACCTTTTCTTTTGCGCTATGATGTATCATATCATAGGTTCTGACGCTCAGTTCCCGGCTCATGATTAGACTTATTAGATCCTCAATAGTAGCAGTGGTGAGTCCTCATACTTTGAGGACATGCTTACTTTATTTTATGTCTCAATTTAGTAGTTAGTTGGAGTTAGTTGGGGCCTGTCCCATCAACTCACAGTCATTCAGTTTTAGAGGTTTATTAGATATTAGAGTCAGTTATTCAGTATTCAAACATTTTAGTTAGTTATCAAGTCTATCAGTATTTTATCAGATTCAGTCAGTTATTTCTATAGACTCATATTTCAGTTTTGAATTTAGTTATTAAAACCTTATGGCAATATTATTCATTTTTCTGCAATTATGATACTATTTTCTAGTGCTCACAGCACGTACCATCTCATAGGTTAGCTTGTGATCCCTCGGTACTGTAAGTATCGTGTGACGCCAAGGGTGTACTCTCGGGGTGTTAGAAACTTGGTATCAGAGCCTAAGGTTTTAAAGTGTCCTAGGAAGTTTGAAAACGTGTCAAGTAGAGTCTTGTGCATGGGTGTGTAGCGCGCCACACTTATGGGCAAGAGGCTACACGGCGGTTTGGAAAAGTTTCCCTTCTTTCAGTATTTATGTCGTGCGAGTAAGCATGAGATCAAGTTAAACTCTATTCTAATCCATTTTTTCCTTCCATTTACAGAACATGCCTCCCAAGAATAACGAAAGAAGAACAGAAAACTAGCCAGCCCCTCAGCCAGTCTAGGCAGATCCTCTAGATGGGCATGTCTCTCACGCAGAATTCAGAGTTGCGTTCACTACTCTAGAGAACTCCGTAGCAGCACAAAATGAACGACCAACTACTATTCTAGCAAACCCAGTGGCCAATACTGCTACAACCAAAATTTGGGATTTTACCTGGATAAATCCTCCTTCTTTTATGGGATCCAAGTCTGAAGAGGATCCACAAGAATTCTTAGATATGGTGCAAAAGGTAACGAATGCTATGAGGGTGAAATCTAGTCAGAGTGTTGAGTTGGTTGTATATCAGTTGCAGGATGTAGCCCATACTTGGTTTAAGTAGTGGAAGGTAAATAGAGGTGTTGATGCAGGGCCTATAGAGTGGGAAGAGTTTGCCAAAGCTTTATTAGACAAATTCTTCCCATTGGAGTTGAGAGAGGCCAAAGTATTAGAGTTCATTAACTTGAGGTAGGGCAACATGAGTGTGAGGGAGTATTCCTTCAAGTTTACTCAGTTATCTAGGTATGTTCCTCATGTGGTAGCTAATAACAAGTCCAAGATGAGTAAGTTTGTGTTTGGCATATCTGATAGTGTGGTCAAGGAGTGTAGGACCGCAATGCTTATTAGTGAGATAGACTTGTATAGGTTGATGTTCCATGCTTAACAGATAAAAGAGCAAAAGATTAAGGAGAGGCAAAGAGGAAACAAGAGAGCTAGGATGGGTAGCTTTAATTTCAATCAACCAAATCAGAAGGTGGTAACAGTCCTCAATATCATTAGAGGTTTACAGCCCCAACACCCTCTTCAGCCTGTGCCCCAGTACCCAAATTCAGAAATGACAATAGGGATAGGGCACTAGGCTCTAAGTCCCAAGTCAGTGTTAGCAGTGCTCGTACAAATTCTCTATGTCAGAAATGTGGCAGACACCATCAAAATAAGTGTAGAGCGGGTTGATGTGTGCTTCAGGTGTGGAAAGACAGGTCATTGGATTCGCGTATGTCGGGTAGTTTCTTAAAAAGATAGGGATGTGCGCCAATAGGGCCAGTCCCATCAGTCGTCAGTTCCGTCCGATCGCCTGACTCAGCCGGGTGCCACTTCCAGTGCTACTAGCGGTCAATGTCTGAACAAATTATATGCTATTTAGTCCCACTAAGATCAGGAAAATTCTCCTGACGTAGTTACTGGTACGTTGCAGGTATTTCACTTATATGTTTATGATTTACTAGACCCTAGAACTTCTCTTTCTTTTGTAACTCCATATATATCCGTCAGCTTTGGAGTCAGTCCCAAAACTCTAGCAGAGCCTTTTCCAGTGTCTACTTCAGTAGGTATTTCTATTGTAGCTAAACAGGTATGTGGGAACTGTCCGATCACAATATCTCAGAAAGTTACCTCAGTTGATCTCGCAGAGTTAAAGATGACGGATTTTGACGTCATTCTCGGCATGGATTGGCTCCACTCATGCTATGCCTCAGTTGATTGTAGAAACGAAATAGTTTATTTTTAGTTCCCAAATGGACCAGTCCTTGAATAGAAGGGTAGTACCACAACTCTTAGGGGTTAGTTAATTTCGTACCTTAGAGCGAGAAAGATGATATCAAAGGGGTGTATTTACCATCTTGTGCAAGTCAAAGACTCTAACTCAAAAACTCCAACTCTTGAGTCAGTTTCAGTAGAGAATAAATTCTCAAATGTATTTCCTGAAGATCTGCCCAGAGTTCCTCCCGAAAGAGAAATCGAGACCTTCTTACAAATACTCAGCCCATATATATTCTGCCATATAGAATAGCTCTAGTAGAACTCAAGAAGTTAAAAGAACAGTTAAAGGATTTTTTAGATAAGGGATTCATCAGACCCAACGTCTCCTCGTGGGGTGCATCTGTTCTATTCGTGCGTAAGAAAGACGATTCTCCCAGAATATGCATAGACTATTGTCAGTTGAACAAAGTCACAGTCAAGAATAAATATCCACTTCCTAGAATCGATGATTTATTTGACCAACTTTAGGGAGCCAGTTATTTTTCTAAGGTGGACCTCAGATCAGGCTATCATCAGCTCAGAGTCAGAGAATGTGATATTCTGAAATAGATTTCCGAACTCGGTATGGTCACTTTGAATTTTTGGTCATGTATTTTGGTCTCACGAATGCCCCAGCAGCCTTCATGGACTTGATGAACCGAGTGTTCAAGTAGTCCTTGGACATGTTCGTCATAATATTCATTGATGACATTCTTGTTTACTCCCATAGCAAAACTGATCATGCAAACCATCTCAGAATAGTGTTGCAAACTCTTATAGCTCACCAGTTATTTGCAAAATTTAGTAAGTGTGAATTCTGGCTAATATCAGTAGCTTTCCTTGGCTATATTATTTCCGGTGATGACATTAGAGTTGATCCTCAAAAGACTGAGGCGGTGAGAAATTAGCCTAGATCCATCTCTCCATCAGACATCAGGAGTTTCTTGGGTTTAGCTGTCTATAACCATCGATTTGTTAAGGGATTTTCTTCTATTGCATCCCCTATGTCCAGATGACTTGTAAAAAAGTTAAATTTTAGTGATCAGATTCCTGCGAGAAGAGTTTTCAAGAGTTGAAGACTCGACTCACCTCAACCCCAATTCTTACCTTACCAAATAGTTTATATGGGTTTGTTGTGTACTGTGATGCATCCAGAGTAGGTTTGGGTTGTGTCCTCATGTAGAGAGGTAAGGTCATAGCCTATGCCTCCAGACAACTCAAACCCCATGATAAGAATTATCCAACTCATGATCTTGAGTTAGCAGCAGTAGTATTCACCTTAAAGATTTGGAGGCATTACTTGTATGGGGTGAATGTTGATGTGTTCACTGACCATAAGAGCCTACAGTATGTGTTATATCAGAAATATTTATATCTTCGTTAGAGAAGATGGTTAGAGTTATTGAAGAATTATGAAATGAGTGTTCTGTATTATCCGAGAAAGGCCAATGTAGTGGCTGATGCTCTCAGTAGATTGTCTATGGGTAGTGTTGCTCATGTTGAGGATGGTAAGAAGAAGTTAGCTCAAGAAGTTCATTAGCTTACCCGAATAGGTGTCCACTTACTTGATTCAGTAGAAGGTAGTGTATGGCTGTAGAGTAGCTCAGAATTATCTCTAGTTTCTGAGGTAAAGGAAAAGCAGGATAGAGATCCCAGTCTAGTTAAGTTGAAAGAATCAGTCAGAGACCAGAAGATGGAGGTTTTTTCCCATGGGGGAGATGGTGTGCTGCATTGTCAGGGCATATTATGTGTGCCTGATGTAGAAGATTTGACGCAATGAATCCTTGCAGAAGTGCATAGTGCACGTTACTCGATTCATCCAGGGGCCACAAAGATGTATCATAATTTACGAGAGATCTATTGGTGGAGTGGGATAAAGAAGGATATTGCAGAGTTTGTAGCTAAATGCTCTACATATTAGCAAGTTAAAATTGAGCACCAGAAGCCTAGTGGGTCCATGCAGGAGTTTAGTATTCCCACTTGGAAATAGGAGGAAGTTAACATGGACTTTGTGACGAGTTTTCCTCGTACCCATCATCAACATGATTCTATTTGGGTTATCATAGATCGGATGACCAAATCAGCTCATTTCTTTCCAATCCATACCTCTTATTCAGCTGAGAACTATGCTAAACTCTATCTCAGAGAGTTGGTTAGGTTGCACAGTATTCCCTTATCTATCATCTTAGATAGAGGTACCTAGTTTACCTCTCACTTCTGGAAAGCATTCCAAAAGTGTCTTGGTACCCAAGTCCATCTTAGTACAGCTTTCCACCCTCAGACAGATGGTCAAGCAGAACGGACCATTCAGACTCTAGAAGATATGCTGAGAGCATGCGTAGTTGATTTTAATGGTAGTTGGGATGACCACTTGCCTTTTATTGAATTCGCATATAATAACAGCTATTATTCTAGTATCCAGATGGCTCTATTTAAAGCTCTCTATGTAGGAGATGTTCATCTCCAATTGGTTGGTTTGAAGTAGGTGAGGCCACAGTAGTAGGGCTTGACTTGGTGTTTGATGCTTTAGAGAAGGTTTAGTTGATCAGAGAAAGGCTTAGGGATGCCTAGAGCCGACAAAAATCATAAGCATATGTGAGGAGAAAGATCTCGAGTTTGAGGTCGGTGATTTTGTGTACTTGAAAATCTCTCCCATGAAGGGAGTGGAGAGATTCAGCAAGAAAGGGAAGCTCAGTCCCCGATATGCCGTTCCCTTCAAAATTCTCAGTCATTTCAGAAAGATAGCTTACGAGCTTGAGTTGCCTTCAGATTTAGCCTCAGTACACCCAGTGTTCCATGTCTCATTGTTGAAAAAATGTATTGGTGATACAGCTATAGTTGCTCCCTTAGAAAGTATAGATATTTAGAACAATCTTTCCTTTGAGGAAGTTTCAGTCGAAATTCTTGATCATCAAGTTCGTAGACTAAGGAACAAAGACGTTCCACTAGTCAAAGTTCTTTGGTGAAATCAGTCCATTGAGGGAGCCACTTGAGAAGCAGAGGCAGATATGCAGACCAACTGCCCTGGTCTTTTCTTTGCTAATCCAGATTCAGTATAAGGTACTAATCTTCTTAAGATTTCTCTCAATCATGCTCAGTTTCAGTTGCACATCATGTTTATGTCAGTCGTGCCTTTACAAATCAGTTCAGTCTTGCATTCCATGCATCAGATATCCATGTTCAGTGTGTAAGCTCAGTCCATCAGTTCTCCCTCAGCTTAACCAGTCTCATTCGAGGACCAATGATCCCAAGGGGGAGATATTATAATACCCCGTATTTACATAGCATAATCTAAGTCCCAATACGTGAGTATTCATATATAAAATTTTCAAAATACTCATTATTTTTTAGTTTAGAGTCTTTCATTGCTTAGGAAATTGAATTATCTTTCTAATGATATAAAATTCGCCCAAATCCGATAACCGGGTAAGAGGTTATGGCGATTTTAAGTTTCAGTCATTAAATCCCATCATCTTAACCCTTAGCGCGTTGCGGAGCAGGCTAATTTCCCATTCGGAAAATTCCAGTAAGGGTCCGCGATGTTGGAACATCGCGCCATAGGATCAGTTCAAAATTGTCAATTTCCAGTGATCCCACGTGATACCACTGCGTCGCGGTGAGATTCCAGGTTACAAACAAGGTGGCAACGCGATTACACCGCATCGTGCCACCGTACATTTTCCCAATTATCCAATTCCAGTGACATGGTGCGATAGCGCCGCGTCGTGCCAGCCCATAAAATTGGAAATTTTTCAGTAATTCCGAGTTTTAAATCTTAAGGCATTAAAGTCTTTTCCCCCTCACCCCAGTCAGCCTTTAACACAAAATTCACCCTAATTAACCTATTATTTCATTATTTTAATAACTTTTTCCCCAAATCAAAGAAGATTCTCTCCCAATCAAGAACCCTAACTCTCACATTCAAGGCTAACCCTCAAGAATTCACCAAGAATTTTAAGAAATCCACCAATTAAGGTATGTTAGATGTTCATCCATAGATTCCTTTCATCCATGGAGTCCAAGTAACCTATTGAAATTTCAAAGTTTTGATCTTTCTAGTTATTTGATTTTAAATTGTGATTTCACCCATGAATCTCCATGTACTATTGATTTTATACCACGATTCAATGAAATTATTGTTGTTATTCAATCCTCTATGTTTTAATATTATTATCTATTGAATTAAACCATAATTTAATACTATTAGGTCAAATTCATGCTATTTCTATAAGTTCCATGGCATTCGTATGATTGTTTTAAACCATGAACTACAAGTGTTTGATAAAATGCCTACAAGAGTGATTGATTTAATAAAAGCCTTCATGCTTTGTCCCCCAAGCTTTAATGTCATTTTACCATTGTTGTTTTGAGTCCTGGGGGTATTGAATACTCGAAAACCATAGCTGTTTATGTAGTTTAGTCTCAGTACATTATAGAATAGTCTTCAGAACATACTATGAGCTTCTTCAAAATAGTTAGATATCAGTTAGTTAAACTCAGAACAATCTAGTATTTCAGTGTCTTTCAGTTGGGAGTAAGATTTAGCATCAAGCGAGTGTAGGGATGGTGGCTTCCTCGTCAGATAGGCAGAGTCATTAGTAGCAGTCCCTATACTCCAGAACTATATAGACATCTTAGGATATGAGAAGTCACCCGTCAGATTAGGCTTGACTATCTCGCAGGGGTCACCCGTCAGTTCAGGCTTGACACCTTTAGTCCTTTGAACATTATATCAGTTTAGTGAATCCACATAGCTAGTGTTAGTACCCGTGGTGCGGTATTGACACCCTTCCAACTGGGGTTACAGGTTGGACCCCGATTAGCTCAAATTGGGGAATTTCGGTTAGATGATACCTTCCACAGTCTCAGTTCTAGTTCTAGTTCCAGTTCCAGTTATTCAGTCTTGGTATTGTTTGACCAAAGCATACAGATTTCAGTTATTTCAGTATTTCAGTTTATAGATTTTACTTAGTTTATGTTATATGCTTGGTCAGCATCCTCAGTATCTATAAATTTTCATGTATCTTCAGTATTTACAGATTTTTACATATTCCCAGTACCTACAGATTTCATGCTCTCTATTCAGTACTCTATACTGTACATGCATATTCAGTTAATTATTAGTTTTGTTCATGAAACCATGTACATCGGCCTACCTCATTTAGCATACCAGTACATTTAAAGTACTGATCGCATACCTTTTCTTTTGTGCTATGATGTATTATATCATAGGTTCTAACGCTCAGTTCCCGGCTCGTGATTAGACATATCAGATCCTCAGCAGTAGCAGTGGTGAGTTCTCGTACTTCGAGGACAGACTTACTTTATTTTATGTCTCAGTTTAGTAGTTAGTTGGAGTTAGTTGGGGCCTGTCCCATCAACTCACAGTCATTTAGTTTTAGAGGCTTATCAGACATTAGAGTCAGTTATTTAGTATTCAGACATTTCAGCTAGTTATCAAGTTTATCAGTATTTTATCAGATTCAGTCAGTTATTTCTATAGACTCATATTTTAGTTTTGAATTCAGTTATTAAAACCTTATGGAAATATCAGTCGTTTTCTGCAATTATGATATTATTATCCAGTGCTCACAGCAGGTACCAGTTCATGGGTTAGCTTGTGGTCCCTCGGGACTGTAAGTACTGTGTGACGCCTAGGGTGTACTCTCAGGGCATTATAATATTATTCCACGTATAAATCTTCTAAAGATCATGATACATTTTTGTTGAACCAAGATGAATTGTATAACGCGACTTATGAGCTTGGACAAAATCTTTCCTCGTAACCCATCAATATCGGGAATACACAACCTTTCTTGGTACCTCAAGATACCATCACCACCAATCTCAAAGCCATCACCTTCTGGCGACCCATATCATCCCTGATCTACATCAAAATAGGGTCCAAAATCTATTTCTCCTTCACTTCAGCGTCGAGAGATGACTTTGCCACCTCTTGAACAATCACACCACCATCGTCGTAATCCAATAAATGAACTCCAAGATTAGCCAAACTTTGAATCTCCTTCACCAAACCTCACTTTTCCTCATCTACATGAGATAAGCTCCCCCTGGACAACCTACTAAGAACATCAACAACCATGTTAGCTTTACCTGGATGATAGTGAAGACTCATATTATAGTCCTTGAGCAACTCAAGCCATCTCCTTTGCCAGAAATTCAACTCCTTTTGGGTGAACATATATTTTAGGTTCTTATGATCAGAATAGATATCAGCATGAACCCCATATAGGTAGTGACACCAGATCTTTAATGCAAAAGCCACAACTAACAATTTCAAATCATGAGTTGGGTAATTCTTCTCATGAACTTTCAACTGCCTAGAGGAATAGGCCACAACTTTACCATGCTACATAAATACACAACCCAGTACCACCCAGGACACATCATAATAAACAACAAAACCATCGACACCCTCGGGTAAAGTCAATATCGGGGTCAAAGTCCACTTATCCTTCAACTTCTCAAAACTACCCTCACAAGCATCCAACCATAAGAACTTCATCTTTTTCTAAGTCAACCTAGTCAATGAAGCCATAATCAACGAGAAGCTTTTCACAAACCTTCTATAATAAACGACTAAATCCAAGAAGCTCTGAATACAGTTGGAGTCGTAGGTCTAGGACACTGCTTAACCACCAAAACTTTCTGCGGATCCACCATGATCCCTTCACTAGAAATAACATGACCCAGAAAAGTAACAACGTTCAACCAAAATTCACACTTCAAAAATTTATCATACAAACATTGATACTTTAGGGTCTATAACACAATACGGAGGTGATCAACATGATCCGCCTCACTCTTTAAATAAACCAAAATATCATCGATAAATATAATAACAAACAAATCCAGAAATTGATGGAATACCCAATTCATGAGATTCATAAATACTATTGGGAATTAGTCAAATCAAAGGACATGACTAAGAACTCAAAATGACCATAAGGTGTACAAAAAGCATTCTTAGGGATGTCCACTTCCCTAAACACTGATGATACCCAGACCGAAGATCAATCTTAGAGAAATACTTATCACCCTCAAGGTGGTCAAACAGATCATCAACCCTAGGAAGAAGATACTTATTCTTCACCATTACCTTATTTAACTGGCGGTAATCAATACACATCCGAAGGGAACCATCCTTCTTACACATGAAAAATATAGGTGCACCCTACGGAGACACACTAAGATGGATAAAAACCTTGTCAAGAAGATCTTTCAACTGTCCCTTAAGCTTCTTTAACTTAGCTGGAGCCATTCTCTAGAGAGGGATAGAGATAGGACAAGTGTCCAAAAAGAGATCGATCCCAAAATCAATTTTCTTATCGGAAGGAATACCTAGAAGATCATCAGAGAATAATTTGGGAATTTCACAGACCACAGGGACAAACTACAAAGAAGGACTTTCAGATATAGAATTCTTAGCATGCACTAGATGGTAGAGGCACCTCTTGGAAATCAATTTTTGGGCTCCAAGATATTAAATAAACCTTTCCATAGGCACTAGTGAACTGCCTTCCCACTCAATCACCGACTTATTAAGGAAGTGGAAATTGACCCTTCTGGTCCGATAATCAAGAGACGCACAACACGAATGCAACCAATTCATCCCCAATATAACATCAAAATCAACCATTTCCAACTCTATCAAGTCTACCAGAGTTTTCCTATCACTAATAGATACCACACAACACCTATAGATCCTCCTAGCTATAATAGAGTCACCTATTGGGGTGGATACAGAGAAGGAATCCATAATACACCCAGGATCAAAACTAAAATAAATAACTATATAAGGTATCACATAAGAAAGGGTAGACCCGTGATCAAATAGATAATATACATCACAAGAGAAAAGTTAGACCATACCAGTAATAACATCGAGGGACGCCTCAAAATCCTGGCAAGTGGCAAGAGCATACAAATGATTTTGACCAATGCCAGAGCCAGAAGCAGAAGTAGCACTCTTTGTTGTCAAAGTTGACAAAGTAGCATCAAGGATCTTATTTTCCCCAAAAGAAACTCTAGAAGGAAATCCCTATGCATGTGACTAATATGACCATATTTAGAACACTTGTTCCTCCCTTTTTCACAAACACCACGGTGCAACTAACCACAGAATCTGCAGAAAGGATATGATAGAGCTGACTGGGCCCCACTGGCCTGAGACTGGGCTCCCTGTGCTCTAAAACCATCATTATTCTGAAAAAGGCTATCACCGGACGACTTTGGGTAGGGTGCATTAGCTGTCAAATAGGAGTTAGGACCCCCAACTCTTTTTACTAGACTATTTACCACCATCTCTACCACTCTGATGCTGGCCTCCACCCTAATCTGAATGTCTAAACTTCTTACTATGTCTTTCCCCCAATCTCAGCTCGCGTATTTTTTTCCTCTTTGAATTATTGCATATACACTACAAGCCTAGAGATGTCCATATCCTTGTTCAGCAAGGCAACCTTACTTTCTAGAATTAAATCATGGGACAACCCAGAAGAAAATTTCCTCATCATAGCCCTCACACTAGACACTAACTTAGGAGCATATCATGACAACTGATGGAACTTCAGAGCATACTCCTTTACCATTATTTTGCCTTACTTCAAGTTTACAAACTTCTCTATTTTTGTCTCCCTTAACTTCTAAGGAAAGAAGCAATAAAGAAAAGCACCAGAGAAATTATCCTACAAGGCTGAATCGGCATCATAACCCCTAGACTGGTCCCACTCCTCATACCATTGATATGCCACATCTTTCAATTGATAAGTGACGAACTCCATACCCTCTACATCAGTAGGATGAATCACTCAAAATATCTTTTCCAATTTATCTATAAACCCCTGAGGATCCTCCTCAACCTTAGAGCCAGTGAAAATCAAAGGATTTAACCTCGTATACTGGTCAACTCTAGTGCCTCAGAAGAACTTACAATAATACCAGAAGGACCCGACTATTGTAACTAATATGTCACCAACTGGGTCAACAAATAAATAGACTAGTAGAACTCAGCATTGGTAATATCTCCTTGAGGTGACTGGCCAGGACTCTCACCCGTAGGAAGAGGATCAGTGGGGATCGGTGGAACTCCATGAGGGAAATTAGAAGCAGCGACCCTAGATCGGGTCTGTACCTTAGGGGTAGATGAGTTCCATCAACATTGTCCTCAGACAAGATAGACGAGTTTCCAAAAATATCAGATCTTCTTGGAGGCATGACCTGAAAGGCGAGCAAATGGGTATTAGAGAGATTCAAGACTTTAGACTCTATAACCCAAAATAAGATAACAAGAAAGGGAAATATTCCTAAATGTCTCGTAGCCTCTCCCTTATAAGTGTGGAGTGTTACACACCCATAAAAGAGACTTTACTTAACACGGCTTTATGAACACCCAATTGACCATGAACCTAGGATCTGATACCAACTTTGTCACGACCCAAACCAAGGCCTAGCCATGATGAGTATCTTAAGTCCTCCAAGGACCGAAGACCACCCCCATTTCCTAAATCACAGAACACATCATAAACTAACATGGACTGAAGTCTGAACATATAAGAAGATAGAGTAACATAAGTTCAAAGATTCTAGGTTATACTAATCACCACCAACCGATACCGATAACTAATACCAAATACCAACACAACACCCAAGTCCACAGTACCCACAAATCCTTTAACAAAATTGAATACTAATAAAGTGTCAGAACATGCCCCCAGCCATGGCCAAAAATAAGTCTGACATAATGTCTAAGACATAAAACCCAAAACATGAAATGAAGTCTTCCGATGGATGGAATCTTACCACTTTAAGTCAACTCAGGAACTATCCACGAATACTTGATCACTACACAGGAAAAGTACAAGAACTTTCGGTGCCTGCATCGCCTAGGGATACAACATCCGGAGATGGTTAGCAGTTGGAGCGCTAGCAAGTAACTAAAGGATAGTGAATAAAATAACTCCATAGGTTAAAATTCAAAACAAGTCCAAAATCCAATGCACATAATAATATGCAAATACATATATACATAATATCACATGCCGGAGTAGGTAACAAGGCTTAACATAAACTTTGAAAACCTTAGCCTGGATTGTGTAGCATAACCTTCATGATAAAGGACTCCATGGGCTATATGGACCCAGCTCTACCCTATATAGAGGGCCTCTAGTTCGTGTAGCCTTACAAACCAGAGGATAATCGTATTTCATATGCCTTTTGGGAGACTCGAACCTCCCGGCATAAATCAAAGGTGACTTGAGCGCCAATTTAATAACAAAGAAACTTAAACATCCCAATCATACAATAATAATAAATAGAGGGACTCAAATCTCCCAGTCATTTAGACCCCCACGCCGGCTAGTGTGGTTTCTGGTGTTGGTCCCTCGAGACCTCTCGTCTACACAACCCGCTTTTAAGCCTAATTAAAATATTTAACAAATATTCCCAATTTATTGAACCGATTATACATCTAGGCATCCTATTTTTATTGCCATACCAACCCCACTTTCAAACTTAGAATCGTGCCATAATCTATTAACCATCACACGGGAAATTCATAACCCTTCAGGTTCAATTAAACATTCACATGGGGAATCCACATACCCCAAGGTTTAATAAAATCATAAAATGGTTCATTAACCTTTTATGCCAATGCATTATTTCAAATAAGCAAGTCAAACTTATGTGACAAAACCATTTATCATCATCAATTTCACCATTAGGTTGAGGGCACACAATTTAAGTCAAAACCATTAAATTTGGGGAGAACATAACCCCTATATTTATCAACCAAACCCATTCATCCAAAGAGTTTTAAAACCATTAATAAAGCATGAATAATGTGCAGCAAACCTTAGAAAATCAATTATATGACCATTCATATCGAAAACCCTTAACCACATCAAAATCCTTGTTCAAATCCACAAGATTATATACATTTATGCATTTACCAAAAACAAGTTAAGGGTAAAGTCACATGCTTGAAATACCCAAGATCATAGAGAGAATTCAACCCTTGAAGCTCTATTTAACCTACTTCTTGAAAACCCTAAGTATGGATGCTTGAGAGACTTGAGAGAGAAGAAAGAATATTTGGAGTGTATTATGGATGAAAAATAAGGTACCGAGTATGTTTATAAGTCATGAGTTATTATTGGTATAAGAGGGAAATGTCTAAAATATCCTCATTAAAAAGCTAGAAAATAAATCGTTAGTTGTTAGGGTGATCTTACGACTCGTAGGGTCACCCCACGTCTTGTTTCCCCTAGTCATCATTTGGACAATGTCCAGGACCCCCAACACTAGCCTAGTTATGAAGGGACCTTACAACTCGTAATGAGTCCATACGACTCATTACGTCCAAGTCGTACTAAGGGCAGAGCACTTTTGGCATCAAACTAGTTTCCTTACAAAAAGGACTATACGATGAAATTCAAGAGGGGTGGGTGAATTAAAATTTTCTATGAGTGGACTACTCACTTCTCACAGTTGACTTGCTTGTATATTAGTATATTTCACAAAATAGATTAGATTTAAAATAAACACATAAATAGATAACTGAATTCAAAAGTAAAGAACATGAGAATTTATCCTAGTTCGAAACACCAATATGGTGCCTACTTCCAGTCCCCTTGGGTTTTAATGTTTTCATAGATCTTTCAATATTGGCTTCAAGTACAATGATGAGAAACAAGTTCTGAAGACTTATTTTGCTCTTCAGATCTTGTGACATAGCTTCAGTTGATGTTACAAAGTTGACTCGATCCTATTCTTTATATAACAATTGTAAAATAAAAGTTACAAAGCCTTGTGAAACTAGATTGAGACACTTTGATGTTTTCTTTAAAGTTATGTAGTGTCTTCTTTCTTCCGTTTTGGCCTTATAGTCTTCTGTTGTATATGATTCTTTTCTTCATAAAGAAACCCAAAATATTTCTTCTCAATTAAGGATTTGAGTTGATTCCTTGATTGAGAGAGTTTGCACCTTATCGTATGTCCATATTAGATATGTCCATACTTGGTGTGATTTTTATTTCTCACATATATACACGTCCATATCAGATATGTCTATGTCAGTAGTGAGATCTTTATTTTCCTTTGATCTTATCGTGAGGGGTGTCTAATTGCCTTGTATATTGGGATCTTTAGTTGATATGATTTTTGTTACCTTGTCAAGCGATGTCCTACTTTTGATGTGGCTCCATATTTAGCACGATATTCTTTGCCTTGTGCGAGATATCCTCCCATGATTTGAGATCTTCAATGTCCTTTATGTGAGATCTTGACGCGACCCAACCGGGGGCCTTATCATAATGGGCATCGTAAATATGATCGAGACCAGAGACTATCCCATTACCCAACCCAACCTCCAACCGCCTACCCTGAGTTGGATGAATTTCGAGCATGTAACAAGATATTATAATAGCTCACATGAAGACTCTGGGATAGGATCATAATTGTGATCGACCCAACCGAGTCCAACCATCCCATACCAACAATCCAACTATACCAAACCAATACCAAATAAAGGGCCACAAATCAGGTCATAACCAAAGATATTCAAAAACATAGTACAATTAATCCCAAAATAAAATACGATGAAACAACCAACAATATCGTCCAATGATGTAAGGCCTCCAGTTTATTCCAATGCCAAGGCCGACACCAATACCGATCCCACCCATTCCAATCCATAGTAGTACCATAAAGCCTCTAACCAAAAGAGTAATAAAATCTAATTAATATATGCCCCCAACCATGGCTAAGACCAATATCCAAAATAAAATAAAGTATCTAGAAATACCCATAACATGAAATGGAGACTTCCAAAAGGATGAAAGCTTACCACTTCAGTCCAAATGATGATCCCCGAGTTAATTACTATGTAGGAGGAGTAGAACGGTCGGTTCCTACATAGCGTGGGTATACAGACGCCAGTAGATGGGTTAACGGGTGAACGCTAACATGATCTCAGGATAAGGATAAAATAATGTCATTTATAAAACCAAGTAAAACCATCCATATGCACAGAATCATACATACATATATTTATATGTATATATATATATATATATAACCATGCCAAGAAAGGGGACCGAGTTTAGTATGCCTTTAAAACCTTTACCTGGACTGTGTAGCTTTGCCGTTCTAAACCACCTACGGGTTATATGGGTTCATCTCCCCCTAATGAAAGGGCCCCAGTGCATGAAGCCGCACGACCAGGGAAGAAAACCTGGGATGACTAGTACATCCCCCAAAATATAGTGGGACATCATGCACACGGTTACCAAGAGCAACCTCACATCAACAAATATGAGTTTCTAGTTTTGGTCCCCCGGGACCTCCATCTTCTATGACTTTGCTACACATACCGCCATTATTTCCCAATTAAAACCATTACCAAGCAACCAATCAATCTATTTACCATTTATTAACCAAGGCCATTTAGCGGTGGTATCCTCATACCGACTATACTTGCAAGTACTATCCATACCTAATCATATATAGGTTTAAGAGGACT
The DNA here is from genome assembly GCA_030864215.1 of Capsicum pubescens. Classification (NCBI taxonomy): domain Eukaryota; kingdom Viridiplantae; phylum Streptophyta; class Magnoliopsida; order Solanales; family Solanaceae; genus Capsicum; species Capsicum pubescens. Next base: position 291,420,915 of record CM061548.1, read on the forward strand.
TACAAATGCCCTTCCATTTACCATATCAAACCACTTGGGGGATTCCATATACCCCACAATCATAGCCATTTATCCATTTACCTTTCCAAGCCATTTAAACCATACATAATTTCTTTACTATGTTTTAAAACAAGCAAGAGTTCTATTAAAAGTACTCAATGCAATGAAAACATTATTATAGGCATTTCTTCAAACACATTGGGGCATAATATAACCAAAACCAATTCCAATTACCATTAAACCATTCTCATGCAATCCAATTATCTGAAACCACCATTAATGCACACAAAGCATAATTAAAATCCTGGAAAATCATAACCAACCATTTAATATCAAAAACCCCAATTCATATTTGAAAGCCAAAATCATACAATCAATGAAGTCATGAAAACATTCATAAAAACCATACTCCTAGTTAGAATTAATAATGAGGGAAGAGTACATGCCTTAAACCAAGATGATGATGTAAAGAAATTACCAAGACAAACCCCAAATCAATCCTCTAGTTGAAACCCTAGTTTCCCTTTACCAAAATATTTTGAGATAATTATAGAGTGCTTAAAAGAGTTTCTAAGTATTAACTAATTTTGGGTGTATTTATGCACTTTAGTGTTGCTATCCTAGCTTATTTACCCTTATTTTGAGGATAATTCGTGTACTTTATATGTTAACAACGATATAAATAAGCATATAAGTGTCCAAGTATGTGATTACAATGTTCAAGGGTGTTTTCAAACAAGTTTGGATTTAAATTGATCATTTAGAGTCTAGACGGGAAAACTAGTTTTACTAGCTTGAGCTAGGTGTTGTTCTAGAATATCGCGATGGATTCTAATGTGTTAATTGAGTTCCTAAGATTTTTATTGTGTAATTATATGTGGAACAAATTTTTATAATTTTCAAAGTTTATTTGAATCAAGTCAAGAGTCAAAAAATGAAGTAAAGATTAACATGGGCAAGCCTAGGCTTAGCTCGTGTTTCTAGTTCATCGTTCTTGATATTGTGTTGTTTAAATCTATAATATGTGGTATATGATGATGTAGAATTCTTTTTTAATTGATTAAGGTGATATATTGATAAAATAAAAAAATATAAACCAAAGGAAAACAACATCAAAAGGTGTGGGATGGAAGACAAAGCAAAAAACTTAGTGTTGGTGTCAAAGGCAATTTCCAGTGAGCCTACGCGAATTGGATGCATCACACACCTCTCCCGAGTGGAATAACCAATGCCATATTCTTCTCTCTCCACTGGAATAAGAAAGGTACCACGTGGCTTAGTCCATGGGCAGCCACCAACGCGACGCGTAACTTATCTCATACACGGCTTAAGTCCTCAACTATAAATAGAACACTTTGTAACATATTGTGGGGACTTTTGGACGTCTTTGGTATCTTGAGGAGGATGCTTCACAAAAAACTTAGGTTTTATTATTCTTTGTTTTAGCTTTTTAATAGATTTAATCATGTATTTAAGTATTTGGATTATGGTTATGTTGGATTATGGTTATACTGCACACTTTGAATTAAGTTTGTTTGGATTTCTTATCATATTTGGTTGTTTTTTCATCCTTATTTTAACCATTTTGAGGATTCACTACCCTTATAATATATATATTGTCGACTTTGTGATCTCGAGAGGGGGAATAGGAAGATAGAACGTGGGGATAAATAAAGTAAAGTTCTTATTCTTTTATAAAATAAGAAATTTAAATTAGCATCTAGGATAGGGATATACCTAGAAGCCTTGCTTGGTCAAATGTAGGATTATAGCTTTAAGCATTTAATTGGATTATTACATCCCCGCTCAATGATGTAGTTGTAATGTTCAAATTAGGTAGACGATTAGAGGTTCGTAGACCATGATCATGCGATAAACCCTACGAATCAATAGCAAAGATAAGCAACCTAATGAATGACATTCAATAGCATAGTATGATTTTTTTAAGTTCCTTAATCCTGGGCTTTCATCCATTGATTGTCTCAAGTCTTTACTTTATGCACTGTTTACTTTACTTTTAGTTTATAACTTGCAAAACTCTTTTGGTTACGTTTTCACTAATTTCATCTTAATACTTGAACTAAAATTTGATAGTTGCTTAACACTAGTCCCTGTGGGATCGATACCTGGCTTGTAAAAGGGCCACTTTACTACTTTTAAGGCCATGTACACTTGTGTGTGCACTTAGGAGAAATAAGTTTTTGGCGCCGTTGCCGGTGACTTGTAAATTGGCAACTATTTCTATTTTGGTTTTACTTTTTAGATTTATTTAGTGCTTTACGCTTGTTCTTTGGTATTGAATTTGTAGGAAACAGGTTGACAAATTAGTAGGCTAGCACGGGATAGGGAATCAGTCAAACAAAACATCAAACCTGAGCAATTATATCATCAATTGAGGAGAGAAGCAAAACTTCTCCACTAATTCTCGTAAATTCTTGAGGAGCAAGATGATTGTTCTCTCATGGATGAAGAACAACTAGCCCGCAGGATAGTTCGTGAATTGGTAATCCCATTTCAGATAAATTTGACCTCCTCTTTTTAGAAACCAACTGTTGGAGGTAACTTTGAGTTGAAACAAAATATGGTGTAGCTTTTGATCAGCAGTGGACAGTTTATCGGTCTTTCACATGAAGATCCACAAGTCCATCTGCATAACTTTTTGGATATCAGTGACACATTCATCCTGATGGAAGTGTCAACTGACTATGTAAGGCTGACACTATTCCCATTTTCATTATTGTGGGAAGCAAAAAACTTGTTGAACGCTGAGCCGGTAAATTCAATCACAACCTGGGATAACTTATCTTAGAAATTCCTCATTTGATTCTTTCCATCTGGTAAGACTGTAAGACTACGCAGTAAGATTGTGTGCTTAAAAAAGAAGCTAGATAAGAATTTATATCATGCTTGGGAGCGGTTAAAAGCACTTCTTCGGGATTATCCACATCATCAGCAGTCCAATAAGGTATTAGCTCACACTTTTGTTGAGGAACTTAACCATAACACAAATTTTTTTCTAGATTCAGCTGGTAGTGGTCAAGCTTTGGAGTTAACATATGACGGGCTTTATACTTTGTTGAACTAGATTGCACAAGGGAATCCTGAGTGGCATTCAGACGTAAGAAATGCTACAAAGAAGGTTGCAGGTGTGTTGGAGGTAGATCAATTTACTGCTATATCCGCCCAGATTTCTGCACTGCAAAATTAGATAAGTAATATGAAGTTGGGGTTACACAGCCTATAGCCACAGTTAATGCAATTCAACAGACTGTAGGTTGGTGCGAGGTTTGTGGTAACAGTGGGTATTCAGCGGCTATGTGTGCTGCAAATCCTGAGTCCATATGTTTGTGGGCAATGTTTGAAGTCCGAATTGTAGGAACGCCTACAATCAAAAGTGGCAGACTCAGCCACTAAATCCAGTATGGAGTAATCAATAACAACAGTTTCATCAATAACAGGTTCAGAATAATCAGGCCACGACCCAAAACAACAACATGGATGAAATGATGAAACAAATTATGGATACTCAAGCACAATTGGCAACAAATATAAAGAGCCAGCAAACAACTACATCTTGGAGTTGTAAATTGGTCAGTTTGCGAAAGCACTGAATACCAGGCCTCAAGGTGGTTTGCCAAGTGATACTGAAAATCCTAAACAAGTAATGGCAATCACTTTGAGGAGTGGTAAAGAGATTAATAAAGGACCTCTAAAGAAAACCAAGGAGGTAAATACAGAAGAGATTCCCCCACTGGTATCTGACTAAGTCGCTGAAAATTTGAGGAAGTCTGAGTACTCGAAAGAAAAAGTTGTTGAAGAGGTGAAAAATATCCCACCACTACCTTTTTCACAGAAGCATATAAAGGCAAAAGAGGACGCAAGCTTTAAGAAGTTTTTTGACACGTTCAGAGAGTTGTACATTAACTTACCTCTTTTAGATGTTTTGCAGGGAATGTCCAAGTACGCTAAGTACTTGAATGATGTGGTCATTAATAAAGTTAAGCTGCAGGATATTGTTATAGTTGCACTCACTGAGGAGTGTAGTTCTGTAGTGATGCATAAGATGCCATAAAAACTCAAAGACCCTAGGATTTTCACTCTCCCCATTTAAATTAAAAGTAGCGAGGTGATCTATGCACTGAGTGATTTGGGGAAAAGTGTCAATTTTATGCCCCTCTCCTTGTTCAACACCTTAGGCCTGGGGAATTCAAGATCGAGCTTTGTGATACTCCATTTGGCAGACCGAACCCTAGCCTTTCCCGAAGGAATCATAAAGGATGTTCTCATCAAGGTTGGTAAGTTTATTATTTCTACTGACTTTATTGTTTTAGATTTTTAGGCAAACAAAAGAGTACCAATCATCTTTGGACGTCCATTTTTAGCGATGGGAGGAGTGTTGATTGATATGAGAAAGGGCACACTCACAATGAGGTTGGATGATGAAGAGGTGGTTTTCAAAGTGTACAAACAGCTCATGACACTTTTCCGCTACAAGGATTTGTGCATGATTACAATGATTTAAGGGGATAAGTATAGGGTGGTAGAGTCTATTCCACAAAAGACCTCTTTGGACTTTCTCATTGATCAGCCCAGACCACTAATACCTCAGCCTGACATAATGTAAATTAATAAGCCTAATAAAGTGATTGTTGAGAAAGCTATTGACCTTGAGAGTTCTCATAAAGTCAGAAACGAATAAGAAAATGACGTCCTAGTGTGAGAAAGATGATGAAGGAAAACGGTTGAGTCAGAGATTAGGTCGTGCCGTTACACTAAATCAGGTGCTTCTTGGGAGGCAACCCAAGTTAAGGTAGGTTTTATTTTTAGTATTTTAGTTTTTACTTCACTAGTTTGTGTTTTTATTGAGTCACAGATTGATGGGAAGTCTGAGTACCAGAGAACCTGAGCAAAGGAGCATGATGAAGACTAAATGTGGGGTCCCTGAACTCTTTTGATTGATAAAGATGCAACTATCTAGGACTAAAGGCCTCAGGGAGTATTTTTATTTCTACCTTTTAAAGTATACTTTAGGGACAAAGTAGAATTTTAAGTGTGGGGTGGGGAATTTCTAATTTTTAAGAGTAGTTTTAAATTTATTTATTTTTTGTGTGAGATGTTACTATTGGTTCTATATTTGATTACATGATGCAAGTGTTTTGATGGTAAAAAGCATGTTGATTGTGTAAATTGCTAGTTTTAGACTCATAGGCTCATGATTATGACTCTTGTACTTGTTGGATTAATATTGAATTCATGTGATTGTTTGGTTAAGAGTCTATGATGATCCCACTTGATTTGAGCATGTGCCACGTGTGATGTGAGGTTTTTATGTATTCCTTATTACATATGATGTCCAGAACATGCTTGGTGTGTATGCAAAGTGAAATAAAGAGTGCGGGTTTAGGAGATGATATATGCATTTCTTTGATAGCCATGTGAATACCTTTTTTTCCCTACCCTTGTGCACAATCCTAGTTTGCCCCATTGAACCTTTAGATTTTTCTTTGGCAGCCTCAGATGTAGCCTAATCCCTTCTTTAATGGACCTTAATTTGATTTAATGCTCCTAAGTGCTTTAGTGTAAAATTAATTGAGTAAGGAGTGTGGAAAAAGATAAGAGGAGAAAAGGTGAAAGTGAAGTCCCAAAGTAGTGATTATTGGTGTGAAAATTTGATGTGTTGTGGTTGGGAGTGAAAAGAAAATTTGTGCTAAAAAATTGAATCATGAATTAATAGAAAACACTCCCACCATAGTGTAAGTGAATGAGCTTAATAAGATAGGGTGAAACAAAAGGTGTGTGAAGGTCATAGAGGTAAGAGTTGGTTGTTAAAGATGATCTTAATTGTATAATGTGATGTATTAAAGCGCTTAGGGAAGATAGCCACTATTACTGGCCAGAATAGTTCCTACCTGTCCCTCATCCTACTTTACAACCATTAAAGACCTATTTGATCCTAAAGCTTAACATTCTGATATTAGTAGAGTACTCTACTAAGGAAAGTCTATGGTTTATTATGTGTAACTTGCGAATTCCTATCGAAGTGAGCGTAAATTGATTCTTGTACCCATTGTGTTATAAATTACATTTATTTGAGTAATTTTGAGTAACTCTCTAGTTGTGATGACACATTTTTAATGATAGTTGGGTGAATTGTATGATGTATTTAATTGAATAATATGCATGATTTTACCAACTTGGTGAGTAAATTCTTGAGGCTAGATTGTTTTGGGGTAGTGTTCTTGAGCTTTCAATTGTGTACATAACATGCTTAGTCTAAAAACTTGCATTCTATTTAGTCATTGTAGTACTAGCTTGAGTTTCTTGCATGTATTAGAAGTTTAGAGTCTCTTCAACTTATTATGCTTAGAGTAAAGAGTTGTTCGAGGATGAACAAGGCTTTAAGTGTAGGGTGGTGATGTTGGGTGTATTTATGCACTTTAGTGTTGCTATCCTAGCTTATTTGGCCTTGTTTTGAGGAAAATTCATGAGCTTTATGTGTTAATAATGATATAAATAAGCTTATAAGTGACCAAGTATGTGTATGCAATGTTCAAAGGGGTTTTCAATCGAGTTTGGGTTTTAATTGATCATTTAGAGTCTAGACGAGAAAACTAGTTTTACTAGCTTGAGCTAGGTGTTGTTCTAGTCTATCAAGAAGGATTATAATGTGTTAATTGAGTTCCTAAGATTTATATTGTGTAATTATTTGTGGATAAACTTGTTTATAATGTTCGAAGTTCATTTGTATCAAGTCAAGAGTCAAAACACGAAGTAAAGATTAACATAGGCAAGCCTAGTCTTAGCTCGTGTTTCTAGTTCATCGTTCTTGATATTGTGTTGTTTTGATTTGTAATCTGTGGTGTATGATGATGTAGGATGATTTTTGAGTTGATTATTGTGATATATTGATTAAATACAATCTATTAATGAGAGGAAAACAATACCAAAATGTGTGGGATGGAAGATAATACAAAAGACTTAGTGTTGGCGTCAAAGGCAATTTCCAGTAAGCCTACGCGAATTGGCCGCGTCGCACAGCTCTCCCTGGTGGACTAACAAACTCCCTATGATTCTCTCTCCATGGGAATAATAAATTTTTCGCTTGTATTTTTCCATGGGCAGCCACCAACGCGACGCGTAATTTATCTGACACACGGCTTAAGTCCTCAACTATAAATAGAACACTTTGTAACATATTTTGGAGACTTTTGGACGTCTTTGGGAGCTTGAGGAGGATGCTGCACATGAAAATTAGGTTTTATTATTCTTTATTTTAGCTTTTTAACAGATTAAATTATGTATTCAAGTTTTGGATTATGGTTATGTCGATTAGTGGCTAAACACCCCCTTTCCGGGGTTAAGTCCAAGAACGTGTTACTTTCGCTTTGAATTAAGTTTGTTTGGATTGCTTATCATCTTTGGTTGTTTGTTCATTCTTATTTTAAATATTTTGAGGATTCTCAACCCTTATAATATATATATTATTGACCTTGTGATCTCGAGAGGGGGGATAGAAAGACAGAACGTGGGGATGAATTGAGTAAGGTTCTTATTCTTTTATAAAATAAGGAATTTGAATTAGCATCTGGGATAGGGATATAACTAGAAGCCTTTCTTAGTTCACATGTAGGATGATATCTCTAACCACTTAATTATATTATTACATCCCTGCTCAACGATGTAGTTGGAATATTCAAGTTAGGTAGACGATTAAAGGTCGGAAGACCATGATCATGGGATAAACCCTACGAATCAATAACCAAGCTAAGCAACCTAACGAATGAAGTTCAATAGCGTAGTATGATTGTTCGAAGTGCCTTAACCCTTGGCTTTCATCCGTTGATTGTCTCAAGTCTTTACTTTACGCATTATTTACTTGACTTTTAGTTTATAACCTGCAAAACTCTTTTGGTTATATTTGCACCAATTTCATCTTAATAGTTGAACTGAAATTTGATAGTTACTTAACACTAGTCCTTATGGGATGGATACTTGGCTTGTAAAAGGGCCACTTTACTACTTGTGAGGCCACGTACACTTGTGTGTGCGCTTGGGAGCAATATCAATAAATGGAATAATAGGGAAAATAACCTCCCAAGTAGGCTAGAAGTCATGGGACCTTATTAGGATAAGTGGGGAAATATCCAGAATACACCCACTTAAGTTGTACAAAATCCCGTCCCAGGGGTACGACTGACCCTCACAAGTCGTACCCTTCAATACGATTGGTACCCTCCACTCGTATCCGATCCTTAACCTTTATATCCAACACTGTCCAACATACTACTCATCCAACCAAGTTGTATCCAAAGCATAAGATCCCTACCCTTCATCCGTACCCTTGGCAGATTAAACCCAAGGAAGATTTAGACACTATCCACCATACGAGTCCTGGGTACAACTCGTACCCTGGCTTACGGCTCATGGTGATCCACTCGTACTCATATCCAACCTAAGTAACCATATCTAAGATTAATTTGAGGAACCGAATGATCTGTATGAACCAATATGACTCATATCCCTAAGTCGTATCCATTCCAATAACCAAAATCCATCCCACCAACCAACACTGGTTAGCATATGACTGGACCTTACCATCTGTACCCCAATATACGAATCATACCCATGAGTCGTATTAGGTCCAAAGACCTAAATTCCAGGAAATTTTCTAAGGTCTAGAAACCAGGGAGTTTGAGTCTCCCCCACTAGGAACATTCGTCCCCGAATGACAGACAAGGCAGGGGTAACCACACGCACGAGTCATTTTCATTATCAAATATATTTCCGATCTATAACAAAGTTTGAAAACAAAGAGGAAAGGATATTAATCTTTCCTTTAATAAACTATGAAAATAAAGATGTGTTGAAGACACATACCTTCTGCACGAATCCCAGGAGCAGAAAACAAATGCGGATATTTGGACTTCATGTCCTCCCCCGCTTCCCATGTGGCTTTTTACACCTTATGATTCTATCAAAGAACCTTAAATAAAGCCATATCCTTGGTACATAACCGCCGAACCTGCGTATCTAAAATTTACAACTGGGATTTCCTCATAAGACAGAGAATCCGTAAGACCCAATCCTTCCAAAGGAACAACCCATGAGGGATCACTAATGTACTTTCTCAACAAGGAAACATGTAAGACCGGATGAACCATGTTCAAGCTAGAAGGAAACTCCAACTCATAAGCAACATTACCAACTCTCCGTAAAACCTCATAAGGAAAAACATATCGGGGACTGAGCTTCTCCATCTTACAAAACCGCACTACTCCCTTCATGGGAGATACCTTAAGGAAAACATTATCCACAACCTCAAACTCCAAGTCTCTACACCTAACATCCGCATAGGACTTTTGAAGACTTTGGGTAGCCTTAAGTCTCTCCCGAATCACCTTCACCTTCTCCATTGCCTGGTAAACCAAGTCGGGACCAAATATATCCGCCTCACCAAGCTCAAACCAACAAAAAGGAGACCTACACCTCCTACCATACAATGCCTCAAAAGGGGCAATACCAATACTAGAATGATAGCTATTGTTTTAAGCAAACTCCACCAAAGGTAGATGCTTAACCCAATTTCCACCATAATCAATCACATAAGCCCGAAGCATATCCTCTAATGTCTGAATAGTTCTCTCTGCTTGCCCATCCGTCTCCGGGTGGAAAGTAGTACTCAGACTAACCTTAGTCCCCAACCCTTTTTGAAAAGATCGCCAAAAGTGAGCTATAAACTGCGTACCATGATCAGAAATAATTGAAACAGGCACCCATACAACTTCTCAATTCCTGAATATACAGCTTCGCATTATCCTCCACCAAGAAGGTAGTTCACACTGGCAAAAAGTGGGCAGACTTAGTTATCCTATCCACGATGACCCAAATCAAATCATATTGATTCCGAGATCGAGAAAAACCGATAACAAAGTATATTTTGATCACTTCCCATTTCCACTTGGGCAAATCAATTCCTTGATTCAACCCTCCTAGCCCCATGTGCTCAAACTTAACCTATTGACACACCATGCGCTTGTCCATAAAATCAGCCACATCCCTCTTTATGCCATTCCACCAATAGATCTCTTTGAGATCATAATACATCTTAGTTGAACCGAGATGAACAACATAGAACGATTCATGCACCTCAATTAAAATCCTTCATCAAGAACACACAACCTCCCTTGGCACCGTAAAGTACCATCACCAGTGATCTCAAATACCATTACCTATTGCCCACCAACATCACTCTTGATTTTCAGCAAGATGGGATCTATCACTTGCTTCTCCTTAATCTCTGTACCATGATATGATCGAATCACTTCTTGCACCATCACACCACCATCCTTGGAGTCCAAGAGACGAACTTAAAGATTAGACAAGCGGTGAATGTCCTTCACTAATTCCCGCTTTCCTTCCTCCACATGAGCCACACTTCCCATGGATAACCTGCTAAGAGCATCAACATCCACATTAGCTTTACCTGGGTAGTAGTGAAGATTCATATCGTAGTCCTTGGGAAGATCAAGCCATCTCCTATACCTAAGATTAAGCTCCTTCTGAGTGAACACATACTGTAGACTCTTATGATCAGAAAAGATATCCACGTGAACACCATACAAATAATGCCTCCATATTTTCTAAGAAAACACAACCGCCAACAACTCCAAATCATGAGTAGGATAATTCCTCTCATGCACTTTCAACTTCCTGGAGGCATAGGCAATCACCTTCCCATGCTGCATCAACACACAACTAAGCCCTACCCGAGATGCATCACAATAAACCATGAACCCATCATTGCCTTCCGACAAAGTTAGAATTGAAGCCGAAGTTAACTTATCCTTTAAAATCTCGAAACTCCCTTCACAAGAATCTGACTAAGAAAACTTGACTTTCTTCTAAGTCAACTTAGTCAAAGGAGCAACTATTGATAAAAAGCTTTCCACAAACCTTCTATAATACCCGATTAAACCCAAGTAGTTCCAAATGTTTGATAGAGTAGTGGGTCTAGGCTATGTCTTCACTACAACAACTTTTTGTAGATCCACAATGATCACTTCACTAGTAATAATATGACTTAAGAAAGTTACAGCGTTCAACCAAAACTCATATTTAGAGAACTTGGCATACAACTATTGTTTCTTTAAGGTCTGCAACACCACACGAAGGTGATTAGCATGATCCACCCCATTCTTCGAATAAAACATAATGTCATCAATAAACACAATAACGAAGAGATCCAAATATTGATGAAAACCCCTATTCATAAGATCCATAAATGCTGCCGGAGTATTAGTCAACCCAAATGACATTACCAAAAACTCAAAGTGCCCATACCGAGTACGAAAAGTCATCTTAGGGATATCCACCTCCCTAATCTTTAGCTGATGGTACCCATAATGGAGATCTATCTTAGAAAAGAACTTGGCACCTTGCAACTGATCAAATAGATCATCTATCCTTAAAAGAGGATACTTATTCTTGACCGCCACCTTGTTCAACTACCTATAGTCAATGCACATTCGAAGAAAACCATCCTTCTTGCGCACGAACAATACCGATGCACCATAATGGAACTGACTGGAAAGAAAGAGCTAAAGAACTACCCTCCTATTTTATAACTGGCTTAAAGATAACCCTACGTGTCCAACAATTCAAGGATGCGTAGCAAGAGTGTAACCAATCTATCCTCATAGTGACATCAAAATCCACCACCTATCTCAGACAAATCCACCAAGGTCTGCTTTCCACCAAAAGATACCAGATCCCCCATAGACTCTCTTAATAATAATCGAGTCACCTACCGAGGTAGAAATAAAAAAAGATCCAAAATAACTTCCGTATTAAAATCAAAAGATACAGCCATATAAGGAGTCACATAGGAGAGAGTGGACCCCAGATTAAGTAAATAATATATGTCACAAGAGAAAAGCTGTAACGTACCAATAATAATATTAGGTGATGCCTCAGATTCCTATCGGGATACCAAAGCATATAACCTGTTTTGACCAACACTAAAACCAGGTGTAGGAGCAGAAGATGAAGCCACAAGAATCTTATTCGCTCCTATAACAACCTTATTAATCAGAAAATCCCTGAGCTGGTGGCCTTTCTGGCCACACTTAAAGCATTTGTACCTTCCTCCATAGCAATAACCCCGATGAGGACGACCACAAAACCGACAAGAGGGACATAAAGAAACTGACAGACCTTCACTTGCCTGAGATTGGGTACTATGTACCCAAAAATTATCACCACCTTAATGACGCCTATCGCCCATATGTTAAGGAGCACTAGTAGAAGAGTAGGAACCAGAACTCTCCCACTTCTTTTTCTTCCATTTCCCACCATCCTAACCACCCTGAGACTGAGCACCTCCTTGGTCAGAAAATATGCTCCTTTTACCCTGTTTATCCCCAAACTTTGCCTGTTTTCTCTTTTCATCCTTCACTTGCTGCATATGAATAGTCAACCTAGATATGTCTATATTTTTAATCAGTAAGGTAGTCTTGCTCTCCGAAATCAGATCCCAATTTAATCCAAAAGTGAACTTCCTCATTTTTGCCCGTATGTCAGCAACTAAATCAGGAGCATACCTTGACAATTGGTGAAACCTTAAGGCATACTCCTTAACATTCATCCTCCCTTACTTGAGGTTCACAAACTCCTCCATCTTTGCTTTCCTCAGCTCTTGGGGAAAGAAACGATCTAAGAAGACCTTATAAAAAGTATCCTATAAGACCAATTCTTCCACATCACCCCTATCCTTGTCCCACTCTTCATACCATTGATATGTAATATCTTTGAGCTAATAAGCTTCAAAGTTTACCCCTTCCACATTAGTAGCCTGCATCACTCAAAATATCTTTTACATTTCATCCAAGAAGCCTTGTGGATCCTTCTCCACTTTCACTCAAGAAAAAATAAAAATACCCATCTTTATAAATTGGCCAACCTTTGTGGTCTCAGCAAACAAAACACCAGTTGCACCCTTCTCATCCTGAGCATCGACCATCTGAGAAATAATATGAATAAACTAATAAAATTTTGCATTAGTCACCTCAACTTGAGAAGGACTAGTAGCAACTGGTGGAACTTAAAAACTATCGGGGATTGGACCGTGACATCGAAGATGAACCCAGAAGTAGGATGCACCCCTTCAACATTAACCCTAGATAGGATAGAAGAATTTTCTTGTGTTCCAGATCTACGAGGCATGATTTAAAAGACAAACAAATAAGGATTATAAAAGATTCCAGGACTGAGACTCCAAGCTTAAAAATTGATTACCAAGAAAGTGAAACATTTCCAACAGCCTTGTAGCCTTTCCCTTATGAGTATGGCACGATATACACCCTTAAATGAGACTCTACTCGACTCATCATTATGGACTCCTAATTGACCATGAACCTAGGCTCTAATACCAAATTGATGTAACCCAACTGGGGGCCTTGTCATAATGGGCGTCTCGAGTCTGACTGGGATCGAAGGCTACCCTCGTTATCCAACCCAACCTCCATCCGCCTTCCCTGAGTTGGATGAATTTTGAGTATGTAACAAGATAGTGTAATATCTCACATGAAGACTCTTGTATAGGATCACAACCATGACCGACCTGGCCAAGTCCAACCATCCCATACCAACAATCCAACCATACCAAACTAATACCAAAACAAGGGCCATAAACCAGGATATAGCCAAATATGTTCCAAAGTGTAGTATAATTAATCCCAAAATAAAATACGATGGAATAACCAATAATATCGTCCAATGATGTCATCCCTCCAGCTTATTCTAATGCCAAGGAAGATACCAATACCAATCCCGTCCATTCCAACCCATAGTAGTACCATAAAGCCTTTAACCAAAAGAGTAATAAAATCCAGTAGGGACATGCCCCCAACCATGGTCCAACCAATATCCAAAATAAAATCAAGTGTCTAGAAATATCCATAACATGACATGGAGCTTTTCGAAAGGATGAAAGCTCACCACTTCTTTACAAATGCTGATCCCCGAGTCAATCACTATATAGGAGGAGTAGAATGGTTGGTTCCTACATAGCGTGGGTATACAACCGCTATTAGATGGGTTAGCGGGTGAACGCTAACATGATCTCAGAATAAGGATTAAATAATACCATTTATAAAACCAAGTAACACCATCCATATGAACATACAACCATACATACATATATATTTATATATTTATATATATTTATATATTTATTTATATATATATATATAACCATGCCTAGAAAGGGGATCGGGTTTAGCACACCATTAAAACCTTTACCTGGGTTGTGTAGCTTTGCCATCCTAAACCATCCACGGGCTATATGGGTTCAGCTTCCCCTGCTGAAAAGGCCCAGTGCGTGAAGCCGCATGAACAGGGATGAAAACCTGGGATGACTACTACATTGCCCAAAATATAGTATGACATCATGCACACAGTCACCAAGATCAATCTCATATCAGCAAATATGAGTTTTCAGTTTTGGTCCCCCCAGAACCTTCACCTTCCACGACTTTTCTATATATACTGCCATTATTGCCTAATTAAAACCATTACCAAGAAACTAATCAATACATTTACCATTAATTAACCAAGGCCATTTAGCGGTGGTATTGTCATACCGACCATACTTGCAAGTACTAGCCATAGCCAACCATATATAGGTTTAAGAGGACTTCCAAGTGCCTGTAGTACCCCAAACTTTCTTTAAGCCTAATTTCATCTCTATAAGATTGAGGAATGATTTATAAAGCGAGTAATGTTTTAATCATATAGAATTTTTCTAATTTTAACTTTTTATCATGTGGGAAATTGAATTATCTTTCCAACAATATAAGATTCACCCAAATTCGATAATCGGGTAAGAAGTTATGTCTAATTGAAGTTTCAGTCGTAAAACACCATCATTCAGAACCTTAGCGAGTCGCGGAGAGGAGTAATATCCCAATTGTCAGTTTCTAGTGGCCTAGCACGATCGTGACGCATCGCGCTAAATTTCCAGGTCCCAACCAGCCAGACAATAAGATGTCTCTATGTCACGGTGACTCCCAAATTCCCATTTATTAATTTCCAGTGAGCCACCGCGATAGTGGCGCGTCGCGGTGGCCCATAGAATCGGGTTTCCAGTTTAATTTTTCCAGCTTCGTACAGAAGTTGAAAAGGGCACTTTGGACTTTTTCCAAGCCTCTTAAAACGTACAAACATCAGAATTTAGGGCCACTACAAGCATCATATAAGATTTTCTCAAAATTTTCCTCAACCAAAAACCATAAGTATCCAAATCGTCTTCTAAGAATCTCAAGGGTTCACCATAGATTTTCTAATCAAGTCAAAGCTTCAAGACCCCTCATTCAAAAGTACGAATAGAGTCCCAAAAGCGAGAGTTCATCCAAAGCTTCTAATTCAAGGTATGTGGGGTTTGAACAGGAACACTTCTTTCATTCTTGTGCCCAACGATTTGATTTTTATAAATGAATTTCATGTTTTTACAAGTGGGTCTATACCAAAATTATATTATTTAGAGAAAATGAATTGATAAGTTGTTCAAGTTTTAAATTGCATGATTATTTCGCTTATTTATGATTTGAATTGATAATTCATGCTATAAATTGCACATTCCTATATTGATGTGATATCTTCAAGTGTTTCTGAGATTGGTGTCATGAATTAAGCTTTGTTGTGAAATTATGATCCCTTAATAATAGACATGCCTTAAGTCCAAGGATGAATTATTGATACTTTCTAAAGTGTTTCAAGAAGTGTATTAATATTTCCATGCTATTAAAGTTTTAAAGCTTATTGGTGATAGTCTACCAAAGTTTCAAGAAAAGAGTTGATTTTAATCCTAATCTAAGAAAGAAAATTCACACTATTTGATTTAAGCTAAAGGAAAGCATAGTTGGCTTCCATTGCATATTTCTGAGTTGTTTAAGGTGGATTTTTCTTAAAAGTTTTGAGCTTAAGTCCAAGGATTTTTCTTATTTAGCATTGAGTTGGGCTTGATTCAAAGGTCTCATGCCCCAGAACTACGAGCCACCGTAGGATTTGATTTACACCAAGTGGGTTAAGCTAGTGATCACTAAAAAGTAAAAGGTTCTACCCCGATGGCAAGGATATAACATCTCTCCCCAATGTGGGCAAGATGTTGGACTTCATGTAGCTCACATGGTTTATGTCGGTTAGAAGAAACTCCCAAGTTCATAAGAGTCTAGAGTTTTTCCCATGTCTTGAAGTTTCTAAAGTTCTAATTCCTTGAGTTTCAAAGAAGTTCCATTCTCCCAAAGATATCCCCCACTGTTGAAACATTTTTATGGATTTAAAGTATTGAGCTAAATAGTTTACTATACAGAATGAGTTTCAGATTTCATCTAGTTTACAAGTTGTGAGAAAAAAAGGAGAATACAGATTTTAGAAGCAAGTGAAATGACTCACGAGATTTATACTACATGTTTCATTATTCATGATTTATGAGATTTATATTTTAGATTTTTATTCAAGCTATGTGAGTCATTTATGTCAGCATGTATGATTTTATAAAGAGTAATGATATTGTTTATGTAAATGCATACACCCCTATATATTCAGTACATCCTGAAAGTACTGATCCACATATATATATATGTACTACATTGTCTTATAATGTAGGTACAAGTTGTAGCGTATATACCATATTCAGTCAGTTCGCAGCTTCCAGTCAGCAGGTGATGAGTTCTTTTGATTCAAGATTTTGAGTCAGTCATACAGTTCGAGAAGTATTGTATTTTCTTTATTCAGTTGTATTGAGTTGGGATAGTTGGGAGTCATGACCCGACTACCTATAGTCAGTACTAGTAGAGGCTTCATTGACAGTCAGTAGTGTTAATGTATTTTATTTTAGTTTTTTTGTCAAAAGCAGAGTTGTAATCTTGTAAATTCAGATCTGTATTGATCGAGTTCAGAGAAGTTTTATGTTTCTGCTGATTTTGTTCAGATTTATGTATTTTATTTAGTTTTCTTGTAAGTATGCCAGTAGAAGGGTTAGCTTTGGATCAGTTATGACCCTAAGCATCGTGTGACATCTCGGGACCCATTTTTAAGGCGTTACAAACTTGGTATCAAAGCACAGATTTCAAGTGTCCTAGGGTGTCTGTGAAGCCGTGTCTTGTAGAGTCTTGTAGAATGGTACGGAGACATTTGTACTTTTCTTTGAGAGGCTACGAGGTATTTAGAAAATATTTCCATTCTTTAAGGTCTCAGCTCGTGCTATAGAAAGGTTCTCTAAGAAACTTATACATATTTTTATCTTACTCTATTCAGACCATCTCTGCCTTATTTTTAAGGTATCAGAAATAGTCAAGCTTAAGTCATTACTGATAAAGCTTTCTCAGACAGTCTCCACAGATAGTTATGGAATTTTAAGCGAACTAGAAAGTATCCCATTAGTGCTTTTAAATTCCAAAGTTTGAAGAGCTTTATTCATGTTCATAAAAATCGTGCACTAAGCCCAAGTCCTATATGCTTTTAGATTTCTCCTCAGTTTCTATAACGATAATCTATACTTTTCTATCTATGTACTATTCTTAAGGTAACATGATCGACAAGTTCTAATTTTCTTCCCTGATAATGCTCTCAAACTTTCTAGAAAAAAGTTTTAGAAGTCTCACAAAACGGCTTGAGAGGGGCCTTCTAGTGTGTTATAAGCCCCATAAGTTTAAAGTTATGCCCTCATTCTTATGAGTCATTCAGTTAAGATAGAGTATGATGTGTATTGTTAGATCATTGAATATTATGTGCCAAGTTTCTATCTCTTGTAATATTGTTATCATTGTGTTGTTGAAACTAAAAGTCTAGTGAAGCCGTGTGGGGCTCTTTCGATTCACTAGCATAGTTGCCTTGCTATTCATCTCATTTTCTTATTCAAATAAAAAAAATCAAAGTCTTGTTAAGCCATGTGAGGCCTATTTTGATTCACTAGCAACTTGTTGTTCACCTTATTGTTCTTGTATTTGTTGGAACTGAGGGCTTAGAGGTGTATTGAAAAGAAGGGTGGTAAGTGCAATTTATTGAATATATGTATAGCCGAATCTTTTTGCATATTATTGAGTTAGTAATGAATTTATATGTCCTTGTGTGTTAGTTTAGTAGAAGGTAGAGAAGGAGTTATTTGTTGAGGTGAATTGTTGTTTGCTTTTAGTATGAAAAGAGTTGTTGACGGAGTTTGTTGTTCTAGAAAAGTATAGGTTATTGATGAAAGAGCTTGGTTGATGAGAGTTGTTAATTTAGGGTTCCCTGAGATTGCAAGAAAGAGTTTAGTTGTAACCTATAGAGCTGTGAAAGAAATTTAGGTGTATAGATAGGTATATAGTAATAATGTATGGACGGAGGATATGTTAATGGATTGTGATTAAGATAGGCCATATGATTATGATCGATTATTGTTGTTATGAGGTTTGAGTGGGCTAGTGTTTCTTGATGTTTTGTTTTATAGTTTCCAAGAGAGAATTGTGTGTGAGGTGGGGTTGTAAATCATGTTGAGCGCTATACATTAAGTTTGAACGATTGGTGGTCATAAAAGAGGATGTGACAATTTCTTGGTTAAAGGTACTAGTTATAGGGAAGTGATCTAATAGGCTTGAACAATGGATGCAAGTGTTTGAGTCCAGCTATTCATGAATAAGTATGATTTTGTAGGTATGATATTGAGGTGTGACCAAGGTGATATAGGGCTCCGCTATTTTTAAAATTTATTAAGTGTTGTGTGGTTAGTAGTACAGTTGAGTTGCTAAGAGGAAGGAGACTAGTTGTATAGTATATGTTGTTCTTAATATCTTAGTTAAGGAATTTTGATTCATAGTATTGAGCTTTGTTGGTATGATATTGATTCCTATAGTTTAGAGAAAATGTAATTTTGGAGATGTGATAGTATGTGATGTTAGCAGAGTATGAAGGGAGTAGCGTGGTTTATTAAAGGATGATGATATCCATGTCAAGTGTTAAAAATCTAAGTTGGTGAGTGTTTAAGTTGTTATATGATGACTTTTGGGGTCACAGAAGTTTAAGAGTCAAATATTAGAAAGAAGTATTAGCTTTAGGTGATATACGTGAAGATATAGTCCTTCAGGGTAAGTTTGGTTTCCTGTGTATTAATTATATCTCAGACTCTAGAGCAAAGTGAGTACAATTTAGGTTAGAGTTAATATAGTGGTTCACAAACTCAGAGTGATGGCTTAAAGCTAAGGGGGAGATGATAGAATGAGTAACCAAGTCAAGCTTTGAGATTCTGGTAGCTGTACCAGTAAGTTGTAGAATAGTTGTGAGAAAGATTGATGCTTGACCCAATCTTATTTCAGTATTTTTAGTTGTCACAATACCTACTCATGCCTTACGTGTTAGTTCCATGATCTTAATTCATGTTCATGCATATGATAGAGAATTATGTACTCTCCTAGTTCCCAAAAGGAGGAGTTCCAGTTCTTTCAACAGTTGGAATCACATTCAATAGGTTATGAACTCCAAATCTGGGTCATGCAGATCATGACTTATGTACTCAAGCTTTACAGTATGTTCAGTTCAAGTGCTCAATCAATACTTTTAATGAGCAGCAAAATTCAGATTTATATCATGCGTATCCTCGGGTTAGACCTCTTCGATAAGTTTATGATGTTAAATGCTCTATTCCTCAGGCTTCAGATGAGTGCCCAAGTTACGCATGGTATCCCTTCATGCTACAGGTCCTCGTGTTCTAACCTTCCAGTGACCTTTTCCTTAGGTCCAAAATAGTGATGATGAGCAGTTGTATAGATAGGAGAGAGTAAATGTGTCATGTTGGGGAGGATGGTCGTATGCTTTCTTTATGTAATTCTATGAGTCTGAAGAAATATTGAGTGAAGTTTTACTTTGGGGCTTCAAATTCACCTTTTCCCTACTTAGATTTCAAACTCCTTAACTCAATTAATTTTACACTAAAGTACTTAGGAGCTTTGGATCAAATTACGGTCAATCAATAAAGGGGATACATGCTACATTTGAGGCTGCCAAAGAACAAGCTAAAGGCTCAACGGGGTTAACTAGGATTATACACAAGGGTAGGTAATAAAGGGTATGAACATGGCTATCAAAGAAATGCCTATATCACCTCCTAAACCCACACTCTTTATTTTTCTTTGCACACACACCAAGAAAGTTCTAGACATCAAGTATAGCAAGGAATACACAAACAACCACACACACATATGGCACATGCTTAACTCAAGTAGGATTATTATAGACTCTCAAACAAATAATCACATGAATTCAATATTAAGACAAAAAGTACAAGATTCATAAACTAGAGCCTTGGAGTCTCAAAAGTAATATTTCACACAATAAACATGCTTTATACAACCAAACCACTTGCATCATGCAATCATATATAGAACCAACCAAAATATCTCACTTATCGAAAACAATTTTTTTTATCCTTCTTCACACCCACTTTACATTACGCACCCCTATGATAGCCATCCTCAACTTAAGTGATTTGCCTCAGTTGAGGTACATAATGTCCAAGGAGGACTTGGGACAAAATAGGTTCATTGTAACACAAATAGGCTAAAAAATTTCCCTACCTCACACTTAAAAATCTACTTTGTCCTCAAAGTATACTTAAAAGTAGAGATAAAAATATTCCTTGAGGCCTCTAGGCCTAGCTAGTAGCATCTTCATACATCAAGGGGCTCGAGGGAACCTCACACTTAATCTTTGCCATACTTCTTACCTTAGATTTCTGCTACTCAAACTTCCCATCAACCTGTGACTCAACAAAAACAAAAACTAATGAAGTAGAAACTAAAAATATTGAAAATAAAACCTACCTTAACTTGGGTTGCCTCCCAAGCAGTGCCTGATTTAGTGTTGCGGCATGACCCAATCTTAGACTTAGCCATTTTACTTTATCCTTTTCCTCCTACTTAGAGGCCATCTTCTTATTCGTTTCTTACCTCTTGAGTGTGAACTCTCAAGGTCATCGGCTTTCTCAACATATTCCTTCTCAGGATCATCAATTAGCATATCTTAGGGCTTAGGTATTGGAGGCTTAGGCTGCTCAATGAGGAAGTCCAAGGAGGTCTTTGGTGGACTCAGCTCCACCTTCCCACCCTTATCCCCTTCAATCACTGTAATCATGCACAAATATTTATAGTGGGATAGTGTGTTGAGTGGTTTGTACACTTTAAAAACCGTCTCTTCATCATCCAGCCTCATTATGAGCGTGCCCTCTCTCACATCTATCAATTCTCCTCCCGTCACCAAGAATGGACGTTCCAAGATAACTGACACTCTTTCATCTGCCTGAAAATCTAAAATATTAAAATCAGCAGGAGTAATAAACTTACCAACCATGATGAGAACATCCTCTATCATTCCTTCAGGAAGGGCTAGGGTCCGGTCTACTAATTGGAGTATCACAAAGATCAGTCTCGGCTTCTCCAAGCCCAACGTGTTGAACAAAGATAGAGGCATCAAATTGATGCTTGCCCCCAAATAATTGAGTGTGTGGACCACCTTACTGTTGCTAATTTGAATAGGGAGAGTGAAATTCCCAGGGTCTTTGAGCTTTTTGGGCATCTTCTGCATCACCACAAAGCTATACTCCTCAGTGAGTGCTACTATCTTAACATCCTGCAACTTAACTTTGTTAGATAACATATCCTTCAAGTACTTAGTATGCTTGGGTATTCCCTGCAAAACATCTAAAAAGGAAGATTAATGTGAAGCTCTCTGAACGTGTCAAAGAACTTCTTAAAGCATGCATCCTCCTTAAATATTCTAAGCCTCTGTGGGAAAGGTAGTGGTGGTCTTTTCTTCACCTGTTCGGCAACTTTTATTTTTGAGTACTCAGACTTCCTTGAATTTTCAGTAACTTTGTCATCTACCTGTTGAGGAACCAACTTTGTATCTGCCTCCTTAGTTATTTTTGGAGGTTCTTCATTGAGCTATTTACCATTTCTCAAAGTGATTGCCATTACTTGTTTAAGAGATTCAGTATTACTTGGAAAACTACCTTGAGGCGTGGCATTTTATGCTTGTTGTATTTGCTCAAACTGGTATTCCAAATACTTTTGCAGTGTTTGTTGAATATTTAGTTCAGCAGCGATTTGTTCTTGGATAGCCATGGTCTTCTTTAGAATGTTCTCTATGTTGCTGGCCTGTGTGTTTTGTTATTTTTGTTGCTAAAACTGTTGTTGTTAGTTGTTCCATGATTGAATTGGTGGCTGAGTCTGCCACTTTTGATTGTAGAAATTCCCATAATTCGGCCTTTGAGCATTACCCACAAACATCACTGACTCAGTAATTGCAACACACATAGCTGCAGAATGACCACTGTTGCCATAAACCTCACATTAACCCGTGGTCTGCTGCACTGCATTCACTTGAGCCATAGTTTGATTCACACTCAACTTGCTTAGTTAGTTTATTATCTGATTTTGCATGGCAAACAACTAATGATGTAACATTGTTAACTTTAACCATGCCTGCAACCTTTTTTATTGACCCTCTTGAGGTATCGCCATGCCAATCCAAATTTTCTTGAGCAATTCAGTTTAATAAGGTGTATACCTCATAATACGACAACTCCATTGCTTAACCAACTGCAGCTGAATCTAGAAAATTTTCGTGTTGTGAACAAGTGCCTCAAAAAAAGTGTAAGCTAGTACTTCATTAGACTATTGATAATGTAGACAGTCCTGAAGAAGAACTTTGAACCTCTCCCAAGAATGATATAGATTCTCATCTGGCCTATGTTTGAAGCTCACAATCTCACTGTGCAGTTTTGCAGTCTTGCCAGATGGAAAGAATTGGATTAGGAATTTCTGGGCTAAGTTATCCCAGGTTGTAATTGAACTTGCCGGCTCAGCATTCAACCACTTCTTCACTTACCCAATAGTGAAAAGGAGAAAAGTGTCAACCTAACATAGTCAGTTGACACACCCGTAGGGATGAATGCGCCATTGATCTCTAAGAAGTTCCGCAGTTGAGCTTATGGATTTTTAGGTGAAAGCTCAGTAAATTGTCCACTGCTGATCAAAAGCTGCACCATGTTATGTTTCAGCTCAAAGTTACCTCCAGCAACTGGTTTTTGAAAAGGGGAGGTAAAATTCATTGGAAGTGGGATTGCCACTTTGCGAACTGTCCTGCGGGCTGGTGGATCTTCATCCATGAGAGCAAGATTGTCTTGTTCTTTTTGAATTTATAGGATATGTTAGAGAAGGATTTCTTCTCTCCTCAATTTATGAAAGCATTGCTCAGGTTTGGGTCTTGGTTCAACCAATTTCCTATCCCTTACTAGCTTACTAATTTATAAACCTGTTTTCTGCGAATTCAACACCAAAACCAAGTGTGAAGCACCAAACAACTCTAAGAAGTAAAACTAAAACTAAAATAGTTTCCAAATTACAATTCCCCGGCAATGGCACCAAAATCTTGTTGCGCCTAAGCGCTCACGCAATTGTACATGGTTTCACCAAGTAGTAAAGTGGCCCTTTAGAAGCCAAGTATCGATCCCATAGGAACTTGTATTGACAACTTATCCAATTCTAGTTTACTATTAAGATTTATCGAGTGCAAACGTAACCATAAAGTTGAGAGTTGTAAATTGGAATTAAAGTAAACAATGTGGAAAATTAATAGCTTGGACAATCAATAAAGAGAAACCCGGGGTTAAAGCACTATGAACAATCATAATATGCTATTGAACTTCATCGGCTAGGTTACTTATCTTGGTTGTGGATTTACGGGGTTGATTTTATGATCATGGTCTCTCGAGCCTCTGATCACTTATTTAACTTAGACCCACAACTACATTGTTGAGTGGGAATGTGTGAACTAAGCTAAACGTTTTTATATTTCATCCCATAGTGAACCAAATAGGTCACTTAGGTATATCTCTATCCTAAATGCAAATTACAATCTTCATTCTGTAGAAGCTTATAATCCTACTCTATTTACCCCCACGTTCTATCCTCTTATTCCCCCTCTCGAGTTCACAAAGACGACAATAGATGTATTCTAAGGGTCACAAATCCTTAAAATAGTTATAACAAGGATAAATAAACAACCAAATATGATAAGCAACCAAAACCTAATCAATTAAAAGCAATAGTAATCATGTTATTAGCCTTAACCCCGGAAGGGAAGGGTTTAGCCACTCATGGACATAGTCATAATCACCATAGATGAATACAAGATAAAATCCATAAATAAACTAATATAAAGAAACTTAAGCTAGGAACTAGTTTTACCCTTTTTGATCTTTAACTTATTGTTTGACTCTAGGCTTGATTAAATTTAACCGTAAACCTTGTGACTAATTACTTTAACACTAAGATGCTCAATCATAACGTTATTAACACATTAAGCACACAAGTAGTCCTCAAAATAAGGTTAAATAAGCCCGGATAATAACACTGAGATGCATAAATCCACCTCAGATCATACCTCATCTTTGATTGTGAGAATTAATTTATAACTTATAAGAACCGGCGATTTTAATCTTTCATGCATGAGTTAAAATACTTTATACAAAAATTACTTACTATATAAGTACACGCATGTTAACATAATGATCTATTCAAATAATGATTTTATTAATATAATAAATTATCTTTACATAAGATGAAAATATAATATTATAACACAAATCACATGATTAATAGTATATCCTAACAATGATTAATAGTATATCCTAACAATCTCCCACTTAGACTCTGAACTATGTATACACAATTTTAACACCCATTTCATCCACATGCTTATCAAAAACCTTCTGGGTTAAGCTATTTGTAAATGGGTCTGCCATATTGTTCTTTGACTCAATCTTCAAAACTCTCACATTGTCCCTTTGAGTTATATCCCTAATCAAGTGATATTTTCTCTCAATATCCTTACTTGTTTTATGGCTTCGTAGTTCTTTTGAGTTTTCAGTTGCACCATTATTGTCACAATAAAGTGGTAGTGATGTTTGAATCCAATGAACCACTCCAAGCTCTTTTAAAAAATTATCAAGTCAAACATCCTCTTTAGCCACCTCAGAGGCAACTACACATTCTGCTTTCATGGTGAAATCAACAACACATGATTTCTTGATGCTCCTCCAAACAATGGCTCCACCTCATAGGTACAAGATCTCCAGAGTGAAAAACTAAATCTGTATAAAATCTAAATACATATACCAAGATAGATTTTATAAAATCTTTATCTGACTGAAAATCTAAATCTGTATACCCAATAGGTGCAAGATCTCCAGAGTGAAAAATAAGAATATAATCCCTAGTCTTTTTCAGTTACTTGATTATAAGCTTAATTGCAGTCCAACGTCCTTGTTTAGGATTAGACTGAAATATTCTAACCACGTGTATTGCAAAGAAAATATCAGATCTAGTGTACGACATAGCATACATAAAAATCCCTGTAGCGGAAGCATAAGGAACCACCTTTATTCTCTCTATCTCATCGGTCGTTTTGGGCGACTTATCCTTTGATAGAGTAACTCCATAGCTAAAAGGAAGGAATCCCTTTTTTGGATTTTGGTATGCTAAACCTTGTTAGAATAGTATCAATATAAAATGCTTGAGATAAGCCTAATATCCTTTGTTTGCGATCTCGCATGAGCTTGATCCCAAGGATATGAGCTGTTTCTCTTAAGTTTTTCATATTAAAATGTGAGGAAAATCCCTCCTTAACAGAATTCAACATGCTCACATTATTTTCTATGAGCAAGATGTCATCTACGTACAGAATAAAAAATGTTACTCTGTTTCATCCCATTTTTTATAGACGCATGACTTATTTTCACATTGATCAAAATCAAAAGTCTTAATTGAATTATCAAAACAAGTATTCCATGCCCTAGATGTCTTTTTTAAATCATAATTGGATTTCTTAAGTTTATAAAACTTATATTCATTACACTTTTTCATGAAACCTTCTGGTTGTGCCATATAAATGCACTAATCAAGACTTCCATTGAGGAAAATCGTCTTGACATTCATTTGAAAAATCTCATAATCATAATGAGCAACAATGGATAAGAGATTCCTAATAAATTTTAGCATAATTACCGGTGAAAAGGTTTCCTCATAATCAATTCCTTTTTTTTTAGTAAATCCTTTCACAACAAGACTAGCCTTAAAAGTTTGCACTTTTTCATCCTCACCTCTCTTTTTCTTACAGATCCATCTACAACCAATGTGTTTGACTCTCGCAGGTGGTTCTATAAGTTTCCAGACTTAACTGGAGTATACAGACTCCATTTCATATTTCATAGTAACAATTCATATTTTAGCATCTTTATCATATAGTGCTTCGACATAATTAAGGGGTTCTGTATTAGGCTCCTCAGGGATTCTATTGTACGATTCTCCTAAGAGCGTAAATCATAAAGGTTTTCTAATAATTCTCCCACTGTGACGACTAGTCACTACAGGATCTACTACATTTGAAATTAATTTTTGAGCACCCTAAACATTTTTCTGCATAATTGCAGGTTGCTTGACATTACCCTGAACGTTTTCCTCCACAATTGTATGTTGCTCGACGTTACTCCCACTACTTTGAGGCAGAGTGATGTCAAGTGTTTGTTCTTGTGCAACCTCTTTCCTATTGACATTTCTCCCACTACTTGGATGCACTGATATATCAATAGCGGTTTTCAAAATTTGTCCTTGTATTTTATTATTCATTATTCTATTGACCAATTTTTATAAAACAATTTTACTTCTAGGAACGTGGATCATTAAATAACCCTCTTCAAGAAATTTGACATTTGTTAAAATAATTAACTTATGTTCCTTAGGACAATTAAATATGTCCACTTTCATTATTTTTGGATATTCAATAAAAACGCACACTTCTATTCTAGATTTCAATTTATCAGTTTTTTCTTTTAGCATATGTGCTGGACAACCCCAAATTTGAATATGTCGTAGACTAGGCTTGCGCCCACTCCATAATTCAGATGGGGTTAAAGGTACTGATTTTAAAGAAACCAAGTTCAGAATATAATTTTCTATTTCTAACGCATAATCCCAAAAAGAAAAGGGAAAATCTGAATAACTTAACATCGATCTAACCATTTTCATAAGAGTTTTATCTCATCGTTCTGTCACACTATTTTGTTGTGGTGCTCCTGAAGCACAATATTGAGATGTAATTTTTGATTCTGATAAGTATTTATTGAATTTCACATAAATATATTCACCATCACGGTCAGATCGTAATGTATGAATATCTTTGTTATGTCGCTTTTTCGTTTCCATCTTAAATTCTTTGAATTTTTTAAAAATATTCAGATATACGATGCAATAAATAAATGTATCCATATTTTGAGTAATCATCTGTAAAAGTCACAAAATACTCAAAATCATCTCTTGCTTGTATATTCATAGGACTACACAAATCAGTATAAATTAATTCTAACTTATTACCGGCTCTATTTCCTTTGGAAGGAAAAGGTCTCTTGGTCATTTTACCTTCCAAAAAGAATTCACAAGTTGGAAGTGCCTCCACTTTCAATTAACTCAAAGATCCATCAGAAACCAACCGTGAGATCCTATTTAAGTTAATATGACCTAGACGTAAATGCCATAAGTATGCTTCACTCAATACCGAAATACATTTTATTTTATGTGATTAATCAACATTATTAAGTTTCATTGTTTGTAGCATATTATTAGTGGTTCCCGAATCTATAACCCAAAATTGGGTAGAAACAACTACTAAAATTTTTTCAACGACATATGAAATAGATGTACCTTGTTTCTGCATCTTAACTATGTAGTCGGGATACTATTTCTTATGATGACCAGGTTGCTTGGAATGATAACACTTGCCTTTAGGATTAGCCATACCCTCATTAGCACCTGGAATCTTATGGGGCTTTTTTTTTTCTTTCTGCCTTTTGGCTTAGAAGTCAAAAATGAAGGTTTGTCAACCATCAACACCGTATGAGGAGTGTTTCTTAATGATAGATTCTTCCGTTTGTTGTTCATTCAGCAATTTTGCAAGGGACACATCCATTTTATTCATGTTATAATTTAAACAAAACTGCTGAAAACTGTTCAGCAGAGTCTGTAGAACCATCTCTACCTGAGATTCCTTATCAATAACTGTACCAAAATTTTTTAGCTCATTCAACAGACTCATCATTTTAAGAACATGCTCCCTCATTGAAGTTTCTTCAACCATTTTTGTAGTCAAGAATGCTTTCGTGGATGTCTGCTTTGCAACACATTTTTCTCATCCAACACCTCTTTGAGAGATTTGATCATATCGTAAGCAATATTCATGGACTAATGTGGATGTTGTAACACATTTTCCATTAAGGAAATAATGTAGCATCTCGTCATCTCGTCAACTTTAACCCACTTATCGTAGGCTTTAGTCTCATCATCAGTGGGTTTAGACGACATAATAGGACATTCCTCAATCAACACAAATTTAAAATCCTCAATAGCAAGAACAATATCCAAATTTTATTTTCAGTCAACATAGTTAGGACCTTCAAGTTTGTTTTGATTCGGGATGAAAGTTAAGGGATTGAATCAAGAGATGCTTAATCTAATCAAATTAAAAAATAGATAATTAGACATGTTGCAGAATTAGTAAAATTCTGTAAAAATATATCACACATATATCACACCATGCACATAAACAGTTAGACTCGTTAGGGAAACTTAACCATTTACGCAAGTATATATGCAATGTTAGATATATTATCTCTCAAATAAAATAGAACCAACTCAGTTAGAGAGTTAACAATTGATTTAATTTAAATAAATATCATATTTCATAAGTCTCTATACTATTGAACTAACATGTAACGTAGTTGAAAAGTTAATACAAGTCATCAAAAATTAAGAAACTAAAAAATAATATTATGCTATGCAAATTTATCTGACGGAAAAGATGACCTACGTCAATATGTAAATTCATATTTTCTACTGTAATATACCACTGGAAACCATAAGGAATGAATCCTATAACCACTAGTTTGCATAAAAATATTTTTAAAATTTTTCAGAAAACACTAAAATGGCCAAAACCCCATTAAAACGACTCTGAATGGCCAAAAAAGAGCCTAGATCACAGCATAGCGGTGTGTATTGCTCAGTTGATCATGTTTAATTAACCTATCAAATTTCAAGTCATTCAAAGTTCGTCAAAAACTGAAAACCTCCAAAACCGACCAAATCGACAATTATTGGCTAGGCTATTGCGAGGGTTAGCAGGGTTGCCTGCACTGCTTGGCCTTATTACTATACTACTTGTTAAACTATATAGGTAATTTAGGTAGTTGAGACAATTCCAAAAACTGTATAGTTTTTCCCTCAATTCCAAAAACAATTTAGGCATAATTGAGGCATTTTCTGGGAAAATAACTTATAAGGGTGAAACGAACTGCCCAGGCAGTTTGGTCTTGCCACCACAATGATCGTTAGAGCATATGACTAAAGACTATGATTGGACTTATTTGAAACTCATCGTAGTTTTATCCTTAATCCAGAAAAATGATTTTCATAAAACAAAACAAAATGCAAAATCCGTCTTATGTTTTCTTGGTCATAAACTTAGATTCTGGAAATCGTTAATATCATAAAAAAACATGATAAACAGTCATCAACAGCATAATTTATACAACTATTATTCAAAATATGTACAACAATTGTATAATTTTTTTTTACGTTATCTAGCATATGTAAGAAGACTATTGATACCAATTGTTAGAACATGCACAACGAACGCAACATTTAACCAAAATCAACAACTTACATAGAATTTATACAACGTAAATTAGCAAACGAAAATTCAAAAATTTACTTACTTGTTGAAGCTTTCACAAAGTTCGTTTTCTTCCTTGACCTCTAGGTCTACAACTTTTTACTATTTCCTGACTAACATTGAAAATCAAATTTGTGTGGGCAAGTTGTTTTTGGATTGAAAAAGCATTTTTTTTCTGGAATAAGCTACTGTTTTCTCAAAAAACCCACCTCTATTTATTCTCAATTCAATTCAAAAGGGAAGGGGAAGAGGTAAATCATTTTTGGCCCTTTATTACAGCCTTAATGCCAAAAACGTTTTAGCCTTAATTACATTTTAATGCAAAAAACATTTGTGTCCCTTTAAAGCGGTCATAATGCCAAAATTGATTTTTAAAATTACTCTTTCTATTTCTTTTATAGAAGATCATTAAATAAAATAATATTACTTCTTCTATAACTCTTTTTCTTTTTCAAATTTTGATTAGTTAACATAGTAGGGACCATAAATTTATTAACTGAGACTTTCAATTATGATATTGATTTGGTAATGAATGAATCATCATATCATAATAAATTATAATTTTTTTCATTAAAAAACTGTAATTGCACTCCTTGATTTAATTTTGAGATCTACCATTATATTATTTAACTCCCCATATTAGAACTATCGACACCAGTCAATTAAATTAAATTCTCTGAAAAATTTAACTCATTGATTAACTTAATCCTTTATTTATAATGTTCAACTTATTTCACATGATGAATATAAAATCCACCTGCAAGTTTTCACATGAAAATTTATAAGCAACCATAAAAGGGTGTTCTCTATCTCAAGTTCGAGACATGATTCTATCAACTAATTAATATCTCACTAAGTGATTTGTCATCATCCAACATATTAGGAATATATTGACTCATAAAAGAATCTCACATTTTAATAGATTAAAGTAATAAATCAAACCACATAGATCATAATAATTATATCAAGAATAAGAGTATAAGTACATGTAATCGACTAAAGAAGTTGTTTATTAATATTCAGAATATAAACAAATATCTCTAATTGGTCCGTTCATTACAAACGAATGTACTAGCACAAGAAGTTGGAATATTATCACTTCCATAATTAAGATCAAATTATATTTAATCTTGTGCTACAATCAACAAGATGTTTGTCCTACCTTATCTTTGATTTGTGAAAAATAATTTATTTCTTATAAGAACCGACATTTTTAATCTTTAGACGAATTCTCTTTGTTTCAATATTTTCAATGATGTTGTCTAATGGAATCAACAATCACAGAGTAATATGAATAATATAAAAATACAGTCATCAGGAATCTCTCTTGGGCAAAGAAGTTTCGTCTGACACTTTTGTGATCAGTTGGAAACCCAAAGTAAACTAGAGAACTTCTAAAATATAGATATTTTGGCACACATATTTAAAAAAAAAATATAAATTTATCATATTTTTTTATTTTTATCCTTGTTAAATTTCAAAATTTTAATAATGATACATCACTCCAATGCATATTTAATGGAGGGAAAATTTTTAAAAAAAATTCAACATCTACCTTAAATTGTGAACCATTCACTTATTTTGAATACTAAAAAATACTCCAACAATTCACTTATTATGAAACGGAAATAGTAATATATTTGATACTTGGAGAATAAGCCTGCCCGTTTCTGATTGGGAGCATTTTTACAATTTTATATTATAAATTTTAATTTAATTATTTATTTTTAATTTATTATATATTTATATAAAAATATTATAATTATAATAATTAATAATTTAAATTATTTAGAGACACATATAAAAAAATTTATTGACTCAAAATTCTATCAATGCAACACAAATGAGGATGTATAATTTGAAATTTTCATGAAAAGTAATATAAATTATAATTATAATCAAATTAAAAATTTTAAAAATGTATAAAAAATTTATTTGACTTTTTAAATTCTATCAATGTCATATAAATGGAGATAGATGGAGTAACATATATTTGTTGAAAATTACGTAGAAAGTCGTATATTTGAAAATTACGTAGAAAGTCATAGAGATAATAATAATTAACAACTGAAAATATCTAAAACTATATAAAAAATTTGATTGATTTTCTCAAATATTTCACCAGTGCCACACAAATTGAGACAAAAAGAGTAACATATAGTATATGAAAATTATGTAAAAGTACTATAAATTAATCAGTAATAACGTAAAATATATAAAAATCATGCAATTTCTTTTTTGACTTTCTAAATTTCATCTTTGCCACATAAATTTGAATAAAATATAATATACATTGGGTCGTGTTGGCACAGGTTGCAATATCTAGTACTATATAGAAACGTTAGTGAGCAGGCAGCTGATGGTTGTCATGCCTGCTTTCAGTTGTCTGCTTCTAGTCGAGAGATTTTTTGTAATTTCATATTTTTTCATTTTAATTTAATTATTTTCTTTTTCTTTTAATCTGTTTTATATTTGAAAATTGAATAAAAGATTTTATAAATTATAATAATTAATAGTTTAAATTATTTGGAGACACATAAAAAATTTTAGTCGACTCGAAATAGCATAGTTAGTTGTTATTTTTCGAAAGTAATAATATAGTTAATTATGATTTTCCCTATATTTTTATCCATAAGTACTTTCTCCATCCTAATTTATATGATATTGTTTGACTTAGTACAAAGTTCAAATGGTGGTCTAAGTTAATCCTAACAATTTATGTCGCTAAATTATTTCATTAACAATAACAAGAGAGTTTTATTTTACAAGAATATATAATATTTAACAATTATACAAAAAGTACTATTAATTACAGTAATTAACAACTTAAATTTTAAATAATCATATAAAAAATTCAGTTGATTATTCAAATTTCATCTGTGCCACATAAATTGAGCCAAAAGTGTAACATATATTGGGCCACGTGTTGACACTGGTGCCAACATCTTATATAATAATCTACAATATATTAAAAGTATGACGATCTTTAGAAAAATGATTTGAACTTTTTGCCCTTCATTAAAAATCTCTGAAATAGATAAAATTATCTTTTTTCATCTTTTTACTTTAATTATTATATTATCATATCTTGATAATATTGAATGTTGATTATAATAAATATATTGAAAAGTAAAAAAAAGAGAAGAAGGTTTGTTAATTAGGTGTAAAATCTGCTGAATTTTTCTAATTCTATGGAAAAAGGGTTTGTTTTCCTAATGTTTTGATGTGGTGTCCTGTATTTATGGAAAATATTGGGTTTCTAATGTAGGCAAACCACTGATTTTTTTTTAAATCTACTGGAAAAGTTAGTTTTTTAAGGTAGGAAAATTATTTTTATGAAAAATAATTATTAAAATATATAAATATATGAAATAATCCTTAAATATTAATTAGTGTTCTTTTTAATTTATGAATTCTCTACTTTTATATAAAGTCTTTTAATTTTAGATTCTTATGTTCTCATGATTGTCACGATAATATTTATGATTAAAGCGATAAATTTGCTTATGATTTGAGGTAAAACTTCTAAAATTTTAGTATATTCCTGAAATTTTCAATAATAAAATATCATGTATTTTTGATAGACAATTGCATGTCCAAGTATTTGAGATACATGCTAGTTTATATGTTTTAAATAGATATAGAATTTTTAACGTGAATTGACTTTTTTTAATATTTTTATTTGCCGTGAGACATAAATTGATTGACTTTCTCAAATATTCATATTAGTGTCGCATAAATTGGAACAAAAACCTGACGTATCTGGAAATTATGTAAAAGTACTACAAATCAGTAATTAACATCTTAAAATATTTAAAAACCATAAAAAAAAATTTAATCAACTTTATAAATTTTATCTGTGCCACATAAACTGAGATAAAAAAATAATATCTATTTAATTCATGCTGACACAGACTCTAATATCTAGTAACTAAAATATAATATCTTCTTTTTATGAATTTGAACTTTGATGCAAACAAACATGAAATTATTACTAATTTTTCGGTGTCAAACTAGTTAGGTATGCTATATAAAATCTTTATTCCTTCCTTTAAGCTCACACATGTTATTATAATACTAGATATATAAATAAAATAAAGCAAAAGAGAAGTTTATAGCCACTGAGAGACTTTTTTTACATTTTATCATCAATGTGTGTTACTTTCACCTTCTGAAAAATACGATCATTTCTTATCTTATATAATATCTAGTATGACCGCATCAACATCTCTAAAACACTCATATCTTGAGGATATATTGGACTTTAATGGCGCTTCACTATGATACAACATTCTCGATCTTATAATTGGTCTATCAAATTTATCATTTACTATGGTAGGCAACTTTTGTTAGCCCCTATATTTACGTTTTATGTTTTAATAATGACAAATTAATAAGTGGACATTTGTAGGATATTGAAGATCTCTAATGATGGAAGTATATCTCAGACAAAGGTAAGGAATATCCTCTCAAAGAGGATAGTGCTAAATATGGAGCCACATCAATTAAGGATCTCGTTGGACAAGGCAACAAGAACCACATCAATTAAAGATCTCGCTGGACAAGGCAATCAAAGGATGATTAAACATACTGTAGACATTGAAATTTTGTGGACTCTACAAAAATAGTTCAATTTTGCTTAGAGTTCTTGGGGGCTAATTTATCCTAAATCTAGCTTGATAGCTACTCAACCTAAACTCTAAATTATGCCTATATAAAGGGGGCAAATATCCTTTAAAGAGGCATCTCCAGTATCCCACAAATTCATGAGATATTCACAAATAGATCAAAGATCTGAAAAGTCCCAATAAATTCATGGGATATTCATAAAGATCAAAATCCTGTCAGCTTGATAATCAAATACCACAAGAAGACAAACCCTCCTTTCAAGGAGATCAAATCTAAATGTTCCTACGTTCGATAAATACGCCACTAACGGCCCTCGAATTGCGGAGAAATTCATATGTATCCAAATCTTCATACATTCGAGAAATATGCCACTGACAGCCCTCGAATTACGAAGAAAATCAAGAGAGAAGAATCAAGGGAGGAATAGATTTGTACCCCCATCGTTTATCAATAAAATTGTTGTTTCTTCATATTTTTATTTGTGGTTGAAGTTTATTTTTCATGAATTAAATTATATTGGAAACAAATTGGCACGCCTAGTGGGACCAAATCTGCCCTTCATCTCTTCTCTCAAAAATTAAATATGCAAATCTATAGCCGCAGGATCGTAAAGATGGAAGTGGTACTTCAAGACTTGTCTTTGAGTTTCATCAATTCTACACTCCGACAAGCCTTGAAGCAGGGGGACATTTGTAGACATTGAAATTTTGTGGACTCTACAAAAAGAGTTCAATTTTGCTTAGAGTTCTTGGGGGATAATTTATCCTAAATCTAGCTTGATAGCTACTCAACCTAAACCCTAAATTATGCCTATATAAAGGGGGCAAATATCCTTTAAAGAGGCATCTCCAGTATCCCACAAATTCACGGAATATTCACAAATAGATCAAAGATCTGAAAAGTTCCAATAAATTTATGGGATATTCATAAAGATCAAAACTCTCTCTTTTTGATAATCAAATACATCAAGAAGACAAATCCTACTTTCATGGAGATCAAATCCAAATGTTCCTACATTCGAGAAATACGCCACTAACGACCCTCGAATTACAGAGAAATTCATATCTTAATCTTCATACATTCGAGAAATATGCTACCGACGACCCTCGAATTATGGAGAAAATCAAGAGAGAAGAATCAAAGGAGGAACAAATTTGTACCCCCATCGTTTATAAATAAAACTGTTGTTTCTTCATATTTTTATTTGTGGTTGAAGTTTATTTTTCATGAATTAAATTATGTTGGAAACAAATTGGTACGCCCAGTGGGACCAAATCTGCCATTCATCTCTTCTCTTATAAATCAAATATGCAACTCTGTAGCCGCAGGATCGTAAAGATGGAAGCGGTACTTCAAGACTCGTCTTTGAGTTTCATCAAGTCTACACTTCGACAAGCCTTGAAGCAGGGGGGCATTTGTAGACATTGAAATTTTGTGGACTCTACAAAAAGAGTTCAATTTTTCTTAGAGTTCTTGGGGGATAATTTATCCTAAATTTAGCTTGATAGCTACTCAACCTAAACCCTAAATTATACCTATATAAAGGGGGCAAATATCCCTTTAAAGAGGCATCTCCAGTATCCCACAAATTCATAAGATATTCACAAATAGATCAAAGATCTGAAAAGTCCCAAGAAATTCATGGGATATTCATAAAGATCAAAACCCTCTCTTCTTGATAATCAAATACATCAAGAAGACAAACCCTCATTTTATGGAGATCAAATCCAAATGTTCCTACGTTTGAGAAATACGCCACTAACGGCCATCGAATTGCGGAGAAATTTATATCCAAATCTTCATACATTCGAGAAATATGCTACTGACGGCCCTCAAATTACGGAGAAAATCAAGAGAGAAGAATCAAGGGAGGAACAGATTTGTACCCTCATCGTTTATCAATAAAATTGTTGTTTCTTCATATTTTTATTTGTGGTTGAAGTTTATTTTCCATGAATTAAAATATGTTGGAAACACATACTTCATTGCAAGACTAAAGGAAAGGAGATCACACCCTCTACATGGACATATCTGATTTGGACATGTATGGCTGTGAGAAAGGAAAGCCGCACCGAGTATGGACATATGTGATATGGATATACCATAAGGTGCAAACTCCCTCAATCAAGGAATCAACTCAAATCCTTGACTCAGAAGAAATTCCTTGGGGTTTTTTATGAAGAAAAGAAACAGATGCAGCAAAAGACTATAAAAGCCAAAATGAAGTACAGAAGAAACTACTCAACTTCAAGAAAGAACCTTAAAGTGTCTCAATCTTAGTCTAACAAGACTTTCTACTTCTTAGTTTACAATTTCCATACAAAGAATAGGATTGAGTCAACTTTGTAATACAAATTGAAGCTGTGTCACAAGATCTGAAGAACAAAATAAGTCCTTGAAAATGTTTATCATCATTGTACTCGAACCTGACTTTGAAAGATCTAAGGAAAATTTAAAACCCAAAGGGACTGAAAGTAGGCACCACATTGGTGTTCCGAACACGGATAAATCTTTGTGTTTTTGTTTTCATTATTTTATTTACATAGTTGTTTACTTAAATCTAATTTGGTTTATGAAGTATACTGATTTGCAGGCAAGTCAACTAAGAAGACTCATTAGTTGACTCACAAAAATTTTCAATTCACCCCCTCTTGAATTTCAATTGGTATCAGAGAAGGTCTTACTAATTGTGTTGCTTAACCGCACGTGAGAAAAGATCAAATAGAAAACTACTAAATCCCAGGAGCTCTTCTTTAAGACGGCCACTCTACCAAAAGGCCACCTTACTTCAATGGACAACACTATTCCTACTGAAAAAACAGATTTAGAATCTTCGTTCAATCAAATGACTTCCACGCATGGGTTGTCATTAAGAAGGGACCAAAATTGATTCCAGGACTCAAAGAGAAACAAAAAGAAAAGGATAAAGAATCAAGCAGTACTGATATAAAAGATCTCGAGAACTTTGAAGTCACCAAGGAACAATAAGAGGTAATTCAAACTAATGCACGAGCCATAAGTTACTTTTTTGTGCAGTTAGTGGAGAGGAATATGAAAAGTTATCAACTTGCGAGATTGCAAAAGAGGTGTGGGATAAACTGGAGGTAACTTATGAAGGAACCACAAAAGTCAAGAAATAAAAAATTACTGCCTTAGTCAATAAATACGAGTTGTTCAAAATAGAAGAAAATGAAAACATTGAATCAATGTTTGCCAGATTCAGCAAAATTGTATATGAGCTAAAATCATTGGGGATGATCTATCCATATAACCTGCAAGTCCAGAAGCAGGTCAAAAGTCCCCCGAAAGTATGGGAAACTAAGGCTGCCATTCTGGAAGATGGAGACCTTCACAACATTACATATGACAAACTGAGAAGTAATCTTATTGTGTATGAGCGAAATTACATCAATAGGTACAACAAGGATAAATAGAAGAAACCAGTAGCATTCAATGTCATACCAACTGAAGAGGAAGAACTTTTGGAAGAAGCCAATAGCGAAGGATTGGCTCTAATAAATTGAGGAGTAAGGCAAATAGTGAAACAGAGACAGTAGAAATCCCAAGGAGTAAGAAACAATGATTTTACAAGAAATAATGACCGTTGCTATCACTGTGGAAGACCAAACCACTTTAAATAGAATTGTCCAGAATTAAGAAGAATATTATCTAGAAAAAATAAAAACTTTGGATCATGGAGTGATGAATATGAAATTGAAGAGGAAGCAGAAACAACCAATATATGCTTTATGGCAAAAGGTGAAACAAGTGAGGTAAGACCCTACAACTGTCATAACTTTAACATTCTTGAAACCAATCTAGTTATGATTACTGATGATCTCCAAAAACTTATTGATGAGTACAATAAATTGGCTCAGGAAAAGAAAACTTGGGAAGCTCTATTAAAATAAAAACTTGAAGAGGAAAGATGAAATTGTCAAGTTGAACTTAAAGCATGTCAAATTGAAATTGAATTACTTCAAGAAGAACTCGATGACGTAAAAATGAAATTACATAGTATTAGAAAATCACCAAGTCATAGTTCCATAAGATCAATTTTTTTTTAAAAAAAATCTTAGGTCCCTCATCAAGATCGTTTAAATCGGTTAAAACCTCTTTTTCTTTTCAAGGACCAACCTGTTATACCTGTGGACAGAAAGGGCACAAATCACACAACTGTAGGCAAAAGTCTAAAGGCGTGTGGGTTTGGATGCCTAAAGAAAGTAACTCTAACCCCTAAGGACCCAAGACCTCTTGGGTACCTAAATAAAATTAATTTTTCTTCTTTGCAGGAACACGTCTGCAAAAGCTATAAAAAGGGGATGCGTGTCATTGATAACGGATGTTCTAAATATATGACCGGAAAGAAAGAAAATTTTTACTCTCTAAAGAAAATAGAAGTTGGATCAGTGAGATTCGGTGATAATACTAAGGGTGGCATCATCAGAGTCGACTCAGTAAAGCTCAACTCCTCATGTTAACTTATTGAAGTATATCTCGTAGACGAACTCAAATATAATCTGCTTAACATCAGTCAGCTGTGTGACGTAGGATTTGGAGTCTCCTTCAAAGCTGAAAGTTGCTCCATCAAACATGACAAAAGAGACATTACTCTTATCGGTGAACGTGTTGATAATATTTACGTCCTAAATAGTCCTGATTTTTCTACCCTTACTTGCCTCACTGTGCAAAACAATGACTCTTGGTTGTGGCATAAAAAGATTGGGCTTGCTAGTATGCACATAATGAAGAAACTCTCTAGGCTGGAATTGGTGAAAGGTCTGCCAAAACTCAAGTTTCAGAAAGATCACATCTGTGATGCCTCCCAATTGGGTAAACAGACTCGGACATCATTCAAAGTCAAAGATATTGTCTCAACTACTAAACCCCTTCAAGCAATCCACATATATCTGTTTGGACCCACCAAAACCGCAAGTATTGGTGGAAAAAGATATGTTTTTGGTATTGTTGATGATTATTCTCATTTTACTTGGATAATGTTTCTTGCTCATAAACATGAGGATTTCACAAACTTTGAGATATTTTGTAGAAAAGTACAGAGAAAAGCTAGATACTTCATCACCTATGTTTACAGTGATCATGGAGGATAATTTAAAAATAATACCTTTGAGGAATACTGTACTCAGAATGGATATTCTCAGAACTTTTCATCACCCCGATCTCCTTAACAAAATGGTATGGTGGAGAGGAAAAATTGGTCTCTCCAGGAAACTGCTAGGACCATGCTATTGGAACACAATCGTCCAAATCACTTTTGGGCAGAGGCAGTAAGCACAATATGCCACATTATCAACAGATGCCTAATCAAACCCATTCTAAAGAAGACACCTTATGAGTTGTGGAGAGGGAAGAAGCCAAATGTTAGCTACTTTCATCCTTTTGGTTGCAAATGCTTTACCCACAATAATGGTAAGAATAACTTGGAAAAATTCCATCCATGAAGTGACGAAGGTATTTTTCTTGGGTAATCTCCCACCAGTCGTGCTTACAAGGCTTACAATAAAGAAGTTTATGTGTTGAAGAATCTATGCATATTGTATTTGATAAAACTAATCACCCGCATATGAGTTTAAGTATTGATGAAGAAAAGGTGAGTTATCTATAATTTGGCGCTAATGCTAGCACAACTCCCGATTCATCACAAGATGAGTCAACTACACTTCTTCTAGAGTCGACTCCCATAGAGAAAACAGTCAAACCAAGTGTTCCAAGAGAATAAAAACACAATGATAGCTATAAAACCGAGTTTATCATCAAAAATCCATATGATAGGATGCAGACAAGAGCTTTCTTGAGAAAGCAAGAGTTGTTGCCCTTGTATCTCAAATCAAACCAAAGAAGATCGATAAGGACCTCAAAGATAAATTCTAGGTCGAGGCTATGAAAGAAGAATTGGATCAATTCAAACGAAGTAAAGTCTGGACTCTAGTTGAAAGACCCAAGAACTGCTAAGTAATTGAAACTAGATAGGTCTACAGAAGCAAATTGAACGAGGAAGGTAAGGTTATAAGAAATAAATCCAGACTTGTAGCTCAAGCCTACTCCCAACAAGAATGTATTGATTATGATGAAACCTTTGCTCCTATAGCACTGTTAGAATCAATTGGCATTTTGTTAGCTTTTGTTGCTTACAAATATTTTAAGTTGTATTAAATGGACGTCAAAAGTGCCATTTTAAATAGATTTATTCATAAAAATGTCTTTGTAAAACAACCCCCCTATTTTGAAAATCTATCTTATTCAAATCATATTTTCAAATTATCAAAAACACTCTACGGTATTAAACAAACTCCAAAGGCTTGGTGTAAGAGGTTGATTGCTAAAAATAATTTCTAAATAGGCAAAATTGATACAACTCTATTCATACAAAAGCTTGACTCAAATATTCTTATTGTGCAAATTTACGTTGATGATATCATTTTTGGTAGTCCTAACATCTTCTTATGGAAGAACTTTTCTAATCTGATAAAAGAAGAATTTAAAATGAACCTCATGGGAGAGATCACATTTTTCTTAGGATTGAAAATCAAGCAAACATCCAAAGGTACTTTCATTAGTCAAGACAAAATATACAAAGGAACTCATCAAAAAGTTTGGAGTGGAGAAAGAAAAGGCCTATAGAACTCCAATGAATCCATCCACAACTCTTAATTCAGATTCATCTGGAAAAGATGTGGATGAAAAGGCATATAGGGGAATAACAGGTTTTACTACTCTACTTGACCGTTAATCGACCAGACATTATGTTCAGCGTATGTAAGTGTGCAAGGTTCCAGTCGGCTCCCAAAGAATCACACCTGACTGCCATCAAAAGAATCATCTAATATCTTATTAAAACCCAGGATATTGGACTATGGTACCCCTACTCTTCTCACTTTGATTTAATTCGATATTCAGATGCTAACTTTGCAGGTGATAAAAATAATATAAAAGAACTTGTGGAATGTGTCAAATTCTTGGTGATGCTCTAATTTCATGGCACACTAAGAAACAAACATCAATTGCTCAATCAACAACTGAAGCTGAATACATAACCATTGGAAGGTGTGGTACTCAAATTTTATGGATTATGCATCAACTACTTAATTTTAACTTATCTTTTGAATCTATTCCCATAATGTGTGAAAATACTAGTGCTATTAGTTTATCAAAATATATGATACATCATTCTAAAGCTAAACACATAGACATTAAGCATCATTTTATTCGTGATCATGTAGAAAATGGTGACTTTTCTCTTCAATTTGTTGACTCCAAAAATCAACTTGCAGATATTTTTACAAAACCTTTACTTGAGGAAAGATTTTTTTAATTAAAAAACCGGTTTAATATGTTTTACTGTACTTTGATTATTTCAAATCTTTTATTTTTGGTGTTTAAAATCCTTTATTTTTGGTGCTTAAAATTCGCCATATATTTTGCTTCTTCTTACACCCTCTGACTCCCGTCTTTTCCTTTCAAATCCACCCCTTCACGCCACCTTTTTCTCTTTCTTTAAAATTACCATCTCTCAGCCTTTCCACTTCCCAACACTTCTCTTTCTTTTTTTCTCAATCATAACCCCAGTTCACTGCACCCCCTTTCATCTCCCATCCTTTTGTTTTATTTCTCACTTCTTTTATACCCATCCACCTCCCTTCTCCCTCACAATGACTAAAACTCACTCCATGGCTAATCTCCCTAAAACCTCTCCTGGCCTTATTTCTAATAATTTCAAACCCATTATTCTCTCTGAATCATCCGATGAAGCCTCTTCCCATTCACTCGAGTCAACTATCTCCAAACCATGCTATGCTTCAAACCCTGTGTCCACTAAAAAATGATAACCCTCTCCTCTGGGTTCTCTTTCTCCAGAGGACATGCATAAGTTCTGGACTTGCACTCATAAGGAGAAATTCTTCACCTTCAGAAACCGGTCTATTACACCTGGACATATCATCAACCTCTCTCACCTAAAAGAGTCTTATTACAATGTTAGTCCTTTTTTCAAGGCCCAAGATCTGTCTATAGTTTTTTGGTTATGTAGATTGGAAGCGTTCGAATACCCTATTCGTATGTTCTATGATAACCTTTACCTATCCCAGAAAGTAAAAAATTGAAAACCCTGGTACTAGTACTCGTATTATTCTCAATGATTTTCTATTTGAGAAAGTTTTTGACACCAAGTTCTCTAGTGCCATACCTTTCATGAACGACACCTGGCCCAAAAATTTTGAAGAAGCCAAAAAGGCTATCTCATACCCCGACACAAATAGTCCCTTCTTTGTTCCTCTGTCCCTCAGTTTCCAAAATAGAATTTTGGCGTACAGCATTACAACCACCTTGATTCCTCAAAAGGGATCTCTCATTAATGTCATATGCAGAGATGTGTTTATTCTCTACTGTCTGATTAAGAGGTACAAAATCAATTATGTACCTATATCCACGAGTACATGTTAGAATATGCAGTCGACTCTCACAACTCATCTATCTTGCTTTATGGATTTCTCATCACCAAAATACTGCTTCGCGATGGAATTGATCTATTAACCTATTCAATGGTGGAAGTCTCCGCCATATATGATTCCAAAACCTTTACAAGCATGGGATATGTTCATCTTAACAATGAATAGCGTAGAAAGGAGTGTCAAATATTGGCTTGACATACCCAAGGTAAGCAAGTCTGTAACTAACCTTGTGGTATGTGCAGCTAAGGAAATTGAGGAGCTTAAAAACAGTCTCACCACTACTGAGAAAGGGATAGTCAACATTCATGAGTCGACTGCTAAACTGATTTAGTTGAGCAAAGAGACCAGTTTCGACATCGGCAAAGTGCGTCTCTCCTTTGATGGTTTCAAATAGAAATGATTTAAGCTTTTCAACAGAATGTTTTCACAAGTTGACTTCATCAAATTTGAAACTTCCTCCTCCTCCAATGATCTCAAAATTTTCATCTAGAACTCGTACTCCAGCTTCACCAAAAGTTTTGAAAAATCCTATGATCATTTTTGCACCAACGTGCACAATACCTTAACCTACTTCATGGCCAAATGATAAACTCTTATTCAAAAAGGGGTTTGTCCCTTTCCATATTTTGGTTGTAAGATAATGTTTAATACTCCTATCTTGACACTTTTCTTTTCATACTTTTAAATATTCATTCTGCATATCTTGCATATCTCTGCTCTGTGCATATATTTGTGTCGTCTGTGGCTGTTCTGTGTTGCTTTTTTTTAGGGTCTTTTTGATTATATCAAAAGAGAGAAAAAGATCACAGCAAGACAGGGGGAGCTAGTCGATTATCATAACAGAGAAGTCAACTAAATATATAAAGACAGAAAGACAAAGGGAGCAAGCCGACTACTTTAACAGGGAAGTCAACTGATATTTAATTCTTGTTTGTCATTATCAAAAAGGGGGAGATTATTAGCCCCCTATATTTACGTTTTATGTTTTAATAATAAAAAACTAATAAGTGGACATTTGCATGATATTGGAGATATCTAATGATGAAAATATATCTCACACAAAGGCAAGATCTTCCCAAAGAGGATGGTGCTAAATATGGAGCAACATTAATTAAGGATCTCACTGGACAAGGCAACAAGAACCACATCAACTAAAGATCTCGTTGGACAAGGCAATCGAAGGATGATTAAACATACTTCACTGTAAGACTAAAGAAAAGGAGATCATACCCTCTATATGGACATATCTGATATGGACATGTATGGCTGTGAGAAAGGAAGGTCACACCGAGTATGGACATATC
This sequence comes from Capsicum pubescens, assembly GCA_030864215.1. Classification (NCBI taxonomy): domain Eukaryota; kingdom Viridiplantae; phylum Streptophyta; class Magnoliopsida; order Solanales; family Solanaceae; genus Capsicum; species Capsicum pubescens. The sequence continues at coordinate 291,465,127 of CM061548.1, forward strand.
TGATATGGGCATACCTTAAGGTGTAAACTCACTCAGTCAAGGAATCAATTTAAATTCTTAACTCATAAGAAATCCCTTGGGTTTCCTTATGAAGAAAAGAACCAGATGCAGTAGAAGACTATAAAAGCCAAAACAAAGTACAGAAGACACTACTCAACTTCAAGAAAGTACCTCAAAGTGTCTCAATCTTAGTATCACAAGACTTTGTACTTCTTAGTTTACAATTACCATACAAAGAATAGGATCAAGTCACCTTTGTAATATAAACTAAAGCTGTGTCACAAGATCTGAAGAACAAAATAAGTCTTCGAAACTTGTTTATCATCATTGTACTCGAGCCCGACTTTGAAAGATCTAAGGAAACTTTGAAACCCAAAGGGACTGAAAGTAGGCACCACATTGGTGTTACGAACATGGATAAATCTTCGTGTTTTTATTTTTATTCATTTATTTACTTATCTTTTTATGTAAATCTAATTTGGTTTATGAAGTATACTGATTTTCAGGTAAGTCAACTAAGAAGACTCAGTAGTTGACTCATAGAAATTTTCAATTTACCCCCCTTCTTGAATTTCAATTAGTATTAGAGCAGGTCTCACTAATTGTGTTGCTAAACAACACGTGACCTAAGATCAAATGGAAAACTACCAAATCCTAGGAGCTCTTCTTCAGGACGTCCACTCCCTCTACAAGACCACCTTACTTCAATGGACAATACTATTCCTACTGGAAGAACAGATTCAGAATCTTCATTCAGTCAAATGACTTCAACGCATGGGTTGTCATTAAGAAGGGACCAAAATCGATTCTAGGACTCAAAGAGAAACAAAATAAAGGACAAGGAATCAAGAGGTACCGATATAGAAGATCTCGAGAACTTTAAAGTCACCAAGGAACAATAAGAGGTAATTCAAACTAATGCACGAGCCATAAGTTACTTCTTTGGGCAGTTAGTGGAGAGGAATATGACAAGATATCAACCTGCGAGACAAAAAAAGAGGTGTGGGATAAATTAAAGGTAACTTATAAAGGAACCTCCAAGATCAAGAAATCAAAGATTGATGCCTTAGTCAATGAATACGAGCTGTTCAAAATAGAAGAAAATAAAAATATTAAATCAATGTTTGCCAGATTTAGCAAAATTGTATGTGAGCTAAAATCATTGAGGATGATCTATCCATACAACCTACAAGTCTAGAAGTAGATCAGAAGTCTCCCGAAAGTATTGGAAACTAAGGCTGCCATTCTGGAAGATGGAGACTTTCACAACATGACATATGACAAAATGAGAGGTAATCTTATTACGTATGAATGAAATTACATCAAAAGGTATAACAAAGATGAAAAGAAGAAACCAGTAGCCTTCAATGCCGTACAAACTGAAGAGGAAGAACTTCTGGAAGAAGCCAATAGCGAAGGATTGGCTCTTATAAATTAAGGAGTAAGGCAAATCATAAAATAGAGACAGTAGAAATCCTAAGGAGTATGAAATAATGATTTTACAAGAAATGATGACCGTTGCTATCACTATGGAAGATCAGACCACTTTAAACAGAATTGTCCTGAATTAAGAAGAAGATTAGCTAGAAAAAATAAAAACTTTAGATCATGGAGTGATGAGTATGAAACTGAAGAGGAAGCAGAAGCAGCCAACATGTGCTTCATAGAAAAAGGTTAAACAGGTGAGGTAAGTCCCTACAACTATCATTACTTTAACATTCTTGAAACTAATCTAGATATGATTACTGATGAGCTCCAAAATATTATTGACGAGTACAATAATTTGGCTCAGGAAAAGAAAACTTGGGAATCTCGATTAAAATAAAAACTTGAAGAGGATTGACAAAATTGTCAAGTTAAACTTGAAGCATGTAAAATTGAAATTGACCTACTTCAAGAAGAACTCGATGACGTAAAACTGCAATTACATAGTATTAGAAAATCACCAAGTCACAATTCTATAAGATCAATTTTTTTAAAACAATCTCAGGTCCCTCATCAAGATTGTTTGAATCAGCTAAAACCTCTTTTTCTTTTCGAGGACCAACCTGTTATACCTATAGACAGAAAGGACACAAATCACATAATTGTAGGTAAAAGTCTAAAGACGTGTGGGTTTGGAGGCCTAAAGGAAGTAACTCTAACCCCTAAGGACCCAAGACCTCTTAGGTAACTAAATAAAATTAATTCTTCTGTTTTGCAGGAACACATCCGCAAAAGCTATAAAAAGGAGATGTGGGTCATTGATAGCGGATGTTCAGACATATGACTAGAAAGAAAGAAAATTTTTACTCTCTAAAGAAAATATTATGAGGACCAGTCAGATTCGATGATAATGCTAAGGATGACATCATCGGAGTCGGCTCAGTAAAGCTCAAATCCTCATGTGAACTTATTGAAGTATATCTCATAGACAAACTCAAACACAATATACTAAACATCAGTTAGCTGTGTGATACAGGATTTGGAGTCTCTTTCAAAGCTGAAAGCTGCTTCATCAAACATGAAAAAAGAGACATTTCTCTTATCGATGAACGTGTTGATAATATTTACGTCCTAAATAGTCCTGATTTTGCTATCCTTACTTGCCTCACTGTGCAAACCAATGACTCTTGGTTGTTGCACATAAAGCTTGGGCTTGCTAATATGTACATAATTAAGAAACTCTCTAGGCTGGAAGACACACCCTCTGCATGGACATTTCTGATATGGACATGTATGGCTGTGAGAAAAAAAGGTCGCACCGAGTATGGACATACTATAAGGTTCAAACTCCCTCAATCAAGGAATCAACTCAAATCCTTGATAGAAATTCCTTGGGTTTCCTAATGAAGAAAAAAAGCAAATGCAACAGAAGACTATAAAAGCCAAAACGAAGGACAGAAGACATTACAAAATTTCAAGAAAGAACCTCAATGTGTCTCAATCTTAGTCTCACAAGGCTTTGTACTTCTTAGTTTACAATTTTCATACAAAAAATAGGATCGAGTCAACTTTGTAATACAAACTGAAGTTGTGTCACAAGAGCTGAAGAATAAAATAAGTCTTCGAAACTTATTTTTTATCATTTTACTCGAGCCCAACTTTGAAAGATCTAAGGAAACTTTGAAACCCAAGAGGATTGAAAGTAGGTACCACATTGGTGTTTCGAACATGGATAAATCTTTGTGTTTTTATTTCTATTCGTTTATTTACTTATATTTTTACTTAAATCTAATTTGGTTTATGAAGTATACTGATTTGCAGGCAAGTCAACTAAGAAGACTCATCAGTTGACTCACAGAAATTTTTAGTTCACCCTCTTCTTGAATTTCAACTTTTTGTCGCATAAAATAGGTTGGTAGTAATGCAACCAATCAAAGAATAGCTCAAAAAATGCGGCCAATCAAATAATACCTCAAAAAATAGAAATTCAAGATATTGAAGACTATCATTTAGGCTACCCTAAAGGAACGTTGATTAATCATCTTAACACTTTCACTATTAATATTAATGAAACGGCCCCCGGGAAGGCTATTATAAGCTCAATATTGAAGGAGCATATTTTTATTCAAATAATTATGGAGGAGGAGGGGAATTATCAAAAATCACAATGGTGAATGGATAGTTGGAATTGCTTTCTTACACATGAACAAATCGTCTCTACACATGGAAACTTTAGCAATGTATCATGGATTGTATTTGTCTCTTGAAATGAATTTGAACCCTATTATTGTAAAAATAGACTCACAGGTACTTATTCACATTTTAAACTCAAAAATAAAGTTCTCTCGCATATGATTTCTGACTGTAGATCCATTATTAAGTTGCTGAATAAACTTAAAATCTGCCATGTCTATCGGGAGGCAAATGTGTGGGGGACAAACTTGTGTCTTTTGGAAAGTTTCATCTACAGTTCATGGAGAATAATTCAATAACTTTTTATTCCCCTTCCCTTCCTCTTTGATTTTTATTTTGCAAGAACTTTAGAAAGACTTTCTAAGATAGGGTACTAACTAACAATTTCATCTCTGTAATAATCTTTCAACTTTGTTCTAATAAATCATCTCATTTTAAACCAAAAAAACACTTTTTCGATCCATTTCAGCCATTCAGTTTTAGTCTATGAGTAATATCTTTATCTATCACTCCAACAAATTAATATAGATATTTAAATTATTTGCATTTTGGGACCACAATTTCATATATTCACCTCAGCTTCACTCTACTCATGATGACTAAAGCTGCGATGCGTGTATTTGTTCTTACTTTTACCTATCTCACAACCTTTGGTCTGTAAAGTTCTTCTCCATAGTCCCTTGGTCTTTATAGTTCTTCTCCATAGTTTAAATTTTTGGTTCACACCCTATTTAGTTTCATCAATTAATACTATATCGTCAACAAATAAAATACACCATGTGATCACATCTTATATTCTATTGGTTAATTAGCTCGTTCATATCTAGGATAAATAAGTAGGGGCTTAATATCAGTCCATGTAAGACCCTGCAAAATCCTAAGCTTAATTCAGTCTTTTAAAGCTTGTTAAGGGGTCCCAGACTTCGAAAATTTTAGCTAAGTATTCATACTTAAGTTATTTTACCCTTCATAGTTGGCGATCTTATTTTGCGACCCTTACGACCATTAAATATCGATCTTTAAGTTCGTTCATGATCAGAAATGTCAGTAGGTGTTCTCGGATGAGTTTTGGATTTTTTGAATATTGTTTGAGGCACGTTTGGGAGTCCAAACCAGTGTATCGATGCAATTTTGATACGCTGTATCGCCTATCGCGTCGATGAATATTTTTCCTCAATGCCCAGTATCAAATTCACTGAGCTAACATGGACTCGGCGTGGCGCGGCGACCATAGTATTAATCCCATTGATGCGGTGCGTCGGGCTGGGCATCACTGGATCCGTTTTTAGTCATTAAAAGACCGCATCTTCAGGGCTAAATGGGACATTTTCCCATGACTATTCAGCCCCAAAAATACAAAATTTACCTCCCCTTAAGCAAATTACACTCATTCACTCTCAAATTACTCAAGAATAAACCCTAGGGCTTTTTATTCAAGATTCAAATCTCATTAATTTCACCATCAATCTTTAAGAATTCAAGAATTAAGGTATGTGAAGTGTTCATCCAAGGATTTCCTTCCACCCTTGGAGTTCACGAAACTCTTTTAAAAACTTTAAGCTAATTGATTTCATGAATTCCATGTTGGAATTAAGTACGTTCATGATTATGATGTTAATTGGGTTTCTATTCTATGGTTTATTACAATTTCATATACAATTACTTAATGTGTGTGTAGTATCATGTGAATTCATATTAAACCCTTGATTTGGTAATTTAGGATTGATGTTATGATGTCTACATGTTATTCACATGTGTTTGGTAAAATGCCTATGTGAATTGAAATAGTGCCATTATAACATGATAGCATGTATTCCCCATTCATGTATCAGTAAATGCATTATTAGTGTTTGCTAAAACGTCTCAATGAGTGGATTTAGGCCAAGTAGACATTATTATATTTTCAAGATTTTGCCATGATTTACTTTGATGCAATTGAGTCCTGGGGGTATTTAATACCCAATAATTTAGATATTTACCTAGAGACAATATCGGTTATAGAGTCGTATCAAACATGTCACGATCAGTAGAATTTAGTAAGTTACAGAACTCAGTAGAACTCAGTCAGTTACAGAACTTAGGAAAAAACTCAGTAAACTCAGCCCCAGTCCAGTCCAGTTCAGTATACTCAGTTCAGTATCTTTCAGTTGGGAGTTGGATTCAGCACTGAGTGAACCCAAGGATGGGGGATCACCTGCCAGTAGCAGTTCAATATCTTTTAGTTGGGAGTTGGATTCAGCACTAAGTGAACCCAAGGATGGGGGCTCACCTGCCAGTAGAGGGTGTGATCCTTAGAAGCTATCCTTGTGTTCCAGAACTACGTAGCCAGCGTAGGTTGAGACATGAATTTGCCAGCTAAGGGTTGATGAGGTGTCCTACCTACCAGTTGAGGGTACTACCGTTCTCATTCACAGCATTTGCTAGATAAGGGTGACTCAGCACTTGTCTTTACCCGTGGCATGATACTGACACCCTTCAAATTGGGGTTACAGATTGGACCCCAACTCAGTTATCTTATTTGGGGCATATCGGTTAGATGATTATCTCCTGCAGTTTTAGTTTTAGTTTCAGTATAGAATCCAATTCAGTTCTACAGAATCAGGACAGTCAGAAACAGTCACCCAATTATCAATCAGGACTATCAGAAAAAATCACCCAGTTATAAATTAGGACTGTCAGAAATAGTCACCCAGTTATCAATCAGGACTGTCAAAAATAGTCACTCAATTATCAATATTATAGTATCAGTAAACTCAGATATTAGTTAATCAGTATTAAGAACTCAGTAACCAGTTTTAACATGATCTTAGTTACACTTTATGTATTCATACATATTCTCTCATTCAGTTATGTTTATGTTACTCAGTCAATTAACGTTCATGCATATGAACCCATGCATATCAGCCTACCTCACTTAGCATACCAGTACATTCAAAGTACTGACACATACTTTTCTTTTGCGCTATGATGTCTTATATCATAGGTCCAGACGTACGGGCTCCTGACTGTACTTAGCAGCCCATCCTATCAGTAGCAGACTTAGTAGTGAGTCTTCACAGTTCAAGGACAGAGTATTATTTTAGTATTTCAGTATAGTTTCAGTAGTCAGAGTTAGTTGGGGGCTTGTCCCATTAACTCCATAATTTAGGAAGTTAGAGGCTTTCAGACTAGAGTATTTCAGATAGAATTTCAGTATTTAGTTTTTTAGTATTCAGTATTGATTTTTTAGTTATGAACCTTATAGTGTTTTCAGCCTAGCTTCTGTATTTATATCAGTTACATTATTATTATTATTCAGTGCTCACAGCAGGTACCAGTCATGGGTTAGCTGGTAGTCTTTCGGAGTTGCTAGCACCATGTAGCATCCACGGTATAGACTCGGGGCGTTAGAAACTTGGTATCAGAGCCTAAGGTTCAATAGAGTCCTCGAAAGTCTGAAAGCCGCATCAGGTAGAGTCTTGTGCATGGGTGTGTAGCGCGCCACACTTATGGATGAGATGCTACGAGATGTTTTAGGAAAAGTTTCCCTTCTTTCAGTATTCATGTTGTGCGAGAGAGCATGGGCTCAAGTTAAAACTCTCAGTCTAATCTTTTTATGTTTCCATTTACAGAACATGCCTCTCAAGAAAAATAGAAGAAGAATGAGAAATCAGTCAGCCCCCAGCCCATCCAGGAAGATTCTCTGGACGAGCATGTCTCCCATGCGGAATTTAGGGCCTCATTTACTACTCTAGCCAATTCGGTAGAAGCCCAGAATGAACGCTAAGCTACCGTTCCGGCCAACCCAGTGGCCAATACTGTTGCATCCAGGATTTAGGACTTCACCCGAATGAATCCTCCTTTATTTACTGGGTCTAAGTTAGATGAGGACCCAGAAGAATTCCTTGATAAAGTTCAAAAAGTAATAAATATTATGGGGGTGATAGCTAGTAAGAGTGCTGAGTTGGCCGTATATCATTTGCAGGATGTGGCTCACTCATAGTTCAAGAAGTGGAAGGCAAAAAGGGCCGATGATGCTGGGCCCATAGAATGGGAGGAGTTTTCCACTGCTTTTATAAATAGGTTCTTCCCACTTGAGTTGAGGGAATCTAAGGTTCTGGAATTCATTAATCTAAAGCAGGGCAATATGATAGTGAAAGAGTATTCTCTCAAGTTTACTCAATTAGCTAGATACGCTCCGCATGTGGTAGTAGATAGCAGATCTAAGATGAGTAAGTTTGTGTCGGGTGTGTCTAATAGTGTGGTCAAGGAGTGTAGGACCACAATACTGATTAAAAAGATGGACATATTCAGACTCATGGTCCATACTCAGTAGATAGAGGAGGCTAAGAATAGGGAGAAGGAGAGGGAGAATAAGAGCGAGAATAGGTAGTTTCAACTTCTCTCAACCTAAGTCAAGGGGTGGTAATCGCTCTCAATTCCGCCTAAAATTCTCAGTTCCAGCTCTATCCTTAGCCAGTGCTCCAGCGCTGAAATTCAGAGATGGCCCCAAAGACAGGGCTTCAGGGCCTAAGTCTCAGGGTAGTGTTAGCAGTGCCCAAACAAATCCTCTTTTCCAGAAATATGGAAGAAACCATCAGGGCATCTGCAGGGATGGTAGTGATTTATGTTTCAGATATGGCAAGCCAGGCCACAGGGTTAGAGATTGTCCTCAGTCAGGTTCCCGGGTCAGTATAATCATCCCCCATCTTAGTCCAGTCGCCCGAATCAGCAGGGTGCCGCTTCTAGTGCCACCAGTGGGCAACGCCCAAATAGACTCTATGCACTTCAATCCCGATAGGATCAGGAAAATTCTCCTAATGTGGTTACTGTTATGCTACAAATTAATCATTTACATAGTTATATTTTGCTAGACCCAAGAGCTTCTTTGTCCTTTGTAACTCTATATATAGTCGTTGACTTCAGTGTCAGACCCAAAATTCTAGCAGAGCGTTTCTCAGTTTCTACCCTAGTGGTTAAATCTATCATAGCCCGATGTATATATAGAAACTATCCACTTATGGTGTCTCAGAAAGTTACTTCAGCAGACTTAGTAAAATTAGAGATAATAGATTTTGATGTCATTCTCAGCATGGATTGGCTTCATTCATGCTATGCTTCAGTTGACTGCAGAAATCAAATTATTCAATTTTAATTTTTGAATGAACCTATTCTGGAGTGGAGGGGTAGTACTTCAGCACTTAGGGGTCAGCGTGTTTCCTACCTTAGGGCTAGGAGAATGATATCCAAGGGATGTGTATACCATCTCATCCAAGTCCAAAACTCTAGTTCAGAAACCCCTACTCTTGATTCAGTATCAGTAGCATGTGAATTCCCAGATGTGTTTCCCAAAGATTATCCTGGAATCTCTCCCACAAGGGAAATTAACTTCAAAATAAACCTTCTTCCAGATACTCAACCCATACCTATTCCTCCATATAGAATGCCTGCAGCAGAACTCAAAAAGTTAAAAGAATAGTTAAAGGATCTCCTAGATAAGGGATTCATTAGACCCAGTGTATCCCCATGGGGTGCACTAGTTCTATTCGTGAGTAAGAAAGACAGTTCTCTCAGAATGTGTATTGACTACCGTCACCTAAACAAAGTCACAGTCAAGAACAAGTATCCACTTCCAAGAATCGATAATTTGTTTTACCAACTTCAGGGTGCCAGTGACTTTTCTAAGATAGACCACAGACCAGGTTATCATCAGCTCAGAGTCATAGAATATGATATTTCGAACACAACTTTTGGAACTCGATATGGTCACTTCAAATTTTTAGTCAAGTCATTTGGTCTTACCAATTCCCTAGTAGATTTCATGGACTTAATGAACCATGTGTTCAAGCATTACTTGGACATGTTTGTCATAGTCTTCATAGATGACATTCTTATCTACTCCCTTAGTGAACATGATCATGCAGACCATCTCAGAATAGTGTTATAAACTCTCAGAAACCATCAGTTGTTCGCCAAATTCAGTAAGTATGAGTTTTGGGTAAGGTTAGTAGCTTTCCTCGGCCATATAGTTTCTGGTGATGGCATTAGAGTGGATCCTCAAAAGACCAAAGCAGTAAGAAACTGGCCCATACCCATTTCTCCGACAGACATAAGGAGTTTCTTGGGTTTGGACGACTATTACCGATGGTTTGGTGAGGGATTTTCATCTATTGCATCCCCTATGTATAGGTTGACTCAGAAGAAAGTCAAATTTCAGTGATCAGAATCTTGCGAGAAAAGTTTTCAGGAGTTGAAGACTCGACTCACTGCAACTCCAGTTTTGACTCTACCAGATGGTTCAGGTGGGTTTGTGGTATATTTTGATGCCTCCAGGGTTGGTTTGGGGTGTGTTTTGATGCAGAGAAGTAAGGTCATTGCCTATGCCTCTAGACAGCTTAAGCCCCATGAGAAGAACTACCCCACCCATGATCTCGAGTTAGCAGTTATAGTATTTTCCTTAAAGATTTGGAGGCACTATTTGTATGGGCTACATGTTGACGTGTTCACAGACCATAAGAGACTCCAGTATGTGTTTTCTCAGAAAGACCTAAACCTCCGTCAGAGAAGGTAGTTAGAGTTGTTAAAAAACTATGACATGAGTGTCTTGTATCATCCGAGAAAGGCTAGTGTAGTGGCTGATACTCTCAGTAGGGTGTCTATGGGTAGTGTTGCTCACCTGGAAGATGATAAGAAGAAGTTAGTTCAGGAAGTTCATCCGCTTGCCCGACTGGGTGTTCGCTTAGTCGGTTCACTAGAAGGTAGTGTATGGGTGCAGAGTAGTTCATAATCATCTATGGTTTCTAAGGTGAAGCAAAAATAGGACAGATATCCCAGTCTAGTTAAGATGAAAGAATCAGTCAGAGGTCAAAAGATAGAGGTCTTTTCCCAAGGAGGAGATGGTGTGTTGCATTGCCAGGGTCGACTATGTATGCCAGGTATAGATGACTTGAGGCAACAAATTTTTGCAGAAGCGCATGGTGTGCGCTACTCTATTCATCCAGGGGCCACTAAGATATACTGTGACTTGCGGGAAGTCTATTGGTGGAGTGGGATAAAGAGAGCTATTGTAGAGTTTGTGGCTAAGTGCTCGACATGTCAGCAGGTTAAGATCAAGCATCAGAAGCCTAGTGGGTCCATGCAAGAGTTCAATATTCCCACATGGAAATGGAAATAAGTGAACATAGACTTTGTGATGTGTTTGCCTCGTACTCGTTGTCATCATAATTCTATATGGGTTATCGTAGACAGGATGACCAAGTTAGCTCATTTCCTACCAGTCCATACCTTTTATTCATCCGAGGATTATGCTAAGCTCTATGTGAGAAAGTTGGTCAGATTGCATAGAGTTTTGCTATCCATCATTTCAGATAGAGGTACGCAGTTCACCTCTTATTTATTGGAATCCTTCTAAAAGGGTCTTGGTACCCAAGTCCACCTCAGTACAGCCTTCCATCCACAGACAGATGGTCAAGCAGAAAGTACCATCCAAACATTAGAAGAGATATTAAGGGCGTGTTCCATTGACTTTAAGGGCAGTTGGGATGACCATTAGCCACTGATTGAGTTTGCATAAAATAATAGTTACCATTCCAGCATCCAGATGGCTCCGTTTGAGACGCTCTATGGGAGGAGATGTAGATCTCTCATTGGTTGGTTTAAAGTGGGTGAGGCCACAGTGGTAGGGCCTGACTTGGTATTTGATGCCTTAGAAAAGGTTCAGTTGATCAGGTAAAGGCTTAGAACAACTCAGAGCCGACAAAAATCGTATATCGATGTGAGTAGAAAGGATTTCGAGTTTGAGATTGGTGACTACGTGTATTTGAAGATCTCTCCTATGAAAGAAGTAAAGAGATTTGGCAAGAAGGGAAAGCTCATTCCCCAATATGTCGATCCTTACCAAATTCTCAGCCGTTTTGGAAAGGTAGCTTACGAGCTTGAGTTGCCTTCAGACTTAGCTTTAGTCCACCCAGTGTTTCATGTCTCCTTGCTAAAGAAATGCATAGGTGACCCAGTAGTTGTAGTCCCTGTAGATGGTATAGATGTTCAGAACAGCCTCTCCTATGAGGAAATTCCAGTCGAAATCCTTGATTATCATATTCGCAGACTGAGGAACAAAGAAGTCCCTCTAGTGAAAGTTCTTTGGAGGAATCAGTCCGTTGAGGGAGCTACTTAGGAAGTAGAAGCAGATATACCGACCAAGTATCCTCACCTCTTTTTCGTAAACTCTGACTCAGCTCAAGGTAATAGTTTTTCTTGAATTTACTCGATTCCATATTCAGTTTTCCTTTATGAGTTAGATACCAGTTCAGTTGCATATCATTCATATATCATGCGTACCTTCATGAATCAGCTCAGTCATGTACTCATGCATCAGATATGCATGTTTAGTATACAAACTCAGCTTATCAGTAATATCAGTTACGAAATCATGCATCAGTTATGCATGTTCAGTATGATAATTCAGTATATCAGTAGTCTCAACCATGAAATCATGCTTCAGTTGTGCATGTCCAGTATATACTTTCAGTCTATCAGTTCTCCCATCTTAGTCAGTCTCATTCGAGGATGAATGTTCCCAAGGGGGAGATATTGTAAGACCCAGCAAAATTCTAAGCTTAATTCAGTCATTTAAACCTTGTTAAGGGGTCCCAGACTTAGAAAATTTTAGCTAAGTATCCATACATAGAGTTATTTTAGCCTTCATAGTTGGCGATCTTATTTCGCGACCCTTAAGACCATTAAATGTCGATCTTTAAGTCGCTTCATGATTAGGAATATCAGTAGGTGTTCTCGGATAAGTTTTGGATTTTTTGGACATTGTTTGAGGCACGTTTGGGAGTCCAAACCAGTGTATCGATGCGATCTCAATGCGCTGCATCACCTACCGCGTCGATGTATATTTTTCCCCAGTTCCTAGTGTCAAATTCCAGTGAGCCGATGCAGACTCGGTGCGGCGCGACGGCCATAGCGTCTATCCCATCGACGTGGCTCGTCGGGCTACACATCACTGGACCCATTTTTAGTCATTAAAAGACCGCGTTTTCAGGGGTAAATGGGACATTTTCCCACGACTGCTCATCCCCAAAAATATGAAATTCAGCTTCCCTTAAGCAAATTACACTCATTCTCTCTCAAATTACTCAAGAACAAACCTTAGGGCTTTTAATTCAAGATTCAAATCTCAAGAATTTCACCATCAATCTTAAGAATTCAAGCATTAAGGTATGTGAAGTGCTCATCCAAGGGTTTTCTTCCACTCTTGGAGTTCAAAAAACTCTTTTAAAAACTTTAAGCTAATTGATTTCATGAATTCCATGTTGGAGTTAAGTATGTTTATGATTATGATGTTAATTGGGTTTCTATTCTATGGTTTATTACAATTTCATGTGCAATTACTTAATGTGTGTGTATTATCATGTGAATTCATGTTAAACCCTTGATTTGGTAATTTGGGATTGAAATTATGATGTCTACATGTTATTTAGTATCATGTGTAAGCTTATACCTCACATGTGTTTGGTAAAATGCCTATGTGAATTGAAATAGTGCCATTATAACATGATAACATGTATTTCCCATTCATGTATCAGTAAATGCATTATTAGTGTTTTCTAAAACGTCTCAATGAGTGGATTTAGGCTAAGTAGCGATTATTATATTTTCAAGATTTTGCCATGATTTACTTTGATGCAATCGAGTCCTGGGGGTATTTAATACCCGACAATTTAACTGTTTATCTAGAGCCAATGTCAGTTACAGAGTCAATATTTTGTGGAAGATTTATTAGAATTGATATAAACTAAAGAACCACAGACTCTATTTCAAAAAATAAATAGACGTAATGGTATTTGTTCCTTAGGCTAGTGATAATTCAGAACCTAGTGACTCTATGTCTTGGTAGTTGCTACATCAACATCAATGTTTACTTCATTGAAGTGGTTTAATTTCTGACGGTTTAAGAATATTTACATAATTACAACAATAATAACATACTCAATGTAATTTCATAACGCGAATTTGAGAAAGGAAAGAGTATACATCCATCCTACCCCTATCTTATAAGGGTATAAAGTAGAACCGTCAATATTCAGGCCCATCGAGCCAGCCTGGATTGACCTAAAATTTGATAGGATTGAGCTTAGATTCTTATAGTTCGTTTAAGAAAAGAGCTTTTTAACCTTGCCCGGATAAGCCCAATAGCCCGTAGGGCTTGAGCAATATGAGTTGAGCCGGTCCATGGGCTTAGAAAAAAATAATAAAAAATACAAAAATAGAATAGTAAAAATAACAAGAGGAATCTAAACTCAAAATTTACTCAAACCATCATAAATATGTAAATATTAAATATATCAAATAGGTATAAAAAAATATTAAAAATTTTTAAAAAAATTTAATAAAATTATGAAATAGGAAAATAATCAAAATAGAAAATCTATATTTTTTTAAAAATCACTATTTACTATTTAGGATGTAGTCGCTTTCACTCTCAACAACGGTAATCGTCTTCTCCTTTGTACCGTAGACCTTAGTCATTGTGGCTGAAATCTTTAGCATTCTCATATTCATTACTTGTGTCTACTATTTAGGCAGAATACCCTTATCATTGATAGTTAGAAACTGAAAGAAGCCTAACTTCACTTCTTCAATATTCAAAGTTTAATACATTGCAATTGGCACCAAACTAGGTTAATAATTCTATTTAACTAGTTATACTGCTATTCACTAACTGTTTAATTTTCTTATTAATATCTCTCTTTGGTTCGAACAATATCATCTCGAAAGTTATTTAGTTTTTCAGATTATTAGGACCTCTTTTTTATTCAATTTGAGACTTAATTAGCAAGTAGTAATGCTTTGAAATATTTTCTTGTAAATATTTATGTTATTAACATTTTAAAATTTACATCATAAATATTATAAAAAAAATATTTCTAAAAAATTGGGCTGGCCCATCAAAGCCCGTAGCCCATAGAGTGATGGGTTAGACTTGTTGTTTTCTAGCCTATCATTTTGATGGCGAGCCCGGCCTGGCCCATCAAATTTCAAAGCCTGTGTGGGCTATCCAAATGGGTGGGTGGGTCTGTATTGACAACTCTAGTATAGAAAAACTATTTTCGATAGACCCTCGACTTCATTATATAATTAGGTCACTTATAATCAAGTTGAGAAGTCATGTGGAAGCTTTAGGACAAAAGTTAATTGTATTGTAATAATTTTTTGAATTAAAGGATATTAAATATTTGATTTAAAAATACATTATTCATTATTTTATTTTTCATTAGCTTAAAATAGAAATGCATGGTTAAATAGTTCTAGATAGACTTTTACTCTTCATAAACTTATTTCTTTTAATATTTAAATGTTATAAAACATTAACGGATATAATTTATTTAAATATGAAATAAAAATAAAAATATAATAATAATAATAAAAGTAAAAACAACAATTAATAATAGGAGTTGAAGTAGTACGTGGTATGTGTAGTAGTAGTAGTAATAATAATTTTAATAAATTATTAACATAAAAGATAACAGAATTTTGAAATTTGAATTGATTTATCCAACTTAACCAATTAAAAAAGGAAAGTTATTTCAATTAATCTTTAGTATGTATATTTGTTTTTGTAGTAGTAATATATTATATTTGAATACATAGTATAGTACTAATAATAATAATATAAAAAAAAACAATAATAGTACTAGTAATAGTACGTATGTACTAATGATAGTAGTAGTTACAGTGGTAATATATTATATTTGAAATACACTTGGTTAAATATTAAATAAAAGATAAAAAATAATATAATGATAATAATTTTTTTAAAAAGTAGTAGGTCCGTATTTTTTTTTGGGCAATTAACTCACTTTATTAATTACCAAGTGACAGTCATTACAAACTAAGAGAAGACAATCCTATCTATCTCTTCTCAAGCGGTACTGCATGAACCAGCAGACCTCTACAGACTTCTATGACTACTGAAACTTCTTAAAACATTCAAATAGTTTGGAGTTTGTTCTAACTCTTATACACAACATTAGTTTAAGGCCTCTTATCAACTCTCCAGTACTTCATACCTTCTTCTGAAAGATCTCGTTGTTCCTCTCTATCCATATGGTATGTACCACTACTGCTAGACTTGCTTTTAAAATAATCCCTCTGTTATGTTTGCCTATAGTTTTCTTCTCCATCCAGCTACAGATACAGTTCCAGTTCTGGGGACATCCTGTCCATCTTTGTCAATCCAGCATGGCCTTCCAAATTCTGTTAGTGATTGTGCATTCAAAATAGAGATGGTTTCTTGACTCTAGTTGGTATTGACAGAATAGACAGGTAGTGTCTATAGTAAGACCCCAGCTTAACAATTTGTCTTTTGTTCTGATCTTCCCATGTAGGCTCAACTATAGCATAAAGGTGTGTTTAGGCTCAACAAATTATGAAACCAGTTTAGACCAAGGGACATTATCTACTTCACCTCTTATTTTCCTATATGCCTTACTGATTATGAATTTTTTCTGCTTAACTATGTCTTGCATATCTCCAAGTTTCTGGCAGTGTTTCCGTGCATATCTTTCTTATCATCCAACACACTTGATGAGGGATATTCATATCAAATAGGTTTTGCTTCTTAATATAATAATGATGTATCCAGGCTATCCATAGTTTCTCCTTGTTTTGGCTTAGAGCCCATAGTAGTTTGTAAATGGCTGCCTGACATACATGGAGATTTATCACATTCAGACCTCCTGTTGTCTTAGGTAGACATTGTTTCTCCCAAACTACCAAAGCTTTCCTAGTGATTACAGCTTCTCCAGACCATAAAAAGCTCCTGTAAGTTGCTTCAATCAGCTTTCTGACCTTTTTAGTCATTAGAAACACTTGAGAACAGTAGGCTTGTATTCCATAACGGACTGCTTTGATAAGTTGTAATCTGCCAGCATACAACAAGTTTCTTGCCATCCAGCTAGTAATTCTTGCTATGATCCTTTCTACTAATGGCTTACATTGTTGTAATATAAGTCTCTTAGTAGATAAAGGAACACCAAGGTATTTGAATGGTAGCTCTCCTTTCTCAAATTTCAATACCTATAGAATTTGCTGTTGAATGTTCTGCTTTACTTCACTAAAGAACACTTGACTCTTAGATAAGTTTGCTTTCAGTCCCGATGCTGTAGAGAATATTTCAAACTTTTCTTTCATTCTAGTCACTGACAGCACAACTCCTTTTGCAAATAGTAGCAAATCATCTGCAAAATAGAGATGTGTTTTGTCTAAATTCTTGCACCTTGGATGATAAGTATAGTCAGGATCTTTCTTTAATCCCTTAAGACACCTATTCAGATACTCCATTACTAAAACAAATATGTACGGGGACATTGGGTCCCCTTGTCTCAATCCTCTCTTGGCTTGGATGGTAGCAGTTAGTTTTTCATTGACATTGAATGTGTACTGCATAGTTCTTATGCATTTCATAATCCAGGTACACATCTTCAAAGGAAACCCCAGTTCTTTCAAAATTTGCTCAATAAACTACCACTCTACAGAGTCGTATGCTTTTTGTAGGTCCACTTTGATCATACATCTTAGAGATATCTACTTTTTAGTATATCCTTTCACCAATTCATGGCTAAGAATAGTGTTGTCATTAATCTGTCTTTTTAGGGAAAATGTAGACTGACTTGGACCCATTATATCATTCAGAACACCTTGTATTCTACCATTGATAATCTTGAATATGAATTTATAGATGGTTGTGCAGCAAGTAATAGGTTTGAAGTCTTTTAGAGTATCAGGTTGCGCTCTTTTGGGGAATAAAGTGACCACAATAGTGTTCATTTTAGCAATTAGTTTATTATCTTCAAAAATTCTATCACCCCCTCCATCACATCCTTCTTTACAATATGCCAAGCTTTTTTGAAGAAACTTGTTGTATATCCATCAATCCCTGGAGTTTTATTATTGCCTATCCTGAATACTGCATCCTGAATTTCCTCCTGAGATACTAGTCTGCACATGTGAGTCTACTATTGTATCTTGATCTTTAGTCCCATTCTTATACAAATAAGGTCTATTGAGGGTAGTGTTGTTGCTGCTGAGCCTAATAACTCTTGATAAAACTGAGTGATTTCTTATTCTATTTCTATATTTTTATGTACCATTCTACCTGCTGCATTCTTTAACATAGTAATAGTATTGCTGCTAGCGTTTGCTTTCATACATTTAAAGAAGTAAGTATTATTTCCATCCCCTTGTTCAATCCAGTATGTTTTGGATTTTTTTTTAATACCTTTTCTTGTACTTCTAGCCATTTCTAGAGGTCAGCACTTGCAGTTTTTTCTTCTTCAATTAGCATATGGTCTACCTTGGTCCTAGCTGAGCTTGTACCATTTGCAGCTTATTTTTTGCTTGCATTATCTTATCCTCCAAGTTTCCCATGGATTTGGTTTTAGTTGCTTCAAAGGTATTTTACAAAGCTGCAATTTTCTCCACAGTTTGGTTATGCCTCTTCCCTTAATAGGTTTATTCCATACTTGCTGAATACGAGGGAGAAATTTATCATCATCAGTGAGGGCATTGATAAACTTGAAAGTTTTTTTACTATGTTTATGCTCAAATGCTACTTCAATGTGGATAGGCGCATGGTCATACATATTGTTCTCCAGGAATTATGTTGAAATGCTGCCATACCTCATCACCCAATCTTTATTACATATGGCCCTGTCAATCTTACTCCATACATTTTTATTGGTCTAAGTAAAATGTCTACCTATAGCCTTCATGTCCACCAAATTCAGGTCCTCAACTGTCTTTTGAAAGTCTCTGGTCTCAGCTTCGACAACCAGATTTCCACCCCTTCTATCATCACTATGGAGAGTAGAGTTGAAGTCTCCACATATGCACCAAGAGACATCAATTAGTGCCCCTATTTGTAGTATACCCTTCTAGATTTCTTTCTTTTTTTCCAAGTTATTACTCCCATATACCACTGTGAGAGCACAACTAAAATCAGAGTTCCTATCTTTTACTTGACAATGTATATACTATGTATGAGTCTCTATTTTTTGTAGTTGGACCTCTGCATCCTTTCATAACACCTGTATGCGACCCCTATCATTGTTATTTTAATTGTGAAGGTGTCCATCCTTTAGCACATATATTGAGGCTACATTGTGCTTTAGCCTTTTTTATTTTAGTGTCTACTAAGCCTGCTAGCATTATTTTATGCTTCCTGAGATAAACTTTTATCTCCCTCTGCTTAAGAGGTCTATTGAGACCTCGTACATTCCAGAATAACCATTGCATTAGATTTTGGCTTTGTTCCTTCCTTCTGGAGGCTTGTCCTTAACCTTTTCACCTATTATCTCTTGACTTAATGGAGAGAAAGTATTCTGCAGCTTCATGACAGGTCCTTTATGCTCCCTTTCGAAACCATGCAGGACTAATTAAGCATATGACATACTTCCCATCCCCCAGGGGCGTATAGGAGCTGCTGGCTTGATTTACTACTCCTGGGGTACTTATGATCGCATTGTTTTCCTGTTGTACCTTAGGTATCTCTTTTGCCTCTATCTCAGCCTTAATTTCGGGTATCTTTATGCCTTTTCCTACCCATTTTTGGACCATCTTTTTACCTTCATTCAAACCTTATTGCACTACCTGTTCATTTCCCTTCTCATTGTTTAGAGGTCCTTTTTCCTCCCTCCTGCATACATGTCCAAACTGTACACAAGTGGTACAAAAAATAGGCTTCCAATCATATGCCACTTGTTGTTTGAACTTCCTTCCATAAGGATCAAAAATCTTAATCTTTTTAGGAAGCTCTTGGTTTATGTTCATGTCTACAAGCACCCTTGCATAGGATATTCTAGTTTGATTCTTCGTATATTGATCTACGTACAAAGGTTCCCCCAACTGGCTTGCAATTTTACTCAACGTTCTAGGTCCCTAGCAATTCAAAGGTAGATTGTAAAGCCTTACCCACAGTGGTAGAGTTGTGTAACACCCCGTGTCTGTACCCTGGATGCTACACGGTGCTCATAATCTCGAAGGACCACAAGCTAACCCATGACTGGTACCTATTGCAATAACTGAATAATGATATGGTATATATGCAAAAATTAGGCAAAAAACTGGCCATAAAGTTCAATACTGGATATGGTATCACAATACCAAAACTGAACATCAATACTAAAAACTGAACAACTGTCTGAAAATACTCTAGTCTGGAAAGCCTCCAAACTGTCTGAACTATGGAGTTGATGGGACAAGTCCCCAAC
Organism: Capsicum pubescens; assembly: GCA_030864215.1. Taxonomy (NCBI): domain Eukaryota; kingdom Viridiplantae; phylum Streptophyta; class Magnoliopsida; order Solanales; family Solanaceae; genus Capsicum; species Capsicum pubescens. The sequence goes on from CM061548.1 coordinate 291,484,998, forward strand.
TAACTCTGACTACTAAAAATAATATAGAAATACTAAAAACAACCAGGTCCTCGAACTATGAGGACTCACCCCTATGCTGACTACTGAAAATCTAAATTGTTAAGGGTGCACTGGAGCCCGTGCGTCTGAACCTATGATATAAGACATCATAGAACAAAAGAAAAACATATGTCAGTACTTTGAATGTACTGGCATGGTCAGTGAGGTAGCTAAAATACATGGGTTCATATGCATGAACAATACTAACTGAATAACATGAGTATGACTGAATGAGAGTACATGCATGAATACGTATACTGTAACTAAGATCGTGATAGTACTGAATATTGAATCTAAAGACTGATTAACTTATGTCTGAGTTTACTGATACTGTATTACTGATAACTGAATGACTGTATGTGACAACCCTGATTCTGTGGAAATATGTTGAGTTCTATACTGAACTGAGTGACTATATCTGATAGTCCTGAATCTATAGAACTGAACTGAGTTCTATTTTGAGACTGAGACTGGAACTGAGACTGTGGGAGGTAATCATCTAATCGACATGCCCATTCTCTAACTGATTTGGGGTCCAACCTGTAACCCCAGTTAGAAGGGTGTTAATACCATGCCATGGGTAAGGACAAGCTGTGAGTTAGCCCTTTCTGATAGGAAACTCTTCCGTCTACCCTCACTGGTAGGAAAACTCAAATGAGATATATCAACCCTAGTCTTGCAGGGAGATATCTCAACCTACGTTGGCTACGTAGTTTTGGAATGCAAGGATTGCTTCTAAGGATCACACCATCTACTGGCAGGTGAGCTCCCATCCTTGGGTTCACTCGGTTCTGAATCCTACTCCCAACTGAATGGACACTAAACTGATTTCTAGTCTGTACTAGACTGTACTGAATTGTTACTGATATTACTATTTGACTGATCTAAACTGAGTTCACTGAGTTCCATGGACTGACAGAATACTACTAAATTCTGTTAACTGACTGAGGTTTGATCTGAGTACTGCGATTGAGTTACGAGCACTACTGAGATTTCCTGAGTTTCTGTAACTGGCTGAGTTCTACTGATCAAGTCACTACTAAGATTACTTTGTAAATGACACTAGCTCGAGGTAAACAGCTAAATTTTCGGGTATTAAATATCCCCAGGACTTGATAGCATGAAAATAAAGCATCACATAATTTTGCTTAGCATAAGCATGCGCATTGAATTCATAATGCATCTATAGAGACATCTTATCAAACTCTTGCATGGTATAACTTGCAAATAAGCTAACATGACATGGTTTCTTTCCCTTACTAGTTCACATGAACAATTCATCAAGAACTTGATGAGCATACATATGCACATAACACTAAACAACAAGTAGACATCATAATTCAAATCTCCATTGACAATTTCAAGGGTTTTACATGGATCCTCATGATATTACATACATATCAATTAACCTCACATGAAACATATCGTAAAACATGGATTAGAATCCCAATTAATCATTATAAACATGAACATAATCAAACCCAACATGAAGTTCATGAAATCCATAAACTTGAAGTAACAAAATAGTTTCTTGGACTCCAAGGATGGAAGGGACCCTTGGATGAACACTTCGCATACCTTAGTTGATGAATTTTTGAAAGTTAATGGGGAGTTCTTAAGTTCTTGGTTTGAAAATCTGAACACCTAGGGTTCTTGTTCTTGGGAAATTTGTGAAAGAATGAATATAATTGCTCTCCAAAGGGTTTAATTTTGTGTTTTGGGGGCTGAAAGGCATGGGAAAAAGACCTAATTAACCCTGAGGACGCGGCTTTTTAATGCATGTAAACTATTTTACCGACACGCCGCGTTGTTGGCATCGATGCGATAGCCAACGTACCGCGTCGAGTCCGCGTTGGTTCACTGGAATTTGCACTGAAGCTGGGAGAAATTATCTTATCAGCGCGATGGTCGACGCGACGCATCGAGATCACGTCGACCCACTATTTTGGGCACTCAAACATGGTCTAAATGAGGTCCGAAAAATCTGAAACTTGTCCGGGAATCTCTACGACATTCCTGATCATGAATTAACTCAAATATCGACATTTAAAGGACGTAAAGGTCATGAAATAAGATTGCCAACTTTGGAAGGCTAAAATGGCACTAAGTTTGAATACTTAGTTAATATATTCTAAGTCTAGGACCCCCTTAACAAGCTTAAAGGACTGAATTAAGCTAAGAATTTTTGCGGGGTCTTACAAGTTGTCAGCATCTCCTTTTAAAAATTAAATGTAGCACTCCATTTCTTCAAGCATAGCGACATTTCTTTTATCGTATAAGGTCCTGAACACATGGTATCATCCCTATCTTGAGCATTCTGAAATTTGACTATATAGTACCCCTCGTCATGCCAGTAGATTTATGGAGATACAACAATGTTCTAGTATCTAGCAATGTAATTTTATAGGTAAGCAAATCCTATAGCCTCTCTTATTGGACACAAAATCAGTGCATTACTCCAATTCTTAGCAGCCTCAGCGATATCCTCCTCCTCTAACGTAACCCTAACTTTTCCATCCACAATTACAGGAGTTGTAAATTGTATAGCCATACCATTCGCAGAAACTCGATTATTCACAAACAAACTTGCCCAATTCTTTTTCTCACCCTTTTTTTCGCCTCCTCTGGAACCTTGTTCTGATTCTCCTCCTTAGTTGAGGTATCTGCTGTTACATGGGTTGATTCCTCCAGTTTGTCACTAACCTCTTCACATATAATCTCTTTTTCCTTCACAGATTGTGAAATTGGATTTGGGGAATTTAGTGTTGTTTGTTCAGTCACCGTTGCAGTGTTAATCATACTAAATTCATCCTCCTTGAGCTTCCCCTCGTCCTCCCTTGTGTGATACTTTCATTACGGTGTTCCACCGATTTTCCGAGCACCTCTTTCTCCTTCCTTGATCTTTCTCGTCTTCGTTTAGCCATGGGAAGTGCACGTTAGCAGGTTGAGCTTATCGTGCGCCTCCAGAGCTTTTTTTTAGTAGTAGGTCCGTATTAATAGTAGTAGATAGTAATAAGAGTTCTAACTGGATAATTTTGAATCTTATACCAGGTAAATAATTATTATTGAATCCTTGTTGTGTCGAAAATGTTTATTATTATTATTATTATTTTTATCATCTTATTGATTTCAAATATCTATCTCAATTCAAATATATAAATTATTATTGAAATATACATGATATTTGAAAAAAAGTATGAACAAGAAAGACTAACAAACTAATATTCTTTTAACAAATTAATATTGATATATGAAAATTAATTTAAAAGAAATTTGAATTGTAATGGCTCTAGCTTCTTTGCATCTCTTATAAATTAGCCTATATCATTAGCTTTATTGGTGAATGAGTTTACTGCATTCTTTGTATTCTTCATCTTATAAAAAATATTTTTGATTTAATATTTTTCCTTTTAATATGCAGGAACATATGTTTTTTCATGTTCATCGTCCTCTGTTAATGTAAACAAAGAGGAACAAGTTCACAACCATTGATGTTATCTCTATCTATTCTTGCGGCTCTTTAATTTTTGGCCCATTTCACATCCAGACCTCAGGCACACCTCCAAAACCGTGGGCTATAGCACACCGATTTGGCCAGAAAATGGTCTGTTTGCGTCATTTCGCCCGTTTGACCACTCAAATGGCCCCGTCCACCCCGCAGGCCCATATTCCCTAGCTTCTCAGCTTGCCTTGGAGCCCCAGGTCAATTTTCGGCCCATTTCACGTCCGGACCCTGGGCACACCCCCAAAACCGTGAGCTATAGCACACCGATTTGGCGCAAAAATGATCCGTAGAAGTTAAAGACAAAAGGAACCCGTTATGATTGAAATGACGACTTCGATAAATAAAAAATTCATCGTTAAATTGGTTTCAAATTAATACTGTTTCGATTGTTTAATTTATGAAGAAGTGTTCTTGAGAGTTTATTCTTATATATTTGTCTTTAATTTTGTTGCTATGTTTGACTTGATAAAAAAAAATATAGAGAAGAGAAAGATAATTTTGTTGGAGAAGTCAACAAGTTTAAGTTTTTTAAAATATGTATTTGATATTATTGTTCTTCTTTTAATATTGTTATAATGGAGGTGGAGGTAGGGTAGGGATAAGATTGGGGAGAAGGAAATTTGAACTAATTTTTAGAATATAATGAATGTAATTAGATAATACATATATATTTACAAATTTTAGATGAAAGAGAAAGGAGACAATAGAATAAAAATTTAAATTGTTTTGACAATCTGAAATCTATAAATTGTAGCACTAAATAATATAATAAAGAAAAACAAGAAATGAAAAAGTTTTTTTAACATGATTGTTTTTACTAATATAGATTTGATTAGAGAGGTGGGAGGAGGAGAGAGATATTAACAATCTAATTAATATATTTAAATTGTTGATAGTATAATAAAGAAAACTACGAAACATAAAACTTATTTTTATAATTGCATTATTGTTTTCTCATATAGATTTGATTAGAGTTTGAGGGAATTGGGGAAGGCGGGGGGAGGGGGGGTTGGGTGAGGGTGGAGGGGACGGGGGCAGAAGCGGACCTACCTTGGCATTAGAGGGTGCACGTGCACCCGCTAGCCTCGAGAAAAACTCTGTATATATAGTTTGTATATATGTATATATATTAGGGTGTTATGTTAAATGTATGTTGTGCACCCCCGAAAATAATTGACTTGATTGGCAAGATGGTTGAGCATGTCAATTAAAGTCTTTTTTTATTGCGTGATGACTCGGGTTCGAAGTGCAACAACAATGTTTTTTTATTGCTCCTTTTTCTAAATACACTGTCTGTTTGTTGTTTTCTATTTGGAATTTTAAGATCAAACACACATACACACACACACACACACACACACATATATATATATATCAATTGATTAAAAAAATTTCCTACTTAGTAATCATTTATTTTATACTTTTTATTTTTCCTTTTGTGTATTGTGGACATTGTTAACGTATTTTTTATTTTATTTCAAAATACAAGCTCCCCTCCAACTTCAAAATGTAGATATGTTTATTTCTTTTATATTTTGATCATTGACTTATTTTTTATTTAAAAAATTAGTAATTTAAAGTTTGAGATAGACTTAAATCAAACGTTTTCGGTACAACCATCTAGCAAACAAATCTCTCGAATTTCATATTTTAAAAACTTTTTATTATTATTTAAAATATAAAAGTGCATTGAATTCAAGTGTGATGGATAACACACTATTTTCATATTAAATCTAATTAATGATATTCAATAATATTAAAAGTTTTCTTATAAAATAATATAATTAATAAGTTTTCAAAGAACTGCATATCGAACTTTGACACTATTAATTACTATGTTAAATATAAAGGTGCACCCGTCAAGTTCAAATCCGGGGTTCGCCTCTGGCAACAACAACAGTTTTTATTGCTCCTTTTTCCAAATACACTATCAGTTTGTTGTTTTCTGTTTGGAATTTTAAGTGCAAACACACATACACACACACACACATATATATATCAATTGATCAAAAAAAATTCCAACTTAGTAATCATTTATTTTACACTTTTTCTTTTTCCTTTTGTGTATTGTGGACATTGTTAACGTATTTTTCATTTTATTTCAAAATACAAGCTTCCCTCCAACTTCAAAATGTAGATATTCTCCCCATCTTGTACCGTAAATATTTATTTTTTTTATCTTTTGATCATTGACTTATTTATTATTTAAAAAAATAGTAATTTAAAGTTTGAGATAGACTTAAATCAAACGTTTTCCGTACAACCATCTAGCAAACAAATCTCTTGAATTTCATATTTTTCAAAAACTTTTTATTATTATTTAAAATATAAAAGTGCATTGAATTCAAGTATGATGGATAACACACTTTTTTCATATTAAATATAATTAATGATATTCAATAATATTAAAAGTTTGCTTATAAAATACTATAATTACTAAGTTTTCAAGGAACTGCATGTCGATCTTTGACACTATTAATTACTATGTTATATATAAAGGTGCACCCGTCAAGTTCAAATCCTGGGTTCGCCTCTGGACGAGGGAAAGATTGAATTATTTTCTTTTCACATTTTATTGAGAAATAATATTATAGTTGAACTTTCTTTTAAGGTAATATGATTTAAAATATCTATCAAAACATTCCAAAAATAATTAGAATTAATATTTTAATATTATCCGCACATCACACGGCTACGTATACTAATTCTTCTTAAAGTTCAAAACTTTACAAATTCATTCAACCAAATCTACAATCTGAAGAAAAATGGATAAAAAAGCTGAAAGAAAAAATGTGATGAACAAATAAGTACCCCCCTCTCTCTAAATTTGCTAGAAAATTACTAGTGTTGTTAATCTCTTCATGTGAATTTGACAAATCATATATATATATATATATATATAAGTCGTTCTGTGAGTTTTTCTTATTTTAACTCTCTTCGTATTGTTTAGACATGATTTATGACTTACGAGGATGAGTGGTGTTAAATCTTGAGGTGTTAGGAGACGATTTAGGTCATTTATTGGGTTCTTGAGTTTGGATAAAGTTAAGCCTGGTCATAGTCAATTTTTTTCGAGAAGACCTCGGACTAGTGTCGGAGTATTTTCATTAGGTCAGAAATGTACTCTTTAGTCAATATACATAATTGTTTATTTTTTTGAGGTTCCGAATAAATTTTGATGATTTAGTAAAAATTTTGGGTGTTTTATACAATTAAATTAATTACTGATTTAATGGATCAAAGTCATAATTTATTTGCTTAGGTAGTCAATACAAGGATAAATTTAAGTGGAAAGGATCACCGCACTTATTAATAACTAATTTAGTCGCACGTACCTCGCACATATAACTTTTAATTATTTAAAATTAGATAATTTTATCTATTACAAAGTTTTTAGTGAAGTATAAAATAAAAAAGACATAACAAGCACTTTTGAAAAATAAATCAAGTCCTAACTCTATACAAAGCAAAAATAATATGCATCACAAATAGTAGTAACCCGTACTATACTAATATTTGGACAAGTTTACAAAAACCAAATTTATAGATGTAGATGTAGATTTATAGATTTTTTAAAGCTTCTTGAAATCAAATTTAGTTAATTTAGAATTCTTAAACTAATGAAAAAAAGTATTAGTTGTCATTAATTATGAAAACTTCTAATAAGGAAAGGTTTTACCATAAATATATTTAATTAATTTTGAACTCTTAAATATTAGGAAAAATAGTGAAAAGATGATTTTATCTAAAACAAAAACTTTTAGTGAAGGACAAAAAGTTCAAACAACATTTCTAAAATCCTTCACACTTTTAATATATTATAAATATAGATTATAGATATAGATTATAGATAACATAAGAAAACTTTGGGGAAGAAGGCAGAGGCGAACCCAAGATTTGAACTTGACGGATGCACCTTTATATTTAACATAGTAATTAATAGTGTCAAAGTTCGACATGCAGTTCTTTGAAAACTTATTAATTATAGTATTTTATAAGCAAACTTTTAATATTATTGAATATCATTAATTAGATTTAATATGAAAAAAGTGTGTTATCCATCATACTTGAATTCAATGCACTTTTATATTTTAAATAATAATAAAAAGTTTTTGAAAAATATGAAATTCGAGAGATTTGTTTGCTAGATGGTTGTACGGAAAACGTTTGATTTAAGTCTATCTCAAACTTTAAATTACTAATTTTTTAAATAAAAAATAAGTCATTGATCAAAAGATAAAAGAAATAAACATTTACAGTACAAGATAGGGAGAATATCTACATTTTGAAGTTGAAGGGGAGCTTGTATTTTGAAATAAAATAAAAAATACGTTAACAATGTCCATAATACACAAAATAAAAATAAAAAAAAGTGTAAAATAAATGATTACTAAGTAGAATTTTTTTTAAAATCAGTTGATATATATGTGTGCGTGTATGTGTGTTTGTATTTAAAATTCCAAATAGTAAACAACAAACAGATTGTGTATTTGGAAGAAGGAGCATGTTGTTGTCAAGAAGGGCACGACGGTTAACAGCGCCATTTTTTCATTCGCGATTCGAAAGAATTTCTTGCCAACTTTAGATTCATGTTAGAATTTTTATATGGAGTTATCCTTAATTGTTGTTTTGGCTATTGATGATCGATTATGTTTCTACTTTAGTGAATAGTGGCTATGGGAAATGTGAGGTGGGCGGTGGTATGAGGCACCAATTGTTTTCTATGGGCGATCATGAATACGTTATTAAATATATAATTTAATTTATTTTAATATATTAAAAATAATTAAAGAATCTTAAATTGTGAAACTTAATCATAAAATGTTTTGATTGTATATAATGATACCAAACATATATAGTATCATATTAATATACAAAAATATAACTTTTTCATTCCTAGAGTATAATGTGAACTTTTTCAGTTTTTAAATATTAAAAATTTGTGGATAATTAAATTCACTTTGTTATTATCGTGTACTAATATGTATTCAATTTAGCCAAAATATGTTTATTTCATGAAACCTAAAATAATTAAAAGAAAAGCATCAATAATTTGCACACAACTGTATCACATTATATATTACATAAAAAAATAAAAGTGAGATTATACATCACCTTATTTTAAATATCCCAAAGTCTTTAATATACCTAATTGACTTTTCCTCTTCCATAATAACAGTAATTATTTATTCCTATAGGAATTATTTACCATTAATAGTTATAAATGTTATTTACTACGAGAAATTTATATTTCTACTCCCTCCATCTCATTTTAGTTGAGCACATTTCGTTTTACACTATGATTAAGAAATTATAAGTTGAACGATGAGTTTTACTATTTTATCCTATACCCATATTAATGATATTCATAGGTTATAGGAATGGACATCGAAATTATAATTATTGATATTTAATGTATACTGTTAATTGTAGGGTAACATGTCCTATTTTATAATTATTTATATTATAATTTTTTCATAGTATATAATATTTCAAAAACTAAACAGGTGAATGAACATATAGCTTCAAATCTAACCATCTTGATTAGTGAAAGGTAGACAATTATAGAGAAACGTAGCATAAACTTATACATCAATTTTTGAAGGTCATAAACATGAAAGATTACATTGTCAATTATGATTATCATTAAGAACAAAACTAATAAAGATAATTAAAGGTGAAAGTTAAAGATGTTTAGTGAAAGATTGTCAATTATTTATAGAGAGAAGTATCATAAACTTATACATCAAATTTTGAAGGTTATAAATATGAAAGGTTACATTGGTAATTATGAACATCATTAAGAACAAAACTAATAGAGATAATTAAAGGTGAAAGTTAAGAGCTTTATAAGATTTCATATGCATACCTTTAAATTAGTTGTTAAACCTTTAGTTATTTATTCTTTAAAATACTAAAGCATTGAAATTTAAATTAAATTCTCATCAACAAAAATGTACTATCTTTGCTCTTCTTTGACTATCGCTACTCTTAAACTAAAATAAGTCCACTTTTATAATGGTAGCTAAGTAGCACTTTAATAAAAGTGAAAATGGAGCTTTTAAAACTATAAGTTTCATATAATAAATAAAGAGAAAATGGCCAAAAGACCGTCCAAGCTTTACCTCAAATCCCAACTACACACTTAATCTTCACGGGAGTCCTATCACCCCTCCTGATCTATTTTTTCATGTATTTATTACCCCTTAAATGATGAGCTGACAACATAAACCAATTCATAATCCCTTTGTATTTACATGCGCGGGTCCCACGTCTTCCAGGTCATTTTCCTCCTAAAACCTAAATGGACCCATTATCACCCTTTCAACTTCCTCTCTTTTCTCTCCTCTCTCTCATCTCTCTTCCTTTTTTCCCTTGATGAATTTTCTCCCACCTTTACATACGAATTTAGCCTTTTTAGTTTGTGAATCTTATGTTACTGATAAAGTTTTGTGGATTTTCGAAGATCAAGTTATCGATTGCAGCATTAACTTAGTAGAGGTAGTCGTTTTTCCCCTAAACTATTATCATTGTTAATTATGGTTTGCCCTAAGCATATGGTGACTGCTTAGGATGTGCAAAATAAGTTGTGTTTCTTGCTAAAAAAGTTATCTAAGTTTTCAATTAACAACATATTAAGTTCTTAAGGACATCTCTACTTAGGGTTTTTGTTACTGTTTTAGTGAGTTCATTAAAAATTAGGGCTTTTTTAGGATTTACTGTTAATCTGAAAAATAAAGCAATAAATTGTGTGTGGTAGTAGGTGCATGTAACTATTTTGTTGTTTAGGTGTTCAATTTGTACCGAAGTAGAACAATTTTCATGTAATCAATTTTTATCTTTCCCATCTTAGTCGCATGATGTGATAGGGACTAATGTGATATAAATTTATGTTTTTTCTTCATTGTTTAAGCGTGATGTAGTTATATTAAAGTTTGTTGATGCTTGATTTTCGATAATATATCTGCTATGTTTCTTTCTCTTATTTGAGTGTTTATTGTCATCAGGTCAAATATGAGTGATTTTACTTTGATTATTTTAAGATGGTACCATGGTGGAGTGTTAGATTTAAGTAGTGGAGAACCGGTTTACAAAGGTGAAAAAATTACAGAATTCTTAGATGTTGATGTTGACAAGATGTCATATTTTGAATTGAGAGACTATATAAGAAAATTAGGATATAGCACAACATGCACCTTTAGTATTAAACCACCTAATAGTGACATTTTGGTAGATGTGGACAATGATATGAATATTTTTGAAATGATGTGTTCCTTGAAAAATGGAGATGAAGTAGATGTATTTGTCAAGCATTTAGTGGATGAACCAATTGTTGTGGACCCCCCAAAATTCTTAGAAAATGAAAGTCTTGAGAATATGGAGGCATAGGGTGTATCTTTTGATAATAGGCTTAACTTTATGATAGGTGAGGACCATATAAATAAGGAGAACCTTTTTACTTTTTTTTCAACTTCACCCCCTTGTACTACCACACCTCATTTCACTACTGCAGCTAGTGCTACTGCATATAGTGCTTCAGCACCTACTGCTGCACCTAGTGTGCCTACATCTACTGCTACACCTAGTGTTACTACATCTACTGCTGCTCCACCTAGTTCTGCTGCAGCTAGTGTTGCTTCACCTAGTGTTGTTACACCTAGTGTTGTTGCAGGTAGTGTTGCTACAGTTGATGATATAGATGTTGATCCTGTTGGAAGTGATTTCTCAGAAGAAGAAGTAGAGGGTTCTGATGACTCTACTGAGGATAGTGTTGAATTAGAAGGAGAATTAGTTGGAGATGATGATGATGAAGAGTATGGTAGTGATGTACATGAGGAGGTTAGGGAGTTGAGAGCTGAAAAAAGGAAGTTTCAAAGGAGGAAAAAAAAAGAGTACCAGCTAACAATGCAGAGGTACCAGTATGTGAAGCAGGACGAGATCTAGGGTTTCATGACACTGAAACAGGTAAAGTAAGTCATGAAAGAAGGTTGGGTGGTGATGAGCCTTACTTTGCAAGTTCTGATGAGGGTAGTTTTGAGTTAGATGAAGATGATTGTTGTGGTGATGAAGAACATGATGTTCTTGCATCTGGTAGGGCAAGATTTGTTAAGTTGTCAAGAAAAACAAGGCTAACAGCCCAGAAAATCATTCATGACCCAACTGCAAAGGAAGTTGTTTGGCAGTTGGGTATGGTGTTTAAAGATGTGAATGAATTTAGAAGAGCTGTGACTAAATATACAGTAAAAAAAAGGGTTGATGTGGAGAAGTGGGTGAATGAATAAAAAAAGATTAGATTTAGATGCAAGGATGATTGTCCATGGCTTTTTTATGTAGGTCTTGACAATACCACAAATGACTTCATCATAAAAACTTACATTCCAAAATATACTTGCAACAAGACTACCAGAAATTATTTGTGCAATGCAAAATTTTTAGTTGAAACCTTCAGAAAGAGAATAATTGAGCAGCCAAATATAATGGTATTCAATCTGCAAGAGTTGATAAGAAAAAAATTCAAACTGTATGTTGGTAAGACTACTGTAAGAAGAGCAAGAACTAAAGTGTTGAAAGATATCATGGGTGATCATGCTGTGGAATTTGGAAGAATTCTTGACTACAAGGATGAGCTGCTGAGGACAAATCCAGGGACAAGTTGTGTTGTTAAACTTGGTGAGGCTAATGAAGAAGGTAAACCAAAATTTCTGAGTTTCTACATCTGTTTTGATACTTTGAAGAAGGCATGAGTACATTGTAAGAAGCGTATAGGTTTAGATGGTTGTTTTCTTAAAGGAGTTTGTAAAGGGCAATTGTTGGTTGCTATTGGAAAAGATGGTAATAACCAGATGCTGCCACTTGCTTGGGTAGTAGTTGAAAAGAAAAACACAAACACATGGAGCTGGTTTGTTAGGTGCATAAAGGATGACCTAGGACTTGGAGAAGGAGAAGGTCTCACATTGATTACAGATATACAGAAGGTATGTATTATGTATTATGTGTACTTATTTTTCTAGTTTAGCCAAGTAAATGTAATTATATAATAATTTTACCTTGTTTTATTGCATGTTTTGTATTGTAGGGAATGTTTACTGCAATTGAACATGTGTTACCTCAATCTGAGCATAGAAGATGTGCAAGGCACATCTTAGCTAATTGGGATAAGGAATAGAGAGGTCTTCAAAGAAGACAACAATTTTGGAGGATAGCCAAAAGTACATTTGAGTCTCAATTAAGGAAAAACATACAGAAGATGAAGTTGCTTGGTCCTGCAAAAATAATTGAAGACTTAATGTACTTCAACATTAATTATTGGTGCCAGATTTACTTCAACACTAAAGTGAAATGTGATTCTGTGGATAAAAACATGTCAGAGTGTTTTAATGTATGGATCTTACCATCTAGGCACAAGACCATCATTACCATGCTTGAAGAAATCAGAGTAAAGTTGATGACAAAAATAGGCACTTTAAGGGAGTTTCCAAATACTTGGAAGTCCAATTACTCTCCAATGTGTTTAAAGGTTTTAGAGGAAAACATCAAAAGGTCTATGGATTATACCATTCAGTTTAATGGAGTTGCTGGTTTTGAAGTGAAAGAAGGACTTTGTCAACACAAAGTTGATATTGTCAAGAGGACTTGTAGTTGTAGGGTGTGGTAGTTAAATGGCATACCATGTGCATATGGTGTGGCTGCAATAATGTTCAAAAAGTACCCTCTGTATGAATATATTTACAGGTGCTACAGTAAGGAAACATATTTGCAGACTTATGCCAATGTTCTTCAACCACTTACAAACATGGAAATGTGGCCAGTTTCTTCAAACATTGTTGTTGCACCACCTGAAATGACAACCCTGCCTGGCAGGCCAGCTAAGAATAGGAAGAAGGAAGTTGGGGAAACAAAGAAGTCAGGAAAATTGCCTAGAACTGGACTAGCAATGACATGTAGTGTGTGTTATGTTAGAGTCCACAACAAAAGGAGTTGTCCTCACAGAGCACCATCAGCAGAACCAACTGCACCAGCAGTAGCAACAGCTACTGGTTCAGGCAGGGGAAGAGGCAGACCAAAGGTAATTTTTTCACTTGAATTCATTATGTTATACCAGTATTCTAATTGTTAACATTCTTTTTTAATATGTAGAAAACTCCAACAGAAGCAACTAATGCTGCTCCTCCAGGAAAAAAGGATGGTTCAGGCAGGGGAAGAGGAAAACCAAAGGTAATTTTTTCACATGAATTCATTATGTTATAACACTACTCTAATTGTTAACATTTTTTTATATGTAGAAAACTCCACTAGAAGCATCTAATGCTGCTCCTCAAGGAAAAAGTAATGGTTCAGGCAGGGGAAGAGGCACACCAAAGGTATATTATGCTTGAATTTAGTTCTAATTTTCTCAATTCATAACATTCCTTTTATATTTATAGAAAACTTCATCAGAAGCCATTACTGAACCTCCCCAAGAAAAAAAAAAGACCCAAAAGAACAATTTCAGTAGGTGCTACTGAAACTTCTCTACCTACAGCACCTCCAGTACCTACTATTTTTCCAGCATCCTCTTCTGCACCTCCTGATTTTTGTACATCATCTTCATTAGATGGAACTACAAAAAGAGAAATGGGTAGTGGTAGGGGAAACACTGCTCTATTCAAAAGGCAAAGAGTAGTAGGAATGGGTGTGTTTCAAGCTGAAAATGGCTTTAAAGTCCTAAATGTAAGTCTCTTACTTCGTTATATCATTTATAAATTATAAGTCATTGATATATGTTGATTCTTAAACTTTTTTATCCTTTCCTGTAGCCTAGCATGCCTAGCAGTAAGATATACTCTACTGGTCAAGCAAAAGTGGCAAAATCAGCTGATGTAACTGGTGACATTGGTTATACACCAAGTAGTACCAGTAAATTAAAATGGAATAGAAAATCGGCAATCTCAACAAGAAAACTACAAGAACTTAAAGAGAATAGAAGAAAGAAGAAAGTGGGAAGTAGTTCAAACCATCCAAGTCAAAATACCGCTTTTTCACAGTCTAACATGCCATGGAAATTGTAGTGTTGTTGATGTATTTTAATCACCTTTTTAAGTTAGTTCAGTTGACATGAAAATAATTTTATTTTAGTGTTAGAAAACAATTTAAGCACTGTATTTTGTTGCCTAATGTTTAGGCATTATTAATGTGAATATATTTTGGTATGAATGATGATGTGTGAAGTTAGAATATTTTGTTGATGAATGTTGTCATTAGACATTATTGTTGTGTTGTTTAAATGGTGGTGATGTTACTATAATGTTAACACAACATTACCATTGCACTATCTAAGCGTAAAGAAAAACATAGCATTAGAACAGTGCTTTGCCTAAACAACATTATCATTACACCAGTTTGTACGTTTAAATGACAGCAACATAATACACAACTTTGCAAGTGTAAACAATAACATTGCAGCAACACAAGACACAACAAGTGTAAATAATAACATAGCAGCAATACAAGACACAATTTTGTAACTGTAAACCACAACATAGCAGTGACACAAGACACGATTTTGTAAGTGCAAACAATAACATAGCAACAGCACAACAAACATCAGAAGTACAACTACGCAAAAACAAACATATGGAGTACAACTAGGCAAAAGACATAACATAATCTGATATATTTAGAGAGAGGTATACAAAATTTACACCATATTAGACCAGATCTAGCAACTACTTTCAGTTCATTTGCTGCTGATAAACATAACAACAAAAATCAAAATACATAAAAAAATCTTCCTTTTGAACCTACACCATCTCCATCTTCCATTGCGCCTCTTCTCCCACGTCAAGTTATCAATTTGGACCTGTTTAAGCCATAAGTCTTCTTCCAACTCATTGATTTTGTTCACCAATCTTGGAATGATAAAATTTGATCTTGGATTCACTTTTTCTTTGTCCCTCCATAGAAAAAAATTACATTTTTGAGACTGAAATTTTTTGTAGAAATCAGTACATTAACATAATTTGAATATAAAGTAACAACAAAATACATACACCATAGTAGGGGCAAGACCAAAATCTTCTTCCCGAATTAGACTTCGACCATGAAGTTTGCAAGTCAAGCAAAATACCATGTTTGCATCTCACAACAGCATTAAGCATTGGGTCTGATTCGTCCATACAAAGCTTATTCAATTTCGAATTTGTCATTTCATGAATTCCAAAAAAATCTATCATCAAATTACAAACCCTAAATTAAGAGTTGAACAAAATTACAAAACAAAACTCCAAGAATTCAAGTAGAAAATGGGATTAAAATCTAAAATGTAGGTTAAAGAAATTAAAAAAATGAAGCAAGATGAAGGCAGATCGTGGACAAGGAGAAGTGTGTTATAAAGAAGAGGAAGAAGACCGTTGGAAGAGAGAGAGAGAGCCATTTTTCATGATTTGTTTCATCAAAAAATTAATTAATGATGTGTATTATACATGTGGAAGGGTAAACTCTTACTTTTGGAGTTGTTGGGACTGAACCAATGCGCCTAGAGGGAGCGTTCTCACCTTCCGTGCCAGCTCAGCATTTGGGGGGTAATAAATACATAAAAAAATAGATCGGGGGGGGGGGGGGGGGGGGGGGGGTTAATAAGACTCCCGTAAATATTAAGTGTGTAGTTGAGATTTGAGGTAAAACTTGGATGGTCTTTTGGCCATTAAAAATAATTGGCATTAGTGAATATTGATTTTGTTTTACTGGGATCGTCCAAAGTTAATTAGACATTAATATGTTTGTGGCTAGAACGTTAAGGGTGTAAGACTTAAAAAATGAGAAAACAATAAACAAATTTCTACTATGCGACACATGTCGTATTACTTTTATTATGACCATATCACCTGATTAGTTGTGAATTACAAAATTAATGAAAAAGACTCAAAAATACCCCTGAACTATCCGAAATAACTCAAAAAGTTCATTCGTTAGATTTTTGGCTCAAAAATACCCCTCCGTTAAATATTTGGCTCAAAAATACCCCTCCCTCTAACGAAATTTAGAAAAGGATCAAAACTACCCCTGAACTATCTGAAATGGGTCAAAAATATCCCTCTGTTAAATATTTGGCTCAAAAATACCCCTCCCTTAACGAAATTAAATTATTTCGATTATTTCGTTAATTTACATAAAGTTCATCATTTAATTTATATTTCGTTAATTTCTTTAAGTGAAAATTTATATTTCGTTAATTTCTTTAAAGATTAAAAAGATATAAAGTGAAAATACCTTTTTAGAATAAATGTATGTTTATTTTCCAAATCAAATTCAACCAATTTATATTATAATTCAAATACTTTTTTTCATTGTCTTATTTTTAAAATTTAAAAAATACTTTTATATAAAAAAATTAAAGTGTTAGGGTTAAAAAGTTAAAGTTAGGGTTTAATTCAATTGAAATAATTTAATTTCGTTAAGGGGAGAGGTATTTTTGAGGCAAATATTTAATAGAGGGGTATTTAACAAAATTAAATTATTTTGATTATTTCGTTAATTTATATAAAGTTCATCATTTAATTTATATTTTGGTAATTTCTTTAAGTGAAAATTTATATTTCGTTAATTTAGTATATTTCATTAATTTCGTTAATTTCTTTAACGATTAAAAAGATGTAAAGTGAAAATACTTTTTTAGAATAAATGTATGTTTATTTTCCAAATCAAATTCAACCAATTTATATTATAATTCAAATACTTTTTTACATTATCTTATTTTAAAATTAAAAAAATACTTTTATGTAAAAAAATTAAAGTATTAGGATTAAAAAGTTAAAGTTTGGATTTAATTCAATCGAAATAATTTAATTTCGTTAAGGGGAGAAGTATTTTTGAGTCAAATATTTAACAGAGGGGTATTTAACGAAATTAAATTATTTCGATTATTTCGTTAATTTATATAAAGTTCATCATTTAATTTTTATTTCGTTAATTTCTTTAAGTGAAAATTTATATTTCATTAATTTCGTTAATTTATATTTCATTAATTTCTTTAATGATTAAAAAGATGTAAAGTGAAAATACCTTTTTAGAATAAATGTATGTTTATTTTTCAAATCAAATTCAATCAATTTATATTCTAATTCAAATACTTTTTTTCATTATCTTATTTTTAAAATTTAAAAAATACTTTTATGTAAAAAATTAAAGTATTAGGGTTAAAAAGTTATAGTTAGGGTTTAATTCAATCGAAATAATTTAATTTCGTTAAGGGGAGGGGTATTTTTGAGTCAAATATTTAACAAAGGGATAATTTTGACCCATTTCAGATAGTTCAGGGGTATTTTTGACCCTTTTCCGAATTCTGTTAGAGGGAGGGGTATTTTTTAGCCAAATATTTAACAGAGGGGTATTTTTGAGCCAAAAATCTAACGAGGGGCATTTTTAAGCTATTTCAGATAGTTCAGGGATATTTTTGAGCCTTTTTTGCAAAATTAATAAGAAGTAAACATGAATATATACATATTTGCACCTATTAAAAAAATTAGAGATTATCATTATTTTTAACATAAAAATAGAAATATCACTATGTAGTAATCATCTTGTTGAAAATAAAAAAAGTATAAAATCTACTTACTCGTATCAAAAGCAAGATAAAGAATAAGTTTATAAAAATAAAAGGGATATAGGGTGGTTTTAGTATGCTTTTTAGGAAATCACACATTACCTAAATTTTCATTCGGAAGGAATTATAAAACTCACCATTTGTTATTCTTTGTTGTGCATGTTTTTCATTTCTTCAGAAATCTATATAAAAAGAGATTAATAGTATCATTTAAATTAAATGAACAATCATATCAATAATAAAAAATTTAACAACAAAAAAATAAAATGACAAAAATCTGAAAAGGAGACTACAATAAGTCAAAAAATATTAAGAAAATGCAGTAAGCTAAATGAATGTCTAATTTGTATCCATCAACATTCTTCCTCGCGTAAACATCGTACTACATTGCAAATGAAAAAATTATCTTAAACAACAATGAAAAAGGAAGAAAAATCTCTATTGCTATCTTAAATCAAAATTTAGCACTTTTCTTTGATTGACTCATATTAGAAGAGATCTAGAGTAGGAATAAAAAATGAATGAAGGAAAATAGAAATGTACATCCAACACTTCATGATTGTTATTTATAAATTAGTTGAGCCATAAAGAAGGGAGTTCAAGAGACATGTTATTTAAGTAGGGAATACAAATAGATAGAGATTTTTTGTAACCTATGAAATATAATTAAATAAGATAGAATTTTTAAATTATTAAACAAATTGATGAATGCAAAAAAATCAAAAAAATAAAGATAAATATGAATAGAGGCCATAGAGAGGTGCCACATCACCTCCTCTATGACCTTTCTTTATATTATATATAGATTAGGGTGAATAGATTCTTAGTGAATAATTTTACAGTGAATTGGTACAAATGAGTAAAGGTTTTTGTTTAATAACGTCACCTTGTATAAGGAAAACAATAATTACAAATCATTAGTAAGGATGTGAGTTGAGTTGGAAAATGGGTGGCGTCTGCTAGTATATTTGGAATACTGGTCAATTTCTTAGATTTAAATTAGATAGTGGCGGAATCCATCGACAGACACCTAAAGTTTCAGTGATCTGTTACTTTGACATTTAAAGTAGACGGTTTTCATTTTTGACACCTTAACTAGCATTTCGATGTGTCATTTTGGCACTTTTTGTTAAGTCATCATTGCTCATGTACTACATGTATTTTGAGCACGTGTGAAAGGTATTTTTATAATTTTGTCCTTCTCTCTTCTCTTTCTTCCATTAATTTGCTCCATTTTTCCCTTTCAACTTTCATTAATTTCCCCCAATTTTCAACTACAATGCAAAGCAAAATACACACACTGCATATTTTTTCAAAATATACTGATTGTGCCATTAATTTCATTTCTTTTCAATTTAGTGACTCTCAATTTGATCCAATACCACTTTTCCAACTAAATTTTGCACAATTTGATTGTACATATAAATATCACACATAACAAACACTTCTCTCACGCTCTCATTATCTTTTTTTATATCCCTTTCTTTCATTCATTTCTCTTCTTTCTTCATTTTCATGTTCTTCTTGTTTCCTCAAGAAGTTGCGAATTTGGAGAGGAAGAAGAAATTAAAATTTTTACAATGGGGAGTGATTTTTTGCCTTTCTTGACTATGGTAATTGTGGAGTTACGCTACGCAGGGGTAAACATTATTTCAAAACTTACTACAAACATTGGTAAGTGCACATACACACGCGAACGAAGAATTGAATTTGGGATTTTTGGAATTAGGGAGTGGGGGTGGGTTAGAGAAGATAACGTTGGGGTTGGGGTGTTGAAGAAGATGCTTTTGGGGTGGATTTGTGGGGAGGAGGAGGCAAGTTCAAAGAAGCTGTGAGTACATTTTAGGATTTATCGGCGAGTAACTGACTGGAGTAAAAATGGGTTGCCTGAGAAAAAGAGAGTTTTTTTTTAAGAAGATGGAGTAAAAATTGGAGAGTATTTTGGTGGAGAATATGATTTTGGGGGTGGGGGTGGTGTGGGGAGAGGGATAATTTAATATTTTTTAATTTAAATTAATTATTTAAAAATTATTTTGGACAAAAATGTCAAATGTTAGCATATTATTCGTCACTTTACACATCAGCAGCGCGTGCATTACATGCAGATTACATATTTTTGCTGATTGTGTAAAAAGTGTCAAAATGACACATCGAAATTCTAGTTGAGGTGTCAAAATGACACATCAAAATTCTAGTTGAGGTGTCAAAATGAAAACCGTCTACTTTAGGTGCAAAAGTGAAAGATCGTTGAAACTTTAGGTGCCCGTCTTAGACAGTCTCCGACTCAACCTCATATTTTGTTATTTTACTTCAGTATGAGTATAATTTGGGATTAAGATTTTGACATTCAATTTTTTGGTCTAAAATTTTAGAGTAAGAATTTATAAAATAGGTGTTATTAAATTTGTATTCTTACGAAAAATATATAGAATTGAACATATTTTGACCATTTGAAAGCTTTACGGAAGGAAAACAACAACAACAAACCGAGTGTATTCCCATAAGGTGGGGTCTGAGAAGGGTAAAATGTACGCAGTCCATACCGCTACCTCCGAAGAAGTAGAGAGGTTGTTTCCGATAGACCCCCAGCTCAAGCTTTACAGAAGGACAAGTTTGTAAATTGATGATTGGCATCGATTTAAGGCAAGTTGAGAATTTCTTATAATCTTTTTCGAAGTGATTATGTGTTAGTTATGATTAGCACAAGGCAAGGAATAATCTCTTAAAGAATATCGTGCTAAATATGGAGCCACATCAAAAGTAGGATATCGCTTGACAAGCCAAAAAAAATCATATCAACTAAAGATCCCAATAGATAAGGCAATTGAATGCACCTCACGACAAGATCAAAGGAGAAGGAAGATCTCACTACTTACATGGGCATATCTGATATGGACATGTATAGATGTGAGAAAGGAAAATCGCACCAAGTATGGACATATCTGATATAGACATACCATAAGGTGCAAACTCCCTTAATCAAGGAATCAACTCAAATCCTTGATTGAGAAGAAATCTTTTAGGTTTCCTTATGAAGAAAATAAGCTTATACAACAAAATACTATAAAGGCTAAAATAAAAGAAAGAAAGAAAGAAACAAAAAAGACACTACGCAACTTCAAAGAAGAATATAAAAGTGTCTCAATCTTAGTCGCACAAGGCTTTGTAACTTTTAGTTTACAATTGTTATATAAAGAGTAGGATCGAGTCAAATTTGTAATATCAACTGATGTTGTGTCACAAGATCTGAAGAGAAAAATAAGTCTTCAGAACTTGCTTCCCATCACTGTACTCAAGCCCGACATTGAACAATCTAAGAAAACTTTGAAATTCAAGTAGACTGGAAGTAGGCACCACATTGGTGTTCCGAACCAGGATAAATTTTGGTGTATTTACTTTATGTTCAATTATTTATTTGCTTAATTATTTTAAATTGAATTTGTTTTGTAAAGTGTACTGATCTTCAGGCGAATCGACTGTGAAGAGTCAGTAGTCGACTCACAGAAAATTTTTAATTCACCCCCTCTTGAATTTCAATTGGTATCAGAGCAGGTCTCACCAATAGTATTTCTTAACAGCAAGTAAGCAAAGATCAAATAGAAAATTATCAAATTCCTAGTGCTCTTCTTCAAGATGGTCACTCCTCCATAAGACCACCATACTTCAATGGACATCACAACTCATACTGGAAAAATAGATTCAGAATCTTTGTCCAATCAATGACTTCTAAGTTTGGGTCGTCATCAAGAAGGGCCCAAAGCCAATTCCAAGACTTAAAGAAAAGCAAAAGGACAAGGACCAAGAATCCAGCAGTGTCGACATAGAAAACCTTGAAAGTTTCGAGGTCACCAAGGAACAACAAGAGGTAATCCAAACTAATGAACGTGCTATAAGTTTACTTCTATGTGTAGTTAGTGGAGAAGAATACGACAAGATATCAACTTGCAAAACTACAAAAGAAATGTGGGACAAATTTGAGGTAACCTATAAAAGAACCACCAAAGTTAAAAAGTCAAAAATTACTGCCCTAGTCAATGAATATAACGAAGGCTTCTATTCTGGAAGACGGAGATCTACACAACTGACATATAACGAAGTACGAGGTAACCTCATTGCATATGAAAGAAATTATATCAACAGGTACTATAAGGATGAAAAAAAATCAGTAGCCTTCAATGCTGCTCCAACTAAAGAAGAAGACATTTTGGAAAATGCTAATAGCGAAGGGATGGCCCTCGTCAATCGTGGAGTAAGGTAGATCATAAGACAGAGACAACAAAGATCACAAGGATCCAAAAATAATGACTCCACCAGAAGTAATGATCATTGTTATCACTGTGAAAGGCCTGGTTATTTCAAACAAAACTGTCCAGAGTTAAGAAAAAGACCATCAAGAAAGAATCAAAACTTTGGAACCTGGAGTGATAAAGATGAAACTGAAGAAAAAATAGAAGTTGTCAATATGTGTTGCATAGCAATAGGTAAACCTAGCGAGATAAGACCTCACAACTGTCATAACTATAATATTCTTGAATTTAATTTAGGTATGAGAGCCGAAGATCTTCAAAAAGTCATATATAATATAATAATCTCTCTCAAGATAAGAAAGGTTGTAAAGCACGATTTAAACATAAACTCGAAGAGGAATGAAGAAACTGTCAGATAAAAATCTGAGCATGCCAAATTGAAATTGACTTGATTCATGAAGAGCTTGATGATGTAAAAATAAAATTAAATAGTTATAAGAAATCCCAAAGACACGGTTTCTTTAATGCCCCGAGATCCCATCTCGAGATGTCACATGGTGCTTATGATCCCGAAGGACCACAAGCTAACCCTTTACTAATATCTGTACCTGTACACTGCATAATATCTGAAATAAATATGGAAACTGGCCATAAGGTTCAACACATCTATACATACTCAAAACTGAAAACTGAATACTAATACATCAGTCTGAAAAGCCTCTAAACTATCTGAACTGTGGAGTTGATGGGATATGTCCCCAACTAACTCCGTCTACTGAAAATATAAACAAGTCTGATGCCATAATAGTAAACTAAGATTCGTCCTCGAATGAAGAGGACTCACTGCTACGACTATTGCTGCTGACTGGGACTGAACTGCTGAGGAAACTCTGGGTCCTGTGCCTCTGAACCTATGGTGCCAAATAAAACACCATAGTACAAATGCGTCAGTACAGGAATGTACTAAGTATATAGACGGGGTAAGGCTAAATGCAAGGGCTCATTCATGCATAATATCTAAACTGAATAATCATGATAATGCCGCACGAGAACACATACACATACATGAATGCATAGACTATAGTCACAATCATCATAACTCTAGAGACTGAAACTCAGGTACTGCCTTACTGCAGACTGAACTCACTACTGACACTGAGATACTGAATCCCTGACTCATCTGATACTGATAACGGAGGATCTGGATGCACTTACATCAAGGATTGAATTCTGAGCTTTACTGCTTTCGACTGACAGGATTAGAGATCAACCTCTCTAACAAATGATTTCAGAAGCTATTATCAATGATAAGAAATATGAATATATCTAAATTTGACAACAAGGACACTCAATAGAATTTGAGACTGTGAATCAAGCCTGTCTGGTGGCATATCTCTGAATATGATATCAAATAACTGTATATGATACCAAGCCTATCTGACGGGATGGTCCATGAATCAATGAAACTATCTGAGTTCCTCATAATGATAGATGACTGTATTTGACAGTTTTGATTTCTGAAGATTGATACTGAAACTGAAACTGAAACTGTGGGAATTAGGTACTTAACCGACATTCCCCAACCTACCATAGGTGGGTCCAATTTGTAACCCCAGTTGGAAGGGTGTTAATACCGTGCCACGGGTAAAGACCTCTCTCTAGTCAATCCTCTCTGACAGATGACCCTTACCAGGTAGTCGACCTAAGGCAATATAATAGTCAAATACTCTCTCTCTCTAGAGGTGAAAGCCTTTTCCTAATGGTGACTCCTGTATCCTGCGCTGGCTACGTAGTTCTGGAGGTCAGGGATTGCTACTAACGACTCTGACCTCTCTCTCTGATGGGAGGAGCCACCATCCCTTCCCTCGCTCGATGCTAGTTTCTACTCCCAACTGAAAGACTCTGACTGAACTCTTAACTGAACACAACTGAACTAAATCTGATACTGATCATGTTTCTCAAAAGATCTGACTGAGTTACACTGAGATCACTTAGTTTCATATCTGATGGAAATGACATTGAATCACGATATCTGACTGACAATACAGAGCTTGAATAGATTATTTGGTCACTTCTAAGATTAGAATTAAACACTTACATACTATTGGATCTGAGCTGATTACAGGATTGAGGCTAGATTACTAGCGATACGGAGATTACAGAGATTTCTGAGCTTTCTAAGCTTTCTTACGTTCTGCAATTGTCTGAAGATACAGAGTTCTATAGCTCATTAAGTTCTGAGAATCATGGCTCGACTGGAATTATAGTGAAACTGACACGGGCTCTAGACAACAGCTAAATTATTGGGTATAAATACCTCCAGGACTCGATAACATAAAATAAAGTATAATCATTCCTCCATCATCACAACCATTCATTCATTATCATCATCACAATCATTCATTGATCATCACAGTCATACATTCATCATCATTATCATTAAAGCATCTCTTCAAGTATTTAGGAATCATATCATATGTTCATTCTCACAATCACTAATACATCACTTCGAGCATTTAGGGATCATAAACATATAATAGTGTGGGGGAAACATGCTGCTAAATCATACTCCATTCTACAAGGTCTTTCCTTAAGTACTTCACACCTAAATCAATCTTGACATGTATTTGGACATCATATGATTTTGGGAAGAACTTCATACTATTATGTCACAACTTACTTGCTAACTATGTGGCATGTATTAAAAGCTTAGCACATATCAAAGAGCACATGATTGGGGAATTTACCACTATATTGTCTCAACTTACTCACTAAGGTCTTTCAACAACCACTAGACAATTACGGGTTTACACCTACTTGGGGATTTCATACTATCATAGCACCATTCATTCACTACGGAATTTTATCAAACACTAGGCATGCATGAACTAACTCACAACTTGAGGTTTCATCTTCAACATACTACACTAGTCCTTATAATCCACCTAGGCTTTTATCAAACCTATGGGGGACATGCTTCACTTATTCAACCATTTCTACACCCAAATGTCATGAACACATCACATAGAAAGCAACGTAAGGAAAGTTCATCACAAACATCACATCGATTTCACATACTAGGGTCAAAGCTCATGAATCTTATAAACAAACATGAATCAAAACTCAACATCAGCTGGAACATCAATTTCAACTCATACAAATCATGGAATCTTGTAAACATAAAAATCTTGAAGTTTTAAAAAGGGTTCTTGAGCTTCTTGGATAAAAGGGACCCAAGAATCAACATCTACATACCTTGGGGAAACTCTTTTCTTGAAGGACTTTGGAGAGATTCTTGATTTCTCTAGATCTTTCTTGATTTTTTCTTGAAGAAGAGAGGAGATTTTAATTTTTTTGGAAACCCTAATTTTTGGAGTAGAAAGAGAGAAAATGAGGCCAATTCTCGTGTAAAGGGGGTATATATAGGGGTTGGGAAAATCCCCTTTTTGTCTTGGAATTAAACTGAAAATCCCAATTTTTCATGCTGGCGCGACGCGCCATAATCGCGCCAGTTCATTGGAAAATGGATAATTGGGAAACTGCACGATGGCGCGACGCGGTGGAAATCGCATTGCCATCTTGGTTGGGAGGATCACTGGCTGCGACATGGTGGAATTGTGGAGGCTCACTGGATTTTAACGATTGTCATTTTGGCTGGCTCCGCGACGCGCTAAGGTGCCAGGTGGCACACTGTCTCACTAAAATGGCTCTAACTCTTCACCCGGTGTCCGATTTGGGCGAATTTGGTATCGATGGAAAGATTATTCAATGCTCTACATGAAAAAAAGTATAAATTAGGGAAATTCCACACGATTTAAAGTATTTCATACTTAGGAAGATATTTCTGAAACTTTTAGACTCGGATTTCTGCTTTACTGAATATGCTCTAAGGCTCAGACTGGAAGAGGACTTTGCGGGGTATTACAGTTTTGTAAGATCAAATTCCTTTAAAAACAACTCAAGTTCCTCATCAATATTGTTTAAATCAGCCAAGACCTCTTTCTCCTCTCGAGGACCTGTCTGCTTTGTCTACGGAAAGAAAGGGCACAAATCCTACAGCTGCAGGCACAAGCCTGGCATCACGTGGGTTTGGAAACCTAAAAGAAGTATCTCTAACCCACAAGGACCTAAGAACACTTAGGTACATAAGTAGAATTAATCTTCTTATTTTGCAGGAATAAGTTCGCAAGATCTATAAGAAAGGAATGTGGGTCATTGATAGCGGATGTTCCAGACACATGACTGAAAAGAAATAAAACTTTTCTACTCTAAAGAAAATAAATGGGGGATCATCTAGATTCGATGACAATGCTAGAGGCAAGGTCATCGGAGTCGGCTTAGTAAACCTCAACTCATCATGTGAATTGACAGAAGTATACCTAGTGGACGGCCTCAAACATAATCTACTTAGTATCAGTCGCAATATGACACCAATTTTAGAGTCTTCTTCAAAGAAAAAAATTGCTTAATCAAACACGACAAAAGACACATCTCTCTCATCAAAAAATAAAAATAAAAGCTGGACATTTTATCACCTATGTTCATAGGAATACTATGCTCAGAACAGATACTCTCAGAACTTCTCATTGCCTCGGTCTCCTCCGCAAAATGGTATAGTGGAGCAAAAGAATCAGTATCTCCATGAAACTGCTAGGATCATGTTGTTAGAACATAATCAACCAGATTACTTTTGGGCAGAAATAGTAAGTACAACATGTCACATCATCAACAGATGCATGATCAGACCAATTCTACATAAAATGCCTTATAAACTATGAAGAGGAAAAAAGCCTAACGTTATCTACATTCATCCTTTTGGATGTAAATGCTTTATCCACAATAATGGTAAGAATAACTTAGGAAAATTTGATCCATGAAGGGACAAAGGTATTTTCCTTGGGTATTCTCCCACTAGTCGCGCTTACATGGATTATAATAAAAGAACCTTATGTGTTAAAAAATCTATGCTTATTGTATTTGATAAAGCTAATCACCCTCCTATGAGTTTGAATATTGATGAAGAATAGTTGAGTGATCTACAATCTAGAGCCAATGCTAGCACAACCTCTGAGCCATCAAAAGATGAGTCAACTATACCCCCTTAAGAGTCGACTCCCACAATAGAAATAGTCAAACTGATTGTTCCAAGAGAATGGAAACACAATGCATTCATCATTAGAAATCCAGATGATAGGATGCAAACAAGAGAATTATTGAGAAAGAAAATATTTGGTGCTCTTGTATCTCAAATTGAACCAAAGAAGACTGATGAGGCCCTCAAAGATGAATTATGGGTCAAAGTAATGAAGAAAGAATTAGACCAGTTTGAACAGAATCAAGTTTGGACTCTGGTTAAAAGACCCAAGAAATGCTCAGTAATTGGAACTAGATGGGTCTACAGAAACAAATTAAGTGAAGAAGGTAAGGTTATCAGAAATAAAGCCAGACTTGTAGCTCAAAGCTACTTCCAACAAGAAGAATTTGAAATGATTCTTATAGGAGAGCTCACATTTTTCTTGGGATTATAAGTCAAACAAACTCCCAAAGGTACCTTCATCAGTCAAGATAAGTACACAATGGAACTCATCAAAAAATTTGGTATGAAAAAAGAAAAGGCGTATGGAACTCTGATGAGTGCATCCACAAGTCTTGATTTAGAGTCATCTGGGAAAGATGTTGATGAAAAGATGTACAGGGGAATGATTGGGTCACTAATCTATTTGATCGTCAGTCAACCAGACATCATGTTCAGTGTATTTAAGTGCGCCAGGCTTCAGTCAACTCCCAAAGAGTCTCATCTGATTGTCGTCAAAAGAATCATCTGATACCTCATAGGAACTTAAGACATTGGACTATGGTTCCCTTGTTCTTCCCATTTTGATTTAATTAGATATTCAGACGCTAACTTTGCAAGTGATAAAAGTGATAGAAAAATCACTAGTGGAACATGTCAAATTCTTGGCGATTCCCTGATCTCATGGCATAATAAGAAGCAAACTTCGGTTTCTCTTTCAACAACTGAAGCCGAATACATAGCCGTTGGAAGTTGTGGTACTCAAATTGTATGGATTATGCATCGACTACTTGATTTTAATTTGTCTTTGAATCTGTTCTCATATTGTGTGATAACACCAGCGTATTAGTTTATCTAAATATACTGTGCATCATTCTAGGGCCAAACATATTGATATTAAGCATTATTTTATTTGGGATCATGTAGAAAATGGTAATTTTTTATTAACATTTGTTGGCTCTGAAAATCAACTAGAAGATATTTTTACAAAACCCCTGTTAGAAAAAAGATTTTGTTACTTAGAAAAAGACTTGATATTCTCAGTATTAATGAATTATGAGTCTTATTTTTGGAAAAAAAATCTCTTTACTTTTTCCGATTTTCTCATTAGTTTTTAACCAAAAAAATAGTTTTCAAAAGAGGGTCATGTCCCTTGTTTTTTGCTGGGTTGTAAAATGTTTTTTAATACACTATCTGCCACACTATTTGTTTTGCCTAGTACTTGTTAGTTAATCGATTAAATCTCTGCTATTAGTCTACTGCTCGTTTTGCTACTCTATGGTTCTTTTTTACTATGCCAAAAGGGGTAGAAAGATAAGAACATCATAAGTGCCTGCAAGTCAGGGGTAGCAAGTCGACTACAGTGCCAGATAGAGAAGTCAACTGATGGTTATGCTTGTTTGTCATTATAAAAAATAAAAATATTGTTATCCTCCTATATTTATGTTTTATGTTTTAATAATGACAAACTAATAAGTAAACTTTGCAGGAAATTGAAGATCCCTAATGATGGAAGGAGATCTCACACAAAGTACATTGAAGATCTCAAATCATGAGAGGATATCTCGCACAAGGCAATGAATATTCTCTCAAAGAATATTGTGCTAAATATGGAGCCACATCAAAAATAGGATATCGCTAAAAGGCAACAAAAATCATATCAACTAAATATCCCAATAGACAAAGCAATTGGACGCATCTCACAACAATATCAAAGGAGAAAGAAGATCTCACTACTTACATAGAAATATCTGATATAGATATGTATAGATATTAGAAAGGAAAATCACACCAAGTATGGACATATCTGATATGGACATACTATAAGGTGCAAACTCTCTCAATCAAGAAATCATTTCAAATCCTTGATTGAGAAGAAATCTCTTAGGTTTCCTTATGAAGAAAAGAAGCATATACAACAAAAGACTATAAGGCCTAAACGGAAGAAAGAAGACACTACACAACTTCGAAGAAAAATATTAAAGTATCTCAATCTTAGTCTTACAGTGTTTTGTAACTTTTAGTTTACAATTGTTATATAAAGAGTAGGATCTAGAACACTTTATAATATCATCTAAAGCTGTGTCACAAGATCTGAAGAGGAAAATAAGACTTTAGAACTTGTTTCCCATCATTGTACTAGAGCCCGACATTTAACGATCTAAGAAAACTTTAAAACCCAAGGGAATTGGAAGTAGTCACCATACTGGTGTTTCGAACTATGATAAATTTTAGTGTATTTACTTTATGTTCAATTATTTATTTGCTTAATTGTTTTAAATCTAATCTGTTCTGTGAAGTGTACTGATCTGCTGGTGACTCAACTGTGAAGAGTCAGTAGCCGACTCACAAAAAAATTTCAATTCACCCCCTCTTGAATTTCAATTAATTCCTGTGGTTTCTTTTACGTTAGAATCCTTTCAGATTCGAGGTAGCAACTATTATTTTTAGAGACTATAGAAATCTCTTCTAGCCTTATCTTTATGCATTTTTTGCACTTTAAGATAGTTAAACTTTTCTTTGATTTCTGTATTTAGTGGCTTGTATTAGTGACTAACAAATTTGAAATTGTTTATGTTTGACTATACTAGTCTATTAATCTACTTGTGAGATTATTTGGGGTTTGTTATGTTCTTATTTACTTATATTTTTTTAAGTTTAGGATGTTATGTTTGGAATTGAGTTCCTTCCTTACCTATACAGAGGAGGAATAGGTGTCATCACGATCCCGAATGTAGGTCGTGAAAGATGGTTTCAGAGCCCCAGATTCATTAGTCTTACAAATACAAGCCGAGTCTAGTAGAGTCTCGTGGATCAGTGTAGCGACGTCCATTACATATCTTTGGGAGGCTATAGGATTTTAGAAAATATTTATCTTCTTCTCTCTCTATCTCTTACTGTGCAATATTAATCCCTTAACTTGAAATACTAAAATTCTTATCTAATTCTCTCACAGATAGTGAGAACTCGTATATCTCAGAATGGTGGTCAGGATCCCCCGTCAACCCCCGAACCGATTGTTTAAGATGACATACATGAATAGGGTGGGGGATATGGTAGGGTCAGAGGTCGTGGTAGAGAAAGAGCTCGAAGAGCTGCTCAAATTCCTGATAAGGCGAGGTCTATCAAGGTTGAGTTCGAGGTAGATGATGATGATGATGTTTAGGTTTTAATTCATAATGTAGGCCTAGGTTAGGCACTACCAAGATTTGTTGCTACATCGATTCTTTAGGATACATTGATTTAGTTTTGGGTGTTTTGGAGACTATAGCTCAGGAAAGTGGATCATTTGGTATGCCACAGGGTTCACAGGTTGGGATGGGGGCATAGATCCAAAATCAACAAGTCATTCTGATTTATCAGGGTCCTATGGTTTAGCCAACATCGAGGTATAATGGTATGACTTTACTAGGGGTTGGAGCTATTAGTGGGGTTAGGTAAATTATGTCTGATAAGGAGCAGCTATGGTTTGTAAAGTTAAGGAAGATAGATCCACCACATTTTTAGGGTGATCAACATGAGGATGTCTATGAGTTTTTGGTTAGTTTCCACCAGAGACTTCAGAGTGTGGGACTAGTTGACTACTATGTGGTTGATTATACTGCCTTGTAGATGCGTGGTGTAGTGGTGGCATTCTTATCTTGATTCCAGGCCGGTAGGTTCTCCACGGATGACTTGGGTTATGTCTGCACAGGCTTTTCTTGACAAATTCATCCCTTGTAGCTTCAGGAAAGAGCGTTGGCACCACTTTGAGAATTTGACAGTGAAGGGTATTTTCATGGTTGAGTAAGAGATTTAATTTTATGCTTTATCTTATTATGCTATAGTGATCTTGCCAGACAAGGCTGAGATGATCAGGAGGTTTATGAGAAGTTTGATACTTAGGATCAGAGAGGTTGTATTTGTTTTTGCCCAATCTAGGTATTCTCTTTAGAGGGTGGTTGAATCAATAAAGAATTTTGAGTTGATGCATCGTGAGGAGTCTAAGGATTTGAGGGATAAGAGGTCCCGCACTTCAGGTCGATTTAGTAGTACCTCATCTAGATCTAGGGGTTTATTTGGAAGAAATTTTTGCCCTTAGCATGGTAGACCAATTCAGGTAGCGATGAAGACATTAGAGGGTGGACATTCAGGTCAGGGTTCTTATGGTTCGAATATGTTTTACATGGTCCATCTGATTAATTTTTTGGTTGTGTCGGCCATATTAAATATTTAGGTCATTTTTAATATTTGTATGGCTCTCAGGTCATGTTATGAGTGTGGTAGTCCAGATCATATTTGGAGAGATTGTCCAGTATAAAAATAAAGAGGTCCATAATAGGGTCATCAGGCTCCTACTAGAGCAGCAACTCTCCTATCTAGGGTCGAGGCAGATATCAGGAAGGTAGAGGTACACCACCAGCTAGAAAGAAAGGTGGTAGAGGAGTGACTCAGGAGATTGATGATAAAACACACTGTTATTTCTTCCCATGAAATCCTGAGAAAGAGTCTTCTAATGCAATCATTACAGGTATTGTCTTAATTTATCATCGACCTGCTTTGGTGTTATTTGATTCGATTTTTACTTTTTCCTATGTGTCTCATACTTTGCTTCTAGACTTGATATGATGTTTGAGTCAATAGTTATGCCTATTTCTATCCTAGTAGGTGATTTCTTACTGGTGGATCGGGTGTACCGACCCTGTGTTGTTTTTATTTTAGGGATACATGGGTAGATTTGATTATCCTCAATGTGGTCGATTTTGATGTAATTTTAGTCATGGATTGTCTTTCTCCCTATTATGTTATCTTGGATTATCATGCCAAGACAGTTACTTTGGCTATGTCTGATCGTCTGGGTTTGGAGTGGAGGGGTATTTAGAGTTTGTATCCTAAGAAGGTAATTTCGTTCATTCAGGCCCATCGGTTAGTTGAGAAGGGATATCTTTCATATTTGGCTTATATTTATGATATTGGTACTGATACATTGTCTTTAGAGTTAGTGAAGGTGGTTAGAAAGTTCATAGATGTATTTCTTACCAATCTTCCAGATATTTCTCCTGATAGAGACATTGACTTTGGTATTGACTTGGAGCCAGGCACTAAGCCTATTTTTATTTCTCCTTGTAGGAAAAAACAGACAGATTTGAAGAAATTAAAAGACTAGCTTCAGGATTTATTAAGTAAGGGATTTATTTGACCAAGTGTATCACCTTGGAGTGCTCCAGTGTTGTTTGTAAAGAAGAAAGATAATGAGAATTATATTGAATATCGACAGTTGAACAAGGTGACAATCAAGAATAAGTATCCTCTACCGCATGTTGATGAATTTTTTAATCATCTTCAAGGTGCTTCATTGTTCTCAAAGATTGACTTGAGTTATCATCAGTTAAAGATTCGAGCCTCGGACATTCCCAAGATAATATTTTGGACTAGATATGGACACTATGAGTTATTGGTTATGTCCTTTGGATGACAAATGGCCTAGCAATATTCATGGAGTTGATGAATAGAGTGTTTCATCCATATCTTAATTTGTTTGTGATTGTGTTACTCGAAGATATTTTTGTGTATTCTAAGAGCAAGGTAGATCATGCAAAATATTTGAGAGTCGTACTCCAAAGGTTGAGAGATGAGAAACTATATGCCAAGTTTTCAAAGTATGAATTTTGTCTTAGTTCTCTGGTATTAGGACACGTGGTGTCTAAGGAAGGTATCATAGTCGATCAAGTCAAAGTTAAGGCAGTTCTAAATTGGTCACGACTTACTTTAGCCTTAAATATTCATAGTTATATGGGTTGGCAGGCTATTACAGGCGGTTTGTGAAGGGTTTCTCTTCCAGTGAAGCTCCTAAAAGTTGATTGACTCACAAGAATATGGTTTTTTAGTGGTCGGAAAAGTGTGAGAAGAGCTTTCAAAAGCTCAATACTCTGTTGACTTCAGCTCTTATCTTGACCCTATTTATGAAAGTTAGGGATTCACTGTATTTTGTGATGCTTTCAATATTGGATTGGGTAGTGTGTTAATGCAGAAAAATAAGCTGATAGCATATACATCGAGTTAGTTGAAGCCACGTGAACAAAATTTTCCTACCAATGATTTAGAGTTACGAGTGTTTGTATTCGTATTGAAGTTATTGAAATATTATTTGTATGGAGTTCATTGTGAGGTGCACACTGATCATCATAGCCTTTACCATATCTTTAAGTAAAAGAAGTTGAATTTGAGACAACGTAGATGGATGGAGTTATTGAAGGATTACGATTGGACTATTCTATATCATCTAGGCAAGGCCAATGTAGTAAGTACTGCGTTGAGTAGGCAAGCAGTTAGCATGGGTAGTCTCGCATTGTTGAGTGTAGATGAGCAACCATTAGCTAAGGAGGTTCAACGATTGGCTAACATTTTATACGTCTTAAAATCTCTGAGTCAGGTAGAGTTTGTTCAAGCATAGAGGTGAGGTCCCTATTGATAGAGAAAATTCGAGATCGACAGTTTGAGGATGACAAGTTGTGTATTATTAGAGATAAGGTGATACGAGGTGAGGCTGAGGAGGAAATTTTGGACTAGAAGGGTATTTTAAGGATTAAAGGATGGATTTGTGTTCCTAGAGTGGGTGATTTGACTAGATCTATTATGAAGGAGGCCCATTGTTCACGGTATTCCAATCATCCAAGCACAGAAAAGATGTATCATGACCTAAAACAACATTATTGATGGTGTAGGATGAAGAGAAATATTCCAAAGTTTACGGCTAAGTGTTTTAATTACCAACGAGAGAAATATTACCACCAGAGACCAGGTGGTTTGCTTTAGAGGATGCCTATTCCCTAGTGAAAATGAGAGAGCATCACTAGGGATTTTGTAGTAGGGTTGCCTCAGTCCTTGGGGAAATTTGATTCTGTTTAGGTGATTGTGGACAGATTGAACAAATCAGCCCATTTGTGCCAGTAAAGATGAGATATAATACACAGAAATTACCAAAGATCTATATTCGTGAGATATTTTAATTACATAGAGTTCCAATTTCCATTATTTCAGATAGAGGTACCCAGTTCACTTTGAACTTTTGGTGTACTTTGCTATAGGAGTTGGCTACTCAGTTAGATTTAAGTACAACCTTCCATCCAGTAATAGGTGGTCAGTCAAAGCGGACAATTCAGGTGTTGGAGGATATGTTATGAGCTTATGTGATAGATACTAAGATCAGTTTTTATCCTTAGTGGAGTTTTCCTATAATAATAGCTACCATTAAAGTATTCAGATGGCACTATTTTAGGCTTTGTATGGTAGGAAGTGTAGATTCTCAGTTACGTGGTTTGATTCTTTTAAGGTTAGACCTTGGGGCACCGATCTGTTGAGATATTTGATGGACCAGATGAAATTGATCCACGAGCCAATTTTTGCCAACTCAGAGTAGACAAAAAAGTTATGCTAACAAGAAGGTTCGTGACTTGGAGTTCATGCAGGGTGAGCGGGTCTTGTTAAGGTATCACCTATGAAGGGTGTGATGAGATTTTGGAACAAAGAAAAGACCAATTTATGGTTTATTAGCCCTTTTAATATTCTTCAATGGGTTGGTCCAATTGCTTATGAGTCGGCTTTACCACTGGATCTTTCAGTTGTGCACCCAATTTTTTATGTTTCTATGTTGAAAAGGTACTATCCGGATGATTCACATGTGATTCAGTGAGACTCAGTGAGTTAGATCAAAATCTGGCATTTGAGGAAGAGCCTAAATCTATTTTTGATAGACAAGTTAGGAAGTTGAGGTCAAAAAAGATAGCATCAGTGAAGGTACATTAAAGACATTGTCCTACAAAGGAATCCACTTGGGAGGTCGAGTTGCAGAGTAGATGTCCTTATCTTTTCAATAGTCTAGGTACCTTCTTTCACTTCATGTTTGAGGATGAACGTTTGTTTTAGTGGTGGATGATGTAACGACCCTTCAAGTCATTTTGTGAATTTTTCTTATTTTTACCCTCATCATAGTGTTTAAATGTGATTTATGACTTACGGGGATGAATGGTGTCAAATCTTGAGGTGTAAGGAGGCGATTTAAGTCATTAACTGAGTTCTAGAGTTTGGGTAAAGTTAAGCCTGATCATTATCAACCTTTGATCAAGAAGACCTCGGATTAGTATTGTAATATTTTCATTAGGTCCGAAATGTTCTTTTTAGTCTACATATTTGGATGATTTTCTCAAGATTCCAAATAAATTTCGATGATTTAGTGAAAGTTTTGGTAATTTATATAATTAAATTAATTAATGATTTAATGGGTCAAAGTCCTAAAATATTTAATTAGTTGGTCAACACAAGAATAAATTCAAGTGGGGAGAGTTACCACACTTATTAATGAAAAAAAATCAAAATGCTTTGGGAAAGAGGGGCACGACGATTAACAACTATTTTTCCATTCGCGATTTTGAAATAATTTCTTGCCAACTTCAGATTCATGTTAGAATTTTTATATGGAGTTATCCTTAATTGTCGTTTTGTCCTATAATGGTTCAGAGGTTCAGTGAATTAGATTTAGGCAAAATTTAAAAGAATAAATGGATTTTGACCAATGATGACAGTTGTGGGCTATTGATGATAGATTATGTTTCTACTTTAGTGTATAGTGGCTACGAGAAACGCGAGGTAGGCAGTGGTCAATTATGCTGATTGCTGAGGCATCAAATGTTTTCTATTAAGATTAGGGTGAATAGATTTTTAGTGTATAATATTACAGTAAATTAATACAATTGAGTAAATGCTTTTGTTTAATAACGTCACATTGTAAAAGGAAAACAATGATTACAAATCACTCGTAAGGATGTTAGTTGAGTTGGAAAGTGGGTGTCGTCTGCTAGTATATTTGGAATACTGGTCAAATTCTTAGCTTTAAATTAGACAGTATTTGTACTCAACTTCATATTTTGATATTTTGCTTCAGCATTAGTATATTCTGGGATTAAGATTTTGACAAATTTAAGTTTTAGGTCTAAAACTTTTAGAGTAAGAATTTATAAAATGGGTGTTATAAAATTCTTATTTTTATGAAAAATATATAATTGAACAGATCTTGATCATTGGGAAGTTTTACGAAAGGGTGAGTTTATAAATTGACGATTGATTTTGGTTTGAGTCAAGTTGAGACTTTCTTAGATTCTTTTTCAAAGTGCTTATGTGTAATGAGAGTAATGGGGAATGGCGGTCCCATATAGCTGAAGTGATTGTTAGGATATACTATTAACCATGTAGTTTGTGTTATAGTATTATATTTTCATCCCGTGTAAAGACACTTTCTTATGTTAATAAAATCTTTATTTGAATAGATCATTGTGTTAACATGTGTGTCCTTTACTTATATAGTAGATAATTTTGTGTATGGATTATTTTAACTCATGCATAGAAGATTAAAATTGTCGGTCCTTATGAGTAATAAATTAGTGTTCTCAATCAAAAGATGAGGTAGGACAAACATCTTGATGATTGTAGCGCATGATTAAATATAATTTGATCTTGATTATGGAATGGTAATATTCCAACTTCTTATGCTAGTACATTTCGTATGTATTGAACGAGCAAATTAGAGATGTTTGTATATGTTCTGAATTGTAATAACCAACTTCTCTAGTCCATTACATGTACTTATACTCTTAATCTTGAAACTTATGATCGATGTGGTTGTAACGCCTCGCATCGTCAACGCGTTAGCTCGTGGTAATATGCTCTTAGAGTTAAATGACTAGAATGGTGTCAAAGAGACTTAGTCTCATTTTTCACTTCCAAAGTGAGTAAAGTTGAAACCACATATAATTTTCCTAATTTTGACTTTTTATCATGTGGGAAATTGAATGAGTTTTCCGTCGATATAAGATTCGCCCAAATCCGATACCCATGAAAGAAGTTATGGCTATTTTAAGTCCTAGTCGTAAAACACCATCATTTTGGTGCTTGGCGCATTGCGGAGGGGGTCTATTTAACAATTTTCAAATTCCAGTAGCCTAGCGCAATTGTGGCATGTTGTGCTGAAGCTCAAGGTCCCAACCAGTGGGACAACGCGATGGCTCTGCGTCGCGGTGATCCTAAGAATCCCATCCGTCAATTTCCAGTGAGCCACCACGATTGTGACGCGTCGCGGTGGCCCATAAAATCGGGCTCCCAGTTATATTTTTATTCCATCTCATTAAGGGTACATTAGGTATTTTCCACCCCCTTATCAGGTTAAACACGGGATTTAATCCCAAAGACACCAGAATACATTCACAATCATCCAAATTACTCAAGAACACTCTCTAGGGTTTCAAACTAAAAACCCAAATAACTCAAGATTCAACCCTCAGTTTTTGAAACTAATTGAAGATTTGGAATCAAAAAACCGTAGGCTTCAAGAATAATTCATCAAATTCCTAAATTGAGGTACGTGGAGTTTTCCTAAAAATCTCATGGGCATAGAAATCATGATTTTAAGAAAAGGATTTTAGATTTATGCTTTATAATCATGTTTTAGAAATCTCAATGACATTGTTTTGGTCTTTAGGCCTTTCCCCAAATTGATTTGAAATTCTGTATATATGTATGCATGTGCTTAAGGATGAATATTCAATTGAGAGCATGAATTAAAATGAATCCCTCTCTTGATATGATTTTTCCCATTATTCGTATGATATGGATTATTTTGAAAAGCATGATATGAAAGGTCTTGATTTATACTATGATTTGAACATGATTGTGGAATCAAAAGAGAGGGTTGTGCAAGTATATAAATATTTAACAAACATATAATAAAAGAGTGCATGGTTTTGCCAAAAGCACATGACCACCATATGTTTGAAGAATTCTTGCATAGTTTTGACTTATGTTTCGGAACATGAAATCTCTTATACTATTTGCATGTTTGGGTGGTCTGAATTGAGTTTTGATGAAACAATCATGCATGATGCATTATGGATCAGAAAAAGGACTTGCAAGTCTTGGTGTGATGACACCAACTCAGATAATGCCATGTTAATTCAGAACAGAATAGAATGCATGTTTGAAATCAGATTTTCAGATTTTTGAAACTAGAATGATGCATGTTTCAAAACAGACTAAAATTGGGAATAAAGAGAGCTTAGGTGGTTCCCCGAAGAAGGCACGAGTTCAGACAACTCATTTCCCAAAACCGTGATTTGCCGATCTGGGTATATTATTATACGCTGGCCTAGTGCCCTGTGGCATATCAGACTCAGACACTCCAATCCTTGCAGCATACTTGGGTTGGGGGCTTCCCCGCCGAGTCAATGGTGGATTCCATATAGCCCTTGTAATATCAGACTTGTAGGGGAATGCCACCTAACTCAGAAGTAATACAAATATCAGAGGCTGCATTGATAGAAAAGTTTTATGATTATCAAAGATACCCATGTATTTTGGAATTTATATCATATCTGATGTTTTATGACTAGCTCTCAACTATTTTATTTATATTAAAAGCTTTATTTTGGATTGCTCTGCATACCAGTACATCTGTATTGACCCCCTACATTCCAGGTTCTGAGGCACAGTCTAGGGGTCCTGATAAGCAGTAGATTTCTTTAGACAGAAGTACAGGATCTAGTCCGTGAGCCTTCTATATTTCAGAAGGCCTGGTTATTTTCAGACATTTATTATCAGTTATGGTTTTGGTCTACTGGGGGCCTTGTCCCAGCTTTTCAGACAATTATCTTTAGATCATGTAGTAGAGATTTCGCAGACTGTTCCAGAAGTTGTTTAGTTGTTTTAGGATTTCATTCCGTATTGTTAAACTGAAATCCAGAGTATAACCATGTTTCCGTATTAGATCATAATTCCTCATTTTCTTTTACTATATGAATGTTATGCATGATTAGGTAGAGTAGGACGTCCGGGCCTTCATGGTTCGGGATGTCCGTCATGGCCAGGCCTTAGTTCGGGTCGTGACAAACTTGGTATCAGAGCACGGTTCATGGTCCCAGGGTATCTGCAAAATCGCGTCAGGTAAAGTCTTATTTATGGGTGTGTAGTGCGCCCCACTTATAAGCAGGAGGCTACTAGGTGTTTGGGAATGTTTCCCCTCTTTGTAATTTAGTTCGTTCTTTGGAGTCTAATCTGTCCTCTAATTCGTGATCTCTTGCATTTCAGAAAAATAATCTTGCCTCTCCGTCATACTATCGATCAGAATGCATAGATAGATGAGGTTCGTCCCACTCATGGGATGAGGACCCAAAATAGAGATCAGGCTTCGGAGATTGATGCTACTCCGGGAGTCCCACTTACTCAGAACAGCCCACTTAGGGCACCCAGAGCTCCTCGGACGAGTAGTAACCGCACTCAGCCTCGCGAAAGAGAGGTATCGAATGTAGAATTCAGACAGTCCATTCACATGCTTGCTCAGTTGGTAGCCATACAGACTCAACGGTCGGAAGATGTTGGGTCTGCATCGGTCACATCTGAGGCTACTAGGGTGGGTCAGTTCATGAGAATAAACCTACCCAAGTTTTCGGGCACCAAGGTAGAAGAGGATCCACCGGAGTTTGTTGATGGGATGGAGAAGATCTTCAAGGTGATGTATGTAGACGAGGTGGAAGGGGTGGAATTGGCAGTTTACCGGCTTAAAGAAGTTGCAAACCAGCGGTATAATGAGTGGGAGGATTCTAAGGGTGAGAGTGTTGAGCCCACGGTGTGGGGAGAGTTCGTGGAAGCCTTCCTTGATCGGTTTGTTCCCCTTGAGTTGAGGGAGGGCAAAGCTGAGGAGTTTATGAACCTTAAGCAAGGAAAAATAAGTGTCAAGGAGTACACTCTGAAGTTCAACCAACTGGCTCGTTATGCTCCGAAGATGACTGGTAATATGAGAGCCCAAATGAGAAAATTTACATCCGGCCTTTCGGATGACTTAGTGCTTGAATGTAAGGGGGCTATGCTGAACAGGGACATGGATTTCTCTAGGCTGTCAGTGCATATGCAGCAGGTAGAGGAGCAGAATAAGAGAATCATTGAATCTAGGAAGAAGGATAGACAGACAAAGAGAGCCAGAACAGCGGAACAGAACCACAGTCAGCCACAGAGTGATAATTGGGGAAATATATGGCAGAAAAAGAAAAATTAGGGTAATGCTCAGTCCGCAGCCAGTGCCCCAGTGGCCAGACCTCCAGTAGACCAACAAACTCAGAGTTTCCAAAATAATCATGGATCCAAATCTCAAGATACCCAGTCATAAGGAAGTGTAGCTCTGTAGCATCGTACGTTTCCGCGGTGTGAGACCTACGATAAGAATCATCCAGGGAGGTGTCAGCTGGGTTCACTGGTATGCTATTCATGTAGTCAGTCGGGTCATTTTGATAGAGATTATACTTCGGCTAGAAGAAGTGTTGGTGGTGCTCAATCTCACGCAAATTATTCCGCACCACCAATGCCCCAAAAGGGCGTCACCTTAGTTGTCGGGAGTGGTCGCAATCGGCTGTATGCGTTGTCCAACCGCCAGGAAGCGGAAGCCTCACCAGACGTAGTCACCGGTATGTTATAAATCTTTTCCCGTGATGCTTATGTATTACTTGATCCCGGGTCTACCTAATCCTATGTGACCCCTTATGTGGCTGTCAGTTTTGAGTTTGAGCCCGATGAAATTTCAGAATCTTTCTCTGTTTCCACTCCAATAGGTGATTCTGTTGTGGCTAGGAGAGTGTATAAAAATTGTAGGGTGACTGTTTATGGCTGGTATACCATGGAAGACCTCATAGACCTAGATATAATTGATTTTGATGCTATCCTAGGGATGGACTGGCTTCATTCGTGCTATGCCACATTAAATTGTAGAACTCGAAGAGTCATTTTTTTTTAACGAACCAGTGATAGAATGGGAGGGGCATTCTTTAGCCCCTAGAGGGAACTTTATATCTTATCTCAGAGCCCGTAAACTTATCTCTAAAGGCTATTTGTATCATCTTATTCGGGTTAAAGATTCTAATGCCGAAAGTCTTCTTCTCCAGTCAGTCCCTATGGTAAATAAGTTTCCAGAAGTCTTTCCAGATGATCTCCAAGGAATACCACCTAATAGGGAGATAGATTTTTGTATTGATTTATTCCCAGACACCCATCCTATTTCTATTCTGCCATATAGAATGGCTCCTACAGAACTGAAAGAGTTGAAAGAACAGCTAGCAGACCTTCAAGACAAAGGTTTTATACGTCCCAGTGTTTCTCCCTGGGGTGCACCTGTACTCTTCGTACAAAAGAAAGATGGTTCCCTGTGTATCTGCATAGATTACCGCCAGCTAAATAAGGTCACTGTTAAAAATAAATATCCTCTTCCTAGGATTGATGATCTCTTTGACCAACTTCAGGGTGCTAAATATTTTCCAAAGATAGACCTTCGTTCGGGATACCATCAGTTGAAAGTTAGAGAGTCAGACATTCCCAAATAATTGAAACTCTCCTTCTTCTGAATGGCCTGAGAGTCCAGCTTCACAACCTCTCCATCCTCTTGCGACATACCACTGAACTTACACTCCAAGTACTCCGTCTTGGTTCTACTTAACCGAAAACCTTTAGATTCAAGCTTCTGTCTCCAAATCTCCAACTTATCATTAACTTCACCCTGAGTCTCGTCAATCAGAACCACATCATCTGCAAATAACATACATCAAGGCACCTCCCCTTGAATATGTCACGTCAAAATATCCATCACCAAGGCTAATAAAAACGGGCTAAGAGTCGATTCCTGGTGCAACCCTATCAAAACTGGGAAGTGCTCCGAATCTCCACCCACCATCATCACACGAGTCTTCACACCATCATACATATCCTGAATCGACTTAGTGTATGCCACGGGCACCCCTTTAACCTCCAAGCACCTCCACTTCTCCAGATCAATAAACACCATCTGCAAGTCCTTCTTCCTCTCCCGAAACTGCTCCACTAATCTCCTCGCAATGTGAATGGCCTTAGTGGTCGAGTGACCTGGCATGAAACCGAACTGATTCTCGGAGATCGTCACGATCCTCCTCATCCTCAACTCTACCACCCTTTTCCAAACCTCCATAGTATGACTCAACAACTTAATACCTCTATAGTTGTTGCAACTCTGAATGGCTCCCTTGTTCTTATACACTAGAATCATCGTGCTCCACCTCCATGCTTCAGGAATCTTAACTGCCCTAAAAATAATAGTAAACAACCTTGTTAACCACTCCAAACCTGCCCCGCTAGGGCTCTTCCAAAAATCTACTGGAATCTCGTCTGGCCCCGTCGCCCTACCCCGCCGCATCCTGCGAATAGATCCCTTGACCTCCTCAACCTCGATACGCCTACAATAAATATAATCACGACCCTCCTCAGAAAACTCCAAGTATCCAACACAAAACCTTTGTTCCCTTTGTCGTTTAAAAATTTATGAAAATAGGACTGTCACCTCTCCCTAATGAGGGCATCCTCAACCAACAATGTACCATCCTCTCCTTTGATGCACTTTAATTGTTCAAGGTCACAAGCCCTCCTCTCCCTAGACTTGGCCATCCTATAAAGCTTCTTATCTCAGTTTTTCTCCTCTAAAGCCGTATACATGCTCTCAAAAGCTGCTGACTTAGCCGTCGTAACCGCTAACTTAGCCTCTCTTCCAACTACCTTATACTTCTTCTTATTCATCTGTCCTTCCTCATCATCCTTGATCCCAACCAACTTAGAATAATCCACCTTCTTAGACTCCACCTTTCTCTTGACCTCTTTGTTTCTCCACTAATCTCCTCAATGTTTGCCAGATCGACCTCTCGAGACACCCAACACCTCTCTAGCGGTTTCCCTAATGCAACTGGTATTTCTCTATAACTCCCATCTATTAATTTGTAAATTTGTAATATCTTATGGTATTCCTCTATGTTACCTATATAAACTCATATTTGTTTCACGAAGACTTTCATCCAAAGTTTTTTGTTTGAATTTTTTTTTCATCCGATGTTCGGTACTTGCATTGGAGCCCTGACTAATTCGGAACGCGCACTGCAAAGCCCATTCTTGGGGTGACGCTCCCAACAAAATTTTCTTCATACCCAGGGCTTGAACCAGAGACCTCTGGTTAAGGTTGAAATAGTCTTACCACCACACCACAAACCATGTTGGTACTCCCATTCAAAGTTTTTCTTTCTCTTCTCCATCTCTTTGGTTTGTAAATTGTAACATGTAACATGATGGAGTACATGAAGGCAAAAATATTTTATCTCAAATATTTCTTTCATGTTTATGTATTTGATATTCTTTCTTATTTTTAACATTTTCTTTTACGTATTATTTATCCTCCTCCAAGTAAATATTTTATTCTCAAATATTTCTTTCATGTTTATGTATTTATCATTCTTTCTTATTTTTAGTATTTTTTTTACGTATTTGTTATCCTCCCCAAAGTAAATTTGATCAAGGAAATCTTTATGAAAATCAATATTAAGGTAACTTTATAGTAGTGTGATCGATTTTTTTACAGGTGTATAATATATTTTAGATTTCTTTTCAATGTAATTATTTTTTATTGATATATTTGAAATAGAAATATTATAAATCTCATTAATAGTCTAGTATCACATTAACACTTGTCACATTTTTGTGTTTTATATTATTATAGTTAATTTATTTATTTTATTTATTCATAATTTCGGGTTAATTTGCTTTATTTTCATGATTTTTAAAAATATTTATTTAATATGTAAAAGTATTTCGTAAACGAATGTAACACAAAAGGCACAACATAGAAATTATAATCAATATTTGCATAGAAGATCAAGTACTGCTACAAAAGATAGAACAGATTAAAACAAAAAATAATATTTTCAACTTTACCCATAAATTATGATTTCAAAATATGACCTCTTATTCTATTTACTTCATCA
This sequence comes from Capsicum pubescens, assembly GCA_030864215.1. Lineage (NCBI taxonomy): Eukaryota > Viridiplantae > Streptophyta > Magnoliopsida > Solanales > Solanaceae > Capsicum > Capsicum pubescens. The sequence goes on from CM061548.1 coordinate 291,529,504, forward strand.
CTCATACATCCTAAATTATTTGTTCTACTATATACATATAAGAAAATAGGTACTTAAAAAGGAGAAAAAAATTTAATTTTTATTATCGAAAAATATTATTATGTCTCAAATTAAGATAGAGATTTAAAGTATCTTTGACAGAAATATTAATGTTATATACTACTTTATTTACAAAATAGTGAAATATATTCATTTATTAATTTTTTTTATAGGTTCCTGAAGCGCGGTTAATTTCACTGGTACTTGAATGGAGCAAGTTTCAATTTGCAATATTTATTAAGGCTTACCATTATAGTTTTCTTTTTTGGTTTTTGGCTGACATTCTTTTTTATTTTTAGGCTGACATTTGGTGCATATGTTACATCTCTTTCTTAATTTCTCTTCAAGTCTTCTTTCGAATTCAACTGGTCTCACCTAAATCCTATATTGGAGGAGAAAGTAATGCTCATTCTATTTTAGTGTGTCGGACTGTCAGAAAGTGACGACTAAGTTGACGAGTTGTCAACTAGGTGACGACTATGTCGACGATACTTCAACTAGGTGATGAGCCGTCAACCCTAGTCATAAACCTTAACCAGAAAAGAGAAAAATCCATCTAGAATTGACGACTAGGGTGACAAGACATCACCAAGTTGACGACTTGTCAACCTAGTCGTCAACTTAAGAAATTCCTGCATTTTTTGTTGGTTTCTTTAGGGGTATTTTGATATTTTCCACACCTCAAACCCTATCCCCACGATTTAAAAATGATCTTTGATTGTTAATTAGCCATTATATTCCAGTTTCTCATCGTTCATTCTCCTCTCCATCCTCAAGAGAGAAAAGTTGGGGTTTCTTTCAAAAACTCACGCTTCCAAGGCTTTGATTCAAGATATCTCGAATTTTATTCATCAAAAAGGTATGTAGAACTATCCTTTCTCATGGGCATAAATTTTAAATTTTAAACAAGTTTTAAAGATATATATCTATGTATATGAAATGGTCTTTTGGAAATCATTTAACGAGCACTCATCATAAACCCGTTTGATGAAAGTACGTAATTATCATGGGGTTTTAGCATAAGCTTGATTTTTAATCTTGTGCATATATGATTTGAGTTTGAAAAGTGATTTATGAACATGACTTGCGAAATTCCCTTCCCCATGAAAAAATTTCTGGTCTTAGCATATCATGAATTGTGTATTCGGTTTGAGAGCATGAATTATAAGCCCCTTTTTTATCATGAGACTTACATATGACAAAGGGTTATTTTATAAATGAAGATGATTCTTGATTTTAAATGCCTCTTTACTTATTATGGACAGTTGCTTCACGTCTTTTTCAAAGGGGTGATTTCTATTCTAAATGTTATTGTTTCCTAATGAAGAAACTGCATGTGATTAATGATTGAATTGGGGAACACATGTTTAAGTCTTGAAAAGAGATTGTGTTTGAAAGTTTGCACATGCTTTAGAAATAAGAACTCTCCTGTGATGTTTAAATTCTTTGGGTGTTAATTAATATGCATTTAAGTAAGAATGGCTATGAATATAATGTGGTTAAAGTTGAGTTAGAGTTGTATTTGGATATAAATATAAATTAGAGCTGCTTTGAAATTTTGTCAGAAAACTAGGAGTGATACAAGTTTTTCAAAAATAATTCATATAGACAAACATTATTATTTTTAATTTTTTCACCAAAGTGAAATAATTTTCTAGAAAAAATGAAAAGATTCTTATGGCCAAACGTATACTTATTTTTTTTATTATTATTGTATTTTTTGATGTTTCTCTATTCGACATGCCCATATTTGGAAATAGTAGAAGGTTTCATGATGGTTTTTAGCATTTTAATATTAATTTTATTATATTTTAATGCTTTGAGATAGTGCCACCATCACTATGCCTATTTCTACCATCCAAACTTAAGAACTAATAGGGACCACCCCATTTGGAGTCTCACTAGTTCTGGCTTGTTCTCTAGCTCCTCAGCTTACAAGTTCATCAATTCCAATAAGTGTCATAGGGATAGCAACACCAACTGGAGTGAAAAGAAAATCTGGAAACTCCAAGTCCCCAACAAGATAAAAAATTTCCTATGGCTTTTAGGAGACAACAGCCTCCCCACTGACCTCCTCCTTCATTCAAGAGGAATTTCGGTTAGCTCCATCTATCAATGTTGTAACACTCAATTGGAAAACTTGAACCACATCTTCTATGAAGGCCCTCTGGTAGTGGATTTCTGGAAAGACATGGTTTGTAAGTCGGTTAACTCTAGTTTGTGCTACACTGACTTTCATCCTTCTAATTGGAATAGAGTTTGGGCTTCTGTTAAGGGAAAAAACTTTGACAAAATTATCCCTTGGGAGCAGATGCTCCCCTTCAGTCTGTGGTGTATATGAAAAAAAAAGAAACAATAATGTTTTCAATAACCTTTCCCTCAAACCTTCATTCCTTGAGGCTTACTCTGAGGCCACGGAATATTCACTCCTAGTTAATAAAACGACTGGGAGATTGAGTATAATAACCTTAGACATCAAATGGATGCCGCCAAGCGAAGGTTTCTTCAAACATAACACTGACAGAGCATGTAGAGATAATCCAGGGAAGGGGGGTACGGGAGGAATTGTTAGGAATTCGAATGGAGATTGGGGTCTCGGATTTTTGAATAGTTTTTACAATACTACTAACAATATGATGGAATTGTTAGCCTTAAGAGATGGCATGAAGGTCATAGAATCCCATAATTTGCTCCCTGTTGAAATTAATATTGACTCCCTAGAGGTAATCTATATGTTTATGAACGGGAACCTTCACTATAATTCCATTACTAATGATTGCAGGTCAAGATTAAGGAGGTTGGTAGATCCAACAGTCCACCACTGCTATAGAGAGCAAAACCAAGTTGCGGACGCTATGGCCAAAGAAGGAGCTGCTGCTGAATCCTTGGAAGGGGAAAAACTTTTTGTAGTTCCTCTGGTGTTTGTCCGGAAAATAGTTCAGTTAGACATGGTAGGAACTATGTATAAAAGAACAATTAATCACTGTATGGCTTCCCAGACTAATGGGTCTACAGCCTCTTTTGCTCTGGATTCAGGCTAGCGAAACCTCATGTTTGTTGTACGACTATTATATTAATATAGTTTCCAGTTAACCAAAAAAAAAAAAAAACTCCATCCATTTGCAAAAGAACTACTCTCATTTGTTGTTGGAATTCATGCCAATTACTCAATTACTTTAATGCATTTATTGGTACTAATCCCACGTTGGATGGCTGAGTTTTCAGCTTCCAACTCCGATTTAATTTAGTGATATTATAAGCCATTACTCTTATTTCTTTATGGTGATAGAATATGGTCATTAGTGTCATTTGTTACAAGTAACTTTTGTAACCTTTAGACCGTTGTTCTTGTAACGATCAGTTTTTTGATAAAATATGTAAAATATTTGTTTCTATATTATTTGACTATTTTACCCCTCTTCGTAGTTGTATTATGGTAATTTTGGGAGGTAGGGGTGATTGACACAGTTTTCGATGCATTTTGATACCATTTATGCGATATTGTGGTTTTTTATGGCTTTGAGAACCTTATTTTGGAGTTATGGGGATATCTTTTGATCCGTGCGATGAATGGTTGAACGGACAGTACCATCAACTCCGAAATATCGATAATAGACTAGGTAGACCTTTGGTTTGGGTCTCGGTGCACCCGAGCTCATATCGACCTATTGATCGGAAAGTTGGAAAATTAAAAATATGAGTGTGGGACCCACATTTGATCGAAATAAATTCGAATGGAAAATTCAACTTTGCCAGCAGATTCAAAATGTCTATTTTAGGATGTTAGAATGTTTGGTATGATTTTATGACTTTTAAATCTCATTTCGACCCTTGTTTTGGAAAATTATGATTTCAGGTTTCAGGGGTCAACTTTGTGAAAATAATTTTTTTTTTAAATATGATATTGCCATTGCATCTAAAACATTGAATTTAGTATAGTTGCATAGTTCCCTAGCATGTATCGGACTTCGAACGAATCTCAGGCACCCCGTCGAAGTTCGATCGACAAAATAAAACAGATATTGCAGATTTTGCACCTCTTTTTGGCCTATTTTGCTCATTTTTATCTTGCCTCTTGGGAGTTAAACCCTAAAATAGTGTGGAAGCTTAAAAGTAAAGTTTGTGAGAGCTTGGAAAGCTAGATTAACACATATTTCTTGGTTTTATTACGAATTTAAGGTAAGAATTCACTCTGTTCTGAGAAATTTCTTGATTAATTTCTCAAAACCCAAAAAATCTGAGGTCTTGCTTTTAAACCCTAATTTCTCTTATTTTCACTTGAATAATATTTTGATCTTATAATTACTAGTTTTTCATCAATTTAACCCTTAAAACAACTCTGATTCGCGATTTTAACCCGGATTTCAAAGATCCTTACCCGATAAAGCTTTAAAATGTTTTTTCTTCAATTTGAACCTCGTTTTTTACTTGATTTGACTTGAATTTTTATCTGTAGATTCTTAAAAATATGGGGAACATAATTTTGAAGTAAAGTTTTAATTTTGCGCTTTTCTTTAGAAATCCGTTCAAGGGGTTCATTTTGACTCCGAACCAAAAGTAGTCAATATGGGTGTCGCTGATTTTATTTTGATGCGTATATTTCACATTTAATGTTTTTAGTGGAGTTTGAGATTATTTGTGAAAAGTAAGGTTGTGGGTTCAAAGTGTAGCAGATCAATTTTGGCTTTTGAGGTAGATTATGGCTTAACTCTTTCAGATTAGGCTGGGTAGTAAATAATGGTACAAAATGCATGTTAAAGGGGGAAACTAATCATGAAAAATGGCTATCTATGTGTTGTGCCCGTGTGGGGGCCTATATGTGATGTAATCATCAAAATTGAGATATTATGTGACATGTGTGATTGTGTGGGGTCCTATGTGATATTAAGAGCCTTGAATACATGTGAACAATTATATTATATTGTCAAAATTCTCAAGGTGGTACCATTGGTATATTGTGATTCTATTCATACTTTATTGGCATATGAGACATGTGGAAATTCACGAATAAAAGAAAATAATGAGTGGATATTGGCTCACATGGTTGTGAAAATATACCATTGTGGTTGGTAATGGATATATATCATGTGGTTGGTTGTGGAAATACTCATTGTGATTGGTTGTGAGTATTTCATCCTCATATCATACTCATTCATGAAATATTGGTACCACCGTGGCAACACCTGAGTAACATTGGCAACACCTTTTTAAACTCCCCCCAAGAGATGTGTCGGGAAGGAGATATTGTAACACCTTATAAAACTCTTTTCGAGGGATGTGCCGAAAAAGAGATATGAGATATGTGGATTGTATACGGGTTGATGAACCCCCCATGGGTCCTATATTGGGAAGCTTTAGTTCCGTAGGTGTATACGGGGATTGTGCGATGATTTCGGAGGTTGTGCGACGACCTCGTGCATCATCATCATCATCATATACATTGCACTTACTTTATTGTGTTGTATTATCGCATTGACTTGCCATCTATGTAATTGTCTTAACTTCTTTTACTTGTATTTGATGATCTTGTATATGCATGTTCCCCTTTGTTCTACTTATATGTGATATAATGCATGCTCGTGTTCTATCTTGGTGTGTATGTGATATATTAAAACTATTAGTACAAGTGGTGTGGACTACCGTTGTGGGACATTTTCTGATTGCAGGTGTCGTGCCCTTAGTGTATGTTTTGTATGCTTTATTTACTACTTTGCTTGGTCGCCTATGATACCTACTGAGTACAAGTGGACCGTACTGATGCCTATTACGGACTTTTGGTGTAAAACCTAGCTCGAGTACGCCTCAGCTTGCTTGACTCAGGCAATTGTTAGAGCTTTCAATGTAGCAGTTGGATATTTATTCGTCTGGAGTTCACCTCTATCTTTCTATAGTAGTTATATCTTTGCTAGTATTCGGAGATAGATATTATTCCCTTGCGGTTATTTTTCTAATGTATTTGACTCCTAGATTATATTAGTAGTTCTTATACTATTGACATATGGTTTTGGGCATGATTGATATTTTGTATAAGTTCTTTCCACATTGTTATGATTACTTATATGGTTCAGCTTCGTTCTAGAAGCCTTACCTTAGGATATTTCTGTCTTTTTTCCTTTTTGTATTGGTTTGGGTGATAGATTTACTTGTCAAGATACGTCGCGACAAGTGTCATCATGACCTTTATTTTTGAATCGTGACAAATTGATATCAGAGCAGTCAAATTTCATTGGTCTCAATGGTGTAAGAATGATATATCTAATAGAGTCTCACAGATCAGTACGTAGACGTCCGTATCTATATTTGAGAGGCTATAGGACATTTTTTGGAAACTTTCCTCATTTTATTCTTTATCGTGCGAAGTTCTTTCATACCTTATGTTCTGAGTTATGTTTCACTCTTTTCGCGCAGATGGTGTGGCTTATACTACTATCAGTTAAGAGATTGGTGGAGATTCTTTGTCGGTTGTAGGCTTGTCGATGCTCCTGAGTTATCATGGGGTCAGTTTGTTGATCCCTTTCTGGAGAGATTCGTGTCTTATTGTTTGAGGGATCGAATGCAGAACAAGTTTGATCATTTGGAGTAGGGTTCTATGGTATTTTCTGAGTATGAGACACATTTCATGCCCTGTCCAGATATTCCTATAATAATATTTCCACTAAGTCTATAAAGATTTGAAAGTTCGTAAAGGGTTTGGATGTTTCTCTTTAGTTGGCTACATCTAAAATGGTTATGTTTGGGGTTTCTTTCCAGAGTGTAGTAGATCATGCTAAGATGACTGAGGGAATTCTTAGTGCATCTTAGAGAGGCGCCGGGAAGGCGCAATATTTTGGTGAGTTCAGGAGTCAGACCTTTTGAGGCAGAGATTTTAGAGGTTCTCATGGATACCATGGTAGGACAGTGGCAACTTTACAGAGTTCAGGTGGTGGATCTTCTAGTTAAGTAATTTAGGTGGCCGTTCGGGCCCAGTTGTACCTTCTCCTTTTGAGGCTGGTCATAGAGGTTGCTATATGTGTGATGATATTGGCCATATATCCAGGGACTGTCCCCGTTGGGTGATTTGGGCTACTCCTATTTTCAGTTGTGAGGGGTAGGGGTTCTACCAAAGGTGCAAGAGGTAAAGATGGTGGAGCTTGTGGTGGTGGTCATGGGGCCACCCAGGTAGTAGGTAGTCATGGTAAGTGTTATGTTATACCAATCAGATTTGAGGCAGAGGTTTCAGATGTTGTGATCTCAGGTATCGTCCTATTTGTTTTAGACCTACATCTGTATTATTTGATTACAGACCGACTTTCTCTTGTGTCTGTATATTTTGCTTCGGGTTTTAATTCTGTTAGTGAGCCTCTTGCCATGCCTATTCGTGTATCTACCCCGATAAGGGATTCTTTAGTGGTAGATCAGGCGCATTGATCTTGTATTATGACTTTTGCCGGCGTAAGACTTTGGTAGACTTGTTTGTATTAGATATGGTCGATTTTGATGTTATTTTGGGTATAGATTGGTTGTACCTTATCATGTTATTTTTTATTATTTTGCTAAGGCTGTGACTTTAGCTTTGTCGGGTGTGTCAAGGATATCTTGGAAAGGTGCACTTCATTCGAGTCCTAAAGGGAATATATCTTATGTTCAAGCTCGTAAATTGATTGAGAGGGGATGTTTATCTTACTTGGATTATATTCATGACACCAGTGTTATTTCGTCTCCTTCCTTGTATTCTTTTCGTATTTTTTGTGAGTTTATGGACGTGTTTCCTACGGACTTGCCTGGTATACCTCCGGATCGAGATATTAATTTCTCTATTGATGTTGAGCCGGGAACCAAGCCCATTTATATTCCTCCTTATAGGATGGCCCCAATAGAGTTGAAGAAACTGAAGGATGAGTTGCATGAGTTGTTGGATAAGAGATTTATCCGACCTAGTGTTTCACCTTGGTGTGCACCTGTCTTGTTTGTGATGAAAAAGAAAGGATGGGTCTATGCGGATATGTATTGATTATTGAAAGTTGAATAAGGTAACGGTTAAGAATAAGTATCCTCTTTCTCGTATCGATGATTTATTTGACCAACTTCAGGGTGTTGTGGTGTTTTCAAAGATTGATTTGAGATTCGGTTATCACCAGTTAAGGATTAGAGCTTCGAATATTCTAAAGACAGATTTTCGGATTCGATATGGTCACTATGAGTTCTTAGTCAGATTTTTTGGGTTGACCAATGCCCCTGCCGCATTCATAGAGTTGATAAATCGGGTGTTTTAACCATATCTCGTCTCCTTTGTTATTGTGTTTATATATGATATCTTGGTTTATTCCAAGAGTGAGGTTGAGCAAGAGGAGCATTTACGAATTGTGCTTCAAAGATTGAAGGATGAGAAGTTGTATGCTAAGTTCTCTAAGTGCGAGTTTTGGTTGGATTCTGTTTCTTTCTTAGGTCATGTGATAACTAAGGAAGGTATTATGGTTGATCCAGCCAAGGTTACAGCGGTTTGTGATTGGACTAGACCTACTTCGCCCACTGAGATTTGGAGTTTATTGGCTTGGCGGGTTATTATCGGCGTTTCGTTGAGGGTTTTTCATCCATTGCAACTCCTTTGACTAAGTTGACTCAGAAAAAATTTCCATCTAGTGGTCTTATGCTTGTGAGGCGAGCTTTCCGAAGCTCAAGGATTTATTAGCTTCAACTCCTATATTGGCTTTGCCCAAGGATGGCGTGGGCTTTACTGTATTTTGTGATGTTTTCGGTATTGGATTGGGTGTTGTGTTAATGTAGGAAAGCAAGGTGATTGTGTATGCATCTCGTCAAGATTGAAGCTTCATGAGAGAAATTAACCTGCCCATGATTTGAAGTTGTGTGCAGTTGTGTTTGCTTTGAAGTTGCAGAGACACTACTTGTATGAAGTCCATTGTGATATTTTCTCAGATCATCGTAGCCTTCAGTACTTCACCCAGCGAGATCTTAATATGAGGCAACGTTGTTGGCTTGAGTTATTTAAGGATTATGACTTGAATATTCTCTACCATTCGGGTAAGGCTAATATGGTTGCGGATACCTTGAGCTGAAAGTCGACTAGTATGGGTAGCTTGGTGCATCTTTTGACCCAGGAGAGGCCTTTAGCTTTAGAGGTTCAATCTTTAGCTAAATAGATAGTTAGGCTTGGTATTTCAACACCTGAGCGTGTTTTGGCATTTGTTCATGCTAGATCTTTTTTGATGGGGTAGAATCGAGCTCATCAGTTTGACGATTTTGGATTGAGATTGATCCGAGATAAGGTGTTGAGTTGGGAGGTTAAGTAAGCCTCACTTGATTCAGATAAAGTTTTAAAGATTGGGGGCCGAGTTTGTGTGCCGAGAGCGGGTAATTGGATTAGGTTGATCTTGGAGGAGGCCCATTGTTCCATATATTTTATCCACCCATGTGTGACTAAGATGTATCGTTATTAGAGACAACAGTACTGGTGGGGTGGCATGAGGCGAGATGTGACAGATATTGTATCTCATTGACTGTGTTGTCAGTAGGTGAAGGCCGAATATATCAGGCCTGGTAGGTTGCTTCAGAGATTACCCATTCCCGAGTGGAAGTGGGAACGGATCACCATGGACTTTATGACTAGTTTGCCTTGTACATCTCATGGTTCTGACAGGGTTTGGGTCATCGTGGATCGATTGACCATGTCAACTTATTTTATTCCGATTTAGGTATCGTTCAGTACTGAGAGGTTGACTCGTATCTAGATTCATGAGATTGTTTGTCTTCATGGTGTGCCGGTGTTTATTATTTCAGATTGAGGTTTTGTGTTCACATCTCACTTTTGGAAGACTTTACAGGATGAGTTGGGTACTCGGGTTGATCTTAGCACAACATTTCACCCCATACTGATGGCCAGTCAGAGCGGACTATCCAGGTTCTGGAGGATATACTCCACACATATGTGACGGATTTTGGTGGCCAGTGGGAGCAATATTTGGCTTTAGAAGAGTTTGCATATAATAATAGCTATCATTTCAGTATTGATATGGCTCCTTTTGAGGCAATGTATGGTAGGTGTTGTCGCTCCCCAATGGGTTGGTTTTTTATTTTAGAGGTGAGACCTCGAGGTACGGACTTACTTTGTGAGTCTTTGGATACAGTCTGAGTCATTCAGGATAGACATAATGTGGCTCAGAGTAGGCAGAAGTGTTATGGTGATCGTAGACTTTGTTCCTTGAGATTTAGTGTTGGTGATCGTGTTTTCCTTTGAGTTTCACCCATGAAGGGTGTGATGAGGTTTGGGAAGAGGGGCAAGCTTAGCCTCAGGTATATTGGTCCATTTAAGATTCTTTAGACTGTTGGTGATGTGGCTTATGAGTTGGCTTTGTCCCCTGATCTATCAGTTGTCCATCCATTTATTTATGTTTCTATGCTTCGTCGCTATATTCCTGATGAGTCTCATGTCATTCGTTAGGATTCGATTCAGTTAGATGAGCGGTTGTCCTTTGTTCAGAAGCCGAATTCCATTTTGGCTAGGGATGTTAGGTGGTTACGCTCTAGAGTTATCCATATAGTTAAGGTTCAGTGGCGACATCGACCTGTAGATGAGGATACTTGAGAGGTTGAATCGATATGCATAGTTTTTATCCCTAGCTCTTTGTTGGTTCAGGTATTTCTTTTGTCTTTCGTTCGAGAACGAACTAGATTTTTAATGGTGGATGATGTAATGATCAGCTTTTTGATAAAATATGTGAAATATTTGTTTTTGTGTTATTTGACTATTTTACCTCTCCCCGTAGTTGCATTATGATATTTCTGGGATGTGAGAGGTGATTGACAAAGTTTCTGATGTATTTTGATACTATTTATGTGATATTGTGATTTTTGATGGCTTTAAGATCCTTATTTTTTACTTATGAGGATATCTTTTGATCTATGCAACGGATGGCCGAACGGACTGCGCCAGCAGCTCCGGAATATTGATTTTAGTCTAGGTAAAACTTTGGTTCGGGATTATGGTGCACCCGAGCTCATCTCAACCTATTGATTGGAAAGTTAGAAAATTAAAAATATGGGTGTGGGGCCAACATTCAGTCAAAACGAGCTCGGATAGAAAATATGACTTCGCCAGCAGATCTAGAATGTAGATTTTAAGGTGTTAGCATATTTTGTATGATTTTATGGATTTTAAATCTCATTTCGACCCTCAGTTTGAAAATTTGTAATTTCGAGTTTCGGGGATCAACTTTGTGAAAATAATATTTTTTAAAAAAATTTGATATCTCCATCACGTCTAGAACGTTGAATTGATTATGGTTGCATAGTTCGTTTGCATGTATCGGACTCCGAACGAATCTCAAGAACCTCGTCGAAGTCCGATCAACAAAAAACTCATATTGCATAAAAATCTGCTATTCACTTCTTTTTGGCCATTTTGCTCATTTTCATCTTGCCTCTTGGGAGTTAAACCCTAAAATAGTGTGGGAGCTTAAAAGTAAAGTTTGTGAGAGCTTGAAAAGCTATATTAACACCTATTTTTTGGTTTTATTACGGATTTAAGGTAAGAATTCACCCATTTCTTAGTAATTTCTTCATTAATTTCTCAAAGCCCTAAATATCTTAGGGCTTGATTTTAAACCCCAATTTCACTTTTTTTCACTTGAACAATATTTTTATCTTATAATTACTAGTTTTTCATCAATTTAACCCTTAAAACAACTCTGATTCTTGATTTTAACCCGAATTTTAAAGAATTTTACCCGATAAAGCTTAAAAATAGTTTTTCAATTTGAACCTCATTTTTTACTCGATTTGACTTGGATTTTCAGCTGTAGATTCCTAAAAATATGGAAAACATATTTTTGAAGTAAAGTTCAAATTTTGCCTTCTTTTTCGGAAACTCATTTTGGGGTCCGTTTTGACTCTGAACCAAAAGTAGTCAATATGGGTGTCGTTGATTTTATTTTGACACATAGATTTTATATTCAATATTTTTAGTGGATTTTGAGATTATTCATGAAATGTAAAGTCGTGGGTTCGAAGTGTAGCGGATCTGTTTCGGCTTTTGAGGTAGGTTATGGCTTAACTCTTTCAGACAGGGCTAGGTAGTAAATAATGGTACAAAATGCATATTAAAGGGGGGAACTAATCATGAAAAATGGTTATATATGTGTTGTGCCGGGGTGGGAGGCCTATATGTGATGTAACCGCCAAAATTAATATATTATGTGATATGTGTGATTGTGTGGGGTCCTATGTGATATTGATAGCCTTGAATATATGTGAATAATTGTATTGTGTTGTTAAAATGCTTAATGTGGTACCATTGGTGTATTGTGATTATATTTACACTTAATTGGCATATGAGACATGTAGAAATTCATGGATGAATGAAAATAATGAGTGTTCATTGGCTCACATGGTTGTGAAAATGTATCATTGTGGTTGGTTATGGATATAAATCATGTGGTTGGTTGTGGAATACTCATTGTGATTGGTTGTGAGCATTGCATCCTCATATCATACTCATTCATGAAACATTGGTACCGTCGTGGCAACACCTGAGTAATATTGGCAACACCTTTTTAAAAACCTTCCCCGAGGAATGTGCCGGTGAGGAGATATTGTAATACCTTATAAAATCCTTTCCGAGGGATGTGCCAGAAAGGAGATATTAGATATGTGGATTATATACGGGTTGACGAACCCCCCGTGGGTCCTACGTCGGGAAGCTTTAGCACCGTAGGTGTATACGGAAATTGTGCGACGATTTCGGAGGTTGTGCAATGACCTCGTTCCTCATCATCATTATCATCATCATCATCATCATATATATATTGCACTTACTTTATTGTGTTTATATTGTGTTGTATTGTCGTATTGACTTGCTATTTATGTAATTGTCTTATCTTCTTTTACTTGTATTTGATGATCTTGTATATGCATGTTCCCCCTTGTTCTACTTATATGTGATATAACGTATACTCGTGTTCTATCTTGGTGTGCATGTGATATATTTAAAATGTTAGTGCAAGGGGTGTGGGCTACCGTAGTGGGACATTTTCTGATTGCAGGTGACGTGCCCTTAGTGTATATTTTCTATGCTTTTTTTACTACTTTGCTTGATCGGCCTATGATACCTACTGGATACAAGTGGACCGTACGCATGCCTACTGCGCCCTTTCGGTGAAGGTCCTAGCTCGAGTGCACCTCAGCTTACTTGACTCAGGCGATTGTTAGAGTTTCCAAGGTAGCGGTTGGACATTTATGCGTCCGAAGTTCACTTCTATCTTTCTATAGTAGTTATGTCTTTATTAGTATTCGGAGACAGATATTATTCCCTTGCGGTTATTTTTTTAATGTATTTGACTCCTGGATTGTATTAGTAGTTCTTACACTATTGACACCTGGTTTTGGGCATGATTGGTATTTTGGATAAGTTTTTTCCGCATTTTTATGATTACTTATATGGTTTGGCTTCGTTCTACAAGCCTTAATTTAGGATATTTTTATCTTTTTTCTCTTTTTGCATCGGTTTGGGTGATAGACTTACTTGTCAAGGTACGCCGTGACAAGTGTCATCATGACCTTCATTTTTGGGTCATGACAGTTCTTTCATCTTTACTAACCCTCATTCATTCTTATTAATTGCATGGGAGACTTTCTCTCCTATAATTAGAATTGGTTTTGCATTTTCTTTTATAAGTATAAGAAAATATAAAATTCACAAAAGTTAGTAAAAAAAGAGTGTATTAGTTGAAGGGATGTGTTCTTTTTATGGAGCTTTGAATTCAACTCTTATCCAGAGTTATTTATGAAAAGACTATTGTATTCTGGAGGAAAAAGGTCAAGAAGATTACTGCTAGACCGGTGAAATCATTTGCTGCAGTGGGCTTGAATCTCCGTAAAGAGAGCCAGATATCCACGCCTCAACCAAGAAGAATATAATTTTTATTTTTTCATTTGAATTTTCAGTTGTAAGTTTATTGAAATTTCACCAATAATTTTAAGGAGAATCAATGGCAATAATTGAAAAATTCTTGAATGTCAAGATGGGAGATCTTAACAAGCCATTCTGATTCAACGATACTCATTTCAAAAGGTGAAAGAGTAAAGTACTATTCTACTTAAGTCTTCTCAATGTTTCTTATGTGTTAACTAAGAAGAATCCAAATAAAGTAGATAACTATAACATGAATGATGATTAACTTATTTCTCTTCAAGAGAAAGTTGAAAATACGATGGTGACTTCTACAAGTATCGGTATTTTCTTCTTAATTGTCTATCTGATAATTTTTATGATTACTATGATAGAATTTACTCTAGTGTAAAAAACTTTTTAAAAAATACAAAGTAAGTATGATACTGAGGAGCCTGGAGCAAAAAAAAATATGTTGCTAGCAAATTTTTTCATTTTCAAATGATGGATAATAAATCAGTGGTAGACCAAGCTCAGGACATTATAATGATTGTTGGCGAGCTCAGATCCGAGGAAGTCAAAACTGGAGATAACCTTATTGTTTGTGGCATAATAGATAAACTTCCTCCTTGAAAAGAATTTCAAAAAAATATGTGCCACAAACAAAAGAAAATTTCTCTTGAGAATTTACTAATGTGAATTCCCATGGAAGAAGAGACAAGGGACAAGATGCATTTTTGCAAACAGAAGAGAACAACATCACAGTGAAGGTAAATTTAACTACTTCAAATGATGTTGTCACTGAAACTAACAAAAATACTTCTTTGAAGCCTAAGAAGAAAAAAATCAAGAAAAATAATGATAGACATTCCAAAAATAATAATGGTGGAAATAACTAAGCAAAAAATTAACATGTTCAAGAAAAGGGATTGTGGTTTGTATGTGTCAAGAGTAGTCATATTGCTTGATTTTGTAAATTTTGAAAATGTGGGCTTACACCTCAGGTAAACGTTACCGAAGAACCATTTGTGGCAGTGATAAGAGACATAAACATGGTGGAGAATGTTGTTGGATGGTCGATTGACTCTGGTGCAAACCGTCATGCAATGTCGGCTTCAAGATGAAGCTTCTCAAGCAAAGGCTTTAGGCCCCCAATTATTTGGAGCCTTATTTTTTTTAGTAATTGTATGTTTAAAGTTGGAATTTTTCTTTTAGAAAATATTGAGTATTTTTAAATATTTTTTTTGACTCAAAAATTAGCTTCACTTTAGAAATTCAAGAGTAAAATTGACATTTGTTTTCAACTATACCACATTAAAAAAGATTTCTTTTTACTACTATTCAATTCTAAGAAAAACTAATAAATAGGGACAACTTAGTAAACTATACCCTGCATCATTGTCTTGCTTAATGAACATGATAGAATTAAAACAATAGTTAAAGTGGCATGAAGGGAGTAGAAAGGTAAGAATTATTTCTATCAGATAAAATAATTTTATTATTTTTCAAATGTATATATTGCTTATAGAGTTTCTATAGCAATTGCCTTGGTTGACAAAAGTTTTTTGAAATTTGAAATTAATAGTAAAATCTTACGTGAGGTCAACAACATCTCAAGAGAAATTGAATGGATTAGGTTTACTTACAATTAAAATTGAAATTATTGGGAGAAATCGATTAGAAAATAAATTTATTCATTACTTTGCATCTCAAAAAGTTATGAAACTAGACTTCAAACAAACATGTATACTATATAATTTTTTTAACTTAAAATAAATTAAGGCCTCATTTTAAAGTTTTGCTTTAGGCCATCAATTATATTGAGCCGCCCCTGCCGTCATGTCTGTTATGACAAAGATTGATTTGAAAAATATACTTCTTGAACCCAAAATCATCATGCCTGGAGATTCTCAAACCACTCAACTGCTTGAAACGGAGATGTCGAGTTGAATTTTACTTCTGGAAGGATATTAATTTTAAAAGATGTACTTTATACTCTTTAATGAGAAAAAATTGATGTCTAATTTTCTTCTTAATAAAGAAGATGTCAAACAGATTATTGAATCTGATCAATATGTATTTGTAAAAAATAATATTTTTGTGGGAAAGGGATATGCTTGTGATGGAATGTTCAAGCTGAATCTTGAAATGAATAAACATCTACTTTTGTTTACATGCTTTCTTCTACTAATTTTTGCATGCTCATTTGTGTCATATTAATGATTATTATATAGAAATAATGAGTAGTTTAGGATTTATTTCAATAATTAATTATTTTTTTTGAAAAATGTGAAGTTTGTAGTACATTCAAAATCACAAAGAGGCCTCATTTTAAAGTTGAAAGAAAAACTGATAAATTAGAATTAGTTCATACTAATATTTGTGTATTTGGAGGAATTTTAACTCGTGCAGAAAATAAATATTTTATCACCTTCATTGATGATTTTTCTAAGTTTACATATGTTTTGCTTGATGAAAAACAGAAGTGATGCTTTTGAGAATTGTAAAACTTTTCTCCATGAAGTTGAAAATTAGTTTGGTAGAAAAATAAAAAGAATAAGAAGTGATAGAGGCTCTTTTGTTAGACCATTGGGTATAATTCATGAAATTCCTCTTCCTTATTCGCCTTCATCTAATGGTGTAGGGAAAAGAAATATAGAATTTTAATTGAGTTAACTAATGCCATGTTTATTGAGTTAAATACACTTTTTTCATTTTTGGGTGAAACTCTTTTGGCTGCCTGTAATGTGTTGAATCGATTGCCGCATTAAAATGTTACATCTTTTGAGTTGTGAAAGGTCATAAGTCACATTTAAAATATCTAAGAGTTTGGAGATGCTTAACCTATGTAAGGTTAATGGATCCTAAATTCTCGAAGTTGGGTAAAAAAGCTACTAATGCTTTTCTTGATTATGCTTCAAATAGCACAACCTATGAACTTTTTAATCTTGAAAATAGTATTATAATAGAATCTGGTGATACTATTTTTCATGAAAATAATTTTTTTTTTTATTCTAAAAATAGTGGGGGTCAAAGGACTAAAGAAAATATTTTGTCACTACTTAATTCTTCTACTTTATTTTGAAAAATTACGAAAATAATGATTTTGAGTTAAGAAGTAAAAGAGGTAGAGTAGAAAAAAAAATTTGGTCCTGAATATTATATTTTTAATATTGGAGACGATCCTCTCACTTTAAAAGAAAAATTGTCTTCACATGATGCTATTTTTTAAAAGAGGCTGTAAATAATGAAATAAAATCATTATTTTTCAATAAAACTTGTAAGCTAATTGATTTTTCACCGGGTTGTAAAATAATTGAATGTAAATGAATCTTACGTAAAAAGTTAAAATTGAATGGTTCTGTTGATAAATATAAAGCTAGGCTAGTGGCTAAAGATTTTAAGCAACTAGAAGACCTATAATTTTTTGATACTTTTTCTTCGGTAACTAAAATTGCATCCATTAAACTTTTAATTGCTATTACTGTAATTTTTTATTTACAAAATTCATTAAATTAATATAAAAATTATTTTTAAAAATGGGAACCTAAATGAGGAGATTTACATGGAACAACTCAAGTATTTTGTTGAAGCTGGTCAAGAAAGCAAAGTATGTAAACTTACTAAATTCCTATATGGCTTAAAACAGGCACCAAAGCAATGACATGAAAAGTTTGTTTCCTGCGTGATTGATAATGAGTTTAAAATAAATGAGTGTGATAAGTGTATATATCATAAGTCTTGAAATAATTCGCATGTTATTATTCGCCTATAGGTTGATGATTTATTGATCCTTGAATTTAACATGAATGTTATTGGAGAGACTAAAGATATTCTTAGAAGTCATTTTGATATGAAAGATCTCGATGAGATAAATTTTATTCTAGAAATAAAAATTACTAGAGCATGTGATGAATTTTCGTTGACCAGTCACATTATGTTTAGAAAATTTTGAAAAATATAACTTCCTTGATTGCAAGCATGTTGTAACTCCTTTTGATTTTAGTGTTCATTTATTTCCTGTTGAAAGTGAATGATGTCATAAATCAAAAAAAATATGCTGGAATAATTGAAAGTTTGAGATATGTGATTGATTGCACTAGGACTGAAATTGCATATGCAGTAGGAGTACTTAGCAGGTTTACTAGCAAGCCAAATAATGAACATTGGCATGCTATAACGAGATTGATGAGATATTTAATTGGAACATAAAATTATGATTTGTTCTATAAAAAATATCATGCTGAAGGCTTTTATGATGCGGATTGAAATACTTTCTCAGGTGATTCTTTATCTACTACTAGTTATATTTTTACTTTAGATGGTGTTGCTATTTGTCGAAAAAATTGTTATTGCTAACTCTACTATGTAGGCTGAATTAATTGCTTTAGCCTCAACTAATGAGAAAGCGAATTAGTAGAGAGATTTGTTATTTCAAATACCTTATTTTGAAAAATCAATTCCTCCTATTTTAATTCATTGTGATAGCACCTCTGCAATTGGTAGAGTTCAAAATCATTATTACAATGGTAAACTCAGACCTATGAGGAGAAAACATAGTAATGTGAATCATATTTGACAAATGGTACCATTAATGTTGATTATGTCAAATCTTGTGATAATCTTGTTGATCCATTGACTAAAGCATTTGTAAGAGAAAAAGTCTGGAGCACATCGAGGGGGATGAGATTGAATTCTATAAATTCTTGAATCATATGTGAGAAAACCCAACCTGGAGCAGATCCTATAACCAGGTTCAATGAAAAAACGAATCACATGACGACTTGTTGTGTAAAACGCACTATTTTTATCCCTCCCTATGATGTAAGTGCGTTTGTTCCTGTAATAATTGTGGAATTTGAGTTTAAAAAAAATCTAATAAAAATCTGTAACTCGTGTGAGTGGGGTGCTAAAATTACAGGAGCACTCTCGACAAATGTCACGACCCAAAAATGAGGGTCATGATGGCACTTGTCGCGGCGTACCTTGACAAGTAAGCCTATCACCCAAACTGATACGAAAAAAAAAAGACAGAAATATCCCAAGGTAAGGCTTCTAGAACGAAGTCAAACCATATAAGTAATCATAACAATGCGGGAAGAACTTATCCAAAATATAAATCATGCCCAAAATCAGGTGTCAATAGTGTAAGAACTACTAATATAATTCAAGAGTCAAATACATTGAAAAAGTAACCACAAAGGAATAATAACTGTCTCTGAATACTAATAAAGACATAACTACTATAGAAAGATAGAGGTGAACTTCGGACGCATGAATGTGCAACTTCTACCTTGGAAGCTCCAACAATCGCCCGATTCAATCAAGCTGAGGCGCACTAGAGCTAGGACCTACACCGAAAGGGCGCAGTAGGCATGAGTACGGTCCACTTGTACTCAGTGGGTATCATAGGCCAACCAAGCAAAGTAGTAAATAAAGCATACAAAATATACACTAAGGGCACGTCACCTGCAATCAGAAAATATCCCACAATAGTAGCCCACACCGCTTGCACTAACAGTTCTAATATATCTCACATATATTGCAACATCACACCAAGATAGAACAAAAGTACGTATTATATCACATATAAGAAGAACAAGGGGGGACATGCATATACAAGATCATCAAATACAAGTAAAATAAGATACGACAAATACATAGATGATAAGTTAATATGCCAAGACAACACAACATAACACAATAAAGTAAGTGTAATGTATATGATGATGATGATGATGATGCACGAGGTCGTCGCACAACCTCTGGGATTATCGCACAATCCCCGTATACACCTACGGAGCTAAAGCTTCCCGACGTAGGACCAATGGGGTGGTCGTCAACCCGTATACAATCCACATATCTCATATCTCCTTTTCGGCACATCCCTCGAAAAGGGTTTTATAAGGTGTTACAATATCTGCTCCCTGACATATCCCTCGGGGAGGGTTTTAAAAAGGCGTTATTAGTGTTTCTCAGATATTGCCACGGTGGTATCAATGTTTCATGAATGAGTATGATATGAGGATGTCATGCTCACAACCAATCACAATGAGTATTTTCACAACCAACCACAATGATATATTTTCACAACCATGTGAGCCAATATCCATTCATTATTTCAGTTTCATTCATGAATTTCCACATGTCTCATATGCCAAATAAAGTATGAATATAATCACAATACACCAATGGTACCATATTAAGCATCTTAACAACACAATACAATTATTCACATGTATTCAAAGCTATTAATATCACATAGGACCCCACACGGTCACACATATCACATAATAACTCAATTTCGATAATTACATCACATATATGCCCCACACGGGCACAACACATAAATAGTCATTTTTCATTATTAGTTCCCACCCTTAACATACATTTTGTATCATCATTTACTACTCAGTCCAGTCTAAAAGAGTTAAGTCATAACCTACCTCGAAAGCCGAAATCGGTCCGCTAAACTTGAACCTTTGTCCTTACTTTTCACGAACAATCCCGAACTTCACTAAAAACATCAAATATGAAATCTACACGTCAAAACAAAATCAACGACACCCATATTGACTACTTTTGGTTCGGAATCAAAATGGACCTCCAAAATGGGTTTCCAAAAAAGAAGAGAAAAATCGAAAATTTACTTCAAAATATGTTCCCCATATTTTTAGGAACCTAAATCTAAAAACCCACGTTAAATCGAGTCGAAAATGAGGTTCAAATCGAAGAAAATTCATTTTTGAGCTTTACCGGATAAAATCTTTAAAATCCAAATTAAATTAAGAATCAGAGTTGTTTTGAAGGTTAAATTGATGAAAAAAATAATAATTATAAGATAAAATTATTATTCGAGTGAAAAGGAGTGAAATTTGAATTTAAAATCATGTCCTAAGATTTTTGAAATTTTGAGAAATTAATCAAGAAATTACTAAGAAAAGAGTGAATTTTTACCTTAATAAAATCAAGAAATAGGTGTTAATCTAGCTTCCCAAGCTCCCACAAACTTTACTTTTAAACCTATGCACTATTTTAGAGTTTAACTCTCAGGAGGCAAGATGAAAATGAGCAAAATGGGCCAAAATCTGCAATAAAATTGCAGATTTTTCTCCAATTGCAGTTTTTTTATTGGTTGATCGGACTTCAACGGGGTGCTCGGGATTCGTTCGGAGTCCGATACATAAAAACGAACTATGCAACCATACTAAATTCGATGTTCCGAACGCGATGGCCATAACATATTTTAAAAAAAATATCATTTTCACAAAGTTGACCCCCGAAACCCAAAATCATAATTTTCCAAACTGAGGGTCGAAATAAGATTTAAAAGCCGTAAAATCATATCAAACATGCTATCATTCTAAAATCGATATTCCAGAACTGCTGGCGAAGTCGTATTTTCCATCCGAGGTCCTTTCGATCAAATATGGGTCCCACACTCATATTTTCAATTTTTCAACTTTCCGACCAATAGGTCGAAATGAGCTTGGGTGCGCCGGGACCCAACCAAAGGTCTACGCAGCCTAAGATCGATATTCCGGAGCTGCTGGCGCAGTCTGTTCATCCATCCTTCGCACGGATCAAAAGATATCCACATAAGTCCAAAATAAGGCTCTCAAAGCCATCAAAAACTACAATATTGCATAAATGATACCAAAATGCATCGAAAATCATGTCAATCACTCCCACACCCCAAAAATATCATAATGCAACTATGGGGAGGGGTAAAACAGTCAAATCACACAAAATCATAAATTTCACATATTTCATCAAATTTTTAGGTCGTTACAACAGATTTCACCTATGTAAGAGTGGAGGTAGGCCGTTTCCTATGAGAATTAGGCTCATTCTCAAAGACATTCATAAAATTGGGAAATCACAAGGCCGTAATTTATTGTCTATAAAGCTCATGTCAACACCATGGCTATTATAATTAAACAATAACTTTTTATTTCCCTTAAGCAGTCATAGTTCAAGTTTGAAACCACTACGACTCTGGAGTAAAAATTATTGTTTTAATAAATAGAGGTCCAATGCAGAGCACACCTTCATTATGCTGGTAGTCTTTATTCAATGAGTAAACTCTTTTATGTTAAATTTAAATTGAGTGGGTTAGTAATGGTTTTTAGCATTTTAATATTAATTTTATTATATTTAATGCTTTGAGATAGTGGCAACATCTCTTTTCCTATTACTACACTACTAACTCCATCAGAAGAACTACTCTCATTTGTTGTTGGAATTCATGCCAATTACTCTATTGCTTTAATGCAATTATTCGTACTAATCCCACGTTGGATGGCTGCATTTTTCAGCTTTGAACTCCTATTTAATTTGGTGATATTATAAGTAATTTACTCTTATTTCTTTATGGTGGTAGAATATGGTCATTAGTATCATTTGTTACATGTAACTCCTGTAACCTCTAGACCGTTGTTCTTTCATCTTTACTATCCCTCATTCATTCTTATTTATTACATGAAAGACTTTCTCTCCTATATATAGAGTTGGTCTTGCATTCTTTTTATAAGTACAAGAAAACATAGAGTTCACAAAAGTTAGTAAACAAGAGAGTTTATTAGTTGAAGGGAGGTATTCTTTTTGTGAAACTTTGAACTCAACTCTTGTCTAGAGAAGACTGTTATATCTTGGAGGAGACAAGTCAAGAAGATTATTGCTGGATTGATGAAATCATTTGCTGCAGTGGGCTTGAATCTCTTTAAAGAGAGCGAAGTATCTGCGTCTCAACCAAGAAGAAAATAATTTTTATTTTCTTCACTTATATTTTTTGTATTTTCAATTATAAGTTTATTGTAATTTCACCAACATTTCAGTAATTCTATTTTTAGACCTAGAAAACGTTTAAATTTTTTTTTTACTCATGCTGATGAAACTCCTATGAGCCAAATTGCCAGTTTTGATCATAATTTTAGTGAGCCACTAGATCGCGAATTAAGGAAAAGATAATTTGGAGATTATGGTAATATGATTGAGAAAGAAGAAGATGAATTAAATGAAACGCCCACTAGTCCAATTACAGAAGTTCCAACTCATACTCAGACTGCATTTATTTTTTTAAAAGATTTAGACGTGTGAATCTGAATGTACATCTGAATGATTAAGATGTTGTCTCTAGATCTGAAAACTGAATGATTAAGACTATCTGTTTTTCAACATCTGAATGTGCAAAAAAAAATTATTTGTATATATAATAAAATAAAAAATACAATTCAAATAAAAATTAATTATATATAAGAAAAGTATGTAATTTAATACAACAAAATTATTATTTGATTGAAAAAAATATTTATGTTTGCTAGTGATAGTGGAGATGGTTTATAATGGTAGTTGCGATGACAATGATTGGTTTTAGTGATTAGTAATGTTAGTGGTGATAGTTGTGATGACTGGTATTGTAGTGACTGTTATGATGGTGGCGGTTGATTGTGGTGGTGGTGGTTGTGATGTGACGTTGCTTAATGTTAGTAGTTGGAGGTGTTGATTGTGAAGGATGAAAAATGAATGCATGATGGCTGATGATGTGTTGGTGCTAGTTGCAGATGTTGTTAGCTGTGATGGTAGAGATGGTTGTTAGTAGAGATAAATTATAGCGGTGATAGTAATTGAAGTGATTGTAGAGGTGCCATTACTAGTGACAATGGTGGTGGCCGCCGGAGAATGTGTGGAGGTTGTGATGTATTAGTAGTAGTTAGTGGTGGTGCTAGTTGTGACAGATGAGTTGGTCAATAGTAGGGACCGGCCGGTAGTGATTAATAATGGTGGTATTATTGACGGCGGTGGTGGCGGTAAATATAATTAGAATAATAAAGGTAGTAGGTGTGGTAGCAGTTGACAATAGTGGTTGATAGCGATGTTTGTTATCGATGGTGGAGGTGGGTAGTGGTTGACAATATGATGGCAGTGGCAGAGGTGGTGACTGATGATTATGAATAGAGTGACGGTGAATATTATTCAACACTAGAATACCTCTTCAGATCTATTAAGACTTGATTCTAGATCTGAATGATTAAAACCTATTCAGACCTATTAAGAGCTGAAATCATAATAAAAAATAAATGCACTTAATGATCTGAAGCCTGAACCATTCAGATTCAGACTTCCATTAAATGCAAACAAATAAGTCCTCAATTCTGTTATTTCCTCCATTCAAAAATATAAATAATTTTTTGATAAAGTGAACACGGAAACTAGAAACATCAAATAAAATATTTGAGACCACATAATTAATTGTGTTCAGGACGGCTCAAGAAAGTTTGTGACTCAAACTCAAAAATTAATTTGAGGCCTTAAATTTTTTTAGCAGAAAATTCAAATATAATTCATTTTAAGTTTATTTTGTTATTTTGTGTGCTAATTCTTTTATAGTCGGTTCTTCATAGTTTTCTTTCAATTAAAAATTTAACCAATCATGAAGTATATAAATTCTAACAAATAATAATAAAACAAAATGCACCTATAAAAATAAAAATACCTAAAATAACAAAATTTTGAAGAAAAAATAGTTTAGATTCGGAGGTTGAAAACACCATATCAAAATATTTTATTTTGGCGCTTCAGTATAACTGTTGTTATACTTGAAACATGAGAAAATATCGAAGAATAACAAATGTTACCTTGATTTTTTTGGTTTTCCACTTGGTCTTCGGTATCCGCATTGAAGCCCTACTAATTCGGATTCGCGCCGGGCAGGAGTCCATTCGGGGATAGCGCTCCCTACCAAGAATTTTTCTATACCCAGAACTCGAATCGCATTATTCAATTTTGTATTATACTGAACATCATACTTCTTTTATAAACTATAGCTTGAGGAATATTTGAACTCAGAAAAATTAAAGAAAGGGAGAAAGAATATAAAAATTGAGTTGCAACACATATGAGAAAAAAAAAAAAAAGGCCTTGAATTTTTAAACAAGTAACTGAGTTTAAAAGCAAAAGATCTTCACATTCAGGGTGTGTTTGATATGAAGGAAAATGTTTCCATGAAAAATGTTTTTCTGAAAAATAAGTTAGTTTCTTATTTATTTTTTTATGTTTGATTGGTGGATAAAAAATATTTTTAATTTTTAATTGATGAATGAAAAAATATTTTTTAAAAAGTTAGCAAAAATAAGTTAGCAAATTATTCTTTTTTTTTTTTTTGGGGGGGGGGGGGGGGGGGGGGGGCTAGTAGTGGATGAGGGTCAGGGTAGGGGAGTAAGGGTGGGGCAAGAAAAAAAATAATTTTCTTTGGGGGGGAGAGGTTGGTAGGGGTGGGGTCGGGTAACGGAGGTAAAAAAAGTTTGAATTTTTCTAAAAAAAAAAAGAAATATTTTTTTTTAAGAGAGTAGGAGTTTGAGTTTTTGGTCAGGGAATGAGATAAGAAAAAAATTAAAATAATTTTTTGAATGGGGGTGATAGCGGTGGGGCCCGAGGTAGGAAAGTGAGGGTGGGGTAAGAAAAAATTTAAAATTTTTCAAAAAACAAATTTAAAGAAATTATTTTTTTTTTTTTAGGTGGAGGGGAGGAGAAGGGGTTAGTAGGGGTGGGGTGGTTTAAGAAAAAATTTTAATTTTTTTGAAAAACATTAAATATTTCTTTTTTTTTTTAGGGGGCGGGGGGAGGGGGGAGGGGAGATATGGGTTTGAGTTTTAGGTAGGGGATGAGGTAATAAAAAAAATTAAAATATATTTTATTTTTTTTTGGATGAGGGTGGTAGGGGGTGGGATTGGGGGTCTTAGTAGGAGTGGGTGATTTTGAGAGTTATATGAATATTTCAACTTATGAGTGAGGTCGAAAGAGAGTTTTGAAAAATGTTTTCTTTATTTTTTGAAGGGATGTCATTTTTCTTGGATTTGAGAAAAATAAGTTGATTTGGAAAATATTTTTCAAAACCTTTAAACCAATCAAACATGAGAAAATTGAAAAACATTTTCCAAAAAATATTTTCTTTCATACCAAACACACCGTCGATCTTTTTACATTACATTAATAGCACAAACGGTCACATCAATCAAGATACTTATTTATATTCTCACCTTTTTTCATTGGAATAATATTTGTACGCTTTTACCTTAAAATACTCAATATTTTTTAAAATGAAAAATAATCTATACCACACGGACCACAGTAACTTGAAAGTCCACTACATAATTACCTAAGAATCAGGGCCCCCAATTATTTTGAGCCTAAAGTGGCCGCTTGAGCTGCTTTAGCCTTGGATCGGCTGTGTGTTCTTAAAGAATTTAATCTCCTCACTATCATGATTTTGAATTATTTTCGCTTATGATAAAACAAAAATACCTATTATTGATATAAGGGTACCTCAATCTTCAAGCAGTAACAAATCACACAAAGATATATTTGTTTGTGTGAAAATATGAAGAAGAAATTTTGAGAATTGATGTAGAAATCGAGAGTAAACCTCTATGTTCGAAAGGATCATGTCCTTTCCAAAATTTCGTTGAAATTTATTCCATGAAAATTAAATTAAATTTTGTGCAAAAATAACACCACATAAATCTGTTCCAAGAAACTTATCAGTCAATCACATAACCAAATCCAAATTCAAATACCGACCACTATGACGCAACAAGAGTTTTCTTCTCAACTCTTTATAGCTAGAAGAAATGCTTCTAAGCACACCGGTCTACCTTTTCACCCAATGAGGGAGAAAGTTCCTATTTAAAACTTAGCATGTCCCTTCATTTTGTATTCACACCTACACCTTAACTCCAACAGCCTTCCATACCACTAGAAATAGAGATTAATCAGAGGTCTCGGGTTTGAATTTTGGGTATGAAAATCTTTGGTAGGGAGCACTTCCCCCGAACAGGGACCTATGTGGCACAAATTCAGATTAGTCGAACTTCAATACGACTATCGGACATGGAATGGAAAACTAAAAAAAAAATGAAATAGAGATTCTCCCATACCGAATCAATGAAAAAATTAATTTTTCACCTATTTCCCTACCGAACAAATTCACTTAAAAACTCATGGCGGAGAACAAAATTCTTATCAAAATCAGTGGAAAGCTTTCTAATTTTTTATTTTTTTTTTGTATGAAAACACTACACTATTTTTTCCCCCACTAATTTAATCAAAATATCTATGAAAATTAATAACCACCAGAAATTTTTTAGTGGGGAAATAGTAAACTTTTTAGTAATGTCAGATATTACCAATAAATTCCAACCGCACCTACTAAAAGAAGTGCTCCCCTAATCCAAAATAAATAAATTGTTGGGATGCACCTTTTAAGAAAAAAAAAAATTGGACATATTGGTAGGTTACTTTTCATTATTATCCTTTTAATATTCTTAAACTAGAGTAAAATTGAGAAAATGTATTTTGAAGAATGAACATTCATTTATTTTGTACATTAAAAAAATAACTCAACAATTCATAAATTTTTAGAACTATTCACCAAATAAAAGAGTATAGGAGTTGGAGGATCAATCAAAGACACTTAAAAGAAGAAGAAAGCTTGTGGTGTAAGGGAAAAGTGTTAGGACTGAAATAATCAGGTGTCATGCGGAAGCTAGCAAAGCAAACCTCGAAAGACGCCACATAAGAAGATAAACGAGAAATTCACCAAAAGAGACACAATAATTTAACGTAGTTCAGTCAGTCGACCTACATCAACAAAAGGAGATGAGCAATCCACTATATAAAAGAGAGTACAAACTGTCAAGAGAGACAACCTCACACAATTCACTCAGAATAAAAGAGGCTCACACAAGTGATCCCGCAAAACTTGTGTCTCATAAAGTCTCTCCCCAAACGAAACTCTCAAACCCCTAGGACTACATTGTGGATGCTACAAAACTAGAATAAGGGAGTTTCTATTTATAGAGTTTATAACTTTTTCCTACGAGAATAAGAATTAGCGAAATATGGAGAATATATTTTCCTTTTCCCAAAAGGAAAACTTAATTATGGTACCTAAAGGAAAACCCAAATATAATAAGAAAGTCGGGACAAACACCAACAAAAAGAAACAGAGAGAAGTTAAGGAAGCCGCAAGAGCTGTGAAATCTGAGAGAGAGAAATCAGAAGGGTTACGAACAGAGTGCTGGTTTGTTTTCGCGCGTTTGTATGAGAGTGGTTGCAAAATGCTTGTGTTGGTTAAGTGAGTGAAAATGGGTGTAAAAAGCTGTAATCTTGTGCCAATTATGAAATTCCACTACCTATCGTCTGCGGTAGGCAATTACTTTTAGAACACAAGAAATTCAATATGATAAATGGCATCACAAATCTTTAAGAAGTAGAGATGGAGAATTGAACATAGTTCAATGATGCTATTTCCATGCAAGCTAATGGTCATTATACATGCAATCTAGAGCTATATGAATCACAATCGCAGATCCAAAATTTAGAGACTATAGGTTCTGAGTTGAGACATAATGTATGGGAAAAGACATTATTTTCACCCTATACTATACAAGAAAAGTCTAAATCACACCTAAATTATATAAGTGACCTATTACACACCTTAACTATATAAAAGTGATATTATTACCTCCCCGAGACCCCATTCTAAGGCGCGTGTGTTACACTTATTTTAAGCGCGTCCAGCCTATTAAATAACAAAAGTAAACGGCTAGAAACATTAAGGGAAAAGGCATCGTTTCCACCCTAAACTATAGTCGAAAAGTCGAATCCACACCTAAACTATATAAGTGACCTATTACACACCTTAACTATAAAAAAGTGATACTTTTTACTGACGTGGTGCTGACGTGGCAGCGCGTGTAAAACACTACACCACATGCAAGTGGTGGTAGCCTGACAGGGTGTAAATAGTTTCATTTTTTTATAGTTTAGGTGTGTAATAGATCACTAGTATAGTTTAGGTGTGGCTTCGACTTTTTGGGTATAGTTTGGGGTGGAAACGATGCATTTTCCCCATAATGTATTGACTATTGCACCCTGTTTGCAACATAATTTATTTGTGAAAAATAAACTTCAACCTCAAACAAAACTATGAACAAACAAGAACTTTTACCGATAAACATGTGGGTACAATTCTTCTCTCTTAATTTTCTCCGTAATTGGAGTGTCATTAGTACCGTATTTCTGGAACGTAGGATGATCTCTTTATTAGTTATCCCATGATTTTGTGGGATATTGGAGATGCATTTTTCAGTAAATATCTGCCTATTTACATAAGGGCAATTTAAGATTTAGAGTAGAGTAACCACTAGCGTATAGTAGCATCCAAGAACTCTAACAAAAAATGATTTTTTCTTGTAGAATCCTAAAAATTTCGATGTCTACAAATGTCCCCAGCTTGTTGGAATGTAGACTTGATGAAATTCAAGTCTTGAAGTACCCATAGAGCTTCCATCTTCACGGTCTTGCTGCTACAGATTTGCATATATGATTTGTGACTATAGGTTTGCACATATGATTTATGAGAGGAGATGAAGGACAGATTTGGTCGTGCCAATTTGTTTGCAGCAAATTTTACAGTGACAGAAATAAATTGCAATCACAAATAAAATATGAGAAAACAAGAATTTTATTGATAAACAATATTCTTCACTCTTGCTTTTCTCCGTAATTCAAAGACCGTTAGTAGTGTATTTATCGAATGTAAAAAGATTTGGATATGAATTTTCTCGAGTATTTATCGAATGTAAAAAGATTTGGATATGAATTTTCTCCGTAATTCGAGGGTCGTTAGTGGCGTATTTCTCGAATGTAGGAAGGTTTGGATATGAATTTTCCCTGTAATTCAAGGGTTATTTGTGGCGTATTTCTCGAACGTAAAAATATTTGGATTTGATTTTCATGAAAAGAGGGTATGCGGCTCTTCTTGATTATCAAGAAGAGAGGATTTTAATGCTATGTGATATTCCATGAGTTTATGGAATTATCAAGAGATATTCGAGATATTTGATCTCTTTATGAATATCCCATTAATTTTGTGAGATATTGGAGGTGCATTTTTCAGCGAATATTTTTTTTGCTAAAAACTTTGGAAAAAGTATTCAAAGAACCTTTGCATAGTTTACGAATTCTGCTTAGCTTAGTAGGGACCTAAACACAGTTTTGCGCATTTATATAAGAGCAATTTAAGGTTTAGAGTAGAGCAGAACCAAGCTAAATTTAGGATATAGTAACTCTAAGAACTCTAGCAAAAATTGAATTCTTCTGGTAGAGTCCACGAAAATTCGATGTCTACCTACACACCCAAAATATGAATACTTGTCAGCGTGTCAAGTCCTACATTAGTCTGTGTTAATGTACAGTTAAAAATAATATACTCACTATGTACTAATGTACATCCAAGAAAAAAGCAGGACGTTAAGAAAGGACATAAACCATGAAGTTTAAACACTAGTGATTGACAATGGTAAATCTTGTTGATTACTTGTTCACCTAGCAGACGGGGTAAGTGAGCTGTTGGATATATCAGGGCTTTCTACGTCCAGGAAACTTGTTAAGAGTGTCTTTCTGGAAGATTGTGCCTTTGAACTTCCTGATGAAGACAATTTATCAATCCCCTTTTCGATCTTGATTGCGTCCTGTATGGCTGATAGAATTTCATGCATTCTTGGCCTGGATGTACCATGCCTTTCCACACATTGTATTGCAACTTCCGCTATTCTCCATACTGACTCTACTTTGACATGCCCTACTAGTGCAGGATCCATGATACTTATGACATCTCCTTTGCGAATCAATGATCTTGCCTGCAAAATATTGTTAGTGAGATCTGTCGAAGCATAATATAACTTCAAATGTGTGCTCTCTAACTGCTTAAGCATTTAGATAGATGATCACACACTTCATTAAGATTGTCATCAGTGGATGATCAGTTTGCCTTAATAACTTTGTTATATCGGGTACACAAATCTGTATATTTATACATTAAACTTCAACACAAGTTCAAGACTTTTTCAAGAACACTTATGAAGTCTTTCAACACAAGTTCAATACGAACTATCAAAGAAGTGTGATATACTTAAGAAATAAATGAAACAAAAATAAAGTCAAGTCCTCCGAATTCACGGAGTGTCCTTAAGGAAATAATTCCCCTCAAGTATTCGAGGTTGCGGAATTTTCCTCCCAGGATAAAATGGCTTACAATCCGACAGTAGAAGTACCTCAAACTATCGAATTCTTCGAACTCACTGACGGGAGATGATCACACAGAGTTTTTAGAAGACAAGTGTTTGTAATCCAGAAAATTTTTTTGTACTAAATCTTTGAAAAATGCAGGTTTATATAGCCATGAAGTGCCCCTTCGGAAAGGAGGCAATGGTTCATCGAAAAGATGTATCTTTTCTAAATAGTCATGTCTGTCCATTCCAAACAGTGTCTTTTCCGAACAGTCACAACCATCCAAATTGTTGCGTTTTTCCTTGGATTTTTGAAATTTTTTCCAAGTTTCAAATAAATTTTGTCCAAAAAATTAATCTCATCGATCGATCATTTTTCAAATCCGAAGCCGAAGCCGAAGCCGAGCGAGCGACGACGGCACGAGGCACCTCTTTGTTCTTGCCTCACTATCCATGTGGAGATCTGTTTCTTAATAAGAACACATGAAAGTTTATTTCTCCCACTAGTGTGGGACAATTAGTAAACTTTTCTTATTTTGAGTACACTTTTCTTTTTAAGTGTGATCTCATTTTTTCCTTCACTAATTCCCTCCATTTTTCATTCACACTTTTAACTTGAACCCAACAATCCCCCACATGAATGGGGAATGACTATTCTTCGTAAAACTTTACGGACAAGTATATGATCATCAAGCAAAGACTGATTGCATCTGGATAAGTGGGGTTTCCTTTGAAATTTCCGTAGTGAACATGTATCGGATGCACTCGGTCAATCGATAGATTTTATATCTTTGAACCATGGAGCTTTAATATACACCTAGACAACACATGTCACACAACCAATCTTTTACCGTTTATGGTTCTCACCGTTTTATTTGTTTCAGTCATGAACACGTCTCGGTTTCATGAGAGCTTATAGAATAGGTCTTTACTAACATTCTCCTTGCAGCGGCTTCCACTTCGCCCTCACATAGGTGATTTCTAAACGTTCAATCCTATAGATTAAATTATTTGGTAATCTGTCAAATTTAGATAATCATTAAAAGATTTCACATCATAAGTCTTATCCTTGTTTGCTAAACATTGTTTACATCATGAGAATGATTGGGTATATTATTAATGTTGAACCTGTCAAACACAACTTTGTTTGATCTTTTTGAACCTAGCTCTTGGGATCTCCAGTCTGCTAGGTAGAGTTACTGTCATGCTGACTTATGCTAGGCCGTAAACCCATTCCCTTGGATGTTCTCTCAACTCCCTCTCTATATAGGCCTTTTGTAAGTGGATCCAACACATTACCCTTTGACTTCACATAGTCAACAGTGATAATTCCACTAGAGAGAAGTTCTCTAACGGTATTATGTCTCCGTCTTATGTGACGAGATTTACCTTTGTACATCATGCTCCCTGCCCTACCTATTGTCGCTTGACTATCACAGTCTATACATACTGGTGCCAATGGTTTGGGCCAATAAGTAATATCTTGCAAGAAATTCCGGAGTCATTTTGCTTCTTCACCGGCTTTATCTAATGCGATAAATTCTGATTCCATTGTAGAGCGAGCAATACATGTTTGTTTGGACGATTTTCAAGAGACTGCTCCTCTACCTATAGTAAATACATATCCACTCGTGGATTTTACTTCATTTGATTCGGTGATCCAATTTGCATCACTATATCTTTCAATTACCGCGCGATATTTATTATAATGCAAAGCATAATCTTGAGTGTATTTAAGATACCTCAAAACTCTTTTCATTGTCATCCAATGAGTTTTATTGGGATTACTCATGTACCGACTCAACTTACTAATAACACATGTTATGTCTGGCCGTGTACAATTCATGATATACATTAAACATCCCAACACTCTTGCGTATTCCAACTGTGAGTCACTTTCACCCTCATTCTTTTGAAGTGCGAAGCTCACATCCAATGGAGTCTTGGCAATACCAAATTCGAAATACTTGGATTTGTCAAGTACCTTTTTGATGTAATGAGACTGTAAAAATGCCAACCCTTATGGAGTTCTATAGATTCTTATTCCTAAGATCACGTCCGCAACTCTAAGGTCTTTCATATCAAACTTGCTTTCAAGTATTCATTTCGTAGCATTTATGTCAGAAATGAAATGTCTCTACTGATGATCAACATATCATCCACATACAAACAAACAATGGCCTTGTGATTTGGAGTGTCTTTAATGTAAACACATTTAAGGGTCGTTTGGTAGAGTGTATAAGAATAATGTAAAATATAGTGTATTAGTAATGCTTGTATTGGCAATGATGGTGTTAGTTATGCTTGCATTAGTTATGCTTGTATTTTTCTTATGCAGTGTTCGGTTCGATGTATTAAAAATAACATAAATTATATAATTTCTAAAAAAAAAAATTACATAATACCCTCAATATATATGTTGGAAAGGATGCGAATTTTTTTTTTGAGGCATAATAATGTCTTTAAGCATGTTAATGCATGCATTAGATCCATTGCACTACTAATGTCATGGATTTTGAGGTATTAGTAATACACACCTCAATACACAATAGAGTGAATAACTAATGCAAGCATTAGTTATACATAGGGTAAAAAAATACTAAACAAGGTACTACTAATACACATTAAACTAATGCATGCATTATATTTCCAATACACTCTACTAAACGACCCCTTAATGCATTCATTTATCTTGAATCCATTTGCCAACATGGTTTGGTCAAACTTCGCATGCCACTGTTTAGGTGCTTGTTTTAGTTCATGGAGTGACTTAACTAGTTTTCACACCTTCTTTTCTTTACCAGGAACCACAAAACCCTCGGGTTGTTCCATGTAAATTTCTCCCTCCAATTCTCCATTTAGGAATGTTGTTTTCACATCCATTTGATAGATTTCAAGATCATATACCGCCGCCAAGGCAATTAACATCCGAATTGATGTTATCCTTGTTATTGACAAGTATGTATCAAAGTAATCAAGACCTTACTTCTGTTTGAAGTCTTTTACTACAAGTCTTGTCTTATATTTGTCAATAGTATCATCCACTTTTATTTTCCTTTTGAAGATCCATTTAGAACTTAAAGGTTTATTTCCTAAAGGAAGATCAACCAACTCCCACATATGGCTGCTTAAGTTGAATCAATCTCACTATTCACTGCCTTTTTTCCAAAAGGATGAGTCTGAAGACGACATCACTTTTTAAAATGTTTGAGACTCATTTTCTAAAAGAAATGTTACAAAATCTGATCCAAACAAAGTTGACGTTCTTTGATTTGTACGTCTTAGATTCTCATCATTATGTACATCCTCACTTGGTTCATCTCAAGGTCGTTTAGACCCTCCACTAGGTTGTTCATGTCTAGTTTTATACGGATAAATATGTTCAAAGAATTCAGCATTATCTGATTCGATTACCATATTTTCAATGATATCCGGATGTTCGAAAAATCGTCATGCTTTACTACTTTTAGAATATCCTATGAACACGCAGTCCACTATCTTAGGTCTTTCACCCTTTTAGGCATAGGAACTTGGACTTTTGCTAGAAACCCCTACACTTTGAAATATTTCAAGTTGGGTTTCCTTCTTTTCCATTTTTCATATAGAATTGATAGTGTCTTACTGTGGGGCACTCTATTGAGTATTCGGTTAGTTGTAAGGATAGTTTTCCCCTACAAATTTTGCGGTAAACCTGAACTTATTACTAAGGCATTCAGCATTTCCTTTAAGGTTCGATTTTTTCTTTCCGCAATTCTACTAGATTGAGATGAATACGGGGTCGTAGTTTGATGGACAATTCCATTCTCTACATATATTTCCGCAAAGGGAGATTCATATTCTCCACCCCTATTACTTCTTATCGTTTTAATCTTTTTCTCTAACTGATTTTCAACTTCTGTTTTATATTGTCTAAACGCATTTATTGCTTCATCCTTATTATTGAGCAAATAGAAATACCAGTACCTAGTGCAATCGTCAATAAAAGATATAAAATACTTTTTCCTACCACGAGATGGTGTTGACTTCATATCATAAGTGTCCACGTGGATAAGTCTAAGGGATTGAAATTCCTTTCAACGGACTTATACGGATATTTAGCATACTTTGATTCCACATACGTTTGATATTTTGATTTATTGCACTCAAAGTTTGGCAAAAGTTCTAAGTTAATCAATTTTCACAATGTTTTGTAATTGACATGTCCTAATCGTTTATGCCACAAATCATTAGACTCAAGCAAGCAACATTCATTACATTCATCTTACATAGGCCCTCAGTGAGGTAGCCTTTTTCCTACGTACACTTCTCCTTTACTAAGTACAATTTTTCCGGAAACAAATACATTTGAATCCGTTTTTATTAAGAAGTGATACAGAAATCAAGTTCTTTCTTAACTCCAGTACATACAGGACATTATTAGATTCCACATACGTTTGATATTTGATTTATTGCACTCAAAGTTTGGCAAAACTTCTAAGTTAATCAATTTCACAATGTTTTGTAATTGACATGTCCTAATCGTTTATGCCACAAATCATTAGACTCAAGCAAGCAACATTCATTACATTCATCTTACATAGGCCCTCAGTGAGGTAGCCTTTTTCCTACGTACACTTCTCCTTTACTAAGTACAATTTTTCCGGAAACAAATACATTTGAATCCGTTTTTATTAAGAAGTGATACAGAAATCAAGTTCTTTCTTAACTCCAGTACATACAGGACATTGTTAGATTCCACATACGTTTGATATTTGATTTATTGCACTCAAAGTTTGGCAAAACTTCTAAGTTAATCAATTTTCACAATGTTTTGCAATTGACATGTC
Organism: Capsicum pubescens; assembly: GCA_030864215.1. Lineage (NCBI taxonomy): Eukaryota > Viridiplantae > Streptophyta > Magnoliopsida > Solanales > Solanaceae > Capsicum > Capsicum pubescens. The sequence continues at coordinate 291,565,320 of CM061548.1, forward strand.
CTAATCGTTTATGCCACAAATCATTAGACTCAAGCGAGCAACATTCATTGCATTCATCTTACATAGGCCCTCAGTGAGGTAGCCTTTTTCCTACGTACACTTCTCCTTTACTAAGTACAATTTTTCCGAAAACAAATACATTTGAATCCGTTTTTATTAAGAAGTGATACAGAAATCAAGTTCTTTCTTAACTCCAGTACATACAGGACATTGTTAGATTCCACATACGTTTGATATTTGATTTATTGCACTCAAAGTTTGGCAAAACTTCTAAGTTAATCAATTTTCACAATGTTTTGTAATTGACATGTCCTAATCGTTTATGCCACAAATCATTAGACTCAAGCAAGCAACATTCATTACATTCATCTTAAATAGGCCCTCAGTGAGGTAGCCTTTTTCCTACGTACACTTCTCCTTTACTAAGTATAATTTTTCCGAAAACAAATACATTTGAATCCGTTTTTATTAAGAAGTGATACAGAAATCAAGTTCTTCCTTAACTCTAGTACATACAGGACATTGTTAAGAGTCAACACTTTGCCTGATGTCATTTTCAGACAGACTTTTCCTGTTCCTTCAACTTTTGCAGTTGCGAAGTTTGCCAAATAGATCTTCTCTTCGCCTTGAGCCAGAGCAAATGCAGCAAACTCTTTATTTGCACAAATGTGGCGAGTGGCACCGGAATCCACCCACCATTCTCGAGGATTTCCCACCAAGTTACATTCAGACAGCATGGCACACAGATCGTCCATTTCGTTCTTGGATTCAGACATATTTGTTTGGTCCTTTTTGCCTTTCTTTGGGGCACGACAATTTGTTGACTTGTGACCAGTCTTGCCACAATTAAAGCATTTTTCCTTGAATTTTTTCTTAGGTTGATTGCTTTCTTGTCTAGCTTTCTTCCACTTTTTCGAGTTATTGTGGTCGTTTTCTATAATGTTTGCTCCACTCATTGCAGAATTTCCTTTCGACCTCCTTTCTACGACTTTATTGTCTTCTTTAATGTGCAGCCTTACTATGAGATCTTCAACTGTCATCTCCTTTCGTTTATGTTTCAAGTAGTTCTTGAAGTCCTTCCACATAGGTGACAACTTCTCTATTATTTTCGTGACTTGAAACGCCTCGTTCACAACCAAACCTTCCACAAGGAGATCGTGGATGATAACTTGCATTTCCTGTACTGGAGATACAACAGACTTGTTGTCAATCATTTTATACTCAAAGGAATCTTGCATCAAAGAACTTCTTGGTTCCAGCATCCTCAGTCTTGTATTTTCTTTCCAGCGCACTCCACAACTCTTTTGACATCTTCATTCCACTATACACGTTGTATAGGTCATCTTGGAGGTCGCTTAGAATGTAATTCCTGCATAGGAAATCAGAATGTTTCCACGCCTCCATAACGACAAATCGCTCCTGGTCCGAAGTTTCTTCGGGCAGTTCTGGAGCTTCTTCAGATGTAAATCTTTGAAGACACAAAGTTGTAAGGTAGAAGAACATCTTCTGTTTCCACCTTTTAAAATCAACACCCGTGAATTTTTCGGGTTTCTCAGTTGGTGCCATTGGCTGCGGAGCACTAGTACAACTCGTTGTGGCAACATTTGTTGCTGCCACACTCGTCCCAGCATCATTCACATGACTGTCAATAGTCATTATCCTGTCACAAAAAGATAATCAACTTTAGTATATCGAAATACTCCTTATAAAGTTGTAGCAACTTTAAACACCCCTTGTTTCTGGTTTAACGATGAAGTTTTTATGACTTTCAATGATTAACCAAATGACCTTTAACTTGTGATGAAGTTTTTATGTCTTCAAATCACTTGTTAAGTTCAACCGGAGTAGAAAGCGTAAAGCTTTAATCTCCAGAAACCAAACAATACAGATTACGATTTATTTTCTTAAGATTATTGTATCCGGTACACAAAATCTGTATGTTTATACACTAAACTTCAACACAAGTTCAAGACTTTTTCAAGAACACTTATGAACTTTTTCAACACCTTCAACACAAGTTCAATACAAACTATCAAAGAAGTGTGTTATACTTAAGAAATAAATGAAACAGAAGCCAAGTCCTCCGAATTCACGGAGTATTCTTAAGGAAATAATTCCTCTCAAGTACCCGAGGTTGCGGAATTTTCCTCCCAGGATAAAATGGATTACAATCCGACAATAGCGGTACCTCAAACTATCGAATTCTACGAACTCACTGAATGGGAGATGATTGTTAGCATGATGTAAATATTGTATATTAATGTAATCATATATTGTTGTATATTAGTGTAATTACATAGATTTGATTTAGTAGTTAAAGAAAATAATAGTGACTTTAGTAAGAGCAGATTTGGTGGGATAGAATAGCGGATTTAGAGGGATAGAAGAGCTGATCTTTAGGGATAGGAAGACGGATCTTTAGGGATGTAATCATTGAATATTTTCTATTTAATAACAAGACTCTCAATATTGAGAGGAATTCAGCAGAAAATTGACATGGTATCAGAGCCTTTTCTTGGCTATCTTGTTTCATAGAGTTCATTTGTGGTTTCTTTCAAAATTTATTTTGAAAATTTCGGTTTTTGTTGATTGTTCCTCGACAATTAACACCTAGAACTTTGATCTTGGTCAGTTTGGTTGTTCTTTTTGAGTTAGTGTTTCTAGTTTTCATAATTATGAGTTCATATCAGTTTGAATCATTCAGTGTTCCTTTCACTGAAAAGAATTTTTCGTCATTGGAGTTTCAGTTTCAGTTATTTGTCACCGAAAAAGAACTATGAGGCCATATAGATGGAGTCAATCCTGCTCCTACTGATCCTATAAAGTTAGGTGAATGGAAGATTAAAGATGCTCGGGTGATGACATTACTTTTAGGGTCAATTGACCCTCTTATTATTTCTAATCTCAGGTCTTACAAGACAGCTAAGACCATGTGGGATTATTTACAAAAAGTTTACAACCAAGATAATAGTGCCCGGCGCTTTCACTTAGAGTATGAAATTGCTAATTACTCTCAAGGAGGTTTTTCTATTCAGGATTATTATTCTGAATTTCAGAACTTATGGGCTAAATTTACAGATATTATTTATGCCAAAATACCTTCCGAATCTCTCTTTGTAATTCAGCAAGTTCATGAGCAAAGCAAGCGAGATCAATTTTTTATGAAGTTACGCTCTGAGTTTGAGAGTGTTCGCTCTAACTTGATGAATCGTGACCCGTCTCCCTCCCTGGATGTTTGTTTTAGGGAATTGCTTCGTGAAGAGCAGCGTTATGTCACACAAAATACTTTCAGAAGAGGAAATGATGTCGTTGTTGCATTTGCTGCTCAAGGTAAAGGTATGAGAAGGGATATGAATAGAACTCAATGCTACAATTGCAAGAAATATGGCCATATTGCTAGAAACTGTGGCAAGAAGTTCTGTAATTATTGTAAACAACAAGGACATATTATCAAAGAGTGTCCCACAGGCTCTTAGAATCGTAAGGTAAATAATTTTCATGCAGCAATAAATGGTTCCACTCTTGAGAACTCATCTTCAGGACCTTCAGGACAAGTTCTTACTCCTCAAATGGTACAACAAATGATCGTATCAGCCTTTTCAGCATTGGGATTACAAGGTATTGATGTTAAATCTAATTTTTGGATTGTTGATTCTGGTACTTCCAATCATATGACCAACTCAACAAGCATGCTAAAAAATGTTCATAAGTATCAAGGTTCATCACAAATACAGGTTGCTAATGGTAGTAATTTAATATTGCTCCAACTTTCAAGAATGTTTTTGTTTCACCGAAGCTCTCAACTAGTCTTATTTCAGTTGGACAATTGGTTGATGACAATTGTGATGTAAATTTTTCTCGTAATGGTTGTCTTGTGCAGGATCAGGTGTCGGGGACGATAATCGCGAAGGGGCCTAAAGTTGGAAGATTGTTTCCTATACAATCTTCCATTCCTCCTGTTATATCTTTTGCTTGTACTTCTACGGCTAATAAGACTGAGCTTTGGCATAAGCGTCTAGGACATCCAAATTCTGTTGTGTTGTCTCATTTATCAAATTCTGGTTTATTAGGAAGTAAAAATCAATATTCCCCTACTTCATTTGATTGTTCTACTTGTAAATTAGGCAAAAGTAAAATTCTTCCTTTTCCTAATTTGGGTAGTCGTGCTACAAAGTGTTTTGATGTTGTTCATAGTGATGTTTGGGGTGTTTCACTAATTGTTTCTCATGCTCAGTTCAAGTACTTTATGACATTCATAGATGATTATAGTCGATTTACGTGGGTGTATTTTCTTCGTACCAAATCTGAAGTATTTTCCATGTTCAAGATATTTTTGGCTTACATTGAGACTCAATTTTCTACTTGTATCAAATTATTAAGATCTGATTCTGGTGGAGAATATATGTCAAATGAATTCAAAAAAATTTTGCTTGACAAAGGAATTGTCTCACAACGCTCTTGTCCATATACACCACAACAAAATGGGGTCGCTGGGCGTAAAAATCGTCATCTTTTAGATGTCACTCGTACTTTATTGATTGATTCCTCTGTCCCATCTAAATATTGGGTTGAAGCTTTGTCTACTGCTGTCTATTTAATTAACAGGCTGCCATCTAAAGTGTTAAATCTTGAGTCTCCATATTTTCGTCTTTATCACAAAAATCCAAGCTATGATAACTTTCATACATTTGGTTGTATTTGTTCTGTGCATCTTCCTCCTTCTCAGCGTAATAAACTTTCTGTTCAGTCTACTAAATGTGTTTTTATGGGTTATAGTACTTCACAGAAAGGTTTTCTCTGTTATGATCCATGTTCTAATAAATTTCATGTTTCTAGAAATGTTGTTTTCTTTGAGAATTAGTATTTTTTTCCTACTCATGTTGAGTCATCTCCTACTTCTCTTCTTCTTCCTACTTTTGAAGATTTGTCATCTTCTTCTAAGACGTTCAAACCCGAATTTGTGTACGAACGTCGGCGGCCAACTTTACCCCTCCTGATATTGATCCGCCACCTGAAACTGCACCACAACTAGAATCTGAGAATTCTCCAAGGCCTGCTCTTCTTAAGCCCACTCGACGATCTACGAGAGTATCTCATATTCCTAATTGGTATGACTTTTCATCTATTTTATCCATCATTTCTGTTCCAACTTGTTACTCACAAACTTCTAAGCATGAATGTTGGCAGAAGACAATGGAGGAAGAACTTTTGGCTCTCAAATAAAATAACACATCGAATATTATTTCATGTCATTCAAATGTCCATCCAATTGGATATAAATGGGTTTATTCAATTAAATTTCATTCTGATAGAACTCTTGATCGGTACAAAGCTCGGTTGGTTGTTCTTGGTAACAAGCAGGAGTATGGTGTGAACTATGAAGAGACTTTTGTACCGGTAGCAAAAATGACGACGGTGAGAACTATTGTTGCCATTGCTGCTTCACAAAACTGGACTCTTCATCAAATGGATGTCAAAAATGCTTTTCTTCATGGTGATCTCAAAGAGGATACTTATATAAAACCTCCACTAGGTTTGTTCTCATTGCCTACATCAGATGTATGCAAGTTGAAGCAGTCTTTGTATGGATTAAAACAAGCTCCCAAAGCTTGGTTTGACAAATTTTGGTCTACTTTGCTACAATTCTCTTTTGAGCAGAGCAACTATGACTCATCTTTGTTTCTTCGGAAAACATCCACAGGTTGTGTCCTTCTTTTGGTATATGTCGATGACATTATTATTACAGGAACTGATTCTTCACTAATCACTAGCCTGCAACAGCAACTTAAGGATTCTTTTCATATGAAAGATTTTGGTACTCTTACATATTTCTTGGGTTTGAAAGTTCATCGTGATTCATCCGGTGTGTTTCTAAATCAACACAAATATACCCAAGATTTGATTTCTTTGGCAGGTCTTCAGGATTCCTCCTCTGTGGATACTCCATTAAAATTGAATGTAAAGTATTGCCGAGACGAAGGCGATCTTCTTCCTAATCCAACTATATTTCGACAATTAATTGGGAGCTTAAATTACCTTACTATTACCAGGCCTGATATCTCTTTTGCAGTTCAACAAGTTAGTCAGTTCATGCAAGCTCCCCGTCATCTTCATTTGGTGGTTGTCCGTCGCATCATTCGATACCTCCGAGGAACATCTAATCGTGGATTATTCTTTCCTAGTGGTTCGCCTATTCGTCTTAATGTTTTTAGTGATTCTGATTGGGCGGGATGTTCTGACACTCGTCGTTCGGTTATTGGTTGGTGCATGTTTCTTGGAGAGTCTTTGATATCTTGGAGGAGTAAGAAGCAAGACCGCGTGTCAAAATCTTCAACAGAGGCTGAATATCGAGCAATGTCTACTGCTAGCTCCGAGATTGTGTGGCTTCGTGGACTACTTGCTGAGATTGGATTTCCTCAATCTAATCCTACTCCTCTCCATGCTGACAATACAAGTGCTATTCAGATTGCTACTAATCCGGTTTATCATGAGCGGACCAAACACATCGAAGTAGACTGTCATTATATACGAGAAGTTGTAGCTAAAGGTGTCATTACTCTTCCGCACGTGTCCAGTGATCTTCAAATAGCTGATGCATTTACAAAATCAATGGCACGACAACGACATCAGTTTCTCGTCGGCAAATTGATGTTTCTTGATCTACCAACATCAATTTGAGGGGGGATGTTAGCATGATGTAAATATTGTGTATTAATGTAATCAAATATTGTTGCATATTAGTGTAATTACATAGATTTGATTTAGTAGTTAAAGAGAATAATAGTGACTTTAGTAAGAGCAGATTTGGTGGGATAGAATAGCGAATTTAGAGGGATAGAAAAGCTGATATTTAGGGATAGGAAGACGAATCTTTAAGGATGTAATCATTGAATATTTTTTATTTAATGACAAACTCTCAATATTGAGAGGTATTCAGCAGAAAATTGACAATGATCACATAGAGTTTTTAGAAGACAAGAAGTGTTTGTAATCCAAAAAAAATTTTGTACTAAACCTGTGGAAACTGCAGGTCTATATAGCCATGAAGTGCCCCTTCAGAAAGGAGGCAATGGTTCATCGAAAAGGTGTATCTTTTTTGAATAGTCATGTCTGTCCATTCGAAATAGTTTGACTTTTCCGAACAGTCATAACCAACCAAACAGTCATCCCTTTTCCCGAAATAGTGTCTTTTACTCGAAAAATTGTGTCCCTTCCGAGCAACTTTCAGCGTTTCTGCATGCTTGTTAATGGAGGAAAAAATTGTTGCGTTTTCCTTGGATTTTCGGACTAGATTTTTCCCAAGTTTCAAATAAACTATCCGGAAAATTAATCTCATTGATCACTTGCCGAAGCCGAAGCCGAGCGACGACGACGGCGCGAGGCACCTCTTTGTTCTTGCCTCACTATCCATGTGGAGATATGTTTCTTAATAAGAACACATGAAAGTTAATTTCTCCCACCATTATGGGAGAATTAGTAGACTTTCCTTATTTTTTAGTACACTTTCCTTTTTAAGTGTGATCTCATTTTTCCCTCCACTAATTCCATCCATTTTCCATTCACACTTTTAACTTAACCCAACAAACTTTGTGCTTAGTACAAGTAATATTCAAGCAATAAGATCAAAAGAAAGGAAATGCACAACTTAACAAATTAAAAAGTTGAAGAGTTACACTTCTGCTGATAAGTTATTACTGCAAGACATAATGAATATTTCCTCTTTAGAGATGATCTCCACCTCGGTGGACTCTATTAGTCCTCACGCTTTTTTGATGATCATTGATTGTAATCAAACTTTGTTGTTCAATTTATTTCATTTTTCCCAATTAGCAACTTAATAGCACACATCAGCTATCCGCATACACACTACTGCTCATTCAGAACTTGGTAGACTATTCTCAGTTGCTACCCAGAGAAAAGAACCATGTTTTTTGTTTTTCAGTTTTTTTCTCAGCCAGACAGAACTATATCGTGCTTTCGTGTTCACCACTGGACTGACATTTAAAAACATTATGTTCTCTTAATTTTATTTCCTCGTCAGATTCTTATTAATATCCTGTGCTTCTCTGCACTTTGTACTGGAGCTATGCCCCGTATCTTATTTCACAACCTAATAATACTTCTAGCTGGCTTGCTTTGATACTTATTGTGATTTATGTAGATGAGATATCTGAAAACTAATTTATATGCATTATGAACACGTGATGCCAGTGGATGATATATCGTTCCTTAAAAGTTATAGAAAAAGCTATGATGAACTTTACCCAGTGAACAATGCTCCAGTCAGCACCATATTCCTCAGTAGAAAAAGGTTTTCTTCCAGAGATCAATTCCAAAAGGACAACCCCAAAGCTATACACATCACTTTTTTCTGTCAATTGCTGATTTGCATAGTACCTGTTGAAAATGGAGAAAAATGAGGATGGAGAATGAAAATCACTAGCAAAATATTCCATCTCATGATAGATTATGGCCTACTCAGGATCAAGGTAGCCAACAGTTCCTCGTGCCACGCTTGAGACATGTGTTAAATCTTCTTCAGCTTGCCTTGATAGTCCAAAATCAGATACTTTTGCTCGCATATTTACATCTAAGAGAATGTTGCTTGTTTTCACATCTCGATGAATGATAGAGGGGTTGCATCCAGTATGTAAGTACTCAAGACCTACGAAGAAGCTCAAACAATTATTTTGTGATCCAGGGCTAACTAGGAGAATACAAACTTTAAATTCTTCACAATGAAAATTTTTGGGTAACCTTTCGCTGCATCTTCTGCAATATAAAGACGTGCTAGCCAATCCAAATGCTTTTTCTCAGTGGATTCTATTTTCAAAATTGTGGTGTGGTAAGTTCAATTCATGGAGGAAAATATGCAGAAAAATGTGTAGCAATTATAGTATAACATAAAGGTGCATACCAGTTATATGATCCCTCAAAGTTCCATTATGCATGTATTCATAGACAAGCATGCGTTGATGATCATCCTCATAGTATCCAATCAATGGAACTAAGTTTCTGTGATGGATCCTTGACAAGAGAGCCACCTGCAAGTATGTCACTTTACTAATGGAATAATTTTCCAACCCAAAGAAGTATCTCATGAAGTTGTTGTCTAATTTGTACAGGAATGATATAATCCATCAATAAGTTTTGAGTACTTCAATGGAGAAAAAAATGTTATTTTACTTTTTTAGTTGTTCTTATAGGCTTCTTCCAGCATATAGTTAACATATTTTACACGCACTGCCTTTAATGTAATTCATATTTGCAAATATTTTGATGAAAATGGCTTCATCCATCTGGGAAATTATGGTAGTCTGCTTTCTCAGCTCCTTGACCTTTACAACATCTAAGTATCAAACACATAAAGAATCGATTTTCTTTCGAGTTTAAATGAGGTAAGTTTGAAACACTTAAACGAGCAGCATTGTTTATGCTCATCCAGCTTAAGCTTATGTTTGCGATTATGATGAGTTACAAAGTGGTTTCTTTAGTTATGCCATATAATTTATGAAGTCTGACTTATGATCAGTTTTACATCGTGTCAAATGTGTTAGCTTATACGAAATTTCTTAGTCCTTATTACCGTAGCTGTGTCAGCTGCTATTATTTGGGCTTAAAGCCAATCAGCAGCTTAAATAAGTTGCTCCAAATAGAAAACTAACGTATTTTATCTCATTGAGATGGTACCAAAAGTATGGCAACCACGATAATACCTCTGTAGCGAACTGTTTGGTTCCATGGCTTGATGAATCTGCCATAGTTTTGACAGCAACTTCTTTCCCATCTCTAAGTCTTCCATAGTAAACAGGTCCAAAACTCCCCTTTCCAATTTTCTTTGAAAAAATTTCAGTCGCTTCTTCTATATCAGATAATGGGATATAGTATGCCACACCTTCATCCATTAAGGATCCACCTCTTGCAATTGAATAAGTTGTTGAGGGTTTGGTGCTCGAGCGCATAGATTCACCTGGGTGGTATAGAAGGAGTAATTTGTATGAAAAGGTGTCGGAGCAATAGAATTAGAAGTGAAGAAGACACTTTAGGGAAGTCTGCACCTTTTGTGTCACTTTTTTGATGAGATACTTTTGTTCTGAAGTGGCACAAAAAGAATATACTGGCGGCAAATAGAAGAATTATAATCACAAGTCCTCCAATTGAAGATCCTAGTATCAGTTTGTAACGTGTACTATGCTTCGACTCGGGTCTTACATTAGGATTTCCTTCATATCTGTGATACAGGAAACACATTTTCAAGTGAAGTTCATTTCCTGATTGTAACAGAGCTCCATCTGTGCACACACACATCCATGCGGTGCTGCAGAAGGTGCAAGAAAATTTCTTTCCCTAACTATGTTCAAAGATAAATGTAAACGTTACTTCCTAGTTCTCATTGCAAGAACTTATAAAAATTTATGAATTTTATTTTCTCTTTTCCTAGCATAATGTGACATAAAAAATACTCTGTATATCTAAATGCTAGATCACTGACATAGTTGGGGAAAGTAACGTTTGTTATGACATAGATAACCAAACTAAGGAATATAATCAGTCTATAGTAAATTTTGCTACTTTGATCTAGTTGCTGACATCTTCTCATGGTATTATAGTTACAATCTAGTACAGAATTAAAGGTATACTTACTTGAAAGTTACTTTTCCTGTTAATAAAGATGATGGTATTTCTCCAGTTAGGCTGTTATTCTGGACATCTCTGCCATAAAGAAACAAAATTTCCAAGACTGATACAAGGTGTTGAATGACAGCAAAAAATATAAAGAAGACTACCAACTATTCATCTTGGATACTTTAAATTTGAAGCAACCGAATTACGAAGCGGTGTACACTAAATCAAGTTAAAGTTTTGTTATCTATATCACAACATACAGTTCTAATAAGCTTGGTAAACCTCCAAGATATGAAGGTATTGGACCAGTCAACTTGTTGTTCTCAAGATGTCTGCATGTTGACAAAATACAATAATCTAGTTAAAAGGAAAAGCAGAAAAGAAAAAGATTTACTTCTAAGTTCTAACAATGGAAGTTATAGTGAGCCACTAGTAATGATCTTACATAATTCTTAAATTAACAAGATTGCTCAAGTCAGGGATTGGTCCGGTCAGGGAATTTCCATCCAACCACCTATAGAATAGAAAATCTGAGGAACTGAAATGGTATAAGATTAAAATTTGACTTGTTTTATAAGAAAACTTACAACTCTGTCAATCCTTCCATATGTTGTAGCTCACGGGGAATTTCACCCATAAGATTCTTGCCTGATAGTGTTCTGATGAAATCAAAGTAAAATGTCAGATTGACTACGAAAGACATAACTTTAAGCACTATAATCTGAGGTATTATTTCTTCATTTCTTCTCTAGATCTCTCTGTCGGATTATAGCAGGACACTGGTTAATAGTAGTTGCAAATAATGTCCTTTAGTTTTCTTCTGAAGGACTAGCATTATATCCATATATCACATAGCACCAACATAACTCACAATTTTGTGATTCTCGGTGGACTAGTTGTGCTGCAAGTCACCCATTCCCATTGCGTGGGTATACAAGGATCACCGTCTTCATCTGTCCAATCACTTCCCAATGACATGGAGCGGAAGGCGTTGAGAGTACTCACTTCCAAGTAGAAGCTTTAAATCAATTAGCTATATTTGGTAAATATATGTGTAGAAGTGGAACAATTACCATAGATGGACAGAGAGAAATAACTAGACTAAACATAGAAAGGTCATTGTACCATCTTGTTCATCTGTCTTTGTAGCAATTTGCACATATCTACATATTTCCATTGCACTTAGTAGTGGACCTCGAGTTGAGTCACGCGTCTTCACAAAGGAGAATGAAAGTATAAAATCCAACGATATGTTCATGTAGCTAGGCTCATACAAAGTATAACTTCCATTTGCATTCTCTGCTATATTCACCACGGCATTGCTGTAATCCGGAACATAAGGTTGCTCCATTTTAAACTTCCTGGTCTCATTTATCCCCAAGTCTTCAATTTCAGCAAAGTATGCAAAAGCTCTTGCTTTTGCTGGAAAGTCATCAAGATTCAGCCTATAGCTGAGCATTCCTTTAGTCCCAACAACTGCAGTCTGCATTACTTTAACGGGTGGATATTCTCTTGTGTTTGTATCTATGTACTTTGTTGTGTTGATCCTTTCTGTGCCTGCTGCCACATCTACTAGAAAATTTGGCCTTTTTACTAGATCCGAATCCCATATACGGTCATAGGGATCATCAGGATACCTGTGAGACAGATGTATTCATGTTGTAATCTTGTGAGAGCTGAAAAAGTCTTAACTTTTGGCTTATCAGCTTTTGTATCACCTTACAAACAGCAACAACTATGCCTCATTCCCATGCAAGTTACGTTATATGAATCCTCACTGACCATGTCGCTCCATATATAAGTGCATATAAGACCAATATTATTATTAAAAAATAAAGATAAAGCATTACGTTAAGTTCACTATATTTTCTATTGGCATATAAATTACTAACAGGACCTAAAAACTCTTAGAAAACATAGGGACCAAGAAAATGTACAAACATGACTAAAGGATATTTCCAGAATGTACTATACCTTATAGGTTCCTTGCTTAGAGCTCCAAAATCCACCCTTGCTGTCACTTTTAAGTAAAAGTTATCTTCATAGTCTGTTGCATACATTGACAAGTTTAGAGGTCTTAGCTCAAGAGTAGATATGAAAGGGACCTCTGTTGTTGCACAACACAAGCACACATCAATCGAGTTTGAAGGTGCTCTTATGATCATTTCCTTCACATATATCCTTGAAGATTCTGAAATGGTTATAGTTCCCCACTTAGTTGCATCCAAGTAAAGCTGAAATTTGGGGTATGTTCCCTCTGCTGCAGGACTTCCATATAGAAATGTTGCTCTGACAAGATATCGCCTTCTCTCCTTGGTGTTTAAAGTATAACAGTATTTCTTGCTGTCTGCTGGAAAGTCTCTTCGCCTTTGATATTGTTGTGAGTTTACACTTGCATTCACTACCACAACAGGTTTTCCATGCTCCATCATTCCAGCATCTGAACTCCATGTTAATCCTGTACTCGCGTCCGTATAGTTGCTTGCACTTCCGCAATCTATACTTACAAACTCTGCATAATTAAAGCTTTATTTCATGAACAAGATTGCCAGCCATTTATCTTGTCCGAATGAAACTGAAGTTAGTCATAACTAAGCCTAAATCCTGAGAGAGTTGGATCAGCTATATGAATCCTCACCAACCATATCGTTCTATTTAAGCTCACCTCCAACCAATATTATACCAAATCAAGTTAGTTGTAACTATGCCTCAATTCCAAGCGACTAGGCTACATGAATCCTCCCTGACTATATCATTCCATTTAAGCTCATCTTCAACCAATATTATGCGATAACCTCACCCCACCCCACCCCACCACCCACCCAACCCCTCAAAAAATGAAAAAAAAAAAAACAAGGAACACTAGAAGTTCACTATTTTCTACTAGCATATAAATTTTGACAAGATTAAAAGGTTCTTAGAGTACATAGTACCTAAAGTAAACATATTGACATGACCAAAATTTATTTTCAACTGATAGGTATGGTCTATACATAAACCCTCTGATCTATTCTGACCTAATGAAAATCAAGTTGTTGTTTCAAGATGTGAAAATATGTTTTTCATTCTTTTGAAATTCAGGTTATTTGAAGCCAAGATTGGTTTTTTACTTCAAGATTATGTGGTATAGTGAAGGGTAAAGATACAAAGAAGACATACCTGTAACTTGACACACAATTGGTGAAGTGAAGCAAAGAAGTAAAACAAAGAATTGTAAAAGGAAACCCATGGAAAATGATGAAGAAGATAAGCAGTGTTCTGTTTGATAAACTTGGTATAATTTTTTAGTATTTCAGTGAAGTTCAAGACTCCCTAAAAGTGGATCTTAATTGATATTTCTTGGATTACCTTTAACTTTTTGTTATTAAGGAGTTCTGTGCATTGTTCACTCACATTCCTATGATGTATTTCTTTTGAATATTTTGAAATCTGCTTTTTCCAAAGGTAGAAGGAATTCAACTTCATCTTTCTACTTCACCTTTTTCAATTTGCTTTCAATTTTCATAAAGATTTTTTAGTATGTTGACACTTGACACCACTACAAATGGAAAGCAAGTTAACAATATTTGTCCATTTTTATGTTTCATTTTTTTCACTGTTTAAATTTTTCCTCCTCTAGTTGATTTGACCAAATTAATCTGTAATCTAAATATGCAAGAGTGTGAAAATCACAAGCTCACAGTTTTTGGTTGTGGGGTCCAGTGCTTAAAGGGAGATGATTGAATTATTTATTGATGAATGATTCTTTTTCTTGAATATATTATTGTGATATTGGATATGGATGTGGGAGAGAAACCTGGCCATGCAAACTGCGAAAGCATCTCTTTAAAGAAAGAAAAAGAATCTAATAATCACATCATCTCCCTTTTGCTTTTGGACTTTGGTAACAACACATATCACTTTTTGGCCCAACTTGTCTTTAACTTTTGCGAGTTTGATAAAGTGCAGAATCAAATCATGTAAACTTCCAAGATTATCCTTGTGTCTTGCAAGAATAATGGGTTACCTTTTTTCTTCTTCCCCTCCACTAGGAGCAAAAAAATTTATTGAGGATTCAAAATATGGAAAATAAATCTAAATACAAATATAAATAAATAAAAAGAGGTTCAACACGTACAACTTAACCATATGTGGCTCTGCTCCTGCCTCCCCTCCCCCGCAATTTTATGTCAACCATTGAGGGACCTATACTTTTTTTAAAAATTAATTTAATTGAATTCATAATTTTTTTGCTTTACAATGTATATATACAATATAGATATAGATATAGATATATACTTCTCCTATTTTATTTTATATTATTCGCTTTTATTTTAGTCAGTATTAAAAAGAATAACACATTTCTAATTTAGTAACATTTTAACTTTAAAAGCTTCATTATATATATATATATATATATATATATATATATATATATAAGGATGCGTTAGAAGCATAGTCCTGAAGGGCATTTTCGAAACTCCAAAAACACCGCCTCGAGCACAAGAAGAGCAACGAAGCACCCTCTTCATGATGCAATGGATAAGGCTAAGGGGGATAAACTCTGTTAGGGATCGTTTGGTAGAGTGTATAAAAATAATGTTGAATATAGTATATTAGTAATACTTGTATTATTAATACAAGTATTAGTAATGCTGGTATAAGTTACGCATACATTAATTTTACATATAATTTTGTTTGATGTATTAAAGATATTTATAAAAAAATATTCGTTTACCAAATTACCCTTTCTTGTACAATTTATTTTCAAGACATAAATAGAATTAGCATCAGCTCCCGATCCTCCACTTCAAATTACTAACGCAATCACTACTAAACCACAATATCGGACAGAAAGAAAAGAGGCAGTAATGAGAAAAACATATGGAGTAGACATGCTACTCCCAGTACACTTCAAATTGCCAATCCAATCACTGTTACCAAATATCATCTCTATGAAAATATAATCTTTAGGCCAAATAAGCTGATAAATGTGTCTAGAGATAAAAACTTCATTTATTGAGAAATTTTATAAATACTCATTATTAATTTGGAATAAGCAACTCTGAAATAGTGATATGGTGAAAAAGAAAGAGTGATATATGGTGGGAAAATGGTAATATGGTGAAAAAGGAAGAGTGTGAGATATGGTGGGAAAAGAAAGTGGAAAAATAATTTTAGGGGTAGTAACGTCACTTAACAAATTAATACATGTATTGAAAGTCTTCCATTATTTCATATCCTTGGGAACATATCCTTATTTCCCACCCATGAAATAGAAAAAAGCATCCCATCTTAACAGAAAAGAATAGGTTTGTCAAAAAAAAAATAACATATTTCTTGAACATAGGATCCATCTGAGAGGTAAATACCCAAAATGGTTAGCCAATGTGGTAGTGGTGCCCAAGAATCCAGATAAATTTCAAAGGTTCATAGATTTTAAAGACTTAAATGAAGCATGTCTCAAAGATTCTTATCCTGTGCCAAACATTGATCAAATGATCTATGCTACAGTCGGGCATAAAATGATAAGTTTTCTCAAAGCATACTCTGAGTAAAACTAGATGCAAATAGACCTGCAGGACCAAAAGAAGACTTCGTTCATCACTAACTATGACACATATTATTACAATGTGATGCTCTTTGGCTGAAGCAATGTGGGATCACGTATCGGTGGATGGTGAATCGAATATTCAAGAAACAAATTGGAAAGACTATGGAGGTTTACATCAACGACATCCTTGTCAGGATGAAGGATGCTAAGGACCATCTAGTGCATCTGCATAAAAATTTTAACATCCTACAAAAGCATAACATGAAGTTAAACTCTAAAAAATATGCTTTTAGGGTAGGATTTGGGAAGTTTATGGCATTTCTCATATTAAATAAAGGGATTGAGGTTGATGCGTATAAAATCAAATTAATAGAAGAGATCACTAAGATGCTTAAAGATGTCAAGGTAGTATAGAGGTTGACTGGGCGAGTAACAACTCTTAGCTATTTCATATCAAAATTGTCAAAGAGGTGCCATAAATTCTTCCTTTTTAAGAAAGAAGAGTCAGTTCGAGTGGAGCCTCGAATGTTAGCTAGCCTTCCAGAAGTGAAAAGCTTATTTATCAAGCCTATCTTTGTTGGCAAAGCTCTAGGAAAGGGAGTAATGGTTTCTATATTTGGCCATAACAGAGGTTGCAGTAAGTGTGTTGCTTGTTCAAGAAGAGAAAGGTACATAGTTTTCTATTTATTATGTTAGCAAGAACCTACTTAGTGTTGAACTTGGTATTCACATTTTGAGAAGCTAGTGTTGACTGTCATAGAGGTTTCTTGCAAGCTCAAGCCCTATTTATCATGTCATTCAATATGGTAGTTACCACCTATTTGCTCCAAAAGGTTTTTCACAAACCCATGCTCTTAAGGAGAATGGTTAAGTGGTTTGTTGGGCTAAGAAAATTTGCTATTGAATACAAGCCCTGAATGGTTATTAAATCCTAGG
This sequence comes from Capsicum pubescens, assembly GCA_030864215.1. Classification (NCBI taxonomy): domain Eukaryota; kingdom Viridiplantae; phylum Streptophyta; class Magnoliopsida; order Solanales; family Solanaceae; genus Capsicum; species Capsicum pubescens. The sequence goes on from CM061548.1 coordinate 291,582,415, forward strand.
TTTTGTATGACTTTGCAGATGAATTCAACCTCGAGATGGCTGTATAGGCCAAATAAAAAGGCGTGCTGGCTTTGGGAGCCAGTACAAAACTTAGAACCTAGACACTAATGGGGCTTCGAATGAAAGAAAAATTAGCTTAGAAGTGGTTCTAGTCACTCTAAAGGGGGGGAAATTGAGACAGCCCATCATCTGTGTGCAACTTAATAACAAATAGATCGAGTATAAGGCCTTTCTTGTAGGTTTAGGTCCTGCTTAAGGACTAGAACGAATACCATTAATGTATTTTGTGACTCACAACTTTTCATGAACCAAATTATAAGAACTTACGAGGTAAAATATAGACGAATATTGAGATACATCGTGAAGGTTCAAAATCCTCTATCCCAGTTCAACAACTGGGAGATAAAGCAAATTCTTTGAAAGTAAAATGATAGGTGGATGCGTTGTCCAGTCTAGGGTCCGTGACTCCAGTAGAAGATTTAGCAAAAGGCATTATGGTGCAACATTTACGTTGGGCACTCTAAGCTCCAATGTAATAAGAGGTAAATTCAGTCAATTCTATTTAGCATTGGAGGAATAAATATGCAAATTATCTAAAAAAAATAAAGAGCTTCCAGCAGATGCCATAGCCTCACAGGCCCTCTGAATAAAGGTTGCCAAATTTTGTTTGGTGGATGATAATCCTTACATGAGATCATATCTAGGCCCTCTATCTAAGTACTTGGTACTAGGAGATACCAACTATGTGTTGAGAGAAATACACGAAGGGGCGTGTGACAATCATTCCAAGATGGACTCGCTTGTGCTTAAAATAATGAGAGTCGGTTACTATTGGCCTCTAATTGAGGAAGATGCTAAATGTTTCATCATAAAATATGAAACTTGTTAGCATTTTTCACCCAAAATTCACTAGCCTAGAGAGCATATGCATGCAATGGCCACTCTATGGCCCTTTATGATGTGGGAAATATATATCGTAGGACCTTTGCCACCAGCATTGGGATAGGCAAAATTTTTGCTTACAATGACTGATTATTTATCCAAATGGATCAAAGTAAGGGCTTTCAAACAAATGTAGGAGTAAGAGATGATAGACTTAATTTGGGATCACATAACCTGCCGCTTTGGAATATTAAAAAAGATCATATGTGATGACGACCCTCAGTTTGTTGGAGCTAAGGTGACTGAATTCTTGGTTGGGATGCACATCAAATGGATCACTTCCACTCTTTATCACCTGAATGCAAATGGGCAACAAAACGGTGTCGCCAAACCTCACGAAAAATTGGAAATTCAAAAGGGTTGTTGGGTGGAAGAACTGTCAGTGCTGCTCTAGGCACACAAAATGATAGGGAATTCAAACACAAGCAAAACTCCATTATTGTTGGTGTATAGGGTTGAAGCTCTAATCCCAATTGAAGTGGGCGATCTTAGTCTCCACTTTATATAACTAGATGATGGTAAAAATATCAAAATTATGAGAAAAAACTGAATTTGTTAGATGAGCATCGGGAGGTCACTTTTACCCAAACGGATGCACAAAAATAAAGGATGGAGAGGTATTACAATCACTAGATGAAGCTCTCATATTTAAAAGTATGGGATCTAGTATTGAGGAATATAACTCTCAGTACTCGAAACCCAAACAAAGGAAAGTTAGGCTCCAAATGGGAGGGACCCTACTAAGTAACCAGTCTAGGTAAAAGAGGCTCCTACTAGCTAATTGACCTTGATGGCAATAAGAAACAAAACAATCGGAATTTCAGCCATCGAAAGAGATTTTAATGCTGTAAATATTGACATTTTCAAGACACCTCATCTTATATGACAATATGTACCACACTCATTTTTTCTTTGCACGACTTTGGTCCTAAGATTAGTTCTTTTTTGGCAAGGTTTTTAACGAGTATGCACCATACATATTGGGAGAAAGAATTATGGACGACCCAAAAACTGTGACATCTTGCGAAAGGTCAAAATCCTACAGATTGTCGCTTTGAGGTCTCAAAAAGTAGCAAGCTAAGGACTGTCAGGCAATGTTACCCAATGCCAGGTCAAGCATGCAGGGGCGGAGCCAGCCTTCTTTAGGGGGTTCGGACAAACCCCCCTTCGACGGAAAAATATACTATTTATACATGATTAAAATTATTTTTTATGTGGTTATAGTAGTTGTTGAACCCCTTCGACTAAATTTTCTTTGAATATTGAACCCCCTCAGTTGAAATTCTGGCTACGGCTCTGCAGGCATGTGCTTATCGTAAAAAGCCCTACACCTATCTAGCAGTAAAGTTCTCATAAGCATCGAATATACTGGCCTTTTATGATATAAAATATATCTCTATTTATCTTATGATGTGGCAACTAATATCAAAATATAGCCATGCTAGCTTAAATCAGGGACTCCAAATTTCTCACTCTAGCATAATTAGGTAACGTCCTAAACTTAATATGAGTTTTGAGATACCAAATCGCAGACAAAAAATTAATATGGGCCCAACTTAATCAAGCCTAAGAAAAGCAGACACATTTATACTCAAATATAAAACACTCACACATAGCCATGCTCCCAAGAGGGCAGGTGATTTGAAAAAAAGGGTACCATAAAACAAAAATTGGTTGGTCATCATCACTTATCATTAAGCAAAAAAAATTGTACGCTCTAATGAAGGTTACAACTCTTAACATGCCCAAAGTGATAAGTAGATAAGTCATTCGACGACAAAGTGATTTCGACAGGATCTAAAGGAGGACAATCAACATTTGTGATAACTTCGAGAGTGATCTTGATCTCCTTCTCCACCGTGAGAGGATCAAACTAGACCTTCTCGAGAACCTATAAACAATCTCTCCAGATGACATCACGGCCATAGGCCATAAGGAGATCCCTCATAGTAGAGCACCTAGTCCTACTCCTCGTTAAGGTCTCTGTGTAGAGCTCTCTTCTTCCTCTTCTTTTTATACAACGTCTTCTTCAGCATATGAAGCTTCTATGACTTGCACCTAAAGAAGTCCACTTCAGTCTTAGCAACAATGTAGTAGCAAAACTCTTTTTGAGTTGGGCCAACTATCTACCCGCTTCTTGATCGTCCTACTCCTCACTTCCAGAGGCATCTCTTTTATTTGCCTCAGTGACTTTTATCTTCTCGGCTTGACAATAAAACTAAGCATGAAGACTATTCACACACTCTTTTTCATCGGGCAATTCCTCCTACAATAGTTGGACCTTTTTCTCTAAAACAATGATTCTTTCCTGAATACGGCCCCTCCTCCTGCTCTATCAATCTCCTTTCACCAAAGAAGTGAGAAAATATGAAAGGTATCAATGGTACCCTTACAGGTAAAAGAGATATTGTAAGAAAGAAAAGCAAGAAAAGATAAAAAGAAAAAATTACCAAACCAAGCACCAGTGGTCGAGCCATTGCCTTGGAACGGTGATGGATGGTGTGATGGAAAAAGTTTTGGTCATTACTGAGTGGCAAAATTCTCAGGAAATCATGTTGCACTAAAAGATCCAGATGAATATATAAGCCCTCCATCTCTCCTTTCACCATAGAGATTGCGGGCTACTGGATGGTGCTGGGACCAGGAAAGGCATCAGGATGGGTAGAAAGTCTGGGGCCTGAAAGAACCTCAGCCAGTAGGACTGGAGCTCGGTTCTCCCCTATAGCACCCCTGCACTTCCCCATCAGTCTACTTCACTCAGTGACAGTGATAGGAGAACTTTCGAAGAATGAGTCTTCTGCTCAGGCTCAGTCGATAACTCATCAGTGAGAATTCCCTCTACTGACACAACCATCCCTTTCCTCTTTTTTGATCTACCTAAGAGGAGATGATTCACTATCAATAGCTTTTTTCTTTGTCTTCTCCAAATCATTCTACTTGAACATCCTTTTCTACTTTTCCGATAGAAGTAGGAATGAAGAACCATCAGAAATCATGATAAAATTATTCTATGGGGTCTTTCCCATGCCTATTTTCATCCCTAGTATGAGGATAAAATCAAATAACCACATCGTCGACTGCACAATAAAGAAAAAGAGATGAATTATGCACTAAACTCACTACAGTTAGGAAAAGTTTCAATTCATTTTCTCAAAGATAAAACTTTAATAATGCTCTTTGAGCCTCACGCTGGTAAGAATATTTTGGACCTAGGGTCAGATTTCAACAAGCGAAGAGATTTATAGAGAAGCTGCAAATAGGAGAGAGAAATAGAGTAAAGTATATTCAAAGATAGTCTGCTCAAATAAAGGTTGAACACTTACGATAGTAGTTCCATGCTTCCGATATAACTGCACCATGAAGAATATTCTTAGTACGAATACAAACAAACTACCAATTTATTAACGACCTTTTTTGTACAGATCTAAAAAAACCTCTTTGATCCTTGAAATTTGACCATGAATGGCTTTTCATGGACAATGTTGGGATGGTACATCAGGATGAAGTAGTCAGGAGTGAAGTCAAGCCCCAAGGAAAGAGTAATAGTCAGAAGGCAGGAGACTGACCTCAAATGCTGGTACTTTAACACATAATTTTTGCCCTCACAGCTAAGTTTTATTCTGAATTTTTTTTATTTTAAATAAAATTACAATATTTATTTTGTTCGGATAAAAGTATTTCAAAGTATTTATCTAGGAAATTTTGCTATTTTAAGAGGCGACTATATATTATTGTATTCAATTATACGAAATTATATAATTTTGTTACTTAAATATTTATTTTACGAATTATTGTACTTTAATAAAGGTTTATCTTGAAAATTAATTCAAATGGGTAAAATTTTGATTTAAATATGATTTGTTCTCAAAATAATTTATTTGAAAAATATTTATTTGATTTTATCTAATCAAAAAGCTCGGGATTAAAGGAAGTATTAATTTGTATCGAATTTCAATTTAATTTAGTCAATCTATTAGATGTGGCAATAATTGAAATCAAATTGACCATAATTGCAATGCAATCCGCCAATTGATTTTCAATTTGGTCAAAATTAAATAAATTTGGCTAAATTTTTAATTCCAATTGGGGTTATATTTTAAATAACCCAAAATCCCAAAAATGACCTAAATCAACCCAACCTTATTTTTTTGCATTTTTGAAATTCAAAATTTGTACTAGATTGTACAATTTCACCTCAACATTATCCTCTTTTCCATTTGAATTTCAAAATTTGTATTAGATTGTACAATTCCATCTCAACCTTATTTTTTTTTCATTTTTGAAATTCAAAATTTGTACTAGACTATACAATTCCACCTTCCTTTATTCATTTTGAAATTCAAAACTTGTACTAGATTGTACAATTCCACCTCACTTTATCCTCCAACAAACCTTACCCTCAATTTCAAATTTTCAAAACACCCCTAAATTCTTTCTCCCATATTGGTGGATGAAAAAAATTAAATCTGCATCCTTTTCTATAAATAATACTACTACTTTGATAGAAAGGCCAAGTCTCAAATAGTGGGGAAAAAAATTGAGCAAAAAATGAAATTATTTTTAGTAAAAATTTTCAAGCGGTAGGCTAATCGAAATTCTCAAAAGATTATTTTTCGGTGGTGATCAAGACTCCGAAGAAAGCTTGAAGTCTCATTTTGCTACTTCAAAAAAGGTAAATACATCTTGCCTTTTTAATTTTGTTATCGTTTTCTTCTTCATCTCCTTCTTCGTAATTTCGTAGTTGTAATTTTGTTTGCTGGGATTGTTTTCTGTAGACGACCTTGAAGGTCATAGGATGTTGTGATATCTAGGGTTGGGCATAAAATATCAAAAATCGAATTACCGAACCTAACCAAAAAAATTGGTAATTAGTATTCAGTAATTTGGTATTTGATATGAAATTTGGGAGTAAAATTTTAATATTTCGATATTTGGGATTTGGTTTGGTACAAGATATTAATACCGTTTGATATTCGATATTTACCGTATACCGAATTATACATACATACATATATATATATATACATACATATATATAAGTTCAATATCATCTATTTTCAAGATCATAGAATGTAAGTTTCTGTATTCAAGATTAATTCTACCCATATTTATTTACAAAATTCTCTCAAATTTGTGAGTTGCATAGTTTTAGGATCTATTATAAAATTTGTATACCTTAATGATATACACCAATAAGAATATCTGAATATCTATTATTGTTATTCATTCTTTAACTATTAAGGAAGAATATGCAAACTGATAAAATCTAGTGAACAAATTTTCATCTCCACGCTAAAATACTTTAAACTCCTATGAAATATTTCAAGAAGCTTAGTGTTAACCACTACATGCCCCTAATTAAAAAGATAACTGTTAAAGTAACTTGTTGGTTTGCTAAACTGTTGTGCTATGTGGGGAGAATTCAACTCATTAAGTTTGTGCTTTTTGGAGTGCAGCTTATTGGATACATGTATTTCTTATGAAAAAAAAAATGGTCAAGGGCATTGAACAAATCTGTGGGACTTTCTTGTGGACAAGGGTTATGACTATATCTAGGAAAGCTTTGTTTTACTGGCAAACAATTCATAAACCTCTTGCTACAGGTGATTTAAATAGCAAGCAAGAAGGATTGATTGCATATGGATTCAACCGATACATAGTTACTTCATAAAGAGAAGGGACCTGAAACCTGATTTTACCTAAATTAGAATCTTAGGTAGTGAGGAAGGTGTTGACATTAAGAGATTTTGTGTTGAATGTTCAGACAGGACAAGGTGCATTGCTTGCAGGATTTGAGAAAGTTCAGAAAGGAGAGAAATATTCTACACAAAAGATGTATACTCAACTCATGCCCTTATTTCCAAAAGCTGATTGAAAGAGTATTAGTTTGCAACATGGAGTGCATCCCAGATTTAAATTCATATCCTGGTTGGTTGTACATATAAGATTTGCCACAGTGGAGAGACTAGAGAAAATTGACATTCAAGTACATCCTGACTATATTTTTTGCGGTGGAGCTAAAGAAAATTTTTCTCACCTCTTCTTTGAATGTTAAGTAACTAGTGAACTGTGAAGAAGATTATGCAAGTAAATAGGGTATCACAAATCCATTCAATACTGGAGGACAAAACTTACATGTGGTGCTATGACAAAGAAGAAAACTGCACTAGCCCAAATCGTTACTAGTGTGTTTATTATGTTGATTTATGTTATTTGGAGGGATAGGAATAAGTTGAGATTTCAAAGATGAAGCCTATTTGTTGATAGGTTATTGAAGGAGATTGTCATGCATATACATATCAAAGGATAACAGAAGGACAAGTGGTTGATAATGCTCCAACAATTTTAGGTATATCCTTAGCATGATGAGTCATTTGTAAATTGCATTAGAATAGGACACTATCTTGTATGTTAATTTATCATTATGAGTATATGATAGCTAGAATAGTATGAGACAGCAGTTAGTCCTATACTGCTCTGATTTGTAAAGACTTTTTTGGTTATGAAATAAAAATATATTGTTAATCAAAAAAATTATTGTATACCATTAAGCTATACAATATGTTTATTACTACCCAAAAGTATAAAACTTACTTAGCTTTGAGTATTTAGTAAATATTTTTTCTTCATAAGTACGGGTGTAATATTTTTTAAATAGAAAATTTCGAATAATTTTTTTGTGTCACCTAGGTACAACGCATAAATGCTCCTAAATTTATACCAGTAGTCAAATTTAGGGCTAGTTATTAGAACTATAAATTGCGTTTATGATTTTGAAAATATGCCAATTGTTAGCAACAACAAACTTTTTCTCCATAATTTTCTTTATTTGAAAGGGGCAAGTACCTGCTTCTTCATCTTATTAGCTGTACGATCCAAAAACAAGGTCATAATGACGCTTATCGTAGTCCAGACTTGATAAGTAAGTCAATCATCCAAAAGAGAAAGAAATTCTCAACTAGTAACAATAATAATAAGACGAGATTTCTAGAACGAAGTCAAACCAACAAAAAACATAAATAAAGTGTAAGTTGAAAGAAATAACATAAAATCCCCAAAATCTAGTGTCATAAGTCTAGAGCATCTAATACATCGTTAAAAAAAGGTATAATATCTGTCTTCGAAAATAAGTAAAAGACATAATAAAAGTAAATAGAGGTCCGAAAGTCAACTCTGATCCCAGAGCAACCCAGTAACTCGAAAACAGTCTCTAAAAGCATAATCAATCACCGCGTGTCATACTCAAACTAGGATCTACACCGAAAGGGTACAATAAGGGTAAGTACAATCCCCTTATACTTAGTAGGTATCATAAGTTGACTGAGCAAAGAAGAAAATAATATAAGTAAAGAAACTGTGAGCACGTCACCTGCAAACAGAAAAGTTTCCAAACAGTAGCTCTCATTGTATCCACTAACAGTTTAAATATAAATAATAAAACAAAACAACATAAATATACATGAAGAACATATATGGAACTAAATGCAAGTCAAGAAAAAATAAAGAATCGTGAAAGATGCATATGCACTGCAATGCAATGATGATGAAATGAATAATGAAAGTCATTGCACAACAATCTTTATACACCTAGAGAGCTCGCAACTCCCAAGATAGAAACTATGGGGGGTTCACAACCCTTATACTATAAATCATGTCTCAAATCTCGACCTGCCTCTCTGTCTTATATTCTTGGAGAGAGTTTTTATAAAAATATTTCATTTTCTTTTAAAAATAGTGTTCCTCAATGGTGTCAGTATCTCATGAATGTATATGTATAGAATGAGGATGTAATGCTCACAATCAAATCAGTATGAAGATATCCAATCCATTCAATATGTATATAATTGAGTCAAGAAATCAACTTAATGTGTCCACAATTCATGACTATCAACTCTAATTAAGAACCATCGGAATAAATATGCATGTAAGACATTATTAGTATCATATCAACCCTTAACTTAGGAATTTCTATCATGACAAGGGCAACTGATGCTCAATAAGGCCTATAATAACAATTCAAGCCCCCACACGAACATTTTATCTAAATAAAGGCAATTAAATGCTCAAATAAGACAATAATATCAAATAAAATCATCACACGATATATAATATCACAAGTCAATAACAACAAAAATATAAGTCCCTACACGAGCACACAATAGTAATAATAAACTTGAAATACAATTCACATAGCTATTTTTTTCAAACTCATAGCATGCTTTACTTATTTATTAACTACCCCGTCCAATCTGAAAGTTAAGTTATAACCTACTTCAAAATTCAAGCCTAAAGTACTTCAATATGGACCTTTTCCCTTTCGAACAACCTGGGAATCAACTACAACATTCAAATATAGCATCTACGCATTAAAAGAAAGCTAATGATACCCATATTGCCCATATTTGAGCCTGGTCCAAAAGAGGGTCAAAAAACTAGTTTGAAAACGAAAGAAAAAAATTAAAATTTTATTTTAGAAATACATTTCCAAAGGTTTAAAGAATCTACAGTAGAAAATTCATGCGAAAATGAGTTAAAATAAAGTCCAAATCAAAGAAAAATTATTGTTAAGTTTTTTCAGAAATCCTCAAAATCACGTGTTGAAACTAAGATTTAAAGAGTGTTTTGATGATATAAATCAATAAAAAGTAATAGAATTAAGGTTTTGGAGCTTACCAAAGATCAAATGATGATGAAAACCCTAAAAATTGCCCAAACCCGAAGTTTAAAGTCCAAAAATAATGAAAAATTGTAAAATAAAATTTATATACAGGTTGACCGCTTTAGCGGCTAAATGACTGCTAAAGTGATCATTGTCAAGCGGTCGGACACTGCTTACACAGTCACCGCTAAAGAGACCCATGGGCACTTAAGAGGCTTCCGCCTTAACGACCTATTACCGTTTAAGCGGCTTCCGCTTTGGCGATCAATTGATCGCTTAAGCGGTTGTACTAGTTGATGCCTTGCACTGACAACTTAGCTAAAAGGCTAAGTTTCTATTCGAATCCTCGAAATTCATTCAAAAAAAATTTTGTGAATACAAATAAACTATGCTACTAGACTATTTTCAACGTTTCAAAATCAATGGTGACGTCAAATTTTTTTAAAAAATTATTTTTAATAAATTAATCTCCGAGATCCTTTAAGACTTATTTCTCTAATTTTTTAAACGGAGGATCGAAATGCTACCTCAACGCTCCAAATTCGAACCAACCCCGCAATAAACCCAAATTTGACATTTTGAACCTAATAAAAATATCACCATAAGAAACTCAAAATATCAAATATTGATCGAAGTCAACTATGAAACTTTTAAAACCTCTAAAAATCACAAATTCTCTCAAAACACTCTCGATTGCATCGAAAATCGTACCAACCATTTTCACATTTCAAAATCTACATGTACCAACTTCGGAGAAGGTCAAAATAATCAAAATATATAAAAATTGATTTCACACTTCTAAGTCATTACATTAGCATGTTCCAAACCGTAGAACATTATCCAAAAATTTCACTAGAAGAAGTTTGAAGTTAAGGACACTTGCACCAAAACAACTTGGGAACACTATGCCAAAATTTAATTTTGCAACTCAAAATTGCATACTAGTTTCTTGAAGTTTGAATTTTGATGATCAAATGTGAATTTTTTCTGGAGTTTGAACTTATCATATCTGGCAAGGGATTTTAAAATTTTATTTTGCTCATATTCTTTCTTCAAATAATAATTAAAGGAAGGAAGTTCCTTAAGCTCTCCTGCTCAGAATTTTTTAGATTAATATTATAGATTTGTCCAATAATAGAATTTTAAATTCACTCTTTATCCACCAAGCAAATCTTATTTCAAAGATCTTCGACTTCTTACCCTTTCTCGCCAAAGAGACCCTTCTCCTATCGAGAATGTTCTACTCCAGCATAATGTAACAGAGTTTAATCGCTTTTGAATTCAAATTTCAATATATTATTATGGAGTTCAAATTTATAAAAGTGAAACTCCATGATAATATCCTAAAGTTCAAATCAGAGGCGGACCTACATTCAGTGTAGGGGTGCACGTGCACCCGCTAGCCTCGAGAAAAATTCTATATATATAGTTCGTATATCTATATATATCAGGATGTTATGTTAAATATATGTCGTGCATCCACAAAAACAATTGATTTGGCTGGTGAGATGGTTGGGGTTGCCACTTGAAAGTTGCTCTTTTTGCTTGATTGCTCAGGTTCGAACCCCAACAACAACGTTTCCTTATTTGCTCCTTTTTCCATTTACACCTTCTTCTTCTTTTTATGTATTGTGGATATTATTGACCTATTTTTTATTTTATTTTAAAATACAAGTTTCTCTCCAACTTCAAAAGGTAGATATTCTCCCTATCTTATACAGTATAATATTTATTTTCTTTAATCTTTTGATCATTGAGTTATTTTTTATTTAAAAAATTAGCAATTTAAAGTTCGAGATAGGTTTAAATCGAACGTTACCCATTGCAATCATCTGGCAAACAAATCTCTCGAATTTCATATTTTTCAAAAACTTTCTATTATTGTTCAAAATATGAAAGTGCATTGAATTTAAATACGGTGAATAACACACTTTTGTCATATTAAATCTAATTAATGATATTCAATAATATTAAAATTTTGCTTATGAGTTAATACATAAATATGACGCTAAACTTGACACCAAATAATAACTTTGACCTTAAATTTTGATAGTGCACAAATAGGACCTTTAACTATTCAAAACTTGAACAAATATGACCTCCGATTTTGCAACCCCATGCGTGAGTCTCACTCGCGCCTACGTGGAAAGATAATTCAATCACACGGTGCCACGTCGTTAAAAGGGCTGACTTGGAGAGAGGTCATATTTGTGCAGTTTTGAATTGTCAAAGGTCATATTTGTGCACTGTCAAAGTTTTATTTTTTGTGTTAAAATGACGTCGTTTTTATTATTATTATTATTATTAATATTGTTATTATTATTATTATTATTATAATAATAATTTTATTATTTATTTCTATAGCAGCAGGACCTAAATTTTTTCTAATTAAAAAAAAATATTATTATATAGCAGCAGCACCTAACTTTGTTTTAATTAAAAAAAAGCAGCCACTAGCAGGGATCGAACCCGCGCAGTAGGCTGAAGGAAGCGCCCAAGAAGAGCAAATAACACCACTGGGCTATCTAAGTGCCTTGTTTCATGTGGTTCAACAATAATATACATATATAAATATACATTTTCTATCTTATATATATACAACGTAATTTTTTTACCGAGGGGGTTCGGGTGAACCCCATGGCAACCACGTAGGTCCGCCCCTCGGTAATTTAATAACGTTTTAATAATGTTAATTTAATAACATTTTAATTATGTTAATTTGATAACGTTAATTAAATATACTACTACTACTATCCTTAATAACATTAATTTAATAACGTTTTATTAAAATTATAATTTTTTTATTATTAGTATAGTTTCATCTTTAATTTAATATTTAAATAAATAATATTTAGATATATTATATAACTTAAATTCGTCCTCTTATTTATAATATATATACATGTCCGCGTGATTTTTTCGTATGAGGCTGACCCGCCTAATTAATAAATCTTCAATATTGCTCTTTTTCTGCAATGACAAGAAATTAGATGTCATTTTCATCTTTAAACCGAAAATAATGAAAAAATAATAGTGAAAAGTCATTTAAAAGTCATATTTGTGCAGTTTTGAATAGTTAAAGGTTATATTTGTGCACTGTCAAAGTTTAGGGTCATATTTATGTATTATGCCATTAGATTTTAAGCTGGATGCGCCCAATTTTGCGTGATGAACGCGCATTTTGCCACGTAGGATTGGAGGTCATATTTGTGCAGTTTTGAATAGTTAAAGGTCATATTTGTGCATTGTCAAAGTTTAAGGTCAAAGTTATAATTTGGTGTCAAGTTTCGGGTCATATTTATGTATTAACTCTTTGCTTATAAAATACTATAACTAACAAGTTTTCAAAGAACTGTATGTCAAACTTTGACACAATTAATTACTATATTTAAATATAGAGGTGCACCCGTCAAGTTTAAATCCTGAGTTCGCCTTTGGTTCAAACTTATACAAGTGAAATTTCGCAACACTATCCTGGAGTTGGAGAAGGAGATAGTTCAAACTCAGGAACTTTTCTTGGAGTCCATGCATCCCAAGATGCTCAGGGTATGTCCAAGTTTTAAGATTTTTTTTTGTCTTACTCTAGGATTATTATTCGAACACCATTTTTGTAGTAAAAAGTGGCCAAATTTTAAATAACTTTGAAACATAGGATGGATTTCAATTAGCTGTATGTTGTCTATTTGTTGATTTCTCCAAAATATAATTGCAATATAACCGTTATTTTCAAAGTAATAGGAACTTTACAAAGTGACATCACCTGCTTATTCTTTTTAGGGAAAAGACATCGTTTCCATCCTAAACTATATCCGAAAAGTCTAAGCCACACTTAAACTATACTAGTGATCTATTACACACCTTAACTATAAAAAAGTAATACTTTTTACACCCTGTTAGGCATTACACCACTTGCATGTGGTGTGGTGTTTTACAAGCGCTGCCACATCAGCGCCACATCAGCACCACGTCAGCATCATTCGAAAAAATAAGAAATTTATTATTTTCATAAATTCTTCTTTTTTCTTTTTAATTTAAATCCCTTTTCTTCTTCTTCAATGCCCAAATACTTCACCATTTTCTCTTCTCTCCATTTCAACTTGCCCACCATGTTCTATTGTGTTAACTACATTTGCCAATGTGCCACCAACAATTCCTATCATGGCTGCCCAAGATCCATGAGGAGAATGACCTGACAATGCAGAAACAATTGTTGCTAGGCCCGTGAGCAAAGGATCGGACATGGCTAAAAATTTGTTCAATTTTAAAGCCTTCTCCCCCAGCCTAAGATACTCTTCTTGGTTTTTTCTGCCTAATACTCCCAATATTTCTCTCATTTCTTCCTTCTGTTTGCCATTCCATCCGTTCCAATTGTTTTCATTGTCACCAAACCTTTTGGCCTGCCTTCTACGTGAGGGCTATTATTAGTTAGTGAAGTTGTTGGGCCAAGGTCAGTGAGACGTTTGTACTATTACTTGTCGATGGTTGAATTGAATTGGGGGAAGAAGAAGAAGGAGAAATTTCACCCATTGTTAATCGTTCGAAATTCATTAGCAACTTGGAATTGAAATTTGGGAATTTTTGAATTTGGAGAAGAGGAAGAAGATGGATGGTGGGGATTTTTGAATCTGGAGAAGAAGAAGAAGAAGATTGATGTTTTGAATTTGGATCTTTTTTTCAGTTTGGGAATTTTTTATTTTGGAGAAGAAGAAGAAGATGGATGTTTTGAATTTGGATCTTTTTTTCAGTTTGGAAATTTTTTATTTTGGAGAAGAAGAAGAAGGAGATGGATGTTTTGAATTTGGATTTTTTTCAGTTTGAGATTTTTGATTTTGGAGAAGAAGATGATGAATTGGAATTGGAATTTTCAATTTTATCTTTTTTTTGTGTTATTTTTAATTTTAGACGCGCCTTTTTTAATTAAATATTTATGTTTTTTCCACGTCAGGTTTAGGGTGTAAAAAATTGCACTTTTAAGTAGTTTAGGTGTGTATTAGGTCACTCCAATAGTTTAGGTGTGGCTTAGACTTTTCGGGTATAGTTTGGGGTGGAAACGATGCCTTTTCCCTTCTTTTTATTTTGCATATGTTGTGATGTAGCCCATGTACAGATCAAAGCTATATCTTCCATCCAACTCCTTTTAAGAAACTCAATTCTTTCTTGTTGCATTATTAAGAATTCGCAAAACCAAGAGATTCATATAAATACTAAAAATCTATATATCATCTCATGAAAATCAAAAGGAAATAAAGAAAAAAAAAGAGGAGGAAATGGGACAAACATTTAATAAGAAATAGACTGAATTATTCATCGACAAGTAAAGCATCTCTAAATGAGTCACCTCTAAACTTTATGAAAATTTCCTTATGATCATCCAAATTGTTAGGATCGTGAAATTTGAGTAGTGCAAACTTATCCAAACAATATTACAATGATGATAATAATGACAATAGTAAATTGATAGTAACAAAAAACAAAGTAACTAAAGAGGACACAAATTTAATGTGATTTGATCAGTGTGACCTAGCCCACAAGGGAAAAAAGTAATTCTATATATCAATAAGAGCACGAAATAGAGTATATAAAGAAGAGGTAAAACTCAAATTAATTTCAAATACCCCAAAAAAAATAACCTCACATGATCCAAAGAAAGGTTTCACAAGTGTTCCCAACACCCACTTTCTTATAAAATACTCTAAAAAGGGAAGAAGCAGACAAGAGATGAGAAACTCTTGAAATTTGTTAGTGTTTGAAATTAGAAAAAAAGACCTTTTACAGGTGCAAAACTTGAACGCCAAATAATCTGCCAAAGAGATTTTCGATCAGGCTCATGCCTATTACAACCAATATTGGCCAAAAGATAGCCACATTACGCAGATGGTTAAAAAAACTAGTTAGATGTAAGTTGATTTTCACAACCAGAGTTAATTTAGATGATTCTGTAGCAAGACTTTAGGCGATATGGCTAAAGAATATATCCAGACATATGGGTTAGATTATTCACACAACTTCCACCTGATAATTAAACTCGATTTTGTCCCATTCTTCATTTCTCTAGTTGCTTTGAGAATTGACTTTTACATCAATTGGATATCAAGAATTTATTTCTTCATGATGATCTTTAAAAGAGTGTATTTGGAGAAATCACTCAATTTTGTTTCTTAGGAATAGTATGTGAAAGTCTGTCATTTGAAAATGTTTTTGTATGGATTGAAGAAGAGTCGTTGGGCTTGTTTAGGTCAATTAAGTGATCCAGTTCAAGGTTTTAGGGTAAAACAATGAGCAAATATGATTACCCAGTCTTCTATCGTCAATCATCAGTTGACGCTATCCTTCTTGTTTTATATGTTGATAAAATTGTCATCGCAAGAAGTAATTATGAGGGGCTATCTTCCCTCAAATATTTTATTCATACTTGGTTTCATAAGAATGACTTGGGCCAGTTGAAATGCTTGAGTGTAGAAGCCAATAAAGTAAGAAAGCATATTCTTGACCTACTTGTAGAAACTGAAAAATTAGTAGTTAAACCTTGTAATATTCTAAGGGGTTGTTTGGTGTGAGGTATAAGTTAAAATAATTTTGGGATAAAATATAGGATTATTTTATTCCATATTTGGTTGGAGGTATTAGTTAGTTAAAGGATTGTTTATCTCACCATTTATGCTTTAGTGATGGGATAAGTTATTGTTGCAATGAGCTGTACAGTGTGAGCTAAATCAGGAAACAAAATGTGTGATTAGTGGGTTTGGAGCCTAAATTGATATTATTCTGTTTCCATTAATCTTGATTATCTTTCCATTTAGGTGCTTGTATTGATTACTGTATATTATCCTTCCATTTAGTTTTTCTTTTCTTTCTGTATAAAATTGCAGCCTTGTAATCATTCGAACACTGAAATTAATAGAAAATAAACTTCTTACTATGTTCGGTTTTTATCATGGTATCAGAGAATGGTTTGAATTTGTGAGTAGATGGAATTTTTTTTTAAAAAGAAGAAAACTGAAACAAGATAAAAGTTAGATCACGGGGAATGGTTCAAAATTGCATACTAGTTTCTTGAAGTTTGAATTTTGATGATCAAATGTGAATTTTTTCTGGAGTTTGAACTTATCGTATCAGGCAAGGGATTTTAAAATTTTATTTTGCTCATATTCTTTCTTCAAATAATAATTAAAGGAAGGAAGTTCCTTAAGCTCTCCTGCTCAGAATTTTTTAGATTAATATTATAGATTTGTCCAATAATAGAATTTTAAATTCACTCTTTATCCACCAAGCAAATCTTATTTCAAAGATCTTCGACTTCTTACCCTTTCTCGCCAAAGAGACCCTTTTCCTATCGAGAATGTTCTACTCCAGCATAATGTAACAGAGTTTAATCGCTTTTGAATTCAAATTTCAATATATTATTATGGAGTTCAAATTTATAAAAGTGAAACTCCATGATAATATCCTAAAGTTCAAACCAGAGGTGGACCTACATTGAGTGTAGGTGTAGGGGTGCACGTTCACCCGCTAGCCTCGAGAAAAACTCTGTATATATAGTTCGTATATCTATATATATATCAGGATGTTATGTTAAATATATGTCGTGCATCCACAGAGACAATTGATTTGGCTGGTGAGATGGTTGGGGTTGCCACTTGAAAGTTGCTCTTTTTGCCTGATTGCTCAGGTTCGAACCCCAACAACAATGTTTCTTTATTTGCTCCTTTTTCCATTTACACCTTTTCTTTTTTCTTTTATGTATTGTGGATATTATTGACCTATTTTTTATTTTATTTCAAACTACAAGTTTCTATCCAACTTCAAAAGGTAGATATTCTTCCTATCTTATACAGTATAATATTTATTTTCTTTAATCTTTTGATCATTGAGTTATTTTTTATTTTAAAAAATTAGCAATTTAAAGTTCGAGATAGGTTTAAATCGAACGTTACCCATTGCAACCATCTGGCAAACAAATCTCTCGAATTTCATATTTTTCAAAAACTTTCTATTATTGTTCAAAATATGAAAGTGCGTTGAATTTAAATACGGTGAATAACACACTTTTGTCATATTAAATCTAATTAATGATATTCAATAATATTAAAATTTTGCTTATGAGTTAATACATAAATATGACGCTAAACTTGACACCAAATAATAACTTTGACCTTAAACTTTGATAGTGCACAAATAGGACCTTTAACTATTCAAAACCTGAACAAATATGACCTCCGATTTTGAAACCCCATGCGTGAGTCTCACTCGCGCCTACGTGGAAAGGTAATCCAATCACACGGTGCCACGTCGTTAAAAGGGCTGACTTGGAGAGGGGTCATATTTGTGCAGTTTTGAATTGTTAAAGGTCATATTTGTGCACTGTCAAAGTTTTATTTTTTTTGTTAAAACGACGTCGTTTTTATTATTATTATTATTATTAATAATAATAATAATAATTTTTTTTAATTATTATTATAATAATTTTTTTATTTATTTCTATAGCAGCAGCACCTAAATTTTTTCTAATTAAAAAAAATAGTATTATATAGCAGTAGCACCTAACTTTGTTTTAATTAAAAAAAAAACCACTAGCAGGGATCGAACCCGCGCAGTAGGCTGAAGAAAGCACCCAAGAAGAGCAAATAACACCACCGGGCTATCTAAGTGCCTTGTTTCATGTGGTTCAACAATAATATACATATATAAATATACATTTTCTATCTTATATATATACAACGTAATTTTTTTACCGAGGGGGTTTGGGTGAACCCCATGGCAACCACGTAGGTCTGCCCCTCGTTAATTTAATAACGTTTTAATAACGTTAATTTAATAACATTTTAATTATGTTAATTTGATAACGTTAATTTAATATACTACTACTACTATCCTTAATAATATTAATTTAATAACGTTTTATTAAAACTATAATTTTTTTATTATTAGTATAGTTTCATCTTTAATTTAATATTTAAGTAAATAATATTTAGATATATTATATAACTTAAATTCGTCCTCTTATTTATAATATATATACATACCCACGTGATTTTTTCGTATGAGGCTGACCCGCCTAATTAATAAATCTTCAATATTGCTCTTTTTCCGCAATGACAAAAGAAATTAGATGCCATTTTCATCTTTGAACTGAAAATAATAAAAAAATAATAGTGAAAAATCATTTAAAGGACATATTTGTGCAGTTTTGAATAGTTAAAGGTTATATTTGTGCACAGTCAAAGTTTAGGGTCATATTTATGTATTATGCCCTTAAATTTTAAGCTGGACGTGCCCAATTTTGCGTGATGATACGCATTTTGCCACGTAGGATTGACGGTGATATTTGTGCAGTTTTAAATAGTTAGAGGTCATATTTGTGCATTGTCAAAGTTTAAGGTCAAAGTTATAATTTGGTGTCAAGTTTAGGGTCATATTTATGTATTAACTCTTTGCTTATAAAATACTATAATTAACAAGTTTTCAAAGAACTGTATGTCAAACTTTGACACAATTAATTACTATATTTAAATATTAGAGGTGCACCCGTCAAGTTTAAATCCTGGGTTCGCCTTTGGTTCAAACTTATACAAGTGAAATTTCGCAACACTATCCTGGAGTTGGAGAAGGAGATAGTTCAAACTCAGGAACTTTTCTTGGAGTCCATGCATCCCAAGATGCTCGGGGTATGTCCAAGTTTTAAGATTTTTTTTTGTCCTACTCTAGGATTATTATTTGAACACCATTTTTGAAGTAAAAAATGGCCAAATTTTAAATAACTTTGAAACTTGGGATGGATTTCAATTAGCTGTATGTTGTCTATTTGTTGATTTCTCCAAAATATAATTGCAATATAACCGTTATTTTCAAAGTAATAGGAACTTTACAAAGTGACATCACCTGCTTATTCTTTTTATTTTGCATATGTTGTGATGTAGCCCATGTACAGATCAAAGCTATATCTTCCATCCAACTCCTTTTAAGAAACTCAATTCTTTCTTGTTGCATTATTAAGAATTCGCAAAACCAAGAGATTCATATAAATACTAAAAATCTATATATCATCTCATGAAAATCAAGAGAAAAAAAGGAGGAGGAGAATGGGACAAACATTTAATAAGAAATAGACTGAATTATTCATCGACAAGTAAAGCATCTCTAAATGAGTCACCTCTAAACTTTATGAAAATTTCCTTATGATCATCCAAATTGTTAGGATCGTGAAATTTGAGTAGTTCAAAATTAGCCAAACAATATTACAATGATGATAATAATGACAATAGTAAATTGATAATAACAAAAAACAAAGTAACTAAAGAGAACACAAATTTAATGTGATTCGATCAGTGTGACCTAGCCCACAAGGGAAAAAAGTAATTCTATATATCAATAAGAGCACGAAATAGAGTATATAAAGAAGAGGTAAAACTCAAATTAATTTCAAATACCCCCAAAAAAATAACCTCACATAATCCAAAGAAAGGTTTCACAAGTGTTCCCAACACCCACTTTCTTATAAAATACTCTAAAAAAGGAAGAAGCAGACAAGAGATGAGAAACTCTTGAAATTTGTTAGTGTTTGAAATTAGAAAAAAAGACCTTTTACAGGTGCAAAACTTGAACGCCAAATAATCTGCCAAAGAGATTTTCGATCAGGCTCATGCCTATTACAACCAATATTGGCCAAAAGATATCCACATTACGCAGATGGTTAAAAAAACTAGTTAGATGTAAGTTGATTTTCACAACTAGAGTTAATTTAGATGATTCTGTAGCAAGACTTTAGGCGATATGGCTAAAGAATATATCCAGACATATGGGTTAGATTATTCACACAACTTCCACCTGATAATTAAACTCGATTTTGTCCCATTCTTCATTTCTCTAGTTGCTTTGAGAATTGACTTTTACATCAATTGGATATCAAGAATTTATTTCTTCATGATGATCTTTAAAAGAGTGTATTTGGAGAAATCACTCAATTTTGTTTCTTAGGAAGAGTATGTGAAAGTCTGTCATTTGAAAATGTTTTTGTATGGATTGAAGAAGAGTCGTTGGGCTTGTTTAGGTCAATTAAGTGATCCAGTTCAGGTTTTTAGGGTAAAACAATGAGCAAATATGATCACCCAGTCTTGTATCGTCAATCATCAGTTGACGCTATCCTTCTTGTTTTATATGTTGATAAAATTGTCATCGCAAGAAGTAATTATGAGGGGCTATCTTCCCTCAAATATTTTCTTCATACTTGGTTTCATAAGAATGACTTGGGCCAGTTGAAATGCTTGAGTATAGAAGCCAATAAAGTAAGATATTCTTTACCTACTTGTAGAAACTGAAAAATTAGTAGTTAAACCTTGTAATATTCTAAGGGATTGTTTGGTGTGAGGTATAAGTTAAAATAATTTTGGGATAAAATATAGGATTATTTTATTCCATATTTGGTTGGAGGTATTAGTTAGTTAAAGGATTGTTTATCTCACCATTTATGCTTTAGTGATGGGATAAGTTATTGTTGCAATGAGTTGTACAGTGTGAGCTAAATCAGGAAACAAAATGTGTGATTAGTGGGTTTGGAGCCTAAATTTATATTATTCTGTTTCCATTAATCTTGATTATCTTTCCATTTAGGTGCTTGTATTGATTACTGTATATTATCCTTCTATTTAGTTTTTCTTTTCTTTCTGTATAAAATTGCAGCCTTGTAATCATTCGAACACTGAAATTAATAGAAAATAAACTTCTTACTGTGTTCAGTTTTTATCATGGTATCAGAGAATGGTTTGAATTTGTGAGTAGATGGAATTTTTTTTAAAAAAGAAGAAAACTGAAACAAGATAAAAGTTAGATCACGGGGGAGACTACTCCAACAACTGGGAGGCCGGGTGTTGGATCTGAGAGTTCACTGCTCTCTGAACTAACATCAAAATTTTCACAGTTGATGGGCAGTACATCAGCTGCAATAAGCCATGAAGTTTTTGTTGTTCTGCAAGGTATCAAGCTAGATGGTACTAACTATGTGATTTGGTCCCAGGTTATAGAGATGTACATCTCTGGAAAAAATAAATTGGATATATTAATAGAGATCTTGAACCACCAGAAGAAACAAATTTCACTTTCAGGAAATGGAGAACAGAAAATGCACTAGCGAAGAGTTGGTTAATAAATTCGATAGATCCCAAGTTAATTGGAAATTACATTCGATTTCCGACTGCAAAAGCAGTTTGGAATGCCATTGCTACGACGTATTTTGATGGAGGCGACATTTCTCAAGTTTATGATTTGAAGAGAAAAGTGATGAAGTTGAAACAAGAAGTGGGGTTCATTGAGATGTATTTCAACCATTTGCAAGGCTTGTGGAGAGAAATTGATTTTCGTCGACCAAATCCAATAAAATGTCAATATGACATTGAAAAGTATATCTACATATTACAAAAAGACAAAGTATATACTTTTCTAGATGGACTAGATGACAGACTTTATAAAATTAGAGGCGATGTGTTGCAACTCAAGCCATTTCCTACTGTAGAGGAAACATATGCACTTGTTCGGTGAGAAGATCTGAGGCAATCTTTAATATTGACTAAGGAGGAGGACATGAGTGCAACTATAATTTCAAAGGCAGGATAATGATATCAACGGCAAGTCTCTCTTCAACCAATGATCCATGGCAAGTATAACATCTCAAAACAAAAGCAACAAGAAGGAAGAGGTAGTTGCATACACTGTGGAAACCCGAAACATGCGATTAAAATATGTTTCCAATTGAATGGGACTCCAGACTGGTGGTATGAACTGAAAACAAAAGAAAGCAGGAGGTTGGTAGAGCATCATTGGCAAATACTGGAGAGAACTCAAAAAGAATTAAATCATTGAACGCTAGTACCACAACCTGAGAATACTTCATCGGCAAGTGTCAACAACTCTGTGGCTCATAATGATTTAGGTAATCATGGTTGGATTATTGATTCAGTGGCAACAAACTATATGACCTTTGATTCTCGTGATTTAGTAGACTCAGCTCAACCTAGAGCACATACATAGTTAATGCAAATGGAATGACATATATCATGTTGAAAGGGCTGGAAGAGTGATACTAGCACCAAATCTCTCGTTACACAACACTTTACTTGTCTTCTCTCTCTCCAATAAATTATTATTTATGGGTCAAATGATGGAGGACTTGAACTGTTGTGCACTAATATATCCAAAGTTTTATCTATTTTAGGATATTCACATGAAGGAGATTATTGGTCGTGGTACTAAGCGAGGACACTTATATTACATAGATGATTACAATTGTGGCTTGACAAATATAGATCAGGGAGTGAGTAATAAGGAGAAACAGATATGGTTGTGGCATCGTAGGCTGGGACACCTATTTTTTCCTTATTTATGACGCTTATTGCCAAGCTTGTTCTTAAATTTATATGAAACCAAGTTTAAATGCGAAGATTGTATTCTTGCTAAGAGTTATCTTGTTTCATATACAATAAGTTTGAATAAATGTGAAACACCATTTATGTTAATTCACTCCGATGTTTGGGGTCTAGCTCCCATCTTAGTATCTTCGGGAATTATATGGTTTGTGACATTTGTAGATAATTGTACGTATGACTTGGCTTAATTTGATGTAAGGTAATGATGAGGTGTTTAGGATTTTTCATTCATTTCATAACATGATAAGAACTCAATTCTCTATTGTTGTAAAAGTCTTACGATCCTATAATGGGGGAGAATATGCAAGTAACCAGTTTGTTGATTACTTTTGAGAGAATGAAATACTTCATGAAACGTATTGCACTCAAACACCTCAACAAAATGGTCTCGCAGAACAAAAAAATAGGCATATTTTGAAAACTGCTAGATTTCTGTTGATAGCATCTAAAGCACCTCAACGTTATTGGATGGATACAGCCTGTGCTGGGGTTTACTTACTGAATAGGAAGTCATCACAAGTATTGAACTTTCAAACTCTATTACAGATACTTGCTGATCATTCTTCATTACCATAGATACTAGTGCTTAAGCCAAAAATATTTAGTTGTGTAGCCTATGTCTATCTCTACAAAAATCAACGATCTAAACTAGATTTGCGTGTTGTTCGTTGTATTTTTCTTGGATATGGCGATCATAAGAAAGGCTACTGCCCAGAAGTAGAAAGTTGTATGTCACATTGGATGTTACTTTCTTAGAATCAAAACTATTTTTTTCTGAGAGCTATATGGGCTCTTCTCTTCAGGGAGAGAAACTTATTGAAGAGAAGAGCACAAATGATTGGGAGAATTGTCCATGTTTTGATGAAAATCCAGCTTTAATGGCAAACCCCGGTTGATAGAAGAGACTCCAAATCATAGTGACAGTAATCTAGCTTCGAATGACATAGTTGGCTTGCTGGAAGAATCTGAAAAATATGGTGTAAGTATACTAGAGAATATGTACGAGGGATCAGAATATACACATGAGCAGGTGACAGAACAAAGCTTAGTACCACATGAAGACCAATCCCCTGACAGAACAAAGCTTAGTACCACATGAAGACGAATCTCCTGAGTGATTTCCTGAGGTACAATCTCTGAATTCTACTCCTAATAACGAACTAAATAGTCCTTCCACATATAAACTCCCTTTCAGCACAATCGAGAGCATCTACCAAATCGATACTCTCCAGATCTTGAAGAAAAGAAAGCAAAATACCCAATAGTTGACTATGTTAGCACAAATAATTTGTCAAAATCGCTCAAAGCATTCACCTACAAGCTATCCTCTGCAAATATTCCAAGCACTGCACAGGAGGCCCTGAGTGACTCAAAGTGGACTTAAGTAATAAAGGAAGAAATAGAAATTGGAGAATATGAATACATGAAGACTAGTACCGCTACCTAAAGGAAAGAAAGTGGTCGGATGCAGGTGGGTGTTCAGTATCAAATACAGCGTTGATGGATCAATTGAACACTACAAAGCGAGACTTGTGGCAAAAGGATACACTCAATCTTATGGTATAGATTATACAAAGACTTTTTCTCCCGTAGCAAAATTAAATACCGTAAAAGTACTGCTATCACTTGCTGCTAATTTGAATTGGCCATTACATCAATATGATGTGAAAAATACTTTCTAACATGGTGATCTTGAAGAGGAAATATATATGGAAATCCCACAAGACTTTGTTACTTCACAAGCGGGAACTGTATGCAAGTTAAACAAAGCATTATATGGATTAAATCAGTCAGCAAGAGCATGGTTTGGATGCTTTAGCTTAGCCATGAAGAGACGAGGTTACAAGCAATGTAATTCTGATCACACCTTATTCTTGAATCACCGAAGAGGTATGGTGACAACCTTAATTGTCTATGTTGATGATATGAGAATTACAGGAGATGACAAAGAAGAGATTACAAAGTTGCAAAGTTATTTAGTTACAGAGTTTGAAATGAAGAACCTTGGAGGGCTTAAGTATTTTCTTGGGATAGAGGTGGCTCGATCGAGCAAAGAAATTTTTCTTTCCCAAAGAAAATATGTTCTTGACTTATTGGCAGAAACAGAAATGCTCAATTGTAGACATGTTAACACTCCTATGGTCCAAAATCATAGACTAAAGGAGCATCCAAATCAGACGCCAACAAACAAACAGAGGTATCAATAACTTGTTGCAAGTTGATTTATTTATCATATACAAGACAGGATATAGCATATGCAGTGAATCTTGTTAGCCAATTCATGCATAATCCTAGTGAAGAGCATATGGGGGCGGTTGCTCGTATTCTGCAATATCTTAAGTTGTCTCTTGGAAGAGGACTTATGCTCAAGAAACACAATCATTTGAATATTAGTAGCTATACAGATGCGGACTGGGCTGGGAATGCAACAAATAGAATATCAACATCGAGTTATTTGACATTTGTTGGAGGGAACTTAGTTACTTGGAGAAGCAAGAAACAAAAAGTGGTGGCTTTATCTACCGCAGAGGCAGAGTTCAGAAGTATGACAAAGGGAATTTGTGAACTTCTTTGGTTGAAGAGATTATTAACAAAAATCGGTCTTAACTCAAGTTCAACGATAAAGATGTTCTGTGATAACAAGTCAGCTATACAAATTTCTCAGAATCCTGTTCAACATGACAGGACAAAGCATCTTGAAGTAGATCAGCATTTTATTAAAGAGAAACTTTAAGAGAAAATAATATGTTTTCCACATGTGAAATCAGAACGCCAGTTAGTAGACATGCTAACAAAAGTTGTTCCAAGTATACCATTTAATGGCTCATTGGACAAGTTGGGTATCAAATACATCTACCTACCAACTTGAGGGGGAGTGTTGCAATGAGCTATACAGTGTGAGCTAAATCAGGAAACAAAATGAGTGATTAATGTGATTGGAGCCTAAATTGATATTATTCTGTTTCCATTAATCTTGATTATCTTGCCATTTAGGTGCTTGTATTAATTACTGTATATTATTCTTCCTTTTAGGTTTTCTTTTCTTTCTGTATAAAGTTGCAGCCTTGTAATCATTCAAACATTGAAATCAATAGAAAATAAACTTCTCACTATGTTCGATTTTTATCAGTTATCCCATGTATATGGTGGGATAACTAATTTCAAAATTAATTATCTCGGGATAACTTATTTCCAACCAAACGACCCTTAACGGTTTCCAATGTACATCTCATGAAAGATGATGACGAGACTTTTGATGATCTATAAAAGGTTAATTGACAAATTAAACTATCTTACTATGACCCATCCGAATATTGTTTTTGCTATAAGTGTTGTTAGTTAGTTCATGTCTTACCTATAAAATAATAGGGAATTGTATAGTAGATTCTATGTTATTTGAGAGAAACTCCTAAATTTGACATATTATTGTAATCATGGTTATACTCGTGTTGAGTGTTTTGCAGATGTTGATGTTGTTGGATCTAAAATTGATAAAAGATTTGCTACGTGCTATTATGACTTTGTTCGAAGGAAGCAGGAGGAGTAAGAAATAAAGTGGTGTGTATTGATTCGATATAGAGTTTGAGTACATGTTTATGTCACTGTCTTTTTTTTCTTTATTCAAAGCATTTATGTCATCGTCTATATGTGAGATTATATGAATACATCATCTTTCAACAAAAATGGATTGGAACATCATAAATTCACAAAATTCTAGTGTCATAATCAAATTACACTCATGTTGCCTTAAGCCTGTCAAACGGGTCGGGTTGACCCGGCCTAACCCGGACCGAACTGGCTCGTTTAAGAAAATCGGCCCAGTTTTTCCCGGCCCGGTCAACCCATGGGCTGTAGGATACCGGATCGGTTTATTTTTTTGGTTGGGCCCGATTAACTTGGTCCGGACCAAGCCTGTTCTGGGCCCACCGATTAACCGTCTCAGTTTACTTTTAAAAAAAAAATTGAGCTTTGGACCGTTGGGCCCAAACTAGCCGTTGGGCCAACGGCTAGTTTGGCCTTTTTTATTAAAAAAATAAAAAGAATTACTTTTAGAATTATTTTTTAACCCTAATTTTTTTTTTATAAATACCCTACACTTTCAAATCATTTTTCACACAATTTTTCTTTCTCTCAATTCTCAATTCTCAAACATTCTATATATTTAATTTCCTAAAGTGCTCACTTTAATTTTTTAATTTTGTGATTACAAAGTACGAGTGGAAGTTTCTAAAGTTCCAACCTTCGGATACTTTCAAAATTTAGTATTGTCGTTCTATCTCTTACGTTTAATTTTTGTTTAGTGTATTAATTGATGAATATTTAATTTTATTATATTTGTGTATTTTAAATTTTTTTAGTTTAATTTATATTATGGATAAATTAAGAAACCTCGCTACTAAAGGTGTTAAATTTTTTTGTCCCGGAACCGGTAGTGGTAGTAAAAAGCGAATTACTAGCGGTAGAGGTACTTCAAGTAATAGATATACCCGTGTACCTCCGGCACCGCTTAGTCAACCTTTTGAGGAAGAAGTAGGCGTACCTTTAGGTGTAGGTGCCCACGATATGGATTATGTAGAAGCTAAAAAAAATTACGGTATAAAAGAAGAAAATAAAGTAGATACGGTTAATTTAGACGAAGATGATGAAAATATTGGTGAGACACCCGCAATAGGAAATGCTAACATTAGATCTGAATCGGTTAATCTCCTTTCCCGTCCTCCCCGTGCCCCAAGAGCTCATAAAACAACTAGTATTGCATGACAATTTTTTGAACGTATATCAGATACTGAGGTGCAATGCAATATTTGTCAATAAATATATAAGCATAAAAGCGGAGGCAAGCATGGGGGTACGGGTACGTTAATGAGACATATAGGTGATGCTCACGAAATAGAGTTAAATATTGCACGAGGTGGTGCGGATGTTGGTGGGACAACGCAAATTAGAATGGACCCAGCAACCGGTCAGGTAATGAAGAAGTATAATAAATTGAGGGACCGGAAAGAAATAACTAAAATGGTAGTTGTGAGTTGTTTGCCTTTTAGTTTTTCTTCTTCTGATGTCTTTATTCATTATATTCAAGAAATTTATAATCCTATGTTTAATGGTATTCCTAGAAGTACTTGTCTGACCGAAATTTTTAGAATTCATTCACAATATTATTTTTTATTTATCAACATTGTTAAAAAATATTCAATGTAGAATATCCCTAACTTCTGATTTTGGACGTGCTGTAAATAAAAATGATTATTTAACTAGTACTTGTCACTGGATAGATAATAGTTTTATTATGCAAAAACGTGTTCTTGTTTTTTTATATGATGAAGATCGTAAACATACTAGAGATTTTATTGTTGATTCGATTGCTAAAGTTGCAGAATTTTATAGTGTCGAAAATAAAATCTTATGTATTGTTTTTTATAATGATTCTAACAACAAGACTGCTATAACAAAATTAAAATCTAAGTTATCTCCGCCGTTACCTGAAATTTTTCATATTAAGTGTGCATGTCATATATATAATTTAATTGTAAGAGATGGTCTTGAGTTTTTTGAGTTTATATTGAAAAAATTCGATTTACCGTTGGTTTTATTCAAGGAAATAATAGTAGAAGTAGAATTAGAGACTTTAAACTTAAATGTGAACAAAATGGATTTGCACCGATATTGATGCTTGAAGAATGTGAAACTAGATGGAATGCTACGTATGATTTTTTAAAAACTTGTTATAAATATAGAGTTCCTATTACACCATCTTTTAACCAATATTGTGGTTCGTTTGTTGATTCTGCTGATTGCATGTTACATGATTCTGATTGGGTTGTAATTAATTATCTTGTTAAGTTTTTAAAAAAAAATTATATAGCTACGGTTGAATTTTCCGGTGCTTATTATCCTACTGTTTGTAATATTTTAGCATATATAGCCGATATTTCTGGTTTACTCGGAGAATATAAAAATAAAGAAGGTTACAAAGATGTTGTTGGTGCCATGTTTGCTAAATTTAAAAAATATTTTTTTCCGATTCTCCCTATTTACTTGGTTGGTGCTATGCTTAATCGGTGCATGAAATATAATATTATGTGCCACTTTAGTACTATTATTTATGCTAATTTAGAAATAAATACTAACAATGATTCTCAACAAGTACAACCTGATTTGTGGACGACTATGGGTGATGCGAATGAATACATAGATAAATTATATAATCACTATGTTGATTTAGTTGATTTAGTTTTACCTGCAAATATCACTCCAACTGTCGCTCCTCATCCTTCCGAGGAGCCATCATCTTCTAAAAGGCCGGCACATAGTGATTTTTCTGATCACTTTTATGATTTAAATTGTTGGAATAGTGTCGAAGATGGAGCTTACACATCAACTTATCGGGTAGAGCTTAAGTATTAGCTTCGGTCGCCGCTAGAGGATTGCGGACGACGGATCAACGCGTTGGATTGGTGAAGGACTAATGAAACACAATATCTTGTGCTTTCAAGATTAGCTAGAAATATCTTGAATGTTCCAATGTCAACCGTTGCATCGGAGAGCGCTTTTAGTAAAGGACGGCAACAACTTGGAGACAACCAACATTCATAGGGAAGCAATGCAATAAATGTTCTCGTTTGCCTCAGAGATTGGATTAGAACCGAATGAAGAAATCAAAGAATGGAAGAGAAGCCGAACGACGAGTAGAGACTTGAAGAA
Organism: Capsicum pubescens; assembly: GCA_030864215.1. Taxonomy (NCBI): domain Eukaryota; kingdom Viridiplantae; phylum Streptophyta; class Magnoliopsida; order Solanales; family Solanaceae; genus Capsicum; species Capsicum pubescens. Next base: position 291,612,136 of record CM061548.1, read on the forward strand.
ATTATGACTTCACGGGAGAACTCAGCAGAATCAAGTCCAATGCATGTTTTTCCCCCATTAACTTTGACTATCCTATGTAAGTTCTCGTTAATATTAACACGAATGAGTTGGAGAAAATGATGCAAAGTTTGTAGGTTTTTCATTCATGTAAATTATAAATTTTGGATCATTTTGCAATAAATAAAATTCAACATTCATTCATTCCTTAATCCTTACTTTGTAATTTTTTCCATTTAATGATTTAAATTGAATTTCTAGTTTAAATTAAAAACTTAGTTTTAATATATTATTAATTTACTATTAAATACTACACTATTATTAATTTATTATATTAAGTAGCATATGATTTATTTAAAATAGTGTATATATGTGTATATATTTTCTAAAATAGTATATATTTAACGTATACATGTGTATATGTTTTATAAATTAGTGTATAACTATATATAGTGTGTGTATATATATTGTAGTATATTTTATTTAAAGTAGTACGTATATATTGAATGGTACGTATATATGTGTATATATCTTCTATTGACGTATATATTTAACGTATACATGTGTATATGTTTGATAAATTAGTGTATAACTATATATATAGTGTGTGTATATATTGTAGTATATATATATTGTAGTATATTTATTTAATGTAGTACGTATATATTGAATGGTACGTATATATGTGTATATATCTTCTATTGACGTATATATTTAACGTATACATGTGTATATGTTTTATAAATTAATGTATAACTATATATATAGTGTGTGTATATATTGTAGTATATATATATTGTAGTATATTTTATTTAAAGTAGTACGTATTTATTGAATGGTACATATATATGTGTATATATCTTCTATAGACGTATATATTTAACGTATACATGTGTATATGTTTTATAAATTAGTATATAACTATATATATAGTTTGTGTATGTATTGTAAAATATATATTGTAGTATATTTTATTTAACGTAGTACGTATATATGTGTATATATCTTCTATAGACGTATATATTTAACGTATACATGTGTATATGTTTTATAAATTATTATATATATCATTATATTGTAGTATATACCTTGTAGTATATGTTTTATTAGAGTAATATATATATTTAACTAACGTATAGTCGTATACACGATTACATGTGTAATTGTGTATATGTGTATATATTTTTTAAATTCTAATGTAGTATATACTATATATATAGTGTATGTATATTGTTTAACTTATTTAAAATGTATATAGGTGGATATATATAATGTATATTGGAAAAGAACTTCTTTTTTGTTTTTTTGATCGATTTTGACTGAATTTTTAACTGGGTTTGACCGAATTTAGGTGGGTTAGATCGGGTTGGGCTAAGTGGGACGGTTCAGGGTTGTTTTTAAAAAATTTACTGTTGAACCCGGACTCGGCCCGACCCACCTAACCACAACCCGGCCCGGTCCACAACCGACTAAATTTCACGGGCCGATTTTGGGTTGACCCGACCCGGTCCACTTGACACCCATATGTTGCCTCAAATTCGTGTATCATGAAAGAACTTGAATTTTACACTTGCTACAAGAAGACAAAAGAGAAACTAGCTGATTCATTTTAAGGGTGTCAAGTGGGTCGGGCCGACCCGACCCGGCCCGGCCCGGTTTGACCCGGCCCGATAAGCCCTAGGGCTTTAGGGTTCCGGATCTCGGGCCGGTTATTTTTTTAAAATGGGTCCGGCTAACCCGACCCGGACCAAGCCCGGTCCAGGACCGCCGGTTAACCAGCCCGACCCGGCCTGAATACCTTTTTTAAAAAAAAACATTAAAAATTTTTGGGATTTTGGGCCAAATTAGTCGTTGGCCCAACGGCTATATAGCCGTTTTTGGGTCCAAACGGCTAGTTTGGGCCCATTTATTAAAAAAAATAAAATTAACTTAAAATATTTTTTAATCCCAAAAAAAATTCTATAAATAGCCTACAACTTCAAATCATTTTTCACACAATTTTTCACTCTCTCAAATCTCATTCTCTCTCAAATCTCAATTCTCAATTCTCAAATATTCAATATGTTTAATTTCTTAAAGTGTTCACTTTAATTTTTTAATTTTTCGTTTACAAAGTACTAGCGAAAGTTTCTAAAGTCGCAACCTTCGGATACTTCTAAAATTTGGTATTGTCGTTCCATCTCTTACGTTTAATTTTTATTTATTGTATTAATTATTTAATATTTAATTTTATTATATTTGTGTATTTTGAACATTTTTAGTTTAATTTAATTTATATTATGGATAAATTAAGAAACCTCACTACTAAAGGTGTTAAAATTTTTTGTTCCGGAAGCGGTAGTGGTAGTAAAAAGTGAATTACTAGCGGTAGAGGTAGTTCAAGTAGTAGATATACCCGTGTGCCTTCGCCTCCGGTACCGCTTGGTACACCTTTTGAGGAAGAAATAGGTGTAAGTGCTCACGATATGGATTATGTAGAAGCTCGGAAAAATTACGGTATAGAAGAAGAAAATGAAGTAGATGCGGGTAATTTAGACGAAGCTAATGAAAATATTGCTGAAACACCCGCAGTAGGAGATGCTAACGTTAGATCTGAATCGGTTAATCTCCCTCCCCGTCCTCCCAGTGCCCCAAGACCTCGTAAAAGAACTAGTATTGCATGGCAATTTTTTGAATGTATATCAGATATTGAGGTGCAATGCAATATTTGTCAACAAATATATAAGCATAGAAGTGGAGGCAAGCAAGGGGGTACAGGTACGTTAATGAGACATATAGCTGAAGATCACAAAAAAGAGTTAAATATTGCACAAGGTGGTGGGGATGTTGGTGGGCCAACGTAAACTAGAATGGACCCAGCAACCGGTCACGTAGCGAAGAAGTATAATAAATTGAGGGACCGGGAAGAAATAGCTAAAATGGTAGCTGTGAGTTGTTTGCCTTTAGTTTTCCTTCTTCTGATGCCTTTATTCGTTATATACAAACAATTTATAATCCTATGTTTAACGGTATTCCTAGAACTACTTGTCGGCCTGATATTTTTAGACTTCATGCACAATATTATTTTTATTTAATTGTTAAAAAATATTCAATGTAGATTGTCCCTAACTTCTGATCTTGGTCGTGCTGTAAATAAAAATAATTATTTAACCGTTACTTGTCATTGGATGGATAGTAATTTCGTGATGCAAAAACCTATTCTTGCTTTTTTATATGATGAAGATCGTAAACATACTGGACAATTTATTGCTGATTCTATTGTTAAAATTGTCGGATATTATGGTATCGAAAATAAAATTTTATGTATTGCTTTTGATAATGCTTCTAACAACAAGACTGCTATAAAAAAATTAAAATCTACTCTATCTCCGCCCTTGCCTGAAATTTTTCATATTAAGTGTGCATGTCATATATATAATTTAATTGTAAAAGATGGTCTTGAGTTTTTTGAGCTTTATATTGAAAAAATTCGTCTTGCCGTTGGTTTTATTCAAGGAAATAATCGTAGATCGAGAATTAGAGAATTTAAAGTTAAATGTCAAGAAAATGGACTTACACCGATTTTGATGCCTGAGGAAGTTGATACTAGATGGAATTCTACGTATGAATTTTTAAAAACTTGTTATAAATATAGAATTCCTATTACACTAGCTTTTAACCAACATTGCGGTTCATTTGTTGATTCTGCTGATTGCATGCTACATAATTCTGATTGGGTTGTAATTAATGATCTTGTTAAGTTTTTAGAAAAAATTTATGTAGCTACGGTTGAATTTTTTGGTGCTTATTATCCTACTGTTTGTAATATTTTGGCATATATAGCCGATATTTCTGATTTTCTCAAAGAATATAAAAATAAAGAAGGTTATAAAGAAGCTGTTGGCGCCATGTTTACGAAATTTAAAAAATATTTTTTCCCGATTCTCCCTATTTACTTGGATGGTGCTATGCTAAATCCGTGCATGAAATATAATAATATGTGCCACTTTAGTACTCTTATTTATACTAACTTAGAAATAAATACTAACCATGATTCTGAACAAGTACAACCTGATTTGTGGACGACTACGGCTGATGCAAATGATTACATAGAAAAATTATATAATCACTATGCTGATTTATTTGATTTAGCCGTACCTACAAATATCACTCCAACTGTCGCTCTTCATCCTCCCGAGGAGCCATCATCTTCTAAAAGGCCGGCACATAGTGGTTTTCCTGATTCGTTTTATGATTTAAATTGTTGGAACAGTGTTGATGAGAGAACTTACACATCAACTTATCGGGAAGAGCTGAAATATTATCTTCGGACGGCACCAGAGGATTGCAGACGACGGATCAACACTTTGGATTGGTGGAGGAGTAATGAAACACAATATCCTGTGCTTTCAAGATTAGCTAGAGATATCTTGAATGTTCTAATGTCAACCGTTGCATCAGAGAGCACCTTTAGTCAGGGACGACAACAGCTTGGAGACAACCGACACTCATTGGGAAACAATGCAATGAATGTTCTAGTTTGCCTCAGAGATTGGATTAGAGCGGAAAGAAGAAATCAAGGAATGGAACCGGAGCCGAGCGACGAGCTGAAACTTGAAGAAATTATGACTTCACGGGAGAACTCAGCAGAATCAAGTCCAATGCATGGTTTTGCCCCCGTTAACTTCGACTATCCTATGCAAGTTCCCGTTAATATTAACATGAATGAGTTGGAAAAAATGATGCATAATTTGTAGATTTTTCGTTCATGTAAATTATAAATTTTGGATCATTTTGCAATCAATAAAATTCCCCAAATTCATTCACTCCTTAGTCCTTGCTTTTTATATTTTTTCATTTAACGATTTAAAATTTTAAATTGAATTTCTAGTTTTCTACTTTAAATTAAAAACTTACTTCTAATATATTATTAATTTACTACCAAATATTATTAATTTATTATATTAAGTAGCATATGTTTTGTATATTTGTGTATATATCTTCTATAGAAGTGTATATTTAACGTATACATGTGTATATGTTTTATAAATTAGTATATAAGTATATCTATATATATTTTAATGTATATATATTGTAGTATATTTTATAAGTAGTAGTATATATACATTGAATGGTGCGTATACACGTGTATATATCTTCTATAGAAGTGTATATTTAACGTATACATGTGTATATGTTTTATAAATTAGTATATAAGTATATCTATATATATATTGTAATTTATATATATTGTAGTATATTTTATAAGTAGTAGTATATATACATTGAATAGTGCGTATACACATGTATATATCTTCTATAGAAGTGTATATTTAACATATACATGTGTATATTTTTTATAAATTAGTATATAACTATATCTATATATATTGTAATGTATATATATTGTAGTATATTTTATAAGTAGTAGTATATACATTGTATGGTGTATATACACGTGTATATATCTTGTATATTTAACGTATACATGTGTATATGTTTTATGAATTAGTATATAAGTATATCTATATATATTGTAATGTATATATATAGTAGTATATTTTATAAGTAGTAGTATATATACATTGAATGGTGCGTATATATGAGTAATTGACTAATTGTGTATATGTGTATATATTTTTTAAATTCTAATGTAGTATATACTATATATATAGTGTATATATATTATTTAACGTATTTATAATGTATATAGGTGGGTATATGTAATGTATATTGAAAGAAAGTTTTTTTTTTTATATTTTTGACCGGGTTTGACCGATTTTTTAACCGGGTTTGATCGGGTTTTGGTGAGTTTGACCGGGTTGGGTTAAGTGGGCTGGGTTAGGGTGGGTTTTATTTTTTTTACTGTTTGGCCCAGCCCGGCTAGCGCCAAAACCGGCCCTTAACCGGCCCTCAACCCGGTTAAAATAAAAGGGTCGATTCCGGGTTGGCTCGGCCCGGCCCGTTTGACACCCATAATTCATTTGCAAAAATGTTGACCAGTACTCTAATTATCTTTGTAACAAGCTGGACATGATCTCTAACTTGAGGGGAGGGGAGTGCTAAAGAATGCACATAAGCACCATTAGATGTAGTGCATATAGCTTAATACAATAAGATTTCTTTTGATTCGTTTCTTATTTAGTTTTCATTAATTAGCACACATTGAATTGTATATATACTTTTTACGTAATGAAGTAATACACAAATTATTCTCCATACTTGATCTTTTTCAAAAACTTTGAGAAAACTATTAAAGATTTATAGCTAAAATCAGTTTGGGATTCAAATCTGAAAGAAAACTGAATTAGTTACTTGAAACAGGAAGAACACTTGGAAAACGCTAGGAACAACCAATGAAGCTTGCTTAAGCTTGAGTTCAAAAATTGGGTTTTCAAAATCTGAATTTGTTTCAAGTAGGTGTTGTTGAGACGACTTGGTGAAGATCTGAGTTAAAAGGAGGAAGACGAAGTTTCTGCCATGTCTAATTGTGTACATCTTAAGTATATATTTTGTCCGTATATCTATGTATATATATGTGTGATATACAGTGATATACATGTGTCGCAGAGACACTCTTCAAAATCGATTTCATCTACGAATTTGACTGCACACAAGTCCAAATCACTTTTCAATTTTTGTTAAAGTTGTATATACTATATAGCTCGCAGCGTACTTTCAACATATTCCAGTCACACTTAAAGAAATCCTTTTCTTTTTTATAAATCTATTGATTGTTGTATATGATCAATAATTTCTTGTTGGAAAAAAAATGGTAATGATATTTTATGTCTAAGTGACTATACATATTTTAATATTTTGATATGTTTCTCTAAATATTATTACTTTTTTTTTTGGAAAAAAACATAGAATCTGAATTGATTGAAGGACACCAAAAATTGTTCCTCCTTTCGTTTTTCTTTCCGTTCCAACAAAAGAGAGAATTATAAACAAAAGTAAACTTTTTTCATCAAATCCAATCATTCTCTTGTAGCAAAAGTAATATTTTTTGTGTCTTATATTGTTTTTGTTTTCTTCCAACAAAAGAGAGAATTATAAACAAAAATGAATTTTTTCATCAAATCCAACCATTCTCTTATAGTAAAAGTAATTTTTGTGTTTTATAATAATTCGACATCTTGAACGTACATTGCACATTCAACTATAGATATATTTTGAAGAAAATTTTTATTATGTGTCTCACACATTCAATACTAATTATGTGAGTTTTTCTTTTCTGTCTCATAAATTGATGGATTCAAATTTTTTTTGGTTCACAAACTTTGGGTCAATATTTTGTGAAACAAAAAGAAGTTTCACACTCATATAATAAAAAAGTTATTTCAATATTCTAATTTCTTTTGGATATGTAATTTACGAAACGCCTCAAGCCATTTAATTGAAAAATTTAAGAATCCATAAAAACTAAAAAAAGGTCATGTTGAGCTTAAGAATTAAACTAGATAAATTCAAAGTTCTAAACTTATTTTAATTTAAATATATTTATAATTTGAAGGCAAAATGGTTTGATGGACTCTATACTATGTCGATTTTGTAAGTTGGATACTTCTACTTACATGTTTGTCATCTGGACCCCTCCCACTAAAAAGCAATATTTTAAACACTTTTTTGGTGAGTGTAAGACACTCTCGCTAAGTCAGCTTCCACGTCTGCCACGTCAACTTCTACGTCATTTTCAGGTATTACATTAAATTTCATGTCATTTTCATCCATAGTTAATTTTTTTTATTTTTTTTTGAAAAAATAAATAAAATGGTAACTTATGTTTATTACTTCATTTGCACTGTCCACTTTATTTTACTTTTATGGCTTTGCACCTTCCTCTCTTCTTCTCTTCTTCTCTTCTTCTCTTCCTTTACTTTTCAATGCACAAACAAAAGTGAAACATCACTTCAACTCACCTAACATTCTTTCTTACACCTCTCTAAATCCCTTTATTTCTCTCCTTATTTTTTTTTTAAAATTTTGCTTCAACATGCTGTTAAAGAAAATTCTGTAATCATTTTCTTGAATTTTTTTTCTTTGTGTGTGTTGATGGATATTTTTTTTGATGTGTTGTGTGATATTTGATGAATTTGTTGATTTGTTTTGTTAGTTGCGAGTGTTGAATTTTGCATTTTTGAAGTTTTTTTTAAAATTGATTTTGTTGTGAATTCCTGTGAAATATGGTTCTTCATTTAGATTGTGGAATGTTTTGTACGGAGATAGATAGATAGAGGGTAGATAAGAAAGTATGAGAAAATCAAAAGGGTGTTTTCATAAAGAAGTAAAGGTGGAATTTTTAATAGTAATCAGTACAAAAAATGGTGAGATTCTGCTTCATGTGTAAACTTTAAAATAAAATTGAAGGGGGCAGTTCTATGATGTTAATCAGTAGAAAAAATAATTAAATTTTGCTTCATGGGTGATGGGATAGGGTGTCTAGGTGCATCAGGGAGAATGCTAGTGAGGTGTTGGGTGTTTCTAGTGGCCGGGCCGGGCCTCATCGGGGAGATTGGTGGTGGAATGAAGAGGTTAAGAAGAAATGGGAGACCAAGAAAGGGGCGTATGCTAAGTTGGTTGAGAGTAAGGATGAAGAAGAGAAGCGGGTAAACAGGAAAGAGTACAAGTTAGCTAGGAAGGAGGCTAAGTTAGCAGTTACGGCGGCTAAGACGGCAGTATTTGAGAGCTTGTATGCGGGTTTACAGGAGAAAGGAGGGAAAAAAAGTTGTTTAGACTCGCTAAGGCTAGGGAGAGGAAGAGTCGTGACCTCGATCAGGTGAAGCACATTAAGGGGGAGGACGGTACAGTGTTGGTGGAGGACGGCCACATTAATATTAGATGACAGTCGTATTTTCATAGGCTCTTGAATGACGAAGGGGATAGAGCTATTGTGTTAGGGGAGCTGGAGCACTCAGGGGAGTGTCGGGATTTTAGTTATTGTAGACGTTTTAAGGTAGAAGAGGTTAGAGAGGCTGTTCGCAGGATGCGAAAGGGTAGGGCGACGGGGCCTGATGAGATACCTGTGGATTTTTAAAAGTTTTCTGGCGAGGCTGGTTTAAGGTGGTTGACTGGATTGTTTAACAAAATTTTCAAGACGACGAAAATGCCCGAGGCTTGGAGGTGGAGTACTATGATCCCTCTTTATAAGAACAAGGGTGACATTCAGAGTTGCAATAACTATAAGGGTACTAAGTTATTGAGTCACTCTATGAAGATTTGGGAGAAAGTGGTCGAGGTGAGGCTGAGACGGATAGTGTCTATTTCGGAAAACCAGTTTGGATTTATGCCTGGCCGCTCGACAATGGAGACAATTCACCTGGTGCGGAAGCTGGTGGAACAGTATAGGGAAAGGAAGAAGGACCTGCACATGGTGTTTATCGACTTGGAGAAGACATACGACAAAGTCCCCAGGGAGGTACTTTAGAGATGCTTGGAGGTGAGTGGAGTCCCAGTGGCATATATCAGAGCAATTAAAGACATGTATGATAGAGCTAAAACCCAGGTGAGGACGGCGGGAGGAGACTCAGAGCATTTCACTGTCTTGACAGGATTGCATCAGGGATCTACTCTTAGTCCCTTTTTGTTTGCTTTGGTGATGGATGTGTTGACGCGACGTATTCAAGGAGAGGTGCCTTGGTGTATGCTTTTTGCAGATGATGTAGTTTGGATTGATGAGACGCGGGAGAGAGAGTGAATGATAAATTAGAGGTGTGGAGACAAACTCTTGAGTCTAAAGGGTTCAGGTTGAGTAGGAGCAAGATAGAGTATTTGGAATGCAAATTTAATGACGTGAGGCTGGAGAATGAGGTGGCAGTGAAATTGGAATCACAAGTGGTATGTAAGAGGGATAGTTTCAAGTATCTCGGGTCCGTGATTCAGGGTAACGGTGAGATTGACGAGGATGTCTCGCACCGTATTGGGGCGGGATGGATGAAGTGGAAGCTCGCTTCGGGGGTGTTGTGTGATAAGAAGGTGCCACCCAAGCTTAAAGGCAAATTCTACAGGGTGGCAGTCCGTCCGACCATGTTGTATGGAGTAGAGTGTTGGCTAGTTAAGAACTCCCACATTAAAAAAATGAAGGTGGCGAAAATGCAGATGTTGCGTTGGATGTGTGGGCTGACTAGGGGGATAGAGTTCAGAATGAGACTATCAGGGAGAAGGTTGGTGTGACTCCAGTGGAGAATAAGATGTGGGAAGTCCGATTGAGATGGTTCGGACACGTGATGAGGAGGGGCATGGATGCCCCGGTTCGTAGGTGTGAGAGACTAGCTTTGGATGGTTTTAGGCGGGGTAGGGGTAGGCCGAAGAAGTACTGGGGAGAGGTGATTAGGCGGGACATGGAGCATTTACAACTCAATAAGGACATGACCCTAGATAAGAAGATCTGGAGGACGTGAATTAAGGCAGAAGGCTAGGGTCAGTTTGGGTCGCTAATGCAGGGCATTACTTGGTGGGGGTATTATTCTTGTTATGATACCTTGTTTCATGCTTTATTACGAATCTGCTTACTTTTCTCTGTTTACTATTACTTGTGGGTGTCGCATTTATGTTATGCCATCTTGTTCCATGCTTTACTATGAATTTGTTTAGTATTTCGTGTCTCGAGCCAGGGGTCTATGGGAAACAACCTTTCTACTTCTTTAGAGGTAGAGGTATGGACTGCGTACATCTTACCCTCCCCAGACCTCATTATGTGGGAATACACTGAGTTTGTTGTTGTTGTTGTTGTTGGGTGATGGGATTGTTATATTTATGTTTTCTTTAGATGTATAAAGTAGTGGCGGAATCAGACTTTTCTTTGAGGGGTTCAGAAGTAAATATATGGACTAATCGAAGGGTCAACATCTATAATACATACATAAAAATATTTTTGATCATATAAAAATAGTATAATTTTTCGACGAAGAGGGTTCGGATCCCTGAACTGCATGTGGCTCTGCCACTGGTATAAAGTTTTAGTGATTTTTTATGATTTGTTTTTGCAGAAAGATATCAGATTTTGAGGAATTTGAATTATTTTGCTTAATCAGTTAGATTTTGATCGCTGATTTTGGATTCAATTGGAGCAATTTGTGTTTCAAGAATCTGCTAAATGGGGATATTTGAAGATATGGGTTTTTCTGGAAATTTTGAATTCCTGTCTGATCCACTGGAATGTGGAAGAGATGTGGCACAAGAAGTTGAACATAAGCCGGTAGGGGTGGTGGAGGATGAGGACTATAATGATGAGGAGATGGATGTCGATGAGCTAGAGAGGAGGATGTGGAGGGATCGAATGCTCATGAGGCGTCTGAAAGAGAAGATCAAGAACAAAGAGGTAGGTGATGGAGCTGGGGTGGGGTGGGGGTGCCTGGACGGGGGCTGGGGTGGGCGGGGGCGGGGGTGGGGAGGGGGCTGAACGAGGGTTGGGGAAGGGGTTTATTTTTTTTTTAATTTTTAAAAATATTTTATTAAAATAAAAAAGATGGAGGAAAAAAAAGGATCTTGTTTATTTTTTTTAATTTTAATATATTTTTTATTTTTTTTAATTATTTTAATATAAAATTAATCAAAAATTAACCCTCACTGACATAGTATAAAGGTTAATCGAACCATTTTACCTAATTTGAAAAAGAAAGTATCGAACACCAAAGAACAAAAAATAAAAATTAGGAAAGGCAGATAATGAAGTGACACATATTGAAGATATCCTTTTCTTTACTTTAGGCTTCAATAAGGCAAGTTAAAACCATTAAGCTACCTAACCAACCACTCCTTTTTAATTTCTTCTCCTTATTAATAGCTATTGTTTAGAATCATCATCCTAAAAAGACCCTCTTTTTTTTCCTTTTTTGTGATTCTCTTTAGCCTTGAAGAAAACAGTTTTAAGTGAAAAAAGGTGAGAATAAATGTGGCAGAATCAGACCCTCCAGAATTCTTCCTTTAGAGAATCCATCAAAGCCCTTGAAGCTGATGTTCAACATGCCAATACTATGTAACTCTTTATTTAAACTTCCTCTCTTTGTTTTTGTTTTCATAATCCAAGTAAGACGAATCTGCTATTTCTGATCAATTTTTCTATTGTATGTACTTCTTATGAGTTGGTTTGCACATCATTGTCCTTCTTGGGTAGTTCGCATAAAATTTGTAATTTTGATATTGAAATTTGTCTGTTACTTTTACTAGCCACATTTCCATCAATTTCACTAATTTTGGAAGCCAAATTGAATTAGAATAACTCAATATTTAAAATTTTATATTTAGATATTCAAAAAACATATGAGTTGTAATCCTTTTCATATTAATATGCTGAAAAATATCTCATAAAATTTTAGTCAACATTTATGCAATTTGACTCTCAAAAAGCAAAACGTGACAAGTAAAAAAAGGATTGGAGGGAGTAGTAAAGCAGCTCAAGCTCGAATGATTCCTTTTAACAGAAATTGCCCATTTCCATTTGCATGACCGTTTAAAGCTTGATTTTGATATAGTGATATAGATGTTCAACGGGCTCAGATTTATGGTCACAATTGCCATAGTCCTGAATTGTTAAGTAACTAAATGTGCACTCTATCCAATAGCTTAAACTTTTAGATAACATGGTCAACACACATCAATCAACATGGTATTGTGTATTAGACAAAGGTCCTAGTTTGAAGTCTCGCCACAGCTAAAGAAAACGAGCGAGAAAAATATTTGACGTGTTTGCACTATGGAGAGAGAAGTCAGGCCAACACGTGAGGAGAGGTGTGTTGAAATGCGAAATGATTGAATACTCAAAAGTATGATCTCTCTAATAGTTTTAAGTTTTTAGCATAGATGGTGCACACTTGAACAATTATTGAACAAGAAATTAAAAGAAACATGTGATGTTGTGTTAGCTTATGAAGAATTTGTTTTTGAGGTGGTTCAATTCATTTCTTTAGATATACAACAATTGTTTGAAGAATAGCTAGCTAACGATTGTTTTGTTCACGAGGTGTGTTTTGCAGGGCAGCAGCTCTTCGCCGGGATTTCGATGGGGATTGTGTGCAAATGAAAGTTTCCTATGGTTTTCTTGCCCCCTTCTTGCTATTTCTGATAGAATGGATGGACTATATTTGTTTAGATAATCTGGCTAGTTGTTTAGGCCTCCTTCACATTCTTGTTTACAAGGTGATTTTCGCTTTTACTTCACTTTATTCTTTACAAATTAAAGACAATGCCTAGTGTTGAGTTTTTGGTTGTCTTTGTCCATTTGTTTCACCTTTCAAAGGATATATATATTCAGTATTGCTTCCACAACTGATGTTTTCATCTTTGTAGGTTTATGTTGATGGAATGCCAGTAACGTCCCCACCAGAAAGGAAAGCCACAATTAATGAATTCTATGGTTTGTATTCTTTCCTCGTTTATTCTGCTTTTGGTTCAGAATACAAAAATGAGAGGGAGAGGGAAAAGCAAAAGAAAGTTCTCAAATAAGAAGTAATTTTTGAGACATGAGATGAAAGTGAAATTTTGGTGCAATTTAAATGAAGGCAAATAAGACTTAAATTAAGAAGAAGAAAGAGGCAAAAAATTGAATTTGATAGTTAATACTTGGTTAATCAATTTCATGAAACTACTCCCTTGGTCCAATTTTTGAGAAACTCTTTCCTTTTTAGTCAGTTAATGAGAAGATCTACAGCAACATAAAAATTTATGACTTGTTTTAGACCACAAGTTCCAGAAGTATTTCTTTCATTCTTAAACTCCTTGCCCAATCAAACATCATCATATAACTTGTGACAGAGAGAGTATTACTTTTCTCCTCTTTCCACTGAATATAAAATGATATGGAAAGGTGTGCCACAATTGCATCAATGCTCAAACGTTGTTGTAAAATCATGCAGCCATTATATATCCTTCACTAATGCAGCTGGAGGGCAATCTAGTGGAACTAATGAAGGAGAATCATAAAGTAACTCAACTCTCTAACACTTCAAATGGGGAAGGGGTGGAAGAGAACAGTCAGTCATGTAAAAGTATACAGGGCGAAGAAGAGGAATGTGGTATATGCATGGAAACTGGCTCCAAGGTGGTTTTGCCTAATTGTAGCCATTCCATGTGTGTTGGTTGTTTTCAAGACTGGTATGATGAGAACCCCCCTTTGCATAACTAGTTTCATCAATGTTAACAAGATTGGCTTATTTGATGCAAGATTGGCTTGTTTGGCCTCAAATATTACTTCAGTATTTCAAGTACTAAACTTCATTATTTGCAAATACTGGTTGGGGGCGTCTCAACCATATTGGGGGCCTTACATATATATATATATATGTATGTATATATTTTCTTTTTCTAGCTTTTTGAGACGGAAAATTACATGAAAACTCTACTTAGTAATGAGTTGTTCTCCTTTTTATGCCAGGGAAGATTCCATGTAAAAAATATGGTTTTTTTCTCTTTTCTTTTTTTATGCTTACAAAAGATTTCTGTAAAAAATTGTAAATGGTATATATTACTAGTTATATATGAAAATATTGGGCCCTGATAATTATGGGGGCCCTAGGCAATCCCCTAAGTGACCTAATAGACGAGAAGCCCCTGACACTGGTTTGCCTATTTATATTTGCAAATATTAAATTCAGTATTTGAAATACTGGTTTGAGAAGTATTTGAAGTGAACTAATACATGATTTTGCTCAAAAATCTTTTCAACCAAATATTGTCCATATATCTATTGCTTAATTTGAACCAACGGCATTTAAAATCCATTACTATTATCTGTCAGGTACATCCGGTCTCAATCATGCCCTTTTTGCCGAGGTAGTCTATCGAGAGTAAACTCCAGAGACTTGTGGATTCTAACTAGTGACTGTGATGTAGTTGATAGCAGCATACTTGCGCAGGAGAACTTAAGGCGCTTCTACCTCTATATTGATAAGTTGCCACTAGCCTTCTGTGAGACCAGCGTAATGCTTTATGATTATATGATATAGACTTGGAAGTCGAAGCACTGTATCATGCATGCTGACCTATGACCACATATGGACAATTCCTGATTATGAGTGTAGATCCCAACTACTTCAGTTGAATAAGGGGTCTCATTCGCATTGTACATAGTTAACAAAACTGCTAGCTATCCGTACTGCAAACTCAAAGCTACAGAGCCAAGGTGTTTGTGGAATGACTAATCTTCGTACATGTTTGCTTGGTGCAATCTTAAATGGAGATAAATTATGTAAAGAGTAATGACAGTAGAGCATAGAGATATTCCTGACATTCAACTCAGTTTTTTTGGACCCCGAGTGTTGAAACGAGAAGGCAAAAGACTAAATGTCTTTTGGCAAGTGCAGCTGCTGCTTGTACAGTATCAAACCATTTACTGTAAAGGATGTATGATGGACCAAAGCCATATACTTTTGCCATTTATTATATGGACCAAACCAAATTTTTTGGTTGCAGAAACAGAAGGTACAGTAGAATCCTCATGTTTTAAACAGAAGATTTGTTGTTGTTGCTGTGTATACATGACAGATTTATTAATGTTCTCCTATGTGTATATAAGTACTTTGTTTTCCTTTTCATTTCGTAATAAGGTGAGCATGCATTCAACTCTAAGAGCAGAGTTACTATTTTCAAGAATCAACACAGGTCAGGAATTCAGGTTGTCTAAGTCCTAACCAAACAATTACTGGTAATAATGTACTGTACCCAACAAAACAATTGCTAGTGAGTTATGTGTACTGCAAGGAGATGCTCAATCGTTTGATAGAATCTTCTTCCAATTATGGCTATTCTTATGGAGATATTTTCATCATATTTCCTGTTATAATTAGGTGCCTGGTGGATTTCTTCAATCAATGAGTAACCCATATATGAACACTGAAGATATCAACCAAAAAAAAATAAAAAATGAAGGTATCTATCTATTTGTTTTACTGTGTTTGTGGGGCGGTTTGACTTGGGTTTTTCTTAAAAGGAAACCAGACCTATCATTTTAGTATTAAAACCAAACCAGAACAATATAATATATAATTTTTTCCGGTTTAGTTGGTCGATTTTACCAGTTTGGTTCCACGTTGCCAGTTTGTTTTTATTTTACGAAATAATCGAAATAAATGGTTGAACTTTACCTACATCTTGTCGATTTATTAACATTTGAATGAAATTGAGTAAACATTCAGAAATTTGATGATGATATATTAAGTTGGTTTTTTGATGCAAATCTCCCTTTTTTGATCAAATAATAGGGGTCGGTATAGTAAAAAAATTTTGAAAAAACTAGAGGAACTAGAATATATAGTAACAATTATGTTATATTAGTACTAGATTCACCTAAGCCTTTCTATCTATACAACGGGAATTCAAACAGAATTGAAAGATAATGAATTTGATAAAACAAATAACCCACATTCTTTGAATTCCAAGTTGTAATGAAATTTTTTATTGAGGATATAACAATTACAAATATTCTTTAATGGGCTAGAGAGAAATGATCTACATTTTCTCTTTGAGATGGATTGACGTTGGATTTGGACTTCATAGCAAAAAGAAACAACAATGGAAAGAATTCATGGATGATTCAAAACTATGTTGGTTGTCAATTTGATATGACTTGATTTTTCATTTAATTAATACCAAACCAAATCAAATCAAATTTTATCAGACCTTTTTTTTTTTTAAAAAAAAAATCTATCATCAAACCCAACTCAATCAAAAAGCGCATTGTAGAAATCATGGAAAGACAAGTAAACAACCTCGCTCCAATAGTTATTACGTGTTTGTTGATTTTTGAGATTTTTTCAATTACTACAAAAACAAAAAAAAAGAAGGAAAAAAGGTAATAGTACTAGCCAAATAGTATAGAATCGAATTT
Organism: Capsicum pubescens; assembly: GCA_030864215.1. Lineage (NCBI taxonomy): Eukaryota > Viridiplantae > Streptophyta > Magnoliopsida > Solanales > Solanaceae > Capsicum > Capsicum pubescens. The sequence continues at coordinate 291,628,934 of CM061548.1, forward strand.
TTTTTATTGTATCTCACACAATTGATAATAGTTACATGGGACTTTCTTTTTATCCCACAAGTATGTGAACCTATGATATATGGATCGAAGGGTAAAATTTGGAAGCACCTACTTGTGAGACAGAAGGATGTCCAAAGAAAAAGACGAAAGAAGTAGACAAGGGCCATTTATGAATGGACCCTTTATGAATTCCGTACAAAACTTAGTGAAGGGCCAACTTCATAAGCCCGGTCCACATTTAATGTGTCTATTATGACACATAGTCCATAGAGGACACTTGTCAGCACTTGTCTGATAGTCAAGTATACATGCACTTCCCCTACCAGCCAAAAATGAAAATGAAAATCTCTTGACCCCCCCCCCCCACACCCTCAAAAAAAAAAAAAAAAAAAAAATCAGGGTGAAAATTGTTTCACTCCTAATTTTGCTTTAAAAGTTAAACATCCTTTTCAAATTTTAACAGTAGTCAATCTTTTTTCTTTATTCTAATTAAACTTTTTTAATTATTTATATCACTCTTATAATTTTTTTTTTTACTTCTTTAAAATTATGATATTTTTATTTTATTTAATTTATGTATTAAATTTTTATAGAAAAATAAATATTATATTGTCAGCCCAAAAAATGAAAAATAAGTTAATGATGTTTTATTATGAAGTAAATTAGAAAAGTTAAAAAATGATTTTATTAATAATAATTAAAATTTTAATTTCTATTTATACAAGTGAAAATAACAGTTAATAATCATAAAATATTGTCATTCCTTATTACAAAAAAGTAATAATAAAGCTTTATAAATACATATCAATCCAGGAAATACAGAAAAACTGAAAAACATAAGGACAAATGTTTGAAGATGTTTATTTAGATTGTAAACTATTTTAAATCATAATTTAAGTAATGTTCTATTAATAACTATCAAAACTTGTTTATTTATATAAATAAAAGAAATTATAGAGGTGGAAATTAAACATACATGAACATGCATGTACATTCATATATACATACTTAATGCATATAATATTAAAATAACAGACATTTAAATTTTGTCATAAATTCATAAAAATGTTATTCTATGTATAATGTTAATAAACTTAAATTAGAAGCTATAGATACCTAGGTTGAGAAAATATTATATATAAATAATATAAATAGGTATTACATTAATAGAGGGTTGAAAATAATAAGAGCGAAATAGATATTTTACAGGATAAAAGGGGGAGAATGATTATTGATCAAAGTTAAAAAATAAATTAATTTTTAAAACAAAGTTGGGAATGTTTTCACCTATCACCAGAATGTAAGGACTAGTTATCCGTCGATCATAGATATTATAAGTAGTTTTTGAAAAATTTGTTGGCAAAAGTTGTTTGACCATAAATAATATATTTCAATCAATTATGACTCAAACTATAATTCTACTTATCCAACCACTCATTAAATGCATTTTTGTTAAAGATATTGTTCATACAATATGTGAAGATTATGTAGTAGTAGTTGTTGTTGTAACGATGAATTTTCATAACTGATTATAATTAGATAAATTGTAATAGTTGATAATTACTCGTTGTAATTCTATTAAAAATATCGTGCTATGACTTTTGGACAATTTATAATTTAGTTCATTATAACAATGATAATTTTGTGTCAAACTTATATATATATTTTAATAGTTTTTGCAATTTATTGGTATAAATCATAGTATTTCATTTATTTTTTCTAAGAAAAAAAATGAAATATGTTTCCCAAAAAGTATGGTCAAATAGAAGTTGACACTTCACTGAAAATGAGTTAATACATAAAAATGACCCTAAACTTGACACCAAATTCTAACTTTGATCTTAAACTTTAACAGTGCACAAATATGACCTTTAACTATTCAAAACCTGCACAAATATGACCTCCGATTTTGCAACCCCATGCGTGAGTCTCACTCGCGCATACGTGGAAAAGTAATCCAATCACACGGTGCCACGTCGTTAAAAGGGCTGACTTGGAGAGATGTCATATTTGTGCAGTTTTGAATAGTTAAAGGTCATATTTGTGTACTGTCAAAGTTTTGCTTTTTGTGTTAAAACGACGTTTTTTTTTTATTATTATTATTGTTATTATTATTATTATTATTATAATAATAATTTTTTTTTATTTCTATAGTAGCAGCACCTAACTATTTTTTAATTTTAAAAAATTATTATTATTATTTTTTTATTTATTTCTATAGCAGCAACACCTAACTTTTTTTTAATTAAAAAAAAAAACAACCACTAGCAGGGATCGAACCCGCACAGTAGGCTGAAAGAAGCGCCCAAGAAGAGCAAATAACACCACTGGGCTATCTAAGTGCCTTGTTTCATGTGGTTCAACATTAATATACGTACATAAATATACATTTTCTATCTTATATATATACAACGTAATTTTTTTACCGAGGGAGTTCGGGTGCACCCCATGGCAACCACGTAGGTCCACCCCTAGTTAATTTAATAACGTTTTAATAACGTTAATTTAATAACATTTTAATTACGTTAATTTGATAACGTTAATTTAATATACTACTACTACTACTACTATCCTTAATAATATTAATTTAATAACGTTTTATTAAAACTATAATTTTTTTATTATTAGTATAGTTTCATCTTTAATTTAATATTTAAATAAATAATAGTTAGATATATTATATAACTTAAATTCGTCCTCTGCTTTATAATATATATACATATCCGCTCGATTTTTTCATATGAGGCTGACCCGCCTAATTAATAAATCTTCAATATTGCTCTTTTTCCGCAATGAAAAAAGAAATTAGATGTCATTTTCATCTTCGAGCCAAAAATAATGAAAAAATAATAGTGAAGAGTCATTCAAAGGTCATATTTGTGCAGTTTTGAATAGTTAAAGGTCATATTTGTGCACTGTCAAAGTTTAAGATCATATTTATGTATTATTCCTTTAGATTTTAAGCTGGACACGCCCAGTTTTGCGTATTGAACACGCGTTTTGCCACGTAGGATTGAAGGTCATATTTGTGCAGTTTTGAATAGTTAAAGGTCATATTTGTGCACTGTCAAAGTTTAAGGTCAAAGTTATAATTTGATGTCAAGTTTAGGGTCATTTTTATGTATTAACTCTTCTCTAGAGGAGGACAAACTTTTAAATACATATGTTGATGTCGTTGCCCCCCTCCCCCCCACCCTTTTTTTTTTACTTTGTTGATTCCTCTAATTCATCTGGTGTCAGATATATGTACTGAGATTGATCGATATACATGATTTCAAACCCAGTAAAAAAAATAGATTAAGAGTCTTTGATAAGACTGAAGGTCAAGTATGCGAGTATATCTGCTTCGAGTCTTGTGAGAGTTCTACCTCTTACACTACCAAAAAATCTTTTAAAAAATGATGGGCTGTGTCGATTTTGTCAAAATCGAGGAAAAATTGACTCAGTCACAATTGTCAGTTTTTGGTTTGTTGAATTTATGAATATAACAGACAACGTTGTTTAAATGAGATAGAAGCCCATTTGATTTTAAAAAAAATTAATTTGTTCATTTTTTTAATTACTATTTCAATGTAAAAAATTAAAATGACGGACATAGACTAAAATTTTTAAGAATATTTTAAAAAACATCAAGGAAAGGTAGCCTTTATGTCTTCATATTGAAGAACAATGCGACAAATATGATCATTTTTCTGAAATCTTTTGTTTATTTTCTTTTAAAAAATCTGACGAACTAACCCACCTTATCCATCGATTTTCTAAAAAAATAAATGTAGAAATCTGTAGTTTCTACAGAAAAATAGTCGAAGGCTCAATTGCTTAAGGAGAATGTGAAGGAATGGTTGAAAATTGCCTCACTAGCTCAATCATGGGCTGATGTGGTGGAGAAGTCATCAGATAATTCAATGAATGGATCAGGAAAGAAATTGGTCACACTTAAAGCTTCCGTGAGGGATAATTTTGACATCAACAAAGTGAGTAATGCAGAGTTTAAACTGGGCTACATTAAACCTATTAAGGCAGGTGAGGTAATGCTAGTTGAGATTGAAGAGGAGGACATAAGTTCAGAGATAGAGTACTGAAAAAACTCAATAATATGTTATGTGTTTAATGTATATCCCATTTTCAATGTTCTTAATGTCTTTGTATAAAGGAAATGGGGAAAGCTTGGAATTAACAAGGTAACTATGATGAAGAATGAGATTTTGCTGGTGAGTTATGTTTAATTCTGAAGAAGGGAAAGCTAAGGTACTGCAGGGTGGAATCTACCACTTTGATAATAAAGCACTGATTGTAAAAGAATGGGTGCCTGAGATGGATTTTTCGAAAGAAGAGTTGTTCTCGGTGCCTATTTGGGTCAAGTTACTGGGTTTGAATTTCAAATATCGGAGTGCCAAAAGTTTGAGTAAGATAGACAGCTTGATTGGGAAACCTCTAATGGTGGATAAGAATACTGAGGAAAAAATGGGTCTAAGCCTTGCAAATTGTTGGTTAAAGTCCAGCTTGGGAAACCTTTACTTGAGGTAGTGCAGTTCTGAAAAAAGAATGGGCAAATTATTGAGCAACAAGTGACTTATGATTGAAAACCAAGTCTGTGTGATATATGTCACAAGTATGGGCATGGTGGTGTTGATTGCAGGAAAAACAAGGTGAAGGATCCTAAAATGGCTGCTACAATTGAGCCGGAGAGGGACACAGATCTAAGTACTACTGATCTTAAGACTATGCAACTAAAGTCTAATAGGAAAGATGAGAGTAAGACAGGTATATGCAAGTCTCAGACTATCTGGAAAGAGCAACTAATTCCTGTCTCTTAACAGTTTTTAGTAGCTGGGAGAAAATACTGTGCAGTAAAAGACTCAAACCACTAAAGCTAAACAAGGGGGGAAGGTAACTTCCCCAAAGGCAAATGTTTAAAGTCCTTTGTTGGAACACTAGAGGACTGAATGACCTTAATAAACAAAAAGTGAAACTCCTCTGCAACAACTTAGGTATTGGGTTGATATGTTTTCTAGAAACAAAAATAAAGGCTAATAATGTTCAGTGGGTGGTCATATTACAGTAATTATGGAGTCCATCATAATGGTCAAGTGTAGATTATCTGGAGGGAGGATTGGTATGAGCTGGTAGTACAATCCAAAAATGCCCAAGCCATCTTATGTGTTGTTAAATTCATACCTTTCATTAAATCATTAAATGAAAAAAATAACAAAGTAAGGACTAAGGAGAGAATGAATGTTGAATTTTATTAATTGCGAAATGATCCAAAATTTATAATTCACATGAATGAAAAATCTACAAATTATGCATCATTTTATCCAACTCATTCATGTTAATATTAATGGGAACTTGCATAGGATAGTCAAAGTCAACGGGGGCAAAACCATGCATTGGACTTGATTCTGCTGAGTTCTCCCGTGAAGACATAATTTTTTCAAGTTTCTGCTCGTCGTTCGGCTCCGGTTCCATTTCTTGGTTTCTTCTTTCCGCTCAAATCCAATCTCTGAGGCAAACTAGAACATTCATTGCATTGCTTCCCAATGAGTGTCGGTTGTCTCCAAGCTGCTGTCGTCCCTGACTAAAGGCGCTCTCTGATGCAATAGTTGACATAAGAACATTCAAGATATCTCTAGCTAATCTTAAAAACACAGGATATTGTGTTGCATTACTCCTCCACCAATCCAATGTGTTGATCCATCGTCTGCGATCCTCTGGCGGCGACCAAAGATAATATTTCAGCTCTTCCCGATAAGTTGATGTGTAAGCTCTGTCATCAACACTGTTCCAACAAGGTAAATCATAAAAGAAATCAGGAAAACCACTATGTGCCGACCTTTTATTAGATGATGGCTCCCCGGGAGGATGAGGAGCGACAGTTAGAGTGATATTTGTAGGTACGGCTAAATCAACTAAATCAACATAGTGATTATATAATTTTTCTATGTATTCATTCGCATCACCCATAGCCATCCACAAATCAGGTTGTACTTGTTCAGAATCATTGTTAGTATTTATTTTTAAGTTAACATAAATAATAGTACTAAAGTGGCGCATAGTGTTATATTTCATGCACGGATTTAGCATAACACCAACTAAGTAAATAGGGGAAATCGGAAAAAAATATTTTTTAAATTTAGCAAACATGGCACCAACAGCTTCTTTATAACCTTCTTTATTTTTATATTCTTTGAGCAAACCAGAAATATCGGCTATATATGCCAAAATATTACAAACAGTAGGATAATAAGCACCGGAAAATTCAACCGTAGCTACATAAATTTTTTCTAAAAACTTAACAAGATCATTAATTACAACCCAATTAGAATCATGTAGCATGCAATCAGCAAAATCAACAAATAAACCGCAATGTTGGTTAAAAGCTAGTGTAATAGGAACTCTATATTTATAACAAGTTTTTGAAAAATCATACGTAGAATTCCATCTGATATCAATTTCCTCAGGCATCAATATCGGTGCAAGTCCATTTTCTTGACATTTAACTTTAAATTCTCTAATTCTCAATATAAAACTCAAAAAACTCAAGACCATCTTTTACAATTAAATTATATATATGACATGCACACTTAATGTGAAAAATTTCAGGCAACGGTGGAGATAACTTAGATTTTAACTTTTTTATAGCCGTCTTATTGTTAGAAGCATTATCAAAAGCAATACATAAGATTTTATTTTCGATACCATAAAATCCGACAACTTTAACAATAGAATCAACAGTAAAATCTCCAGTATGTTTACGATCTTCATCATATAAAAAAGCAAGAATACATTTTTGCATCACAAAATTACTATCCATCCAGTGACAAGCAACAGTTAAATAATCATTTTTATTTACAGCACGACCAAGATCAGAAGTTAGGGACAATCTACATTGAATATTTTTTAACAATGTTGATAAATAAAAATAATATTGTGAATGAAGTCTAAAAATATCAGACCGACAAGTACTTCTAGAAATACCATTAAATATAGGATTATAAATTGCTTGAATATAATGAATAAAGGCATCAGAAGAAGGAAAACTAAAATGCGATCAACCCACATCAACCATTTTAGCTATTTCTTTTCGGTCCCTCAATTTATTATACTTCTTCGTTACCTGACCAGTTGCTGGGTCCATTCTAATTTGCGTTTGCTCACTAATATCCCCACCACCTCGTGCAATATTTAACTCTCTTTCGTGAGCATCACCTATATGTCTCATTAACGTACCCGTACCCCTTTGCTTGCCTCCGCTTTTATGCTTATATATTTGTTGATAAATATTGCATTACACCTCAGTATCTGATATACGTTCAAAAAATTGCCATGCAATACTAGTTGTTTTACGAGATCTTGGGGCACAGGGAGGATGGGAAGGGAGATTAACCGATTCAGGTCTAACGTTAGCATTTCCTACTGAGGGTGTCTCACCAATATTTTCATCATCTTCGTCTAAGTTAACCGCATCTACTTCATTTTCTTCTTCTATACTGTAATTTTCCTGAGCTTCTACATAATCCATATCGTGAGCACCTACACCTATTTCTTCCTCAAAAGGTGTGCCAAGCGGTACCGGAGGCGAAGGCACACAGGTATATCTACTACTTGAAGTACCTCTACCGCTAGTAATTCACTTTTTACTGCCACTACCACTTTCGGGACAAAATTTTTTAACACCTTTAGTAGCAAGGTTTCTTAATTTATTCATAATATAAATTAAACTAAAAAAATTCAAAATACACAAATATAATAAAATAAATATTCAACAATTAACACAATAAATAAAAATTAAACGTAAGAGATGGAACGACAATACCAAATTTTGGAAGTATCCGAAGGTTGCGACTTTAGAAACTTCCACTTGTACTTTGTAATCGCAAAATTAAAAAATTAAAGTGAGCACTTTAGAAAATTAAATATATTGAATATTTGAGAATTGAGAATTGAGAATTGAGAGAGAATGAGATTTGAGAGAGTGAAAAATTGTGTGAAAAATGATTTGAAGGTGTAGAGTATTTATTATAGAATATTTTTTGGGATTAAAAACTATTTTAAATATTTTTTTTTGTTTTTTTTAATAAATGGGCCCAAACTAGCCGTTTGGACCCAAAAACATCTATATAGCCTTTGGGCCAATGGCTAGTTTGGCCCAAATAGCAAAATAAAAAAAAAAACTTATCCGGGCCGGGTTAACCAGGCCCAACCAAAAAATTTAACCGGCCCGGGACCTGGTACCCTACAACCCATGGGCTGACCGAGCTGGGTCAAACCGGGCCAATTTTATTAAGTGGGCCGGTTTGGATCGGGTCAACCCGACCTGTTTGACAGGTTTACTTTAATGTTGTGCTTCATAAGAAGGACAAGCTGAGAGTTAGTGTCCCAAATTGAAGTACATGATTTTTAGTGTTGTGTAGATGACTGCCAACTTGAGAAAATTCCTAGCAATAGAGGTAGATATACTTGGAATGATAGACAACAATATTTAAAATTAATTGAGTGTTTGTAAATGAAGAATGAATGAATAGCATGCCTAAAATACAGAGTTTTTGTAACGCCCCAAATCTGGTACCCAAAATGTTACACGGTGCTCATGACCTCGAAGGATCACAAGCTAACCCATGACTGATATCTGTACATGAACACTGCATAATATACTGTATAAATGCGGAAATAAAGGCCGTAAGGCCATAAGGTTCAAAACTGATAAAATAAAGCTCTGAATGATATGGTATCACAATACCAAAACAAAACCTGAAATACACTGTCTGAACATGGCAGTCTGAAAAGCCTCTAACTGACTGAACTGTCTGAACAAAGAGTTGATGGGACATGTCCCCAACTAACTCCAACTACTGAAATAAATTAATTAATGAGATAATAAAGTAATGGTCATGTCCTCGAAGGGTGAGGACTCACTGCTAACTCTGACTGCTGAGACTGAAATACTACTGATGCTCTGGAGCTCGTGCTTCTAAACCTATGGTATAAAACACCATAACGCAAATGCGCCAGTACGTTTGAATGTACTGGTATGCATATGAAGTAGGTTGAATGCAAGGGTTCACATGCATGAACTATACTAACTGACTGGATAACATGAACGTGAGAATGCATGCATAAATACATAAAACTATAACTGCGTTCATAATAACATGATTATTGAGCCTGAGTACTGATAACATTAGATACTGATAACTGTATAACTGAAATAACTAATATGAAGCAACTGTATCTGACAGTCTAGGTTCTGATGGAACTAACTGAGTTTCGTGTTGTTCTGAGTTGACTGTATCTGACAGTCCTGAATTCTGTAGAACTATCTGAGTTCTATTATTGAGACTGAATGACTGTATCTGACAATCCTGATTCTGTAACTAAAATTGTGGGAAGTAGTCATCTAACCGACATGCCCCAAATAAAGCAATATAGCTGAGTTGGGGTCCAATCTGTAACCCCAATTAGAAGGGTGTCAACACCGCTCCACTGGTAAGGACAAGCTGTGGGTGACCCTCATCTGATAGTGTCCCCAAAAGAGAATGATGGGCCCCTCATCTGACAGTGCTTATCTACCTCATCAACCCTTCTCTGACAATGTTGATGTCTCAATCTATGCTGGTTACATTATTCTGGAACGCAAGGTTTGTTTCTAAGAATCACACCCTCACTTGACGGCGTGTGTTCCCATCCTTGGGTTCACTCGGTGCTAAATCCTACTCCCATCTGAATAGATACTGAACATGATTAGCTGAACTGAATTGGATTGAGTTAACTGAGTTTCGTTGACTGACGGAATACTACTGAGATTACTGAATTTCTGAGATTATTGAGTTTACTGAGTTTTTCTGAGTCATATGACTAACTGAATTTCTATGAACATGGCTCGACTGAGAGCATCTTGAAAACATGACACTGGCTCTAGGCACACAGCTAAATTGTCGGGTATAAGTACCCCCAAGACTCGATAGCATGAAACTGACAAAACATGACTTTCTTGAATACATGACCAACATCAAAATCCATAATACAATAAGTTGGAGATTTCATGAAGTAGAAGTTCTAAAGCACCACAATGGCCACACATATATCCATAATTCATTGACTAAGGCATTTGATCAAACACTTGACATACATGAACTTGTACATGAATGGGGATTTCATATTATTATACTAGTATGGCACTTTTCTTCACATAGGCATTTAATCAAACACATGGGGAGCATACTTTGGTTATACAATCCTCAACACATCTAATAATCATGGATACCTCAATCAACGTGTAAATTTAAGGGTTTATCATGATTATTATGAAAATCACCACATCCTAGGGTCAATCATTGGAGTATGTAGTTTCAAACATGAATAAAAAACCCCACAACATTATCAACATGAATTTCAATTCAATTTAAATCATGAACATTCATAAATACACAAATCTTGGATTTTGAAAAGAGATTCTTGAGCTTCATGGGTGAAAGGGACCCATGAATCAACACATGACATACCTGGGTTGTGAGTTTCTTGAAGTTCTTGGACTTGAAGAACTTGAATCTCTTAGTTTCTTGAAGAAGATTTGGATCTTGTTCTTGGGGATTATCTTTGAGAGAAAACCCTAATTTGATGTTGTAGATGGATAAATGAACTTATGAGCCTTGGTCTGATATAATTAGGGGTTAAAATGGGTGGAAAAGACCCAAATACCCTTTTAAAAACAACTTTAAAATAATTGAACAAACTATGCGACGGTGGGTGCGATGGTCCGTCGCTGGGTCGACGGTCCGTCCGTCCTAACCGTCGTACCTGGGCAGAATAGGGGTTTACTGTCTCTGTTGTGACGGCTTGGGCGACGGTCCGTCGCTAGATCGATGGTCCATCAGCCTGAACCGTCACCCTTAGGCAGAAGGTGGTCTCACTGCCTCCGCTGCGATGGTTTGGGCGACGGTTCATCACTAGCTGGACGGTCCGTCGGCCCTCATTGTCTCACCTGGGCAGTTTTGACTGCTTTCTGTAAAACAACCATAACTTTCTACCCCGATATCGGATTTGGAAGAAATTGGTATCTTTGGAAAGCTAATTCAATTTTTCACATGAAAAAAGTGAAAATATTAAAAATTCCACGTATATAAAAGTGGATTCATCTTTCAAAGTATGTTTCCAACATACTTAGGACGATTCCAAGCTAGGTAGAAGTACGAGGTACTGCAGTTTCATACTCACTGAGGGAGTAAGTGATCATTACCCAACCTTGATCAATTTGGTATAAGTTGAGAAAAAATAAAACCAATTTTTAAATATTTCAAAATCTAGAGCTCCCACCCTTCATTTGAGGGTGTGGTCAAGGAAGTATGAGAGGTTCATATCAATGGATGTAGTATGTTTAAGCTCATATCAATTGTATCAAAACTTAACCTCTTAGAAGGAAGATTAAGCAAGCTCCATAAAGCTCATTTTTCCAACATGATGGGACAAGTTAGTACTGATTGGGAAGCTCTTAAAAGTGTTCAGAGTAAACTTCAAATAAATTCTATGAATAAGCTGCTGCAGCAGTAAGAGAGGCACTTGAGACAACAGTTTCAGAAGTTATTATTCATAGCTGAATCAATTCTGATGCAGAGGATTAAGGCCACCTGATTGAGGTTAGGTGATGACAATACTAGTTATTTTTTCTCAGTATTAAAAAGAATAAAATTACAACAATCCACACAGTTGAAAGATGATAATAACTGTATGCATCATGATCAGACTCACACAACAGATATCTTTGTCAAGTACTATCAGAATCTATTAGGCGAATCGGGAGAGTGAGACTTGAATCTAGCAAGAGTATATATTCTCAGGGACGCATTCTTAATGAGGAGAAACAACTGTAGCTGCTAGAACCTATCGCTGGTACTAAGATTAAGAAGGTTATATGGAGTATGAATGTTAACAAAAGCCCTGGACTTGATGGTTATGGAGGCATTTTTTTCAGAGTTGCATGGAATATTATAGTTCCAGAGGTATGCGCAACTATCAAGGAATTCTTTTAGAATGTCAAGTTACTTAAACAACTAAATACTACTATAGTTTCTCTTATTCCTAAGACTGAAAATCCTAATTATACTAGCCAGTTTAGACCAATTTCCTATTATAACACTTTATAAAAGTGTATATCCAAGCTTCTACAGACTGAAGAAGATTATAGACAACTTAGTTAATCCTACTCAAGATGCATTTGTTCAGGGGAGAACGCTTGTTCAGAATGTATTGATTTGTCATGATCTTATGTGACATTACAATAGGAAGACAACTCTAAGATATTTCATAAAAATTAAACTCAGGAAGGCCTATGACATAGTGCAGTTGAAATTTATAGAAGAGATGTTGTAGGGATATGGTTTCCCACCTAAGTTTGTTTAGATGATCATGATTTGTTTGACAATAACTAGTTATACAATTAAGGTGAATGGTGCACAGTGTGGTCTTTTTATAGGTAGAAGAGGGTTGAGGCAAGGGGATCCTCCTTGCTGTTTGTATTGGTTTTGGAGTACTTATCTAGAATCTTTTGTAAAATGTCCACCTTCCTGATTTCAGATACCACCAAATGTGTAAGAAATAACAATTAACTTAGCTTACCTTTGCAGATGAACTTATGATCTTCTGCAAAGGGAATGAAGCATCAGTTAGTAGGATTATGGAGGCTAATGCAGTATTTTTCTACAACCACTAGTTTAGAAGCAAATTAAGAAGACTCAAATATTTTTTTTAGCTGGAGTAATTTGTATGGTGCAAAACAAAATTCTATATATTATGGGATTTCAAGTGGGCACTCTATCTATTAGATATCTTGGATTACCTTTCTCTCACAAGAAATGGACCAAGATTGATTGCCATCAATTGAGTAACAAGATTATTGATAAACTTAAAGCTATCTTTACTAGGAATTTTGTCTTATACTGGCAGGTTAAAAATTGTCAACTCAATATTGTTTGCATTACAAAACTTCTGGAGTTCAGTATTGCTTTTTCCTCAAAGTGTGGTTAAGCTTATGAAGACTAAGTGTAGGAAGTTTCTTTGGGGGGGGAGGGGGTACTACTGATAAAAAAAGTTGCTCTAGTTAATTGGAACTCAATTTGTTTCTCTAAGTCTCAGGGTGGTCTTAACTTTAAGTGTTGTAAATTCTGGAATATTACAGCTGTAGGAAAATTGATATGGTGGATACATCATAACAAAGAGGTTTTATGGGTCCAATGGGTCAACCATATTTATATGAAATCGAGTGATGATTTTGGAATCATGTACCCCCTTAGGACTACAACTGGTACTGGAAACAGTTGCACAAAATCAAGCTTGGTATGCAGGACTGGTACAGTCAGGATGGACACACTCTTACTACTTCTGGGAAGTACTTTATCTCAGGTATTTATGATAGACTTTTGGGAGTGAGAACTGCTTGGAGAGGTTTATAACTAATCTAGAGCAAGGTACTACTTTCCAAACATAGATTTATGTTGTGGTTGGCAATGCAAGGTAAATTTCTTACTAAAGAAAGATTGAAGAGCCTTGGTATTGGTAGTGATTGTAATGTAAGTGTCCTTTGCGGGCAATAACAAGTGGAGGATGCCACACATCTATTATATACATATGAATTATCAAAGATAGTATGGCATAGAATAACAAGTTGGCTGGAAATAACTCAGCATAATAGGATGTCAAGCAGTCCATACTCTTGATTAGGAAGAATAGGTGGAAGAAGTTAAAAAAAAATTGTTAAAACAACTTTTGGAGCAATGATACATAGTATTTGGTTATCTAGGAATGGTAAAATCTTCAGGAATCACAATGTTAATATAGAGTTTTTATTTTAATAAATCCAGATAGTTGTGTGTGAGAGAGAGAGAGTTAAGTTGTACAGAGAATCCCAATTTGATAGAAAATATGTAGGCTTTTTGGTGACAATATGTACTTAGTGATCCTGAGGCTTGATTTGTCTTATCCTTAGCTTTAGATTGGCTGATCAGGTGTTCTGTAGGTGTATTCAATTTCATTGTTATGGTAATATTTATATTTTATTTCCAAAAAAATATGCCAAATAAATATTAAATACCAATCCAATATCAGTTCTAATCCAACAATAATTATTTCAAATCAACTACAATATTAACAACAAACTAATTACCAATTAAAAAAATCAAATTCAGCATAAATGATCCACCAAAAGAATCAACAAAGTGTTTGAAAACATTTAAAAAACTTCAAACATAGACAAAGTATCAAAATTGTCTTCATTGTTCAACAAGGAGAATCTCAATCCTAAGGGGTAGTATCCACATACTCCGAATCACTACTTTCAGTATCTTTATCATTTGGTTTTAGGAGGGAGAAGAGTGGGAACATCATCCCTTTGACTTTCACGAACCATACTATTCACTTATGCCTTGAGTGCTTGGACGGTACTGCACATATCTCTATCTTGAGAAATTCGTCTTGCCTCGACATCTGTCAAGGCACACAAAAGTTGTATGAGTTGCTATGACGTAACAACGATCTGAACACCATAAACTTGTTAGGATTTTTGTCTTGATTTTCTTGTCAAATTTGAGTTTAACTTTTCTTGAAAGAAAAATAAAAGTATTACCATAATTGCTTTTACTTTTTCTGAAAGAAAAATATAATTCCTTCATATTTGACTATCTTTTTCTTGGAGGAAAAGGTTTTGTACCTTTATAAATTGGGCATCCTTTTTATTATACCATAACAAAGTAGCATCCACAATGTAATCATTAACGAGTTTTATTTAAGGAGAGATGTCTCCAATAAGTTCCATGCTTTTTCAATATTCGTTTATAATATGTAGGTCATTTAACCAAACCGTAATAATAATATATTTTTTTGTATGTTTTTATTTGCCTGAATTATCACCTCTATGGCTTACAAACTATTAGCTTTCGTATGATGCTCCATCGATTTCAAACTCAATAAGTGGTATCAGAGTCAATGGTCCAATGGTTCATTGTGATTGAAGACATGTTCAAAGCAAGTTGCAACCAGTTTGATGATAATGAAGATTTGTCCAACTACATATGGAGAAGAAATTTCAATAATATTTTCCATAATCCGCTACTCCATCTTTAATCAAAATTAATTTTCAAATCATGCCTTTATTTTTAATGCACAGGGCTCCAATTCTTAACCCATATCAATTTTTAATTATGATAAGAAACAATGATGAAGATTATGTGAAGAACCGAAATCATGCATATGACATGAAGAAGATGGATCAAGTTTTATTCAAGAAAATCAAGCCAAAATTGAGAGATTTGTTAGGATTTTTGCCTTTGATTTTCTTACCAAATTTGAGATTTATTTTTCTTGGAAGGAAAATAAAAGTATTACCTTAATTGCTTTTGCTTTTCTTAAAAGAAAAATATAATTTTCTTTCATATTTTGATAACCTCTGTCTTGGTGGAAATATTTGTACCTTTATAAATTGAGCAATCTTTCTTCTTATACCATAACACAATATCATCCACAATGTAGTCATCAAAAAGTCTTATTTAGGGAGAGATTTTTTCCAATAGATTTCATACTTTTAAAATATAAATTTATAATATATAAGTCGTTTGACCAAAATATATTAAGAAAATATCTCTTAGTATATTTTTCTTTTCGTCTGAATTATTGCATCTATGATTTGCAAGCTATTAGCTTCCGCATGATGCTCTATCGATTTTGAATCCAACAAAACTGTCTCGACTAGGTGTGAAGTATCAATCCTATTTAGTCCTGATTGGATGCATCACATTATTTTTCTAGAGACTAGACCATAGACTCTTTCCTTTTGTCTCTTTCTTGTTACATGCTCAGTTCAAATTAGAATTGCGACATCCTATGTAGGCTGGATCGCTGGCCTAGACTTGTTGAGTCTTATTATACTCAGACAAGTGCCATTGATAATCAGTTTGAATATATAAAAACAAAAGTTAGAATATATATATATGTATAATAGAGATATATGTAAGTATTTTATGTTTAAATCTTTTAAATTTATATAGGCTTGTTTATCCCTTAGCTCAATCCATTCATTTAGATCCAACTCATTCTTCTTTTATTAATATGTGTTATCCTAAAGAGCTCATCCCGAGTCAACGTGTGCCCCATTATTTTGATCTAGAAATAAAATATTATTAGACTTAATCAAGTAATATTTAAACAAGTTTATATAAGCATATAAATTAGAAAGTCAATATTATGTACCAACTTCATAGCTGTTGTCCCTTGACTCCGTGTACTTTCAATGTGCAATGAGATACCTTTTTATTCATTTCTGACGTCTTTGCTTGTTCAACTTAGTTAGAAATTTAGGCATTAGATAATAAGTCCGAAGCTCCTAATAAAGATAAGGTAGAAGTCAGTACCTTTTCTTCATCAGAGCACGTAAAAATCAATTTGCCATCCTAAAGCTACTCTTCCACTCAAAAATTAATAAAATAATTTTATTGTACTTTAGATGCCAAGTGCACAGTATCTGAAGATCATATGAATAACATTAGATAAATATTATGAGAAGTTAATACAAAATATTATCAGATAATAATTAAATTTTATATGCATTAAATTTCTTAAACATGGCCCGTCATATGTTATTTGAAATATCACCCCATGATGGCAGAGCATGATATTATAGCCTTCTAATGCTTTCCTTTGGTGCACGTCAAATATTTCTTGTTGGATTAAACCTGCAAAAATCATATTAAACATGTCACAAGATGGATAAATAAAATAAACTAATTAATTAAGAAAAAGAATTAGCCCAAATTCATCATCTCTACCAAACCTATCCAAATCTTCAGGTATTAGATCGACTGAATCATCATGTGATATTATACGATCTGGTGCAGATTCATGTAATGGTTCAGCTGGTAATGGTAGAGTACATAACATGAGTCGGGGGAAGAGTAAATAATTGTGCATTAGATTTAGAGTTGTTATCTCTTAGTTGCAAGCCTAATAGGTAGGGGCTGAACCATGTGAGGATGAAGTATCCGATGATATGAAAGTCGTGTTTCCCTATGGTGAATGCATAAAGGATATATGCATGAAAGAATGAGAGTGAATGAAGGCAGTGAAGGTGAAAAAGAGAATACATGAAAATGTCTGGGATGTCTAGTGTCATACATAAGATACTAGTGGAAAAAAGTATATATGTGTAGAAAATAAAGGCGACCTGGAATACCGGTAGGGTGTATAGGCCTCCTAGCTGATTCTTTTTAGTCTTACTCCTCTTGATACCCTTACTACTATTATACACTTGGTTTCTAAACTTTGAATTTTTGAAGTAGAGTAGAACATTGCCATGTCTATGACCCAGGTGATAAGTCGTTATCACTCATCATGAGTCATTGGGTAGGACTTGTTGTCTCAATAGTAAGGTGTACCCTAGGGTCTGACTTGATCGCGACTCCTCATCACAAGTTGTTAGGTCGTGTCATGAGTCGTTATGAGGAACCTGTCGTCACAACAGTGAGGGGTCAAGATTTGACCCTCAAGTAACGACTCCAGGTAACAACTCATCGTCAGACCTGACGAGTCGTTACCTGAGTCGGAACGACTGGGCCTAAATTTCCTGCACATTTTAATTAAGGCTATTTTGGTCTTTTTCTCCCTTCACACATTTTCCCATGACTTAAAAACACTCAAACATCCTATTTACCTTAAGTTAATCAAATCAAACTTACTCTCTCCATCTTAAACTCCTAAAGCAAGAGATAACTAAGGTTTATAAGGAATTCATCCTCTGAGCTTCAAATTTTAGATTTTCTTCCAACTCTTTGGTATTTTAGGCATGTCTCTCATCCCTAACTCAAATTTTATACTATGGCATATGGTTTAATTATTATTTATGTGATTTAATTATGGGTTTAAAATTGAGTTAAGGGATTTTGGTTATTTACTATTGGAATTGTTTTCCCATGTTTTGAATATTCCATTCGTGCTTGATAAATATTTTTTTCGATGGAATGGGTGCACTTTTATGGGAATTTGGAATGGAAAACATGGGTTTCCCCAAATTGATGGATTTTGGCTTGGAAAAATGGTATTAACCTCAACCACCTTTCATGACTTTGGTTTAAATATGGGATTTCCTCGATTTAACTCACTTTGAAATGATTGCATTGTAATAATGGAAAAATGTATAAAAATGAATTTGAAAGCCGTGGTGGTCATGGTTCAGATTTAAAATGATACTTGGGAGTCAATTGGTTAATTGGAATGGATTGGTATGATTATATTAGCTTGAAAGCATAATTGGTATAACAAAACGAATTGGTGAATGCCTTAATAAATGAATCCTGGGTTAACGATTGAGATTATGTGAAAATGTTTTTATTTGGGTTTAAAGGGGGTTATTTAGCTCGCCGTGAAGGTGGAGGTCCCGGAGGGACCAATACTGGAAACCACGTTTGCCGGCATGAGGGTTTATATGACCGTGTGCTTAGTTCACACATTATATTTTTGGGATGGATAGAGTTTTGTTGTCTCTGTCCCTTCTTTGGATTTACTCGATTCATGCAACTAATATATGTTGGGACCCTTTCAGTAGGGGGAGCTGAACCCATGGGCTGGGTGCCTCTACGACGAATAGAGCTACACTATCCAGGTTAATGATTTTTAAATCTCCTATTCATGACTCCTCTACCCTATCTTGGTATCCTATATATATAAGTGTGTGCATGCGGTTTGACTTATTTTGGACATGACATTATTTTATCACTTTTCCCGAGTTACATGCCAGTGCTTATCCCATTGATCGTCCCTGGACGCTGCATCATTTCATGTTGTAGGGTCCTAGAATTTTTCTGTTATTCCTTTGCAGCGTTAAGTGGTCTGGATATCAGTTGAGTTGTTGTAAAGTGGTGAGCCTCCATCATCCAGAAAGTTTTACCTTTTCAATTTTTTTTTCATATTTTGGAGATTAATAGTTTTCTTTTGTCATGATCGGGGGCATGTCCCGGCCTAGTTTGGTACTTTGGTATTTAAAAGCTTTTGTAGAAAAGAGTGGATTGAATGTTCGTTTTGATTCTTAGACTCTCTTTCTTTTATCAACATTCATTTCTATCCTTGGCTGTCTTCCACTATTTATCTTCACTGTGTTCTGGATGTTAGGCTAAGTGGGTGGTCTCGGGCTCATGGTGAAGTTGAGGTACCCACCACGACTAGGTCTTGGTTTGGGTCATGACAATATTTGTATTAGAGCATGCTTTAAGGTCACTGGGTGTCCACAAAGCCGTGTCGAGTATAATCCCTTTTAGGGATGTGTAGCATGCCTCACTTATAAGGAGGATGCTATAAGGCATTTAAGAATGTTTTCCTTTCTTATGTTCTATTTCAGGCTATAGAGTCTAGTTATCTTAAAACTTCTCTGACTCTTGGATTACTCGTATTTTAGATCATGCCTCTCTGAAGATCTAACATTCATAAAAACTTTGCTTTACCCTCTGCCCGACCTGAGGAAAATATGGAGGGAACTCACCTTGTTTATCGAGTGCAGACCCAAATTAGGGTTCTTCTCTTGACTGTGCCTCCGCCATAGAGTTCCATCGATCCCCACTAGTCCTTCTTGATCTTCATAGGCTATTTATAATCATGAACATATGCCTTAAGAAGATATCTCTAATGCGTAGTTCCATCAGTCTATTCATATGCTTGCCCAACTGGTGGCCTCATTATCTCGCCAGTTTGATCGTGTTAGTTCTGTTTCTCTTTTATTTGAGGTCTCTCGGGTTGGCTAGTTCATGAGGTTGAATTCCCCAATCTTTACAGGCACTAAGGTTGAGAAGGATCCTCAGGAGTTCATTGATGAGATGGAAAAAATCTTTAGGGTGATACATGCTACAAATTTTAAAGGTGTAGATTTTGCTGTTTATCAGTTGAAAAATATGGCTTATCAGTGGTATAAGAAATATGAATCACTAAGGGGTGATGATAATGAGCGGGCGGTATGGGATGAGTTTTTAGGTGCTTTTCTTAATCACTTCTTTCCTTGGGAGTTGAGAAAATCTAGGTTGAGGAGTTTGTAAGCTTGAAATAGGGTAAGAAGAGTGTCAAGGAGTATTCTTTGAAGTTCCATCAGTTGTCTCGCTATGCTCTTGAACTGGTGTTGAGTATGAGGACCCGAATGAGGAAATTTGCTTCTGGGTTATCTCGTGATTTGGTATTGGAATATAAGGCTGCAATATTGAACAATGATATAGATATCTCCAGGATGGTGGTTTATATGAAACAGTTAGAGGATGAAATAAGATGCAAACAGAGATAGGAGAGAGACAAAATAAGAAGTTTAGGTATTTAGAGCAGGGTGCAGGTTAGCAGAACAGTGAAAGAGATGATAGATGGTGGACCAATAAGAAAAATTGGGGAAATTCTAATTCGTATTTGACAGCTAGTGTTCCATATCCTATGCCATTTAGTGATCGTTATTTTCAGGATCTGGCCTAAGGCATAGGGTACCCTATCTCAGGCTAGTGGATCTCAGTCAGCCCCACCTTATCCTTTTTGCTATTTTTATGGGCAGCTTCACCATAGGTATTATGAGGAAGAATGAAATCATTGCTTTAATTTTGGTCAACTTGGTCATATATATCGAGATTATCCCTCAGCCAAAGTTTCGACTGGAACTAATAAAGTCTAGATCGCCACTTCTTTGGCTCCGATACTAACAACGCCACTTCAGGTACCGTTACTGCCCAAAATTGTCTCTATACAGGTTCTATTCGCTAGGAATATGAGGCATGACCGATGTCATCACCAATAAATTATATCTCTTCTCCCGTGATGTTTATTATTTGATTGATCTGGGTTCTACTCTTTCTTATATGACCCCTTATGTGGCTGTGCACTTTGATTTTGGTCCTAAATTATTTCTGATCCCTTTTCTGTGTCTACTCCAGTGGGTGATTCTATAGTTGTTAGAAAAATCTATTAGGGTTGTGTGGTGTCCATCTTTCCTAAAGAGATATTTTTGGATTTGATAGAGCTTGATATAGTGGATTTTGATGTAATCTTGGGGAAAGATTGGCTTCATTTATGATATGCTTCTGTCGATCATAGGACCTAAAAGATCTATTTTTACTTTCCTAATAAATTGGTGTTAGAATAGGAAGGGAGTTCGTTAGTAGCCAAAGGGAGGTTCATTTTCTATCTTGGATCTTAAAAATGATTTTTAAAGGGTGTATGCATCATCTAGTTTGCATTAAGGATTCTAACTCTGGAGGTCCATCTTTGCAATCTGTCCTTGTGGTTAATGAATTTCCTGAAGTATTTTTCGATGATCTACTCGGTATTCCTCCTGATAGGGGGATAGATTTTGGGATTGATCTTTTATAGGATACCAGTCCTATTTCCATTATTCCTTATAGAATGGATTTGGTGGAACTGAATAAGCTAAAAAATTAATTGAAGGATTTTTTTGATAACAGTTTTATTTGCCCTAGTGTCTCTCCATAGGGTGCTCCTGTACTTTTTGTGATAAAGAAAGATGAGCCTCTCTGAATATGTAAAGATTATCGTCAGCTGAATAAGGTTACAATGAAGAATAAATACCTTCTTCCTAGGATTGATGACCTTTTCAATCAGCTTCAGGGTTCTAGATGTTTCCCTAAGATTGATCTCTGTTCGATCTATCATCAACTAAAAATTAAGGAGGTTGATATTCCCAAGACTACTTTCCAAACCTAGTATGGCCATTATAAATTTCTAGTTATGTTATTTGGGTTGACTAATGCTCCAGTTTTTTTTATATAGCTTATGAATCGGGTGTTCTGACAGTTCCTGGATTTATATATTATGTCTTCATTGACGACATCTTGGTGTACTCCAAGAGTGAAGAGGAGCATGGCAATCATCTCTGAATTATATTACATACTCTTAAGGACCAAAAATTGCATGTGAAGTTTTCTAAGTATGAATTTTGGTTAAGTGTTGTGACCTTTCTTGGGCATGTAGTTTCCAGTGGGGGGATCAAGATGGATCCATAGAAAGTTGAGGCGGTTAAGAAATGACCTAGATCCACGACTCCAACCAATATTAGGAGCTTCTTGGGCTTGACTGGGTATTATAGAAGATTTGTGGAGAGTTTCTTGTCCATTGCTGCTTTGTTAACGAAGTTAACTCAGAAAACTGTTAAGTTTCTATGGTCTAACACTTGTGTGGGTAGTTTTGAGAAGTTGAAGAATAAGTTGACTTCTGCACTAGTTTTGACCCTGTCCGAGGGTACTGATGGTTTTGTTGTATTTTGTGATACATCCCGTGTGGGACTGGGTTGTGTTTTTATGCAGCATGGTAAGGTTATGGCCTATGATTCTAGGTAGATTAATGTTCATATAAGGAATTATTTGACTCACGATCTAGAGTTTTTCGGCTGTAGTTTTTGCTTTGATGATTTGGCACCATTATCTATATGGGGTACATGTGGATATTTATTCCGACTATAAAAGATAGCAGTATGTGTTTACTCAAAATGAGTTGAATCTCAGGCAGAGGCGGTGTCTTGAATTGATTAAGGATTATGACATGAGCCTTCACTACCATCCAGATAAAACTAATGTGGTTGTTGATGCTCATAACAAGTTGTCCATGGGAAGATTATCTTATGTGGAAGATGAGAAGAGAGGGTTGGTGAAGGATATTCACAAGTTGTCCAACTTGGGAGTTCATCTTTTGGACTCTGAAGATGGGGGGGAGGGGTGATTGTTCAAAAAGTGGTTAAAATATCTCTTGGTGTTGAGGTGAAGGAGAAACATGTTTTGGATCCCATACTTATACATATTAAGGAAGATGCGGGTCAACAAAAGGTTATGGTATTCAACATTGAGGGAGATGGTATTTTAAAGTATCAAGAAAGATTGTGTGTTCCTTATGTTGATGGGATGTAGGGTAGGATTTTAACTGAGGCTCATGAGTTTAGATATATAGTTCATTCAGGTTCGACTAAGATGTACCACGACTTGAAGAAAATTTATTGGTGGAACAATATGAAGAGAGGTGTGGAAAACTTTCTGGCAAAATATATAGTTTATCAACAGGCCAAGGTTGAGCATTTGAGGCTTCGTGATATGTCTCAAGAGATGGAGCTACCCATGTATAAGTGGGATATGACTAATATAAAATTCATTACGGGTCTTCCACGATCTCAAAATCAACATGATTCTATTTTGGTCATTGTGTATAGAATGATTAAGTCTGCTCACTTCTTGTCGGTGATGACAAACTAATCAAGAGAGAATTATGCCAAGTTGTTCATTTAGGAGATAGTTAAGTTGCATGGAGCTCCTGTGTCCATCATTTCAGACCGAGGTGCGCAGTTTTCATCTCACTTTTGGCACTTATTTTAGGAAGGTTTAGGTACTCAGGTGAACATTAGCACCGCTTTCCACCTTCTAATGGATGGGCAAGCAAAGTGTACTATTCAGAATTTGAAAAATATACTAAGAGACTGTGTGATTAATTTTAAAGGGACTTGGTTTAATCATTTTTCTCTTATTGAGTTTGCGATAATAATAATTACCATTCTAGCATCCAATTGTCTCCTTTGAGGCTCTTTGTGGTAGAAGGTATAGGTCTCCTATTGGGTGGTTTGAGATGGGTGAGACTAGGTTGTTTGGTCCTGACTTGGTTCACCAAGCCATGGAAAAGGTAAAAGTGATTAGAGAAAGACTTAAGCTTGCTCAGAGCCGTCAAAAGTCTTATGCGAATGTGAGGTGGAGGGGGTTTGGAGTTTGAAGTAAATGATTGGGTGTTCTTGAAAGTTTATCCTATGAAAGAAGTTATAAGGTTTGGGAAGAAGGTAAAGCTCAGTCCCTATTAAATTGGTCTGTATCATATTGTGAGAAGAATTAGGAATGTTGTTTGTGAATTGGATTTGCCTGCGATTTTGGGCTTTATTCATTCTGTTTTCCACGTGTCGATGCTAAAAACGTGTGTGGATGATCCCTTTTTGATTGTTTATGTGGAGGATGTTGGCTTTTTAGATTCCTTGTATTATGAGCAAATACCGATGGAGATATTGGATAGGCAGGTTCGCAGATTGAGGATTAAGGATAGAGCTTCGATAAAGATACTTTGAAGGAATCAAAAGGTGGAAGAAGCTACTTGAGAAGCTGAGGAAGACATGAAGGCCAAATACGCATTCCTGTTCCCCTGTGTTGGATAAAAATACTTGAGGTATGATTTTCATTCTCGTGGCATTTTGAATTTTTTTCTTGGGTTCTGTTTGCATTCTTTCTTTTCGTGCTAAGGATGCCTTAACTTTTCATTCGGAGATGAATGATCCTGGGGGGGGGGGTTTAATGTAATACCCCTAATTTCTGAAGTAGAGTTGAACACTGCCATGGCTATGACTCAGGTGATGAGTCGTTATCACTCGTCACTCGTCATAGGGTGGGACTCGTTATCTCTAGCCTTGTTTTTATGTATTTTACAGCCTCGATCAGATTGATTAAAGATAGAAATTGGTGGATAGAGAGGATTACTATCATCGTCATTATTACAATTGTGCCTATTTTCCTTGTATGCCACTTGATTTTTGAAGTGATAAGAACAAAAATGAACAATTTCTCTTGCTAGATAAGCTTCATAAATTGATTCTTCTATCTTAGACCTTTTTAAGCAATTTATTTCCACTTTTCAGTAGTTTTGTATAATTATATGTTAGTTAGTAATAATTTTAAAAAATAACTAAATCATTTAAGGATTATTACCACTCAATTGATATATCTAATTGTATCGAATTGCCCTCAAGGCATTGTAACAACTCATATAGTAAATTTTAGACTTTTATGTACTTTGACTATTTTATCTCTCTCCGTAGTTATATTATTGTATTTGTGATCTATAGAATTGAGTGACAAGATTTTCAAGATAATTGATTATGTCTTATGCATGTTTTTTTTTTATTTTGAAAGATTTTAAAGTTGGTAGGATTGACTTTGGTCAATATTTTGTGATTTAGGTGTCGTATGGAAATTTTATCAGTTTTGTTAGATCTAGAATTAACTTACAGGTAATTTATCTCTGGAATTAGCTCGACTTTCAGATGAATTCTAAGTAGTTTGTTGGAATATTAAAGTTTTGGGCCTACAGTTAACTTCAATCAACATCCACTGATAATGACCTTGGTTAGAAAATATCACGATTTTAGTGAGTTTGAAATATTTATTTTGATCTAGTAGCATAGGTAATTTGTGTTTACGAGGTTTTGAATGAGTTTCAGAGATTGGTTCGAAGGTATTTAGGAGTTGTAGGAGTTGTTGATTTCAGCTGTTGTTGGTGCAACCCGCATTTCTTACATTTGCGATATCTCGTTGTGATCGCAGAGATATCATGAATGCAAAGAAGAAATATTATTTTCCTTCATGATCACAAGTGGGATATATAAACCGTGAAAGAGATTTTGGTCTGGTATGGGGTTCGGGTGGTCTTTGTTCATAGGGTTCGTAACTAAGGAATTATATCTGGATAGATTTAAATTCCATTTTCTATCAAAGACCTCATAACTCTATTTTTGAAGGTTTGAAATATAACTTGAGAGATTATAAAAGGGATTTTCATATTTCATCATTGGGTATGTTTCTTAACTAATATTTTATCGGATTCAATGATTATTTCATTATTTTATCTTTAAATCTTGATTTTTCAACTTGTAAATTTGAGATTTTTTCAGTAAAGTTAAGGATTGATAATCTGATGATTTTAAGGCCGATTTCAACTTTGTTTTTAATAAAATTTCAAATTCAGACTCTTTAAGTTATAGATAAATTAATTTTTCAACCAAATTTCAGCTTTGTCCTTGTGGGTTCAAACTGACTTTTAGGTTGATGTTTTATGGCCGAATCGCAGATAGTAATATGGATATCTTTGATTTTGTATTATTATGTAATTCGTATTAAATAGATTGATCTCGTTTGAAGGCTTTTAAGAAATATAAAACTTCAATTTGACTTTGTAGGTCTTCAGATAAGTTGAGATTTCTTTAACTTATTTTCAACGTATTTATGCATTGGTTTCTTATATTGATAGTAAATAAGATGTCTAGCATTCACGTAAGAACGATGTATTGTAAAGGGCTAAAAATAGTATTAATGACTTATTTTACACATTTTCCTTTTATTGCTTGTTGGATTGTGATCCAAAAAGTGGATTAGTGATTATATCAGAGTTGATAGGTGTTGAAACTGATGGTATATCCCTTTATGAAAGAGAATTGAATTTCTTGAGCTAGATTAATGAATTTTAGGATTGTAGCTGGTGTTGTTGATCTAAATAATGCCTTGTGATCTTAGATCTAAGATATTATGTTATTTCTTATTATTGTGCTTCATGCATACTTACTCATATTCATATCATAATTCTATGAAAAGTGAACTTTAATAATGTTTGATTTGAAATGACTTGCATGTCCGATTAAAAAGTATTCTGAGTGAATTTTACTGATTTTAACTTGCATGCCTTATGAAAAATAGTTTTGAATGAATACATGATTTGTATGCCAAGTGAAAAATTATTTTGGGTGGATATATTTCTTAAGTGTCCTATGAATCTTAGATAGCCAGAAAAATCAGTGGGTATATACTGTATTATACATTGCATCATATCACATTCATCTTATCATATTTATATCATTGGTTTCATTATGATTGATTAATGATTGGTGAATTATTTATACATTACTTGATTGAGAAATTGTGAACTAGGACTATATTGTTGCTTTATTATTATTACTCTATTAGACTAGGGTGGCTTTCCTAGGTGCAGATATGTGGTTGTATTGAATATTATTGATTTTGGTGGTTCTTGCCATCACTTTGGATTAGGGCCAATCGATGATGATGTTGAGTAAACATATTTTAGTACTAATATTTGTTATTTCTTGCACCTTACGTGTAGGTACTGAGGCGATGGTCCCTAGACATTGATCTTGCAATTGAGTGGTGATTACTTCTAGGGAATGTAAGGTAGCGGCTATTGATTTCGATTATTTCTAGTTTCTCTTCTTTATGCCGCCTTTATTCGTATTTTAGATATTTTAGACTATTTGTTGTACCTATTTTCTTAGAGGCTTGAACTTGTGACTGTCGGTCACAACTCAAATGGTCGTGATTGACACCCACACTAACCCTCTGATAGGAGAACCAACATTATCTTATAACCCAATCCTTAACCAATTCATTTAGCAATGTAACAATTATGAGACAGAACAATAATAATCTCAAATCTACTAATTAATGTGAAGAAATTCTAATTATTATATTTCTAAGATTCGAAAATCATCATACAAAGGACACTAACAAAACGATCTCTAAGAGTAGTTTGAATTATTAATAAATAACATTGTCTGAAGAAAAAGATATATGCAACTAAGAATATCCGTGACAGCCTAAACAAGAGTAGCTCACCCTCAAATCGATCAATTAGAAGCTTTAGATGTGAGGTCATGTTGAAGTATCTGAAACATAGTCTACATTTAGTAAAAGAAGTGTAGAAGTAGTATCAATATAAAAACTATGTACTGGTAGACATCATTGACCAATTTAAAATAGTAGAAATTATATCTTATAAATTAAATAAGGCAAGTAGACAAGTACATTAGTACATAATCAAATAGTTAGAGCAACCAAGTAAATCACCCAATTTCAAACACATCAAGGTCAATAAATAAATATATATAAGTTACCACAAGATATAATTCAGTCATATCACCATCATGGATTCGTCTCCATACTGATTTTAAAGTTGTATAGACTCTGTATCTGATTAGTCTCACTTTTTATCATATCTAAGCTCACAAGAATTACTCATATTTACACACATGCTAAAAGGTCTTACTTTTGTCCAACAAGTCATGACCTGCAAGGGACAACCTAGGGTGCATGTATCGTACTGGTATGGACCCAGTCTATAACATAACTGCTCCTTCGTAAGCTCATATTGAAAGCGATTCACTCAACAAGATAATAGTTTGTATATTCTAAATCTTGTTCAACATATCTTAGTGTGGTCTCATTTTCACTATCTCTTAGAATATTGTAACAAGTACACAAAATATAACAAGTGCACTTCATAATCATAACTCATTTCATGATAGAATTCAAATAATCATAAGCTTATTCATAAAAGTAACGCCAAGCCAAACAAATTAATCAACAATAGATTATGTCCGAGTATTAATCAACATGCTTATTAATTTAAAAACATACAAGAGACTATATTTAGTTGAACTCCACATAAATTGTAAACAACCTCAACCAAAAAATCTAAAATAAGCAAGTTAAACCACAAAAGCTTTTCCTTTCCTCAACGCCTCAGAACGTTTGAAGTCTAAAAAATATAATTACAAGAGTTATTAATTATCTACTCTTCAAATATATGCTTTGGAGAATTTGACCCACTAATTCTACACTTATTCATGGTCTATAACATTATCCAAGGGCTAATTAGCCGTTATTTAGCTTCATAACTCTCATATTTTCTCAATTTATGGATTTTCCACTCTAGGTACCCCCTTTAAAGTATTTTTTATGTTAAAGATATCATTTTTATTAAACTCAAGGTTCCCAATCACTACAATTCATGTTCAACAACAATAAATTCATGTTATAAAGTGTTAATTTACAATTTAAAAGCATTCTCGATGATTAGTACATTCACTCATAAGCTTTCTCACACTTTTTCATGAGTCTAGGGTTTTAACCCATAATTCTCTCATTATAATCTTTCTAGAGATTCTATGATAGTAACAGTTTGCTAAGAAAAAGAATTGATGGAATAACTTACCGCAACGAAAATATTTATCCTACCCTTGAAACCAGTGCCTTTCTAGAGCTCTGAAATGAGATTTTAGAGTTTATAAGGTGAAACTCTGAATAAGTCACTTAACCAGATATTCTGCGTTGCATTTTCTGCTATGTAAAAACTGGACTCGCTATAACAAGCTCCGACTAATTTACCAACCCCTCCCTTTCGCTATGTGGAACTCCGACCGCTACGACGATCTCGTTGCTGTAGAAATTCTTACTACTACAGTGGTCCTTAACCAGGAGCTCAAGAAAAATTGCATTCTAGCTCCATTTCATAACATAACTTTCATACTTAGAATATCACATAACAATCCCAATGCGACAACTAAAATCACATGATATAATTTTTCTTGTAGTCATGAAATTTTCTGTGGAGGTCTAGATCACCAGATCACCCCCTTATGGAACACCACACCATGAATTGTAATTCACCATAACTAAATACAACATAAGTTTTTAATTTTAAACTACCCCACCTTGAGATTTATTAACTTAATTCACTTGGAGAACTCTAACATGGTACTTAGGCCTTAACTATTCTATAATGACTACGAGGGTCATGACATCAAATAATAATAATTAAAAAACCATTAATACCTAAATGGACAAAAAGGGAAACAATCAACAATTAATTGGGAAAACTTGCTATTCATGTCAGATTTGGTCTCCCAAGTGGTCTCTTCAACATGAAGTTTTCTTCTCTGGATCTTCATAGACGTAATCTCTCTTGATCACAAATTATGGACCTCTTTATCTAAGATACCCATAGGTTCATCTTCAAATGATAGATTCCCATTAAATAGGATTGAATTTCAATGAATAATATAATCCCACCACGATGATATTTATTCAACATAGACACATGAAATACTGCTGACAAACCTAGAGGCAAAAACAATCATATGCCACCTTTTCCACATGATCAAATTTTTTAAATGGCCCAGTAAACCTCAGACTGATCTTTCCTCACTTACTAAACCTCATCACACTCTTCACGAGTGAAACCTTGTGTAGTACATGCTTTTCTATTATAAATTACATATTCTCGACCTTCTGATTGACAAATCTTTCTGCCTGCTCTTGACTATTAGGAGCTTTTCTTGAATGAATTTCACTTCTCTAAGAATTTCTCACAAAATTGATACCCCATGGTCTTACCTCAAAAACATCATACAAATCTATGAAAGATCTACACTTTCTCCCACATAATGTCTTAAACTGAGCCATATCAATATTCAAGTGATAATTATTATTGTATGCAGACTCTGCCATTGGCAAAAGTTGATCCCAATGACCACCAAAATTTATCACACATGCATGAAGTATCTTTCAAAATCTGAATTGTCTATTCAGACTGCCTATCAGTCCGAGGGTGAAACGTTATACTATGGTCCAACCTAGTACCCAACTCATTATATAAATTATTCAAAAATTAGAAGTAAACTACATACCTCTATATGGGATGATGAAGACTAGAACTCTATATAATCAAACAATTTCGCAAATGTAAATCTTTGCTAACTTTTTTGTATTATAATTTACTTGACCTAGGAAAAAGTGCATAGACTTAGTCAACCTATCCACAATCATACATATCGAATAAAAATTACTCAAGGTTTTTGGAAGACCAACCACAAAATTCAAAGCAATTCTTTCCCACTTCTATTTAGAAATGGGCATTCCCTGAAGTGTCTTCTTGATCTCTGGTGCTCATACTTTACTTGTTGATAATTTAATCACTGGACAACAAGAACGATAATATCTCTCTTTATCCTACCCAACCAATAATGCTCTCAAATTATGATACATCTTGATTTCATAGGATGTATAGAGTTCCTCAAACTATTAGCCTCTATAAGGATATTCTAAATCAGATCATCAACACGAGAATACATACATGCCTTTTAATCGTCTAGGCAACCTCATCATTAATCACAACCTCTTTGGCCTCTCCTTGCAAGACCTTATCACGAATCTTACTTAGCATCCATAAATTTTCTGGTCTTGATCTACTCTAGAAACAAAGACTTTTCCTCTACACAAACTAACACTCCGCCCTTTGTGGACACTTAAAATCTCATTAAATTGTTAGCTAAAGTATGAATCTCTCTAGCTAATAGATGCTTATAGCCTCCAAACAAGCCAGGTTACCCATATCCCCAGGCTTCTTACTCAAAGCATCAACTATCACAATAGTCTTATCCATATGATATAAGATAGTAACATCGTACTCCTTGAGAAGATCCATCCATCGTGATACCTCAAGTTTAAATATCTTTACGTAAACACATGTTGGAGTTTGCGGTGATCAGTAGGCACCTCACAACGAACATCACAAAGGCAGTGCCTCCAAATACTAAGAGCAAACAATACCACTTCCAACTCTAAGTCATATGTAATATAGTTCTTTTCATGCATCTTCAACTATCTAGAAGCATATGCAATAACTTTCTTATCCTATATTAAAACAACACCCAAACTATAATGTGAAGCATCACAATAAATAAAAAAGTTATTTTCCTCAACATGCAATGTAAGATTGAGAGCTGTAGTAAATAAAGTCAAGCTCTCCTTACACTCATCAGATCACCAAAATGGCATATCATTCTGACTCAAATGATTCAGCTAGGAAGTAATAGACGTGAACTCCGTCCCAAATCAGTGATAATAGCTAGCCAACTCCATAAAGCTATTAATCTCAGTCATTGAAGTGCATAGTGCAACTCTTAACTGCCTTTATTTTCTAAGGATTGATCATAATTCCCCATTTTTCAAACCACACACCCCAAGAAGGACACAGAAGCCAACCAAAATGCACACATAGAAAATTTAGCATACGATTACTTCTCTTTAACAACCACAACACAACTCTCAAGTGGTTCTCTTGCTCCCCTTTACTCTTTGAATACACCAAACTTTCATCAGTAAACATAATTACAAAAGAATCCAAATAGGGCTTAAAAATTCTATCCATTAAACTCATAAAAGTAGCTAGGACATTAGTAAGCCCAAAAGACATTAGCAAAAACTCATAAACATGATCTAAAAAGTAGTCTTAGGAATATCTTCAACTGATAATACCCGAACCTCAAGTCAATATAATCTTAACGAATACTTAAGTACATTAAAACTAGTTAAACAAGTCATCCATACGAGAAAAGGGTATTTATTTCATATATTGACCTTGTTCAGCTAACAGTAGTCAATGCACATACACATACTCCATCTTTCCTCTTTATAAACAACATAGCAACACTCACCGGGGAGGAACACGAATGAAAAAATCCCTTACTAAAAAAGTCCTGCAACTGAAATTTTAACTTTCTCAACTCAGCCGGTGCCATTATATATGGGGAAATGGAAATATGACGTGTAACATGCTCTAAATCAATGCAAAAATCCATATCATAGGCTAGTGGTTTGCTAGGTAAATTTGCAGAAAACACCTCTAAGAAATCATTGACCATAAAAACTGACCTAATAAGTGGAACCTCTACACAAGTGTCTCGAAGATGCGCTAAAAATTCCTAAAATTCCATCTCTATCAACTTCTTAGAATGAATAAAGAAAATAATATTTTTAGGAGCATAACTGCAATCACCCTTCCACTCAAGCCTAGACATATACCTGACATTGCTACAGTCAGCGTGACGGTCTAATATCGTATGCTAAGGAGACAAACAGCTCCTCCCTAAAATGACATCAAAGTCAATCATGCCAAGAATACTAAGTTTACCTAGGTGTTATACCGCATGAATATAACAAGATAAGAACGATAGACTCTATCTACAATCACAGAATCACCAATATGGGTGGAAATATGGATAGAAACATCAAGAAATTCACACATCATATTCAATCCCATGACAAAATAGGTAAGCAAAATTTTTAAAAAATATAGAATTGGGATCGAATAAGGTCGCAGCCATCCGGTCACAGACTAGAATTGTAGATGTGATCACTGTCAGACGCCTCTACCTTGGGTCTGCCTAGGAAAGCATAGAAATGGGTTTGACAACGTGGTTGTACACCGCCCCTGCTGGGCTGAGTACCACCCCTACCAGCATATCCAATGCCTCAGTTAGGCTGGATGCCCCTCTCCATGCCGCATGGACACCACACCTACCCTAGGGATGATCTCTACCATGTGCACCACCTCCCCTACCTGCAGGAGCTTGAGGATCTAACTGCTGAGCTGACTTGACTGACCTGTCTATCAAAATGCACTATCTTTGTGAGCCCAACCTCACCACACTCATAGCATGCCCTATCCACATTGGGTCTTTGACCCGATGCCGAAGAAGTGATATAACCACTATGATCTGAAGTAGGCTAGCTGGCCCATGATGGATCCCCATTCCTGTATAGTTCATAGATCGAAAATGAAAGTTTCCGGAGGTTAAATTTTGTTCTAGAGTATTATAAGACATTCGAGACTATCACAAAGGGCTCTTATTGAATTTTATACAAATTTCAAGTATTTCCATAATTTTCATATTCATGTCTGATTCTAAATATAGTTTTTTTGATTAATGAAAAAGAATATTTCATGGGGCTTATGTATGTTCCATGCATGTTAGAAGTTAATATTTTGTCTCATAATGCCTTTTAAAGTTCCTCATCTTAAACACAAATAAAGACTTCTACATCAGTAAATTAAAGGAATATTCTGCTTTAGGGAAAAAAGCCTTTCGCAAGCACTGGTAAATGAAGAGGGAGCGAGAATGTTAGCTTGAGTAGTATCCACCCCTTATTTTCATATAGAAAAAAGAAGAATTTTAGGAAATAAAAGAATCCCAATTTAATTATCAGAGAATAAAAATAGTGATATAATGGCTCCTTCCTAGGTGGTGAGTCAGTAACTAATAGTGACAAATAAGAGAGAGGAATATATAGATGACATTAGTTGTCAAAAAGCATATATGTAAAGTCCGTTTAGGGAGTTGAAGGATTAAAAGGAATAAAAACAGGTTTAGCGATAAATCCCATATGACCTTGATAGCGAGCATTATATATGAACTAGGGTTTTGATAATTCTTTCAACTTTTGATTAAGTTAATCAAAAAAAGGGAACTTTCCACTAATGGTATAGTTCATCTATTCCCTCTCCACCATTTTGTTAATGACTTATCTTGCCCACTTTCCTCTTTAGCTAATAATACTCTTCTTTTAACATAAAAGCTCTTTTTCTTAGTGGGCATTTTCCCTTTTTGTGCCATCCATTTTCTCCCCTACAGCCTTTCCCACTTTAAAAAGTTATTTATACTTCCTTCATGTGAACCTTAGATCCCTCCACAGTTACAGATTTTTTTAAATGAAAAAAATATCATCTACTCATTTGGTAAGGAAAAGGTCACATTAGGTACACATACAAATTTAGTGAAATTAAAAAATAAATAAAGGTATTCATGTATGAAGACTAAAATACAGACCATGTACAAAACATATAAAAAAATTGTACCTCAAGATATAAAAGATTGTGATTTTTTTTTTCTCTTTTCCGTTAGACTAGATTAATTTTAAATTTTAAAGTACCTGGGAATCCAACTTTAGTTCCTTAGTAGTTGACTTGAAAATATATAGAAAAAATTATTTTAGAGTTTGGTAATTTTCTTAATTAAAATTCGAGTATTAGTGTTACGTTAATGGTTCCATTATGCATAAAATATGAGACAATTTTTTTTTTTTTTTTTAAATCATTCTTTGATAGAACAATAATAAGAGTACTCCATGCATGGTCTTGAAGCTGCAATAGTCCAACCTAGTGAAAATAGTTAAAACTAAAAGATAATTCGTTTCAATTATTTATGGTCATCAAAATTTATCCACTGAAATATTAAAATAAATTTATTTTCTTGTTACATTAAAGCAATTAAATGTTACCTATGATAGTTAGGATAATAAGGAAGTCACAAAACTCTATTTTGTCACGTAACTGATAATTTTACCCGCTATAACAATAAGAGATAATACTCACGAAAATATCGAAACTTTGACCGAATTTCAAGTTAAGCATACTGAACTTTGCGGGGTCCTATCATTCCTAGATTTTTTTTTTTTGTATTTAATGGCATATATCTGCCAACTTTTACATGTGCGTGTAATCACCGACTTTGGACGCGTGATAGTGATAAAAAAATATTATAAACATTATTTTTTGGTCAGAAATCCCCTCAACTTATTTTCTATTTTTTTCATTAAATTCCTTACCTCCTTTCTTCTACTCTTCTCCCATTTTCATCTCCATTGTTGAAGGTTTCATCTCCATTGTTAAAGGTAAGATTTTTTTCGTTTTTCTCAACAATTCCAGCCACAATTCTCCGAAATTAAAAAAAATTAAGGCAATGGTCAGTGCAATTTTTGACGAGCTATGATAAAGTGGAGGACATTAAGAATGGAGATTACAATTGATTATGGTGTCGAATAATCCATTGTTGAAGGTAAGATTTTTTTCGTTTTCTCAACAATTCCAGCCACAATTCTCAGAAATTAAAAAAAATTAAGGCGATGATGAGTGCAATTTTTGACGAACTATGATAAAGTGGAGGACATTAAGAATGACGATTAAAATTGATTATGATGTCGAGTAAGAATAAGAAATGTGTAATGATTTTGAGTTTTGGGTTCTGTGTTTTGGGTATTGTGTTGTGATTTTAGAGTGAAATGGCTTATGGGTGTGGTTTATTTTTTGTTAATTTGATCTGGGTTGCAATCTTTTTTAAGAAAATTTTTTGAATGGGTCATCTTCAACACAACCTCATTTTTCAATTTTTCATTTTCTTCTCATGGTAATTCACTATGGAACCTGAAAGAGCCATTGCCATTGAAAATGAAGAAGAAAATCAATGCGGAGGAAAACTGCCCACCAAACGTTTGATGAAATGCCAAACTCAAATTTGACTTACAAAAGTGTGGAGCAAAATGTGGAATGAGGCAATCAAATTTCAAACATTAAGAATCAAGATTTTGGGTGAAAAAATGGTAAAAAGAATAAAAATAGAGAAGAAATTAAATAAAAATTAATTTTAAATAAAAAATACACGTGTCAATATCAGATTAGCGTGTGTATTATACTTTCTACTCCAAAACTGGATATAGCGTTTTGGAAGTGTGTATTACACTTTCTACTCCAAAACTGGATATAGCGTTTTGGAAGGGGGGTTAATAATTCCATTTTAAAAAAAATCTAGGGGTAATAGGACCTCCACAAAGTTCAATATGCTCAACTGAAAATCTGATCAAAGTTCAGATATTTTCGTGGATATTATCCCTAACAATAAAATCTACCCATCGATGTGATTTTACTGTTATAAATTATAATAAGTAAAAGTGATTTTCTCACTTAGTATAATATTAAAATATGCTTAGTTACTTTAATGCAATAAAAAAAATAGTTATATGAATTTATTATGATGAGTGGATAAAGTCCATGAGTTACTTTAACGTTATAAGAAATAGTTAAAGTAAATTTACAATTATTGTAAAAACAATCCATTGCCCATATGTGCAATTAACTCAAAAGACCGAATACCTTTTCTAATTCCTGTTTTATAGGAATAAAATTTTAATATGCAAATCTAGCAACCGTTAAAAAGGAAATTCTTGTTTTTGTCGTCATTGGGATGAGAAGATAATACTGACAAGTAAAATAATTTTCTTTTTCTTTTTACTTTACTAAACATTTTTCCTCGCTAATTGAATTTTCCATCAAAAAGAAAAATGATGCAAGAACAGTTGGAAATTAAACTATCTGTGGATTTAAAATTCACAAAATGTAACAACCATCCCGTTGTTATAGCGTGGTTGGTGGTGTAAGAGCCGAGTAGAGGTTTCCGTAGAATGAGAATAGTGAAAATCACTTGCTAGGGTAAGTTCAGACAAAAAATAGTATTGTGCAGTGTAGAGACCGAGTGTGTCTCATAGTGGTTTGTAGGATGGTTTTGTGGGTGTGACGTGTTAGATAAAAGATTTAATGATCCATAGAAATTTTCAGAATGGTGTTCGCGTTTGTAGAGCTCTGGTTATGATATTTGCCGCAATAGAGTATTTCTGCATTGTCGAAAAACCAGAGGGGTGTGTTGAGATAGGGGAGTTTTGGGACCTCTCTCGACACACTGCACGTGGCCATTGCAGCAGGACCCCTCTCGCTATAGCGGGTCTGTCATTGCAGGTGGCCGACCGTTGTAGCAATCGGTGAAGATCTCTTTGAACCACTGCAGCAGGCAGTTACTAGCTACAGTAGAACCGCGAGTAGCTGACCGTCGTAGCGGTCGGGGAAGATTTACTCTGAACCACCGTAGCAGGCACTTGCTCGGTACAACAGAATTGCTATGGCGGGCAGGTGTCTGCTGCATCGGTCATCGGCAATCTAAATGCTTAATTTTTGAGTTTGACATTATTTCTCAAAAACCCAAATTTTCAACCTAAGGCTTTGTGTGAGAATTTTCATCGTTGATCATTCTAACGTAGATTAATTTCTTTATCTATTAAAACACTAGAATCAAGAGTTAAGAAGAAATTCATGGGTTAAGCCCTAAATTTGATGAACTAAAGAGAATTACCTATTGGTAGGCTTAAAATAATTGTAAATGGTTCTAGGTTGTTAAGACTTTACTCCCTAATGTAGAATTAGTCCTCATTAATGTGTATTATAGGGAGTTTGGGCGGATTAACAGGTGAAAAAGCCTGAATTAGTCCTCATTTAGATCGAAAATGATTCAAAGCTATAAGAAAGGGCAAAAATTTAGCGAATTAGTACATTTCAGGCTTGTATCTGAGGTAGGTTATGATCTAATTGTAGTTATAGACTTGATTTAGATTTATATGTCTATTTGTAAGTTAAATATTTGTGTATTGGCCTTCAGAATTACTTGTGATATAGTGAGTTGGTGGATATTGATTGTACACATAAAATAATGAGTTCGAATTTGATTAAGTGTCTATATAAAGTTTGTACTTGCATAATTGGTGCACTGCATTATATTCTGGCTGATATTTGATTTGACATGCATATATTTTACATATTTGAAGGGTCAAGTACCACATCGGTACATGTTATTTATCTATTGATATTCGAAGGATCGGATCCCACATCGGTATGGTACATGGAGAAAGCTGGTTCCTTACAAGTTAAGACTATTAACAGATAAGTCCCTTTGATATATATAGAGAGAGATGCGGTAATGATGATTTTAATGCATTGTTATATGTTCATCTATATTTGATTGTTTGTTTGCATTTCATAATATGCTGCATTGATTTTGAGGTAGCATACGTCTACTCTTGTAAGATGGATTTGTGATAATTGATTGATGCATTACTCTGGTGGTACTTAGAGGAATCATAGACCCTCCACTTTGTTGTTGACTTTATGTGTACAAAGGATAGTCTAGTTGAGGTTATGGGTTGACTATGTGATTATCTGTGGGTTGATTGAAATTACTTGTTATGTGTTGAACTAATTTCATCATATTTGATTTATGTTTAAGTGTCACTACAAAAAAAAAGGAAAATCGACCACAAAAATCGATCACAAGTGGTAGATTTTTCTCAATTTTCGATCACAAAATCGACCAAAGAGCGTGATCGGTAAAGTAGTGGTAACTTTTTAAAAATCGACCACTTGTGGTTGTTTTTTTTTAAAATATATATATTTTTAAAATTCATTATTATTTTATTAAAATTGGAAAAAATGATTTTTTTTTTAAATTCAAAATAAACTAACCACAAGTGGTCAGTTTTATTTTAAAAGTAATTAATTAATTTTAATAAAATCGATCACTTGTGGTCGTTTTTTTTTAAAAAATTAATAAATTAATTTTATTAAAATTGACCACTTATGATAGGTTTTCTGCAAAAAATTTTAAAAAATCAACCACTTCTGGTAGTTTTTTCTGGGATTTGTTTTTAAAAAATAAAAAATCAACAAATGATCCAACATGCAGAACAACAACAACGACAACAATAAATCAAATGTAAAAACTACAACACATACAAAATGTCCAACAAAAGTGTAAAATTGTAAAAACTACAACAATACATTCAAAATTTTACAAACTACAACAAAATGTCTAAATCCAAAGTACATCACATACAAAAGTCAAAAAACTAAAATTCATCTTCATCGTATTCGTTCTCGTCTTCCGCATTCTCATCTGTGCTGATATTATCCAGGGGGCATGGACCTTTTTTAGCCCGAACTGCGTCACCAGGACACAGAGGAATAATCCTTGCAGTCTGAATAAAAGAGTTGAACTGCTCCTGCAGCATCCTGATTTGTGATGATGTTTCCTCCTCCTTCTTCTGCGCCATCTCTCTCTGTTCAGCAAGCTCTTCAGTGAGTTTAGAAACCATATTTTGTAGTTTTTTAATGTTTTCTCTATCAACTGAAGAGTTAGAGTATGTAGGGACGGACGAACACCTAATATTCTCGCAATTTTTTTTTGTGGTATCCGTAGTAATGACCTCTAACTGTAGGACCCATAACTTTATCCCATAACTCCTCCTCTACATATGGGGGTAGTGGGTCACCCTGACTTTCAGGAGGCTGAGTACTACGATACTCACTAGCGAGCTATGCATATTTGTCCTATATTCAAAGTAAAGTTAAAATTCAAAGTAAAAAAATATTGAAGTACTTATACTTGAATAATATCAACTTTGAGAAAAAGATTCATAAATTCAAAATTTGATTCTTACATGGGTAGTTTTTGCACGAGGTTCAACCCAGACATCTTCATCAGTCGGGTTCTTTTTTTTTTCAGATGAGTCTCCTCGAATAGCTCACCGTGTAGTATTCTCCTACCCTTTTCTTTTTGCTGCATATGCAAAAATTATCAATGTTCAAATAATTAAAATTTAAATAGAAACAAATAATTAAAACTGTAAAAATTACATACCATTTTTTCCTCCACAACAATTATACTTTTGGCACCTACATATGTAGGGAGCCACCCTCTGATGATGCCCGGGCTTTCTTTCCTTTGTCCCTCAACAATTGGTATTCTTTGCTATTCCAATAGCAAATATACTGTTGCCATAAGGATTCACTAATCCAGTCAGGTCGTACCAAGTTGGTTCGGGCATAATCAAACAGACCGGTAAATCTGGATCTACATCTTCTGAAAAAGTTCCTCTTTATAAGACATGCATTCACATTATCCCACCAGTAAAATTTCTACAACAAAAATAAAAATATAATATTCAATCTTTTGTTCTAACAAAGTGTTAAGTAGTTGATAAGTTAAATCCTTACATTATATTCTTGAAACATTCTTTTCCTGTCAATTTCTGGAACCTTTAGCCAACTGGTCCAGTAGCCGTTGAAGTTCCGACAAATGCATTTTCTCGTAGTTTGTCCAACTTCAACATTCGTCCTAAACCTACAACACAAGATCAAACAGTAATTTCATAGAGCATAATAATATAGTAATGAAAAATGAATAATGTTATTATACTTAGAAATCTTATCCTGTCGCATATGGAATAAGATAACGCCTCCTAAAATCATCTCTGTCTCCTGGATGCAGAGCAAGTAATAGTGGATGCACTGATGTGAGCGAATCTGAAGCATCAGATGGAGTGCCTCCAAGCTGAAGATCCCACAACCCAATAGATCCTGCAGAATCACTGTGTGAAGCTACGTGACTGCTACAGGAGGGTACTGACGATGGTAGTACTCCAGATGGGCCAACGGTTATTCGATAGTACTATGATGATGGTGGCATGGTGATAGAAGCAGAATGAGTCGGTGTAGACCCATAAAGTGGCCCCACATGTGTAGGAGTAGGAACCGAATACTGAGACGACCTGGAATATGAGGGTCGTACTATCGCATCAGCAAACCGACCCTCAGATATATGAATACCTGTCGGTCGTCTATACAACGGAGGTTGTTTTTTTTTTTTTTTCGTAAGAACAACTTTTTCCTTACCTTTGTCACCTCTGCCTGGCATCTAAATTATGTAAAATTATTAAGTAGTTCGTTCCTACAAAATGAATATATAAGAAAATATTACAAGTAACTAATTTCAAGTTACTAATTCATATTTCAAATCGCTCCAACAACACGAGATAGACAAGAATATTTTTATTACTATATAAATCATGGAAAACCGAAAACAACAATCTTAAACACTATGTTACATATCAATCTTAAACAAGAAACATAAAGGTAAATATATAGTACAAAGCATAAAGATATCAATACATTATAAATACAACCTACACAAACTAATCCTCCCCTTCTGAAGACTCTCCACTAAATCATTCACCCTCTTTGGAAGTTTCCTCATCTCCTACCCACTCAACCTCTTCTTCCTTAATATTAACTTTTTCAAATATATTTTTTGGGTGATTCAAAGTATCCACTAAGTCAATGTCCACTAGCTGGTGATCAATCTGTATTTTATTTTGATACGCAGTCTCCAACACATTCTCAACTTCCACCTATCCTATAGGCTTTGTTTTGATTACAGCCCACCAATCAGACTTATCACTGCACAATGGATAAGGAGCATAATACACTTATTTAGCATTTTGCGCTAGAACACATGGATTGTAAACAAGATACGACCTATTATGCTTTACTTCAATGATGCTATGCTCCTTATGTACTCTTGTGCCTCTTGTGCTTGGATCAAACCACTTACATCGAAAGAGGATAATTTTTTTTATTGGAAAACCAACATACTCCAGTTCTAAAATCTCGTGTATGATGCCAAAGTAATCAACATCATCATCACCCTTAACCCAAACACCACTATTATTTGTTTTCCTTATTCTAGAGTGTTGTTCGGTGGAAAATTTGAACCCATTTACTGTGTAATGGGACATTGCATGAGCTTCAACTGGACCCAAAGAAATATCTCTCAAGAGTTGATCGTATGCAACTGCATTTGGTAACTGGTGTACCTAAAAATATTATACATATATATATATATTATATATATGTTAGTTGAGGAATGTGTAAATGTTTAAAATTTGTAGAAATATTAATACACTTACGAACCTCATATGTAAACCATGTTGCAAAGGATGCATACACTTGATTTTCGTGAAATTGAGTCTTAAATGAACTGATGATCCAACATGCAAAACACAATTAGTTTCTTTAAGGGAATAAGTAAACAAA
Organism: Capsicum pubescens; assembly: GCA_030864215.1. Classification (NCBI taxonomy): domain Eukaryota; kingdom Viridiplantae; phylum Streptophyta; class Magnoliopsida; order Solanales; family Solanaceae; genus Capsicum; species Capsicum pubescens. The sequence goes on from CM061548.1 coordinate 291,670,895, forward strand.
TAAGATATGCTAAAATTTTAATCTCCTCACTTAAGAAAGGGCTCAACTTTCGGGTAATTCAGCAAGACATACAAAGTTGCTGATTTACGCTCCGTGGGAGTGAGCCGACAACGTATGGTCTTTTTTACCCTTACAACCCAATTGATTGAAAATTGTTATTGGTTGCAAATGAGGCTCATTCACATCATCCTAATGACGATTTGGTTGATTTCTTGAACAAGAAACTTCATCACGAAAGTAGTATGAACAAAATTGAGACGTCTCTCTTGCAAGATATACCTCAACTATAAAGCCTTCCACCCTATGATTGTTTTTGAGACCCCTTTTCAATTTTCCAATTGCCCTGCACAATCTTAAGATTATATGTATACTATATTTTAAAAAGATATGTATGAATTTAAATATGTTGCAATTGTTTACCGTTCGAATGGATACATCTACCTAGTTTGAACTGGACTGCCTATCCGAGTTTCATGCACAAGGTGAATGGGAAGATCCATCGTGCACAAGCTTCATGCACTTTGAGGTATATCCATCGGGCATCTTCAAACTTTGGACCCACTCACATATTTGACGCTTTTGGTCCAACTTGAATGTAAAACTAGCCTTGGGCTTAAGAATATTGCCATTGGGGCCCCTCCTGTAAGTGTAATTCTCTGCGTTTGCAATATTCTGGTAACTCAAGTCTGGCCTTAGGATTATCCTTTGTTTTGTTGGTGACATCCGTAACTGTGTTGAACAAGTTATCAAAATAGTTTTTCTCAGTATGCATGACATCAAAATTATTTCTAAGTAAATTATCTGGCCAATATTCTAACTCCCAAAATATACTTTGCTTAGTCTAGTTATGCGAGACGCCATATCCATCGATCCTATACAATGGTTCCTCACTGGCTTTAGGTAAATCCTGAACTATCTCCCAGATGTCATGACCAGACAGCCTTGGAGGTGGACCATCATGTTCCCTTCCATTCCTTCTGAATGCATTCTTGATTCTCCTAGATTAATGATCAGGTGGCAAGAAACAACGATGATAATCAAACCATGAATTTTTCCTGCCATGTCTAAATGTGAAAGATTTTGTTTTTTTTCATACAGTATGGACAATCCAGCTTTCCAGCTGTCATCCACCCAGACAACATTCCATAAGCAGAAAAATCATTAACAATCCACATTAGATATGCACGCAGATTGAAATTCTCTTTAAGTGAGATGTCCCAAGTTTTAACCTCCTGATTCCATAAAATTTGAAATTCATCGATCAAAGGTTGCAAGTAGACATCTATTTTGCTTTTTGGATTACGCGGGCCAGGAATAATATAATTCAGAAATATATAGGAACTAGTCATCAACATTTCAGGAGAAAGTTTATAAGGGGTGATAAATACAAGCCAACATGAATATGGCGCAACACCAACTGAAAAAGGAGAGAATCCATCCGCACATAATTCCAAATGAATATTTCATGGCTCAGCTACAAAATCTGAAGAAGTTGCATCAAAATGCTTCTAAGCCTCTCCATCAGATGGATGACACATAACACCAGTAGACCTTCTATTTTCACTGGGCCATTTCATATGAGGAGTTGAGCTGTTTGAAGCATACAACATCTTCAACCTTGGTATTAGAGGTAAATAATGCATCGCCTTAGTAGCAATTTGATTTCTACTAGAACCACGCTTATATCGAGGGTGCTGACAAAACTTACAGGACTCTAGGTTAGCATTTTCCTTAAAGTATAACATGCAACCATTTTCACAACAATCAATTCTAACCGAGGAGAGACCTAACTTTGACACCAATCTTTTTGCCTTATAGAAAGAATCATGAACCTCCAAACCGAGGTCAACTAACTCTTTAATAAGGTTTATCATTGAGTCTATTCCTCCTTCAAAAATATTCTAGTCAGATTCAATACTTAATAATCTAATAGCAACAGACAAACGAGAGTGCGAACATCCATCAAACAAAGGATGACTAGTAGCATGCAATTGTTCATAGAATTTGCCCGCTTCGCTATTAGGAACATCTTTGACATTTTCCCTAAAGTCGCCCCCGTGTTGCATCCCAAAGCATCGTGCACCATTTCTGTCATCCTAATATCTTGATATTCATTATGCCCTGCAGACCTACTACTTTCTCCAACAACAAAGTTATTTTGCGCAACATCACCATGAATACTAAGTAATCATAAAAGGTCCTCGTGAAACCCCCTTCTATAAAGATGTTCCTTTACATATTCTTCATTTACAAGATTTATACCATCACATCTAACACAAGGACAATGAATAGCCTGAAAATATGTCCAAACATCAAGTGTCTTAGCATGTTCAACAAATCGTTTGACACCTTCAATAAATTCCTCCCTAATACCCATTCTATTATCATTGTTTCGTCGATATATCCAGCTATAATTAGGTTTCATCTACACAATCAATCAGATTCAACTAATTAGATCAAGTCACAAAAATTCAATTATCACCAAACATAATTACATAAAAAAAAATACCTTTAAAGTCCCCATACTTAATCATTTTCAACCTACCAAGTCACCAAACATAACCACATTCCAAACAAAAAAATCACCTTTAAAGTTCCTACACTTAAATTATTTTCAACCTACCAAGTCACTAAACATAACCACATTCAAAATAAAAAATCACCTTTAAAGTCCCTACACTTAATCATTTTCAACCTACCAAGTCAACAAACATAACCACTTTCAACCTAAAAAATCACCTTTAAGTCTCTACACTTAATCATTTTCAACCTACCAAGTCACCAAACATAACCACATTCAAAATAAAAAATCACCTTTAAAGTCTCTACACTTAATCATTTTGAACCTACTAAGTCACCAAATATAACCACGTTCAAAATAAAAAATCATCTTTAAAGTCCCTACACTTAATCATTTTCAACCTACCAAGTCACAAAACATAACCACTTTCAACCTACCAAGTTACCTTTAAAATCCCTAAACTTAATCATTTTGAACCTACCAAGTCTCCAAACATAACCACATTAAAATAAAACACCTTTAAAGTTTCCACACTTAATCATTTTCAACCTACCAAGTCACCAAACATAACCACATTCCAAACAAAAAAATCATCTTTAAAGTCCCTACACTTAATCATTTTCAACCTACCAAGTCACCAAACATAAACACATTCAAAACAAAAAATCATCTTTAAAGTCCCTACACTTAATTATTTTCAACCTACCAAGTCACCAAACATAACCACTTTCAACCTACCAAGTTACCTTTAAAGTTTCGACACTTAATCATTTTCAACCTACTAAGTCACCAAACATAATCACATTCAAAATAAAAAATCATCTTTAAAGTCCCTACACTTAATCATTTTCAATCTACCAAGTCACCAAACATAACCACATTCAAAACAAAAAATCATCTTTTAAGTCCCTACACTTAATCATTTTCAACCTACCAAGTCACCAAACATAACCACTTTCAACATACTAAGTTACTTTTATAGTCCCTACAATTAATCATTTTGAACCTACCAAGTCACCAAACACAACAACATTCAAAACAAAAAATCATCTTTAAAGTTTCTACACTGAATCATTTCCAACCTACCAAGTCACCAAATATAACCACATTCAAAACAAAAAAAAAATACCTTTAAAGTCCTTACACTTAATCATTTTCAACCTACCAAGTCACCAAACATAACCACATTCAAAACAAAAAATCACCTTTAAAGTCCCTACACTTAATCATTTTCAACCTACCAAGTCAACAAACATAACCACTTTCAACCTACCAAGTTACCTTTTCACAAAATATAACCACTTTCAAAATAAAAAATTACCTTTAAAGTCCCTACACTTAATCATTTTTAACCTACCAAGTCAACAAACATAACCACTTTCAACCTACCAAGTTACCTTTAAAGTCCCTACAGTTAATCATTTTCAACCTACCAAGTCACCAAACATAACCATATTCAAAACAAAAAATCACCTTTAAAGTCCCTACACTTAATCATTTTCAACCTACCAAGTCAACAAACATAACCACTTTCAACCTACCAAGTTACCTTTTCACAAAATATAACCACTTTCAAAATAAAAAATCACCTTTAAAGTCCCTACACTTAATCATTTTCAACCTACCAAGTCAACAAACATAACCACTTTTAACCTTCTAAGTTACCTTTAAAGTCCCTACAGTTAATCATTTTCAACCTGCCAAGTCACCAAACATAACCACATTCAAAACAAAAAATCACCTTTAAAGTCCCTACACTTAATCATTTTCAACCTACCAAGTCAACAAACATAACCACTTTCAACCTAAAAAATCACCTTTAAAGTCCCCACGCTTAATCATTTTCAACCTATCAAGTCACCAAACATAACCACATTCAAAATAAAAAATCACCTTTAAAGTCCCTATACTTAATCATTTTTAACCTACCAAGTCACCAAACATAACCACATTCAAAATAAAAAATCATCTTTAAAGTCCCTACACTTAATCATTTTCGACCTAACAAGTTACCAAACATAACCACTTTTAACCTATCAAGTTACCTTTAAAGTCCCTACACTTAATCATTTTGAACTTACCAAGTCACCAAACATAACCACATTCAAAACAAAAACTCATCTTTAAAGTCCCTACACTTAATCATTTTCAACCTACCAAGTCACCAAACATAACCACTTTCAACCTACCAAGTTACCTTTAAAGTCCCTACACTTAATCATTTTCAACCAACCAAGTCACCAAACATAACCACATTCTAAAAAAAAAAAGGACCTTTAAAGTCCCTACACTTAATCATTTTCAACCTACCAAGTCAACAAACATAACCACTTTCAACCTACCAAATTACCTTTAAAGTCCCTACACTTAATCATTTTCAATCTACCAAGTCACGAAACATAACCACTTTCAACCTACCAAGTCACCTTTAAAGTCCCTACACTTAATCATTTTCAACCTATCAAGTCACCAAACATAACCACATTCAACCTACCAAGTCACCTTTAAAGTTTCTACACTTAATCATTTTGAATCTACCAAGTCACCAAACATAACCACATTCAAAACAAAAAAAAATACCTTTAAAGTCCTTACACTTAATCATTTTGAACCTACCAAGTCACCAAACATAACCACATTCAAAACAAAAAAAACACCTTTAAAGTACCTACACTTAGTAAATTTCAACTCACTAAGTCATCACCCAAGTCACCAAACTTAACTACATTCAAAACAAAAAATTCACCATTAAAGTAGCTACACTTAGTAAATTTCAACTCACTAAGTTTTCTCCCAAGTTGCCAAACTTAACTACATTCAAAATAAAAAATTCACATTTCAAGTACCTAAACTTCAATATTTTCAACTCACTAAGTCATCACCCAAGTCACCAAACTAAACCACATTCAAAACAAAAAATCCACCTTTAAAGTACCTACACTTAGTAAATTTCAACTAACTAAGTCATCACCCAAGTCACCAAGCATAGCCACATTCAACCTACCAACTCACCTTTAAAGTCCTTACACTTAAATCATTTTCAACCTACCAAGTAACCAAGCATAACCACATTCAAAACAAAAAAATACCTTTAAAATTCTTACACTTAATCATTTTCAACCTACCAAGTAACTAAGCATAACCACATTCAAAACGAAAAAAACACCTTTAAAGTCCCTTCACATTCACAACCAAGCCTTGAGCTTTCATACCAAATGATACAAGATCAAGTTCACAATACAAGAAACAAGCAACAAAACCAACAAGATGTCAACAACAATGCTAGTGAATCGAACAAGGCCACACCCGGCTTCAATAGACTTCAATATGAACAATAACAAGAAGATAACAACAATGCTAGTGAATCGAACAAGGCCACACACGGCTTCACTAGACGTCAATGTGAACAATAACAAGAAGATAACAACTTACCTTTTCTTGGCCTAAATTAAAGTGAAAGAGATAAGCGGTCACCAAAAAAAATAGCAAAGCAATCCTTTTACCGGATTCAGAATCTATCAAATAGTAAAATTATTAGAAAGAATAATCTTTCGCTTAAATAATTACAATAATTTAGTAAAGGAATAGGAATAAGATTTTCTCTCAAAAAAATTGAACAATTAATGAGTAAAATGGAGAAATAATTGTCAAGACTTACCAAAATTCAGGTAATTCGAACTCAAATTCATAAATTTTAGCTAAAATTTAACTCAATAAAACGAAATGTTAAACCCTAGAATTCAATTTACACAAAAATCAAACAATCAAAAAGGCAAATGATGAAATTAACCTCAAAAGAAAGGTAGCTTAGCTAATTAAACTGATTAACCAATTTTTTATTAAAATTACTATAGGAACAAGCCTAAAATTAGCTAAAATCTAGCTAAATAAAATAAATATCCAAACCCTAGAACTCAAACCACAACCAATTGACGAAATTAACACTAAATGTTATAGAAAATTAGCTAATTTGACCTCAAATTTCCAAAATTAGCTGAACAAATCTAACTAATAAATAAAAAATCTAACTAATAAACCAAAAATCTAACTAACTCATAAGTTGGATTTGCCGGAGAAGATGGCCGATCTCCGTCGCCTTCGCCGGAGTTGTTGTTGTTTTGGACGTTAAAGGAGGAAGTTTGGAGGGTTTTGGTGTTAATGTTTTGCTGTTTTGAACGGGTATTTGGGAGTGAATGTTTGGTGTGTTTTATTTTTTTTATGTTGAACGGGTCGGGTCGGGTCGGGTAAACGAATTATATATTTTTTTAATTATTACGAAAACCGACCACATGTGGTCGGTTTTCATAATAATTAAAATAAAATTAATTTTTAAATTAAAGTTTAATAAATTACTATTAATAAATTAATAAATTATAAAAACAAGTTAATAAATTAAAATTTATTTTTTAACAAATTAAAATTTTAATAAATTCTATAATATTTATAACAACATCCAATTAATTTAATACAATATGTACATATATAAATACACAGTAGATACACTGTGTATGGGACCCGAACAACAACCAATTAATTTAATACAATTCGTATATATATAAATTAGATAAGTAGTTATTTTATCATCACATTAACACAAGTAGTATATTTCCTCAATCGTATAATAATATCAATGAATTTTGCAAATTACGATAAATTTTTGGTTAATTAGCTTTTAAATATTATATATATATATATATACCTCGTAATACTAGTCTTACGTTATTACAACTTCAACGACATACGCATGTCTACATTGACCCAAAATAGTATATCTATTTCCTCAATTGTATGATATATATCAACGTATCATTCAAACTATTCTGATATATGGATTCAGTTATCTAGCTTTCGATTACTACATACGTCACTACACGAGATATACGTATATATACATATATTCAATCGTCTATCAACTTTCAAATACATACTATAAACATCACACACACGATTTTACTACCCCAGAATAATATACAACGTATTTCAAAAATACTCAGATGTATTATCGATTACATTATCTTATGTCATTAATATACCTTCAATGTATAATATGTAGATACTATATATATACCTATACATACACACACATATACACACTATTGACTATATCAAGTTCTAAATACGTACAATGTATATCACATACGTACACAAGTATATTATCAAACAATATAATGCGACGTGTTTCATATACATACTCAGATGAGTGATCGATTAATTATAATTGATTAGCTTAATACACTAGGCTTTGACTATATCGTTCATCAATCGATCACTACATGATATATATATATATATATATATATATATATATATATACATATGTATAGATATATATACATATGTATATATATATATATAAAGATATTTATATATATGACCTCTTGAATGCGTACTATATATATCACATCTACAAGTATATTACCTTATAATAGAACACGTTCATTATATTCTGATGATTTATTGGTTATATATTACATTATTATGACTTGAATAGTAACATAATATCATTATCTCAACGGTATGATATATATATACACATATTCATTATACAAAGATTAAGCATGTTTAACGTCATTTAACGTATATAAGAAGGAAAATATTTATTTTATATATTGAAACATAAGTAAAAGATAAAGATTATGTTTAACGTAATTTGTTTATTTTATTTGATATATTTCTTAGTGTAATTTTTTCACAAAATTTAAGAATGATTGATTTTTATTATTATTATACTGGTTATCGAATACGTGTGATCAGTGTAATTTCAAAAAATTATATATATCTATATATATTACATTATATATAATTATTTTTAATGAATATATATATATATATTTGATTACATACATATAATTATTGGTTACTAAAAATTATTTACTTTTTAATTTTTTTCAGTTCAAAAACCGACCACTAGTGGTCGTTTTTTTTTTAAATTATTTTTTTATTTTAATTAAAAAACCGACCACAAGTGGTCGGCTTTTTGAAAAAAAATCTTTTTTTTTTTAAATTTAAAACCGACCACTAGTGGTTGTTTTTTTTTTAAAATAAATTAAAAAAGAATTTTTAAAAACCGACCACAAGTGGTTGATTTTTGAAAATATTTTTCAATTATTGTTATTTTTTTAATTTATATTTGTAAAATAAATAATAATTAATATAAAAATTATTGAAATAATTATTTTGATTTTTTAAAATATGTGGTCGCTTTTTTTTAAAAACAAGTTTTTTAAAAAAAATTAAAAAACTGACCACTTGTGGTCGGTTTTTTTCGACCACAATGTGTGGTTGGTTTTTTGTGGTCGTTTTTTCAGTTTTTTTAGTAGTGTGTGGATCTAAGTTGAGTCAATCGGTAATGCCTACCAGTACATAATATTTGTACTAATAGTACCTATGCTCTTCTTTTGTTAAGTGCAAATAGTCTTCCTACGATTGAGACAAAAATAGTCTTCCTACAATTTAGACAAAGCCTCGAATATATCATTTAACTAGCAGCTTTTTGATCCAAACATAAGCATCTACCTTTAGGTCGAAATCAAATCATCTTATTTGATCATGTCCATTCTTTTGAAAAGTGATACACTTGTTTTATTTATTTTTTGGATATTTGATACCAAACGGTCCAAAGATGGCTCAAAACAACCCACAAAACAGTCCACTAGAACTAGGCACAAAACAACAACAAGAAAGCAGAACTAACTTAAGAGATAATGCATAAATAACTTGATATAAAGAGAACATGTAAGATAGTATATTAAACTCAAAACCCCTTACAGACATGTAAACTAACACCAAGTTCTTACGTTGACACAAGAGGGACTTTACCTCCTCTAAACACCAACGTATCAAGCCAACAATCCAACATGAGTGATTCCACACTCAAGTTGAAACCTAGTTTTGGTTTTTTGCCTCCAAAGGGAGAGGACTTGTGTTTCTTTGTGTCTTATGACTTACAACATCTGAAAAAAAAACTAACTAATAAAAACCTACAAGGTTCTCTATATAATGTATTACAAAATAAAGTGTACAATGACCAAAAGGCCTCTCAAAGAGTGGGGCGCCCATCAAGTGTATGGTGTGGACTGTTTTGGTTCCCTTTTAAGCCCTTCTTTCACATTTTAGCAATGTCTTAGCTCGGATGGACTCTTGACATACTCGTACACCTCCATTATCGTGGTCGTGCTTGTATCATCCTCCTCTTCTTGAAAAGGATTCAACCTTGAATTCAAACCTTGCAAAATCAAAGAAGAAACAAACAAGCACACATCCTCATGACATGAGGGTTAGGGTTAGCAAAATAAACACATCAACATGTCATGCCGAGGTGGGACAAACTTGAAGTATATCCAAGGGTCATTTGTATTGATCATGAAAAGCTTAGTTCAAATGGCACAAAGGAAGTGACTAGGATAAATACCAAGAAATAAAGAACATAGGCCGAGACTACTCCTACCATACTCTAAGATGGCACCAGGATCAAATGGTAGAAGTAACTAAGGACCTAGGTCTCGGCCACTCTCACTTTCCCCTAAGGTGTCGTCCTCAAAATTAGGCACACCTGTTGACACCCAATTTTGGCTCTCCATGCTTAAAATTAGCACTTTTAGGCATTATGATCGTTAAAGTGCATAAAATGTATTTTTTCATCTATTTTTTTTATAATTTTTAGCAAATTAACGACAATCATCATTTTTTAGAATTTTTTATCAATTTATTATCATATTTTAATTTACACAATTTATTGATAATTATCTTTAATTTCGTAAATTTTAGAAATTTTATCAGTTTATTATTATTTTAATATTTTTGCACAGTCATTTGCATATGTACACAACACAATACTGTAATTTTTTTTACTGCACAGTATAATTTTAATTATTTATAGCATAATATATTTTTTCAAGATAATTATATTTTTTATTTGTTGTTATATTTTTCCATAATTATATATCGGCATTCATTATTTTGTACGATATTTACTATGATCTGTAAATGTGAGTTGACTTAATTATTTTAAATACACAAATAATATTATATTTTTATTCATCTCTCTTTATCCTTTTTTTTTTAATTTTCTTCACTTTTTTACTTTTTCCAATCCACTTTCCTAAATCTAAGGGATACGTTGGGAAATTGTAGATTTGATGAATTATTTTTTCTTTTTAAATACTCAGCACACAATATACACAAAGCACACACCACAAACAATATTCACGCCCTTAATTTCGTAAATTTTAGGATTTTTATCAGTTTATTATCATTTTAATATTTTTGCACAATCATCTACATACGTACATAACATAACAGTACAATTCTTTTTATATATTATAATTTTAATTGTTTATAGTGTAATATATTTTTTTCAAAGATAATTATATTTGTTTACATTTTTCTGTAGTTATATATATGGATATTTTTATTTTTGTACCTTATTTAACACAGTCTATAGAAATAACATCGATTTACTTTAATACAGAGAGTAATAAATCAATCAAGTCAACATCTCATCACTAAAAAGATATTTGACTTTTATTTTATCTACTATCCACAATTTAAGTGATATGTTGGAAAAAGATAGATTTAATATTTATTTATTTTGTTATTACTTTTCTTTTTAAATACACAACACAAAACACACACACATATACAAATTTCTCTCTTTCTCTCTAACCTCACTGTTTCTCTCTAAAACACAAACAAACACACATCTTCTCATTTTGAATCTTGATTTGGTGGGGTTGAATTTGAACAAGTCTTGAATCTAAGTTGTTGTTGACTTTTTTTTTTTTAGTTAATATTGTGAAGTTTTGACTTTGTTGAGTCTTGATTATTTGATTGAAGTATACATATCTTGTTGGTTTATTTTGGGGATATTATGGAGCTTTGAACTTAATGTAGAAAGAAACAAAATGGAGAACTCTAATGCTATCACTGTTATTTTTCATTTTGGGTTCTAATTTTTACATGTTTGATTGTGTTTTCTTTATGATATTTTTCTGGTTATCTTACATTGTTGTAATGCTTTATTTTTCTAACATTGCTATGGTTATTGTTGCTATATTATGATTAATAGTAGCATGCATTTTCTAATTTAATGGATGCTTTTGTGATGATTATTGCTTACTGTTGAGTATGTTTTCTCCATAGTTGGTTTGTTTTTGTCTTTCTCTTTCTTATACCTTAATATTGTTCTGTTTAGATTGTTAAAAGCTGCTTGAAAGTTATGTTTTGATTATTTTTTTGTTGTTGTTATTTTGTTGATATTTTTATTGATATTAGTTAATATTTGACCGATGAAGAAATTCTACATCAATTTTCGAGGCCTACACAAATAAAAAGATGGATATTACGTATATAAATACATAATAAAATAAATAAATTTGGGAGATGACGAAACTTTTATAACAACTCAAAAGAATTTACAATTCGTATTTTGGCAAGACGATTTAGGACGGCCAATCAATTGAGCAACCACTTCGTAGCCATAACGTATTTAAAATTTAATCTGAGCCCACCTTTTAATGAAAATCATATTTTTACATACCTTTTCAATTTATTTGAATAATTATTTATTTGTTACTAATATTTCAATCCAAGTTTTCATACAGGTTATTGAGAATACTCATCGGGAGTGACATTCAAGGAAGGCTTTAAATTTTAAGTTGTATTTTATATTCTTATACTTGTACAAATATTGTTATAGTGAAAACTTTATTTTTGGGGTGTTGGGCGGGATTTTTTTTATTTATACAAACTTTGCCACGCATTAGACAAATTTAGTCCGTTAATGTTTACATTAAAATTGATTTAGCTATTTAATCAACAAATAATTCACTCTAAAAATATTATGTAATCTTTTTCTTTAAACAGATCTTTCATTATTCAATATTTTCATTTTTATATGCACATTCTCATGTATTTTTGTTTATCTTAATACACTTTTTATACACCTACATATTTTTTATGATAATATAATCAATTTACACATTCTTTATATATATATTGTCCATGTCATTTTAATATACATTTTATATTATGCATTTATAAACATTAATTATTTCTTCATTTTTAATAAACCTAAGTCTGGCCGGAAACCACATTTGTGGATTCTGAAGGGTGCCTAATCCCTTCCCTTCAGAATAATTTGAATTCTTACTTAGAATCTAATCTGATTTCGTAGATTAAAACACAAGTCTTTCATGTTTATAAATAAAAAGGTTTTCCTTAAAAATTAGGTGGCGACTCTGTACAAAATTTTTCTTTTAGAGTCCATAATGTCGTGCTCGTTTTGACCTTAGGTAAAAATCGGGTATGACAACACCCTTTAGATCACTAGTATAAATATCATGAGCACAAAGGGGGTAGAGAACGTGTTACACAAGCCAACTTTAACTATGGTCTCCTTATGCATGTACTCACTAGTTTCAAGTCCATCAATACGAGTATGATTAACATAGGAAACACATAAAGAAGAAGTAGATGGAATTTCTAAGCATGCACCACATTATCTTTCAAGAGAGTAATATCCATATAGATATAAATCACCTTGGGCAGAAAAGGGATCACATACAAAAACATTATCACAAGAACAATCACATTTCGGGTTTCCTAAACATTCAAGGGTTCCAAAGTCATCTTCACCCGATTGACTATTCCTTTCCAAGACTACACATTCCCTACCCTTAAGAGTACTCATCTTCCAAGAAGAGATTTTTATCTTGAGGATGAATGTTGTCTCACCATAGTGGGTTAACATATAGGCTATAACCTTCGAGACTAGCCATACCATCATTCGCACCACTAGGTTCATTTGGAGTGAATGTACTGTCTTCAAACAAGATATTATGCCTAAAGAAAGTAGAATCTACCCTAGGGGCAGATTTAAAATACACACATTTACTCTCTAAAGGACAACCATCAAGTTCCAAAGAAGTTTCAAACACATGATCATCTCGATGAGCAAGACAAATATTAGATTCCTTACCATAATACAAGCTCTCGAATTCACTCCCATTTTTAATTACATGATTTCTATGAGCAAAACTATCAATAAGGCGTTCATCATACATCATGCTCAAAGAATCATGCCCTTCTATACTAGGCAAAACCGCAACTACATCCATTTGGCTACTACTAGCCACATCATAACATTTTAAGTTCATAGGAGCGCAGGGGATAACATTCTTACCTTGTAGCTCACATGAGCTACAACCATCATCTTGACATGTGTACGGATAGACCACGTGCTCCCTTTGTCCTACCATATATGATCCAACCTTTCATTTTCCATAGCTAAAATAGTGTTAAGTTAGGCCAAAATGGCACTTGTAACATCATTGCCCAAGGTTGGAGTGGTTGACGCCGTGGGTTCTATTGCAATTGTGCCTATAAATAAAAAAAACTCATGAAAAAAAAAGTAGTTCACAAACTCCTCACCACACTCTCTCTCACGTCTTGATCATCTCATACTTGGTTTTCAAAGTGTTGCAAGTCAGCTTGTAGTTTGTGATGAGTCGAGGGGTGAGTCTACTCCTTGGTCGGAATGGATTCCTTGCTTGAAGACTCAAAAAAGTAATTTCTGAACTTGAACCAAGAAATACTACAATTTAAAAACAATAAAAGCACAAAAAGTAACTCTAACACGAAGAAACATATTCAAAAATTAATTTACAACTTCTAGGTAGTTACTAGTTGCCAATTAGTATAAGAATCAACAAAAAAAGAAACTAAGAATCAACACAATAAACTAAGAATCCAAGATCTTGAGCCCTAAGTTTTGGTATTGTACGGAAATTGGTGATGTGGTGGTTTAGGATTGGTTACGGTTTTTGAAAGGTTCTTATTTTTCCAACTTTAAAATTTTGGTTCAATTTTCAATTCTTGAAGAATTGTATTTAGGCCTTGGGGAAGAAAACATCAAGATTGGATCCCTTTTTCACATTCAAAAGGTTTGACTTGTCTTACACCTTTTGGGCAAGACACCTTTTTGAAGGGTTTGTGTCCCTTTCCTCTTTTGGACACCTAGAAAAGTGTTCTTTTCCTCTTTTGGTACCAAGTATTTTGTAGATCTTTTTGTCCCCTTTCCCTTTGGTAGGTCTTTGGGATTTGTTTTCGAGACTAACAAAGGCTTACTTCTTTCTACTTGGCTTTTGGATCAAACAACACTATTGAAGAGCCTTTTTGCAACTAGACATGAAGATGGCCGGTTTAGAACAACAAGAACTTTCAATAGAAGTTTGAAAACCTAGACTCACGTTGAACCTCCAACATTCAACAACACCTTTTCAAGATTAATAAACCATAACAAAATACTAACAACACGATTTCAAACCATACCTTCAAGTTTCGGTCCACACAACAACACCAACAATGTTCAAATTCTTGAACCCGCCAACAACAACACCACACAAACGTTCAAGCTCACTTGGATCTAGACTCAAGGTGTTAGAGAAGAAGAAAACTAACACAAGAAAACTCAACAAAAGCAAAAGACACCTAGATCTATACATACAACATTCTTCCAAGACAACACAAAAACAAGGACTCACTTCTCGGCCAAGAACACCAACATGTAGAACACTTTTTTTTTTAATTTTCTATCAAATGATCCCAAGATTGGTCTTGTGGGAACAAAACCAGCCTTAGATATGATGCCAAACAGTCCAAATATGGCTCAAAACAGTCCAAAAAAATGTCACAAAACAGTCCACTAGAACTAGGCACACAACGGCAACAAGAAAGCAAAACTAACTTAAGAGATAATGGATAAATAACTTGACATAAAGAGAACATTTAAGATAGAAACTAAAGAGTATATTAAACTCAAAACCCCCTACAAACATGTAAAATAACACCAAGTTCTTATGTTGGCACAAGAGGGGCTATACCTCCTTTAAGCACAAACGTATCAAGCCATCAATCTAACACGAGTGATTCCACACTCAAGTTGAAACCTAGTTTTGGTTTTGTGCTTCCAAAGGGAGAGGACTTGTGTTTATTTGTGTCTTATGACTTACAAAATCATCAAAAAAACTAACTAATGAAACCCTACAAGGTTCTCTATATAGTGTATTACAAAATAAAGTGTACAATGACCAAAAGGCCCCTCAAAGAGTGGGGCGCCAATCAAGTGTATGGTGTGGACTGTTTTGGTGCCGTTTTAAACCCTCCTTCCACACTCCAACAATGTCTTAGCTCGGGTGGACTCTTGACATACTCGTACACCTCCATCATCGTGGTCGTGCTTGTATCAGATATTTTTCTTATACTTTAGTTTTGGTTTGAATGTTCTTATACAATGACTGTTATGTTTTGGGTTTTTCACTATTAATATTAATTCATTATATTGTCTTAAAATTGGCTAAGTATTCGGGTTAAGGTTTGGATTAGATGGTTCTCTCATTAGAGAGTTAGTGTGGGAGCCACTGAAGGCCATTTGGGTTATGACCTAGATGGTATTAGAGCCCTAAGTTCGTCAATCTTATCATACAAGAACTAATTTAGTAGAGTATTGTGAAATGGTATAGAGACATCTGTACTTTTCTTCCAGAGGCTTCAAGACTTAAGATATTTCACTCTTCTTATTTCTTTCATATTAATACTTAATTCCAATTGGTATCCAGTGATCCAAATTAGTATCTTATTTATTTAACTCTTACCTCACAAATGGTTAGGACACATAGTGATATATTAATAACAATTGTACCTAAACTAGTTACTAGGTCTGTATTTCATGCTAGAAACTGAATACGGGTGTAGGAAAAAGAAAGGGGCTATGAGGTAGCACCCATTAGGGGATATAACTTAGGACACTTGAGGTCTGACAAGATAGAGACTGGAGTCTCCTCCTCCACATTAGGATAATCCAAACACGGTTTAGAATGAAGAAGTGGTACTAAAGATGGATAGATATTGGTTCATGTAGATATTGACCTAGTTTAGGAAGATGCAACCCAGGTTCTGATGTATTCAGAGATAGTTTAGCAGGTTTTAGGAATTTTGAGTGGTTTATCCATCATAGGTGCTACACAAAAATTATTCAGCATCCAGTGTTGCAGCATGCTGCTTTTGTGGCATACAAGATTAAAGAGGGATTAGAAACTGGTGCCTTTCTATGACAGGTTCAAGGTCTGGTGATAACCAGAAATGAGCATGACTTATTTTGTTTCTTAAAATGAAACCTCTTATTTTTCATGGTACTATGTTGGAAGATGCTTCCAAATTTATTTTCAAATTTTATGAAAGGCTTCACAAGTTGGGAGTGGTAGAGATGTATGGTGTGAAGTTTGTTTCTTTTCAGTTACAGAGGGATGCCAAAATATGTATTAGGGAATTTGTTGAATGTAGAGCTACAAGTTTGCCTCCGTTGACTTGGACTCAATTTTATTGTGTTCTTGGAAAAATATGTGTCATGTACTCTGAGGGATAAGAAGAAGGATGAGTCACTAGTTTCGAGCATAAAAATATGTCGATTGTGGCTTATGAGGTCAAATTTCATGCTTTATCCAAATAATTTTTTGTTGTTGTTGACTACCAAGGGGGAGAGAATTAGATTGTTTGTTAAAATATTAAATACTGAACTTCAGATTTCCATAATTCAGATAACATATTTAGGTAAGACCTTCTGGGAGATAGTTGATTTTTTAAAAATAGTAAAGGGTGTAAGGTAGGATGGTTTCGCCAAGTCAGGAGAAAAGATTGCCCGCAAGGTGGGTAATTGTAGTGGTTCTTATTCTAGGGACCTAAGTTTACAGGTCTAACCAGCTTGACCCATTCAGTTCGAATGCTTGTTTTTCTTGGGGTATATCAAGGTCCAACCAACCATTTTCAGATTTTGGTAGTTATGTTCCTTCATCATCATCAGCTTAGTGACCCATTCCATATCATACATGCTATGAGCATAGTGGGGTTGGTCATATTCAGAGAAATTGTCCTAATTACAGATATTTTGGTCAATCAGGCCAATAGCAGACTATTTGAGCCTTGATTACAGCAGGTACGAGAGGTAGAGGTAATATTAGGTGTCGTCCATAGGGTAAGCATAGTGGTCACACTAGATGGGTAGAGTTGGCAGGAAATCCAATTGAGGTGGTGGACATATAGATCAAGATGGTGCATAGGTTGATAGGGGCGATGCTCAGACGGGTCATAAGGCTCACTTCTGTACTTTTCTAAGCAGGCCCAAGGTCGAGGCTTCAGATGCGGTGATCACGGGTACAATTCTTGTCTATGATCACATGGCTACTATTTGTTTGATCCTAGTTCCACATTCTCATATGTCTCAATTAAATTTATTTTGGGTCTGTATATGGTTTGTGAAATTCTTGGTACTCCTATGTATGTGTCTATGATCTTTGGGGTTTTTATAATTATGAAGCAGGTTTGTCGGGCTTGTTTTGTATTACTCATTGGATATCAGACTTGGTCTGATTTGGTAATTGTAGACATGGTGGATTTTGACATCATCTTAGGTATGAGTTAGTTATCTCCATATGTCACAACCCAAGCCAAGGCCCTGGACACAATGGGAATCTCGTACCACGAAGGTTTGAGAAGATACCATAGCATTCTATCATAAGCACAATCTGAATGAAATGTGAAAGTATGATGAAAATCCAGAAAAATCTTTTAAGATACATGAAAAAACACTCCCGAACTTTGATTAGAATATCATAACAAACATTTTGTTAAAATCTAGTCTACAAAGCCTCTAATTATATTTGAACTATCTAGGTCGGTCAAGGCTGCGACCATACAATAAAACTGATAGTACTGAATGTCTAAATAAATTGCTTTCCAAAAATAGATGGTTCACCAACTCTGGTGATTTTGGGATAATCCTACTTCTCACTAGACTATGAGGTTGAGCCTCTGAGGCATCATGAGAAACTGAAGCTCGAGGATGGTCAATACTTGAAATGTATCGGCATGTAGAAACGCTAAAGTAATAATAACAATAATGACAGTAAAAACTTTGGACAAATTACATCATAAAGTAGGAGTTTAATCATAAAAATACAATATAAGAATTTCAATAAAATTTATCTGTTGAAAGTCTAATCTAATTTCTTTACTTCTGAGCTAAATGGTATTCCCAACATATCTACTACACCATTAGCTATATTGATTTAACTTTAACTCGTCGATCAAGCCCCCAATCCAAGTTTGCTGCAAGGATTGGAGTCTCTACAATCTAGTCTATTATACCAAAACATGTAGCAAGTATACAATAATTATCTGTATTTCAGCACATAATAAATCCCGCATCGGCAAAACAAGGTTTGGGGCTATAAGCTTTTCAACTCATACCTTCTCGAGTAACCATCTAACTCTGTTAAAGCTCATTTTTAGTTCTTTAAAACATGCATCTTTCTAAAAATTCATTCTGATTCTAAATGGTAATTTCTATATTTGTATCCACATACCAAGACTTGAAGGTCACATAAGCCATCTCATACATTCTATTTCATCTCTTTCATGCAATAAATCATTCACCACTATAAAGTAATTCAAAGATCGAATAATGATGCTCCTTCTAAATTGACATACAAGTTTAAGCAAAAATATCTTTCTTTGAATACTTCTCTGAAACTCTTAAAGGTGGTCATTTCTTTCCTAAATTCATACACTTTCCATTGGAAAACAAAAACATTTAAAATACAAGATATAATCTCAAAATTCATATAAGAAACAATGTATAATTTGATAAAGAAAGCATTCAAAACTCAATATTCTCACCATTCATTAAATAATCCATAACATTAATCGAAATACTTAATTCTCATCATCAAAAGGGTTCATAGTTCATGATCTTCAAATAAATTTGAAACCCATATTCTATATACAATTTTGAGTTTAGAGAATATGATTTTTAAACCCATAAGTAGTTAAGCCACTCTACATAACTTCTAGTGACAAGAACTTGACGAATAATCTACCCTTAGAGCCTTAGAGCTTTGAACCCTTGCTAGTTCTCTCTGTTGTGAATTGGGGGAATTTGGTATGTGATTTGAGAGGTTGGGAGTCATATTTAGTGACTTAGGAACATTTTAATAGTGTAAAAAGACTTAAACACCCCAAAAAATAGGTTAAAATAACATCCAATCGATAAAAAGAGGAGGGGTTGTCGCGCATGCTTGGAAGCGTGGCCTCACCCTTACGACACGAGGACCAACACAAGCTGCCACCCTCGAGCCATGTGTCCACCCCATGGGTGAGAATGTATCACCCAGTGGTGGTCCACACCGCATGGGATAGCTCACGGGGCCCTCCATGCGACGCATGACCCTTTTTCATGTCTAAAATCATCCCTAACACCTCTAAACTCATCCCTAAGTGATTTATACTCAATCTAGGGGTCATGTAGGCTTATTCTTATCTCTATTTAAGTGTCTAAACACTCGGGGCATTATACTATCCCCCTTGGAATCATTCATGCCCGAATGATGACTTTGGACACGTCAAGCACGATTTAAGGAAATAAATAATGCAATAAGAGTAATATTAGGATAATAACTTCAAAGCCTTCGGTCGAGGATTTGACTAATGAGGTATATCTAAACTGCATATCATATTTCTATTCCCAAATAGCTTCGTCTACCTTCTAATTTCTCTACAATACGTTTACTAAATCTATCTCCTTGCTCCTTAACTTCTAAACTAGTCTATCCAAAATCTCTGTGGGGACCTCTTCACGAGACAATAAGTCTTTTACTCCAGTATCCTCTATAAGAACAACAAGAGAATAACCCCCAGCACACATCTTAAGCATAAACACATGGAATATGGGATGGAATGAAGCCAAGCTCATAGGCAAATCTAACTCAAACACAACACGACCAATCCTCTTCAAAATCTGATAAGAGCCTATATAACGAGGCCTGAGCTTTCCTTTTTTTTTCCAAACCTCGTAATCCCTTTCATAGGGGAGACTTTCAGAAATACCCAATCGTCAACCTTAAAATATAATTCTCTCTATCTCATATCAACGTAAGAATTTTAGCGACTTTGAGTGGTTTTAAGTCTCTCTCTAGTAACCTTAACTATCTCCATCGCTTGGTGCATAAGATTAGCCCCAAATAGTCTGGTTTTGCCTACCTCAGACTAACAAATTAGTGACTTACACCTCCTACTATAAAGGGCCTCGAAAAGAGGCATCTGGATGCTATAGTAGTAGTTGTTACTGTAGGTGAACTCTATAAGAGGAAAGTAGTCCACCCAACTAACCTTGAAGTCAATTGAGCAGGATCTCAACATATCTTCTAAGGTCTGAATGGTACCTTCTACCTTCCCATCTATTTGAGGATGGAAAGAAGTGATAAGACTCACCTACATACCCAAACTTTACTGTAAGGATCACCAAAACTAAGAAGAAAACATACTTTTATCAGATATAATAAAGACAAGAGCTCCATGCAGTCGAACAATCTCTTGAATATATAACTTTGCATAATCCTCTCATGAGAAATAGGTTCTTATCAGCGGGAAATGAGAAGACTTGGTCATCCTATCAACAATGACCCAAATAAAATCACACTAATTCTAAGAATGCAGTAGAACGACAATGAAATATATGTTAATCATATCCCACTTCCACATGGGAATAACTATATCTTAGGAGGTACCACCCAGTCTCAAATGCTCAACTTTAACTTGTTGTCAATTTAAACACTAAACAAAAATTTCCACATCCCTCTTCATGTTTTTCCACTGGTATACCTCCTTCAAGTCATGATACTTCTTAGTAGAAGTGATATGAAAGACATATGTAGAGACATGGGCCTCTATCAATATTCTCTCTCACAGTCCATCAATGTTTGGAATACAAAGTCTTCCTTAATACCGTAATATACCATCTCCTTCAATTTCAAATTCCAAAACCTTTTGTTGTCTAACATACTTCTTGATTTGCATCAATATGATACCATTAGCCTGTTTCTTCTTAACTTTGGCACACAAGGATGACTTACCTCCTCATAAATAATCATCCCCTATCCTCGGAGTCTACGAGTTAGACTCCCAAATTTGTAGCTCAATAAATATTCTTTACCAGATTTCTTTTTTCCTTATTGACATGAGAAAGGCTACCCATTGATGACCCGTTAAGAGCATCAACCATAACATTAGCCTTACTTATATGATAATGAAAGCTCATGTCACAATCATTTAATAGATCTAGACACTGCTCATGACTGAGATTATTTTCCTTCTACGTGAACACATATTGTAGACTCTTATGATAAGTGAAAATGTCAAAATGTACCCCATATAGGTAGTGACACCAAATCTTAAGTACAAACACCGCAACCAATAATTCTAGGTCATGGGTGGGGTAGTTTTTCTCATGAAACTTCAGTTGCCTAGATGCATAAGATACCACTTTACCATACTACATCAACACACAATCACGTCCAACTTAGGATGCATCACAATATACAACAAACCCTTTAGTACCTTTGGAAAGTGTCAAAATAGAGGCAGTTGTCAACCTATCTTTTAACCTCTTAAAAATTCTTTCATAAGCCTCAGACCATAAGAAATTTACCTTTTTCTGAGTCAACCTGGTAAGTGGAGCAACTATAGATAAAAAACTTGCCACAAATCTCCTATAGTAGCCCACCAAACCTTTGAAGCTCCTGATGTCATTTGGAGGGTCTAGGCCATTTCTTTACTGCCTCAATCTTTTGTGGGTCAACTTTAATCCCCTCACCTGAAACAATATTCCCTAGAAAAGTTACAATACTAAGCCAAAATTCACACTTAGAAAACGTAGCATACATCTCTTGATCTTTAATGTCTGAAGTATGATTCGGAGGTGATTGGCATGATCCTCCTCACTTTTAGAGTATATTAAAATATAATCAATGAAGACTATAACAGATAAATCAAAAAACTATCTGAATACCCTGTTCATAAGATCCATAAAAGTTGCAGGTGAACTAATCAATCTAAAAGACAACCAAAAATCATAATGACCATATCGAGTTTAAAATGCAATTTTAGGAATGACAACTTGCCTGACCTTCAACTAATAGTAATCCAAACAGAGGTCTATTTTTGAGAAATACCTAAAACCCCAAAGTTGGTCAAAGAGGTCATCAATTTTGGAAAGAGGATAGTTATTCTTCAATGTAACCTTATTCAATTAATGGTAATCTATACACATATGGAGGTAACCATCTTTCTTTCGCACGAAGAGTACAAAATCACCTCATGAAGAGACACTAGGACAACTAAAACACTTATCAAAGAGATCTTTCAACTTCTCTTTCAACTCCCCTAGATCCATAAAATCCATTCTATACTATGGAATAAAAATAGGTTGAGTGTTGGGTAACAGATACATTCAAAAGTCTATCTCCCTATTTGGGAAAACTTTGAGAGATCATCAAAAAAGACTTCGGGAAACTCATTAACTACAGGTACCGACTGAAATAAGAAATTATCCAAACAAGAATCTTTTACCTAAACACTATGGTACCATAACCCTTATATTATAAGATTACGAGCTCTAAGATTTGATATAAACATCACCTTTGGTGTCAAGAAATCTCCCTTCTATTCTATGGCTGGTTTATTAGGAAAAGGGAAGGTGACTTTCTTGGTTCTACAATCTAAGGTAGCATAATAAGAGTGAATCCAATCCATCCCCAAAATTATATCAAAGTCTGTCATGTCAAGATCTACTAGATCTACCATAGTAACTCAATGGAAAATGAACACCACAAAATTTCTATAAACTCTGCTATCAATATAGAATCACCAATACAGATAAAAATAGAGAAAGGTTCAGAGATATATTTGAGACAAAAACCAAAACCACTGCCACATAAGGGGTTACATAAGACAAAGTAGATTGGAGGTCAGGCAGCATATAAACATCATAAGTGAAATTCTATAACATACCAGAAACAATATTTGGTGAGGCCTCTAAGTTTTGGAAAGTAGATAAGGCATACAAATAATTGAAACCCCCACTTGTACCAGAAGTAGCACCCTTAGCTGGAGGGGATGGAGCAGTAGATTGGGCTTTAGTGTCACTAAAGATTCCCTTTGCAGAGGGATAATATCTTTGAAAATAATTGGGTTGACCATAACCATAACTCACAAAAGTCCCATACTGACATTTCCCTGGGTGATACTTTCCATAAGTATTGTGGTAAGGGTATCGCTTAGGCTGAGCTACACTACCTTGATATTGAATGACCTCAATCCTTGGCCCATTGTTGGGCTGAAATCGCTGATCATCTGATAGTCTAGGGGCAGGTGCACTAGTCGATGACCGAACATTCCCAAGATCTCTTCTTAGACCATTTCGTTCCCCATTTGCCACTCTGTTATTGACTGGCATCTTGATTCACTAGTTTAACCCTCTTAGTTAGCCTCTGCCCACTTCTTCTTCTCTTTCTCTACTCATTATATATACACTACCAATCTAGATATGTCCATGTGTCTATTTAACATCGACCCCTTACACTCCAACACCAAATCATTAGAAAGACCAAACACAAGCATTCTCATATGAGACCTCATATTAGACACCAACTCTAGAGTATAATGAGACAATAGAGTGAAATTCAAGCATACTTTTTGACACTCATCTTAACCTATTTAATATTTACAAACTCGTCAGCCTTAGCTTCCCTTAACTCCTAAGGAAATACGTGGTCAAGAAAAGTATTAGAGAATCTCCCACATAGTAGGTTTAACATTCTCACCTCTTAACTCTTCCTACTCATCAGACCACTGGTAAGCCACCCCTTTTAATTAATACATTACAAATTCCACCCCATTCATATCACTAGCAAACATAACTCTGAATATATTTTCCATCCCATCCACAAACTCTTGAGGATATTCCTCAACCTTATAACCCATAAAAGTCAGGGGTTTTAGCCTCACTAATTGACTAGCTCGAGTGACTTCAGATGAACCATCAATAGAACTAATATTACTAGGCTGATAAGATTGTGATGACATAATCTGAGCATGTATGCGAATGGACTGTCGAAACTCAGTATTGGAAATCCTGCCCTGAGGGGTCTGTGTGTGAGTGGCATCGGTCCTAGAAGCCCAAGAGAGACTAGTCAAGGATGATGAAATCTCATTAAGATCTGGACTATTAGTAGTATAGGCCCCATTATGGGTCCTCATTTTGTGGGTAGGGTAAATCTCGTTAGTATAAGTCCTATTTTGGATGGAGGTTCTAGCTGAAGCCCTCTGGACCTCTAACCTTATTGAAAGCATGATGTAAAATCTAGAATAATTTAGAAGTTAGGGGAATTCAATTAAAACTAGTCTCTCTACCACAAACTAGAATATGAAGAAAGAAAAATATTTCTAAATGCCTTATTGCCTCCACCTTATAAGTGTGGCATGCTACACATCCATAAAAGGAACTCTGCTCAACATGTCTTCATAGACACCCTAGGACCCTGAATTATGCTTTAATACTAATATTGTCTTGATTCAAGTCGAGACCCTAGCCACAACCAGCATCTTTTACCACAAAGATCCGAGAAAACCCCTTAGCATTCTATCATAAGCATAATCTGAATGAAATGCAGAAGTATAATAAAAATTAAGAAAAATCTTTTAATATACATGAAATAAAACTCCCAGACTTTGAATAAAAAATCATAACAAACATTTGTCAAAACCTAGTCTACGAATCCTTTAATCATGCCTAAGTTATCTAGGACAGGACAAGGCTTCAACTATACCATAAAAATGATAGTAGTAAATGTCTAAATAAATTTTCTTCTGAAAGATGGATGGGTCACCAACCTTGATGATTTTGGAAAAATCTTACTGTTCCACTAGACCACGAGGTTCGACCTTTGAACCTGAGACGATGTAGCCGCCCAAGGACGATCAATACATTAAATGTATTTTTATGTAGAATGACTAAAATAATAATAGTAATAATGACAGTAAAATCTTTGGACAAAGTACATCATAAAATGGGAGTTTAATTATCAAAATACAGCATAAGGATTTCAATAAAATTTGTTTGTTAAAGTCTATTCAGATTTCTTACTTATGAGCTACATGGTATTGACGACATGTATACTACACCATGGGCTATATGGTCTCGACATTAACTCATTTGTAAACCCTCTAATATAAGTTTTCCGTAAGGATAAGAGTCTCTATAGTCTACTCTAGTATACCAAAACTGAAGCTTGTATGCAATGATTATCCATATTTCAGGATAGAATCAATCTCACATTGGGAAACTAAGATTTTGGGCTATAATCTTTTCAAACCATGCTTTCTCTAGTAACTATCTAACTCTCTTAAAGCCCATTTTTAGTTTTATAAAACATGAATCTTTCTAAAAACTCATTATGATTCTAAATAGAAATTTCTACATTGGTATCATCATACCAAGACTTACAAGTCACATAAGCCATCTCATACATTCTATCTTATCTCTTTTATATGATAAATCATTGAACACCATAAAATAATTCAAAGATCAAATCAGCTCTTTCAGGATAGACACATAAGTTTACGCATAAACATCTTTCTTTCAATACTTCTTTAAAACTCTTAAAGGCGATCATATCTTTCATAAATTCATACACATTCCACTGGAAAACAAGAACATTTAAAATATAAGAAATACTCTCCTAATCTATATAAGTAAACAATGTACAATTTGATAAAGAAAACCTTAGAAACTCAATCTTATCATCATTTATTAAATAATCCACAACATTAATCAAAATACTTAATTCTCATCATCAAAAGGGATCATAGTTCATGCTCTTCAAATAAGTTTGAAAATCATATTCTATATACAATTTAGAGTTTAGTAAACATGATTTTTAAACCCATAAGACGTAAGGTCATTCTACATACCTTCTAGTGACGAGAATTTGACAAATAATCTACCTGTAGAGCTTTGAACAATAGCTAGTTCTCTCTTTTGTGAATTGGAGAAAGTTACAATATGATTTTCAGGGTTGGGATTCATATTTAGTGTCTTAGGAATGTTTTGGGGTTGATGGGAAATATTTTAATAGTGTAAAATAACTTAAACACTCCTAAAACTTTTTTAAAACAATGTCCTGTCGATTAAAAGATGAGGGGCCACAGAGCACGCTTGGAAGAATGGCTTCTTCCTTGTGGAGTGATTCCAACGTAAGTGGCCACCATCGTAGCATAGGTCCACTGTATGGGTAAAACAGTAGCCCACCGCGGTGGTCCATGTAGTCTAAAGCTAGGGTCGGGGTCTCCCTTGCAATGTATGGCCCTTTTATATGTAAAATCATTCCCCAACACCTCTGAACTCATCCAAAACTTATTTTTACTTGATATAAGGGTCACATAGGTTGGTTCTTATCTCTTTTTAAGTGTCTAAACACTCGAGGCATTACACTATACCTTACAATTCTTATTTGTCATGCCAAAATTGGTATGTTGGCTCTGCCCCAGATGGATAGATTGGAGTGGGAGGGTGTTTATCAGCCTATCCCTATAAGACCAAAATATTTTATTCATTCCAAAAAGTTAGTGGGGAAGGGGTGTCAAGATTTTTGAGCTCATATTAGGGATACTAGTGTTGATCTCTCTTTTATTGTATTAGTTCCAGTGGTATGTGACTTCTTGAAAGGATTTCCTGATAATCTTCCTAGGATGAAACATGATTGTAGTATCAGTTTTTACATAGACCTAGAGATAGGCACTTATCCCATCCTTATTCCTCTTTATGGGATAACACCTGCTGAGCTAAGAAAGCAAAAGGCTCAATTGTAGGAACTGTTACGTAAGGGGTTCATTTATCCTATTGCTTCTCCATGGGGATGCTTACATCTTGTTTTCTAAGAATAGGGATGGTAGTCTATGTATGTTTATAAAATATTGACAATTGAACAAAATTTCAATTCATAATAAGTACCCATTTCTTAGGATAGATAACTCGTTTGGCTAGTTACAAGGTACTTCTGTATTTTTCAAAATTAACTTAAGGACTGGGTGTCATCAACTTAAGATTCAGAACCTAAAATTGTTTTTCAAACTTGTTATGATCATTATGAGCTTTTAGTGATGATCTTGTATTGATTAATGTCCTAACTACCTTTATGGGGTTGAGGAATGGGGTGTTCAAAATACATATTTGAATTCCTTTGTTATTATTTTTATTGATGATATTTTGGTGTACTCCAAGAGAAGGGAAGAGCATGAGGCTCACTTGCGCACTGTGTTGGAATTACTAAAGGAGAAGATTTTATGCAAAATATTCTAAGTATGTTTTTTGATTGTTTTTAGTGTCCTTCTTGGGAACGTGGTTTTGAAATAAGGGTTATGGTAGACGTACAGAAGATTAAGGAAAGTAAGAGTTAGACTTGGCCTACCTCTGTTACCAAACTTTGCAGCTTTGTGATATTGGCTTATTACTATTGCAGGTTTGTGAAAGTGTTTGCTTTTATTGCTTCGTATTTAACTAGGTTAACTTGAAAAGATATGTCTTTTATATGGATGGATGAGTGTTAATAGAGCTTTTAAAATCTTAGGAACTTCTCGACTTCAGGTCTTATCCTTGCCTGGCCGTTGGAGGGTACGAACTTTATTGTGTTTTGTGATGCCTCTCTTTCTAGTTTAGGTATTGTTTTGATGCAGGAAAAGAATGTGATTGCGTATGTTCCCAGATAGTTGAAAGTTCATGAGAATAATTATCCCACCTGCGACTTAAACTTAGTAGTTGTGTTGTTTTCTCAAGATAAGAAGACATTATTTGTATGGGGTAAAGTGTAAAGCATTCACTTTTCACCATATCTTGCACTATGTATTTACCATCATAGATCTAAATTTGAGACAGTGGAGATGGATAAAACTACTCAAAGATTATGATATTTTGATTTTTTATCATCCAGCTAAGGCCAATGTGCCAACAGATGTGTTGAGTCAGAAAATTGAGAGTATAGCTAGTTTGGCATGTCTGGATATTTCTAGACATTTGTTGGATAGGAGGTTTCGACCTTAGCTAACAGTTTTATAAGATTGAAGGTGACAGAAGGAAGGTTGCTAGATAATGTACTTGCGAGGTATACTTTTCTTGACCAAACCAAAGCTTGGAAGTTTAAATATGTGAAATTGAGCAATATTCATGACAAAGTGTTGCAAGGTGAGGCTAAGAAGGCCATTCTTGATGATGAAGGTATTTTGAGAATTAGGGTATGGGTTTGTGTTCCGTGTAAATAATTTGATTTGCATATTTAGAGGTACTCCAAACATCACAGTATGACCAAGATTTGTAGTGATGTGAGATAGTAGTTTTGGTTGCACTGAATGAAGCGGGATATAGTGGATTTTATGGATAAGTTCCATAATTTCCTGCAAGTGATGTATAAACATTAGAAGCGTGGTGGTACTCTTCAAATAATGCCCATTTTTGAATGAATGTGGGAAAGGATAGTCATAGATCCTGTTATTGATCGTTCCTAGACTATAGGAGCTATGATTTGATATGGATGATTGTGGACGAATTGACTAAGTATGCAGACTTTATTCTAGTCCATGTGACTTATAATGTAGCCAAGTTGGCCAATATTTATATTAATGGAGATCTTCCAATTGCATAGGGTGCCTATTTCTATTGTTTCGAATAGAGGTACTCACTTTACCTCTAACTTTTGGGAAAAAATTCCAGAAGAGATGGCAGCCACCAAATTTGATCTAAGTACAATATTTTATTGTTAGACCGATGGGCAGTCTACATGGACAATACATGTTTTGGAGTACATTATTCAAGAATATATCATGGATTTTGGCGGTCATTAAGACTAGTTCTTACCTTTGTATGAGCTTACGTATAAGAACAGTTATCACTAAAGTATCAATATGACTCCATTTAAGGTTTGTATAGGAGAAGATGTAAATCTCTTATTGGGTGGTTTAATGCCTTTGAGGTGAGACCTTGGGGCACCTATTTGTTGAAGTAGTTGATGCAGAAGGTAGATCCATACAAGAGAAGCTTGTAAAAGCTCAAAGTTGGCAAAAAAACACGTGGATAGAAAGGTGTGAGATATGAATTTTATGAAAGGTGATCAAATGTTTCTTAAAATTTCACTCATGAAGGATGTGATACAATTTTGGGAAGAAAGGTAAGCTTAACCCAAGGTACACTGAACCATTAGAGATCTTGAAGGGTGTAGATCTAGTGGCTTGTATGTTGACTCTACCTTTGGTTTGTCGAGAGTCCATCCTATGTTTCATGTTTCGATGCTCAAGAAGTATCATGGGGATAATGATTATATCATCCATTGAGAATTAGTGTTGCTTGGTGATAATCTCTCCTATGAAGAGGATCCTATTGCCATTCTTGATAGGGATGTTCAGAAGTTGAGAACCAAAGAAATTTCTTCCATGAGGGTCCAACACAGAAACCATCCTGTTAAGAAGGCCACTCAGAAGACTAAAGCAAACATGCGCAAGAGATATCTTGCAATTGTTCATTGATTCAGATAAATTTTCCTTTTTTCCTTTTTTTTCTTAGTGTCATTCAAGGACGAACAATTGTTTAATTTGTGTTTGATGTAATGACCCATCCCATCATTATAATATGGTGTGAGGTGTGAGAACCGGGTAAAGGTTTCTTATAGAGGTTTGTAGGGTGGTTTTATTGGTGTGATATATTAGATGATAGATTTAGAGATCTATAAAATTTTTTGGAATGGTAGTCAGGTTTGTAGAACTCTAATTATGGCCTTTGCTGCAATAGAGTATTTTTGCATCATCAAGAACCAATGGGGTGTTGTGAAGTAGAGAGGGGTTTTTAGGACCTCAACTATACACTACCAGTGGAAACTGTAGCAAGACCCCTCTTGCTGTAGTAGGTTTACTGTAGTAAGTGTCCGGTTGTAGTAGCAATCAACAGGGTTCCTTTTGGACCGTAGCATCGAGAAGTTACTCGCTATAACAGGATCATCATAGTGAACATGTCATGACCCAATCGATCATGCTTGGTACCCACCCTAATCTATGGCAGGAGAATCATTCTAATCTCTGCCCTCACCAACTCAAGTTTTACTTTTACATTCACCATTTATTAATTCTCATTTTAAACAAGTGTAAAAGAGTGTTCATTCAATATCTTACACTAACTGTCAAACCGACATCAAAACACTTAATCAGAATACAAGCTCCAAAACACTCTCTGCACTCAACAAAAAGAAGAACACAGGTAGCATCAGTACAACAACACATATTGATAGCCATCATAGGTTAACTCAACCAAATATCATACAAATAAGTAAAATAAATGGATGTAAAATAGTAATTATAGAACTTATAATCAAAGATAGTCGATCAAGTATGCAAATCACTTAATCAGAATACAAGCTCACAATCTTACACATTTACACTTAGTCAAATTTGTCATCAATTTCATCATAACATACGATCATAACTAAACATTCAAAACATATGGATGAATGTATCAATGTAAGATGTGCACATTATCACTTTATATTTTCGTTCTCTTCAATATCAACATCATCTCATCAATATCATAATTATTACAAACCTCATGGGTTACATATGAACATCTTTACCATCACTATCAACTCAACCATATCAGTATCAATGAACATGCAATAGAGACAATAACTATAAGGAGTGCTTAAAAGACATCTCAATATTCAATTCATATATAAGCATAGAATGTCAAGACCTAAATTACCGAATCATGAGGAAACCTAATTTAATCCACCTAGTTAGGAGATACCTTACCAGCCGATTCAAAACATTGCAGAAGTTATCAAGTAAACAATAAGCCTTTTATTTTATACAATTATTTATATAAAACTCAAAAATACAAAATAATTCATCTCTCAAAGGATATAGTCTAAACTGGTACAAGATTTTATAATACAAGGAGAGTTAAAACATGAAACAAATACCACCATAGGAATGGGATGAGTAGAAGCTGCTAGAGATCACTATCCACAACAAGCATGAAATATCTACTTAATCCTGCAACCAAACTATACCTCCAAAAGGGTATAACAAAAGTAGCATGAGCATAAAAAACACATACTAGTAGGTATCATCGATCGACCAGGGTTAGATTACATAAACACAATATAGAAATCATAGAAATTAAGCATAAAAATTATATAACTATTTGATCCATATCACTTCCATCCTCTTGTTACTTAAGAGTATTCCATTCTTATTCCTATTGACTTAGTTGTATGTAATCCATTAAAAGTGGTCAATATATACCATTAACATTTCCTTTATACCTTTCACACTTAATCTTACTAATCATACATCAACCATCACATTGAATGTCATCCATCATAACTCTTACATGTTTAATCCCAATAGTTAATGTAAGATAATTTTTTTTATTAACCTCAATAATAAATGAGCATAATAATCATAACCTTATGATAAGCACAATCTTGAACACTTAAAAATTAATTCAATTATATATATCATTTAGCCTTTCTCAAATAATAGAAAATAGTTCAATCAAGTATAGTCAATGATACCATTAAAAAAAATCAAGACCCTGACTATCAATAATTAACACGGTCCATAACAATGAGTCGACAACAATATCAAAGTCAACAATCTATGACTCTAACAATGTATAAGTCCATAATCCATCACTAACAATGTCAAAGTCAAGAATCCATGACTACAATAATATCCAAGTCTACAATCCATTACTCTAACAATACCCATACCTCAATTCAAATATGAGTATAACAATAAAAAATATGCTAACCATTTGTCCTTTTAACCCGTATCAACTCAAGAATCCATAAATAAACAATAATGGTGATTAACATGCATCCTGGTTTACTCAGAAAAAACAAATAAAATACCAATCTCTCCCAGACGTCCAAATATCACCACATCTCATAATAATAAGTATAAATCTCATAAAGATGTCCAAATATCGGTACATCCCTAAATAATATGTATATATCCGGTGAAGATGTCCAAATGTCGACACATCTTATAATAATAAGTGTAAATCTTATGTAGATGTCCAAATATCGCTACACCCCACAATAAACAATAGAAATCACAATAATAACAACCAGAGTGAGAATAAACAACCACACTTGTAAAACCAACAAGCATTTGATATAACCTCATTATATATGGCTAACACTTAGGTTATCTGTAATGCCCCGAGTCTAGACCCCGGACGCCACATGATGCTTACGATCTCGAAGGAACACAAGCTAATCAATGACTGACTCTTAGGAGCTTAACTAAACTGGGATATCTATCCTGCTTTTCTTTTACCTCAGAAACCAGAGATGATTTCGAACTTTTGTGCACCCATATGCTACCCTCTGCTGAATCGACTAAGCGAACACCTAGTCGGGCAAACTGATGAACTTCCTGAACTAACTTCTTTTTACCATCCTCCACGTGAGAAACACTACCCATACATATCCTACTGAGAGGATCAACCAATACATTGGCCTTGCCAGGATGATACAAAACACTCATGTCATAGTATTTTAATAATTCTAACCACCTTCTTTGACGCAGGTTTAGGTCTTTCTGAGAAAACACATACTATAGGCTCTTGTGGTCTGTGAACACATCAACATGTATCTCATACAAATAGTGCCTCCAAATTTTTAAGGTAAACACTACAGCTTCTAATTCAAGATCATAAGTAGGGTAATTCTTCTCATGGGGCTTAAGCTGTTTAGAGACATAGGATCTAACCTTATCTCTCTGCATCAAAACACACCCCAAACCAACTCTGGATGCATCACAATATACCACAAATCTATTTGAACCATTTGGTAAAGCTAAAACTAGGGCTGTAGTGAGTTGAGTCTTTAACTCCTGAAAACTCTTCTCACAAGAATATGACCACTAGAATTTGACTTTCTTCTGAGTTAATCTGGATATAAGGGGCGCAATAGATGAAAATCCTTCAATAAACCATCGGTAATAGCCATCCAAACCCAAGAAACTCCTAATATCTGATGGAGAGATAGTCCTGGGATAGTTTCTTACTGCTTCAATCTTTTAAGGATCAACACTAATGCCATCATCGGAAACTATATGACTAAGGAAAGCTACTGACCTTAGCCAAAAATTTGCTCTTACTGAATTTGGCGAACAACCGATGGGCTCTGAGAGTTTGTAATACTATTCTAAGATGGTCTGGATGATTAATTTCACTGTGGAGAATAGACAAAAATGTCATCAATGAAGACTATGATTAACATGTCCAAGTACTTCTTGAACACGCGGTTTATCAAGTTCATGAAGGTTGCTGGGGCATTGGTAAGACCAAATGACATGACTAGGAATTCGAAGTGACCATACCAAGTTCTGAAAGCTATTTTCGGAATGTCACATTTTCTGACTCTGAGCTGATGATAGCCTGATCTAACGTCTATCTTAGAACAGAAACTGGCACCCTGAAGTTGGTCAAATAAGTCATCGATTCTGGGAAGAGGATACTTTTTCTTGACTGTGACTTTGTTCAACTGACGATAGTTAATACATATTTTGAGACAACCATCTTTCTTACGCATGGATAGAACTGGTGCACCCCAAGGGGATAGATTGGGTCTAATGAATCCCTTATCTAAGAGATCCTTCAACTCTTTTTTTAACTTGGTGAGTTCTGTTGGAGCCATTCTGTATGGCGGGATGGAGATAGGTTGACTATCAGGGAGAAGGTTTATTTCAAAGTCAATTTCCCTCTTAGGAGGAACTTTGGGAAGGTATTCGAGAAGCACATCTGGGAATTCATATGCTACTGGAATTGACTCAAGACTAGGAGTCTCGGAACTTGGATCCTTAACTCAAACAACATGGAAGACACACCCCTTGGATATCATTTTTCTTGCCCTTAGGTAGGAAATAAGCTGACCCCTAAGTGTTGAGGTACTACCCCTCCATTCTAGGACAGGTTTATTTGGAAACTGAAAATAGACGACTCTATTTTTGCAGTCAACTGAAGAATAGCATGAATGAAGCCAATCCATGCCAAGAATAACGTCAAAATCTGTCATCTCTAACTCTACTAAGTCTGCTAAAGTAATTTTCTGAGATACCATAATTGGACAGTTCCTGAATACCCGCCGGGCTGTGATAGACTTACCCACTGGGGTAGAGACTGAGAAAGGCTCTGCTATGATTTTGGGACTGACTCCGAAGTCAACAACTATATAAGAAGTTACAAAGGACAAAAAAGCTCTTGGATCTAGCAAAGCATAAACATGTAAATGATAAACTTGTAACATACTAGTGACCACATGAGAAGAACTTTCCTAATCCTATTGGGACTAAAGTGCATAGAGTCTATTTGGGCGTTGCCCACTGGTGGCACTGAAAGTGGCACCCTGCTGATTCGGGGGACCAGACTGAATTGAGGATGGTTATGCTGACTCTGTGAACCCATCTGAGGACACTCTCTGACCCTATGGCTTGGCTTGCCATATCTGAAACATAAATCACTGCCATCTCTGCAGACACCCTGGTAGTTTCTGGCATACTTCTGGCAAAGAAGATTTGCTCGGGCACTACTAACACTACCCTGAGGTTTAGGGCCTGGTGCCCTATCTTTATTGCCGACTCTAAATTTTGGAACTGGAGCACTGGCTGATGAAGGAGTTGGAACTGAGGATTTTGAGTGAAACTGAGAACGATTACCGTTTTCTGACTTGGACTAAGTGAAGTTAAAGCTACCTTTTATAGCTCTCTTGTTCTCTCTCTCATTCTCCTTATTCTTAGCCTTTTCTATCTGCTGAGCATGTACTATGAGACTGGATATGTCCATCTCCTTAATCAGTATTGCATTTCTACACTTCTTGACCACACTATTAGACACACCTGACACCAACCTACTCATCTTAGATCTGGTGTCTGCTACCATATGAGGGGCATATATGTCTAACTGAGTAAACTTGAGGGAATACTCTTTCACTGTCATGTTTCCCTATATCAGATTTATAAACTCCAAAACCTTAGCTTTCCTCAACTCCAGTGGGAATAACCTATCAAGAAAAGTAGTAGCAAACTCCTCCCATTTTACGGTCCCTTCATCAGCGCCCTTATCCGCCTTCCACTTCTTAAGCCATGTGTGAGCCACATCCTACAACTAATATGTAGCTAACTAAGCACTCTCACTGAAAGTCACCTATCTGTGACTTCCTGCACCTGATCAAGGAATTCCTGTGGGTCCTCTTCAAACTTAGACCTGATAAAATTGTAGGATTCATTCAGGTGAAGTCCCAAATTCTAGCTGCAATAGTATTGGCCATTGGGTTGGCCTGGACGGCAGTTGGACGTTCATTCTAGGCTGCCACAGAATAAACTAGAGTGGTGAAAGCTACTTTGAATTCAGCATGGAAAACAGGCTCATCCAGGGGATCTGGCTGGACGGGCGGAGATGGTGGCTGGTTTCCTGTTCTTCTTCTGTTAGTCCTTTTTGGAGGCATATTCTATAAATAGAAGGGAAACTTAAAATAGACAGAGGGTTTAACTTGAGCTCATGCCCACTCGCACGATATGAATACTGAAAGAAGGGAAACTTTTCCTAAAACTCCTCATAGCCTCTTGTCCATAAGTGTGGCGCGCTACACACCCATACACAAGACTCTACTAAACGCGGATTTCAGACTCCCTTGGACTCTGTAGAACCTTAGGCTCTGATACCAAGTTTTTAACGCCCCAAGTCTGGACCCCGGATACCACACGATACTTACGATCCCGAAGGACCATAAGCTAACCCATGACTGGTACCTACTGTGAACATTGAATAATAATACTGTAATAATTTGAAAATTAGGTTGATGTTTCCATAAGGTTCATAAATAAATCAAATACTGATAAATAAATACTAAAAAGTGAATATCTGTTTGAAACAATCTAGTACGAAAGCCTCTAACTGTCTGAACATGAAGTTGATGGGACAAGTCCCCAACTAACTCCGACTACTATAATATACTGAAATACTAAAATGATAACTTTGTCCTCAAACAATGAGGACTCACCACTATATCTGCCGCTGATAATCCGAGTTGCTAAGTAAGGTCAGGAGCCTGTACGTCTGAACCTATGACATAAGACATCATAGCGCAAAACAAAGAGTATGCGTTAGTAGTTTGAATGTACTGGTATGCTAAGTGAGGTAGGCTGATATGCAGGGGTTCATATAAATGAACAATAACTGATTGAATAATGTGAATATAACTGGATGAGAGTTTATGTATAACTGGACTGCTGAAAATACTGATGATGCATTACTTTACATACATCTATATACATATATACTATGACTAAGATTATGCTAAACTGAATACTGAGTACTGATAACTGGGTTACTGGTAATTGGGTGACTGTTCTGACAGTCCTACTTCTGTAGAACTAACTGAGTTTTATACTAAGCTGGGTGACTATGTCTGACAGTCATGATTCTAAAAACTGATCTGAGGTTTTATACTGAGTCTGAAACTAAAACTGTAAATATGGGAGTGTTCATCTAACGGACATACCCCAATTATAAACTGAGTTGGGGTCCAACCTATGACCTCAGTTGGAAGGGTGTTAGCACCTTGCCAAGGGATACTAACAACGGCTATGAGTTAACCATATCTTGCAGGAAGACATTTTGTCAACCCTCACTAGCAGGAAAACTCATACGAGATGTATCAACCCTTATCTGGCATAAAGATATCTCAACCTACGCTGGCTATGTAGTTCTGAAACATAAGGATTGCTAATAAGGGTCAAACCCTTCACTAACAGGAATGCCCCCATCCCTGGATTTGCTCGGTGTTGATTCCTACTCCCAACTGAATAGATACTGAATTGATTTTTAGACTGTACTAGGCTTGACTGAACTGTTACTGATCGTGCTAACTGATTGAACTGGACTGAGTTCACTGAGTTCTGGTAACTGACTGAATACACTAAGTTTTATGACTGACTGAGTGCTACTGTATGTGACATCACTGAGACTATTCTGAAGCTAATGTAATTCTTGGTAAACAACTAGATTTCGGGTATTGGATACCCCCAGGACTCGATAACATTGAAAGTAAAACATGGCATGTTTATAATAGCACAACATTATTAGCTTGTTAATAATTCTTCCACTTAGACATTTTGTCAAACACTTGAGAGGCATGCTTTATGCTCCTAAGAATAACCAACATGCAAGCATCATGATCACAATCCCAACTCACAATTTCAAGGTCTTTTAACATAAATCCACATAAACCTACACACATGTTAATTACTTCACATGAAACTTGTAATAAATCATGGATTAAAATACAAATAACATCATAATCATGAATACAATCAATTCAACATGAAATTCATGAAACCAATTAACTTGTAGCTTTTAAAGAGGTTTTTGAACTCCAAGGGTGGAAGGAAACCCAAGGATGAACACCTAACATACCTTGATTGTTAATTTTGTGGATATTATGGTGAGTTCTTGTGACTTGATTCTTGAGCTTGATGAAACTAGGGCTTGTTCTTGAGAGGATTTTGTGAAAAGAATGAGAAATTATGCTATTTGGGGCTTTAATCCCATGTTATGGACCTATTGGGTGAAGGGAAAATGACCCATTTGCCCTTAAAAATATGGAACAAAACTACAGAAATTACCCAGACCAGACTGGATAGGGCGCCGTGGGCTGTGGAACGCCCCTTTGGGCAGGGCGCCGTAGTCTGCATCACGGGCTCCCCCCAGCACCGTACTGGGCAGGGCATCACGGGCTAATCGCCCTGAGCCCCTATTCTGGAGTTTCAAACATGCCCTTACACTTATCTAAAATTTCTGAAACTCACCCGATATGTACTATTGACTTCCCCGATCATGAATCAGCTTAAAAACTAACTTTCTGAGGTTGGGAAGGTCATAAATATATTCCTCAAAGTTTGAGAGATTTAGAAATGACTAAGTCCTAACACTTAGATGAAATTATCTAAGACTGGGACCTCTTTTGGGCATGCTTTAAAGGACTCAGACGTCTAGGATTATACGGGGTCTTACAATATCATTTAACAATTACCTTTCTTAAGCATCACTATAACAATACACAAAAACCCAAACAGTTGGTTAGCTCGAGTTAATCACTTTATGTAACAACAAACATTATTTAATACACCAAATCACATGTATATAGGGTTCATTAATTTCATCATCACAACATGTTTGAAGTTCAATTCACGACTTAATTAAGTAAGTATTATCATGCCATTTTCATTAAACTCAAATATTCCTTATTGGGGTACACATTCAACCAAATGGAGTCTAAAATCTTGTTCAACCTTTATAAATTCATTCACTAATGCAATCCTTCTTTATTTGTAATGAGATTGGGGATTCCGCTATTATCTAGCAACCCCTACATTCAAATCATTACTAAGTTCAAGACCTACACTATAAGTAAATCATTCAACTTTATTCAACTTGCAATCTAGTTTTAGTCATACACATTTATACCTTTTACTTCCTAACCCTTAGCCTAACTTAACTTTAGTCTCTTAAGTTTTGTCGCTGACTTCTCATACCATAATCAGTTCTCATCACTGACCTTAAGCATGATTATCTTATATTCCAACACAAATATCATCAAGTTCACTCTTTTTATGATATTTAGTCCAATTTCCTAGGTTATAAGCACATACAATCTCTTATTATCATTTATATTCACATAATTCACATTATAATCCACCATGGAGGCATACAAATACATAACAACCATCAAGGATTCATATATAACATAATAATACACTATTAAGGCCTTTATTACATTAATTCTAGATTTATCCCTTCAAACTCCATGTTTACAGGCCTAAGTATGATTTTTTTTTTCCGAATCTATATTATAGATACTATTACTAACCACAATACATTGCTCATAAATCATAACCTACTTAGGTGCCAAGCTATTACTATAAGCTATACGCCGGATGATCTTTCTTCTTTTTCATATTTTAAAGACTAAATTATCTAATAAACAACAAGTATAAGAGTAACTAATCAATTCTAAGTGAAAATACATAGTTGTCAAATTCATTCGTTTATTAACTAATCAATCCATTAATGTTGTTTTAAAGCTAAAGGTCGCACCTTTATTAAATTCAAGGTCCCCAACTATCGAAGTTCTTATTTTATAATCAGAATTTCATACTAGAATG
This sequence comes from Capsicum pubescens, assembly GCA_030864215.1. Lineage (NCBI taxonomy): Eukaryota > Viridiplantae > Streptophyta > Magnoliopsida > Solanales > Solanaceae > Capsicum > Capsicum pubescens. The sequence continues at coordinate 291,710,571 of CM061548.1, forward strand.
AGCTAATTCACAATCTAAAATCAATTCTAAGTGAAAATACATCTACCCATAGGTTTTCCCCATAATTTCATGAACCTAAAATTCTAAAGCAAAATAATTTCACCATAATTTTCCCATTCTATAAAATGAACAAATTAATTAATATTAAAAAGGAGTAAAAAACTTACATTAACAAAAGATTTCAACCTAAATTAAACCAAGAGAAAAATCGCCGCTCCAGGTCTTAGGAATGAAATTTTAGAGTTTAGGGACTAAAACCCATCAAAATAAGGTTATAAACTGTTGTCGTCCCGCTATAGCAATGTTTCTATAGAACCTTGATCCTGCTACGGTGGCCTCAGCTTTACAACACAGACAATCATCAATAAATGATCGTAAATTTTTACTTAAAAAGCGAATTAAAGAATGATCGATCGTGTTGGAAAGAAGACTCAGAGATCATTAATATGGTGGGTATTGATCCACCTACCTTCTTATATTCTATGAGGAGCACTCATTTGAATTTTACCTCAGTTTAAACTTAGCCTAAAACTAAATTGATAAGCCCACTTTCAACTTAACTTTGTGCTAGGCGTATTGTATGACTTTAGTACATATCAAATTCACTCACATACAAAAGAATTAATCGTAACTCGTGTGATAAGTGAGCCACTCAAGCCTTTACCACAAATATTTTTAGTAAAGATCGAATGTGTCATTACATAGATTTAGGCAAGTCTAATTTCTATGATAAATCTAAATTATCTCAAAACCTTGCTCAATGTCACCTTTACGCTACACTTTTCCCTTTTACTCTAGTTTTACTTGTTCTTTATCTATAATAATAAGAACACACACCAATTTTAATAAATCGTCCTCCTTTAATTATTAGGGATTAATATCGATTGAATTTAGCCATGAACTTGCCCTATTTTATCATCTTAATGTTTTCCATTCTTTAAACCTCATGAACTCTATTTGAAAACAACCATAATTCTACACACATTAGTGTTTTATAACACCTTAGCATCATTATTTACTGATTTTATGCTTATTATCACCACTTTACCCTAATTTCATAAACTAGGACTAAACCCCAAACTCAATCATGAATCCATTTCTAATGAATTTCTAGGGTTATAAGATGTAATCTCAAGTCTAGGATGTCATAACTTACCTCCAAGGAAGAAAAAACTCAAAAACTCTCTAAAAATTACCTTACCAAGAGCTCTCTTTCGTCTTTTGAAAATGTGGGAGATGAAATCATATTCCATTTTTTAAAAACTGACAAATTTTGTGAGTTACCACTGTAGTGATTCGCGCCATAAAACATGGGTACACTGCAGCAGTACCTCTACTTTATTTATTGTGGTAGTCTAGGTAGAAACTCGATACCTCTATTCATATTTGATCATTTTACAACATACTTAATGAATTATTACAACGCGAACCAACCCCTCCACGATAAACACTATAAATAGAGTTCTATAACTCCATTTCAGGTGTCGGAGGTTGCTATGGCTACCTTAACTCATTCTCTATCTAATTATCATATCAAAAACCACTACTAACCATCACATTAATACCAGGTTTTGTTTGACTACCACCCCCTCTAAAATAGTTCAACGCTAGACTAGTCCTAAATTTCTTAAAATTGGCTAAGGAAAGGCTAAGTACAAATTTTATCCCCTTTGTCAGCCTAACTACAACTTGAGTCATTACATTAGATAATAATTTACTACTAATTCATCCCCAAACAATAATTAGCCCTAAAAATCCATTACATGGGAAAGAAAAAGTACTTGAGTCCATGAATAAATGTGGATATCACTTGCACATTCATTTGCCTCTGAATATGCTAGGAGGTAAGGACAGTCTGTATGCCACCAACCCTATTTCTGTGAAAACCTCAAAGGGTCCAATGTATCTTGGACTCAACTTGACCTTCTTTCCAGACCTCATTAGACCCTTCATAGGTGACACCTTAAGAGTACCTTCGCCTTTTCTTCAAACTGCATATCTCTTACCTTATTGTCTGTATATTTTTTTATCGACTTTGAGTTGATATGAGCTTCTCCTGTATGAATCTCACTTTTTCCATCGATCCCTTGAGCATGTCAGTGTACCAAGCCTCACCTTAAATGCATAAAACCACCTAATTGGAGACCTTCACTTCTTTTCATATAAGGCCTCAAAAGAAGCCATGTCAATACTAGAGTGGTAGCTATTGTTGTAAGTGAATTTGCACAAACAATGGAAAGTATTGGTCCTATTAACTCCTAAAGTCCATAACACAAGATTAAAGCATGTCCCCAAGCACTTGAATAGTTCAATCCAACTGGCCATCGGCCTGTGGATGGAAATTTTTACTTAGATCCACTCTAGACCCCAACTCCAACTGGAACTTCCCTAAAAAATTAGATATGAATGGAGTACCTTTGTCTGATATAATTGACACAGGTACTCCATGTATCCTTACGATCTTCTTTATATAAATCATGGTTAACTTAGTCGCATTATAATCTACTCTTACCAGAATAAAATGAGTTGACTTAGTCAACCGATCCAGAATGACCTATATATGATCGTACTTTCTCAATATTTTTTGAAGACCCGCTCCAAAGTCCATCATTATCCTTTTACACTTTTATTTTGGAATGGGCATTCCCTGAAATATTTCACCAAGCCGTTGATGTTCATACTTGACCTATAGCAGTTTTGACACTTAGTTACAAAATTCACAATGTCATGCTTCATTTCTCACCACTAATAATGTTGCCTTAAATCCCTATATATCTTGTTAGAACCCAGATATATGGAGTACTTAGAATTATGAGCTTCCGCTTGAACAGTTGGAGTCAAATTTCCTACCCAACATATGCACAAGCGCCCATAAATCTTTAATTCTCCCTCATAATCAATAATGGCCTCTTATGCCTACCCCTGTAACACTTTTTCCCTATGGTTTCTCAACCTCTTGTCAAACTATTTATTTTTATTTGATCATAGAATATAGACCTAACCTTCACATGTGCTAACACCCTTTGTTCGCTAGCCTCCTACAATCTCATAAAACTTTTAGCCAAAGACTGTACCTCTCTCACTAATAGGCACATGGACACCTCCAACAATGCTAAACATCTCATGCTTATTAGTTTCCGACTCAATGTATCTTCCATCTTATTGGCTTTACTAGGGTGATATAGGATTAAGATGTCAAAATATTTAATCAACTTCCTCCATTTCTCTGTCTCAGATTCAGATCCCTCAAAGTGAACACGTGTTGCAAGTTGTGGTAGTCTTTGAACACTTCACACTTCACCCCGTTGAGATAGTATCTCTAAATTTATAAAGCAAACACCACCACTGCCAATTCTAAATCATGTATGGGATATTTTTTTGCATAAGTCTTTACCTGTCTCACATTCATAAGCAATCATGTCCTGATCTTGCATCAAAATAGCACATAAACCCAACCATAAGGCATCACAATATACAATTAAATCCTTACCCTCAATAGACAGGGTTAGTATTAGGATCAAAGTCAATAAGGTTTTGAGATTTTTGGAAGCTCCCCTCACACTTGTCGTCGCACAAAATTTGTTTTTCTTCTGAGTAAGGCGGGTCATATGTAAAGAAATAGCAACAAATCCCATAACAAATCGATGATTTAATAATGGAGAAACCCAGTAAAGATACAAATTTTGGTGTAATTCATTGGTCTAGCTCAGTTATTAACGGATTCAACCTTCTAGGGGTCCACCATAACTCTTTCTTTAGAAAATATGTACCTTAAGAAGGACACTGAATAAATCCAAAACTCACACTTAGAATATTGAGCATATAGTTGCTTCTCCTTAAGCAACCCCAATGCCGTATGCAAGTGAGTATCATGCTCTTTTTCACTCTTAGAGTGAACTAATTTGTCATCAGTGAACACAATAACAAACTAATCAAACAACAATGTAAGAACACCATTCATTAGACTCATGAAAGTAGTTGTGGTATTAGTTAAGCGAAAAAACATAGCTAGACACTCGTAGTGTCTATAACAAGTTTGAAAAATAGTCACTAGGATGTCCTTCACCCTAAACTTCTGCTGATGTGAACCCAACCTCAAGTCAATTTTGGAGAACATCATTTCCCTTTAAAATTGATCAAATAGGTCATTTATCCTAGGTAAAGGGTATTGATTGCAAATGATCACCTTATTCAACTAGTGGTAGTCTATGCACATCCTTATGCTACCATCATTTTTTTTCACATAAAGAATAGGTGTAACCCAAGAAGAAAGACTTAGGTGAATAAAATCCCTTTTTATCAACTCCTATAATTAAGACTTCAACTCTCTTAACTTCGTTGGTGTCATATGATATATAAAGATAGAAATGGATCTAGAACCTGGCTCTAAATCTATACAAAAATTAACTTTTTGGTATGAAGGTTGTCACAACCCAATTTCTAGTGTCATGATGCCACCTACTTTATTCCACCAGTAGGTAAGCAAAAATCATAGCCCAAAATGACAATTAATGGGCTAAAGTGCCTGAATTACACAAGTGACTGATTATAAGCCGTGAAGCATAAGAGTAATAGCATAACTGAAGACAAATAAGAAAAAGAGTAACAATATCCCATGACCTAGTAAGGTCGGTACAAAAGCCTCTAGAAAAATAATAAGAGTACTATCAGTGTATAATATGTAATAGTCTCAAAATAGAAAGACCCTTCCAAAGCAAAATAAGGAGAGAAAGTCAGCTCCGGCTCCGAAAGCTCACCCTATCTCCAAACTCTAACTGGCACTAACGCAACATCAATAGTGGCAACTAGTACTCGGATCTTCACTAAAAAGAGTATAGATGTATAGTAAGAGAACCAAAGCAACACGTACTCAATAGGCATCACTGGACAACTAAGCAAAATCATAATATAAATACAACAAATGTGAGATATTAAGTTAAGTCCGAGGAAAAGGGAAAACCTCGGATAACGCTCTGAATGTCGAAAGTAAATAACCAAATAAAAAATATCAAGAAAACATAACTATTATAGTTAACTGGGCTCCATAAGACAAGGAGACGCAAACAAAAGTGAATACTCCAATGCTGCGAGCCCCCATAAGAATAGTGGATACAATCAATAAGAATTAACACCGTAGATATTCTAACCATACAAATCTCAAAATTGTAACATGGATATTACCATACCGTAAACTCCAGACTCGAACCAACTCTATAACTATCATTAGTAACCTCTTGATTTCGAACTTGAACTAACAAAATAGTGTCTCACATGTAAGACTTAAACCGGAAATAATATCATGAATACCAAACTTGATCTGAAAGATAATGACACCATAATTGCTTGGAATACATAAACCTATCTTAGAATCACATTTGCTTGATTTGAATCGGTCTTAATATCATCATTTGTCGGAATTGAACCGACCTTAGTATTTCCCAAGTACAATCCTAGAGTAAGTCATAACATATCTAAATTCTCTTCGGGCTCAAGAATATAAATAGGATAATATATAAATTCCTATTGAGTCTATAAGGAACTAATAGTATTCTCGGACTAAAGTGCGCCAGAGGAGCCACCTCTAATCCCAAAAGTCTATTTTAAGGAAATCACTACTCCAATAGAGGTTAAGGTTCAAAATGACGCTATAAGGTGCTAAATAAGCCTCATTGAGTACTAAGATAGCGACCTAATATAAGAAATGGGTAGCTAGGTCAAACCTGCTTAAATACGGCTCACTAACTAGCTAAATAATCTAATTTTCACTAATTATATCACCAAGTCCTATTTCCCAACCCAAATCTAGCATAATATTATATCGATAATATAATTAAGCTCAATCTAAGAGAAGGGTAAGCCTAGCCTGCCTAAACACCGAAGAATTCCAAGTAAAATTTGCTAAATTGGTGATTTCCCCTTTTGAGAAGCCTCCCAACGAAGCCACACTATCAAAATAACGATCTACAAAATAATACAAGAATAATATTATCCATATTGCATTTTTGTGCTCCGGGTCCAAAATCAAGTCAAAATCCCATGTGCAGTTTGCTTTTGGAAATTGGTCTTTTGAAATCATCAACATGTCCCGCTATGCTCAAGGACAATCTACCCTGAAAATGAGTAAATTCCAAGCTCAAATGACATTACAATAAACCCTTCAAAGAACTAAGAATTTATGACTAAATTAGAGAATTAAATCAATAACTAGACGGAGACTTACAAGGATTATAATGAGAAAATGACGTCTCTAAGTTCACCAATACTCCACAATCACCTAAGTTTCAACCTCCCAATTTTTCACACTCTCTAGGACTTTTAATGCTCTTGAGAATTGAGAGAAATGGCAGAAAATAGGTGAAGGTCTAAAATAAATACCCTTCAAGGATATGCTTAAGCGATCACTTGACCTCTTAAGAGGCCACCGCTAAAGTAGAATTAGATCACTAAAGCAATCCCCGGGCATGATTCGGCCTCTATAAAAGTGAACAGGATGTTATTTAAGCGTCATCTGCTTTAGTTGTCAGGCCTCCACTATTGTGATAGTGCGTGGACTAGAATTTAAAGCGACCATTTGGCCAATAAAGTAGCATCTGCTTAAGTGACCAAAGGTTCGCCTAAGAGGATGCACCAGGTGAGTCCATGCACCATCTGAACTTGGATTTTGCCAATTTCCCATCGACTTCTCTGAATTCATTCGGAATCCCATGAATGCAAGCGAGCAAAGCTACCCTATTATATTTGTTATACGTACTCAATGATGCCATTGAAGTTTCCATCCGGATTCATTTTGATGAATTGTGGTCCCCAAACTCAAAGGCCAATTTTGCCTAATTTCCGCTTAATAGTTCAAAATGAGTTCAAAAACCTTGAAACTAAAACCAAAGGTCCCCCTAGTCTAAAATCAATGTTCTGGAGCTGATGGAACTATTAGAATTGGAATACGAGGTTCTTAACCTGAAGTTTACGCCTGATAGCCAATCCTTACCAACGAAGAATTCAAAATAATGAATTGGCTCTAAGAACCAAACAAACTGCCCGGTAACTAAACTGTCAGCTCCAACAAGTCACAAATGACTTGGGGTAGCTATAGAAAAGATCTAAATGGCAAAAAAAGTGTATATCAAAGCATAGAATGACCTTGAGTATCATTATAATATCCACTACTTTTATCTAAAAAAATAAAGGGTTAGAATATACTATAAGGATCAAATAGGTAGGAATACTAGAATATCTCTAGAGCGCAACCGCCTGACATCCCTGGATTATATAAGACATAGCTCTTCCACGAAGGTCAAACTCTCATCCAACTGAAATGTGTCCCATTGAAGCACATGCGACTCATCAGGGATATAAAGCCGCATCATAGAATCATGAAAAATTGGATGAACAGTGAAAAAAACTGGGGGAAAGGCCAACTCATAATCCACCCTCCTACTATGCAAATAATCTTAAAAGGTTCAATATATTTGGGGTTGAGCTTTCCTTTTCTCTTTAACCTCAGCACACCCTTCATGGGTGATACTCAAAGAAATACTCAGTTTAGAACTCTAAACCTTAAGGGTCAAAGTTTATGATCTGCATAAACCTTCTACCTACTGTGGTCTGCCCTATGCCTATCCTGAATCTCTCTGACTTTATCTAACAACTCTATATCTAGGTTGACAATGCCTACCATATAGTGCTACAACTGGTGCCATATTAATACTCCAATAATAGCTATTATATATGCGAACTCTGTTAATGCTAAGTGTTGCTCACACTGACCTCCAAAGTCCAAAACACAAGCTCAGAGAATATCCTCAAGAATTTGAATAGTACACTCCAACTGCCAATCGATCTGAAGGTGAAAATTGATACTAAGATTCATTTGGGTACCCTACTCCTCCTAAAAATACCTCTAGAAGCTAGAAGTAAATAGCGAGCCCCTATCTAAAATAATAGATATGTGCACTCCATGTAGGAAAACTCTCTCACAAACATAGATACGGGCTAATATCTCAGCACTGAAGGACATCTAAATAGGATTAAAATTTGTTGATTTGGTCAATCGATCTACAATGACCCAGATGCTGCTAGGGCCACAAAAAGAGTAAGGCAAACCACTAACAAAGTCCATGGTGATCCTCTCCCACTTCCACTCAAAAATTTGGAATCTATGAATTAAGCCGCCAGGCCTCTGATGCTTGGACTTCACCTGCTAACAACATAGGCAATGGGCTATAAAGTTTGTTATATCTCTCTTCATGACACTCCATTAGTAATGTTGCCTTAAATCCCGATACATCTTAGTTGTCCAATATGAATAGAGTATCTGAAGCTATGAGTCTCACGCAATATCAACTAGATCAAGTCTCTAACCCTTAGAACATAAATGCGGCCATGATATCTCATAATACCCTAGGAATCTATGGTAGCCCTCCTAGACTCACCCCTCAGCACCTAATCACAAATGACATAAAGTCCTTTATCCTCAAACTGATGACTCAAAATATACTAAATAAGGTAGACCTAACCTCAAAACTATCAAAGATCCTCCTGGAGTCTAAAGAATCATGTCAAATAATCAAGTTAGCTAAAGAATGGATTCCCCAAACCAACAACCTCACAGAACTTGAAATAGAATCTAAGATACCTATACTCACCCACTGCCATATTCGTTTTGCCTGGGTGGTTTAGAATAGAGATGCCATAATCCTTCAGAAACTCCATCCACCTGCGTTACATAGAATCAATCTCCTTCTAAGTGATAAGATACCAAAGACTATGATAATTAGTGTAGATCTGTAATACCCCATATTACCCTAACTTAATTTAAATCTTAGTAAAAGAGTAATCCCATATAAAAAAAATTTAAATACTCTTTATTTTTCAGTTTAGATCCTGCCATTGCGTAGGAAATTCAATTAGCTTTTCAAAGATATAAAATTTTCCCAAATATGATATCCGGGTGAAAAGTTAGAGCCATTTTTGTAAGACAGTGTACCACCTGGAATGTTAGCGCATCGCGGAGCCAAGGCAAATGGAATTTATCCCTTTTCAGTGCTCTATAGCGATATTGGTGCATCGCGTTATTGGCTCAGTTCACAATTGTCCTTTTTCAGTGTTCCAACGCAATTCTACCACGTTGCGCTGAGTCAAAAATTCAGAATCAAAGGGGCATTATGATTCCACCAAATCGCGCCAAGCCCCCAGTTCCCAATTGTCATTTTTCAGTGACACGGCGCGATAGCACAGCGTCGCACCAGGTGGCTAAATTGGGTTTTTGGTGATAAATTTTTAAATCTTCCCAGGGGTAGTTGGGCCTTTTTCCATGGTCCTAATCCGTCTAAACATGAAATTAAGCCCATAAATACCCTATTAGCTTATTATTCACTCATTCTTCCCCAAATTAAAAACATTCTCTCTTAAGAGACAAAAATACTAGCTTAAAGAATCAATGCTAAAGCTCAAGAATTTCCCCAAGAACCTCCAAGAATTAATCTTCTAAGGTATGTTAGGTGTTCATCTATGGGTTCCTTTCACCCATAAAGTCTAAGAATCCCTTTTTAAACATACAAGATCTTAGATTTATGATTTCCATGTTTGAATTAGATTGAATTCATGTTCATGATATTAGTTGGGTTTCAATCCATGATTTAAGTGCAAGTTTTATGAAATTGAATAGTATGTGTGATGAATATGTGATTATCTTGATAAAAACTCTTGTATTTACAAAGCGATTAATGTGTCTATGATGTTAATTTTTTATTTTCAATCCATGATTATGATAAGATTCATGAAAATAGGATAGAAATTAGGGGGAATTATATGAACTGCATATTAAACCAATGAAATTGCAAGTTCGGGCATTGTAATGGCCATGCTTATATGTTAACCATGATTATGTGCTTGAAGTTGTGCTTCCCAAGTGTTTGATAGAATGTCCATCTGAATAAAGTGATGAAATCATAACATGTTAGCATATGCACAAGCTTATGCCCTACTAGTGTTTGATAAAATGTCTCTATAGATGAAATATAAACATGTGTACATTGTTATGCTTTGCAAGATCATGTGATGCATTACTTTTCACGTTATCGAGTCCTTGTTTTATTTAATACCTAATAATTTATTTGTTTGCCTAGAACTAGTGTCAGTTACAGAATAATGTATTTCACGTCATGATCAGTAGTACCCTCAGTCAGTTATAGAACTCAGTCAGTTACAGAACCCAGGAAAAACTCAATAAACTCAGTATCAGTCTAATTCAGTTCAGTATTTTTTAGTTGAGAGTAGGATTCAACATCGAGTGAGCCCAAGGATGGGGACTCACCTGCCAGTAGAGGGTATGATCCTTAGAAACAATCCTTGTATTCCAGAACTACGTAGCCAGCATAGGTTGAGACAATAACCTGTCAGTTGAGGTTCGATGAGGTGCTTTACCTGCTAGTAGAGGGTACTACCGTTCTCGTTCATGGTACCTACCAGTAGAGGGTGATTCTTTAGTGTCTTTACCCGTGGCACGGTACTGACACCCTTCTAACTGAGGTTACAGGTTTGACCCCAAATCTATTCAGAAAAAGGGCATGTCTTTTAGATGATTACCTCCCACAGTTTCAGTCTCAATCTACAGAATAGAACTCAGTTTAGTTCTACAGAATCAGGACTGTCAGATATAGTAAATCAGTATCAGTAACTCAGATTATCAGTTACTCAGTATCAGAACTCAGTACTTATCTTTAGAAAAGCTTAATTACAGTATACATATATGCAGAGTATTGCATACTCAGTATATATAAAAGTTTTTTATTATCCATGTAGTCTCAGGTTCAATTACTTTATATCATTTCAGTCAGTTATTGTTCATGCATATGAACCCTTGCATTCAGCCTTACCTCATCTAGCATACCAGTACATTCCACGTACTGACGCATGCTCTTTCTTTACACTATGATGTCTCATATTATAGGTTCAGATGCTCAGGTTCCTTACCGTACAAAGATAGTTTTAGACTCAGTTAACAATTTTAGATTAAGTAGTGAGTCCTCATCCATCGAGGATATTATTTTATTTCATTATTATAGTAGATTCAGTATTTTAGTAGTCGGAGTTAGTTGGGGGCTTGTCCCATCAACTGCATTTTCAGATAGTTTAGTTAGAGGCTTTTCAGACTAGACTTTCATACAACTTATAATTTTACAGATATTATCATAGATGCTATATTTTATCAGTATTTTAGTTTTGAACGTTATGTCATTTCCACCTATTTTTTCTGCATTATTACAGTATTATATTTTCAGTGCTCACAACAGATATCAGTCATAGGTTAGATTGTGGCCCTACGGGGTAGTAAGCACCGTATAGTATCGAGGTATAAACTCGGGGAATTACAAACTTGGTATCAGAGCCTAAAGTTCAACAGTGTCTTAGGAAGCCTAAAAGTCGTATCGCGTAGAGTCTTGTGCATGGGTTTATAGCGCGCCTCACTTATGGACAGGAGGCTATGAGATGTTTTAGAAAATGTTTTCCTTCTTTATGTATTTATGACGTGCGAGTGAGCATGAGCTCAAGTTAAACTCTCAGTCTAATTCATCTCTTCCTTATGCTTCTAGAACATGCCACCAAGAGAAGCTAATGGAAGAAGTAATGAAAACCAGCCAACTCCTTCGCCCGTTTAGGCAGATCCCCTGTATGAGTATGTCTCTCTCTCTAAATTTAGAGCTGATTTCACTACCTTAGCTTATTCAACAGTTGCTCAAAATAATTTACAGACTGTTGTACTATCTAGGCTTTTGACTTACACTCAGCACAGTGAGGGAGGGGAGCATAGAAAGAATAAGAGGGCTAGAATAAATAATTCTAAGCCAAGATATGGGGGTAGTAACCGATCCCAATTTTGTCAGAGATCCTCAGACCCAGTTCCATTTTTAGTCAGGGCGCCAGTACCAAATTCCAAAAATGACATTCGAGAAGGGGTGCCAAGCTCCAAAACTCAAGGTAGTGTGAACAGTGGTCGTACCCATCCGCTTTGTAGAAATATGGTAAGAACCATAAATAAGTGTGTAGAGATGGCAGTGATATATGTTTTGGATGTGGTAAGCCAGGATATTAGATATGGGAGTGTTGAGTATTGGCTCATAGGGAAAGGGATTTGCACCAACAGGGTCAGTCCAACCATCCTTCAGCTCAGTTCGGTCACCTGAATCATCAGGGTGGCACTTTTAGTGTCACTAGTGGGCAACGCCTAAAAAGGCTTTATGCACTTTAGTCTAGACAAGATCAGGAAAGTCCTTCTGATATGGTCACTGGTATGTTACAGATCTTCCATTATGTGTATATGCCTTATTAGATCCAGGAGCTTCCTTCTCTTTTGTAACTCCTTACATAGAAGTCAACTTTAAAGTCAAACCAAAAATAGTAACAGAACCATTCGAAGTCTCTACCCCAGTAGGTCAATTGATTAGAGCCTGATGGGTATACAGAAATTGTCCGATTATGATATCTCAAAAGTCACTTCAACAGACTTAGTAGAATTAGAGATAACAGATTTCGACATCATTCTCGACATAGTTTTCTCCATTCATGATATGCCTTAGTTGATTGTAGATATATAATAGTTTATTTTTAGTTTCCAAATGAACCAAAACTTGAATAAAAGGGTAATACCTCAGCTTCAGTTGATCTAAGTTTGAATCTCTAGATTAAACTAGTATAAAGAGGAGTTGGGAATTCTAAGATAGTCAGTGTTGAGGTTATTATATGATGATTGTTAGGGCAATAAAAATCTAAGAATTATGTATTAAAAGGAAGTACTAACATTGGACCTTCCATTATCAGGTGTAGTCCTTCAGAATGAGTTTAGTATTTATGAGTATTGTTTTATCTCAGTATCTAGAGTAAAGAGATTTTTGTATGAATTAGAGTTTCTTAAGTTATTCACAGACTTAGGATAACGGCTTTAAGCTAAGCAGAAGATGGTAGGACAAGTAACCAAGTCAGACTTTCAGATTTTAGTAGTAATGTCAGTATGCATAGAAAAGAATTAGGAGGGGATGATGCCCAATCCATCTTTACCTCAGCATAATTTTATACATTTCAGCTATTATGATGTCTTCTCATGCCTTACATGTCAGCTCTATGATCATAGCTCATATTTGTGCACATTATAGAAAACCATATACGATTCCAGTTCCTAGTATAAGGAGTTCCAGTCCACTCAGTATTACGAATCATGTCCCATGAATGCAGAAACTCCAAACTTAGGTTATGCAGCTTATGACTCATGTACTCATGACATGCTTTACAGTATGCTCAATTCCCATGACTCATACTACACTTCAAATGATCAGCCAGATTCAGATTTCTCCATGTATGTCCTCAGTTTAGACCTCTTGATAAATCCATGATGTTGATATTCTATTCCTCAGGCTTCAGTTAAATGTCAAGTTCAATATAGTGTCCATTCATGCTTCAGGTCCTCAAGTTTTAACCTTCAGTGAACTCTTCTTATGAAATAATATAGTGATGAGCAGTTGCTTAGATGGGAGAGAGTAAATATTTTATGTTAAGAAAAGATTGTTACATGTTTGTTTTATACGAGGCTTTAGTTATGAAGATAAGTTTGAATATCTGGTTAGTGTGCAAGTAAATGGCTAGTAAAAAGTTGTATTTAGTTGATGGAGGGATGGGAAATCCAACTATTTATGAGATGAGAAGTTGAGAGAATGCAGAGTATGAGTGTCTATTTAGATCCTCGATTTGTGTCAACTTCCATTATCTAGTTATCAGTACTCAATTACAGTCTCAGTTCAGCATTCAGTTCAAAACTTAGTTCAGTCTCAGGTTTGCTTGACCATAGCGTACAGTTATATGTTATTCCATTATCAGTATTTTAGAATCATGTTATATGCTTGGTCCAGCATTCTCAAATAATATAGTTTACACGTATGCATGCTCAGTATATCATGTTGCTCAGCCAATCCTTACCTCATATGCATAATATTCTACAGTTTCAGTCCAGACTAAGTACAGTTCAGTCTTACATGACCAGCATTCTGCTATCAGCCATTCAGTTAATCAGATAAGTTAGTATGTTTATACATTCATGCTCAACGCCCATGTGAATATTTTCAGTAGTCTCAGGTGAAGTACCTTACTAAAGTGGAGAGTATAGTTGAGAGAGTATTCGAGGAATATGTCTAAGCTTGAAAATTTGAAGTTGCAGTGCATAAGGCTTAGTCACTCTATCTTAGATAATGTTTCGTAGGCCTCGCCTCATATTACAAAATTTTAGCCAGGATGTGATTTTTTATTCAGATGTTTTATCAGCCCATGCCGAGATTCCCTTACTCCCAATAGTCATTAGAACCTTCTATGAAGGGTGTCAAAGAAATGCTCCAATTGAGTATAAGTTTTCAATATGAGTTAGTCCGTTAAGCAAACAATTTAGTTTAGCAGTCAGGTGGACAAGTTCATATAGTTTCCCATCTTTCCATCTAGACGAACTATCTGAAATTTCATGAGTATGACTGCTCCAAGATAGAGTATCCTAGTAGTTACAAGTTCAACCCAGTTCATGTATCATGCCTCAGCTTTAGATCCTAGATATTCAGTCACGATTTAATTCGTAGGTGCCCGTGCATCGTCTCATCTTTTCCTTAGTATCCCAACCAAGTCAACATTCTTAAAGGGATGTAATATCCTAAGGGGGAGATGAACGATAACCCCTGAGCTTTTATGTCCTAAACCTTTCAGTTTCTTTTCATATAATGAATCAAGTTTGGAGTAATACTCATAAGTTGACCCTCAAGTTCCAATCTCAGTCGTATGGCATGTATCTAAGAAATAAGTTCAGCTCATGATATCTAGTTCATATATCATACTTCAGACTTAGTAATGTTCTCATGTTCCCGTTCATACATGTCCAATAAATGGTCTCAGATTCATCAGTATTCCTAGCCTAAGGTAACAGTCTTCCTTAGATTTACTCAGTTCCATGTTAAGTTACAGTTATAATCTTTGTATTCCTTACCTTTACACTTTCAGTCATGCATCCATAAATCAGTTCAGTCATGTATTTCATGCATCAGATATGCACAGTTAGTATGTAACCTCAATGTATCAGTAGTTTCAGTTAGGTAGACATGTTTTAGTCGTGTATGTTTAATGTGTAAACTCAGTCTATTAGCATTTCTCAGCTTAATTAGACTCATTCGAGGCTGAATGTTCCCAAGGGAGAAATATTGTAATACCTCGTATTACCCTAACTTAATTTAAGTCTTAGTACATGAGTAATCCCATATAAAAAAATTTGAAATACTCTGTATTTTTCAGTTTAGAGCCTGCCATTGCGTAGAAAATTCAATTAGTTTTCCAACGATATAAAATTTGCCCAAATATGATATCCGGGTGAAAAGTTAGAGCCATTTTTGTAAGACAGTGTACCACCTGGAATGTCAGCGCATCGCAGAGCCAAGCCAAATAGAAATTATCACTTTTCAGTGCTCTATCGCGATATTGGCGCATCGCGTCATTGGCTCAGTTCACAATTGTCCTTTTTCAGTGTTCCAACGCAATTCTACCACGTTGCGCTGAGTCCAAAATTTAGAATCAAAGGGGCATTGTGATTCCACCAAGTCGCGTCAGTCCCCCAATTCCCAATTGTCATTTTTCAGTGACACGACACGATAGCACAGCGTCGCGCCAGGTACCCAAATCGTGTTTTCAGTGATGAACTTTTAAATCTTCCTAGGGGTAGTTGGGTCTTTTTCCACGGTCCTAATCAGTCTAAACATGAAATTAAGTTCCTAAATACCCTATTAACTCATTATTCACTCATTCTTCTAAGAATCCCTTTTTAAACATACAAGATCTTAGATTTATGATTTCCATGTTTGAATTAGATTGAATTCATGTTCATGATATTAGTTGGGTTTCAATACATAATTTAAGTGAAATTTTTATGAAATTGAATAGTATGTGTGATGAATATGTGATTATCTTGATAAAAACTCTTGTATTTGCAAAGTGATTAATGTGTCTATGATGTTAATTTTATATTTACAATCCATGATTATGATAAGATTCATGAAAATAGGATAGTAAGTAGGGGGAATTATATGAATTACATGTTAAACCCATGAAATTGCAAGTTTGGGCATTGTAATTGCCATGTTTATATGTTAACCATGATTATGTGCATGAAGTTGTGCTTCCCAAGTGTTTGATAGAATGTCCATGTGAATAAAGTGATGAAATCATGACATGTTTGTATATGTACAACCTTATGCCCTACAAGTGTTTGACGAAATGTCTCTATAGATGAAATATGAACATGTGTACATTGTTATACTTTGTAAGATCATGTGATGTTTTACTTTTCATGCTATCGAGTCCTGGGTGTATTTAATACCCGACAATTTAGTTGTTTGCCTAGAGCCAGTGTCAGTTACGTAATAGTATCAGTCATGTCACGATCAGTAGTGGCCTCAGTCAGTTATAGAACTCAGTTAGTTACAGAACCCAAGAAAAACTCAGTAATCTCAGTATCATTCCAGTTCAGTTTAGTAAAATCAGTTCAGTGTTTTTCAGTTGGGAGTAGGATTTAGCACCGAGTGAGCCCAAGGATGGGGACTCATCTGCCAGTAGAGGGTGTGATCCTTAGAAGCAATCCTTGCATTCCTGAACTACGTAGCCAGCGTAGGTTGAGACATCAATCTATCAGTTGATGGTTGATGAGGTGTTTTACCTGCCAGTATAGGGTACCACCATTCTTATTCAGGGCACCTGCCAGTAGAGGTGACTCTTCAGTATCTTTACCCGTGGCACAGTACTGACACCCTTCCAAATAGTGTTATAGGTTGGACCCCAAATTTATTCAGAAAAGGGGTATGTCGGTTAGATGATTACCTCCCACAGTTTCAGTCTCAGTCTTCATAATAAAACTCAGTTTAGTTCTACAGAATCAGGACTGTCAGATACAGTTAATCAGTATCAGTAACTCAGATTATCAGTTACTCAGTATCATAACTCAGTACTTAGATCCAGAAAAGCTCAGTTATAGCATACATATATGTACCGTATTGCATACTTAGTATTTACAGTAGTTTCAGATTATCTATGTACTCTCATGTTCAGTTACTCTATATCATTTGAGTCAGTTATTTTTCATTCATATGAACCCTTGCATTCAGCCTTACCTAATCTAGCATACCAGTACATTTCACGTACTGATGCATACTCTTTATTTGCGCTATGATGTCTCATATCATAGATTCGGATGCTTAGGTTCCTGACCGCATAAAGACAGATTTAGACTCAGTTAGCAGTTTTAGATTAAGTAGTGAGTCCTCATCCATCGAGGATATTATTTTATTTTATTATTACAGTAGATTCAGTATTTTAGTAGTCAGAGTTAGTTGGGGGTTTGTCCCATCAAATCCGTTTTCAGATAGTTTAGTTAGAGGATTTTTAGACTAGAATTTCATACAGCTTATAGTTTAATAGATATTAGCACAGATGTTATATTTTATTAGTATTTCAGTTTTGAACCTTATGGCATTCCCGCCTATTTTTCCATATTATTACAGTATCATATTTTTAGTGCTCACAACAGATATCAGTCATAGGTTAGCTTGTGACCCTTTGGGGTCGTAAGCATCGTGTAGCGTCCGGGGTACAGACTCGGGGCGTTAAGAACTTGGTATCAGAGCCTATGGTTCAATAGTTTCCTAGGAAGTCTAAAAGCCACATTACGTAGAGTCTTGTGCATGGGTCTGTTGCGCGCCACGCTTATGGACAGGAGGCTATAGATGTTTTACGAAAAGTTTCCCTTCTTTTAGTATTCATGTCGTGCGAGTGAGCATGAGCTCAAGTTCCACTCTCAGTCTAATTAATCTCTTCCTTATGCTTCCAGAACATGCCACCCAGAGAATCTAATGGAAGAAGTAATGAAAACCAGCCAGCTCCTTCGCCCGTTCAGGCAGATCCCCTGCATGAGCATGTCTCTCATACTGAATTTAGAGCTATTTTCACTACCTTATCTTATTCAGTAGTTGCTCAAATAATTTACAGACTGTTGTCCTATCTAGGCTTTTGACTTACACTCAGCACAGTGAGGGAGAGAAGCGTAGGAAGAATAAAAGGAATAGAATAATGATTCTAAGCCAAGATCAGGGGGTAGTAACCGCTCCCAGTTCCATCAGAGCTCATCAGCCCCAGTTCTGCTTTCAGTTAGGGCACCAGTACCATAGTCCAAATATAACCGTCGGGATGGGGCGTCAGGCTCCAAAACCCAGGGTAGTATGAACAGTGGTCGTACCCATCCGTTTTGCGGAGAATATGGTAAGAACCGTAAAAGAGTGTGTAGAAATGACAGTGATGTATGTTTAGATGTGTTAATCTAGGACACTGAATACGAGAGTGTAGAGTATTAGCTCATAGGGGAAGGGATTTGCGCCAACAGGGTCAGTCCAACCATCCTTCAACTTAGTTCGGTCGCTCGAATCATCAGGGTGCCGCTTTCAGTGCCACCAGTGGGAAACACCCAAATAGGCTTTATGCACTTCAGTCCAGACAAGATCAGGAAAGTCCTCCTGATATGGTCATTGGTACGTTACAGATCTTCCATTACATATTTATGCCTTATTAGATCCATAAGTTTCCTTGTCTTTTGTAACTCCTTACATAGCAGTCAACTTTAAAGTCAAACCAAAAATCTTAACAGAACCATTTGCAGTCTCTACCCCAGTATGTCAGTCTATCATAGCTTGGGGGTATACAAAAACTGTTTGGTTATGATATCTCAGAAAGTCACTTCAGCAGACTTGGTAGAATTAGAGATGACAGATTTCAACATTATTCTCGGCATGGATTGGCTTTATTCATGATATGCCTCAGTTGATTATAGAAACAGAATAGTTCATTTTTAGATTCCAAATGAACCAGTCCTTGAATGAAAGGGTAGTACCTCAGCTTCAGTTAATCTAAGTTTAAATTTCTAGATTAAACTAATAGATAGGGGAGTTGAGAATTCTAATATATTCAGTGTTGAGGTTGCTATATGACGATTGTTGGGGCAATAAAAAGCTAAGAATTGTGTATCAAAAGGAAGTACTAGCAGTGGGCCTTCCATTATCAGGTATAGTCCTTCAGAATGAGTTTAGTGTTTATGAGTATTTTTTTATCTCAGCCTCTAAAGTAAATGATTTCAGTTCTACTTAGAGTTTATTAAATTATTCACAGACTTAGGATAACGGCTTTAAGGTAAGGGAAGATGGTAGGACAAATAACCAAGTCAGACTTTCAGTTTTTAGTAGTAATGTTTGTATGCATAGAAAAGCAGTAGAAGGGGGTGATGCCCAACCCATCTTTACCTCAGCATAAAGTTAATAATTCAGCTATCATGATATCTGCTCATGCCTTACATGTTAGCTCTATGATCATAGCTCATATTCGCACATATTATAGAAAATCATGTACGATTCCAGTTCCTAGTATAAGGGGTTCCTATCCACCCAATATTACGAATCATGTCCCATGAATGCAGAAACTCCAAACTCAGGTCAAGAAGCTCATAAATCATGTACTCATGACATGCTTTAAAGTATACTCAGTTCCCATGACTCATGCTACACTCCTAATGATACTCCAAATTCAAATTTTATCATGTATATCCTCAGTTTAGACCTCTTGATAAATCCATGATGTTGATATTCTATTCCTCAGGATTCAGTTAAATGTCAAGTTTTGTATAGTGTCCATTTATACTTCAGGTCCTCAAGTTTTAACCTTGAGTGAACTCTTCTTATGAAATAATATAGTGATGAGCAGTTGCTTAGATGGGAGAGAGGAAATATTTCATGTTAAGAAAAGATTGTTACATGTTGGTTTTACATGAGGCTTTAGTTATGAAGATAGGCTTGAATATCATATTAGTGTGCAAGTAAATGCTAGCAAGAAGTTGTATTTAGTTGATAGAGGGATGGGAAATCAAAAAATTTCATGAGATAAGAAGTTGAGAGAATGCAGAGTGTGAGTGTTTATTCAGATCCTCGATTTATGTCAGTATCTATCATGTAGTTATCAGAACTCAGTTACAATCTCAGTTCAGCATTCAGTTCAAAACTAAGTTCAGTCTCAGGTTTGCTTGACCATAGCATACAGTTATCTGTTATTCCGTTATCAGTATTTCAGAATTATGTTATACGCTTGATCCAACATTCTCAGATAGTATTGTTTACATGCATTCATTCTCAGAATCTCATGTTGCTCAGTCAATCCTTACCTTATATGCATAATACTCTACAGTTTTAGCCCAGACTAAGTACAGTTTAATCTTACATGACCAGTATTCTGCTATCAACCATTTAGTTAATCAGATAAGTTAGTATGTTTATACATTCGTGCTCAGCGCCCATGTGAATATTTTCAGTAGTTTTAGGTTAAGTACCGTACTAAGGTGGAGAGTATAGTTGAGAGAGTATTCGAGGAATATGTCTAAACTTGAAAATTTAAAGTTGCAGTGCATAAGGCTTAGTCACTCTATCTTAGACTATGTTTCATCCCATACCGAGATTCCCTTGATCCCTATAGTCATTAGAACCTTATATGAAGGGTATCAAAGAAATTCTCCAGTTTAGTATAAGTTTTCAGTATGAGTTATTCTGTGAAGCCAGTAATTCAGTTTAGTAGTTAGGTGGATAAGTTTGTATGGTTTATCATTTTTCCATCTAGTAGAACTTTCCGAAGTTTCATGAGTATGACTGCTCCAAGATAGAGAATCCTAGTAGTTATGAGTTCAGCCTAGTTTATGTATCATGCTTCAGTTTTAGATCCCAGATATTCAGTCACGATTCAGCTCGCAGGTGCCCGTACACCATCTCAGCTTTTCCTTAGTATCCCAGCCAAGTCAGCATTCTTCGAGGGACCCAAGAGAGAGATGCACTATAACCCTCGAGCTTTCATGTCCTAAACCTTTCAGTTTCTCTTCACATAACAAATCCATTTTGGAGTAATGGGTACTCATAAGTTAACCCTCAAGTTTCAATCTTAGTCGTATGACATGTATCTAAGAAATCAGTTCAACTCATGATATTCAGTTCATATATCATGCTTCAGACTCAGAAATGTTCTCATGTTTTCGTTCCTATATGTCCAGTAAATGATCTCAGATTCATCAGTATTCCCAGCCTAAGGTAACAACCTTCCTTAGATTTACTCAGTTCCATGTTCAGTTACAGTTATAATCTTGGTATTCCTTACCGTTACACATTAAGTCATGCATTCATGAATCATTCCAGTCATGTATTTCATGCATCAAATATGCATGGTCAGTATGTAAACTCAGCGTGTCAGTAGTTTCAGTAGGTAGTCATGCTTCAGTTGCGCATGTTCAATCTGTAAACTCAGTCTATCAACATTTCTCATCTTAATTAGTCTTATTCGAGGATGAATGATCCCAAGGGGGAGATATTGTAATACCCCATAGAAGCTTTTCAGACTAGACTTTCAGAAAACTTACAGTTTTACATATATTATCACAGATGATATATTTTATTAGTATTTTAATTTTGAACCTTATGGCATTTTCGCCTATTTTCAGCATTATTACAATATTATATTTTCAGTGCTCAGAGCAGATATCTGTCATGGGTTAGCTTGTGATATTTTGGGTTATAAGCACTGTGTAGCATCTGGGGTACCGACTCAGGGCATTACAAGATCTCACAGTGAACATCATACAAATAATGCCTCCAAATCTTAAGTGCGAAAATTACTGCCGCCATCTCCAAATCATGAGTGAGGTAGTTGCACTTAGGCACCTTTAATTACCTCGATGCATAAGTAATAACTCAACACTTCTGCATCAATACAAAACTGAATTGAACACTAGAAAAATCACAATATACGGTAAATCCTTAAACCTTAATAAAAAAGCCAATATAGGACATGATGTGAGAAAACCCTTAAACTTCCAAAAGAACAACTCATACTCCTTAGACCACATGAAAGGAACCTTCTCTAGGTTATCGGTGTTTCAATGTATCAAAATCCTTAATGAACCACCTGTAGTAACCTAGCAAACTAATAAAACTATGAATCTAAATCGGAGATGTAGGTTTGGCCCAATATCGAATAGCCTTAATCTTTTTTAGATCCACCATAATCCCATCCTTAGACACTTCATGTCCTAAGAAGGTAACAGACCCAAACCACTATTCACACTTTGGGAATTTGGCAAGAGCCTATGAAATTTCAAAGTACGGAGAACAATCCTCAAATGTTGTATATGTTTCTCTCTACTACTCAAATACACAAAAATGTCATCGATGAACATAATCATGAAAGAGTCTAAATAAGGTCTGAACATGCGGTTCATAAAGTTCATGAACGCTGCTGGAGCATTGGTCAACCTAAAAGACATCATCAGAAACTCATAATGGCCATATCAAGTCCTGAAGGTTGTCTTTGGGATTTCCTCAGCATAAATCCTCAACTGATGGTAACCAAATCCAAATTCAATCTTAGTGAACATCGCTGCTCCCTGAAGTTAGTCAAATAAATCACCAATACGAGGAATAAGACCACTACTCTTCACTATTACCTTGTTTAGATGCCTGTAATAAATACACATATGCAAAGAACCATCCTTTTTCTTTATGAAAAAGACAAGAGAACCATAAGATAACATACTCGGTATAATGAAACCCTTACCCAAAAGATCTTAAAACTGAGAATTCAGCTCCTTAAGCTCGACAGGAGCCATACGGTAAGGTGTCATTAAAATAGGTCGGGTGTCCGACTCAAGATCAATAATAAACTCAATATCATGCTCAGTAGAAAGGCCAGGTAGAAAGGGAAGAAAAATAATAAAAACTCACTGACAATAGGAACACAGTCAAGTAAAGGACTCCATGCACTAACAATAAAAATATAAGCAAAATAAGACTTGCAACCCCTCGATATAAGTCTCCTAGCTCAAACATAAGAAATACTCCCCATCAGTGTGGGACAAATAGATCTCTGCCACAAAATTGGAGGTATGTTGAGCATGGCTAAGGTAATGGTCCTAGCAAAATAATCCAAGACTGTATGATAAGGGGGATAACTAAAGCATTCCTAGAATCACATCAAAGTCCATTATATCTAATATAATAAAATTAGATTCATAACATATGATCTATAAACCTGATCCGCCACCAAAAAATCAACCACGAGGGTAAATATACATAATGAAATAGATAAATAATCCAAAAGATAACTCTAACAATAGTGTATAATACGCAGAAATATATGAGTAAGTAGATCCCAGATCAAATAAAGAACAAGTCGATTGATGGCATAGTGAGATCATACCTATAATAATAGCATCTAAAGACTCTACCACCAATTAACTAGGCACAACATGCAAATGACCTCTCCCGCCACCTGGCTGAGCGCTTGACCAAACACCTGTCCTACCTACTTGAGGACCTCTTGAGAAACCTGGGGACCACCTTAAAGACCCTACATACCACCCCTAAATGGGGTTGGAACTGCCCTAATTGGTGTAACACTCTAGCTGAAGGTATATGTAATGCCCCAATTCTATACCCTAGATGTCACACGGTACTTACGACCCCGAAGGATCACAAGCTAACCCATGACTAGTACCTGCTGTGATCACTGAATAATAATATTGAAAATCATACGTGGAAGTATAATTAAAAATGTCATAAGGTTCTCATAATACTAAAAACAAATACTAAATACTGATAATAATACTTAAAAACTGAACATCTGTTTGAAATAGTCTAGTCCGAAAGCCTCTAACTGTCTGGATATGGAGTTGATGGGATAAGTCCCTAACTAACTTTGACTATTAAACTAACTGGAATACTGAGGTAAATAAAATCTGTCCTTAAAATATGAGGACTCAACACTGCATCTGTTGCTGATAGTCTGAGCTGCTAAGTACGGTCAGGACCCTGAGCATCCGAACCTACGATATGAGACATCATAGCGCAAAGAAAGAGTATGCGTCAGTACGTGGAATGTACTGGTATGCTAAGTGAAGTAGGCTGATAGACAAGGGTTGTATGCATGAGATGATAACTGACTGAATAAACATCATGAAGTAACTAAATAAGAGTACATGCAAGTTTGTAACTACTGAACATGTTGAATATGCAATACTTGTGTATACAGCGTCTGTCTAAATTAAATTACTGAAGTTTTGAGTTCTAATAACTGAATACTGATAACTAATAGTTTACACTATTACTGAAGTACTGAATTCTGATGGCTAAATAACTGATAACTGATAACCATGATTTTGTAGAACTATCTGAGTTCTTTATTGAATTCTAAGACTGAATACTGATTACTGAGTATTGAATACTGAAACTGTAACTACGGGAGTGTTTATCTAACCGACTTACCCCAAGTATAAGTTGAGTTGGGGTCCAACCTGTGACCTCAGTTGGAAGGGTGTTAGCACCTTGCCAAGGGATACTGATAATGTTAGGTCAACCCTAATCTAGCAGGAAGACTCAAAAATTATATATATATGGTTGTGTCAACCCTAGTCTGGCAGGAGGACGTCTTACCCTATGCTGGCTATATAGTTCTGTAATGCAGGGACTGGTACTAAGGGTCAAACCCTCTGTTCGCAGGAATACCCCCATCCCTGGGTTCGCTCGATGTTGAATCCTACTCCCAACTGAATAGACACTAATCACAAGATTGTACTAAGCTTGACTGAACTGATACTGATCGTGTTGACTGACTGAACTGGACTGAGTTCACTGAGTTCTGTTACTGACTGAGTACTACTGTTCTTAACCTTTACTAGGTCTATTCTATTTCTACTGCAACTAAGTAATCAGCTAGATTTTGGGTATAAATACCCCCAGGACTAGATAGCATCAATAACAAAGCATAACAAAGCTTTAAAGCATAGTAATAGTCAATTGTTCACAATTCATTCATTGAGGCATTTAGTCACACACTTGGAGGTTATAACTTGAACATGAATAAGAACACATGCTAACATGTTATGTTTACACTATTCAATTCACATGGACATTTTATCAAATACTTGAGAAGCATGATTGTGATACATGAAGAATAACATAGAGGGCATCATAACTTCAACACGTAATCTTGCAAATTCAAGAGTTTTGACATGGGAATTACATCAATCAACATACATGCTATCTTATATAGTTCATGAAACTTATAATTAAATCTTGAATTTAAACCCATACAACAATACAAACATGGATACAACCCAAATTGTAAATGTAAATCATGAATCATTAAACTTGTAGTTTAAAAAAAGGTTCTTGAACTCCAAGGGTGGAAGAAAACCCGAGGATGAATACCTAACATACCTGAATGACGAAATTCATGAGATTATTGGGGGTTTCTTGAAACTTGATCTTGAGTTTGATGAACTAGGGTTTCTTTCTTGAAAGGATTTTATGAATAAAAATGAATTTTTCCCTTTACGATATTAAATTTTGTGTTGAGGCTGAATAATGTTTAGGAAAAATAACCCATTTTCCCCCACAAACCCAAATAAAAGAATGCTGGGCAGGTCCCCATCGTGTCGTGACCCCTGCTTGGGTAAAGCGACCCTCATGATGCGACCCTTACTCGGGTCAAGTATACCTCGTGATGCGACCCTGATCCTGGGTCAATTGGCCCTCGCGGCGCGGCCCTATCGCGACCCCTTGCTGTTTTGGACATCCAAACCCACCCTTACGCTAGTCCAAAAAATCCGAAACTTGCCTGAGATGACCTATATATGACCTTGATCATAAATCAACTTGAAAATCGACATACTAAGGTTGAAAAGGTCGAAAATATGATCCTCCAATTTTGAAGGCTAAAATAATTCTAAGCCTTGACACTTAGATGAAATTTTCTAACTTTGGGACCTCTTTTGGCATGTTGTATAGGACTAAAATGACTAGGATTTCTGCGGGGTCTTATAGTACAACTGCCCATACCAGGGACACACTATTTAGACAAATAGCAAAAGGCCCTACACTCATAATACACCCCTAGAACAACATTGTATCCAGAAGATCTGGTTGAACCCAGAATAGTTGCCTTAACTAGAAAACCCAGAATAGTTGCCTCAACTAGAAAACCCAGAATATACATCTCTCAAAGGCTGACCGCTACACTAGTAAGCTAATCACTACAACTGGGATGACCCCCATCAGTATGCTGAAGTGTGGCATAAATGGGTCTCTATTAGACTAACCTTGATACTGATAAGACTGGAGTGAAGGGTACTTATCCTAAGAACCACTGCCTTTAAACTATGCGCCACTCGAACTCCCACTAAAACTACCCTGATAACGCGACCTCTTATTATTATCCATTTGGCCCTTAGAATGTATCTCCTTCTTGTTCTAAGCATAATCAGAGACCTCAATAAAAGATATGCCGGTGACAACCAAACTCTGCATAGCCTTGTGAAGAAAAATTCATAACCCCCAAACAAAGCACTTAATTCGATCATACTCAGACGGCGAGATAGATGAAGCATGCCTGGCCAACTCATGAAACCAAGCCTCATAGTCCAAGGCGATCATAAAACCCTTCTCCAATCTTGAGAACTAATCTCTCAGACGATCTCTAAGGTTATGAAGCATATACTTCTCTAAGAAAACCTTGGTGAACTGAGTCCATGTCAACGGGTGAGATCCAGTTGGCCTGGAATTAAAATAACCTCTCCACCAATGTATAGCTATGAGGTTCAACTAAAAGGTAGTGTAGTCAACCCCATGAGTTTTAACTAGGCCCAAATCATGGACCCTATCCTCACAAGCAACTAGGAACTCAAATGCATCATCACCTGAAGCCCCAGAAAACCTAGGCTGAGTCAATCTCAAGAACCTACCCAATATCTTCTGCTCTTCAACAAAAATAGCAGGTTAGGAGACTACCGGCTGAGCAGCTACCGATGCTGGAGGGATCTCAACTTTATGGGCAGCAACTACAAGTTGTGCTCCTGCCTCTGTACCACTCTGATCTGGAGACTGAGCACCATTATAAGGAGCTCCAACAACCAATCCCAAAGCTGAACTAAATCATCTCTAAGCAATGATGAAGAAATAAATCTCACTGGATCCTAGGCTACCGCCTAGACCACCAAAGTCTAGGTTGAAGGAATCTCTGGTGCGAGAGCAGGAATTGGGTCTAGTAAAGGCTCTCTATCCATCTCTCTAGTTGGGGCTATAGCTCTTGCTTTCTTTTGATCTCTAGGTTATCCATGTCCTCTGGTAGGATCCCTAGTTATGTACTCGTCCTCGTCCCCAGTAGTAGTAGATTGCAACCTAGCCATCTGCGAAAGAGAAAACCAAGTGAATCATAGAAACCAATACAGACTTTTGGTACAAAGTGAACGAATAAAGTGAAGATATCCTAGGAATATCCTATAGCCTCCCGAAGATAAGAAACGAATGTCAATGTTTTGATCTAAGGGACTTTACTAGACACTTGCATTTGTGCCAATAATACTACTGAACCTAGGCTCTAATACAAATTAGTCACGACCTGATTTCTCGAGTCATGATAAAACCTACTTTAACCCACCAGTAGGTAAGCCCAATCGTACCCTAGAATGACAAGTAAAGGGCTAGTTGGTCGAAATGGCATAAGAGCCCAAACTACATAAGTAATTGGGTTACAAGACATGAAGTATAAGAATAATGACATAACTAAAGACAAATACGGAAAAAAATTAACAATATCCCACGTCCTAGTAAAATCGATACAAAAGCCTCTAGCAAAATAATAAGAGTACAATCAGTGTTCAATATACAATAGTCTCGAAATAGAAAGACCAGTCCAAAGTAAAAGAACGAGAAAGTCAGCTCCGGCTCCAAAAGTCACCTTATCTCTAAACTCTGGCTGACATTAATGCAACATCAATGGCGGCAGCTAGTACTCTGATCATTACAAGAAAGGGATAAATATAGTATGAGCACCAAAGCAATGGGTATTCAGTAGGCATCATTGGCCGACTGAGCTAAATCATAAAATAAATAGAATAAAATGTGAGATAATAAGCTTAGTCGAAGAAAAAGGGCAAACCTTGGATAACACTTCCATATATCAAAAGTAAGAAACCAAATAAACAATATCAAGACAACATAACTATTATAGTATAACTGTCCCCCATAAGCCCAGGAGAAGTAAACGAAGGTAAATAATTTGATACAAGGACCCATAAGCCCAGTAGATGCAATCAATAAGAAGTTATAATAGTAGATATTCCAATTATCTAAATCTAAAAATTATAACCATATCTTACCATTCCGCAACCATCGGACTCGAACCAATTCTATAACCATCATAAGTAACCTCTCGATGCCAGACTCAAACCAGAAAAATAATGTTTCACTTGTAAAACTTAAACCAAAATTAATATCATGAATATCGTACTTGAATCAGAAGATAATGACATCATAATTGTCGGGCTTTAACCGATCTAACATCATTATTTGCCGGACTTAATCCAATCTTAATATCATCATTGTCGTACTTGAACCAGCCTTAGTATTTCCCAAGTACAAGCCTAAAATAAGTAATAACATGTCTAAATTTTCTTTGGGCTCAAGAATATAAATAGGATGTCGGGTAAATGACTATAGAGTCTACAAGGAACTTAATAGTATTCTTGGCCTAAGGTGAGTCAAAGGGGCCCACCTCTAATCCCAAAAATCTATTCTAAGGCAATTACTACCCCAAACTAGGTTAAGGTTAAAAAATCACACTACAAGGTGATAAATAAGCATCACTGAGTCCTAAGATAGAAACCTAATCAAAGGAACGGGTATCTAGGTCAAATCCACCTAAATACGGCTCACTAACACGCTAATTAATCTAAATTTCACTAATTATACCACCAAGTCCTAGTTGCCAACCCAAAACTAGAATAATATAATACTGATACTATAATTAAGCTCAATATTATAAGAAGGATAAGCCTAGCTACTTGGACATTGAAGAATGCCTAGTAAAATTTGCTAAATTCGTGATTTCCTCTTCTGATAAGCCTCTGCATGAAGCCAGATATCAGAATAACGATCTACACATTAATACAAAAATAATGTTACCCATATTAAATTTTATGCTTCGATTCCAAAATCAAGTCAAAATCCCATGTGGTTCCAACTGTATAAATCACACTTTTGAAGTCTCAACACATCCCGATACGTTCAAGGACCATTTATCTTAAAAATGGGTAATTTTGAGCTCAAATGAAATCACAATCAACCCATCAAAGAACTAAGGATCTATGACTAAATTACAGAATTAAATCAATAACTAGATGGACACTTTCGATGATTATGATGAGGAAATGACCTTTTTGAGCTCACCAACACTCCACAATTGCCCTAGGTTCAACCTCTCAATTTGACATACTCTCTAGGTCCTTTAATTCTCATAAGACTTAAGAGAAATAGGAGAAAATGGGTGAAGGGGTGGAATAAATTCCCTTCCAGGTATTGCTTAAGCGTTCACCACTAAAGAACCATTAGACCACTAAGGCATTCCTCGGGCATGAGCCGGTCTCCACTAAAGCAAATAGGATGTTGCTTAAGCGATAGCCGCTTTAGCGATCAGGCCTCCACTTTTGTGATAGTGTGGACTGGACTTGGCCACTAAAGCAACCCCATGGCTGCTAAAGAAACCTCCGCTTAAGCGACCAAAGGTCCACTTAAGCAGATTCACCAGTTGAACTTGGATTTTGACAACTTATCATTAACCCCTCGAGATTCGTTTGGAACCACCGTTAATCCAAATAAATTATGCTACCTATAAAATTCCATATTTGGACTCAATGGCGCCATTGAATTTTCCATATGGAGTTGTTTCGATAAAATATGGGTCCTACACCTGAAGGCCACTTTTACCAAATTTCCACTTAATATTTTGAAATTAGTCCGGAAACCTTGAGACCCAAACCAAAGGTCTCCCTATCCTATTCAAGAGCTAATGGAACAATCAGAATTGGCATAAAAATTCATTAATCTGAAGCCAATCTTTACCAAAGAAGACTTAAAAATAGGAAATTAACTCTAAAAAACAAACGAACTACCCGATAACTGAACGATCAGCTCCAGCAAGTAAAAAATGACTTGGGGAAACTATAGGAAATCTTTAGATGATGAAAAAATGTGTAAAGGCATAAAATGACTTGGAGGATCATTATAGAGGCATACCCAGAAGATCATCCAAAAATACCTCTAAGAATTCACATACCACAAAAAGTGACGCTATAGGAGGAACTACAAATTTATCTTCTCAGAGATGGGCCAAAAACTTCCTACACTTCTTCTTTACTAACTTTTGGGAATAAATTAATGACACTACCCTCACAGTACTAGGCACAAAAGTACCTTCCCACTCTAATTTATCCATCTCGGGCATTGCTATAGTAATGATTTTTGCATAACAGTCAAGAACAGCACAATAAGAAGAAAACCAACTCATTCCCAATATGATATCAAAATCTTTCATATCTAGAATATCTAAGTCTACCAAGATCTTAAACCCCATAAACATAACAGGAACTACACAATATACTTGATCAACACATATAGACACACCCATTGCATAGACACATACATAGGAGCCTCAAGCTATTAACAATCCACATCCCAACCCATTGAAAATTTCATAGACATATAAGAGAAAGTAAAATCGAGGTCAAATAATGTGAAATCCATATGATCACAAAAAAGAATAGTAACTGTGATCAGAACATCAGAAGCTTTTTCTTTAGGATGTGCCAAAACTATATAAGGATGTGACTTATCACTATCTTGACCGCCACCTCGACCATCCTAAGCTCTATTTCTATAAAAATTTCCTCCTCGGTTGGCCTGGTTACCACCCCTAACCTGGTCACCACCCTACCCTGTGGATGACCCCTACAATTTTCTCAACTAGCACAACTTACCGGGACTAGAGCAGTAAAAGTTGGTTACTAAGACAATTGACCTACAAATAAGAAGTTAGGAAAATACGTCCTGATGTGGCCCAAACCTCCAAACACGTAGCACATAATGACCAAAGCAGGCCTCTAGATTGAAGAGGATGATGGTGTATATTTTAGGTGTGAGAAGGCTAGCAACTGATCCTCGATGGGCTCCTCACAAAAACTGACATAGTTGAATAGTAAGGCTTAGAATAACCACGCCCCTTTGAAAAAGTACCATTAAACTAGCCTGAGGTTCGGGCCTTCATGTATTTTGCTTTTACCTCTCTCTATTTCTAAACTATTTTTTATTTCTTGGAAAACCCAACTACCTAATAGAAGGATTTTCCAAACACAACCACAGACAAAGTAGCCAGTTGAATCCCTAAATTCAGGCCTTTCACAAAGTACTCAATCTGCTTCTTCTCTAAGGTGATGATTTGCAGTGCATAACAAGATAACGCATGAAACTTGGCCTCATAGGCCACCACAGATATAGTACCTTGCTCCAATATCAGAAACTCATTCTTTTTCTGATCACAATAAGTGCAGGAACGTATTTCTCAAGGAATATATTCTGAAATTATGTCCAAGTAAGTAGAGGTAAGGAAGCCCTTTACTCTAAAATAACAACTATTATTGCTTAGGTTTGGCCTGAAGCTAAATAGAAAGAAATTCCATACCATATTTTTCAACAATGCCTTCTTTTGCATGAACACATGACAATCTATCAAGTACTCAAATGCACCCTCTAACTCTATACCTTGGAATAATAGGGGTTTCATTTCATGAACTTACAAAATATCCCATGTTCATCATCAATCATCACTGACTAAAACTTGTTGAGGATAGACCCCTACTCCAAGGCCTTTGTCTATCTTTGGTGGTGGTGTTGGGCATGTGGCAAGGCTGTGGATTGAACAATTAGGACAACTAGAGTGCAACCAGTTCTAGCCAAGCTACCTAAGAATTCTAATACTTTTTGAATACTTTCGGCAGACAAAGGAACTAGAGTTTCACTATATAGCGCTAGCACTACATTTTTCAAAGCCACCATCTTCTCTTCCGTAACTACCATTTATTCATTCTGAGAAAGGTATGGAACCTGCACTGTAGGGAGGGGATGATGATATTTGTATGGCTAGTCCTATGGCTGCTTGGTCTCTATCTCTATCACCCTCCATCCTCCTTTTCTAGATCTTCCCCAAAGTTAAGGTCTACCCTAAACTATGACCCCAGTAGTCAGTGCGAGTGTTAATGCTTGTGCTGTTATGGCTGTTATTATTACAGCTCTGGTGGAATGATTATTCACCATCTATGAACAAAAGTGAAGGAGTTCGATACCAAACTGGCTCAACGGGTACCAATTGGAACTAAGTAATAGCATGGAAGGAAGAAAGGAAAGAATTTTTTTCCTAAAGCTCTATAGCCTCCAGAGAAAAGTACGGACTTCTCCGTACGATTTCACAAGACTCTACTAGACTTTTTCTCACACGATAAGATATACGAACCCAATGCTCTGACCATCTCGGTCGTGATTCAACTGGCCATTATTGGGACCCACCCTAATCTATAATGGGAGAATCATACTAATCTCAATTCTCACCAACTCAAGTGCTATTTATACATTCACCTTATAGTAATTATTAGTTTAAACAAGTGTAAAAGAGTGTCCACTCAATATCTTAAACTAACTATCAAACTGACATCAATATCCAAAAATTAATAGAGTGCAGAAACTTCTATTTGTTACATCCCTAGAACCTGAAGTCGTCGTACAAGAAGATCTAAGAGAAAAAACAAGTATAAAAGATAAATGACTGTCCAAACAACAAATAAATACAGATGTCTTATTCCCAAAATAGGGGACGAGAACAATAAATATAAGGTCCAAAAGTTGCTCAGTCATGGTGCTCACTCTTGAAGCTAAATCTGGAACTGCTAACTAAAGGCGAGGACTTGTCTTAAATGCCAAAATACGCTCTACACTCAACAAAAAGAAAATCAAAGGTATCATCATTACAACAACATTTACTAGTAGGCATCATAGGTCGACTCGACCCAACACCATACGAATAAGTAAATCAAATAAATGAAAAACGATTATCACAAAACTTATAATTAAAGACAGTCAATCAAGTATGCAAATCACTTAAGAAAGAGTACAATCTCATAATCATATACATTTACAATAAGTCAAATTAGGTCATCAAGTTCATCATAACATATGATCATAACTGAACATTCAAAATATGTGACTGAATATATGATTGCAAGATATGCATATCATCATTTTATCTTATCATTCTCATCAAGATTAGAATCAACATCATACTCATTACAAACTTCATGAACATTATAGGTTACATATCAACATCATCACCATCACCATCACCATCACCATCAATGTAACAACAGTATGAATGAATATGCAATGCAATTAATAAGCATAAAGAGTGCTCGAAGGACTTCACAATATTTAGTTCACATATATGCATAGAGTCAGGCAAGTCTAATTACTATAATAAACCATAACCCACTTTGAATCCTTGCTCAAAGTTATATTTAAGCCATACTTATAACCTTTTTCTTCTCGTTCAACTTGTTCTTGATCTATAACAACAAGAACCTACATCTATTTTTATAAACCATTTGTGTTTAACTACTAGGGATTAATATCCATTGATTTTAGAAATGAACTTTTCCTATTTCATCATCTTAGGGTTTTCTGTTCCTTAAACCTTATGAACCCTCTTTAAATTCACATAAACAATCACAAGTATACATGCATTAGTGTTTTCTAATACCTTAGGATCATTATTTATGGATTTTATGCTTATTATCATGACTTTTACCCCAAGTTCAAAAACTAGGGCTGAACCCCAAAAGTCAATCATGAATTCATTTCTAATAATTTTCAAGGGTTATAAGAAGTAATTACAACTTTAAGATGTATTGACTTACCTCCTAGGATGAAACACCTCAAAAACTCTCTAAGAATAACCTTACTAGTGCCCTCTTTTATTTTTTTGAAAAAGTAGGGAATAAAAGCATTTTCTAAGTTTCTAAAACTATCAAGTTCTACTTGTTACTGCTGTAGTAGTTCGCATCTTATAATAAGGGTGTGATGCAGCGGTACCTCTACTTTTTCTGTTGTAGTGATCTTAGGTAGAAACTCAAGACCTCTATTCATCTATGCTCATTTTCCAACATACTTCACGAATTATGACATCGCGAACCAATCCCTTCATGGTAAATAGTATAATTAAAGTTCTATAACTTTGTTTCAAGTAATAAAGGTTGTTACGGCTCCCTAAACTCGTTCTCTATATAATTATCACATCAAACACCATTATCAACCACTATATTATGATAAAATTTTGTTTGGATAACACTCCTTCAAAAATAATTTCATGCTAGACTAGCCTTAAATCTCTCAAGAAAACGGTAAGGAAAGACTAAATGTAAGTTTTATCTCATCTTTCAGCACAATGATAATTTGGGTCATTATAGAGCACTTTCTCGCTACAGCAAAACCACTGTAGCTAAAAGGTATCTTCTATAGCAATCATCGATAGTCTAAATGCCTGATTTTCAAGTTTGAGCATTATTTATCTCAAAAACCTAAATTTTCAATCTAAGGCTTTGTGTGAAGCAATTTTCTCCTAGTTTCAATGATTTTATTATCGAGGTAGGTATTTTTTGATATTTTATATAGATTAATTTCTTTAATCTATAGATTTACTAGAATCAAGAGTTAGGTAGAAATTCACGGATTATACCCTAAAATTGATAAGCGAAAACAATTGCATGTGGGTAGGCTTAAACTTAATTATAAATGGTTCTAGGTTGTTAGACTTTACCTCCTAATGTATAATCATTTTTCATAATATGTATTATGAGGAAATAGAGTGTATTAATGAGTGAAAATCCCTGAATTATTGTTTTAGGCTATGAATTAGTGTAAATCAATGGGCTTTAATTTCTGATGCTTAGAAGTAGAGAATAAGTTGTTGATTTCTCCTTGCTTACTAATATTAGATCGAGAATGATCAAAATCTAAAAAAAAAAAGCTTTAGTGAATTTGTATATTTCAGGATTGCATTTGAGGTAGGTTGTGGTTTAATTATAATTATATACTTTTAAATCTATATTCCATTCATAAGTTAAATATTGGTAAGTTATCCATCGGTCATACTTATGATGTTGTGAGTTGTTGGATATTGATTGTATATATGAAATAATGAGTCTGAATTTGAGTGTCTAGACAAAATGTGTACTTGCATAATTAATGCACTGCATTATATCCTGGTTGATATTTGAGTTGATATTAATACTTTTTTCATTATTCAGAAGGTCAGGTACTGCACCGGTACATATTACTTATCTATTGATATTTCAAGGGTCAAGTACCACGTCGGTATGGTACATGGATGAAGTTGATCTCATACAGGTCATGACTATTGGAAAGATAAGCCCTATTAGTATGTATGTATAGATTAAGATGAGATGATGATAATTTTGATGTATTGTTACATGTTCATCAACATTTGGTTATTTATTTGTATTTTATAACATGTTGCATTGATATCGAGGTGGAATAAGTCTACTCTTGTGAGATGGATTAGTGATAATTGATTGATGTATTTATTCTGGTGGTATTTCGAGGAGTCATAGAACTCTTCCCATTATTTTGAACTTATGTGTATAAATCATAGTCCAGTTGTGGTTATGGATTGACTAAGTGATTATATGTGGTTTGGTTTTTGTCGATTGAAATTACTTGTTATGTATTGAATATTGATTTGCTCATATTTAATTTATATTTAAGTGTGGTCTGATTTGAGTCGGTCAATGATGCCTACCATTACATAGTCTTTGTACTAATACTACCTATGTTCTTTTTTTGTTGAGGGCATGCAGTGTTTCAGCGATTTGAAAGAAGACCTCGGCTATAAAACTTGACAAACAACTTTCTGATCCAAGGATGAGCATCTACCTTTAGGTAGTCATTGGATCATCTCATTTGATAATATACATTCTTTTGGACAATGATTCACATGTTCTTTTTTTGGATATTTATCTTAGCTAACGTTTGACCATAGATTCCCAAATTATTTTGGCAAGTCATTTTTGAATGAAGATTTGGGTGAATTCTGACCATGTGTTTGTCCATAATATTTGAAATATATATTTCACTTTTAAAAGTTCACAAAAAAAATAAAATTTGACCCATGTACTAGTATTTTGTAATACTTGGCTAGCGTTTGGTCATAGATTCCCAAATATATTTTTGGCTAGCCATTTCTGAGTGAAGATTTGAGTGAAGTTTCATTAAGTATTTGATCATAGTATTTGAAAAACATATTTCACCTTTAAAAGTTTTTAAAATATAAAATTTATTCCAAATATTATTTTTTTTCTAGTATTCGAAAAGTTGAATTATTTGCTAAAAAAATTGTCAAATAATGACAAATTTTATGACCAAACGTTCTTTGTCAAGTTTTTTTTTCAAAAATTACTTGAAAAATCTATGGCCAAATGGGTACTTGAAAATTTGGATTATTTATCGAAAATATTTTTCAACTAATGATAAATTGTATGGCTAAACACTATTTGCTAAGTTTTTTTTTCAAAAACAACTTGAAAAATCTATGACCAAATGGGTCCTTATACTTTAGTTTTGGTTAGAATGTTCTTGTAAAAAGACTTTTGAGTCCTCAAAATTTTATAATAGAAAGTTTTTTTACTCCACATTTTTGTTGTTATTAACTTTCAGGATTTTTACCATTAGTATTAATTAATTGGTATTCTTTGTTAAAATTGTCTAAGTGTTCAAGTTAAGATTTGGGTTAGATGATTCTCCCATCAGAGGATTAGTGTGGGTACTACCCATGGACACTTAGGATGTGACACTAAATCATTTAATTTTATAAAATGAAGTTAAATAAATATAACTAGTGAAGATACCTTATGGACTGTCTATTTGTTTAAATTTTTTATGGAGGTAAATCACTTTATAAATTGTTGTAAGCTTGATACAAGTGTAGGCTTTGATCAATTTATTAGCCCTTTTTGGGAGTACTCAATATATCATAATGTTAGTTAAGCGTATAAAATATTTAGTTGTGGGTGTGTTCGATATAAAGAAAAATATTTTTCATAAAAAATACCTTCTAGAAAAATAGATAGGATTCTTACTTATTTTCTAGTGTTCAGTAGGTATGCAAAAAATTATTATCCTAAAAATGTTTGTATATAATTTAGACAAATATTATGAAAGATGGACGTGGGATGGTGGGGATGAGGTCTATGGGGGTGAAGGTGAAGATGACGTGTGTTAGGGGTGGGGAGAACACAATCAATGTGGAATGTCACTGGTAGAACCTGTTTTTCCTACTTTTATTAGGGATGTCATTTTCTTTATTTTTAAGACGCTAGTCTTCCTAGAGATATATTTTTGAAAATATGTTCTTTATTTCGTATCAAACACACACTATGCCTCCACTCAACTTATAACTAATGAGATCGTTGCATTACGACTGCAAACTATTAAGAGGAGGAAAGATCTAGCATATACGTTCATCCCTATAAACTTGACACTCACGATTCAAAATAGGTACTTGATGGTACTTGTCACGCCTTTCAAACAAGTAAGTCTCTCCCAACCCAAAACTCAATAGTCAAGTAAATGGGAAACAAGATAAATGAAGAAAGATAAATTCAAAATAACTAAAGAAGAAATAACAATTAAAGATATATCCCAGGATTGGTTGTCACTAGTACAAGACTCTAAATATAGAATGACATCACTAAACTATAGTATCTTAAATACAGATAAAGCATAAGATAGATGAAAAATTCAGTAAGCTTTGCAGTATGTCTATCACTATCTCGATCTCCACATCATCGAACCAATACCTACATAGAGTGCAAAAAATTTAAAAAAAAATGGTGAATACAAAACACGTGAACTCAACAAGCATCATCGATAACCGATCCTAATCCAAAGTGATGGCGAGAACCACCACCCCAACTACCCAAAATTTTCCATCGTTCTAAATAGAACTGCTAGATATGCCACTTCATCCTAGCAAGGTATCCCAACACAACAATCAAAGATTATCAAAATATAGGATAGGATCATTAATCTAAGTGAGTCAATACTAATTGTTTTATGATAAATAATTAAGAAAAGACATTTAAGAAGACTCCTCACTAACACAGTATCTCAGGGGTAATCAAACATGTTAAACCAATAATCTGTGATGAAATAGTGCGAGTGTAAATAAAAATGTATATTATCCAATCAAAAGGTGTGACACAATAGTCTCTCAGATCAAGCCATGGTCATACCCCTTGTCTCATAATATGTCAACAAAAAATGATATAAGAAGATATAATGAAGTAGATCAAATGCTCAATATGCAATATCATAAACAAGATTCAATTGTGATAATTAATAACAAAAGTAATCACTCAACAATACCATACCAAGAAAAGCAATTCAATGCAATGTAAGTGATGCAATACAATGTAGGAATGTTGGAATCATGATGATTGATTGAAATTCATTACATGACTTTCTGTATACACCTACCGATCTTCAGCATTCCCAAGATAGGACCCATGGGGAATTCACAACCCGTATACTTCTCAAATCTCAATTCACCTCTCTAGCAAATGTTCATGGATCAAGGGTTTTATAAAGTGACTCAATTCACCTCTCCGGTTAATGTTCATATATCAAGAATTTTATAAAGTGTTTCTCATATCTCAATCAATCTGACTGGCGCATTCCTCAGTCTAGGCATTTTCAAAAGTGTCTCATTTCTTTCAAAATTAGTGTTTCTCAATGGTATCAATTTCATGATATGTATGAATGAAATGAGAATGCAATCCTCACAACTATTCAGTATGAAGATAATAATCAAATCAATACAGGTACAAATAATCTCAATATGTCGATAATTTGTGATATAAACCATCACTTCGCACCACTAGGATAAATAGTCATGTACGATATCAATAACACCATTTTCAACTCAAGCCTCTCACTCAGGAACCACTATAATGATGTAGGTAAATGACGCTCAAATAAGGCCTATATTAATAAGTCAAGCCTCAACTCGGGAGACACAATAATAAATCCGATAATTTAATACACAAATAAGGCTAACAATACCAATTCAAGCCCTCACTTGGGCATTACCATGATAGATAAACTCTCAAGTCAATAATAATATTCACATAAGCCCACACTCGAACAACACGGAATGATAAACAAATTTAAACAATAATATATCGTGAAATTTATCCAAACCCAGGTTATTTCCTTACAATAAGTCCCATCTGTTTCAACGATAACATCATCAGGCAAAATTACTAAAAGAAAATTTAAGCTAGTTAATAACATGCTCTAATAAGAGATACTAAACCCTGATAATTTTATTAACCATTACAAGTCTATTCATACTCGAAGTATTACAAACACTCAATAATTCTGTCAAAAGAAAATAATAACATAGCTATCACCTAATAGGTCTCTAAACCCCGATCGTTTCATTAACATCTACTAAACACAATTCAAGTTCTTAAATAGAAAAATCACTAACTGTATTTAAGACCAAATGTTAACTATTTACAATTTACTCTAAGGGTATTCGCAAGAAAAAAAGACTAACTAGGATAAGCAACTATATAACTACAATCCATCAAAGACTCCAGTACCCGTGAAGATGCTCTCTATTTTACCTAAGTGGGTCCCTCAATCCTAATCGATGCGCAAAAATACAATCATACAACACATAAACACTTCAAAGAAAGTCAAGTTACATCTCAACTTGCCTTTTAAAAAAGATCCGCAAGTTAAAACTCAGTCAAAGGCATCAACTAGAAGCTCTACTCCCTCGAAACAACACAAAATGTGTTCAATCTAATCAAATATGATATCTACAAGTCAAAAGGAATCCAATAATACCCTACAAACTATGTTTATTCAGGATCCAAAATTTGCTTCAAAAATATTTTTGCAAATATAAGGATAAAAATAGAAATTTTATTTTATAAACAAGTTATCCTTGTCAATACGAGTCAATATCTGACAAATCATGCAAAAAATGAGGTATAATCGGACTTCAAATCGAATAAAAGACAAATTTTGCAATTTACCTGGAAAACCCTCAAAATCATGTTTACAATAAAGGATGTCGAGTTATTTTGAAGGTGAAATCAACGGAAAATGATGAATACAAGATTTAGAAATTTACCCACAGAAGAAATCTCGAAAAAACCTTTAAAATCACCCTAAATTGGGTTCCTAATCTCCGGAAATGAAGAAAATATGAATTGGGGCAAAAAATGGAATTAATATTTTGTCAAGGTCAATGGCCTGCGTGAATGCGGGCACTATGGTCGTGATTACAAGGGAAGCTGACCCAGATCTTTGTGAATGTGAGCCTACGGCCGTGAACATAGAGAAGAAATAACTCAATTCTTCGCGAACACGAGCCTCTGGTCATGATCACGAAGAGTAAACGTGACCCGACCCCAACCCAGATTCATTTTTCATCGTGAACGTACTCTACCACCCGCGATCACGATACTCAAGAAATTTCCTTATCGCAAATGCGATACTAGGACTGTAAACGTAATGAAGGGAGGAGATATGCACCAAAAAACAACAACTTCAGGAACTCTAAGTCAAAAAACTCTCTGAACGGGTCCTCGAAATTCTTTTGCAATCCCACAAAAATAAATCAATAGTGATACTAGACTAATTTCGATGTTTCAAACTCAATATAACCATCAGATTTTTAAAAAAGATATTGTTTACAACGAATTAGCTCTTGGGATCCCTTTAAGGCTATTTCATCAGTTTTCGTCAAAAGGGTCAAAATGCAAAGCAATGACTCGGGACCCAAACTAATTACACTACTAATCAAAAATTGATATTTCAGTTCTTATAGAATTGTCATAATCACCATCTGAAACTAGGATCTCAAAATAAAACTGATCACGTTAAAGGATATTCAAACCCACAAACTCATAGAAATCACTTTCGAACTTATCGGGGATCATGCCAATCATTTCTATAACTCATAGTGATTTAAAACAACAACGGAGAAGAACAAAATGGTTAAAATATAAAAAATTCTAAAATTCATCACTGGGGTCATCCTTTATTCTATAGAATATTATTAGAATATTCTAACATTTACTTGCACATAATATCAACGCCAAATTACATAAATTAGAAATCTTAGATGTTGTACCTAAAGGGAGTTCACGGTTTGATTAAAAGAAAATTATGAATTTGAATTTATTTATATTGAAAATTAAGTATAAAAGTTTCTTTCAATAAAGTCGGTTGATCAAGGTAAAATTATATCCTTAGTAATCAACATGCACCTTTTGATGTATACGATTCAAAAAAATTATAAATCAATGTATAGATTTCAATCCTCTTTCTTTTTCTTTTTTTCAAGAAATGTTTTTCCTTACTTCTAACGAAAGAGTTTTTCCTCGATTTTCAATAAGACGAGTTTTGACTCCTTTTTATATTTATTTTTTTATTTTTCAGTATATTTATTAACTTTATTCGCTTGATTAAATTTCTACAGTTTAAGATACTTTTTTCACAATTTAAAAAATAACAGAGAGAAATCAGGTTTCTTAACAATCAAAAAAGAACTGAGCAAAAGCAACAACCAAATCAACGGATTTGAATTATTTTTAATTTGATTTTCGTGTTAACAAAAATCAACTATGAACGCTCCTAGTTGTGTTTCTCTTTCACAAATCTTTTTATTTAAAACACATTAATTAGGAAGGAATTTTGACTACTATATTAAGATATTTGTAGTCTTCAACAACATTTATGATTAAGAATAAAAAAAAGTTAATTTTATCCTAAATTTTTATATTTGATAAATAATTTGATATAATTATTTCACAAAATTACGATAAATATTTCCAGATGGAGATAGCAACTCGATAATAATGGCTAATCAAGAATTCATACAGGTTGGAATCACTTTCAACTTTTTTTTTTTTTTGGATAGAATCATCATTTTCAACCTTTTTCTCCTATCCTTTTGCCTTACCCAACCAAAACAAAAGGGTAGTATATATAAAAGAAACGAAAGGGTGATGGGTTCTGATAATGAATTTCATGTGGCGATGAGCATGAGCAAAATTTCCTCGTCACTTTTCCACCACTCCTCTTATTTGTTAGTACTACCT
Source organism: Capsicum pubescens (assembly GCA_030864215.1). Lineage (NCBI taxonomy): Eukaryota > Viridiplantae > Streptophyta > Magnoliopsida > Solanales > Solanaceae > Capsicum > Capsicum pubescens. Next base: position 291,752,779 of record CM061548.1, read on the forward strand.
ATTTGACATGTATAGCAGGTGTTAAGTTTGTATTGGTGAAAAAACAACCATACACGTGACTGCACTCAGGGGGCATCTGGTATTAAGATGGAGTTCAATGATGACATGGCACCAAAGATTGAGGAAAAGCAAGGTTTCGTTGATCGAGTATCTCGAGCAGAGAATGACTGGTGACCTTGGTTTCCCTTCATTGTAGTAGAATTTATTGGGCAGTCGTTATTAGAGATTATGGCTAGACATATGGCCCGAAGCTAGTAAAGAAACACTACGGAGAATTTGATAATTAAGGAGTAGCAAACAGCAAGTTCGTGATTGGTTACAATTATAACAATCTCAAATTAATTAATTTACCCCCCTCCATTGTACGGATTGATAAGATATTATTCCTTTCTCCAGGAAAGTCCAGCAAACCGTATTCCTTCCAAACTAAGAAAATAATATTACTACTACCTTCCATCTGTATTTTACGTTATCAGCTTTAAAAGCTAAGTATTACACAATTATTTTGAGAGAGATATTTAATCGTCTGAATTATAAGAGTAATTATTCAAATAATTCTTGGTCTCTTTTAAACATTTTAATTGCGTAATACCAACTAATTAGAGATGAATGGGTACACTTACATTTTGTTTGGACGGTGGTTTGTCATGATTTTATAATGTACAGTATTGTATGATATAGTATTGTAATATACAGTATAGTATAATACAATTTTTGGATGGACAGTATCATTAGTTGTTGTTTAATAACAGTTTGGTTGTTTGGTTTGATGGTATGGGCGTATGGTACTGTATCATAACTGGTAAGTTTTTTAAAATGCTCTTAATTATTATAAATGTTAAATTTATCAATAATTATTAATAATTTAATTTTTTCCAGCTAATTTATCACAATTATGTCATGTAAATATATAAAGTTGTTAAATTCATGTAAATTTTAACAAAATCAATACAAGAGTAGATCAAAATAAACGTAATCAGATTCATTTTTTGCAGTAACAAATTTCATTTTCTTTTGATGTTTAGAAGTGTGATCACCAACGACAAGTGCAAAGTTTGAATACATCTTTTGTGTATGCTATGGGTGTGTACGGTATGAAATATAAAAAAATTATTTAGGAAAATAAATTATTTCTTACTTATTTGTTTGTGTTTGCTACGCAGATAGAAAAATATTTTCTAAAAATATTTGTATATATTGAATACAAAAAATAAGAACGAATATATAAGAGGAATAGGATAAGAAAACAACTATAAATGATTTGTTAAAAAAAATATTTGAGGGTGAGGTATGGAGTGGGGGAACGAGGGTAGGGGTAGGGGTGAGTTAAGAAGAAAGTTTTAAATTTTTTATACAAATAAGAAAAATATATTTTTTGTGGGTGTGAAAAGGGTGGTTGGTAGGAGATGGTGGTGGGGTAAAATTTTATTTTTTTTTGAAATATTTAAAAAATAAAAAAATATTGGTGCGAGGAGGGGCTGGTAAGTGGGGGAGAGGGGGACGGGTGGGTGAGGTAAGAAAATGTTTTGTAATTCTTTTTAAAAATAAATTATTGGGTGGGGTAGGGCGTGAGATAAGAAAAAATTTTAAAATCTTCTAAAAGAAAATTATATAATTTTCTTTTGTGGGGGGGCACTGGGTGGGAAGGGAGGGATTGGGTAAGAGTTGGAGTTAAATAATAGGGTAAATGATAAAATATGATTATATAATATTAAACAAGGACATAATTAAAAAAAAGAAAAGTAAACCATGTGATACCACCAAATCGGTGGTTACATAAAGTGAGGATTTTCATGGTTACCAAACCATGAAATTAAATCATATCATACCATACATTAAGAAACAATCAAACTAAGCATGAGTCTCTTAGTAGCCATACCATACCATACTATGAAAACCACCATCCAAACAGTGTGTTAAGAAGAATAAATAAAATTTTTTTAAACGTTATTAAAGCAAATTCAAATTTTGATATTTTAGACTGATGACATATTATTTTTTCTGTTTCAATCTACGTTTCTTTATTTTCTTTTTAGCATGTTTGAAAAAAAAAATCGTATCACATTTCTTTTTATATTAGTAGTTGTAATTTTTTAATTTTAATATCTTTCATTTTATGCTTAATATTCATTTATGATTTCCCGAATCTTACTTTATGAAAATATATTGGGTACGTTGTTGTTGTTATTGTTGTATAAACTCATTTAAAAAAATGGCATGTCGTATTTGAAATCACAAAATTTAAAAAGTAATTTTAATATGCTATACATTTTTAATATGGATGGGAACCTTGGAATAACTGGTAAAGTTGTTGCCAAGTGACCAGTAGGTATGGATTCAAGTTGGAAACAGCTCCTGTAGAAATGTAAGATAAGGTTGTGTACAATAGATTCTTATGGTCGGACCCTTTTCCAAACCCTGCGCATAACGGGAGTTTAGTACACCGGACTACCCTTTATACATTTTTAATATAAAATTACAAAAATCAAATTTATTTTTGCTCTTAAATTTCTTTCCTAGTTAAATTAAGATGGGAGGAGTATTATCTTGTCCTAATAATCAGAAAGAATGTTGAAAACATGCAAAGAAAACAGAGTTGTAAAGTAAGGGGTCGTTTGGTTGGGAAATAAATTATGTTGGGATTAGTTATATTGAGATTGGTTATACTGGAATTAGTTATCCTGATATTACTTTTTAGTAGTTGTCTGGTTGTGGTACTAAAAATAATATGTATTGCATTCTTTTTAAGAATGGATAGTTTGTTTACAAAAATATCCTTCACCATATTTAGCTTAATTATTTTTCTTCATATTAAACCATACAAAAGAAATTAAAAGGTTACTACTATTTTTTCTAACTTTATTAGTTTCTTTTTCCTAAAAATATATGTTAAGAAATTTATGTTGATATTTCTTAAATGTGTATGAAGCTTTAATATCTTATGTTAAGTTACTTATTTTGTTCTAAATTCTATAAAATGTTGATAATCTCATTTTTTGTCAAAAAAATTCATCATCAAAAAATGTGAAAAAAAAATTACTCTCATTTTTCATTATTTAGTATCACTAATATTTGGAGAGTCAAATTGACTTTTTTTAAAAATTAAATTTTCAAAGATTTTTAGCTAAATATTAAAATAATTTTTTATTTAATAATAAGCATGTATTAAGTTAGAAAGGGAATGTCAACATATTTTAATTACATGTCCATGTTAAATTAGTTAGAAAAACTGAAATAAGATTAATAAACATATCTACAAAATAGAAGGACAATAAACCTTTTGATCAATTTTGAATTTGATTCTATGAATAATTTTTATGATGTCACTATTATTTTTCTATGACTCATCACCTTTGTAGCATTTAATAAGCTCATATAATTGTTTAAAATTTATCAAAATGAATAAAAATTTGTAGAGTAATTAAAATTTAAATTATGAGTTTGCTCGATTGAACTCATCAGTTTGTGCTAGGATTATGCATACATTCGTAAAGAAATTTTTAAAATACTCTTATTCTAAAATCTAAAGCTACAATTCTAATCTCGAGTCTGCCTTTGATGTTATTAACTATGTTAATTTATAGTCGTATTAATCACTAATTATGAATTAATTTACGTTTAAAATGTACTTGTATGAAATTCTTGCATGATAGTATGATTTCAACAAGTTATATATGCACATAATAACTTATATATAATCGTGATTTTTAAGTACAACAATTGAACAGTAGACCTTATTTTTCTTAAATTTTTGAACAAATATAAAGGAAAGAATTCTTATTGTTCAAAATCGAGGACGAAATTTGATCTTTAAATGAGAAGGGGAGCCTTGGAGTAACTGGTAAAGTTGTTGTCATGTGATCAGGAGGTCACGGGTTCAAACCTTGGAAACAGCCTCTAGCAGAAATGCAAGGTAAGGTTGCGTACGATACACCCTTGTGGTGGGGCCCTTCCCCGGACACCGCGCATAGCGGTAGCTTTAGTGCACTGGGCTGCCCTTTTATATGAGAAAAGACATCTTTTTTCCCTGAACTTGTCCGCTCAACTTATTTTAGCACTTAAACTTAACTTCCGTTTATTTACCCTTCTTAACATCTTTAAAGTGTATTAATTTCACCCCTAACGATATAATACCACTCTTACAACGAAGAGTGTATTACACTCGCCCACACATCAGCGCCACATCACTGCCATGGATATATATATATATATATATCACTTTTTAAATTTAAAAAATAGCTATGGAGCTTAGATTTTCCGACAAATTTCTCCCGAAAAACTCCATTTTTATCGATCAAATCTATATACATATAAATTTTTCGGAGAATTTTAACCGGAAAACTCCATTTTTACCGATCAAATCTTCAATTTCTTCATCCCAAACTCATCCCTCACTGCCAAGTAAAACGTCAACCAAACAACCGAATCCAACAAATGACACCCTTCTTTAACAATCTCCCTACCACTTTTCCTTGAATCTACAATCGAAACCCCAAAATCAAGAACAAAAATAAACCCAACTACCAACTCCACTAAGAACCACGACACGATAAAACATAAGCTTTCCTTCTCATACCCTTTAAACCACAGTGCCACATCCGAAAATGGCATTAATTTCATCCTAACAAAAAACTTAAAAAACGCAAATTGATCCTCAATTTCTCCCAAAACCCAAATACCCAACAATTGAGCTAACGCATCCCTAACTGCCCACCTCTTCAATTTCAATTTTATTTCAAATTTTCATATCCATAAAGATAACTTTTAATTTTGAAAATTCAATTTCATTCTTTTTTAATGATCTTAAGTCAAGGAGTTCAAGGAGGAGAAATTAGAGGTGGGGGTAAAGAATTTAGTAATTGAAGGAGAAGAAATTGGGGGTTTGGAGGGGGAAGGGAGGGAGGGGGGCTGGTGGTGGTAAAATTGGTGGTTGAAGGAGGAGGGGGGTTGGTGGCAACGGGTTTGATGAGGAAAAGTTCTGGCGGGGGTGGGATGGGGGTGGGGGTAGAAGAAGAAGATGGAAAATATATATATTTATAAATAGTTTTGTTTTAAAAAAATAATATTCATGCGTTTTTTTTCTTTTTTAAAAATAAAATAAAAAAAATTCACGTCAACTTGAGGGGTGAAATTAATACACTTTAAAGATGTTAAGACGGGTAAATAAACGAAAATTAAGTTTAAATGATAAAGTAAGTTAAGCGGACAAATTCGGGGTGGGGTGGAGGAAATGATGTCTTTTCTCTAATTAAAATGATGTTTTAGCACTTGAGGGGTTAGTTTTCACACTACTATATATACACACATACCACTATGACTTTTAAGTATATCAATTATATATATAAAGTGATAATTTAAGAATTTGGAGGGTAATTTTATCCTTTTCTAATTTTATCTCAAGAATAAATAATGATGGGATTGTTATCCCACCAAATGGGTGGATAACTTATCCTGGTACTATTTATTAATCCTGAAATAAATTATTCTGAATATTGCCAACCAAACAAGCATTAAAAATTTTATCCCAAAATTATATATTTTTGTACCTTACACCAAACGACACCTAAAAGTAAATAGCAATCTATTGGCAGTGAGCTCTATTTAAAAGCGGGAAAAGGAAAGTTGATGCCAAGAAGAAAAAAGAAGTGTGAAAATCAGATCCTATCATCATTGAATAATATGATTATATGAGTTCATGTAAATTGAATAATTTTTATTTAAATAAAATATTTTGCACTAAAAAGTATATAATAATTTTTTGTTAACCAATTTATTAGCTGGATAAATATTATTGTTATATATTAATTTAAAATTTTGAATACGTTGAAGCTGTTTGAAATTGACAAAGAGAGTGATTTTAAAAAAGAAAAAGAAATTGAGAAAGAAGGTGATGCGTTGTCTTTAATTGATTTTACCAAAACCCAAAAAGCTATACAGTTGTTTGTCTGATTATAGTTGGTCCAATAATGTGATAATATTGCTGCTGTTTGCCTGTTTCCCAAATGCATCCCCACATAACTCCTCTAACATGAAGCCATCTGTTCTTCAAACCCCATTAAATATCAATTGCTGTTTTAGTGACTAATTAATGGGGTGCCATATTAATCAAATAATTATTCCTTTCTCAAATGGGAATTAAGTTCTTGACTTTATTTAGTATAGTATTAGTATAAGTTTTGTATTTATATGTGTACAAGTTGTTATCACAAGTATTTGAAAAATGGTAGTGAATAGACTTGAGCTAAAGTGAGTTGTTACTGATACAGATTTAATAATAATTTATCTATTTCATATTGAAGGGGTTACAGCTGTATATATAGAGAACTGAAGAATAACTAATTACAGAATAACCCAGATGTATTTAATAATTATATATGTAGTCTATTATCCCCCCGCAAGCTGATCAGCGGTAACGAGGGGCAGCTTGGAGCAGAGAGACTGAAAAGGCTGTAACGGAAGAGGCTTGGTGAGAATATCAGCAAGCTGGTCAGTAGATGGGACATAGTGCGTGGCCATCGCTCCTGCAAGTACCTCATCGCGAACAAAGTGACAGTCAGACCCAACATGCTTCATACGATCATGAAGGACTGGATTTTTGGTAACACAAATAGTGGACTGATTGTCACAATAAATCTGTGGTTTCGTGGGGGGAATGCCAAGTGCATCCGTAAGGTATCGTAACCACATGGCTTCAGCAACACCCGCAGCCATGGCACGATATTCTGCTTCTGTGGAGGAACGGGACACTCGCGTTTGCTTCTTGGTGCACCAGGAAATCAGATTCGGTCCCATCATAACAATATATCCAGTAGTGGACTTTCGATCATCTTTGTCGTTAGCCCAATCCGAATCAGAAAAAACAGATATATCAAACGAGCCCTTTTGAAATAAAATTCCACAGTGAAGAGTACCTTGAAGATAGCGCAGAATGCGTTTCAAGGCCTGAAAGTGTTGTTCTGTGGGAGCATGCATTGATTGGGAGACTCGATTGACTGCATATTGGATGTCCGGACGAGTAACAGCAAGATAATGAAGTCCACCGACGAGGCTCCGATATAGTGTAGGATCGGCAAAGGGAGTATTCGGCCCTGGGGATTGGCGGACTGCCATGGGAGTGACCGCGGGTTTGCAGTCTGTCATTCCAGCCCGATTTAGAAGTTCAAGGGTATATTTTGTCTGATGCATCAATATGGTTCCCGATTTGCGGATGAGTTCGAGGCCAAGAAAGAACTCCAGAGGACCGAGGTCCTTAAGTTTGAAGTCACGATGCATAGCTTCAGTAATTTCAGTGATGAGTGACGACGAGCTGCCTGTAATAACAATATCATCCACATAGATAAGAATGATGACTGTCCCTCGAGAACAGTGAAGGGTGAAGAGGCTGTTGTCATGATGGTAGGTGCGAAAACCAAGACCCTGCAGAAAAGTAGAGAGACGTGTGTACCAGGCACGAGGGGCCTGTTTCAGGCCATACAGTGATTTGCGAAGCTTGCAAACATAGTGAGGACGGTTGGGATTAACATATCCCGGTGGCTGAACCATATAGATTTCTTCCTCAAGATGACCATGAAGAAAGGCATTGCTGACGTCTAGCTGATGAAGCGGCCAATCATAGTGAAGAGCAAGAGACAAGACCAGACGAATAGTCTGTTGATTAACAACAGGGCTGAAGGTCTCCTTATAATCCACACCATACTCCTGATGATACCCTTTTGCAACCAGACGTGCTTTATAGCGAGAAAGAGATCCATCTGAATTTCGTTTGATGCGAAACACCCATTTGCACCCAATAGACTTTCGGTTACTAGGCAGAGGTACCAAATCCCATGTACGTTGTTCATTCAGAGCCTGAAATTCCTCATCCATAGCTTGGCACCAGAAACTATTTTTGGAGGCTTGGTTGTAGGTAGAAGGCTCAGTTGTGGGATGTGCATCAAAGGGTATTTGAGTGTGGTAGGCTTTGGGTTTGAAGGTACCGGCCTTGGCTCGGGTTGTCATAGGATGAGTGTTGAGTGGAGGGTGATTAGGAAGGGGTGGTGGAGTTGTATGATGTGTGGGCGGGGGTTGGGTGGGGTGATGATAGGCGAATTTACGCGCCTATATCAATATATTTTGCCCATATTTTAGCCTAGTTTTGAGAACAAATTATATATTTCATGCACTTTTAGTCCTTTTTCCTGTAAATGAGCTAACGAACATGATTAGTAAAGTTTCAGGTATAAATGATGCATAATTCAGCATTTTATGGCTTACTTGACGCTAAAGAAAGCTCACGAAGGAAGGGAAGGGAGTTTTCACGCCTAAGGACCAAAACTGCTGCATGGAAAATCTGTCCCGGGCTAAAACAGCATTTCTGAAGACTTTGGGGGACCAAAACTGCTGCATGGAAAATCTGTCCCGGGCTAAAACAGCAATTCTGAAGACTTTGGGGACTTACAGACACAAAGCTGGATTTTGACAATGATACATTAACCTAGTACAATTAGGTTATGTATTTCATTATTTTATTTGGATTATGATAATGTTACCTTAACCTAGTACATTTGGGTTAAGGATTTCATTAGTCTACTAGGATTTGGTTATTTATTTCATTAGCTTAGTAGGATTAGGATATGGGTATTATAAATACCCTATCATGCTAGAGATTTTAGAGAACAAGGAGGGAGGAAGGAGGGAGAACACAATACCTTCTTCCATCCCTCTCATCTTCTACTCCTCTCTTATTCTACACTACAAACAATTCTACAACTCTTCTACTCTTTCCATCAATTCTATTTTCGTCTATTCTTATATTCTTAAATTCTGCAACAAGAGAAACGTTACTCTACAAGAAATCACACCTAACGCCTACCACTCTTGTGCTACACGAAATTGATCATTATTGTGGTATAATAACAATGTCAATTGTGGTTTTCTTCGCATTCATGGGTAACTAAACCTCTCTGTTGGGGTTATGGAAGCCGTATGAGATACTATCTATTGCTGTGAGTTTGTGAGTTCGAGGCACGTATATTGCTTATATCATTATTCTCTTCATCTTAATCTACATTCTTTGCGGTTGCAAACGCAAGAATACGCCAGTCTAACATTTAACTTGTTCGAGAGAAAAGTTATTTGGCTGGAAAAGAGATAATGTCAAGGTAGTAGGACACCCTTTCCTATTAAAAAGCTAGTGCCGTAACTGGACTAACCTCTTGGAGAATTCGTACCGTTAGATACGCTTTAAGCTCGAGAGAGTTAAAGTGAAATAGTCCTTGTTTAGGTCGAAAGACGCTTGGATTTACCATCGAATACAATTCTCTATAAGCAGTTGCATGTCAGAATTCTACACGCTCATAGCCAATAGAGACGTATACCTCAGAAGGTGGACATAACCCCAACTTCTCAATTCTCATTGTTTACAACCAACGTAACAATCTCTCTCTTTTTACTTTATTATTTTCAGCTTTTGTTTACATTACTTGCCAGACAAGAATCCCCCCTTCTTACGAGACTTGCACAAAAAGTTTAGTAATTTTACTTACTTGTTGGCCAAGCTATTCCCTGTGGGATCGACACCCAACCCAGGTTGGGTTCTATATTTGCTAACGACCGCTTTACACTCCTACGAGAGCTCTAGATTGAGCGTTATCAAAAATTGGCGCCGCTGCCGGGGAATACAAGTGTCAATTAAGTTCGTAATAATTACTAGACCCTTTGGTCAAAGACTCTCGTACTTTTACTTTTAGTTTTTGTTTTTGTTTACTGCAGGTTTTTTGTTCAGTACATCAATGGATGCACAACGTGAGATACCGTTTGATGATGATGATGATGATCTTGATGGAGCCGGAGCCACAGGAGCCATTATTCTTCCACCATTAGCGCCCGGAACCAAGTTCAACATCACAAGCACCATGATTCAGTTATTGCAACTCAAGGGATTATTTGGTGGACTAGCAGGCGATGATCCGAATATGCATCTCATCAACTTTATTTCTACATGCAAGTCGTTTGACAATCCTGGAGTTGGTCAGAATGCAATTCGATTACGTCTATTTCCATTGTCTCTGTCTGGGGAGGCAACACTATGGTTGAATGGGCTGACTCCTGATTCTATTACAAATTGGAGGCAATTGAGAGACGCTTTCCTAGAAAGATTCTTTCCGCCATCCAAAAGAGCACAATTGAGAGATGAAATCAGCAACTTTCGTCAGCTTCCCACTGAAGCTCTTCATGAAACATGGGAGAGGTTTAAGACAAAGCTAGCGAGGTGTCCAAACCATCATATGACTAACGTTCACCTAATGGAGATACTATACAGAGCCTTGAATTCAATAACTAAACCAGTGGTGGATAACGCAGCTGGAGGATCTTTTATGGACCTCACCTTTGGTCAAGCAAGCAATATGTTAGATCGCATGACGAAACAAAGTAGAGCTTGGCATACCAGGGATTCTGAGGTAGCAAGCTCCACTTTATCTATTGGCATGACCACAGAGCAGAGGCGTAGACAAGAAGAACGTGATCAAGATATGACGCACATGAAAACACAAATGGATCTTCTTACAAAGCATTTATTATCAGGGAAGACCGAAAAAGTGAAAGCTGTGGCGCTAAAAGGAAGAGACGAATCTGATTCGGAAGAGGAGGCCAACTACTTGAACAATCAGGGGGGTTTCCGAGGCAATGCCCAAGGAAACCAAGGTCGGAACTACTATGAGAAATCTGGAAACAAGGACCAAGGTAGTTGGAAGAACAAGAATGACAATAGTGGTGTGTATGTTCCCCCTGGAAGACGTGACACCACCACATCTAGTTCTGGATGTATGGAAGACATGATGGCTAAATTACTGAAAGGAGTGGAAGCAAATAGCGCGGGAGTAACGGAGGTAATAAATGATTTGTCCTCTATGAAGCAATTAGTTGATTCACATTCCACTTCAATCAAGAAAATAGAGCAGCAATTGAGCCAACTTTCAGCAGCACTCAATCAAAGAAAGGCTGGCACTTTACCTAGCGACACCGTGCAAAACCCAAAGAATGATGGGTCATGCATGGCCATTACTACCAGAAGTGGTAAGGTGCTGGAAACTTCAGAAAAAGGCAAGCAAGTGGCTAACGAAGAGGCGAAAATTGATGATAAGGAAAAAGGGGAAGATGCCGCAGCAGCCGATCCTAATGTCCTTAACGTCACTCCTCACGACGTGCAGCCTGGAAAAGTTGAAAAATGGAAGCAAGAGGAGAAGAAAGCCGTGGAGAGAACAATGCCATACCCACCACCACCTTTTCCCCAAAGATTGAAGAAGGTGGCGGATGATACAAAGTTCAGCAAATTCATGACCATGTTGAAGCAGCTGACCATTAATGTTCCGTTGGTAGAGGCGCTAGAAAAAATGCCTGGGTACGCTAAATTCATGAAGGACCTGTTGACAAAGAAGAGGGCAGTAAGCTATGAGCCGGCAGATAATACTCATCATTGCAGTGCAATTGCCACAAGGTCCTTAGTACAGAAGAAGGCAGACCCTGGTGCCTTCACTATTCCTTGCACGGTTGGATCTATGAATTTTGCCAAGGCATTGTGCGATCTGGGTGCTAGCATCAATTTGATGCCACTATCCGTCTACAAGAAGTTGGGGCTAGGAGATCCAACACCAACCAATATGAGGCTCGTGATGGCTGATAGGACGGTAAAACGACCTGTGGGTATCTTGAATGATGTGTTGGTGAAGGTATCTTCATTTATCTTTCCTGCAGACTTCGTTATTCTGGATTGTGAGGTGGATTCTGACGTTCCCATAATCTTGGGACGCCCCTTCCTCGCAACTGGAAGTGTGCTTATTGACATGAAAGATAATGAGCTTTTGTTTCGAATTAATGACGAAGTGGTCCGCTTTGATATATGCAAAGCCATGAAGCAGCCCAGCGATATGAATGAGTTATCTGTAGCTGATGTTCATCATGAGGATATGAAAGCATTATCTATAGAGAAACAACCTACTGTTGATCCATTGTCTGCTGCGCCACTGAAAGTTGAACATGAGGATAATGAAGATTATGAAGAACTTATGGGTGCTCTAACAGAAATAGAGTCCTATTCCCATACTCCTAAGCAACCGGACCGTGATCTTAAGAATCAACCTTCACCTACAGCGAAGACTTCCCTTGAAGAGCCACCAATGCAAGAATCGAAAGAGCTCCCCGATTATCTAAGGTATGTGTTCTTGGAAAGTATAAAGATACTTCCGGTGAGTGCGGATGATTTAAGTAAACAGCACGTAGACGCCCTCATCTCTGCTCTGAAGAGATACATGAGAGCTATGGGTTGGACTATTGATGATATAATTGGTACCCCTCCTTCAAGTAAGCCTCATTGTCGTCTGAATCCATTCAGAAAACGATCCACCATCTATCTCGACGAAGTCTGAGTACTCGAGGTAACCATGTCGTGCCACGACAATAAATAAGGCGCTAGATGGGAGGCAACCCATCGTTTATCATTTTTCATTTATCGTTTATCGTTTTCTTTCATTCTAGTACTTGATTTGTTTTTAATTAATGAAAATCCAAAAATAAGAGTCGTGCCACGACCAAAACTAAGGCGCTTGGTGGGAGGCAACCCATCGTACTAATCGTTTTCATTTGTTTGAGCGAATATAGGTGCAAGAAGTAGTCAACGAGGAGATTGATTTCAATTGACGATTTGGATGCATTGTATGGTAAAGTTGGTAAGTTAGGAAGGGTGATGCATAAGGCTATGGATTGAGCCTTTCTCACGCCAAAATAGGCTTCGAGGAAGGCTAGGCCTTGGTAAAACTAGGCCACGAATGATGCACAACCTATCCTATAGCCTAAGGTCTCGGAATCTAGTGTGCTATACACTATGCGCCGCCTATTCCTAGGTATGCTTTTGACTATGCGCCGCCTATGCTATGGCATTTGGTCTCAGTATCTCATATGCCATAGACTATGCGGCGCATATGTCTACAAATGCCATAGACTATGCGGCGCATATGTCTCATTATGCCATAGACAATGCGCCGCATATACCATGACTATGCCAAGCATTATGCGCCGCATATGTAGCATTTTTGTCTCCAAAACCGAGTGTAAATGGGTCAAAACCCGACCCATTCTCTTCCTATATAAAGGAGACTTAGTCTTGAAACACAAACACATTGAAAACTTGACCTAGGCGCCGCATATACTCTCCAAATCATCTCAAAACTTTTCTTTTTGCTCTCCCACTTCACAAGAACATCTCCAAAGGCTTCAATCACGTAAGTACTCTCTTGTTCTTCATCTATTTTTCGTAAGTGCTACGTTGCTATGTCTATTACGAATTGCTACATCTTGAAGAAATATTGGTGATATTAATGTGTTTGAATTGTTGATACAAAACCAAGTGAGTGAACATGAACGTTAGGATACTCTTAACTTGTTTCCAACTAGAAATTGATTTTGATGCATTGTTATACTACTTGCGGAATTGCTATAGTCATGAACATTGCATGCTCTTGTCACTTGAATACTTACATGTTGGGATGTCTCGCTCATCGGAATAAGACTTATAGTTGCCTACCGACATAGGAGATTGTGATTATTGATAGAAACTATACCATGATGTAATCCCTATGAAGAAGTCTTGATATACCTAACATGAAAGTATTGCAAAGATTGCAAGAAGTGTTACATATCTGAATTTCTTGTTGGAATATAGCCCCTAAAACGTATGTCGATGAAGTCTGAGTAATCGACCACTTTCACTTCACTAGTCTGTACCAACAAACTAAGTGTGGGGTGGTGCCACTACTGCTTGTTTATAGATTGTATCCATCGAGATGATGCTAACATGAACATTTTTTTTAAGTCTCAGGTACAATGGCACCCAAAGCAAGACCACTTCACAAAAAGGCAAGAAAAGAGGCCGAAAAGAGCAAGGAGAACCCTCCTCGTTGCAAATACCTCGACTCACTCTTGGAATTAAGTGGGATACTTATGAGGAACTTCTGAGAATGACGACTCTGATGATGATTTCGATGCAAAGGGTATGACCCCCGAGGATGAGTCCGACTGACCAGGTTCTTCGTATTTATTCTCCACTGAGGACAGTGTCCCGACTAAGTGTGGGGTGGTGGTATTTCATGCTATACTTCTCTACTCGCATCTATGTTTGCTTGCGTTGTTTTTGTTTCATTTTTTTTTTTTTTTTTAGTAGAAATTTTTTTTTAGCTTCGCATGAAATTATTTTGATAGGCAGCATGAGGTTATAACAAGAGTATGTGCTACAATTGTGACTATTGAGACGTTTAGGCTCTAGTTGTGACTCAATATGTGATATTGTGTGATTCAATTCCTTCACTTGTTGGGTCGAGAGTCTATATTACTTCCAATCAAGTCGACCATGTGCCTTGTGTGTGTGAGATAATAGTATATTCTATGTATGTGGCTGATGCTAGAACTTGCCTGGTATGTATGCAAAGCGAAAATAAGGAGTGTAAGTTTAGGATATGATTTAGGCATTTCTTTGGCAACCTATACATGTTTACCTTCAGTTTTACCTACCCATGGACATCATCCTAGTTAACCCTTTTGAGCCTTTAGCCTATTTCTTTGACAACCTTGTATGTAAGCCTAATCCATTTCTTTCAAGACCGTAATTTGATCCCAAAATCCCTAAGTGCTTTAAAGTGAAAAAGTCACGTGACAACATAAAAGGAAATTGGGGGAGTATAATGCTATAAATTGGAATGGTTCTTGAATGTGTTATGAAAAAGAAAAAAAATGCTATCATAAGAGGTATGTTGTGAAAAGAAAAAGGAAAAGAAAGCTGAAAAGCAAGTTGTGCTTAAAATTGAAAAACAAAAGAGGAGAACAAGGGTGGTATAACAAAAGAAAGAAGAAAGGTTGAAAGAAAAAAGTGTCAATGATACAAAGTGATGTATTAAAGCGCTTAGGAACTTAGTCACTATTCCTGGCCAAAATAGTTCTACCCGTCCCTTAGCCTACATTACAACCATCAAAAGACCTACTTGATCCTAATCTTAACATTCCGACATTTAGTGGAGTACTACATTAAGGGCAAGCCTATGGTCATCAGTCGCTACATATGAACTCTTTGTGAGAGTGAGAGCAAGGACATTTTGATACCCATGTTTGAAAAATATGCTATATTTGTGAGTGATTATGGGTACTATATGGTGAGACACACATGGTTGATGAGTTTTGGATAGTTGTATATGATTCTATGCACCTTAACGTTTGCATGCGAGTCGATCACCATCACGAGTCTACGCTAGAGGTTAAACTGTTTCTACTTATAATCGGAAAGCTACTCTTTGTTGATAATTGTTGTGCTTGTCTTGAAGAATGTTTTGTGTTGTTTCTGTAAAAACCTTAAGTTGATGCTTAGAAGGACATGATATGTTGTTCGAGGACGAACAAAGCTCTAAGTGTGGGGTGTTGATGATAGGCGAATTTACGCGCCTATATCAATATATTTTGCCCATATTTTAGCCTAGTTTTGAGAACAAATTATATATTTCATGCACTTTTAGTCCTTTTTCCTGTAAATGAGCTAACGAACATGATTAGTAAAGTTTCAGGTATAAATGATGCATAATTCAGCATTTTATGGCTTACTTGACGCTAAAGAAAGCTCACGAAGGAAGGGAAGGGAGTTTTCACGCCTAAGGACCAAAACTGCTGCATGGAAAATCTGTCCCGGGCTAAAACAGCATTTCTGAAGACTTTGGGGGACCAAAACTGCTGCATGGAAAATCTGTCCCGGGCTAAAACAGCAATTCTGAAGACTTTGGGGACTTACAGACACAAAGCTGGATTTTGACAATGATACATTAACCTAGTACAATTAGGTTATGTATTTCATTATTTTATTTGGATTATGATAATGTTACCTTAACCTAGTACATTTGGGTTAAGGATTTCATTAGTCTACTAGGATTTGGTTATTTATTTCATTAGCTTAGTAGGATTAGGATATGGGTATTATAAATACCCTATCATGCTAGAGATTTTAGAGAACAAGGAGGGAGGAAGGAGGGAGAACACAATACCTTCTTCCATCCCTCTCATCTTCTACTCCTCTCTTATTCTACACTACAAACAATTCTACAACTCTTCTACTCTTTCCATCAATTCTATTTTCGTCTATTCTTATATTCTTAAATTCTGCAACAAGAGAAACGTTACTCTACAAGAAATCACACCTAACGCCTACCACTCTTGTGCTACACGAAATTGATCATTATTGTGGTATAATAACAATGTCAATTGTGGTTTTCTTCGCATTCATGGGTAACTAAACCTCTCTGTTGGGGTTATGGAAGCCGTATGAGATACTATCTATTGCTGTGAGTTTGTGAGTTCGAGGCACGTATATTGCTTATATCATTATTCTCTTCATCTTAATCTACATTCTTTGCGGTTGCAAACGCAAGAATACGCCAGTCTAACATTTAACTTGTTCGAGAGAAAAGTTATTTGGCTGGAAAAGAGATAATGTCAAGGTAGTAGGACACCCTTTCCTATTAAAAAGCTAGTGCCGTAACTGGACTAACCTCTTGGAGAATTCGTACCGTTAGATACGCTTTAAGCTCGAGAGAGTTAAAGTGAAATAGTCCTTGTTTAGGTCGAAAGACGCTTGGATTTACCATCGAATACAATTCTCTATAAGCAGTTGCATGTCAGAATTCTACACGCTCATAGCCAATAGAGACGTATACCTCAGAAGGTGGACATAACCCCAACTTCTCAATTCTCATTGTTTACAACCAACGTAACAATCTCTCTCTTTTTACTTTATTATTTTCAGCTTTTGTTTACATTACTTGCCAGACAAGAATCCCCCCTTCTTACGAGACTTGCACAAAAAGTTTAGTAATTTTACTTACTTGTTGGCCAAGCTATTCCCTGTGGGATCGACACCCAACCCAGGTTGGGTTCTATATTTGCTAACGACCGCTTTACACTCCTACGAGAGCTGTAGATTGAGCGTTATCATGGGGCTGCCGTGGGAGCTGTGATGTGCAGCGGTGGATGGGGTGGCTGTATGTGTGTTAGGAGTATGATGTAGGGAAGTGGTGGGTTGTGTGGCAGTCGGCTGGGTGTTCGGGTGGGAGGTTTGGGGTTTCGGGTGGGTAGTGGTGTAGTGGGGTACCGGGTTAGGTGCCGAGTGAGCCGGAGCATGAGCGTGAGAAAAGGACGGAAATAATGGCACAACGCCAAGTGGATTGGGGGAGTATGGAGTAGAGGAAAGACTTGTGTAAGGAAATTGTTCCTCCACAAAACGAACATGACGGGAAACATATGTTTTCTGAGATACAGGATCGAAACATTTGTAACCTTTGATAGTGGGATGATAGCCTAGAAAGACACAAAGGGTGGACCGAGGTTGAAGTTTATGTTGAGTGTGCGGACGCAACCAGGGATAAACTAGACACCCAAACGGGCGGAGATGGATATAGTCGGGTGGATGATTGTAGAGACAGGCATATGGAGTGGAGTTGGAGAGAGTGTGAGTGGGCATGCGATTTATGAGGTAGTTGGCAGTAGCAAGGGCATCAACCCAAAAGGAAACAGGTAAGGTGGAATCATGGAGGAGCACAACAACTGTTTCTATTAGGTGACGGTGTTTGCGCTCAGCAACGCCATTTTGTTCAGGGGTATATGGACATGAAGTGTGATGAAGAGCCCCTAGATTTTGAAGAAAAACACCAAATGCATTGTTGACAAATTCTTTGCCATTGTCACTTCGAAAAATTTTGATTTTGGCATTAAATTGATTTTGAACCATTCGGTCAAAGTTTACAAAAATAGTATAAGCTTCGGATTTAAATTTCAGAGGATAAAGCCAAGTGAATTTACTGTAATCATCAACAAAACAGATATAATAACGAAAACCTTGAACAGAAGGAACTGAGGTTGGACCTCAAACATCAGAATGAATTAATTGAAATGGCGCAGTGGCCTTGTGTTCAGACAGTGAAAAAGGTAAACGACAAGATTTAGACACTGAACAGGACTCGCAATGTAATTTTTCTGAAAAATTAAAACCTAAGGAAGATAAAATGGATTTGGTGATGGCGGATGATGGGTGCCCAAGCCGGCGATGCCAGGTTGACGAGAGAATGGCTTGACTCACAACAGACGGAGACCTGGATGGAAGAGTGTATAGCCCATGCTCACAGCGGCCCGTGTACCGCACCCGGTTCGTGGTATTGTCCACTATCTGGAAATTGGTGTCATTAAAAATGAGGGTGCAGTTATTTTCTTTAGTAAAGCGATAAACAGATAAAAGATTGGATGTGAGGGAAGGGACGTGGTGAAGGGTTGAGAGATGAAATTTACCATTTGGGGTATAGACATACCCAGAGCCGGTGTTTGTGATGGGAAGGGATTGACCATTGCCTACTGTAATAGTTTCTGAGCCATGATACGGATGAGGAGCTTGAAGTTGTGAATAATCCGACGTCACATGGGTGTTAGCACCTGTGTCTAGATACCAATCGCCAGATTGAGCGTTTGTGGACGCATGCATCGCCCTTGATCCTCCGGACTGGCTATTTACATTCTGCGAGTCATCATAACGATACCAGCAATTAGCCGCAGAATGGCCCCGTTTAGCACAAATTTGGCACGTCGGAAGATCTCGTGTGGGCATCCGCTGGTTTCCTCGTCCCTGTCCGCGGCCTGACTGGAAGCCGTCCCTCGGTGGAGGCCCGCCTCTGCCTTGCTGCCCGGTGTTTCGACGGTCACCCCCGCCGCTGCCTCGCCCTTGGTTACGGCGATCGTCACCGCGACCCCTGGCCGAGCCTCCGCTGCCAGCCGAGTAAAGAGCCGTGACGCCAGGGGTGGAACTGGCTTCTCCGAGCAGTAATTTGTGTTCCATGTCTAGATTCAATTCTTCTGCATTAAGCCATCCAGACAGTTGATTCAGAGTGATTTCGACAGGCGAGAGGCGAATATGCTGTTTGAGAGAGGAATAGCCAGCCGGAAGACCACGTATCACGGCATTCACCACGTCTCGTTCAGGAATAATCTCGTTCACAGCATCTAGGTCAGACAGAATAGAGGCCACATCATCAAGGTATTGAGTCATCGTCTTCGTTCCCTTCCGAAGAGTATGCAATTTGTCACGCAACTGAAAAATATGAGCCGTGGACACAGAGTTGTACCTTGTGGCTAGTGCGTCCCAAAGTGAAGCCGATGTGAGAAAACCCCAGGCGTGTTTGTGCACAGAGGGGCTAATAACTGCGAGAAGACAGGCTCGGATCTGAGTGTCTACGATCATCCACGGAAGGTAGTCGGGATTTGGGAGCTTGACGCCGTCCTTCTCGGCTGTCTCGGGTTGCGGCTTCTCCGCACCGTCAATCCATCCGAGCAGCAAGTTGGCTGCGAGGGCGGTGCGGACGTTAAGTGCCCAGGCCGGGTAGTTGTTGTCAGATAATTTTTCGGGGATGAGATTGTGGAGATTCCTGAGCAGTAATTTTACTCCAGACGGTAATTTTGACAGAGGATCAATAACCTTGTCCATGGCGCCGACCTACGGCGGAGGAGGGAGGCCGTGCGGCGTGGTGTAGACGGTGGCGGCGGCGCACACACGTCGGAAAAGAGGAGAGATTAGGGTTTGGGCGGAAGAAGAAACCCTAGCTTTGATACCATGATACAGATTTAATAATAATTTATCTATTTCATATTGAAGGGGTTACAGCTGTATATATAGAGAACTGAAGAATAACTAATTACAGAATAACCCAGATGTATTTAATAATTATATATGTAGTCTATTAGTTACACTAGTTGAAGAAGGATTGGTGAAGCTTTGTGCTTAAGTGAGAATTTACACATGTTGTAATAGGATTGGTTGATTGAAAATTATCATGGTGGGAGGAAAGTTGTTGATGACTTGTGACTTGAGAAAGGTTTGGTTGTCCTGAACCAATTACATCAATGTTTATTGGGCAAGAGAATTGTGGAACTTGGGCTTCCACATTTGGGGGAACAATAAAAATTATAGGGTAAAAATTATTTTCCCGCCCCAACTTTATCTTAAAAATTAAATTTTCCTTTGAACAATAATCATACTCCCTCTTTATCCTAATTGATTTTCTAAAATTTCTATTTTATCTTTTATCATCAATTTTTTTTATTCTTTTTTTAACTTCTTTAAAATCATCATATTTTCATTTTAAAAAAAATTCATATAACAAATTTTTCATAAAAACATAAACATTATTCATATAACAAAATTTTCATAAAAAAATAAACATTATCTTCTAGAAAAGAAAAAGTAAGAAATATATAAGCTAATGATGATCTTTATAAAGTAAATTTGCATAATAAGAAAATTAGTTTTATTAATAATAATCAAAACTATAATATTTATTTTACAAGTGAAAATAATAAGTACTACTAATTTTATAAACAGATTTCAATGCAGAAAATACAAATAATAAATGAAAGAGATAAGCCTCTAGTACCACCCCGAACTATGGTCAAAGTTGTTACGACACATTCCAACTTCACAGGGGTCCTATTATCCCCTGAACTCAAATTTAGCGTATTTTTGTCATTTTTTTGTGCTAATGTGACACCTTTATTACATAAAATGGAGTCCATATCAAAGATCACACCATCTAAAATGATTGACAAAAGGTATCACGTTAGCTAAAAAGATTGACAAAAATATACTAAAATTTAATTTAAGGGGTAATGGACCCCCGTGAAGTTGACGTGTGTCGTAGAAAATTTGGTCATAGTTCGGGGATACTAGATGTTTTTCTCGAATAAAAATAAGGTCAAATTTTAAAGATTATATTTATTTATATAAATTATAAAATATGTAATACTCTATTAATGACAATCACAATTTATTTACTGATATATACAACAGATAATATCGTTTCTTATCACTTGATCCTCATACTAAAAATAAATGCTTTAATTTATCTGTTCAATTTGTGAAATCAAGATAATTGCATTATGTGTTTTTTTTTCTACCCTTTAGTGTTAAATAACTATATAAAGTAACAATATAGACAAATTTAAAGTTTCAAATTATCATTAATAAGGTTAATTTAGCAAAATATACTTCTACGTAAAATTTTCTTAAATATTGTGTTATATCAACAAAAAGTTAAGTAATACGAAATGAATTTAGTAAGAGAGTGATAAAACACGAAAATATACGCACATGCATGTACATACATATGTATATATATACACACTTAGGGGTGGGTTGTTTGGAAACAAGTTATTTCGGGATTAGTTATTACAAAATAAGTTGTATTAACATGTATGTGTGATAACTTATCTCATCACTGTGGTATAAATGATGCGACAAATAATTTTGAGACTACCTTATACATCTTATTAAATGCAGGATAAATAATCATGAACTTGATCTCTGAATTATTATAATTATACCTCACACCAAATGACTCTTTAATACATATAATACTAAAACAACGATCTTAAAAAATAACATTGAATTTTGTGATAAATTTATAAAAAGTATTAATTTGCGTATAAAGTTAATAAACTTAAATAAAATGCTACAAATATCCATGTTAAAAAAATATTCATTATATATAATATAAAAAGATATTACATAAATATAGAATTAAAATTATAAGGACAAAATAGATATTGCATGGGATAAAGAGGGGAGTATGATTATTGTTCAATGTTGAGGGGGGAGTTTGATTTTTTAATCAAAGTTGAGGGGTGAAAATGATTTTCACCCAAAACTATATGGGGAAAAAAGTTTTGTTCCCTTTTTATTTACTTGGAATTACTCCTACCGTTTTATTTTACTTGATCCGTTTATTAATAATAATTATTTTAATTTACTTATTCAAATTGAAATTAAGAAAATTTTATCAATTTATTTCAATACAATCTTTATCATTAAATGATTACATAAAATATTAGTAGGTAAATTTAAATTTCAAACACATAATTAATAAGGTTAGTTACTTAAAATAAATCCCTAATAAATATTTTTTAGAGGGGTGTCAAGTCAACATAGGTCAAGTAAAATAAAACGAAGAAAGTATTTGACTGTGCATAAAATTTGAGATTTATAAAACTTCTATAGTGTTATAGACATTCTATAATATTTATATAATTATTAATTAATTAAAATTTATTATGTTTAAAATGGCATACTATTTGTATGTTGGGTTCAATGATGTGAATGAAAAATGGATACAAATTCTTGGAGGAAAAGTGAGCACACTTGAAAGGAAAATGTAATCACTAAAGGAAAGTATACTTCTCCCACATTGGTGGGAGAAAGCAACTTTATGGTGTTCTTATTAAGAAACACTCCTTCAAGTGGATAGTGAGGCAAGAACCAAGAGGTACCTCACGTCGTTGTCGTCGCTCACTCAGCTTCGGCTTCGGATTGATGAGATTAATTTTTTAGACAAAGTTTGATTGAAACTTGGGAAAAAACAGTCCAAAAATCCAACAGAATTTTTTTTACTCCATTAACGTGCATGTAGAAAATGCTAAAGGGACACAACTCTTCAAGTAAAAGACACACCGTATGAGGAAAAGGGATGATTGTTTGGATGGTTGTGAATGTTCGGACAAGACATACTGTTTCGAATGGACAGACATGACCATTTCGAAATGATACACCTTTCCAATGACCCATTGCCTCCTTTTCGAAGGGGCGCTTCATGGCTATATAAACCTTCAATTTCTCCACAGGTTTGTAAATGAAATTTTTGCAATGAAAAATATTTCTCTTGCTTCTAAAACTCTGTGTGATCAACTTCCGTTGAGTGAGTTCGAAGAATTCGATAGTTTGAGGTACCGCTACTGTCGGATTGTAAGCCATTTTATCTTGGGAGGAAAAATTTCGCAACCTCGGGTACTTGAGGGAAATTAATTCCTTAAGGACACTCCGTGAATTCAAAGAGCTTATCTTTATTTCTACTTCATCTTGCTTCTTTAAATATAACACACTTCTTTGATAGTTCGTATTGAACTTGTGTTGAAGGTGTTGTAAAACTTCATAACTGTTCTTGAAAAAAATCTTGGACGTGTGTTGAAGTTTAGTGAATAAACATACAGATTGTGTACCCAAAAACCACAATATTAAGGAATTAACTTTCAGAATCTGTATTGTTTGGTTTCTATAGATTAAAGATTTATGATTTCTACTCTATTTGAACTTAACAAGTGATTTGAAGACATAAAAATTTTATCACAAGTTAAAAGTCATTCAGTTGACAATTAGAAGACATAAAAACTTTATCGTTAAACTAGAAACAAGTAGTGTTTAAAGTTGTTACAAACTATAAATTAGTATTTTGATACACTAAGTTGATTGTCTTTTTGTGACAGAAAAATGAGTACTGATAGTCATAACAATGATGATGGGACAAGTGTGGCAGCAACGAATATTGCTACAACTAGTTGTACGAGTGCTCCGTAGGTGATGGCACCAGCGAAGAAACTCCAAAAATTCACGAGTGTTGATTTTAAAAGGTGGCAACATAAGATGTTCTTCTACCTTACAACCTTGTGTCTTCAAAGGTTTACATCTGAAGAAGCTCCAGAATTGCCCGAAGAACCTTCGGGCCAGGAGCGATTTGCTATTATAGAGGCGTGAAAACATTCTGATTTCCTATGCAGGAATTACATTCTAAGTGGTCTCCAAGACGACCAATACAACGTGTATAGTGGAATGAAGACGTCAAAAGAGTTGTGGGGTGCGCTGGAAAGAAAATACAAGACTGAGGATGCTGGAACCAAGAAGTTCTTTGTTGCAAGATTCCTTGAGTATAAAATGATTGACAATAAGTCTATTGTATCTCAAGTACAGGAACTACAAGTTATCATCCATGATGTCCTTGCGGAAGGTATAAATTTGGTGAATACATTATTTGAACATGTTAAAAATATTCTTAATATTCACATGAACTTTATTGTAGGTTTGGTTGTGAACGAGGCGTTTCAAGTTACTGCAATAATAGAGAAGTTGCCATCTATCTGAAAGGACCTCAAGAATTACTTAAAATATAAACGAAAGGAGATGACAGTCGAAGATCTCATAGTAAGGCTGCGCATTGAAGAAGAAAACAAAGCCATAGAAAGGAGGTCGAAAGGAAATTCTGCAATGAGTGAAGCAAACATTGTAGAGGACGACCACAACAATTCAAAAAAATAAAAGAAAGTTGGACAAAAAAACAATCAACCTAAGAAGAAATTCAAGGGAAAATGCTTTAATTATGGCAAGATTGGCCACAAGTCAATAATTATCATTCCTCAAAGAAAGGCAAAAAAGAAGGACCAAGCACGAACTGTGTACCAAAAATGAAATGGACGATCTGTGTGCCATGTTGTCTGAATGTAACTTGGTGGGAAATTCTCGAGAATGGTGGATGGATTCCGATGCCACCCACCATATTTGTGCAAATAAAGAGTTGTATATTGCATTTGCTTCGGCTCAAGGCGAAGAAAAGATCTATATGACAAACTCTGCAACTGTAAGAGTTGAAGGAACATGAAAAGTCTGCCTGAAAATGAGTGATAACGCCAAAACTACAGCTCTCGTAAGAGTGTAAGCGGTCGCTGTCAAATATAGAACCCAACTGGGTTGGGTATCGAATCCCACAGGGAATACTTGGTCACTAAGTGTTGCAATTATTAGTAGACTGTTGATCGAAAATTCCACGAAAAAGGGGGGATTGGATTGTGGCGTGAATTAATGCTATCAAAGTAACAACAGAATGCTTTGTTTAGTAAGGTTTAATCACATAGAAAAATAAGTTAGGGTTATGTCCACCTTATGAGTTCTACGTATCTATTAACTATGAGTAATGCGGAATTCAGACATGCATGCACTTATAGAGATTCGTATTCTAATGGTAAATCCTAGTGTTTCTCAACCATCAAGAATTATTTCACTTTAACTCTCTCGAGCTTAAAGCGTATAACTAACGGTACGAACTCTCCAAGAGGTTAATCCGGTTAAGGCATTAATATGTAAATAGGGGTTGGTAGCCCTATTTCCTTGTCACACTCTCTTTTCCAAACATGTAACTTTTCTCTCAAACAAGTTAATGCTATAATGGCGTATTCTATATGTTTGCAACCACAAGAATTTAATTAAAATAAAGAGAGTAATGATATAAGTAGCATACACATCAAGAATTCACAAACTCATAGTAATAGATAGTATATCAAAAGGCTTCCATAACCCTAACAGAGAAGTTTAGCTACTCATGATTGTAAAGGAAAACAACGAAGACATCATCATCATCATACCAAAACTAGAACAATCGTTGTGAGAGGATGCTTTTAACGTCAAAGAGGGATGACGTTTTTCCTCTTAGCCGTCATCCCCAAATATGTAGCGTGTTTCTCTGTGTTAAAGTTACAGAAATTGTAACGTGAATTATGAAAAGCAATCGTGAATGAATGAATGAATGAATAAATGCATGAATTAATGCTGAAAAATTCAGCAAATAGGGTTTTTATAACATCCTTGTCCTAGTCCTATTAAGTTACTGCTGCACCCCTAAGTATTTAAAAATACTGCTTTTGCCCGGGATAATTTCTCCATGCGTCACATTCAGTCCATAAGCTTCCAAAAGCTGCCTTCCCTCTTCTGTGAAGTTTTCCTTTGCTGCCCAAAGGTCCACAAAGTGCTGAAATCTTCATCATTAATACCTGAAAATATGCTAATCACGTAGGTTAGCTCACTTACAGGAAAATGGACTAAAAGTGCAGGAATTATATATTTTATCCTCAAAACTTAGCTATAACATGGGTAAATTATGGTGTTTAGGCGTGTAAATACACCTAACATCAATGATATCAGGCAAAGTGTTGACTCTTAATAATGTCCTGTATGTACTGGAGTTAAGAAAGAACTTGATTTCCGTATCACTTCCTGATAAAAATGGATTTAAATTTGTATTTATTTCTGGCAAAATTATACTTAGCAAAAGAGAAATATATGTAGGAAAAGGTTACCTCACTGAGATCAATTCAAAATAAATAAAAGCTATGTTTCTTCTTACTTGCTTGAGTCTAATGAATTGTGCATGAACGATTAGGACCTGTCAATTACAAAACTTTGCGAAAACTAATTAACTTAGAAGTTTTGCCAAACTTTGAGTGTAATAAATCAAAATGTCAAACGTGTATGAAATCAAAATATGCTAAGCATCCGTATAAGTCGTTAAAAGAAATTCCAATCCCTTAGACTTAATCCACACCGATATTTGTGATATAAAGTCAACACTCTCTCGTGATGGAAAAAAGTATTTTATAACTTTTATTGACGATTGCACTAGATATTGTTATGTTTATTTGCTAAACAACAAGGATGAAGCAATAGATGAGTTTAGGCAATATAAAACAGAAGTTGAAAATTAGTTAGAGAAAAAGATCATAATGATTAGAAGTGATAGGGGTGGAGAATATGAATCTCCCTTTGCTCAAATTTGTGTAGAAAATGAAATTGTCCATCAAACTATGGCCCTGTATTCACCTCAACCTAAAGAAATTGCGGAAAGAAAAAATCAAATCTTAAAAAAATGATGAATATCTTACTTATAAGTTTATATTTACCATAAAATTTATGGGGGAAGCTATCCTTACAGCTAATCGGATACTCAATAGAGTGCTCCACAGTAAGACACTATCGATTCCATATGAAAAATGGAAATGAAGGAACCCTAACTTGAAATATTTCAAAGTGTGGTGGGTGTCTAGCGAAAGTCCAAGTCCCTATGCCTAAAAGGGTGAAAATTGAACCTAAGACAATGGACTGCGTGTTCATAGGATATGCTAAAAGTAGTAAAACATATCGGTTTTTGGTTCATAAATCCAAACATCCGTATATCACTGAAAATACGGTAATTGAATCATATAATGTTGAATTCCTTGAACACATTTATCCGTATAAATTAGAAATGAATAGCCTAGTTGAGGGTCTAAACGACCTCGAGATAAACCAAGTGAGGATCTACATAATGATGAGAATCCAAGATGTAGTACACGTTAAAGAATGTTAACTTTGTTTGGATCAGATTTTTTAAGATTTCTCTTAGAAAATGAGCCTCAAACATTTAAAGAAGTGATGACGTCTTCACACTCATCCTTGAAAAGAGGTAGTCAATAGTGAGATTGATTCAATCTTAAGCAACCATACGTGAAAGTTGTTTGATATTCCTCCAGAAAATAAACCTTTAGGTTCTAAATAGATCTTTAAAATAAAAATAAAAGTGAATGATACTTTTGACAAATACAAGGCAAGACTTGTAGCAAAAAGGCTTTAAACAGGGGGAAGGCCTTGATTACTTTGACATATACTCACCTATAATGAGGATAACGTCAATTCAGATGTTAATTGCCTTAGAGGCGGTATACGGTTTTAAAATCCATTAAATGGATGTGAAAATAATATTTCTAAATGCAGAATTAGAGAAAAAAATTTACATGGAACAACCTGAGGGTTTTGTCTTTCTAGGTAAAGAAAAGAAAGTGCGTAAACTTGTTAAGTCACTTTATGGACTAAAACAAGTACCTAAACAGTGGCATACAAAGTTTGACCAAACCATGTTGGCAAACGGGTTTAAGATAAATGAATGAGATAAATATATTTACATTAAAGACACTCCAAATCACAAGGTCATTGTTTGTTTGTATGTGGATAATATGTTGATCAATAGTAGAGTCATTTCTGACATAAATGCTATGAAACGAATGCTTGAGAGCAAGTTTGATATGAAAGAACTTGGAGTTGCGGATGTGATCTTAGGAATAAGAATTCATAGAAATCCACAAGGATTGAAATTGTCACAGACTCATTACATCGAAAAGGTACTTGACAAGTTCAAGTATTTGAAATTTGTTATTGCTAAGACTCCATTGGACGTGAGCTTTGCACTTCAAAAGAATGAAGGTGAAAGTGACTCACAGTTGGACTATGCAAGAGTGTTGGGATGTTTGATATATATCATGAATTGTACACGGTCATACTTAGCATGTTCTATTAGTAAGTTAAGTCGGTACACGAATAATCCTAATAAAAATCATTGGATGGCAATGAAAAGAGTTTTGGGGTATCTTAAATACACTCAAGACTATGCTTTGCATCATAATAAATATTCTGCAGTAATTGAAGGATATAGTGATGCAAATTAGAGAACTGGATCAAATGAAGTAAAATCCATGAGTGGATATATATTTACTATAGATGGAGGAGCAGTCTCTTGGAAATCGTCCAAACAGACATGTATTGCTCACTCCATAATAGAATCTGAGTTTATCGCATTAGATAAAACTAGTGAAGAAGAAGAATGACTTTGGAATTTCTTGAAAGATATTCCTTATTGTCCCAAACCAGTGGCACCAATATGTATACACTATGATATCCAAACGGTGATAGGTAGGGTAGGGAGCATGATGTATAACGATAAATCCCATCATATAATACGAAGACATAATACCGTTAGAAAACTTCTCTCTAGTGGAATTATCACTGTTGACTATGTGAAGTCAAAGGATAATGTGTCGGATCTACTTACAAAAAGCCTATCTAGCCAAGAAGTTGAGAGAACATCCAAGGAAATAGGTTTTGCAGCCTAGGACAAGTCAGCATGGCGGTAAATCTACTTAGCAGACTGGATATCCCTAAGAGTTGGGTTCAAGGAGATCAAACAAAGTTATGTCTGACAGGTTCAAAATTGTCAACATACCCAACCCATTCTCATGATGTAGACAGTGTTCAGTAAACAAGGATAAGACTTATGGTGTGAAATTTTTTAATGATTATCTAAATTTGATAGATGTGACCAAATAGTTTAATCTATAGGATTGAACGTTTAGAAATCACCTATGTGAGGGTGAAGTGGAAACCGCTTCAAGGAGAATGTTAGTAAAGGCCTATTCTATAAGCTCTCATGGAATTGGGACGTGTTCATGGCTGAAACGAACAAAACCGTGAGAATCATAAATGATAAAAGACTGATTGTGTGACATGTATTGTCTAGGTGTACATAAATCTCAGCAGTTCAAATATATCAAATTTACCGATTGGTCGAGTGCATCCAATGCATGTTCACTATGAAATGTTCAAAGGAAAACCCACTTATTCAGATGCAATCAATTTTTGCTTGATGATCACATACTTGTTCATAAAATTTTACAAAGAGTAGTCATTCCCCATTCACGAGGGAGATTGTTGGATCAATGGTGTGAATAAACAATGGTGGTAAATTTTTGAAGAAAAAGTGAGCATACTTAAAAGGAAAATGTACTCACTAAAGGAAAGTCTATTTCTCCCACATTGGTGGGAGAAAACAAGTTTATGGTGGTCTTATTAAGAAACACTCCTTCAAGTGGATAGTGAGGCAAGAACCAAGAGGTGCCTCACGCCGTCGTCGTCATTGCTCGCTCAGCTCGACTTCGACTTCGAATTGATGACATTAATTTTTTAGATAAAGTTTAATTGAAACTTGGAAAAAATCAGTCCAAAAATCCAACAGAAATTTTTTTAGTCCATTAATGTGCATGCAAAATGCATGCAGAAAAAGCTGAAGGGACACAACTCTTCAAGTAAAAGACACACCGTATTGGGAAAAAAAATGACTGTTTGGATGGTTGTTACATTTTGGAAAATACATACTGTTTTGAATGGACAGACATGACCATTCCAAAATGATACATCTTTCTAATGAACCATTGCCTCATTTTCGAAGGGGCACTTCATGGCTATATAAACCTGCATTTTCTCCACAGGTTTGAATATGAAATTTCTGCATTGAAAAACATTTCTAGTACTTCTAAAACTCTGTGTGATCATCTCTCATTGAGTGAGTTCGAAGAATTCAATAGTTTGAGGTACCACTACTGTCAGATTGTAAGCCATTTTATTCTAGGAGGAAGAATTTCGCAACCTCGGATACTTAAGGAGAATTAATTCCTTAAGGACACTCCGTGAATTCAGTGGACTTGGCTTTATTTCTGCTTCATCTTGTTTCTTTTAATATAACACACTTCTTTGATAGTTCGTATTGAACTTGTGTTGAAGGTGTTGAAAAACTTCATAACTGTTCTTGAAAAAATCTTGGACGTGTGTTGAAGTTTAGTGAATAAACATACAGATTGTGTGCTAAAAAACAACATTGTATCACTGTAAAAGCTCTTATCAAGAGAAAAAATAAGAAGTTTAATATAATTTCTTTTAAATTTAGAAAAAGGTCCTTTTTTGTGGAACAATCTAAAAAGAAAATAGAATGCATAAATATTTTAAAAAATACCTATAAGCTATATATATTGTAGAAAGAACATTTACATTATCAGTGTAACTTAATCGATTATTTGAGGTGACTACTTTATTTTCTAAATTCTAATATCAAATTATTTTTTATATTATCAAAACACAAAACATGAACACATCCGAAAATGAAGGCATTTTGAACCTCCATTCTTTGAGGAGCAACATCTTTGTGTTTTCTACTTTCTAATAATATTATAGTTGATGAATCCATCAACTGTTTTTGTTTTTTGTTTTTGTAACTTGTGTCTTTGGACTCATTTGTCAACCAGTCTGATACAACCTTTTTGGCGACCGTTGAAACACTAATTTGAGTAGAAGACTGTTGGAAAGGACAAATTTTCTTGCTTCTCTTAAATCACTTAAATTTATCAAATACAAAAAATTCCATTTTAATTTGTTAACATTTTAAATTCATTCGCTCAAGAGACAAGTTTCATAGCTAAAAGTAAAATTTATTTCTAATCCTATTTAGTAATGAAGCAGTGATGGAGTTCGGAAATATTATGTTAGCTAGCAATTTAACGACATATTTGCAGCTAACTTTAATTTTGTTTTTATTAATAGTGAGTTTTTGTAAAATGGAAACCAAACTGAAAAATTGATATCAAACATTACATCTTCAAAGTGATCAATAAAAATGAAATGATTGATGTTGTTATGAAGCATCTTATAGCAAATTAGGTAGGTGTTTGACCATGAAAATTACAGAAAAAGTGAACTTGGAGTTGGAGTAGGAATTAGAGTAATTTTGATTTTTTTTTCAAATATAACTTCAAGTTATATTTGAAATTGTTATGATCAAATACTATTTTGAAATAAAGAATTTATTTTTTTCAAAAAAGGTAAAAAAAAAAAAAAAACTCACGTCCAAATGGGGCCTAAGTGTTTTGACATTTCTGGTAAATACACGTGGACATGAATATACCACACTCTTTATAGAAAGTTGCTTAGTATGTGGAGAAAACTTTCCTTCATTTTATTTGGGTCATAGGCCATAAGAAATGATAATGGACCAACACAGAGATTAACCAACTTTTGTAGGTCAAACATCCATCAATATAATGTAATAAGTAATATACAGAAGTTCAATGAATCTTTTGTTTTTTAGCTGTGTTTGGCATGATTGAAAATAATTTCTAATTTTTCTTTTAAAATTTTTCATATTTTTTTGGTAACAATATTTTGCTTTATCTGAAAAAATCAATTTCTTAAAAATTTAAAAAATATTTTTTCTTTAAAAGTAGAAAAAACTAAGTTTCATACGTTTTAAAGTGATTGTTTCCTCCTACCTCCTAACACCCTATCACACTCTTAATCCATCATAGCAGAGCCATAATTTTTTTTCTATGATATCTTTTAGTCTATGGATTTTGAATAAATTATTCGACATATATTAAATATTTTTTTTTAACATAAATAGAGTGTTTGAGCTAAAAATTAAGTTATGCTGAACTTATATTGTAATGCCCCGTAATTTTCTCGACTTGATATCACTTTGTAGAATTCTTAATAAGTTGACAACTTGAATGATGTTTTTCTTTCTAAGTGTCAAGAAAAGGATTTAGTCACATTTTGAGCTCCTAATCTTTGATGATTTTATTTTGGATCTTTCCGACCTCGGGAAGTTAATTTTTAAGTTGATTCATGATCGGAGAAGTCAATATTATATCTCATGTGAGTTTTGGAATTTTCGGACAAGCGTAAGGGCATGTTTGGTACCCCAAAACAGCAGCTCGGGGTGATATGCTCGCGACGCTCTGCCCAGTTCGACACCTGGGTGAGCCGCGATGGAGGCCGCGACGCCTCGCCCAGAGCGGCGCCCTGGCTAGTCTAGCTCGTTTATTTTTTTGCAGTCAATCTTCACGTTTTTAAGGGCAAATGGGTCATTTTTCTTCACCCTAATTCGCCCAAACACGAAATTAAATCATTTTTTGGGGAAAATACATAAAAAAACTACTCATGTTATCTCAAATCAAAATCCTAGTTCCTTCTTTTGAGATCAAAGTTCATCCTCAAGGTCAAGAACTCCAAAAGACTAAATTAAGATTCAGGTTTCTCTCTCTACTTAACAAAATAAGGTATGTGGGGTTTTCCTAATCTCATGGTCATGATTTTGATACGAATTTAAACAAGATTTTAGTAATTGCTTAAGTATGTATGCAATTATGAGTGGGGTTTTGTTTTAACACAAAAAGCATGAAATGTGATATGATTTTGAGAAGAATATTGAAAGATCATGGGGTTGTTTGCTTATATATCTTAATTGTTGAAATGGTGGACATGTGATTTGAATTTCGAAAGGTGTTATGAACATGAGTAGTGAATCTTTTAATTTCCATGATGATGTTTTATGTACTCCACATTATACTATTGTTAAACTACTGAGAGCATGAGTTTTACATCCACTATTGTACTACTTTATAAATGATGAAGTTTCTTGACTATTACGTGTTGGGAATCATTATGCATGTGTTGGTGTATGAGAGTCTTGTTGGTATTCATACTATGATTTGCATAAGAAGTTTTGAGAATTAATGTAGTACTGATGACTTGCAAGTTGGGGTATGATGATACCCTACGGAGGAATTGCCTCGAATGAAAAGAATATTGTGAGCATGATGCATGTTTTCCTTATATCAAACTTAAAGCTTGATTGATGTGAGTTAGATGGTTACCTGAAGAAAGCACGAGTCAGATGACTCTATGTTGGAAATCATGATTTGCCGACACGGGAATTCGGTACCCTGCTATGTGATCTTGTGTACTGTAGCGCCCCAATTTTCTGGAACCAAAATACCACACGGTGCTCATGATCCCGAAGGACCACCACAAGCTAACCCTCTGCTGGTGCCTGTATTTGAGCACTGCATAATATATTGAAATAAATGCGAAAAACCGATGGAAACTTACCATAAGGTTCAAAACATCTAAAATACTCAAAACTAAAAACTGAATACTGATACCTCTGTCCAAAAAGACTCTAAACTTTCTGAACTGTGGAGTTGATGGGACATGTCCCCAACTAACTCCATCTCCTGAAACTAAATCGAATCTAATGTAATAGTAAAATACGGATCATCCTCGAATGAAGAGGACTCACTGCTACGTCTACTGCTGACTGAGTCTGGACTGCTATGGGTGCTCTGGATCCCATACGTCTGAACCTATGGTATAAGACACCCTAGCGCAGGAAAGTATGTGTCAGTACTTTGAATATACAGGTATGCTAGATGAGGTAAGGCTGAATGCAAGGGCTTATGCATGAACATTACTTAACTGAATAACATGAGAATACTGAATGGGGATATATGCATGAACGCACAAATCAAAAATGGAATCGCAGTAACACTGAATACGAACTATGAATACTGGTTTCTGAATACTGACTTACTGATGACTGGGTCTACTAATACTGATATCTGAGTTTACTAACTCTAGAATACTGAATAACTGAATATATTCATATCAATAACTGAATTCTGAGCTTGCTACTATCGACTGACTAAATTTGAGATCAAACCTCTCTAACGGATGATCGCTGAATCTGCTAATAATGATAAGGAATGATTGTATCTGAGATCAGACCTATCTAGTGGAAGATCTCTGAATTTTTTAATAATAGAAATGATGGACTGAGTTTAAGATCAGGCCTATCTAACGGGTGATCTCTGGATCTATTAGTACTGATACTGATTAACTTTATGTGACACCAGGACTATCTAGCGGGTGGTCTATGAATCTATGGAACTCTCTAAGTTCCTTACTGAGATGGGTGACTGTATCTAATAGTCCTGATTTCTAAGTTCTACTTTGAAGACTGATACTGGAACTGCAACTGTGGGAGTTCTCACTTAACCGACATGCCCCGAATCTGATCTAGTGGGGTCCAACCTGTAACCCAGCTGGAAGGGTGTCAATACCATGCCACAGGTAAAAACCTTTACTATGGTCAAGCCTCTCTAACGGGTGACCTTGAACAGGAAGTCAAGGCTAAGGCAGAATGATAGTCAAGCCTTAATCTAATGGGTGACTCCTGATCCTACGCTGGGTACGTAGTTCTAGAGTTCAAGGACTGTTACTAACGACTCTATCTCTCTAACGGGGAAACCTTCATCCCTGCACTCGCTCGGTGCTAGTTCCTACTCCCAACTGAAGGACTCTAAACTGATTCTTAACTGAACTTAGACTGAGCTGAATCTGTTACTGTTCATATTTCTTGACTGATCTGACTGAGTTCACTTGGTTCCATTATCTGACGGAATGCTACTTGGATTCTACTATCTGGATAAATGCAATTGAATTCTTGTTAGCCTACTTAGTCTCACTGAAGTCTGAGCTGAATACTGAATACTAATGAGTACTAATTACTTCTGAATACTGTTGAGTCGGAACTGAATACTAAGTCGGATTAGACTAATACTGAGACTGGATTGCACTTATACTGAGATCACTGAATTTTCTTAAGTTCTGTAACTGTCTGAATTCTACTAAGCATAGCATGACTGAGATTATCTTGAGACTGACTCAGCTCTAGACAAGTAGGTAAATTATGGGTATTAAATACCCCCAGGACTCGATAACATAAATATCATAAAACAGGACAACTCATACATGACATGACAATAGGCTATCATCCACAACATAATCAATGCGACATCTCGCCAATCACTTGAATATCATGAACATATAAAGGTATAGGAAATGCATACCAATATCTCAAAGTTCACTCAATAAGGAATACACGTGAATGAGAATGCATACAACATATCATAAATCATTCAATAAGACTTTTCAACAAACACTTGGCTTACATGAACTTATACATAATTGGGGATTTGTTGCTAACCATGCTATATTGACTCTACTTCCTTTACATAAGCATTTTGTCAAACATGTAGGGAGCATACTTCGGTTATGCAATAAATACTACAACCAAGTATCATGATTACACCAACCAACTTGCAAAATTTAGGGTTGCAATTCAATCCATATCAAGATCAAGACTTGCAACTTGTATTCAAAAGCATGAATTACAACTCAACAACACATAATAACGAACTTCAATACACATAAATTATGAAATCTCATAAATACATAAATTTTGAAAAGGATTCTTGCACTTCTTGGGTGGAAGGAACCCAAAAATCAGCATCTAACATACCTTAGGAGACTCTTTCTTGAAGGTTCTTGGAGAGATTCTTGGTTTCTTGAAGAAGGGTTTTGATCTTGTTCTTGGGTTTTTGATCTTGAAAGAAACCCTAGCTTTTGATGTTATAGATGAATAATGAATTCAGGATCCTTGATATGATATAAATAGGTGCTAAAAAGGGTAAAAAAAGACCAAAAAACCCTTTTAAAAGCAACTTAAAATTACTACATGCGACGGTGGGGTGCGATGGTCCGTCGCTGGGTCGACGGTCCATTGGTCCTGACCGTCGCACTTGGCCAGTGAATAAGACTACTGCCTCATGGCAATGACTATGGGTGACGGTCCGTCGTTAGCTCGACGGTCCGTCGGCTTTCCCGTCGCACCCGGGTAGTTCAGACAGCTTTATGTAAAACGTCCATAACTTTTTATCCCGACATCGGATTTTGACAAATTTGATATCGAAGGAAAGCTTATTCAATTCTGCACATGATTAAAAGTCGATATTAGGTAAATTCTACATGATTTAAAATATTTCTTACTTGAGAAGTCATCCCTTAATCATATAGAGACGGAAATAACTTTAAGGAAGTTCGGGGTATTACACGTACCTAGTACTATGACATCCCAACTCAGACTTATGGTTAGGAGCCCTGCTGTGTGATATTGATCCCAACCATAACATATTGAGTTGATTAGGGTTGTGACACCCTGCTGTGTGATCATATGTGTTTTTTCCTCACTAGTACTCATATCTTGGCGGCAACCGAGATTTGGCAATCGGTGAAAATGTGAAATTATAGGGTGTACCATCTAGCTCAATAGTGTTGCATTATTGTCGAAAATCATTATACTATGCCCATGTGTTTTCAAATGATTTTGCGTTAACGTGTTTTATAATAGCTCTCACCTATGTTGTATAAAAGTTGTATTTTGTTTTTGGATTACTTTGCTACCAGTACGATTGTATTGACTAGGGGTGTTCATGAGTTTGGTTAAAAACCAAACCAAACCGTAAACCGAACCAAACCGATTAAAAAAACCGATGTTTTGTTTTGGTTTAGTTAGGTTTGGTTTTAAATTTTTAAAAACCGATGCTATTTGGTTTGGTTATGGTTTTACTTAAAAAATAACCATGAAAATAACCAAACCGAACTGATAAATTTTATATATATATATGTTATAATTATTTATATATAATTTATGAATAAAATATAAATATATTATTAAATTTAATCTAAAACTAAATTTTAACTAAAAATTACAAAAATACACAACTTATGTTTCCAATATTACAAAAATTCCCAACTCCCTAAATATATTACAAAAATCCCAACATATACACAAAATGTTATGTATATATTGGCTATGTTATGTATATTAATAGGGAGAGAGAGTAGAGTAATTTAAAAAGTGGGAGAGATTGTAATTACTTCCAAAAGGGTTGGTACTTATGTTATTTATACAAATTTTAATCTATGTCTAGCCCAACCAATACTTTAGCTCAATTGCCCAAAGCCCCAAACCTAAGACCAACTCTACCTACTATTACTAATAAGTTACCCTACCTCACTTTTTCTACTTCAGCTTTCACAATACCAGTTACCATGGTCCCTGGTTCAAATGGTAGTTTTATGTCTCCTTGTTTATCAATTGTTTCCCTATATGATTAGCTCACCTGGCTAGTCTATAAGTAAATAGATAACTGAAGTTTGCCCAACTCCGTCTCTTCTTTCAGTACACTGTAATAGAATACAAAGCTCTATTTTACAATGTACATGTATGTGTTTGTATGTTGTTGGATAATCTTAGTGCCTACAATATAAAACTGGTGCTTTTTATCTCAATATTGGTTTTGTTTAATGTGTTTGTTCTGATTTTTAAGAGTTTATAGTGTCATTTGTCCATCACTATATAAATATTTCATGAGAAATTGTTCAATATGATACTCTTTCTATGGGTTAAAAAAAAGGAGTTTATTCTAGATATAGTTGGAGTAGGCTAGTCAATAACCAAAAAAACCAAACCAAACCGAAAAACCAAACCAAACAGACAATAACCAAACCTACAGTTATTTTCTTTTTGTGGTTTGATTTGGTTTTAGAAATTCAAAAAACGACTAAATTAGTTTTGGTTATGGTTTTAACCAGTAACCGATCCAAACCGACCCATGAACACCCCTAGTATTGACCCCCTATATTTCAGGGTCTGAGGCTCAGTATAGAGGTCCTGCTAAGCCGTAGAGTTATTCAGATAGAAGTGAAGTATGCAGTTGGTGAGCCTTCTTTATTCCAGAAGGCCTAGTTCTTTTCAGTCACTTGTTACTTACTTTTGTTTAGGTCCACTGGGGGCCTTGTCCCAGTTCAGACAATTGTTAATTTCATATGTACTAGAGATTTCACAGAAAGAAACAGATGTTGTCTAGATGTTGATGGATTTTCTTTCCTCTTGATGTACTTAACTCAGGACATGACCATGATTCTGTAATGATTTATATTTCTGCATTCTTTCTTTATTGTATGATTATTGTACATGATTACCAGATATAGAAGGGCGCCCGGGCCTCCATGGTTCGGGATGCTCATTACGGCCAGGGCCCCAACTCGGGTCGTAAAAAACTTGGTATCAGAGCAAGATTCATAGTCCCAGGATGTCTGTGAAATTACGTTGGGTAGAGTTTTAATTATAGGTGTGTAACGTGCCACACTTATAGGCAGGAGGCTACTAGGCGTTTAGGAATGTTTTTCTTCTTTGTTATTTAGCTCGTGCTGTAGAGTCTGAATGTCCTCTAATCAATGATCGTTTCTATTTCAGAAAAGCTATCATGCCTCCACATCGCTCCAATGAACAGAACGCCCAAACTGAATAGGTCTATCCTACCCACGGAATGAGAACACGTAATAGGGCTCACACTCTTGAATTTTTTGTTGCTCTGGGAGTCCCTCCTATTCATACCAGTACACCCAGGGCACCTAAGGCTCTTCGTTCTGGGACTAACCACACTCAACCTCCCCAGAGAGAGGTATCGAATACTGAGTTCAGAAAATTGATGCATATGATTGCACAGCTGGTGGCTTTACAAACCCGACGGTAGGAGGATGTTGAGTCTGCGTCTGGTGTATCCGAGACTACTCGGGTGGGTCAGTTTATAAGGTTGAATCCGCCTAAGTTTATGGGTACAAAGGTAGAGGAGGATCCACAAGAGTTTGCAGACGAGATGGAGAAAAATTTTCGAGTGAGGTATGTGGATGAAGTGGAAGGGTTTGAACTAGTGGCTTATCAACTGAAGGAGGTAGAAAATCAGTGGTACAATGAATGGAAAGATTCGAGGGGATATAGTGCTGAGCCTTCTGTGTGGGGTGAATTTATGGAAGCCTTCCTGAACCGATTCTTTCCCTAGGAGTTGAGGGAGTCTAAGGCTGAAGAGTTCATGAACTTGAAACAAGGAAAGATGACCGTCAAGGAGTATACTCTAAAATTTAATCAACTATCCCACCCCGCTTCGAAATTGGAGGGAAACATGAGGGCTCGTATGAGGAAGTTTGCATCCTGTCTTTTGGATGACTTGGTGTTGGAGTACAAATGGGCAATGTTGAACAGAGATATGGACTTATCCAGATTGTATGTTCATATACAACAGGTTGAGGATCAGAAAAAGAGGGTTGCTGAAGAAAGAGAGAAAGATAGGTAGGCCAAGAGGGCCATATCTTCAGATCAACACTACAACCAACGTCAGGATGAAGATTGGGGTAACAGGTGGTCGAAGAAAAAGACTTGGGGTAATACGCAACCTTCGGTCACCACCTAAGATTCCACTTGATCAATGGCCCTTTAGTCCTCAGGCTAATAGTGGTTGGAGAATGCAGGACACCCATTCCCAGGGGAGAGTGATGTAGCCCACCAAATTATTTTCCCATTATAGTACCTGTAGGAAGAATCACCCAGGGAAGTGTTACTTTGAGAGGAGAAATTGTTACTCCTACGGCCAGGTGGGCCACATTCAAAGATATTGCCCTTCTGCCAGAGGTAATTCCGGGGGGAGGGGAGGGGGGGAAAGGGGCTAAGTCCCAAGCCACCTCCACAACTCCCCCTCCTAAGGGTGCTATTTTAGCTACTGGAAGTGGTCGCAATCAATTGTATGCTTTATCCAATCGCCAGGATACAGAGGCTTCACTAGATGTGGTCATGGGTACGCTGCAAATATTTTCCCATAATGTATATGTGTTACTTGACCCAGGGTCTACCTTGTCTTATGTGACCCCATATATGGAAGTCAGCTTTGGTTTTGACCCTGAGAATATTTCGAAACTTTTTTCTGTTTCTACTCTGGTTGGTGACTCTATTGTGGTTAGGAGGGTGTACAGAAATTATGCCGTGTTTGTCTATAATCGTGATACTGAGTCTGATCTTGTAGATCTTGATATGGTTGATTTTGATGCCATTTTAGGGATGAATTGGTTTTATTCGTTCTGTGCCAAGCTAGATTGTTGAACCCGAAAGGTTACCTTCTCTTTTCCGAATGAACCGGTGATAGAATGGGAGGGTCATTCTTTAGCACCTAAGGGGAAATTTATCTCTTACCTCAGAGCCCATAAACTTATATCTAAGGGTTGTTTATATCATTTGATTAGAGTAAAAGATTCTAATACGAAAAGTCTTTCTCTCCAGTCTGTCCCTGTAGTCAACGAATTTTTGGAAGTTTTTTTCGATGATCTTCCAGGGATACCACCTGATAGGGAGATAAATTTTTGTATTAACTTATTGCCGGACACCCGTCCTATTTCCATTCCGCCATAGAAAATGGCTCCTGCTGAGTTAAAAGAGTTGAAAGAGCAATTAGCAGATCTTCTTTATAAGGGTTTTATCCGTCCTAGTGTTTCGCCTTGGGGTGTACCTGTACTCTTCGTGCGTAAGAAAGATGGCTCCCTCTGCATGTGTATAGACTACTGTCAGCTGAATAAGGTCACTATTAAGAACAAATACCCTCTTTCCAGAATTAATGATCTATTTGGCAAACTTCAGGGTGCTAAGTATTTCTCCAAGATAGACCTTCGTTCGGGGTATCATTAGTTGAAGGTTAGGGAGGATGATATTCCCAAAGCAGCCTTCAGAACTAGATATGGACAATATGAATTCTTTGTCATGTCCTTCGGATTGACTAACACCCCTACAACTTTTATGGAACTAATGAATATGGTGTTCCGACAGTTTCTAGATCTGTTTGTCATAGTCTTCATTGATGACATTTTGATTTATTCTAAGAGTGAGGAGGATCATGCCAATCACCTTCAAATCATCCTTCAGACCCTCAAATATCATAAATTGTATGCAAAATTTTCCAAGTGTGAATTCTGGCTTAATGCTATTGCTTTCTTGGGGCATATTGTGTCTAGTGAGGGAATTAAAGTTGACCCCCAAAAGTTTGAGGCAGTGAAAAAATGGCCTAGACCCACGATTCCAATCGACATTTGGAGATTCTTGGGTTTGGCGGGGTATTACAGAAGGTTAATAGAGAGTTTTTCTTCCATAGCTACTCCGCTTACCAGGTTGACATAGAAAAAGGTGAAATTTGTGTGGTCCGACTCCTGTGAGAATAGTTTTGAGAAGTTGAAAGACAGGTTGACTACCGTACCTATTTTGACCCTTCCTGAGGGTACAAAGGGTTTTGTTGTGTACTGTTATGCATCTCGGGTGGGACTTGGGTGTGTACTTATGCAGCACGGTAAAATGGTAGCTTATGCGTCCAGACAATTAAAGGTGCACGAGCGAAATCATCCCACCCTTGACTTAGAGTTAACTGTTGTGGTATTTGCACTTAAAATCTGGAAACACTATCTTTATGGGGTACACGTTGATATTTTCATTGACCATAAAAGTTTACAGTATGTCTTTTCACAGAAAGAGCTGAATCTTAGGCAAAGACGGTGGTTAGAACTGTTGAATGATTATGACATGAGCCTGCACTATCATTCGGGTAAGGAAAATGTGGTGGCCGATGCCCTCAGCAGATTATCTATGGGTAGTCTTTCTTATGTTGAGAAAGGAAAAAGGGAGATGATGAAGGATATTCACCGGCTTACAAATCTAGGGGTTCGACTCCTGGATTTCAAAGACGGAGGAGTAATTGTTCATGAGATAGCTAAATCTTCCTTATGTGCTGAAGTTAAGGAAAAGCAGGCCAAAGACCCTATCTTGATACAGATTAAAAATGATGTGGGTCAACAGAAAGTGATGGCATTTGAAATCGGAGGTGATGGAATCTTGAGGTATCAGGGTAAATTATATGTACCGAATATAGATAGTTTACGAGAGAGGATTCTTGATGAAGCTCACACTTTGAGGTATGATGTTTACCTAGGCTCTACTAAAATGTATCATGAGCATAAGGCTATATATTGGTGGACTAATATGAAGCGTGATGTTGCTAATTTTGTTTCTAAGTTTTTAAATTGTCAACAAGTCAAAGTGGAACACTTGAGGCCATGTGTTACTTCTCAAGAGATAACCTTGCCTATGTGGAAGTGGGAGATGATCAATATGGATTTCATCACGGGACTTCTGAGGTCCCAAAACTAATATGATTCTATTTGGGTGATTGTAGATCGGATGACCAAGTCATCTCACTTTCTGCCTGTGAGGACTAACTTTTCGGGAGATGATTATGCCAAGCTATACATTGAGGAAATAGTTCATTTGTATGGGGTTACAGTATCCATTATATCCGATCGAGGTAAGAAATTCTCTTCACAGTTTTGGCGATCTTTTCAGAGGGGCTTAGGTACCCAAGTGAACCTGAGTACTGCCTTCCACCCTCAGACCGATGGGCAAGCGGAACTCACCATCTATACCCTTGAGGATATGTTGAGATCCTGTGTAATTGACTTTAAGGGTAGTTAGGTAGATCATTTACCATTGATAGAGTTCGCCTACAACAATAGCTACCATGCCAGTATTCAAATGGCTTCTTTTGAAACACTTTATG
The DNA here is from genome assembly GCA_030864215.1 of Capsicum pubescens. Lineage (NCBI taxonomy): Eukaryota > Viridiplantae > Streptophyta > Magnoliopsida > Solanales > Solanaceae > Capsicum > Capsicum pubescens. The sequence goes on from CM061548.1 coordinate 291,795,214, forward strand.
GGAGAAGATGTAGATCACTAATTGGGTGGTATGAAGTGGGTAAAACCCGGTTGTTTGGGCCTGATCTTGTTCATTAAGCATCGGAGAAGGTGAAAATCATTAGAGAATGACTCAAGACAACTCAGACTTGACAGAAGTCCAACGCCGATGTTAGAAGAAGGGAGCTAGAATTTGAGGTTGGTGATTGGGTGTTTCTAAAAGTCTCCCCTATGAAAGGAGTCATACGATTCGAGAAGAAAGGGAAACTGAGTCCTCGCTATATAGAACCATATCAAATTGTGAGAAGAATAGGTGGGGTCGCTTATGAGTTAGAGTTGCCCATAAATCTGGCTTCCATTCATCACGTATTTCATGTATCTATATTGAAGAAGTGTATTGGAGATCATTCCTTAGTATTTCCTGTAGAGGAGATCAATGTGACAGACTCTTTGTCATACGAGGAAGAACCCATTACAATTTTGAATCGCCAAGTTTGAAAGTTGAGGAGTAAGAAAATAGCTTCAGTTAAGGTGATGCAGAGGAATAAAAAAGTCGAGGAGGCTACTTGGGAATCAGAAGATGATATGCGGGAGAGGTACCCGACTCTTTGTAAACCATGGATGATGATTTAGAAGGTACAAATCCTATACTACTCTTTTTCTTCCAGTTAGTTCTTGAAATCGTGCATATCTGAGTCTTAAGCCATCATTCGAGGACGAATGATCCCAAGGGGGGATAATGTAATGTCCCATAATTTTCTCGACTCGATATCACTTTGTAGCATGCTTAATGAGATGACAACTTGAATGATGTTTTTCTTTCAAAGTGTTAAGAAAAGGACTTAGTCACATTTTGAGCTCCTAATCTTTGATGATTTTACTTTTGACCTTCCAGACCTCGAAAAGTTAATTTTTAAGTTGATTCATAATTGGAGAAGTCAATAGTACATCTCGGGTGAGTTTCAAAACTTTGGACAAGCGTAAGGGCATATTTAGTACCCCAAAACATCAGTTCGGGGCGATATGACCACGTCGCCCTACTCAGTCCGGCACCTGGGTGAGCCGCGAGGAGGCCGCGACACTTGGCCCAGAGCGGCGCTCCAGAGCCCGCGGCGCCCTGGCTAGTCTAGCCCGTGTATTTTTCTACAGTCAAGATCCACATTTTTAAGGGCAAATGGGTCATTTTCCTTCACATTAATTTGCCCAAACACGAAATTAAATCATTTTTGGGGAAAAATACATCAAAAACTACTCTTATTATCTCTAATCAAACCCTAGTTCCTTATTTTGAGATCAAAGTTCATCCTCAAGGTCAAGAACTCCAAAAGACTCAATTAAGATTTGGGTTTCTCTCTCTACTTAACAAAATAAGGTACGTGGGGTTGTCCTAATCTCATGGACATGATTTTGATATGAATTTAAACAAGATTTTAATAATTACTTAAGTATGTATGCAATTATGAGTGGGGTTTTATTTTACCACAAAAAGTATGCATTGTGATATGGTTTTGAGAAGAATATTGAAAGATCATGGGGTTGTTTGCTTATATATTTTAATTTTTGAAATGGTGGACATGTGATTTGAATTTTTAAAGGTGTTATGAACATGAGTTGTGAATATTTTAATTTTCATGATGATGTTTTATGTACTCCACATTATACTGTTGTTAAATTACTGAGAGCATGAGTTTTACATCCACTATTGTACTACTTTATAAATGATGAAGTTTCTTGACTATTATGTGTTAGGAATCATTATGCATGTGTTGGTGTATAAGAGTCTTGTTGGTATTCATACTATGATTTGCATATGAAGTTTTGAGAATTGATGTAGTACTGATGACTTGCAAGTCGGGGTATAATGACACCCTGCGGAGGAATTGCCTCGAATGAAAAGAATATTGTGAGCATGATACATGTTTTTCTTATATCAAACTTAAAGCTTGATTGATGTGAGTTAGATGGTTACCCGAAGAAAACGCGAGTCAGATGAATCTATGCTGGAAATCATGATTTTCCGACACGGGAACTCGGTACCCTGCTATGTGATCTTGCGTACCTAGTACTATGTCATCCAACTCGAGACCTATGGTTAGGAGCCCTGCTGTGTGATCTTGAGCTCAACCATGACATATTTATTTGATTGGGGTTTTGGCACCCTTCTATGTAATTTTGTGTGTCTTTCCTTCACTAGTACTCCAATCTTGGCGGAAGCTGAGATTTGGCAGTCGGTGAAAATATGAAATTGTAGGGTGTACCATCTAGCTCAATAGTGTTGCATTATTGTCGAAAATCATTATACTATGCCCATGTGTTTTCAAATAATTTTGCATTAACGTGTTTTATAATAGCTCTCACCTATGTTTTATAAAAGTTATATTTTGTTTTTGGATTACTCTGTGTACCAGTACGATTGTATTGACCCCCTATATTTCGGGGTCTGACGCCTAGTCTAGAGGTCCTGCTAAGCCATAAAGTTATTCAGATAGAAGTGAAGTGTGCAGTTGGCGAGCCTTCTTTATTCCGGAAGGCCTAGTTCTTTTCAGTCACTTGTTACTTACTTTGGTTTAGGTCCACTGGGGGCCTTGTCTTTGTTCAAATAGTTGTTAATTTAGTACGTACTAGAGATTTCGCTGACAGAAATTTATGTTGTCTAGATGTTGATGGCTATTCTTTCGTATTGATGTACTTAACTCAGGACATGACCATGATTCCGTAATGATTTATATTTCCACATTCTTTCTTTGTTGAATGAGTATTGTGCATGATTACTAGATGTAGAAGGGCGCCCGGGCCTCCATGGTTTGGGATGCTCGTTACGGCCAGGGCTCCAGCTCGGGTCATGACATATATCTACTATATTAACTCTGCAATGCCATCCACACTTTCAACCTCGCTGTCACGATCCAAATTAGGATACTTAATGGCACATGTCACATCCTCTAGTATAACTAAGACTATTTCAACCTAAACTCAATACTCAACGTAAATCAGAAGCAAAAGAAGAAGAATAGAATACTCCCAAACTATTTAAAGATGAGTTAATAATTCAAAGATATATCCTAGATTTGGTTGCCTCTAGTACCAACCTCTAATACTGAATGATATGAATAATATAAAGTATCTTAACTACAGATAAAACATAAGACAAAATGAAAAAAAATCCAGGTAAGCTCTGTGTAACATCAGTTACTACCTTGATCTCTGCAAACTAATGCATGCACAGGTTGTGGAACAAAAGAAAAAGGAAAGAAAAGGAAAAGAGAGTATGAAACACGTGTACTCAGCCAGTATCATCGATAATCGATCCTAATTCAAAGTGATGGAGAGAACCACCACCTCAACTACGCAAGGTTCTCCATCAATCTAATCTACAATTAATAAGTACACCACTTCACCCTAACAGGATATCCCAATACATCAGTCAATGAAATATCAATATACAAGGAAAGCCAAATAATTCAAGTGAGTCAACACTAGTCATTTTAAGATCAACAGGTAAAAAAAGTCATTTATGAGGAAAAATCACTAACATACTATATCTGGCTCGATTAATTATATCAAGCCAATAATCTGGAATCAAATAGTGAGAGTGTATAATTATTTGTATATCAGGCTACCAATAGGTGCGACATTTCATGCCTCACTAAACAATCCATAGTTATACCCCATACCTCATGAATATTTCAACACTCAAATCAACCAAGAGGTAGTATTATATGATGTAATGTAGTGAAATAAATGGGGGATATACAATATCACAAACAAGGTTCAATCACGATAATTAAATATAAAAGTAAATACTCAAAATAATATCAAAACGTACCAAGAAAATGCAATGCAAGTGATACAATACAATATAGTGCTATGATGGTGGGATAATGATGAATGATTGAAAGCCATCACATGACTTTTTGCATACACCTTTCGGGCCTTAGAACTTTCAGGAGGGAGGATTCGCAACCCATATACTTTCACAATCTAAATCTCATATCTCAATCAACCTTGATTGTAAATGACCTCGTTCAAAAATTTTATAAAGTGTATCAATCAACCTTGTCAGGTAGAGTTCACGACCAAGAGTCTTATAAAGTGTTCTATTTTCTTTCAAATGAAAGTTTCTCGGTGGTTCCATATCTCATGAAAATGTATGAATGAATGAGAATTTAATGCTCACAACCAATAAGTATGAAGATGATAATCAATTCAATACGTATAAATGAGCTTAGAATCAACTCAATATGATAATAATTCATGATATAAGCCCTATCACAGCACCTCTAAAATAAATAGTCATATAAGACATCGATAATATCATTTCCAATCCATCACTAGAGTATCACTATAATGATATATAATTCCATGATCAAATAAGACATATAATATTAAGTCAAGCCCCCTCTCAAGCGACACGACAATAAATAAGGCAATTTAACACATAAATAAGGTTATTAATATCACATCAATCCCCTATTTGCGTGACACAATAATAAATAATCTCTCAAGTCTATAATAATATCCACATATGCCACCACCCCAACAATACAAAATTAGCAATAATTCAAATAACAATATATCGTAAAACTATCCAAACCTAACTTGTTCTTTACAATAGGTCCATCTTTTTCAAAGATGGTATCATTAGGTTGAATAACTAAAAGAAGAACTTTTCTAGTTATCAATATGATTTAATAAGAGATACTAAACCCCAATAATCACATCAATTATTACAAGTCTATTTATACTTTAAGCATTTTCTAAATCTCATTTAATCCATCAAATAATAATAATAACATAATTATTCCCTAAAGGCCACTAAGCCCCTATCATATAATAAATCTCACTAAAAATGATTCAAGCTCTTAATTAACTATCCACAATCAATTATTCAAGGTCGATATCTACGATATAATCTAAGTATAATTACAAGTAGCAAGACTAACTAAGGTAAGCAATTATATAATTAAAATTAATCAAAAAAATCTGGAACCCGCGAGGCGCTTGTCATTTCACCTAAGTGGGACCTCCAATCCTATGAAATTCACAAAACACAAGCAAAAGATGTACAATATATAAACAATTCAGAAAAAGTTAAGGCACATCTCGACTTGTCTTTAAAGAAAATCCGCAAGTCAAAACTCACTCCAGGACATCAACTAGAAGCTCTGCTCCCCCAAATCATCTTCAAGCATGTCCAATCTAATCAAATGTGACATCAAGTCAAAATAAGTCCATCAATACCCATATCAATATATTTTGGATCCAGATCACAAATCACTTCAAAAATTATTTTAAAAAAATTCAAGGATAAAATCAGAATTTTATATAAGAATTACGTTCTCTTTGTCATAAGAGTCTAAATCCAAAAACTCAAGTAAAAATGATCTCAATCTATGCTCAAATCAAATAAAAACAATTTGATACTTTGATTTATTGCACTCAAAGTTAGGCAAAAGTTTTAAACTAATTAGTTTTTCAAGGTCTTATAATTGACATGTCCTAAAAATTCATGCCACAATTCATTTGACTCAAGTAAGTAAGAAGAAATAGAACTTTTACTCATATCAATATTGATTATATTAATATTTAAAAGGACCTTAGTGAGGTAACCTTTACCTACACACACTTCACCCTTACTAAGTACAACTTTATTAGAAATAAATACACATTTAAATTCATTCTTAGACAAAAGTGAAGTAGAAACTAATTTCTTTCGCAACTCCGAAATGTGAAGGACATTGTTTAGTGTGACCACCTTATCCAATGTCATCTTTAATCAAATCTTGATTGTTCCTTCAACCTTTGTTGTAGCTGAGTTCGTTATGGATATCTTCTCATCAGCTTGAGCCAGAGCATATGATGCAAATAGTTCTTTGTTGGCATATGCGTGACAGGTGGCACCAGAATTAATCCACCATTCTCTAGAGCTTCCAACTAGATTGCACTCTGAAAGCATAATAAACAGATCATCTGCTCATCTTTGAATTCAACCATGTTTGCTTAATTCCTTTTTCTTGCCCTTCTTTGAAGCCCGGCATTCTACAGACTTGTGGCCAACTTTGCCACAATTAAAGTAACTTTCTTTGGATTTCTTCTTAGGAGGATTTTATTATCTTTCTGATGCATTCTTTGTATTTTTTGATTTATTGGGGTCATCTTTCACAATGTTTGCTGCACTTATTGCAGAATTCCTTTTGAGACCTTTTTTTTGGCTACCTTGTTGTCATCTTCTTGTGTTTATGCTTTAAGTAGTTTTTAAAGTCTTTCCATAAAGGTGGTAACTTTTCAATTATAGCAGCTACTTGAAAAACCTCATTCACAATCAAACCTTCAGCTAGGAGATCATGAATTATGACTTGTAATTTATGGTCTTGGGCAACTACAATTTTACTGTCTAGCATCTTAAATTTCATAAATCTTGCAATGGTGAATTTTTTCATTCCGACATCCTCTATTTTGTACTTTTTTTTCTAAAGCATTTTAGAGTTCCTTTGAGGTCTTCATTAGACTGTACATATTATATCACGTAGAATGTAATTCTTACACAAGAAGTTTGAGTGCTTTCAAGCTTCCGTTATCAAGAAGTATTCTTTTTTTGGATTTTCTTCCAGCAATTCAGGAATAATTTTTGTGATGAACCTTTGTAGACTCAATGTAGTCAAATAAAAGAACATCTTCTGCTATAATCTTTTTTATGAAACCCTAGGGAGTTGCACTACACAGTGAGGGATCAGGTCCCTTAAAGTGATAGAACAGTAAAACAACTATGAGGTGCTGAAAAAATAAAGGCAGTGCATGAAAGTAAAAACACAGGATTTTTACGTGGAAACCCAAGAAGGAAAAAAACACGGATTTCCCTCACAAGCCCCAAAATAGTCCACTATAACCAAACTCTTGCTTACAAACTCGACTGTGAACCTAACTCTAGATTCCACCTGCTTGCAATACCTCCATTACAATTACTCCTTGACACATCTATCAAGTTTGCCTCAAAAACTGGCTAACTCTAACCAACAACAAGCTTAGGTAACTCTACCTAAGCACTTCCCTCATTAAAAGAAAACACTACTCTTATAGCATGAGTAGTTCAGTTACAAATCAGCACTCAAGAACACTCACTCACTCAAAAAATATATTACTAAGATAAGAATATGAGCAATACTTGAGCAATCTTGAAATAACATTTTTACTGCCTCACTTCACTATTTAGATTTATGCAAAAAATAGTTTGATGAAGAGACACCTCTTTTCTTTTATAGATGAGAGATGATTATGGCTGAAATATTATTGGACCAACTATCCTAATCAGTACAAAATAACACATATAAGTTTGTTACATAAAAGGATAAAATTGTGCAGACAACGCGTGCCAGCAATACTGTTCCTTACACATCAGGGACCTGGTCCCTTGCATTTAGCTGCTCATCCTCAAAACTACATACAATAATTTTTCCCTTTTTTGATGATGACAAACCAACCATACAGTTTTGAGCATCAATGCACATTCATCACATTTATTCATTGTGATTACCACCTGAAGATAAATGTTTTCCCTATCATCGTGCTTCCTCCATCATGCAACAAAAGGACCTGTTTCCTTGTTGTCATTTGTAGCAAATACTCTGATAATCCCTTGTTGACATTTGTAGCAAAAACCTGATTTCTTCCCCCTGTCATCATGCACCTTCATTTAGTTTATTTGTATACTTCACCCTATCAACATGACTCACTTCATTCATTTATTTAGCATATCACATACTTCCCCCTATCAGTATGCCTACACATCTGAGCACACATATATGCCTGGTCACCTGGTCCTCACACATGAAGTCAGTATTACCCCTTTTGGCATCATTGAAAATAATTAACAATAAATCAAGAGTAAAGATAAGTACCAACAATTAACTCATGCCCACTGGGGCAACACTAACATGAAGAACAACTTAAAATAAAGGAAATAAATAAGGCCCATAAATAGAATTTCATTCATGATTAATTAGGATAAGTACCATTACAATGTACCCAAAAAATTATAAAACTATTATTTGCAGAGGCCACTATAGGAATAGGAACTGTAAATTGACTTAAGATACTGACACAATAAGATTCAGGTAGAAGGGGGTTTAGAGGAAAGTGATTTTAACAACATGTCCATTCTAGCAGCCTCAACAGCATGAGCATCAAATAACTATTTAGTGAGGGTCTTTACTTCAACATTCAGTCCTTGAAACTCACTAGTTAATTCTGTAATTTTGACCTTGAGTTTTTCATTTCTACTGTAAGTAATTCAGTGGAACCAGGTCCTTTTGACGATAACTTTTTATGTTGTAGTTTCAGGTGTACTATTTCAGTGTCCTTTTCTGCTAACATGATCCCCAACTCCTCTATTTCTTTTTTCAATCTTTCTTGGGCACCCAATAGTTCTGATACTTCCCTTCAATGCACTCATTCTCCACTAGGGTTGTCAAACTAAACTTTTGTTTGACTGTTCTTGAGGTTCCCTTTGTAACAATTATTTCATAGTGATCAAAAACCTTATTTAGCAAGTAACTATAAGGCATCCCATGCTTCCCCTCTTTTTTATAGATTCTCAACTATCAAATCTATGCTGCTGAGAGAATCAAACTTTTTTACATGAATCTCTTTATCAACCAGATTAGCAAATATAGAGTTTGACTCTGAAAGGGTAGGTGAACCAAGTTCTTGTAAATTATCTGAAATTCCAATAACTTTCAAATTCTCAAAAGGAACCTAGATTTGAGGGGCATTTGAGGACTCTAGTTTTTTTTAGGAAAGAGGTCCTTCATATTGAAGAATCTCTTATTCAATTAGAGACCCAAAACCTTTGTTTACGTCAACTATTAGGACAAAACATTCACTGGGGCTTAGAGTTTCGACTGAAGTAGTTTCACTTAGGGTCTCAGGAGTCCCATGGGAAGGACTAACGGGTAACACACTTTGTGGCTCTTGATAATGATCAAAAGACAACTCTTTCATGGAGTTTGAAGAAGAGAGAATTTCAGACATTTTGAATTTTTGAGAAAGGAAGAATAAGGACCAGTTTTGATTGAGAAAAAAATAATATTTTGAGTTGATTATGAGCAGAATAAAATTGGAGGGTTTGAATTTATAATTAAAGAGATGACCATTTGACATTTAAGAGATACCTTTTTGAATAGATGCATCTGATGACAACAGTGTGACTCTTCATATTTGAACCAAATTGACAACTTTTGTTCATATGATACAGGACATGTGGCCTTTTCTAACAAAAATTTTAAAAAAAATTTAAGGCACATTATTTTGGTACTCACCTGAGAGATAGGACCAGGTCCCTCTCTTACTTGAGTAAATTTTCAACTTGTCGTAGCCTCACTGTTTTCCTTCAAAGCTGTCCCAATGGGTTTATACCTGTAAAGGTATGATACTGAGTTAGATTAACATGCACTTATTCTATTATGGATACCTGTCTCCTTGACATAGCTAATTTTTAGGAGTGACTGACTCAGATGTTAGGTTAGGGTATTTTTATCAAGCTCAGTCTCAATTTTCCACTTTTTTGAACATGTCTGAGGACCAAGTTCCAGGCTTTACTTCACTCATACTGCCTCAAGTTTCCTTTTTTAGGATGAATTTCTTTGGGACCAGGTCCCTTGAAATTTTCTCTTTCAAAATGAGACACTTTCACTTTGAAGTGTCTTAAGAGAGAGAATCCAGTCAGATCTTCTAATATTGAGCTTGGAGTACATACTATCAATAATCCATTCCTAATTACAATCTTTTTTCTCATACCTGAAATCATGATCACAAGTTAGATTTGGGAACCCACTTAAGTTTGAGTTCCATTAGGAAGATAATGGTGTGATCACATCAGTTTTAGCCCATCTAGGTAGAGATAGCTCCCTCTTCACAATTTTTGGAGGCTTGAAACCTTTATGAAGTGATTTCCCTTGCTGAACATTTCTTAAACCATTTATATTGACTTTAATACAACTCTGACAATTTTTCTTAGTATGCCCATATTTTCTACAGTGAATGCATATGCATTTGTTTTCCTTGTTTCTAGCATTATTGACTGTCTTCCTTTGAGACACATTAGGCTGGAATTTTCCTTGATAGACCAGACCTTTACTAATATTAAAACCTTGACTAGTCAAGTCACAAAGGATCAGTGAGGAAAAGGCCCACTTAAGAGACTTGTTCAACTCTTTTTTCAAGCGTACCAGGTCCCTTTCTAACCCTTTATTCCTGTGAAGTGCTGACATAAGGTGTTTTTGTGAAGCTTTCAATTTCTCCTCAAGATCAATCTGAAGCCCTGAGGCTTCTTTCTTCCCTTTACCGTCTCCACCATTTTCCCTTTTCAGTATACAATTCAGATTTTCAGACTTAAATTTAGTGACAATTTCTTTAATTTTAGATATCTGAAGATTTAAGGCACTCAATTCATGTTCTTGATTTCCTACTTTTTCCTCCAAAGAATTCTTCTCAGAAGTTAATTCATATACAGTTTCTATCAATACACTAGCAAGAATTTTTTATCTTTCTATCAGTGTAGCTATCTAGGGTTTCCCTAAGATCATAGAGTGTTACCTCTTTTTCTTCTTCATCCTCTGTGTTTACCAAGAATGTAAACAAGGAATCATAGATAACTGGATTGTTTTCCAATGCTAAGATAGAAACATCTACAGTCTTCTCATCTTCACCTGAATTACTGGAAGAGTCTCCCCATGTTGCCATTATAAAACACCAAGAATCTGAGGTTATTTTCTTATCATCCTATTTCAGCATGAAATTATCTCCATAATTTTTGTCTTTCCTAGATTTGGTGGACACAAGTCTTCCCAAGCAGTTAATACCTTCTTTACTATATAACTAGATGTATTTTTACTTCTTGATATCTCAAGATTTTGAATCTTCTTTTACATTGGGTAATTCCTCATGAATTCTTCAGAATGACCACCGCACTCCTTGTTACCAGAAGTGCAACATCCGTGTCTTTTTCTCCTAAGTCTGATTCTAAAGCCTTTAAAATCAGGAATCTTTTCCTTTTTGCTTTCTTTCTTTCCACCCTTAGTTCAGTCACAACAACCATGATAACCAGGACACTCTAGGTATGAACCTTTTAGAGTGAACCTGCTCTAATACCAATTATTGAAATCCTTGGGGGTTACACTATACAGTAAGGGACCAGGTCCTTCAAAGTCAAACACAAGTGATAGAACAGTAAAGCAACTATAAGGTGCTGGAAAAACAAAGGTAGGGCATGAAAGTAAAAACACAGGATTTTTACGTAGAAATCTAGGAAGGAAAAAACTATGACTTGCCCTCAAAAGCACCAAAACAGTCCACTTTAATCAAACTCTTGATTACAGACTCGACTTTGAACCTAACTCTAGGTTTCTCCTGCTTGAAATACCTCTATTACAAGAACTCCTTGACACCTATGCAAAGTTTTCCTCAACAACTGGCTAACTCTAACCAGCAACAAGCTTAGGCAACTCTACCTAAGTACTTCCCTCATCAAAATAAAACACTACTCTTATAGCATGAGTAGTTCGATTATAAATCAACACTCAAGAATACTCACTCACTCTTTAAGCATATTACAAAGATAAGAATATGAGCAATACTTGAGCATTCCTGAAATAGAGTTTTTGCTGCCTCACTTCACTCTTTAGATTTGTGTAAAAACTCATTTGATGAAGAGACGTCTCTTTCCTTTTATAGATAAGTGATGATTAGGGCTGAAATATCATTAGACCAGCTATCCTAATCAGTACAAAATAGCACCTGCAAGTTTGTTACACAAAAGGACAAAATTATGCAAACAATGCGTGCCAGCTGCACTGCTCCTTGCAAATTCAGGGACCTGGTCCCTTGAAATTAGTTGATCATCATCAAAACTCTATATAACACTTCTGAAATCCACACCAATTTTTTTTTCTAATTTTGCCTCCAGTGTCATGACAGGAGAAACATTCGTATGACTCAAAGTAGCAGTGTTAGCTGTTGCAACATTCATCGTTCCATCATTGACTTGGTTATCAATAGTCATTTTTCTATCACAAATAGACAAACACTAAGTATTTCAGAATATTGACAATAAAGTTTTCAAACTTTAAACAACCTGTTTCTAGTTTAACAATGAAGTTTTTATATTCTTCAAATAGTCAACCAAACGGATCAAACTTGTGATGAAGTTTTTATATCTTGAAATCACTATTAAGTTCAAACGGAATAGAAATCCAAAAAAACTTTAATCTCCAAAAACCTAAAATATGGATTATTGTAAATTCCTTAAGATTGTTATTTTTTGGATTTAGTAAAATCTGTATTTAAGAACAAGAACTTCAAACACATTTTCAAACTAAAGTATGAACAATCAAATGAATTTGTAACTCTATATTCATAACTTTGAACTTTTAACAATAATTTTAACCTAACTTATAAACAACCAATAATGAAGGTCAAACTATTTTCTAAAATAGCAAAACCAAACATTTAGAAAGAGATGCAGATTGAAAGATTCAAGTCAACCAAATTCACGGTGTATCCTTAAGAAAATTATTCTCCTTAAGTACCCGAATTATAGAATATATCCTCCCAATATAAAATGAATCACTTCGACAGAATAGTGGTACCTCAAACTCTGGCCAATGCACTCAACGGTAACAAATCCCACTAAATTTTTTCAAGAAAAAAGAGTGCTTTTAATTCAAAATTTCAAGTATGTACCTGAGGAAAAAATCAGGTATTTATAGTCATCAAGATGTTGCTTCAGAAAGATGCACCTCATCATAAAGGTGCAACTCTTTAGAAAAGTCACAACCATTTGAAAGGTCATAACCATCAAAGTGAAAAGGTGTATATTCAAATTGCATCCTTTCTTTTAGTGTCTTTTCGATAAAAAGCGCCTATTTATTTTTCATTCACACCTCTATAAAACCTAACATTAGTATCGCTTTACAAGTAGGTAAATACTTTTAAAAAAAAAAAAATAGAAAGAACAAATACTACCATTATATTTGGATAGATTATTTATATGATATTCCTTATATAATATTTATATATTCAAATTATGCATATATTCTTCCTATATACTACTTTCTATTATTTATATATTCAAATTATGCATAAATATAAAATATTTTATACATCAACCTATCTTTTTAAAAAGATAAAAAAAGAATACAAGAAAATGATGACGTTTTTAAACATTAATCATAACTTTCTCCTATATTATAAGCCACAGTGTGGCAGGTGAAGCAGAGAGGAGACCGTCGGCATGCCTGTTTGTTGACCTCTCCATGATTTTACTATACTGCTCTTAATTAATTATTATATGTTATATACATATTACAAAAATTAATAATATTTAGTAAAAAAAATAAAATAGATATTTATGACATGTCTGCTTCAATCGTAATTTTACTGTATCACCCCTAATTAATTATTATAAGTCATTTAGATATTAAAAAATTAATAATAGTTAATAAAAAAATTAAAATAGACATAAAATGATAAATTAACTCTTGATGTTTTGAATTAATTTTGCTATATCACGTCTAATTAGTTATTATGAATTACTTAAGACATGCCTAGTTCAATCGTGGTATTTGGTTCACTTTAAAAATTATATTAGTATTGCTTAAATTGGAATAGAAGAAATATTATTAGAAATCAAAATAATTAAAAACTTAAATTATTTTTAAAGTATAATTGACTATCAATGTGGTAAAAGTTTGAACAAGGAGAGTATTATAAATTAGCTAACAACTTAAAATAGTAAATTATAAAGTATTATAAATTATAATAGTTAACCACTTAAAATATCTAAAAAAATAATTAATCTTTTATACATTTCAAAAAATATATTATTTTAAAATTACATAAAAGGTATTATAAATTACAATAGCTAACAATTTAAAATATCTAAAAAATAATTAATTTGTTATATATTCAAAAAATTACGTAAAAAGTATATTAATCACAATAATTGAAAACTTAAAAAAAATTAAAATAAAAAATATTTAATTGAATCTTGAAATTTTATGGGTGTCTGTAATACCGCGAGTCTGTACCCCGGATGCTACATGGTGCTTACGATCCCGAAGGACCATAAGCAAACCCATGACTAATATCTATTGTGAACACTGAAACATGATACTGTAATAAATGTGGAATAATAGGTTGAAATGCCATAAGGTTCAAAACATCTGAAATACTAAAAAATTATATCATCTGAAATAACAATCTGTAAAACTGAACACTGTCTAAAAACAAGTCTGAGAAGCCTCTAACAGAAACTGTCTGAAAGTGGAGTTGATGGGACAATCCCCCAACTAACTCCATCAACTAAAATACTGATTCAACTGAAATAATGAAATAAAAGAATATCCCCGAATGATGAGACCTCACTGATAATCTACTGCTGCTGGCTAAATCTGAGTCTATCTATGCGCGGTCAAGAACCTGAGCATCCGAACCTATGATATGAGACATCATAGCACAAAGAAAGAGTATGAGTCAGTACATGGAATGTACTGGTATGCTAGATGAGGTAAGGTTGAATGCAAGGATGTAATACCTCGTACTTCTACCTAGCTTAAAAATTATTCTAAAAATGTTAAAGACTTGCATTAAAGGATGAATCCACTTTTATACACGTGAAATTTTCAAGATTTTGACTTTTTATTATATAGGAAATTGAATAAGCTTTTCATTGATACCGAATTCGCCTAAATTTGGTATCGGGGTAGAAAATTATGTCCAAAATACATAAAGCAATCTGAACCGCCCTGGTGTGATGGAAAGGGACGACGGACCATCGATCTAGCGATGAGCCGTCACCCAAACCGTTGCAGCAAAGGTAGTGAGTTGACCTTTTGATCAGGCGCGATGAAATAGCCGATGGACCGTCAATCTAGCGATGGACCGTTGCCCAAACCGTCGCAACCAAGGCAGAAAGATCATATTCTGGCCTAGTAAGATGGGAAGGTCGACGGGCCGTTGAGCCAACGATGGACCATCACCCAAGCCATCACAGATCCCGTTCAGGAATTTAAAGCCATTTTTATAAGGGTGTTTGGGTCTTTTCCACCCCTTTTAACACCAAATTATGCCAGACCAGGGCTCATAACTTCATTATTCATTAACAACGCCAAATTAGGGTTTCTCTCAAAGATCAATTCCCAAGAACAAGATCCCAACCCTTATTTAAGAAACTAAGATATTCAAGTTCTTCAAGTCCAAGAACTTCAAGAAACTCACAATCAAGGTTTGTCAAGTGTTGATTCATGGGTCCCTTTCACCCATGAAGCTCAAGAATCTCTTTTAAAAATCCAAGATTGTGTATTTATGAATGTTCATGATTTAGTTGAATTGAAATTCATGTCCATGTTGTTGTGGGGTTTTGATTCATGTTTTAAATTACATGTTCCAATGATTGATCCTAGTGTGTGATAATTTGCATAATATTAAGGATAAACCCTTCAAATTGTAAATTTATTTATGCAACTATAATAATTAGATGTATCGATGATGGTATAACCAAAGTATGCTCCCCATATGTTTGATTAAATGCCTATGTGAAGGAAAAAGTGCCATTATAGTATGATAGTATGAAATCCCCATTCATGTACACGTTAATGCATGTCAAGTGTTTGATGAAATGTCTTAGTCAATGAATTATGGATATATGTGTAGCCATTATTGTGTTTTTGAACGTGTGCCATGAATTACTTTTATGTTATCGAATCCTGGGGGTATTTAAACCCGATAATTTAGCTGTGTACCTAGAGCCAGTGTCAGTTTCATGATAATCTCAGTCACGCCATGATCAGTAGAATTCAGTCAGTTACATGAATCAGGAAAACTCAGTAATCTCATGAACTCAGTCAGTTAATAGAATTTAGTAACATTCCGTCAGTCAATGAAACTCAATGAACTCAGTCCAGTTCGTCTCAGTATAATCAGTTCAGTGTCTACTCGGTTGGGAGTAGGATTCAGCACCGAGCGAACCCAAGGACGAGGGAACACACTGACAGTAGAGGGTGTGACCCTTAGAAGCAATCCTTACGTTCCATAACTATGTAGCCAACATAGGTTGAGACATCAACACTGTCAGTTGAGGGTTGATGAGATGGATCAACACTGCTAGACGAGGGTCCCATCATTATCCTTTGGGGACACTGCCAGATGAGGGTCACTCATAGCTTATCCTTACCAGTTGCGCGGTATTGACACCCTTCTAATTGGGGTTACAGATTAGACCCCAACTCAGCTATAATACCTTATTAGGGGCATGTTGGTTAGATAACTATCTTTCACAGTCTCAGTCTCACTCTCACTCTCAGTAAAGAAACTCAGATAGTTCTTCAGATTTAGGACTGTCAGATACAGTCACACAATTCAACACAGAACTCAGCTAGTTCTATTAGAATCAGGACTGTAAGAAATAGTCACTCAGTTAATATGAAACTCATGTTATCAATATTCAGATTTTGTATTATCATGATTTCAGTTACAGTTACACACTCATGTATGTATTCTCATGATCATGTTATATAGTCAGTTAACATTGTTCATGCAGATGAACCCTTTGCATTCAGCCTACCTCACTTGCATACCAGTACATTCAGTCGTACCGACGCATTTGTGTTATAGTGTTTTTATACCATAGATTCAGAAGCACGAGCATCAGTAGCATTCCAGTTTCAGTAGTCAGAGTCAACAGTGAGTCCTCATTATTCGAGGATGTTATGATTTGATTATTTCATATCTTTAGTACTTAGTTATTTCAGTAGTTGGAGTTAGTTGGGGACATGTCCCATCAACTCCTTATTCAGACAGTTTAGAGGCTTTCAGACTATAGCATGTTCACAGTTATTTCAGTTATTTTGGTAATGATGTACCGCATTTCTAGATGTTATATTTTATCCTATATTTGAACCTTATGGCCTTTCAGCCTTTAATTCCCCATTTTTACATCATATTATGTAGTGCTCAGTTATAAATATCAGTCATGGGTTTGCTTATGGTCCTTTAGGGTCATGGGCATTGTGTAGCATTTCGGGTACTAGATTCGGGGTGTTACAAACTTGGTATCAGAGCCTAAGGTTCAATAGAGTCCTAGAAAGTCTGAAACCCGCATCTAAAAGAGTCTTGTGCATGGGTGTGTTGCACGCCACATTTATGTACATGAGGCTATAAGATATTTTAGGAACAGTTACCCTTCTTTCAGTACTCATGTCGTACTAGTGAGCATGATCTCAATTTTAACTCTCAGTTTAATTTATTTCTCCCTTTTTATTTACAGAACGTGTCTCCCAAGAGAAGAAATGGAAATCAGTCAGCCCCTCAGCCCATCCAAGCAGATCCGTTGAACAAACATGTCTCTCATGTAGAGTTCAGAGCTGCATTCACTACTCTTGCTAACTCAGTTGCTGCTCAGAATGAATGGCCAACTGCAGTTCTGGCTAATCCAGTGGCCAACACTGCCACAGCTAGGATTTGGAACTTCACCCGAATGAATCCTCCATCCCTTTTTGGGTCTAAGATAGACGAGGACCCTCAGTAATTCCTTGACTAGGTTCAGAAGGTTACAAATATCATGGGGGTTACCGCTAGTGAGAGTTCTGAGCTATTTGCATATCAGTTATAGGATGTGTCTCACACATGGTTCAAATAGTGGAAAGTAGAAAGGTCTATAGATGCAGGGCCTATTGAGTGGGAGGAGTTTGCCACTGCCTTTCTTGATAGATTCTTTCCCCTAGAGCTGATGGAGGCTAAGGTGTTATAATTTATCAACCTCGGGCAGGGAAACATGATAGTGAAAGAGTATTCTCTTAAGTTTACTCAACTAGCTAGATATGTTCCTCATGTGGTGGCAGATAACAGGGCCAAGATGAGTAAGTTTGTTTCTGGGGTGAATGATAGTGTGGTTAATGAGTGCAAATCTGCAATGTTGATTAGTGAGATGGACATAGCCAGGCTTATGATCCATGCTCAATAGATAGAAGAGCAAAATATTAAAATGAGAGAGAAGTAGAATAAGAGAGCTAGAAACAGTAACTTCAACTTCAATCAGCCTAAGTCAGAAGGTGGTAACCGTTCTTAGTTCTACCCAAAGTCATCCATTCCATCTCCTTTCTCAGCCAGTGCTCTAGCTCCTAAGTTCAGGGATGGTGATAGAGATAGGGCGCCAGGCTCTAAGTCTCAGGGCAGTGTTAGCAGTGCCCGCACCCATTCTTTTTGTTAGACTTGTAGTAAAAACCACAAGGGTATTTGTAGAGCTGGTAGTGATGCGTGTTTCAGATGTGGTAAGCCAGGCCACAAAGTTAGAGATTGCCCTCAGTCAGGATTTTAGGGTCAGCAAAACTGCTCCTCAGTTTAGTCTGATCGCCTGAATCAACAGGGTGCCACTTCCAGGATAACTAGTGGGCATTGCCCAAATAGAATCTACGCTCTTCAGTCCCAATAGGATTAGGAAAATTCTCCTGATATGGTCACTGGTACGTTATAGATCTTTCATTTGCATGTTTACGCTTTGCTAGATCCAAGCGCTTTTTTGTCTTTTGTTACTCCTTATATAGTAGTTGATTTTAGAGTCAGTCTCAAAATTCTAGTAGAGCCCTTCTCAGTCTCTACCCCAGTGGGTAAAACCATCATAGCCCGACGGGTATACAAGAACTGTCCGATTATGATATTTCAGAAAGTTACATCAGCAGACTTAGTCGAATTAAAGATGACTGATTTTGATGTCATTCTCGGCATGGATTGGCTCCATTCCTGCTATACCACAGTCGACTACAGAAATAGAGTGGTCCAGTTTCAGTTTTTGAATGAACCTATCCTAGAGTTGAGGGGTAGTACTTCAATGTTCAGAGGTCATCTTGTTTCCTACCTTCGAGCACGAAAAATGATATCTAAGGGATGTGTATATCATATTGTTCAAGTTAAGGACACTAGTTCCAAAACTCCCAGTCTTGAATCAGTCCAAGTAGTGAATGAATACTCAAATATATTTCCCGAAGATCTTCCAGAAATTCCTCCCAAAAGGGAAATAAACTTTGGCATTGATCTTCTTCCAGATACTCAGCCCATATCTATTCCACCATACAGAATAACACCAGAAAAACTCAGAGAATTGAAGGAACAGTTAAAGGATCTCTTAGATAAGGGATTCACCAAACCCAGTGTGTCCCCATGGGGTGCACCAGTATTATTCATGCGAAAGAAAGACGGTTCTCTCAGGATGTGCATTCATTACGTCAGCTCAATAAATTCATGGTCAAGAACAAGTATCCACTTTCCAAAATCGATAATTTATTTGACCAATTTTAGGGTGCCAGCTATTTCTCTAAGATAGACCTCAGATCAGGCTATCATCAGCTCAAAGTCAGAGAATGTGATATTCAAAAAATAGCATTCCGAAATTGATATGGTCACTTCAAATTCTTAGTCATGTCCTTTGGTCTTACCAATGCCCCAGCAACTTTCATGGACTTGATGAACCGTGTGTTCAAGCAGTACTTGGATATGTTCATCATAGTCTTTATAGATGATATTCTTGTCTATTTCTACAGTGAGCATGATCATGCAAACTATCTCAAAATAGTATTGCAGACTCTCAGAAATCATCAGTTGTTCGCCAAATTCAGTAAGTGAGAATTTTTGCTAAGGTCAGTAGCATTCTTTGATCATATCATTTCCGGCGATGGAATTAGAGTTGATTCTCAAAAGACCGAAGTAGTAAGAAACTGGCCTTGTCTTGTCTCTCCATTAGATATCAGGAGTTTTTTGGGATTGGCTGGTTATTACAGACGGTTTGTTAAGGGATTTTCTTCTATTGCATCCCTTATATCCAGATTGACTCCGAAAAAATTCAAGTTTTAGTGGTCAGATCCTTGCGAGAAGAGTTTTCAGGAGTTGAAAACTCGACTCACCTCAACCCCAGTTTTAGCTCTTTTAGATGGTTCAGATGGGTTCGTGGTGTACTGTGATGCATCTAGAGTTAGTTTGGGTTGTGTCCTCATGCAGAATGGTAAGGTCATAGCCTACGCCTCCAGAAAACTTAAGCCCCATGAGAAGAATTATCCTACTCATGACCTTTAGTTAGCAACCGTAATTTTTGCCTTGAAAATTTGGAGGCATTACTTATACAATGTTCATGTAGATGTGTTCACAGATCATAAAAGCCTTCAGTATGTATTCTCTCAAAAAGATCTTAATCTCCATCATAGAAGGTGGCTATAGCTCCTAAAAGATTATGATATGAGTGTCCTTTATCATCCGAGCAAGGACAATGTAGTGGTTGACGCTCTCAGTAGACTATCTGTGGGTAGTGTTGCTCATGTTGAAGACAGTAAGAAGAAGCTAGCTCAGGAAGTTCATCATCTTGCCAGACTAAGTATCTGCTTAGTCGATTAAGCCAAGGGTAATATATGGATTCAGAGTAGTTCCGAATCATCTCTAGTTTCTGAAGTTAAGGAAAAATAAGATAGAGATCCCAGTCTAGTCAAGTTGAAAGAGTCAGTCAAGGATCAGAAGGTTGAGGTTTTCTCCCAAGGGGGAGATAGTGTATTACGTTGTCAGAATCGTCTGTGTGTGCCAGGTGTAGATGACTTGAGGCAACGAATTCTTGCAGAAGCACATGGTGCGCGTTACTCGATTCATCCAGGGGCCACTAAGATATATCGTGATTTGTGGGAAATCTATTGGTGGAGTGGGATGAAAAGAGATATTGCAGAGTTTGTGGTTAAGTACTCTACATGTCAGCAGGTTAAGGTTGAGCATAGAAGCCAAGTAGGTCCATGCAGGAGTTCAATATTCCCACTTAGAAGTGGGAAGAAGTTAATATGGACTTTGTGACGGGTTTGCCTCGTACTCGTCATCAGCATGATTCAGTTTGGGTCATTGTAGACAGGATGACCAAATCAGATAATTTCCTTCCGGTCCAAACCTCCTATTCAGCCGAGGATTACGCCAAACTCTATATCAGGGAGTTGGTCTGATTGTACGGTGTTTCAATGTCTATTGTTTCAGATAGACGTACCCATTTCACCTCTCATTATTGGAAAATGCTCCAAAAGGGTCTTGGTACCCGAGTTCATCTGAGTACACTTTTCACCCTCAGACAGATGGTCAAGCAGAAAGGACCATTCAGACCTTGGAAGATATTCTAAAGGCATGTGCAATTGATTTCAAGGGTATTTGGGATGACCACTTGCCTTTGATTGAGTTTGCATAAAACAACAACTATCATTCCAGTATTCAGATGGATCTATTCGAAGCTCTCTATGGTAGGAGATGCAGATCTCCAATTGGTTGGTTTGAAGTCGGTGAGGCCATCATAGTAGGGCCTTACTTGGTTTTCGATACCTTAGAGAAAGTTCAGTTAATCAGAGAGAGGCTCAAGACAGCTTAGAGCCGACAAAAATCGTATGCAGATGTGCGTAGCAAGGATCTCGAGTTCGAGATTGGTGATTATGTGTACCTAAAAATCTCTCCTATGAAGGGAGTGAAGAGGTTCGGCAAGAAGGAAAAGCTCATTACCCTATATGTCGGTCCCTTCAAAATTCTCAGTCGCTTTGGCAAAGTAGCTTATGAGCTCGAATTTCCTTCAAATCTTGCTTCAGTGCATCCAGCCTTTCATGTCTTCTTGCTTAAGAAGTGTATAGGTGACCAACAGTCGTAGTCCTTGTTGAAGGGATAGACATTCAAAACATTCTCTCTTATGAGGAAATCCCAGACGAAATCCTTGACTATCAGATTTACAGACTGAGGAACAAAGAAGTCCCTCTAGTCAAAGTTCTTTGGCGAAATCAATCTGTTGAAGGAGCTACTTGGGAAGGAAAATCAAATATATGGACCAAGTATCCTCACCTCTTCTCCGCTAATTCTGACCCAGCCTAAGGTAATAGCTTTCCTTAAGTTCATTCAGCTTTTGGTTCAAATTTTAGTTACAAACTATGCTCAATTTTCATTTCAAACTTGGTATCTTTACCCTTACATGTTCAGTCGCATGTTCAGGAGTCAATTTAGTCATGTATTCATGCATCAGATATGTGTGATCAGCTTATCAGTACTCTAAGTCATGTATTCATGTATCAGCTCAGTCATAAAACCATACATTAGATATACAAGATCAGCATGAATCTTAGTAATGTCAATGATGTAGTCATATTTCAGTTGTTCATGTTCAGTGTGTACTTCAGTTTATCATTTCTCCCATCTATATCAGTCTCATTCGAGGATAAATATTCCCAAGGGGGAGATATTGTAATACCCCATACTTCTAACTACGTTAAAAATCATCCCAAAAATATTAAAGACTTGTTTTAAAGGATGAATCTACTTTTATACACGTGGAATTTTTAAGATTTTGACTATTTATTGTATTGGAAATTGAATAAGCTTTCCATCGATACTAAATTTGCCTAAATCTGGTATCGGGGTAGAAAGTTATGGCCAAAATACAGAAAGCAGTCTAAACCTCCCAGGTGCGACGGAAAGGGCCAATAGACCATCTATCTAGCGACGAGTCATCGCCTAAACCATCACAGCAGAGACAATGAGTTGACCTTCTGTCCAGGCATGATGGAATGGCCAACGGACCGTTGATCTAGCGACGGACCGTCGCCCATACCATCACAACCAACGTAGAAAGATCACATTCTGGCCTAGTACGACGGGAAGGTCGACGGGCCGTCGAGCTAGTGACGGACCATCGCCCAAGCCATCGCAGATCTCGTTCAGCAATTTAAAGCCATTTTTATAAGGGTGTTTGAATCTTTTCCACCCTTTTTAACACCTAATTATACCAGACCATGTCTCATAACTTCATTATTCATCTACAACACTAAATTAGGGTTTCTCTCAAAGATCAATCCCTAAGAACAAGATCCCAAACCTTCTTTAAGAAAGTAAGAGATTCAAGTTCTTCAAGTCCAAGAACTTCAAGAAACTCACAATAAAGGTATGTCAAGTGTTGATTCATGGGTCCCTTTTACCCATGAAGCTCAAGAATTTATTTTAAAAATCCAAGATTGTATATTTATGAATGTTCATGATTTAGTTGAATTGAAATTCATGTCCATGCTATTGTGGGATTTTGATTTATGTTTTAAATTACATGTTCTAATGATTGATCCTAGTGTGTGATGATTTGCATAATATTAAGGATAAACCCTTCAAATTGCAAATTTATTTATGCAACCATGATAAATAGATGCATTGATGATGGTATAACCAAAGTATGCTCCCCATATGTTTGATTAAATACCTATGTGAAGGAAAAAGTGCCATTATAGTATGATAGTATGAAATCCACATTTATGTACAAGTTAATGCATGTCAAGTGTTTGTTGAAATGTCTTAGTCAATGAATTATGGATATATGTGTAGCCATTGTTGTGTTTTTGAACTTGTGCCATGAATTACTTTTATGCTATCGAATCCTGAGGGTATTTATACCCGATATTTTAGCTGTGTGCCTAGAGCCAGTGTCAGTTTAATGATTATCTCAGTCACGCTATGATCAGTAGAATTCAGTCAGTTATATGAATCAGGAAAACTTAGTAATCTCATGAACTCAGTCAGTTAATAGAATTCAGTAATATTCTGTCAGTCCACGGAACTCAATGAACTCAGTCCAATTCATCTCAGTATAATCAGTTCAGTGTCTACTCAGTTGGGAGTAGGATTCAGCACCAAGTGAACCCAAGGACGATGGCACACACTGACAGTAGAAGGGGTGACCCTTAGAAGCAATCCTTGTATTCAAGAACTATGTAGCTAGCATAGGTTGAGACATCAACACTGTCAGTTGAGGGTTGACGAGGTGGATCAACACTGCCAGATGAGGGTCCCACCGTTCTCCTTTGGGGACACTACTAGATGAGGGTCACTCACAGCTTGTCCTTACCAGTGGCGCGGAATTGACTTCCTTCTAATTGGGGTTACAGATTGAACCCTAACTCATCTATAATAGCTTATTAGGTGCATGTCGGTTAGATGACTATTTCCCACAGTCTCAGTCTTAGTCTCAGTAAAAAAACTCAGATAGTTCTTCAGATTTAAGACTGTCAGATACAATCACATAGTTCAACATGAAACTCAACTAGTTCCATTAGAATCAGGACTGTCAGACACAGTCACTCAGTTAATATGAAACTCATGTTATTAGTATTCAGATTTAGTATTATCATGATTTCAGTTACAGTTACACACTCATGTATGTATTCTCACGATCATGTTATACAGTCAGTTAGCATTGTTCAGGCATATGAACCCTTTGCATTCAGCCTACCTCACTTGCATACCAGTACATTCAATTGTACTAATGTATTTGCGCTATGGTGTTTTTATACCATTGGTTCAGAAGCACGAGCTCCAGAGCATCAGTAGCATTCCAGTTTCAGTAGTCAGAGTCAGCAGTGAGACGTCATCATTCGAGGATATTATGATTTGATTATTTCATAACCTTAGTACTTAGTTATTTTAGTAGTTGGAGTTAGTTGGGGACATGTCCCATCAACTCCTTATTCAGACAGTCTAGAGGCTTTCAGACTATAGCATGTTCACAGTTATTTAAGTTATTTTGGTAATGATGTACCGCATTTCTATATGTTATATTTTATCCTATATTTGAACCTTATGGCCTTTCAGCCTTTAATTCCGCATTTTAATACCATATTATGTAGTGCTTAGTTACAGATATCAGTCATGGGTTTGCTTGTGGTCCTTCAGGGTCATGGGCACTGTGTAGTATTCTGAGTACCATATTCAAGGCGTTACAAAGGGTTCATATACATGAACAACAACTTACTGCATGATATCGAGTAACTGAACATGAAGGTACATGGATAACTGATCCTGCAGTAAAAACTGAGTATGCATTAATGTACATATATATAAATACCGTGACTAAGCTTTTCTGAAGCTAAGTCCTGATTTGTGATACTGAGTAACTGATATCTGAAGTTACTGATAACTTAGTAACTGATTCGATTAACTGTATCTGACAGTCATGATTCTGTAGAACTTAACTGAGTTTTATTCTGAAGACTGAAACTGAGACTGTGGGAGGTAATCATCTAACCGACATGCCCCAAATAAGATAACTGAGTTGGGGTCCAACCTGTGACCCCAGTTGGAAGGGTGTCAGTACCGTGCCACGGGTAAAGACACTAAAGAGTTACCCTCATCTGACAGGTACTTTAATGAGAACGGTGGAACCCTCATCTAACAGGTTAAAACACCTCATCAACCCTCAACTGGCAGATTTGATGTCTCAACCTACATTGGCTACGTAGTTTTAGAACGCAAGAATTGCTTCTAGAGATCACACCCTCTACTGGCAGGTGAGCCCCTATCCTTGGGTTCACTTGGTGCTGAATCCTACTCCCAACTGAAAGACACTGAATTAAGTATACTGAGTTAGACTGGACTGATACTGAGCTTACTGAGTTTTCCTGAGTTCGGTAACTAACTAAGTTCTGTAACTGACTGAGAGTACTACTAATCGTGACGTGACTAAGTTTCTATAAATGACACTGGCTCTAGGCACACAACTAAGTTTTTGGGTATTAAATACCTCCAGGACTCGATAGCATGAAAAATACAGCATAATATACACTTTTAAATCATAACAATGTATACTTGTCCATAGTTCACTCATAGAGGCATTTAATCAAACACTTGTAATGCATCTACTTATACATGAATGGGGAATACATACTATCATATTATAATGATACTATTTCATTCACATAGGCCTTTTATCAAACACATGAGGAGCATGCTTAGGTTAAACATATAGTTGTCATGGCTACATCAATCAACTAGAAAGTTGATGGGTTTATCACGAAGATCATATAATTCAACACATTTAATGATTAATTTCATAAAAGCATGTAATTTAATCATGGACAAAAACCCAATAATAACATGAACATAAATTCAATTCAATTCAAGCATGGAAGTTCATAATTCAACAATCTTGTATTTTGAAAATGGATTTGTGGACTCTATGGGTGAAATAAACCCATAGATGAACACCTAACATACCTTAATTTGTGAGTTTCTTGAAGTTCTTGGTGAATCCTTTGAGATTGCTCTTGTTTTCTTGAAGCAAAGGTTTGTAGTTTTGAGAGAGAATACTTTTAATTTGGGGATAAATTGAGTAAGTAATGACTTAAAACATTTTTGGGAATTAAATTCTGTATCTGGACATGCTAAAATCATGGGAAAAGACTGTTTAACCCCTAGATGAAACATTTAATTTCCGTCAAAATTTTCCAAAATAGGCACCTGGCGTGATGTGGCACTATCACGCCGTGTCTCTGGAAATTGGCAAATGGGAAAATGCATGGTGGTGTGACGCGGTGGTATCGCGTTGCCACTTTGGTTGGGACCTTGAATTTTACCGCGATGCGGTGGAATCGCGTTGGTACACTAGAAATAGATAATTTTGAAAATACGTTGTGGCGCGATGCACCAGTATCGCGGTACTTCACTGAAAATTGACAATTACCATTTTGACATACTCCACGATGCGCTGCTGGCCTGAATGACGGTGTTTAACGACTGAAACTTAAAATAGCCATAACTTCTTACCGGTTGTCGGATTTAGAAAAATTTTATATCGTTGGAAAGCTAATTCAATTTCCTACGCAATGGAAGACTCTAAACTAAAAATATGGGGTATTAAAATATCTCTCCCTTGGAAATATTCATCCTTGAATGAGGTTGATTAAGTTGAGACACTGATAGACTGAGTTTACACGTTGAACATGCATATCTGATGCATGACTACATGACTGAACTACTCACAAACTGAGCTCTTACACTAAATATGCATATCTGATGGATGGAATTTATGACTGAAGCTACTGACAAGATGGGTTTTCATACTGAACATGCATATCTGATGCATGAGTAAATGACTGAACTAATTCATGAAAGCTTGACTGAATATGCAACGGTAATGGATACCAAGTTATAATTATAGCTGGACATGGAACTGAGTAAAGCTAAGGAAGACTGTTACCTTAAGATGGATCTGAGGTTACGGAGAAGAGGTGAGGATACTTGGTTCGCATATATGCTTCTACTTCCAAAGTAGCTCCCTCTACGGACTGATTCCGCCAAAGAACTTTGTCTATGGGGGCTTCTTTGTTCTTCAGTCTGCGAATCTAATGATTGAGGATCTGGACTGGAACCTTTTCGAAAGAGAGATCATTCTGAATATTTACATCCTCAAGAGAAACTATGACTGTTGGGTCACCAATGAATTTCTTTAGCAAGGAGACGTGGACTACTGGATGCACTGAGGCTAGATCTGAAGGCAACTCAAGCTCATAAGCTATCTTTCCAAAATGAATGAGAATTCTGTAAGGACTGACATTTTGGGTATTGAGATTTCTCTTCTTTCCAAACCTCTTTACTCCTTTTATGGGAGAGATTTTCAATAATACAAAATCACCGGTCTCAAACTCGAGATCCTTTCTTCGCACATCTGCGTACGATTTCTGTTGGGACTGGGCAGCCCTAAATTTTTCTCTGATTAACTGAACCTTCTCTAATGCATCGAATACTAGGTTGGCCCCTACTACTGTGGCCTCACCTACCTCGAACCAAACAATCAGAGATCTGCATCTCCTACAATAGAGAGCTTCAAACAGAGTCATATGAATACTGGAATAATAGTTGTTATTGTATACGAATTCGATCAAAGGCAAGTGGTCATCCCAACTACCCTTAAAATTGACAATGCATGCTCTCAACATATCTTATAGAGTCTGATTGGTCCTTTAAGCTTGACCATATGTCTGAGGCTGTAAGGTTGTACTGAGGTAAACTTGGGTACCAAGACCCTTTTGGAATGCTTTCCAGAAATAAGAGGTAAACTGGGTACCTTTATCTGAGATAATGGATAATGGAATTTCGTATAACCAGACCAACTCTCTGATATAGAGTTTAGCGTAGTCCTCGACTGAATAGGAAGTATGAACTAGCAAGAAATAAGCTGATTTGGTCATCCTGTCTACGATAATTCAAATAAAATTATGCTGATGACGAATACGAGGCAAACCCATCACAAATTCCATGTTCACTTCTTCCCATTTCCATGTAGGAATACTGAACTCCTGCATGGACCCACTAGGCTTCTGGTGATCACTCTTAACTTGCTGATATGTAGAGAATTTAGCTACAAATTTTGTAATATCCCTCTTTATACCACTCCACCAATAGATCTCCCGCAGATTGCGGTATATCTTAGTGGCCCCTGGATGAATAGAGTAATGTGCACCATGCGCTTCTACAAGAATTTGTTGCTTCAAGTCATCTATACTTGGCACACATAAATGACCCTGGCAACGCAACACACTATCTTCCCCTGGGAGAAAACCTCTACTTTTTGATCTCTGACTGACTCTTTCAACTTAACAAGACTGTGATCTCTATCTTGCTTTTCCTTCACCTCGGAAACTAGAGAGGATTCAAAATTGTTCTGCACCCATACACTACCTTCTGCTGAATCGACTAAGCAAATACATAATCGGGAAATCTGATGAATTTTATGAACTAACTTCTTCTTACTGTCCTCAACATGAGAAACACTACCCATAGACAGTCTACTGAGAGTATCATCCACTAGATTGGCTTTTCCCGAATGATAAAGAACACTCATCTCATAATCTTTCAATAATTTTAGCCACCTTCTTTGATGCAAATTCAAATCTTTATGAGAGAATATATACTGAAGGCTTTTGTAATCTGTGAACATATCAACTTGCACCTTATACAAGTAATTCCTCTAAATCTATAAGGCAAACACTACAATTGCTAACTTGAGATCATAAGTCAGATAATTCTTCTCATGGGGCTTAAGCTGTCTGGAGGAATAGGATATGACCTTACCTCTCTGTATGAGGACACAACCCAAACCTACTCTGGATGCATCACAGTACACAATAAACCTATCTGAACCATCTGGTAGAGTCAAAACTGGGGCTAAGGTGAGTCGAGTCTTCAACTCCTGAAAACTCTTCTCGCAATAATCTGACCACTGAAACTGGACTTTCTTCTGAGTCAATCTGGACATAGGGGATGCAATAGACAAAAACCCTTCAACAAATCAATGGTAATAGCCAGCTAAACCCAAGAAACTCCTGATATCTGATAGAAAGATGGGTCTAGGTCAGGTTTTCACTGCTTTGGTCTTTTGATGATCAACTCTAATGCCATCACCGAAAATAATATGACCAAGGAATGCTACTGAACTTAGCCAAAATTTGCATTTACTGAATTTAGTGAACAACTGATGAGTTCTGAGAGTCTGAAGTATGATTCTGAGATGATCTGCGTGATCATTCTCACTACGAAAATAGACAAGAATGTCATCGATGAAGACTATAACGAACATGTCCGAGTACTGTTTGAACACGCAATTCATTAAGTCCATGAAAGCTATTGGGGAATTAGTAAGACCAAAGGACATGACTAGAAACTCGAAGTGACCATACCGATTTCTGAAAGCTATTTTCGAAATGTCACATTTTCTGAATTTGAGCTGATGATAGCCTGATCTAAGGTATATCTTAGAAAATTAATTGGTGCCCCAAAGTTGGTCAAACAAGTCATCAATTCTAAGAAGTGGATATTTATTCTTGATTGTGACTTTGTTCAACTAACGGTAGTCAATACACATTCTGAGAGAATCATCTTTCTTACGCACGAATAGAATTGGTGCGCACCACGGGGATACACTGGGTCTGAAGAATCCCTTATCTAGGAGATCTTTCAACTATTCTTTTAACTCTCTGAGTTTTCTTGGAGCCATTCCGTATGGCAGAATAGATGAGTATCTAGAAGAAGGTCTACTTCGAAGTTAATTTCCCTAATGGGAGAAACTCCAGTAAGATCTTCACGAAACACATCTGAGAATTCATTTACTACTAGAACTGACTCAAGACTGAGAGTTTCTGAACTAGAGTCCTTGACCTGCATAAGTTGATAGATACATCCTTTGGATATCATTTTTCTCGGTCTAAGGTATAAAATCAATTGATCCTTAAGCACTGTGGTACTACCCCGCCATTCAAGGACTAGTTCATTTGAAAACTGAAAATAAACTATTTTGTTTCTACAATCAACTGAGGCATAGCATGAATGGAGCCAATCTATGACGAGAATGACATCAAAATCTGCCATCTCTAGCTCTACAAGGTCTGCTGAAGTAACTTTCTAAGATATCATAACCGAACAGTTCCTGTATGCCCGTTGGGCTATGATAGATTTACCCACTGGGGTAGAAACTGAGAAAGGCTCTATTAGAATTTCTAGACTGACTCTGAAGTTAACAGCTATATAAGGAGTTACAAAAGATAAAGAAGCTCCTGGATCTAGCAAGGCATAAACATATAAATGAAATATCTATAAAGTACCAGTGACCACATCAGGAGAATTTTCCTAATCTTGCCTGGACTGAAGTGCATAAAGCTTTTTTGGGTGTTGCCCACTGATGGCACTAGAAGCGGCACCCTACTGATTCAGGAGACCTGACTGAGCTAAAGAACGAGTATGTTGACCCTGAGAACCTGACTGAGGAAAATCTCTAACTCTGTGGCCTGGCTTGCCACACCCAAAACAAACATCACTGCCAGCTCTACAGACACCCTTGTGGTTTCTGCCACATATCTGACAAAGAGGATTTGTTCGAGCACTGTTGACACCATCTTAAGATTTAGAGCCTGGCGCCCTTTCACTGTTACCATTTCTGAACTTAAGAACTGGAGCACTGGCTGAGGACGGAGCTGGAACTGAAGATTTTAGATGAAACTGGGAATGATTACCACCCTCTGACTTAGGCTGATTGAAATTGAAGCTACCTATTCTATCTCTCTTGTTCTGCCTCTCTCTGTCTCTGATCTTAGCCTCTTCTATCTTCTGAGCATGGACCATGAGCCTGGATATGTCCATCTCCTTAATCAACATTGTTGTCCTACACTTCTTAACCACACTACCTGACACCCAGATATGAACTTGCTCATTCTGGACCTACTGCCTGCTACTACATCCGGAGCATACCTGGCTAACTGAGTAAACTTGAGGGAATACTCTTTCACGCTCATACTACATTTCCTGAGGTTGATAAACTCTAACACCTTGGCTTCTCTCAGCTCTAAGGGAAAGAATCTCTTTAGGAAAATAGTAGCAAACTCTTCCCACTCTATGGGTCCTACATCTATGCCCTTGTCTACCTTTCACTGCTTAAACCACGTATGAGCCACATCTTATAACTGATAGGCAGCTAACTCAGCACTCTCACGGAAAGTCACTCCCATGATATTCGTGAATTTCTGAACCTGATCGAGGAACTACTGTGGATCCTCTTCTAGCTTAGATCATGAGAATAGGGGAGGATTCATTCGGGTAAAGTCCTGAATCCTGACTGCAGCAGTATTGGCCACTGGATTAGCCGGAACAGCTGCTATGGAATTGGCTAGAGTAGTGAATGCATCTCTGAATTCTGCATGGGAGACATGCTCATCCAGGAGATTTTCCTGAATGGCTGAGGTGTTGACTGATTTTCGTTTCTCCTTTCGTTAGTCTTTTTGGGAGACATGTTCTGTAAACGAAAAGGAGGAAACAAATTAGACTAAGAGTTTAACTTTAGCTCATGCTTACTTGCACAACATGAATACTAAAAGAAGGGAAACTATTTCCAAAAACATCTCATAGCCTTATGTCCATAAGTATGGCGCGCTACACACCCATGCACAAGACTCTACTAGATGTGGCTTTCAGAATTCCTAGGACACTATTGAACCTTAGGCTCTGATACCAAGTTTGTAATTCCCCGAGTTTGTACTCCGGACGCTACACGGTGCTTACGACCCCGAAGGACCATAAGCTAATCCATGACTGATATCTGTATGAACACTGAAATATGATACTGTAATAAATACATAATAATTAGTTAAAATGCCATAAGGTTCAAAACATCTGAAATACTGATAAATTATATTTTCTGAAATAACAATCTGTAAAACTGAACACTATCT
This sequence comes from Capsicum pubescens, assembly GCA_030864215.1. Classification (NCBI taxonomy): domain Eukaryota; kingdom Viridiplantae; phylum Streptophyta; class Magnoliopsida; order Solanales; family Solanaceae; genus Capsicum; species Capsicum pubescens. The sequence goes on from CM061548.1 coordinate 291,827,264, forward strand.
TAAAACTAGTCTGAAAAACCTCTAACTGAAACTGTCTTAAAGTGGAGTTGATAGGACAATCCCCCAACTAACTCCATCTACTGAAATACTAAGTCTACTGAAATAATGAAATAAAAGAATATCCTCGAATGATAAGGACTCACTGCTAATATACTGCTGCTGGTTGAATCTGAGTCTATTTATGTGCGATCGGGAACTTGAGCGTCCTAACCTATGATATATCATAGCGCAAAGAAAGAGTATGCATCAATACATGAAATATACTGGTATGCTAGAAGAGGTAAGGCTGAATGCAAGGGTTCATATGCATGAACAACAACTAACTGCATGATATAGAGTAACTGAACATGAGAGTACATAGATAATTGATCCTGCTGTAAAAACTGAGTATACACTAATGTACATATATATAAATATTGTGACTAAGCTTGTCTGAAGCTAAGTCCTGAGTTCAAATAATGAGTAACTAATATCTGAAGTTACTGATAACTAAGTTACTGATACTGATTGACTGTATCTGACAGTCCTGATTCTGTAAAACTTAACTGAGTTCTATTCTGAAGACTGAGACTGAGACTGTGAGAGGTAATTATCTAACCGACATGCCCCAAATAAGATAACTGAGTTAGGGTCCAACCTGTGACCCCAGTTGGAAGGGTGTCAATACCGTGCCACGGGTAAAGACACTGAAGAGTTACCCTCATCTGACAGGTACTCTAATGAGAACGGTGGAACCCTCATCTAATAGGTTAAAACACCTCAGCAACCCTCAACTGGCAGGTTTGATGTCTCAACCTACGCTGGCTACGTAGTTTTGGAACGCAAGAATTGCTTCTAGAGATCACACCCTCTACTGGCAAGTGAGCCCCCATCATTGGGTTCACTTGGTGCTAAATCCTACTCACAACTGAAAGACACTGAATTGAGTATACTGAGATGGACTGGACTGATACTAAGCTTACTGAGTTTTCCTGAGTTCGGTAACTAACTGAGTTCTGTAACTGACTGAGAGTACTACTAATAGTGATGTGACTGAGATTCTGTAACTGACACTGGCTCTAGGCACACAACTAAATTATCGGGTATTAAATACCCCCAGGACTCGATAGCATGAAAAATAAAGCATAATATACTCTTGAAAATCATAACAATGTATACTTGTCCATAGTTCACTCATAGAGGCATTTAATCAAACACTTGTAATGCATCTACTTATACATGAATGGGGAATACATGCTATCATGTTATGATGACACTATTTCATTCACATAGATATTTTATCAAACACATGGGGAACATGCTTAGGTTATATAATAATCAAAACATATAGTTATCATGGCTACATCAATCAACTTGAAAATTAAAGGGTTTATCATGAAGATCATGTAATTCAACACATACAATTATTAATTTCATAAAAGCATGTAATTTAATCATGGACTATAATCCAATAATAACACGAACATGAATTCAATTCAATTCAAGTATGGAAGTTCATAATTCAACAATCTCGTATTTTGAAAATGGATTCGTGGACTCTATGGGTGAAAGGAACCCGTAGATGAAAACCTAACATACCTTAATTTGTGAGTTTCTTGAAGTTCTTGGTGAATCTTTTGAGATTGCTCTTGTTTTCTTGAAGTTAGGGTTTGTAGTTTTGAGAGAGAATATTTTTAATTTGGAATTGAGTGAGTAATGACTTAAAACATTTTTTGAAATTAAATTCCGTATCTGGGCATGCTAAAATCATGGGAAAAGACTGTTTTACCCCTGGACGAAACATTTAATTTCCATCGAAATTTTCCGAAATAGGCACCTGGCGCGATGTGGCACTATCGCGCCATGTCTATGAAAATTGCCAACTGGGAAAATGCATGGTGGAGCGACGCGGTGGTATCGCGTTGCCACTTTGGTTGGGACCTGGAAGTTCACCGCGACACGGTGGAATCGCGTTGGTACATTGGAAATGGACAATTGTGAAAATAAGTTGGGGCGCTATGAGCCGGTATCGCGGTACTTCGCTGAAAACTGACATTTGTCATTTTGACATACTCCGCGACGCGCTACTGGCCTGAATGACAGTGTTTAATGACTGAAACTTAAAATAGCCATAACTTCTTACCCTGTTATCGAATTTAGGCAAATTTTATATCGTTGGAAAACAAATTTAATTTCCTACGCAATGGCAGACTCTAAACTGAAAAATACTGAGCGTTTCAAAATTTTTATATTGGATTACTCATGAACTGAGAGTTAAGTTATGCTTGAGAAATACGGGATATTACAGTGTCATATTAACAAATTTAAATATTCTTAAACAAATTTCATTAAACTAAATATAATAATATACATCTAACTAAGAATTTATCAACCACATAATTGGAGATTTTAAGTAAATGATAAAATTAGACATATTGGAAATGACTATTTCGGCAGTTTATCTACGTGTTCGTTTGATGGAAGAAAAGATGGTTTTTTTCCTTCATTCTTATCTCCCGGAAACCCCTCGGCAAAACTGGGATAAAGTTGAGATAGAATTTTTGGATATTAATATTGGGTCCGTGTGTAGCACGGGATAGCCAACTAGTTTTGATATAATTGGTAGTTTTCTTTGGTTATACAAAAAAAAATTTGGTAGTTTTCTGTGTGGCTAAGCAAATGTCTCTATCGAAAAACTTAATTATAAGTTGAACGTTTGAAAGAAAGGATTGGATTGTTTTTAAAAAAGAATACACGCATTCTGATATCACTTACAATAAAATAATGATTTTTTTAATTAAGTTAAAAGGCTTTAAAATGACATTCACAACTTTCCAAACATGATTATAAAGAAATAGTGATATTTTAATTAAAAAAATTAATAGCTACATTACTATTTTTCTAAGGAAAATATCTATTTGAGTATGTATTTTATAAAATTTTTGTTGTTTTTAAATATATATTTTTTATTTAGTACCTGAATATATCATATTTAGAAAATATTTATCATCTATTGCAATTATATTATGTATTAAAAGTGAATTATATGTACAATATAAATGTATTAGTAGTGTATTAAAATACAGTACACTTGTTTTGGCCAAAAAAAAAAACAAAATATATTAAAAATAAATTATGCATGCAATATAAATGTATTACACTATGTATTAAAAGTTAATTATGCATGCAGTATAGATGTATTATAAGTGTTTTAAATGTATTATACTTATTTTGATAAAAAAAAACTACATTATGTATTAGAAATGAATTATGCATGTATAAAAATCATATAGCTATAAATGGTAAATATTTAAATATGCTATATTTAGATAATTTTTTTTATAATGCATTAAAAATTTAGAAAGTTGAAATAAATGCCCGGAGACTTAGGATCCGTTTGGCCATGTGACATGAACTCATACGAGATGAAGCTGACGTTTTATTTGAACACGCAATTTGAACTTTCAAGTTGAATTTTTTTTCTCATACACATAAAAACTCAATAAGTTGTGAAAACTATCTAAATTGTCTTAATTCTTTATACAATCTTACTAAATAAGCAAAAGTTCATAATAAAAATATAATATACCATCACAAAATTATTCTGAAAAAATACAAAATTTATAATTCAAACTTTAATTCAATAAAAGAAGTAAAATACCTTCTAGTTTGAAGTAATAATAATAAATTTTAGTTGGTGAAGTTTGGTGAAAGTAATGATTATATTATATATAAATGGTATAAAGATTGGTAAGAGTAATATCAACTAGTATTAATTTTGTTTATATGGAGTATAATAAATGGTGGATAGATATAAAAAAAATTTCTTTTTTTATAAAATATAAACTTGTAGATTAATTTATATTTAAAAAATTTCAATTTTTCATATATAAAATTTGCATATCAAGTTTGTTTTGAGAATTCAAAATTTCAACTCATGATATGAAATTAAATTACATGTCCAAATATTGATTTCATCTCATAATTTTGAATCACGAGATAAAGTTGCATATCCAAACGCCTAAGTAGGTGTTTCATATCACGATTTCACATTTTCAAAAATTGACCCACAAATTTATATATTTTAAAATAACCTCACTATTTTGTATTCATCGACCATTTATTTCAAATGTAAATAGTTAATTTATTATTGGTATTATTTCTCTTGATATTGCACCAACCAATGGCTCAAAGTAACAACTTGGTACGTCTTCTTGGTCACCTTGGCGAGAAATATATGCTCAACGTGTGAAGATTGTATGTATTATGTAGGAGAATTATATTAAAGAGTGGTATACTATATTAATGTTCAATTTTTCTTTTTATAAATTAAAGTTTGATCAATAAATTAATGTTGTATTTTTTTTCAGAATAACTTTATGATAGCGTATTATGTTTTGTTGTGAATTTTTGCTTATATGATTAGAGTGTATAAGAATCGAAAAAAGTTTGATAATGTTTCTAATATAATTGTCACCATAAAATGGAATAATGCATAAAATTATCAATTAAAAATGTTTAATACCGAATACAGGAATCTAATTTAATTTTAAAAACTCTTGGTTCTATTGTAGTAAATTATAAAAATCATATGAAAAATATTATAATTTATATTTTTTATTATGGTGAAAAATATGTCATAAATGGTGATTAAAATTTCTGTACTTTAACTCTCTTTGTCCCAATGTATATTATACGACACACTTTCTTCTTAGTTAGTTTCTAAAAGAATAACATATTTTTATATTTAGTAACAATTTAACTTTAAAATATGCATTTTAACCTTAATGAGCTCACTTATAATCACATCAATATTTATAACTTATTTTAGACAACAAACTTTAAAAGTCTTTCTTTCTTAAACTCTATATCAAATCAAACACCTCTCATAAATTAAGACGGAGAGAGTAAGTATTTTTAACACGAATAGAGTAATATTCTTATAAACAATGTATTTAAAAAGATAAAATTCATTCTCCAATATATTAAGTCACAATAAAGCTGCTGAAACATGTAACTCATGGTCAATATGCCTACTTCATCTTCAATTGTGATTTTATTATATCATTTCTAATTAATTATTATTTCTCCTATATATCATTTTTAAAATTTTAGCAATATTTTTTTTTAATTATTCTTATTACTTTTTTAAATTCATTATATTTAAAAATTATATAACAAGTATTATAAATCACAATAATTAACAATTTAAAATATTTTTATATGAATTTTATTGATCTAAACAAAATATATAAGATAATATTTACATATTTAAGAATTTATTAACTAAACAGATGAAGATTCATAATTAAAAATGATAAAATTATACATATCTTAAAATTTTCAAATATCAACATTGAACTTGTGCTACACACTAACAAAATCAACTAATATAAATAGTTATTTGAAGGGTTAAGAAGGGAAAATCATAGGTAGAGGTGCCGACCTAATTGTCTTGTTTGTCCTTACTAGTAGTTGTAGAACTATCTTTATAAACTAGAGGAATATGATCCATGTCAATACGGGCTCAATATTAAGATATTTTGATTATGTATAATAAGTAGATTGATGTTAATTCGAATTATAAATTATAAAAAATTAATACACAAAATATATTAACTACTTGATAATATTTTTCAATGGGTCAAATTATCTTGCACGATGATTATATATAACTTATTCATATAAATAAAAAAAAATTACTGCATTTTAAAGTTTAGATCTTTAATCATACGACTGAGCTTTGCTACATTAAATACAAAATATGAACTTAAAATTAATACATAAGATTTGACACTTGTTGTATAAAATAGAAAATAATTGTTGAAAAATATAAAGGGTTATCTAGTCATTGCATATTACATCACATGTGAGTTGTAATTAATAATTCAAAATTACATCGGATTTCCCTACTAAGCCGACATAAACATCCTTTGCTTTCATTTTTCCTTCTCTTTTATTTGTCAACTTGTTCTTTGAAGTTAAATTAAATTAATATTTTAAATTTAAATTTTAAGTGTTTCAAAAGTTATATAATTTTTTTTTATAAGTTACCATCCGTCATATCAATTTAAGTTATTTGATTTTGAGAACACGATAAAATATACTTCTGTAAATGTTTTATCGAACTTTGCTTTTGTATATGTTCCTTCCATTAAAACGTAGGAGTCGTTTGTTAGAGTTTATAAAAATAATTTTGAATAGAACATATTAGTAAAGTTTGCATTAATAATGCTTGAATTAGTAATATTGGTGTTATTTATGCTATCAATATTTCTTATACATTATTTGGTGTGCTGTATTAGAATCTGCCTTTTCAATCTTGATATATTTAAACAAAAGATTTTTTTAAAAAAAGAATTGCATATACATTCTAAGATTCATCCGGAATCTAGCACAAATATATGTTTTTTAAATCTCAATTTATGTGACACATATAGAGTTTAGATAATCAATCATATTTTTAATATGTATTTAGATAATTTAAGTTGTTATCAATTGTAATTTATAATATTTTTAATGTAATTTTCAAATAATATACTTTGATTTTCTTATCCAAGCTTTTGTGGTATTGATAGTGAATTGTATTTTGAAAATAATTTAAGTTTTTAATTATTGTGATTTATAATACTTTTCTTCTATTTCAATTTAAGTGACACTAATATAATTTCGAGAGTCAACCAAATATTTTATATCTTTTAAATTTTGTAAGTTGTTAATTATTGTATATAGTATTTTTTATGTATTTTTTTGAGATATATAGCAGATTAAATTATTTTTATATCTTTTAAGTTGTTAAGTATTGTAATTTATAATATTTTTTATGTAAAGTTTGAATAATATAGGTCTTCTCCGTGTCCAGAGTTCTGTATTTTCAAAATCCAATTATATTTTTTAAATAATTTAATTTTTAATTATTGTGATTTATAATATTTTTTCTATTTCAATTTAAGTGGCACAATGCTTAGATGAACATAATAATTAATTATGGGTGATATAGTAAAATCACGATTGAAGCAGCGAAACATAAATGTCTTAAATGACTTACAACAACTAATTAGAAGTGACAACAAAATTACTATAAAAAATACTTGTGAATTTTTTTTAAGTGAACCTCATATAAGGCGTCAAGTTAATTTAAAATATCAAGAGTTAATTTATCATTTTTATATCTATTTTACTTTTCTTTATTAAATTTTATTAATTTTTTAATACTCAAGTGACTTATAATAATTAATTAGGAGTGATATTCAGTAAAACTATGGTTGAAGCAGTTGAAGCAAATATGTCATAAATGTCTATTTACTTTTTTTTTAATTAAATATTATTAATTTTTTAATACATAAATGACTTATAATAATTAATTAGGAGTTATACAGCAAAATCACGGCTGAAGAAGACATGTCATAAGTGTTTATTTTATCTTTTTCTAATTAAATATTATTAATTTTTAATACGTAATAACTCATAATAATTAATTATGAGCATATAGTAAAATCACGGATTGAATATTATTAATTTTTCAATACATAGATGACTTATAATAATTAATTAGAATGATATAGTAAAATCATGATTGAAACAACTGAAGCAGACATGTCATAAATATCTATTTTACTTTTTTTTTTAATATATAAATAACTTATAATGATAAATTAGAGGTGATATTTTTTTCCTAAATTATTTCTGTTTAGAGGTATAATTATAAAAGATAACCTCTCCACCGATACATATAAAATTTGTGTACACTCTGTTTTATCCATATCCTATTTAGGAAACTATATTGGATGTGTCGTAAAACAAAGGGCCAAGTTCTACAGAACCGTTGTAACTATAGACACAGCCGGCGCCAAATAGTGAGAGTTTCACTCCATCAAAACTTTCCATTATAAAGTCTTTTTTTTCTAGAAAAAAATAATAAAAATATCAAAACTTAATGCGTCCCTCTCATTCACTTTCTCTCTCTCATACACATCACACATCAAAACACAAAACATTAAAACAGTGTTCATTTGTTTATTCCTATTTATATATATTACCTCCGGGAGTAATACTCCTTCAGAAAGTGGGTGTTTTTATGATGATGGAGAATACTAGTAAAAACAGTGGAGGGTTTTCTACTCCAAGAAGTGATAATAATACTTTCCCAGCTGGTCTAAGAGTTCTTGTTGTTGATGATGATCCTACCTGGTTGAAGATTCTTGAAAAAATGCTTAAGAAGTGTTCTTATCAAGGTTCAACTCATACTCTTTCTTTTTTTCTTTTTCTTGATTGAATTGTATTTGGATATGCTACACTTGAGCCGAGAGTCTTTCAGAAACACTCTCTACCTCCCCAAGGTCTGCCTACACTTTAACCTCCCTAGACCTCACTTATGAGATCTTACTGGGTATGTTGTTGTTTTCTTGATTGAACTCTGTTTTCACCACTGCAAAAGATACCCGTTTTACTCTAGTTTTTTTGGTTTCTTGATTTTTCCAGCTTGAATTCTGTTTTTACCACTTGCAAAAGACACCCTTTTTACTCAATTTTTTATTTTGTTGGATGATCTTAAATTTTCAAGATTGGGATTCTAGTTTCTATATACTTCATCTACTTGGCTTAATTTTGAGGCTATATTTCTTAGTTAGTTGAGACCTTTTCTTTTTTTTTTAAAAAAAAATCTTCTTATTTCTAGAATTTTGATGCTTTCTATGTGAAAAGGCCCTTAACTGTTTAGGGCTAGAGATTCCTAGAATCATGTACTCCTCTATGAGGTTCAAAATTATTGAACAACTCTTATGTTGATTATCAATTATTTCCATTGAGTTCATTGACCAAAAAAGGAAAATATTCCTTCTATAGATTGTTGCTTCTGCAAAGATTAAATACTACTCCAAATGATCCCTTTTTCCCCTTGGGCAAGCTCAGGAAGGCATCAAAGGGGAGGGGGTGTTAAGAAATTAATTCGTAGGATTTTCAGACTGACACTCAATTATTGACATCTTAAGATGACTAAGATAACCTTTTTGATGTTCTTGAATAGTGTTAGATTTTATTTCATAGCTCCATTAAATTGTTACACCTCTTTGTGGATGTAAATCTATCGATTTGATCGTCTATATAGAGGTCGTGCTTGAGTAAAAAATGAGTAAGATCTTTGTGGTTTGATAATTTAATTGGTCTGTAGCAAGTTGGAGTTGCATTTGATGAAGTTAGTTCCATATATTGTGGCAAGTGAACTCCTTTGTGAAGATAACAATGGCTAACTTCACCTTAGTTTTGGCACTGATATGAATTGGTGAGCTTTTCCCCGACCCGACTTTGTGGGATTACACAGGGTATGAATTGGTGATTTTTGATTGTCTTTGAGTAAGTACCTTGAGTGTCACAAATTCACATACTTGTATCACTTTTATTTTCCCAACTCTGGAGTTAGGTCATTTATAATTTAGCTGTGCGCCCTTATGATAACACAGACACAATTGCAGTCTTAAACTGATAGCTTGTACTGATTTAAACCGTTTTGAGCCAATATGTATTCTCTGTAAGATCCCAACATGCGTCTCATCTGTCCGATTGTATTACTTTGGTGCTGAGGTAGAGAACTCATTGTTGCTAATGAGCTAATTGCTTATAATTTCCCATGAAATTTCTAGATTGCATGCTCAGTTGTGGTCGCTTGATGCACAACAAAGAGATCAAAGACTACTTTGTTAGCTTTAAGTGGATCCATTTATCTCTAATTTTATAGTTGCTATCTTTTGGTTTCTGAAGACCTTATTACTGGTTTCTTCCAGTGACAACATGTGGTCTAGCACGAGAGGCTTTGTATCTGCTCCGAGAGAGAAAGGATGGATTTGACATTGTGATCAGTGATGTTAACATGCCTGATATGGATGGATTTAAGCTTCTGGAGCATGTTGGACTTGAGATGGATCTTCCCGTCATAAGTCAGTTCTCTTTCGTTGATGACTTTACTAAGTTTTGTTCTGGAATAATATACTAAGCGGCTTCTACACTTTTCTCCACTACAATTGCACTGATATTTTATATTCCTTTCCAGTGATGTCTGTTGATGGTGAAACAAGCAGGGTGATGAAGGGTGTTCAACATGGTGCATGTGATTATCTTTTAAAGCCTATACGAATGAAAGAACTTAGAAACATATGGCAGCATGTACTCAGAAAAAAGATGCAGGAGGCAAGGGACGTTGGAAATCATGAACTTGACCAGTATGATGAAGTGTGGATGCTTAATGGAGCTGAAATCCTTTCAGGCAAGAAGAGAAAAGATTTTGACAATAAGCATGATGAAAAAGAAATGTCCGAACCAAGAGGTGTTGATTCTTCTTCCATGAAGAAAGCCAGAGTTGTTTGGACTGTAGATCTTCATCAGAAATTTGTCAAAGCTGTTAACCAGATTGGATTTGACAGTACGTTCATTGAAAATTTCTTTCTTACTCTCAAGTTACACAAAATGATTAAAACCAAAACTTTTTAGCTCCATTAATCTTCAAAGTTTCTCTAGTAATTGTTCTTGGGATATTGTGATAATGTTTTCTTATACTTGGCAGAAGTTGGTCCCAAGAAGATCCTTGACTTGATGGGTATCCCATGGTTGACTAGAGAAAATGTTGCTAGCCATTTACAGGTAAATATTCTTACAACTTGTATTTCTTATGAGGGGCATTTGGTTAAGCAGTTTCTTGCTAGTTGCCTCCACCCTAAAATCAGATCCAGATAGTGAAAAGGCACCTGCCTTTCGATCCAGAGGATTTCAACTATGAGATATTTTATGGTGATTAGAGATAACTAAAAGAAAAGATGACTAGCCTATTCACTTAGTTTGAGCTAAACAATGATAACCCCCCTTTACTATGTTAATGTGAATGGTTTGAGCTTGAGGTTTATAAATTTAAGAGTCTCATAACAGTATCGTTTTCTTGCAGAAGTATCGGCTTTACTTGACTAGGTTGCAGAAAGAAAATGAAGTTAAGGCCTCATTTTGTGGGGTGAAGCATCCAGATGTTTCTTCTAAAGAAACTTCTTCTAGTCTCAGCCTTCAGAATCCAGTGGATGTGTGCACTGATGTTACGAATGACAAGTATGGTGGTGTTTCTGGAGACAAAGCTATTGTTCAAAATGGGAAATCCAGCATATGTGAGAGCAAGGTAAAGGTTGTTGTTTCAGTGCCAGCGGCAGAGCCTAGTTCTGTGGTTGGAGATAACTTTGATTCTCCTGCTGCTGTTTCAAAGATAGGCCTCAACGATTCCTTTGGATTGGTGAATACTAATGTTAAGAATTCTAAGGTACCCACTACATATTGCTCTACTGGAGAAGCTCCACAACCTCAATACAAGCAAGACTTTAATCAGTCAGCAAATGGGTCAAGTCACCAACCACTGCCTGTGGTTTCTCATCAAATCCCAGTGGATCACACACAAGAGACTTGTTTTCTCAGCCATGTACCTTCTCGTGAAGAGAGGGACAGACATCCAGATACAAAAAATAAACCTTCTTTCTTCAAGAGAAAAAGTGAAGGAGTAGGAAAATATTCTCCAATAGAAAGTACTATTAACTTGTTTCAACCCGTGAGCCATCAACAAGCAAATTTTCATACTCTTCAGCAAATGGCAAGTACTACATGGACTGCGACGAGTCATAATGTAGTCAATGGTCCACAATCAAGCACAGGAAATCTAACTTTGAGAAGTGGATCAATTGTTGCATCTGCAGGTGAGGACATGTGTGGTGCTTCTATTCTAGGGGAATGTTTTCTAGCTAATAATGGCCTTCCGAACACAGAACAATTTGGCTACAATGATCCACAACCCATTTCTGGAGTTCCAACATGCTTGTATGATACATTGAGGTTTGATTATGAGTATCCAGTTGATTCATTGGAAGGTATTGTGATGGACCAAGGTCTGTTCATAGTCTAACCTTTATCCCATGGGAAGCTTTAGATGGTAGACTTGCTCATCAACTGGCATGGTTTTCCTCTACTAAAGATAGCTTCTCAAGGAGGGAGGAGTAGCTTGTATGGAAGACTCTTCACAAACATGTACTTTAGAGAGCACATTGGCAATTTTTTAGCACAATAAGCAAGCTTCCTGAACAACTAACAAGTCAAGGCATGCTTAATATCTGGTATTGTAAGTAGATTTAGTAAGGACCACAGAGCATGCAAATGCGCTCATCCCTTTTTATTTTATTTTCTCTTTCTTTTTTTTTTCTTTGGTAGAAGGGGCGAATCTTGTAAGGCCACGAGTTGCAACCATCGAGCTGCAACAATGCTAGCTAATCCCTTTGCAAATTGTTGTATTCAGCCAAGGCCAAACATGTACTTTAGAGAGCACATTGGCAAATTTTTAGCACAATAAGCAAGCTTCCTGAACAACTAACAAGTCAAAGCATGCTTAATATCTGGTATTGTAAGTAGATTTAGTAAGGACCACAGAGCATGCAAATGTGCTCATCCCTTTTATTGTATTCAGCCAAGGCCAAAAGTTTATGCTATTGATATACAGAAACATGCAGAATTTCACCACTCGAGTGGAAACACAAAATGGATACCCTATTATTTGGAGATGTATGCACCGCATTTGTGGCTCCTGGAGCTTCAAAATTGAAAAGCAGCAGCATTTTGTTAAATGTTTGGAAAATGCTCTGTATGATTCAGCAGCTGTCTTAAACATGGATATTTGGAGAAGCATTTTCCGGCTCACAGATAAATGATGACTTGGGATTGTCTGATCTACCTTTCACTGGGAAATAAATTGGAAGGTTAGCATCTTTTGATCCCACAGGCTTCCCTGAAAGCCTCCAAGGTTGTCGAGGTTTGTTGTCTTGGACTTCTGACTCTGGCTTCCCACTGGATTTAGGTGAGCAAGTTTGTTGCGGCATCTGCAGGCCACAAATATAAAGGTGAGAACCGAAATGTTTACAATTTCAGCAGGCATATAAGACTTTTTATCTAGTGTCCTTGACACGTCTAATAGGAAGGAAATCTCTATCAATTACATATGACTGCTTGCCAATGAAACTTCTACTTATATCACAATGGAAAGAGAGTTGTACCTTCTTCATTTGATTACTTGATTCTCTTTCCCGACGAACGCTTGCATTTGATACAGCTATTGATTGATGAATAAGCACATTTGTTTTAGCTCTTGATGTAAGCTCTTTAGAACTACAAGTGGCTTTCTCCTGCAAAATGAGACAAGTCTCCTTTCTTAGGACATTACAACAACATACCCAGTGTAATTCCACAAGAGCGGTCCACAAGTGAGGTCTGGGTAAAGAGGCTATATCCGATAGACCCTCGACTCAAAATGAATGTTTTCGAAGCAGGACTGGAAGATATTGCTGTGAAAATAGAAAAACTTATTATTGATTTGATTAACAATGTACAAGAGGTGCTCTTTCTATATTAATCTGAGGCTATGTAAAAGTTATGTATGATTTTCTCTATTCAGAAGATAGAAATATATTCTAACATGCTTTCTTCAAAGACAAAAGTGCAAAATTCAACTTGAGTTTGCTTATTTTGAAACATAAGAAACTGACGTTGAAAGCTCACAATCACCAAAAGAAAAAGCAGTGTTGGAATCCTGTCATTCGCAAGGCGCTGGTAACTACCCAACATACAAAGTGCTTCTTGCACTACGCACAAAAAGGAATCTATTCTCAATCATTAAAAAGAGATCATGTTGCAAATATCCAGAAACATTATCGACATAACTTGAATTAGTAGAACAATGACAAGAAATTCAAGATATAGAGGAAGGGATTGGATGCGTAAAAGTAATATCTTGATCACCACCAAAGAGAAGGGTGGGTTAAATGATCCTAGAGGAGTGGCACCTAAACGGTTATACAGAGATTGGAGCACCTGCTGGATAGAGGAGCAGCTCCGGGCACCAAAGGAACAACAAAAGAAGATTACATTGGCCGGTACCACCTGCCGACAGCGGCAATTGGCGGGTACTGCCTTCTGACAGTGCCACGAGTCTCTACCAAGATCTTAGAAGCTTTAAACCAAGTGAAAATAGAAGTTTCTCATTAACTTGATTATCAATGTACAACAGGTGCTCCTTACATATGATTCTTGGCTATCTATAAATCATGTATGATTTCTCTATTTAAGTGTGATGAACCTAGACATATATGATTTTCACTTAGATATTCTAATACCAATGAAAGAAATTAAGTCTTCTTCACTGTTTTGGCACATGAGACCAATTCAGCCTCATTGATTCAACAACATTGCGACTAATGGTAGCAGCTAGCTTGTTAATGGGAAAGAGAAGAGTACCTTCTTCATCTGATTACTTGATAATTCTCTTTCCTGATGAATGCTTGTATTTGGTCTAGCTTTTGGTGTACGCACTTTAGAACTACTAGTGGCTTTCTCCTGCAAAACAAGACAATTGCACTTCCTAAGTATACTGACAAATGAAATTCAATCTACTTCCCTGATCCTGAACATGATACCAGTTCCCCAAACAACGTTGTTGCTAATGGTAACACCTAGCTTGTCAAGGAAAACAAGAACGGTACCTTCTTCATTTGATTACCAGATGAACAAGAACAGTACCTTCTTCATTTGATTACTAGATGATTCTCTTTCAAGGTGAATGCTTGGATTTGGTTTAGCTCTTGGTACAAAAACTTTAGAACTACCGGTGGAGAAGGCTTTCTCCTGCAGGGTGAGAATTCTCCTTAGTATACTGAAAATGAAATTCAATCTTCATTTGATTACTAGATGATTCTCTTTCAAGGTGAATGCTTGGATTTGGTTTAGCTCTTGGTACAAAAACTTTAGAACTACCGGTGGAGAAGGCTTTTTCTCCTGCAGGATGAGAATTCTCCTTAGTATACTGAAAATGAAATTCAATCTTCTTCCCCGCTCATGAACATGATACCAGTTCCGCCAACTATGTTGTTGCTAATGGTAACAACTACCTTGTCAAGGAAAACAAGAACGGTACCTTCTTCATTTGATTACCAGATGAACAAGAACAGTACCTTCTTCATTTGATTACTAGATGATTCTCTTTCATGATGTAACGCTTGACTTTGGTTTAGCTCTTGATATAAGCACTTTAGAACTACAGGTGGCTTTCTCCTGTAAAACGAGAAATCAACTCACCTTAAAAACAAATTCAATCTTTTTCTCTGCCCCATTGATTCAAGATGGGTATATAGTCCTATTGATCCTCTACTTTCTAGTGTTGAGGAATAGCTAATGATGATATTACTTTGGAAAATGTGTAAATTCCATGGATATAGTGAGATGGTCTGCAAAATACACAACTTCACATCTTTGGTCTTATCTATTCTTGACATCCTTGTGTTCATTGCATGGAGATAGGAAGACTTGCTAGGTTCATCCCTAATTTTATGCTGAGTACCAATTAGTAAGCTTAAATTTCACATATGCATCTGGAAATTAAGTGATGGAAATGACCTTTGGTTTGGCTTGTCGCTGCTTTTTTTCTGCCTCCTTTGTGCTCAGTTTTTGTTCTAGCTTCTGAAAGAACTGAAGTGCAACAGATTACAAGTGAATAATCAGATTCAACGGATGAAAAATGGAATAGAAAAACACAGACGTCAATTAGCTCCTTCATGTACCTCTCTTCGCATTGCTGCTCTTTCTTCACTCCTTAAGCTGAAAGGAGAAAATACAGTAGGGGAACATGCTATGTTTCCATGCTTGTTTATTGGTTTGATATTTCTGCTCCAAAAGGTAAAAAAAAGCTTGAGCTTCAAAGTGTCCTGACTAAGTAACTTGCGTATGATACACCCTTGTGGTGGGGCCCTTCCCCGGACACCGCGCATAGCGGTAGCTTTAGTGCACCGGGCTCCCCTTTTTTTTTTTTACTTGCTTTTCTTGTGTCCTTCCTAAGTAACTTGTAAGACAAAACATGACCTTTTATTTGCCTCTACTTGCTTAAGAATTAATACATAAAATATTGCAGAAAGGCGTATATATATAAACAAATCTTGAAGACCATGCATATAAAAGAAACAAATCTCACTTTACCTTCGTTCCTCAACAGATATCAAAAAGTCATTATCAAACTAAAATAAAAGGCAAATTTTCGAACAAAATATGACATGTTATAAGATCTCACCCCGAGTGTGATAGCGATTCACCCTCTTCTTTTCTGCTTCTACACAATGATTTGCCAAGCTTCGTTCTGTCCCTGCAAGCAAATAGTTTGTTCCATTCAGTAAATGTTTAGATAACGGATGCACACTGAGAGCTTCAGCAATAAAGAAAGCCACAGCTTCTGTAAAGACATTTGAATGCTCTGTCTTGCTTTCATTAACCTCGCTCTTTCAGTTCCTAAACAATACGTTTACCTTCTATTTTCTTGTTGAGGGGTTTCAGAAAGACACTTTGATATCCCACTTACTGATGCCTGCATTTTGCAGAAAAAAGTTAGGTAATTTGATAACAGAAAAGCAACCTATGCAGGAGAAATTGACAAAGATCAATTAATACCAGAGTTGAAGTCTGTTGAACTTTACTAGCTCCAGATGTTTTGGTGATGGATCTTACAAGTCTTGAATTCACTATCTTCTCAAGAATCGGAGACAACGTTTTCTTTGTTTCCTTTCCGTGAGAAAAAAACTTGATTGACATGTGACGAGATTTTGGATTCGACTGCTTTTTGTCAATCAGGACTTTTCCGTTCTTTCTGCTAGATGGAGCAGATTTATCAGTCAGTATAGGTTGCAGAGCTGTCACCGGTTTGACACGAGATGTGAACTTTGATGATTCAGAGTCTCCCCCCATAGCAGCATTCTACAAGATTGAAGCATGTTCAATTAGATATGAAAGAATCACAAATTAGGCAACAAAGAGGGAATAAACCAGGTAACGGTACAAACCTTTGTTTGTGTCTTCTCCTTCAATTGCGCGATATTCCCACTTACCTCTACAATAACGTTTTTTGGCTGATTCAATGACTTGAGTTCATCCTCTGCTGAATAAGATTGTTTGATAGCTATCCTATTAATTTCTTCATGAATAGGATAGCTACCACAGGTAGTTGTATTATTATCCCCATTTCCCTGCACTTCTTCAATACCCATATGGCTGCCATTCTCTGGCAACTCAAAGCGCATTGTGCAATGATCAAGATCTGAATCTGTCACATACAAATGATCTTGTTCTCCCTGTGCTTCCTCAGAGTCCCCATAGCTGCTATTCACAGTAAACTCGGATTCCTTTTGAGAATCATCAATAGTTTGAATTGTCACATTCAACTTTCCCTCTTCTCCATGCGTTTCTTCAATACCCACATAACTGCTAGTCCCTGTCAATTCAGAGTTCACTGTGAAATGATCATTGTTTTGATCTATCACATTCAAATCAGATGACTCATCAACTGCTGCATTTTGTTGCTCTAGCAACAAAGCAGCTTTTTTAGCAGCTGCTTTTTTGTGTTGAGTCTCGAAGTAAGCTTTTTTTTCAGCAACTGAACCAGGCCTTGCATACTTCTCAACTTCCTCAAGATACCGATTGCGAGTAAATGAGGACCACTTCTCCCAGGCCAGCGATTCAGACATAAATCTTCCAAATGACACTGATGTTGTTAATGCACGCAAAGGGTCTCCCTGTAATGAGGAATTTTCCAGCTCAGTTTCTGAATGAGAAACTTACCCACATATAAATTACAAACACTCGGTACTAGAATTGCAAATGATTTGGATCCATAAATTCATATTCCCCAACATGCTAATGAAAAACAACAAAGGAGAGCAATTTCCATGACTAGCAACAACAACAACATTGTTGGGTTCAAAGTATATGAAAAGTGTGAATGGAAAATGGAGGAACCCAAGTGGAAGGAAAAATAGAGAAGAAAACACTAAAATGGAAAGTCTACTAATTTCTCCCACATTGGTGGGAGAATGTGACTTTCAAGTGTTTATATTAAGAAATACTTATTGCACTTGGTAAGTGAGGCAAGAAATAAGAGATACCTCGCGCCGTCGTCGTCGTCGCTCGCTCGGCTTCGGCCTTGGAAAATGATCGATGAGATCTATTTTTTTGGACAAAATTTAATCCGAAGGGAAAATATAAACGCAGTAAATTTTTTTTGTGTTTTGATATATGCACGCATACAGTGTTTCAAACTGATGCTTCAAAAGGATGCACTGTTTCGAACTGATGCAACTCTTCAACGAAATGACACACTGATTCATGAAACGGTCTGCCTGTTCGAAAAAGATGCAATCTTTGGACGAACAGACATGATTTTTCAGGAAAGGTCACACCTCCACTTTTCAGAAGAGGCATATGAAGGCTATATAAACCTGCTTTCATCCACAGGTTTAGACACAAATTTTCTGAATTACAAACTCTCTTTTTGTTTTCAAAACATTCTGTGTGATCAATCAAACTGTTGAGTGAGTTCTTTGAATCCAACAATTTGAGGTACCGCTATTGTTCGGATTGAAGGCCATTTTATCTTGGGAGGAAGATTCCATAACTTCGGGTACAGTGAGGGAAATTATTCCTTAAGGGCACTCCGTGAAGTCGGGGGACTTGGCCTTACAAATTCTATTTCATCTATTTTCTGAAAATAAACACACTTCTTAGATAGATTATTCATAATCTAGTGTTGAAGGTGTTAAGGAACTTCAAAAGTGTTCTTGTCTTAAACTTGAACTAGAGTTGAAGTTGGTGTTGCATGTATACAGATTCTTGTACCCGAACACCATAAAATAACAATCTTAAGGAATAATTTGTAGAATCCAACAATTTGAGGTACCGCTATTGTTCGGATTGAAGGCCATTTTATCTTGGGAGGAAGATTCCATAACTTCGGGTACAGTGAGGGAAATTATTCCTTAAGGGCACTCCGTGAAGTCGGGGGACTTGGCCTTACAAATTCTATTTCATCTATTTTCTGAAAATAAACACACTTCTTAGATAGATTATTCATAATCTAGTGTTGAAGGTGTTAAGGAACTTCAAAAGTGTTCTTGTCTTAAACTTGAACTAGAGTTGAAGTTGGTGTTGCATGTATACAGATTCTTGTACCCGAACACCATAAAATAACAATCTTAAGGAATAATTTGTAGAATCTGTATTGCTTGTTTTTGTAGATTAAAGCTTTAAGCTTTCTACTCCGTTTGAACTTAACTAGTGATTCGAAGACATAAAATCTTCATCACAAGTTAAAGATCACTCGGTTGACGATTGGAAGTCATAAAAACTTCATCATTAACTAGAAACAAGAAGAAGAGTTTAAAGTTGCTTAACTTTATTAGTAGTATTTTGAAAATACTAAATTTTATTGTCTTGTGGTGACAGGAAAAATGACTAACGAAAGTCAAATGCAAGATGCGGCTACGACTGTGGGGGAAACTAGTATTGCCTCAACAAGTCGAGCAAATGCTCCGCAACCAATGGCACCTACGGAGAAGCCCGAAAAATTTGCGGACATTGACTAAGCGATGGCAGCAAAAGATGTTCTTCTACCTCACAACACTGTCTTCAAAGGTTCACTAGTGAGGATGCTCCTGAGGTGCCTGAGGGAACCTCGGACAAAGAGCGTTTCATAATTGTAGAGGCTTGGAAACACTCGGACTTCCTTTGCAGGAATTATATCTTGAGTGGTCTCCAAGACGACCTCTATAATGTTTACAGTGGAACTAAGACATCGAAGGAATTATGGGGGCAACTAGAACAAAAATACAAGACAGAGGATGCGGGAATTAAGAAATTCTTTGTTGCAAGGTTCCTGGACTTTTAAAATGATAGATAGCAAATCGGTTGTCTCTCAAGTGCAGGAATTGCAAGTAATCATCCACGATCTCTTAGCGGAAGGTATATCTTTGAAAAATACCTTAGTTGAACAAATTGAAAATGTTCTTAGTACTCACATAAACTGTTTTGTAGGTTTGATTGTGAATGATGCATTTTAAGTAGCAGCGATCATTGAGAAGCTACCACATATGTGGAAAGACTTCAAAAACTACTTGAAGCACAAACGCAAGGAGATGACTGTCAAAGATCTTATTGTCCGACTGCGTATTGAAGAAGATAATAAGGCTGTCGAGAGAAGGTCAAAAGGGAATTCTACAATTAATGGAGTACATATTGTAGAAGATGACCAAAACAATTATGAGAAAAGAAAGAAAGTTGAACAAGGAAGCAATCAACCCAAGAAGAAATTCAAGGGAAAGTGCTTCAACTGTGGCAAGATTGGCCATAAGTCCACGGATTGTCGTGCCCCTAAGAAAGGCAAGAAAAAGGACCAAGCAAATATGATTGAGTCCAACAAAGAATGTGATGATCTGTGTGCTATGTTTTTAGAATGCAACTTGGTAGGGAATCCTCGCTAGTGGTGGATGGATTTTGGTGCCACTCGCCATGTTTGTGCCAACAAAGAGTTGTTTTCGTCATTCGCTCCGGCTCAAGTAAAAGAAATGATCTACATGGCTAACTCCGCTACGGCTAAGGTAGAAGGAGCAGGAAAAGTGGGCTTGAAAATGACTTCAGGAAAGGTCTTGACACTTAACAATGTCTTGTACGTTCCGGAATTACATAGGAACTTGATTTTTGTTTCACTTCTAGACAAGAACGGATTCAAATGTGTAACCGTTTCTGAAAAATTTATAATTAACAAAGGAGAAGTGTATGTAGAAAAAGACTATCTCACCGAGGGCCTTTATAAGATGAATGTAATGAATGTTGAAATCAATAAAAGTTCAAATTCTTCTTACTTGCTTGAGTCTTATAATATGTGGCATGAACGTTTAGGCCATGTTAATTACAAAACGTTACGAAAACTGATTAACTTAGAGGTTTTGCCAAACTTTGAGTACAATAAATCAAAGTGTCAAATGTGTGTGGAATCAAAGTATGCAAAGCATCCTTATAAGTCCGTTGAAAGGAATTCCAATCCCTTAGACTTAATACACACTGACATTTGTGATATGAAGTCAACACCATCACGTGGTGGAAAAAAGTATTTCATAACTTTTATTGACGATTGAACTAGATATTGTTATGTCTACTTGCTAAATAGTAAGGATGAAGCAATAGATGCGTTTAGGCAATACAAAACTGAAGTAGAAAATCAGTTAGAGAAAAAGATAAAAATGATAAGAAGTGATAGGGGCGGAGAATATGAATCTCCCTTCGCCGAAATATATGTAGAGAATGGAATCGTCCATCAAACTACGGCCCCATATTCACCTCAATCTAACGGAATTGCGGAAAGGAAAAATCGAACGTTGAAGGAAATGATGAATGTCTTACTTATAAGTTTTGGTTTACCGCAAAACTTGTGGGGGGAGGCTATCCTTATAGACAACCGTATACTCAATAGAGTTCCCCATAGTAAGACACAATCAATTCCTTATGAAAAATGGAAAGGAAGGAAACCCAACTTGAAATATTTCAAAATGTGGGGGTGTCTAGCAAAGGTCCAAGTTCCTATGCCTAAAAAGGTTAAGATAGGACCTAAGACTGTGGACTGCGTGTTCATAGGATATGCTAAAGCATGTCGGTTTTTGGTTCATAAATCCAAACATTCAGATATAAATGAAAATACGGTAATTGAATCAGATAATGCTGAATTCTTTGAAAACATTTATCCGTATAAAATTAGACATGAACAGTCTAGCGGAGGATCTAAACGACCTCGAGATGAACCAAATGAGAATGTACATAATGAAGAGAATCCAAGACGTAGTATACGTCAAAGAACGTCTACTTCGTTTGGATCAGATTTTGTAACATTTCTCTTAGAAAATGAGCCTCAAACATTTAAAGAAGCGATGTCGTCGTCAGACTCATCCTTTTGGAAAGAGGCAGGTAACAGTGAGATTGATTCAATCTTAAGCAACCATACGTGGGAATTGGTTGATCTTTCTCCAGGAAATAAACCTTTAGGTTCTAAATGGATCTTCAAAAGGAAAATGAAGACGGATGATACTATTGACAAAATACAAGGCAAGACTTGTAGTAAAAGGCTTCAAATAAAAAGAAAGCCTTGATTACTTTGATACATACTTGCCAGTAATAAGGATAATATCGATTTGAATGTTAATTGCCTTGGCAGCGGTATATGATCTCCATCAAATGGATGTGAAAACCGCATTTCCTAAATTGAGAATTGGAGGAAGAAATTTACATAGAACAGCCTGAGGGTTTTGTGGTTCCAGGAAAGGAGAATAAGGTGTGTAAACTTATTAAGTCGTTGTATGGACTAAAAGCAAGCACCTAAACAATGACATGCAAAGTTTGACCAAACCATGTTGGAAAACGGGTTCAAGATAAATGAATGTTAAAGACACTCTGAATCACCAAGTCATTGTTTGTTTATATGTGGATGATATATTGATCATCAGTAGAGACATTTCTGACATAAATGCAACAAAAATGAATGCTCGAGAGTAAGTTCGATATGAAAGACCTTGGAGTTGCGGATGTGATCTTAGGAATAAAAATTCATAGAACTCCACAAGGGTTGGCATTGTCACAGTCTCATTATATTGAAAATATACTTGAAAAATTTAAGTATATGGAATTCGGTATTGCCAAGACTCCATTGGATGTGAGTTTTGCACTTCGAAAGAATGAAGGTGAAAGTGACACACAATTGGAGTATGCAAGAGTATTGGGATGTTTAATATATATAATGAATTGTACACGACCAGACATAGCATGCGCTATTAGTAAATTGAGTCGGTACACGAGTAATCCCAACAAAACTCATTGGATGGCAATGAAAAGAGTTTTGGGGTATCTTAAATACACTCAAGACTATGCCTTGTATTATAATAAATATCCCGCGGTACTCGAAGGATATAGTGATGCAAATTGGATCACCGGATCGAATGAAGTAAAATCCACAAGTGGATATGTATTTACTATCGGTGGAGGAGCAGTCTCTTGGAAATCATCCAACCAGACTTGTATTGCTCGCTCTACAATGGAATCTGAATTTATCGCATTGGATAAAGCCGGTGAAGAAGCAGAATGACTCCGGAATTTCTTAGAAGATGTTCCATACTGGCCCAAACCAGTGGCGCCAGTATGTATACACTGTAATAGCCAAGCGGCAATAGGTAGGGTAGGGAGCATGATGTACAACAGTAAATCTCATCACATACGACGGAGACATAATACCGTTAGGGAACTTCTCTCTAGTGAAATTATCACTGTTGACTATGTAAAGTCAAAGGATAATGTGTCGGATCCACTTACAAAAGGCATATCTAGAGAAAGAGTGGAAAGGACATCCAAGAGAATGGGTTTAAGGCCTAGGACAAGTCAGCATGACGGTAACTCTACCTAGCAGACTGGAGTTCCCAAGAGCTAGGTTCAAGGAGATCAAATAAAGTTGTGTCTGACAGGTTCAACATTGTCAATTACCCAACTCATTCTCATGATGTAGACAATGTTTAGTAAACAAGGATAAGACTTAAGGTGAAAAATCTTTTAATGATTATCTAAATTTGGCAGATTTGACCAAATAGTTTAATCTATAGGATTGAACGTTTAGAAATCACCTATGTGAGGGCGAAGTGGAAGCCGCTTCAAGGAGAATGTTAGTAAAGGCCTATTCTCTAAGCTCTCATGAAATCGGGACGTGTTCATGGCTGAAAAGAACAAAACCGCGAGAACCAAAAACGGTAAAAGGCTGGTTGTGTGACATGTGTTATTTAGGTGTACATTAAAGCTCGACGGTTCAAAGATATCAAATCTACCGATTGACCGAGTGCATTTCAAAGGGAAACCCACTTATCCAGATGCGTAAAATTTTACGAAAAATAGCCATTCCCCATTCATGTGGGGGATTGTTGGGTTCAAAGTATATGAAAAGTGTGAATAAAAAATGGAGGAACCCAAGTGAAAGGAAAAATAAAGAAGAAAACACTAAAATGAAAAGTTTACTATTTCTCCCACGTTGGTGGGAGAATGTGACTTTCAAGTGTTAACACTTATTCCACTTGGTAAGTGAGGCAAGAAATAAGAGATGCCTCGCGCCGTCGTCGTCGTCGCTCGCTCGGCTCGGCTTTGGATTTGGAAAATGATCGATCGATAAAATCTATCTGTTTGGAAAAAAAAAATTTGACAGAAATTTAATCCGAAGGGAAAATTTAAACGCTTTAAATTTTTTTCTGTGTTTTGATCCTCCAGTTATATGCATGCATGCAGTGTTTCAAACGGATGCTTCAAAAGAATGCACTGTTTCGAACTGATGCTTCAGAAGGATGCACTCCTTCAACGAAATGACACACTAATTCATGAAATGGTCTGCCTGTTCGGAAAAGATGCAATCTTTGGATGAACAAACATGATTTTTCAGGAAAGGTCACACCTTTTAAGTGAACCATTGTCACTTTTCAGAAGAGGCATATGAAGGCTATATAAACCTGCTTTCATCCACAGGTTTAGACACGAATTTTCTGAATTACAAACTCTCTTCTTGTCTTCAAAACATTCTG
Organism: Capsicum pubescens; assembly: GCA_030864215.1. Classification (NCBI taxonomy): domain Eukaryota; kingdom Viridiplantae; phylum Streptophyta; class Magnoliopsida; order Solanales; family Solanaceae; genus Capsicum; species Capsicum pubescens. The sequence continues at coordinate 291,851,710 of CM061548.1, forward strand.
TGTGATCAATCAAACTGTTGAGTGAGTTCGTTGAATCCAACAATTTGAGGTACCGCTATTGTTCCGGATTGAAGGCCATTTTGTACAGTGAGGGGAATTATTCCTTAAGGACACTCCGTGAAGTCAGGGGACTTGGCCTTACAAATTCTATTTCATCTATTTTCTGAAAATAAACACACTTCTTAGATAGATTATTTATAATTTAGTGTTGAAGGTGTTAAGTAACTTCAAAAGTGTTCTTGTCTTAGACTTGAACTAGAGTTGAAGTTGGTGTTGCATGTATACAGATTTTTGTATCCGAACACCATAAAATAACAAACATACCCAGTGTAGGGTCTGGGGAGGGTAGTGTGTACGAGAACTTACCCCTACCATGGGAGGTAGAGAGGTTGTTTCCGATAGACGCTATGGAACAACAACATAATCCTAAAATGAAGTGCAATTCTGCTCCTGCTGGATCAAAACACACAAAAATAAACTCTAATTCTACGGACTAACGAGGACTGAGTCAATTCAATGAAGAACTGATGATAACAACAACAACAGCAAGAATAACAACTACAACTCAATGCCAAACAAGTTGGAATTGACAGTATGAATCCCTAATTCCGTTTGACCGGTATCATTAAGAGAAATGACGAACAATAAATTGATTATGTCGATATCTGGGATGCAGAAGCTACAGAACGTAAAAGCAAACCTAGTGCCCGTTTTCAGCAGTCAAAAGATTTCATAAGCCCTTGCATGAAAAGGGGCAGAAGATTGTATTTCACCAATACCCATTAGCTCAAAGGAAAAAATTGCATTTTACCAAGACTCAAAGAAGAGAATATTTAACTGAATATTGACAAAAAAGCAGTAAAACTTGCTATTCACCCTCATAGGCGCAAAGGGGCAAACGATTGCAATTTGCGGAGAGCCGGAGACCCATTAGCTCAATTAAGCAAAAAAAAAAAAAAAAAAGACTAACCGCATTGCGTTCTTGAGAGGGTTGAGAAAAGGATCGCACTAAACAAGCTGAAGAAGAAGATTCACACATTTCCTTTTACCTATAGAAACAGAACCCCAAAAAACCCCTCTTTTTTTTTTCTTCAAAATTTTCTTCTTGGTTCTTGGAACCTAAAGAAGGTGTTCTTGTTATAGAAAGAAAAAAATCAACTTTTCTTGGATGGAGAAATGTAAAGGGGAAGGGGGTTATAAAGGGTATTTGTGATAACTGATAAGATTGGAACGTTATACTTTCGGACAACGATTATTTTCCAATCCAAGTCATACAGGAATGTGGCCATCCCAACGGCTAGTTTTCTTTCTTTTCGACTTCTTTTTTCATAATTATCTCGGACTCTCGGCTCATAATAATCTTAGTGGTTTGAATTTTCTATTTAATTAATATCCTAAATTATCTGTCCTAATCACCCACATTACAATGGAAAAACATTCGATCAAGTACAATTCTGTCAAGTAATATTCAAAGACCTTGTAGATTTATGTCGTGTGTATCATAAAATAATTTATGATTTAGATGTATCTGAATACATACTCATAAAAGGAATTAAAAATGACAAAAATCACTAATTATAGTTAACTTATGGCACTTGAGAAAGTACCAAACAATTAAAAGTTACCTATGACACACGAGAAAGTGCCAAAACAACTAAAAAAATTCCAACAACAAAAAAAGTAAATAAAAATTACATTTTGACTCATTTTCTCAAATGTATTTTGAGGGTCATTTGGAGTGAGGTATAAGGGATAAATATTTATGGAATAAAATGAAGGACTATTTTATCTCATGTTTGATGTGAGGTATTAGTTAATACCGAAATTATTTATCCCACCATTTACACCATAGTGATGGGATAAGTTATCTCATATACATAGTGGAATAACTAATTTATTAGTTATCCTAAGATAACTCTTTCCCAACCAAACAATTACAGTGCAACTTTCTTGTTGGAGCTTTTTAGACCATTGTTAAAATATAGTATAATACAAGATTAAAATAAATAAATAAATAAATAAATAAAACTTAAATGGGTCAAACAAACATTTTTTTTGGGACAAACAAACATCAAGGGTGTGTTTGGTATGATGGAAAATATTTTCCTGAAAAAAGTTTTTCTGGAAAATAAGTTGGATTACTACTTATTTTCTCATGTTTGGTTGACGAGTGGAAAATATTCTAGTGTTTGATTGGTGAGTGAAAAAATATCTTTTAGAAAATCTACTAACTGTTAACTAGTCTATCAGTGCCTCTAGCAACTCAACAATTTGTAAGAACTAATTTAAGTATAGCAAATAATATCAATATCGAATACTAAAATATTACAATCACTAAATTTAATCAACTACTAATTAGCAAATATAGGAGATATTTTTCAACATTTTATTAAGACAATCTCAAGATACTACAATCAATAGAAATACAATGGAACGACAAACTTATTCAACCTTGTGAAACAAGCTGCATCGATGACAAAATGAAATATGCAATTAGCAAAAGTAACATAGGTAAGTCTTCCTCTATGCATATGAAAATAACAATACATTCAACGAACATTGAAAAAGAAAAAAATTCAGGCTTCACTATTTTTTTATTTCAAGCGGTGAAAAATTGAAGCAAAGCACAGTGAAAAATATTTTTGAGTAATGTGAATTTTTTGAGAAATGTGAATATGAGTGTTGTTGGGGTGGAAAAGAGGGGTGGGGGTGGGACATAGATCACATTTGTCATTTTTCGGAAAATGACTTCCCTTGGCCCATGAGGGAAGTCATTTTCCCTCAAATGAAGGAAAATAAGTTGTTATGAAAAATATTTTCCCAACATTTAACTACAACCAAACAAGGAAAAATAAGAAAACGTTTTCCAGAAAATATTTTCCATCATACCAAACACACCCTAAAAGAAAAAAAACTTACATAAATCCCTTCATGTTTACCCATAATTACTCCTTATCCCTTTTTTAGAATTTTTTTACTTAAAATCCAGATTTTCTGAGTTTTCAGATACAAGTTTCGTGAAAAGAGATACATTATGTCTGATACGTTTATTTAAACTAAAAATCACGCTAAATATGAAAAATAATGGCTCCGTACTTTAATTAGGAGTGATATACGCTTCTAAATCTTAAACCAATAGTAAATAGTTAGTTATTATGATGATTTTTAAATCTTCCTTCTTCTCAAAATCATTTTTCTGTCACATTCCTCTTTTTTTTTTTGTTTTTACAATTGACAATGAATATCTCAGTCTTATTACGATATTTCAGTGTTTAGGTTACTGATGTAAAGTATGATGGATATAAGAGTGATTACATTGTCATCGAAGAATATATAACAAATGAAAAATTAATTTTGGCCATTGCTGTAGAACTTGAAATCGACGAAACAAGGAAAAAAATCAAAACTGATACGTTGTTGATGGAAACTCATCTCCCTTGCTTATCTGTAACACCCCGTATTTTGGTCTCTGAAAATTTTTGAGTTTTTGAACTCACTACCCAACCTACGACTTACCTTACGAGTCGTAAGGTGTCCTTAAGCCATAGGAGCCAAATCATCATCTGACTAGTAAGTGGTGCCTATGCTACAGTCTTGATAACGACTAGAGGTCACGAGTCGTAAAGACTCATTACGAGTCGTACGGTGTGAGTCATAGGATTAATAGTATCTACGTGCCCAAGGACTCTGCCTTGACTACGAGTTAAGGGATGACTCATAGCCAGTCGTTACAAGCCATAGGGTGACCCGTAGCGATTGGACGGTAAATTCCAATATTTTAAGTAAGGGCATTATGGTCAATTCCCCCATTCCCCACTTAGACCCCATATACATAAAACACCTTGGGGACCCTATTTTCAGTACTTATGTATTGTAAATACTTTCTCAAATTCTCTCAAATTTCCCATTCAAAGATAAAATGATATAAGAAGAAACTACAAAAATGGAAACGACACGAAAACAAAGGAAACACACTAAATACGAAATCACAAAAACAAGAAAACAATAAAATGGAACGATAAAGCAAAAGATAGATAGATTGACATAAGTTGATAACGAGAGGACAACCAAGGGTCTACTAAACCCTAGACCTTCCTATCAATTATCGATAACACCAACCTCTTATGAGGACACAAACAAAAATAGATTCCCGAGCACCCACGTTTCTCAATAACCAAGGAAACTCCCAACAAGTTTTAATAAAAACACTCACAAGTGTATCTCAATTCATCATTCATCAACTATCTCCAAATGAAGGAAAACCTAGCTATTTATAAACCAAAGGCCTTTATTATAAAATGAGCCCAAAAGTGACCCTAAATATCAAGGGGCCAAAAAATGACCCCAAATACCAAATGCCCATATGTGGGCCCAAACACCCTTCCTTTGCTTTGTGGACCTCATACTCTCCACGCTATCTTCCAAATACGTCGTGGCTCAATACTACAAGGTACATCATCAAATATAGCTATTCCCGTGCTCCAAGCTATCCTCCAATCTCGTATGTGCTTCCCTAGGATGATCAAGTTATGGATTCTAACGTTTTGTCCTTAAATCATAAATCCCAAAAGAGTGGAGCTCATTTGGCTTATATCACAAGGCTAGGCTTTCAAGAAGTTTGTCATCTAGGGCTCTAAGGGTGAATTCTTCTTAATTTTTTTGGGGATTAAGGCATGTATCTCTCTCCCTAAACTTGTGTTTTCATTATTGCATGAATTGGTTTAATATTCACATGGTTTTGATGTTGGGTCTTCAATGATGGCTTGAGGGTTTTTGATGTAAATTGTTTAAATGCTTTTCCTATGATTATTATGGATTTGTTGTGCATTGAATTGATGATTTGTGAACCCATGAGGTTCATGGGAGTGTGAATGAAATAGGGGTACAATGATTCCCCAAATTTATAAACAATGGAACTAAAGGTATAATGATTCCCCCAAATAATTAGATTTTGGCAGTAAAAGTAATGAGAACCCCAATCCACTTGCATAATTGGCTTTGGAATGTGATTAATCAATTGGTTTGGTTAATTTCTTTAAAACTAATGCCTTGCATAAATGGCTAAATGTTTAAGGATGACTTTAAAAAACCTGGTGGGGTACAAGGATTCCTATAAGCGGATAATAATGATTTTGAAAACCTTTTGGGATACAAGGAATCCCCCAAATTGATTTTAATAATAGATTCCGGGGTACAAGGATTCCCCAAGTGTTGGTGTAATGACATTCGCCTGCAAGCTATAGTCTGTATGATGATACCACTTAATGATGCCTTAATTATTGACTTCTTGGACTAGTGGATGAGTTATGTTCTAAATGTTTTAATTAAGCTTGAAGGGGATTGTGTAGCTAGCCGTGAAGGTGGAGGTCCCGAGGGACTAATACTGAAAACTCACGGATTGTGTAGCTAACCGTGAAGGTGGAGGTCCCAAGGGACTAATATTGAAAACTCACGTTTTCCAATGTGAGAGTTGGTTTAGATAATCGTGTGATTGTGTCACGCAATATATATATATATAGAGAGAGAGAGAGAGAAAGAGAGAAAGATAGATAAATATGTGTGGGGGTGTGTGTATATATATGTATGTATGTATGTATCATGGACGACGTAGGGTACAAGGAATCCCCGGCTTCTTGTGATATCTTTGATTTGTACGGCTAACACGCACTGAGGCCCAATCAAAGGGTGACAGCTGGACCTATATAGCCCGTGGGTTGTTATTAGGACGGTCAAGTTACACAATCTAGATTAATGTTTTCAAGTTCATGCTAAACCTTGTTTCCTACTCTAGTATGTGCTATATATTTATATGTATAAACATATGATTGTGTGCACTAGATTTTGACTGATTTTGAACGGTTGACTATGGCATTATTTTACCCTCTTATCCCCAAGTTACATGCTAGTGCTCAACCCTCTAACCATTTTCACACGTTGTATCTCTATGTGATGAAGGTATCAGAAACACTTCCACTTTTCCTGCTCAGTGATAGAATATCGGGGTGTCAGCAGTTAGCTTAAAGTAGTAAGCCTCTTTCTTATGGAAGGTCGTTGCTTTTTGGTTTATCTATTATCATAGACTTTCTTTGGACTTGATTTTGGCTATCGTCAAGGGCATATCCCGACTTATATTGATTTGGTTTTGCTAGAGACTTTGTGGATTACTGTAGAATAGGTATTAGTTATTGATGTGTCTTAGACTTCTTGCGCTTCTCTTTATCTATCTTGTTATATTTTTGGAATTCAGCTACTGTTGGTGTATTGTGTTCTGTTAGACTAGGCAAAGGGGATAGTCTCTGGTCCGCAGTGGACTTGAGATATCTATCCCGGCCAAACCCTGGTTTGGGTCATGACAAAGTTGGTATCAGAGCCTAGGTTCATGGTCAATTGGTGTCCACAAAGTTGTGTCAAGTAGAGTCTCTTTTATGGCTGTGTAGTGCACCACATGTATAAGGGAGAGGCAATGAGGTATTTTAGAGTGTTTTCCTTTTCTTGTGTTCTACTGTCGGACTGTAGAGTCTAGGATGTTGAAATCTCCTCTAATTCCTATTTGTTAGCATTTCAAATTATACCTCCTAAAAGATCTGATGCTCGTGGAAATACTTCTGTCCCACCTAAGGATAATGTAGACGGAACCCATCCTACCTATGGGGTACAAACCTGGTCTAGGGTCCCAGCTTCTGATTATGCTGTCCCTCGTGAAGTTCCATCGATCCCTTCCAGTCCTCCTCAGGCCCCTCAGGAAGATGATGACCATGCCTCACTGCCACAATGAGATATTTCTAATGCCGAGTTCCACCACTCTATTTATCTGTTGACCTAGTTGGTGATATCTCAATCACGTCAATCGGGTCCTGCTGGCATCGTTGTGAGTTATTCTAAGGTTACTCGAGTCAGGCAGTTTATGAGGCTCAATCCTCCGACCTTTACTGATTCTAAGATTAAAGAGGACCTTTAAGGGTTCATAGATAAGATGGAGAAGATTTTTTGAGTTATGAATGCTTCTGACTCTGAGGGTATAGAACTTGCCACATAGCGGATAAAAGAGGTAGCATATCAGTGGTACGAGGAGTGGGATCAGTCTAGGGGTGATGATGTGGAGTTGGCATTGTAGGATGATTTTTCTAGTACTTTTTTTGATTGTTTTTTCTTTCCTTAGGAGTTGAGGGAGGCGTAAGCTAAGAACTTCATGAATTTGAAGCAAAGGTAAAATGGCTGTGAAAGAATATACCTTGAAATTTCATCAGTTATCTCACTATGCTCTTGAGTTAGTGTCTAGCATGAGGGATAGAATGAGGAAGTTTTCTTCTGGGTTGTCTCGAATCTTGGTCTTAGAGTGCAAGACTGCATGCTGAATAATGACATTGATATCTCTAGGCTTGTGGTGTATATGCAACAGATTGAAAAGAAAAAGAAAAATCAAAGAGATAAATAAGAAAGGTAAAGTGAGAAGTTCTGATATTCATACAGGGTGAAGATCCGAAGTAAGGTGGTATAAATGGTAAGCAGTGGTCTAAGAAGAATTGGAGAAGTTCTAACTCTTACTTGACGACTAGTTCTTCTTATCCAAAGTCGTCTGATGATCGTCGTTTACAGAATGATAGTTGGATTAAGGCATAAGGTACCCAGTCTCAGGTTGGTGGAGCATAGTCAGTCCTAACCTATCCTCCTTATCGATTTTGTGGTTAGTTGCATCATGATTTCTATGGTGAGAGGAAGAACCGGTGTTTTGATTGTGGTAAACCTGGACACATACAACAAAATTTTCCCATGGGTAAGGTTGCTTCTGGGGATAATAAGGTCCCTATTACTACTTCTTCCACTCCTGCACAAAAGGATACTTCTTTTAGTACCTACTCTGGCCAAAATTGCCTGTATGCTCTTGCCACCCGTCAAGACTCTGAGGCCTCTCCCGATGTCATTACTGGTATGTTACAACTCTTTTCCTGTAATATGTATTTTTTGCTTGATCTGAGGTCTACTCTTTCTAATGTGACACCTTATGCGACTATTCCTTTTGGTTTTGGTCCCAAAGGAATTTCGAATCCCTTTTCCATTTCAACCCAGTGGGTGATTTTATATTTGCTAGAATAGTCTATAGGGGTTGTGTGGTTTCTATCTATGGTAGGGAGACCTTAGGGGATTTGATTGAATTAGACATGCTAGGTTTTGATGTTATCTTGGGGATGGATTGGCTCAATTCGTGCTATGCCTCTCTAGATTGTCGGACCCATAAGGCCATTTTCAAATTTACTAATGAGCCAGTTATAGAATGGGAAGGGAGTTCCCTAGTGCCTAAAGAAAGGTTCATTTCTTATCTTAGAGCCCAAAAGCTAATTTCTAAGGGGTGTATTTATCATTTGGTTCGGATTAAAGATTCTAACTTGGAGGGTCTTTCTTTGCAATTTATTTTCATAGTTAATGAATTTCTTGAGGTCTCTCATGATGATCTTCCTGGTATTCCCCCTGATAGGCAAATTGATTTTGGGATTGACCTTTAGATGGGTACCTGCCCTATCTCTATTCCTCCCTATAGAATGGCACCAGTTGAGTTGAAAGAACTTAAGGAGCAGTTGAAAGATCTTCTTGATAAGGGTTTTATCCCCCTTAACGTGTCTCCATGGGGTGCTCCTATTATTTTTGTGCGTAAGAAAGATAGGTTCCTTCGAATGTTCATAGACTACCTCTAGTTAAATAAGGTGATGGTGAAGAATAAGTACCTTCTCCCTAGTATTGATGATCTCTTTGAACAACTTCAGAGTGCTAAGTACTTCTCTAAGATTTATCTCCGGTCGGGTTATCAATTGCTGAAGATTAGGGAGGTAGATATCCCTAAGACTGCTTCTCAAACCCGAAATGTTCATTTTGAGTTTTTAGTGATGTCCTTTGGTTTGACTAATACACCGACGACATTTATGGATCTTATAAATTCGGCATTCCATAAGTTTATGGATTCGTTCGTGATTGTGTTTATTGATGATATATTGGAATATTCTCAGAGAGAGGCAGATCTTGCCGATTACCTCCATATAGTGTTACAGACCCTTAAGGATCAATAGTTATGTGCTAAATTTTCTAAGTGTGAGTTCTTGTTGAATGCTATTACTTTTTTGGGTCATGTTATTTCTAGTGAAGGGATAATGGTGGATGCACAAAAAGTTGTGGTAGTTATGAAGTGGTCTAGACCCATGAATCCAATCGATATTCAGAGTTTCTTTGGTTTAACCAGGTATTATAGGAGGTTTGTGGAGAGCTTCTCGTCGATTGCTGCCCCGTTGACAAAGCTAACCCAGAAAAAGGTAAAGTTTTTATGGTCTGATGTTTGTGAGAGAAGTTTTAAGAAGTTGAAGGATAAGTTGACTTTTGCTTCTATTTTGACCCTGCTCGAGGGTACTGATAGTTTCATTGGGTATTGTGATACATCCCATGTAGGATTTGGTTATGTTTTGATGCAACATGAAAATGTGGTGGTATGCTTCTAGGCAGCTTAAAGTTTATGAGAGAAATTATCCGACTCATGATTTGGAGTTATTGGTTGTGGTGTTTGCCTTGAAAATATGGCCTCACTACTTGTATAGGGTATATATTGACATCTTCTCAGATCATAAGAGCCTGCAACACGTGTTCACCCAAAAGGAGTTGAATCTCAGGAAAATGAGGTGTCTTGAGTTGCTCAAGGATTATGATATGACTTGAGTTGCTCAAGGATTATGATATGAGTCTCCATTATCATCCAGGTAAAGCTAATGTGGTTGATGGTGCTCTTAGCAGGTTGTCTATGAGAAGCTTATCTCTTGTGTATGAGGGAAAAAAAGGTTTGGTAAAGGATACTCACCGGTTGGCTAACCTTGGAGTTTGTCTTCTGGACTCAGAAGATGGAGGTGTGATAGTTCAAGAGGTGGTGAAATCATCTTTTATTGTGGAGGTGAAAGAGAAGTAGGTTTTGGATCTTATCTTGATACAGATTAAAGATGATGTGGGTCAACAGAAAATGATGACTTTCGAGACTGGTGGTGATGGTGTCTTGAGGTACCAAGGTAGGTTGTGCATTCCCGATATTTATGGGCTACAAGAAAGATTTTGGCTGAGGCTCATGAGTCTCGATATACGGTTTATCCTGGTTCGACAAAGATGTACCATGACTTGAAGAAGATTTACAACAACAACAAATCCAGTGTATTCCTACATAGTGGGGTCTGGGGAGGGTAAGATGTACGCAGTGCATACCACTACCTCTGGAGAAGTAGCAAGACTGTTTCCAATAGACCCCGGGCTCAAGACAAAAAATATTAATCAAATCCGCAAAAAAGAACGTAACAAGATGACAAGACATAAATACACCACCCACAAGGAATAACAACCAAAGAATAGTACACCATCGCAATACAACATGCAACAAGGTAGCATACTAAGAATAATACAACCACCAAGCTACGCCCTACCCTACCGACCCAAACTAGCACTAGCCTTCTATCCTAATACGCGACCTCCATAACTTCCTATCTAGGTTCATGTCCTCAGTGAGCTGTAACTGCTTTATGTCCCGCCTGATCATCTCTCTCCAGTATTTCTTTGGCCTACCCCTGCCCCATCTGAAGCCATCCAAAGCTAGCCGCTCACACCTTCGAACCGGTGCATCCTTGCCCCTTCTCATCACGTGTACGAACCATCTCAATCAGTTTTCCCACATCTTATCCTCCAAAGCCACTCCAACCTTCTCCCGGATAGTCTCATTCCAAACTCTATCACCCCTAGTAATCCTACACATCCAACGCAACATCTGCATTTCTGCCACCTTCAAATTTTGAATGTGAGAATTCTTGACTGGCCAACACTCCGATTTATACAACATGACCGGGAAGACTGACACCTTATATAATTTACCTTTAAGATTGGGTGGCACCTTCTTATCATGCAACACCCCCGAGGCGAGCTTCCACTTCATCCATCCCGCCCAATACGGTGAGAGACATCCTCGTCGATCTCACCATCTTCCTGAATCATGAACCCGAGATACTTGAGAATATCTCTTTTACACACCACCTGGGAATACCCCCTGAAGGAGATTTATTTATTAAATAACATGAAGAGAGATGTGGCTAATTTTATGGCTAAGTGTATGGTTTGTCAGCAAGTGAAGGTTGAGCACTTGAGGCCTAGTAGGTTTTCTCAAGAGATTGAGTTTCCTGTATGGAAATGGTAAGTGATTAATATGGATTTTATTATTGGTCTTAAGCAGTCCTATAGTCAGTTCGATTCGATTTGGGTCATCGTGGATAGGATGACTAAGTCTGCTCACTTCTTGGCTGTAAGGACTAATTATCCTGTAAAGGATTATGTGAGGTTGTTCATTCAGAAGACCATTAAGTTGCACGGTGCTCCAGTTTCTATCATCTTGAATTGATTTATTCAGTTCTCATCTCACTTTTTGCATTCATTTCAGAGAGGTTTGGGGACTAAGGTTAACCTTAGCACCGGTTTTCACCCTCAGACGAATAGTCAAGCGGAGAGGACTATTTATACTTTAGAAGATATGCTAAGATCTTGTGTGATTGACTTTGGGGGTAGTAGAGTTTGTATATAATAATAACTATCATTCTTGCATTCAGATGGCCCCATTCGAGGCTTTGTATGGTAAAAAATGTCAGTCTCTTATTGGGTGGTTTGAAGTTGGTGAGGTGAGGTTATTTGGTCCTGAATTGGTTCATCAGGTTATGGAGAAGGTGAAGGTGATTAGGGATAGGCTTAAGACCACCCCAAAGTCGTCAAAAGTCCTATGCAGATGTAAGGCGAAGGGAATTAGAGTTTGACATTGGCGATCGGGGTTCTTAAAGGTGTCTCCCATGAAAGGAGTGATGAGATTTGGAAAGAAAAGGTAGCTCAGTCTCTGTTATGTTGGACTGTACTTGATTTTGAGGAGAGTGGCCAATGTTGCTTCTGATTTGGATTTGCTTTTTAGTTTGGGTTCTATTCACGCGGTCTTTCATGTTTCAATGTGGAAGAAGTGTGTGGGTGCTCCTTCCATGATTGTTCTTTTGGATACTGTTGGTGTTTTAAATTCCTTGTCGTATGAGGAAGTCCCGATAAAAATCTTGGATCGGCTAGTCCTTCGATTTTGAACTAAGGATGTGCTTTGATGAATATCCTATGGAGGAAATATAAGGTTGAAGAAGCTACTTAGGAAGCTAAGTATTGCTTTAGGCTAAACGATATTGCTTTTGATTGGGTTGTTCTATGGATGGAAGGTTGGGGTGAGAATGCAACTCCTATGAGTTAGCAGGTGTTTCAGAATGCTTTGCTGGAAGGGTTCTTTCTGCGTAAGACGAGAGAGGCTAAGGTGGAGGAGTTCATGCACCTAAGGTAGGGATCTATGACAGTGAAAGAGTACTGCCGTAAGTTCACTCAGTTGTTTAAGTATGCTCCCGAGTTGTTATCTGACTCTAAAGCTTGTATGAGTAAGTTTATTACTGAGGTGTTTGATTTGGTAGTCAAGGAGTATAAGACTACTATGCTGATTGAGGATATGGATATTGCTTGGTTGATGACTCATGCTCAACAGATTGAGGCAGAAAAGTTGAAGGAAAGAAAGAAGAGAAAAAAGAGAGCTAGGACTGGACAGTTTGAGTATAGTTAGCCGAGGCGTGGTGGGGGAAATCGTTCACAGTTTCAGGGTCATTCATCAATGTTCTGTGCCATCTTCACTTAGTGCTCCTGCACCCAGGACTAGGTAAGAGAAGTAGGGCAAGACTTTGAATTCCAGGTCTCAAAATAGTGTAGTCGGGAGGCCTAGTTGCCCGACATGTGTAAAGTGTGGCAAGACCCATCCTACTGAGTGTTTAATGGGAAAATGGGGTTGCTATAGTTGTGGCAAGCTGGGCCACAAAATCAAGGAGTGTTCGTATGCTAAGTAAGGAATTTGGGATGTTCGTCCTCAGACTCAGGTTACTAATGCACCAGCTCAGCAAGGTCGCCCAGTCCCTCCACAGGGCGCATCATCCAGTACCGGTAGCGGTCAACGCCAAAATTGGTTCTATGATTTACCATCTCGTCAGGAGAAGGAGAGTTTACCAGATGTTGTTACTGGAATGCTTCATGCCTTTCACCTTGATGTATATGTGATGTTAGGATCGAGATCAAATCTCTCTTATGTAACTCCATTGGTTACTGTAAATTTTGGGGTAGGTCCTGAAAATCTCTCTAGGCCCTTCTCAGTTTCTACCAGTGGGTGAGTCAGTTATATCTAGACGAGTCTATAAGAAGTGTCCAATTACCTTCCTCTATAAAGTCACACTAGCGGATCTAATAAAATTAGAAAAGGTAGACTTTAATGTCATTCTGGGCATGGATTGGCTCTATTCATGCTATGCATCAATAGATTGCCGCACCCGTGTGGTGAAGTTTCAATTTCTTGATGAAGCAGTTTTTGAGTGGGAGGGTAGTTCTGTGTCTCCCAAAGGTCGTTTCATATATTATCTTAAGTCCAGAAAGTTAACATCAAAAGGGTGTATTTATCATTTAGTTCGATTCAAAGATACAAAGTTTAAAGCCCCGATAGTTCACTCAATCTGTGTAGTGAATGAGTTTCCTAAGGTTTTCCCTGAAGATCTACCAGGGATACCTCCCGATAGAGAAATAGAATTGGGTATTGATCTTCTTCTTGATACTTAACCCATCTCTATTCCTCCATAATGTATGGCCTCAACCGAGCTTAATGAGTTAAAAGAGCAGCTTAGACCTCTGAGATAAAGGTTTCAGAAGACCCATTATCTCTCTATGGGGAGCTTCAGTCCTTTTTATGTGCAAGAAAGATGACACTATCAGAATGTGTACAGATTATAGATAGCTAAACAAGGTTACCATCAAGAACAAGTATCCCATTCCTAGAATTGATGATATATTTGATCAGCTTCAGAGTGCCAAGTAGTTCTCCAAAATTGACCTTGGGTCGGGATACCATCAGTTGAAGGTTAGGGAGCAAGGCATTTCGAAAATAGCTTTTCGAATGAGGTATGGCCATTATAAGTTTGCGGTTATGTCGTTTATACTAACAAATGCTCCTACAACCTTTATGGATTTGATTAACAGGGTCTTTAAGCAGTACTTGGACATGTTTGTCATTGTCTTTATAGATGACATACTGGTGTATTCCAGGAGTGAGGAAGAACTTGTAGAAAATTTGAGAATAGTGCTGCAAACCCTCAAGGACTGTTAATTGTATGCAAAGTTTGGTAAATATGAATTTTGTTTGGAATCTGTAATCTTTTTGGGGCATGTCATTTCAGGAGCAGTGACACGACCCAAAATCAGGCCATGTCGTATGACCACCTCAAGCCCATATGAACCGGAGGTCTCCCCAATAACCCAACCCAATCCTCAATATAAATCACAAGGGTCGAGCGAATCCCAGCCAAAAGATAAGATAGCGGAAAGCATACAACAAGTCATAGATTAAACATATTTAAACACTTCATTAGATTCATCAAAATCGTCATTACACCCAAGTCCACAGTTATCCATAATACCTCTATACAAACTAATGTTTAGAAATGTATATGTCGGGACAAGCCTCCGACAATAGCCAAACCAAGTCAAAATAAGACTAAGTGTAAAGATAGGAGACAAAGAAGGAATGTCTTCCGATGTAAGGATGCTCATCACTCCAAATTCAATGCATGAACCGCTTCGATCACCTAATCACTGCGTAGGAAGAGAAGATAATGCTCCAGCCCCTATGGCGTGTGGGGACATAGCGTTCAGAGATGATTAGCGGTTGGAGCGCTAGCATGTAACCCAAGGATAAAGATAAAATAACATTATCATTTGAAGCCAAGTACACAAATTATTTTCAATCAACATTCTTAAATACATAATCATACATATAGACATATACAACATGTTCATATTATGCCACAAAGAAAACAAGACTTAGAAAGCATTCTCATTTCACTCATTCCCATATCACGAGGTGAAGACTCCGACCTTCCATATTTATAGACTCAAAATTTCTCATTAATCAAGTGACCTGAACCACATGCAAATTCACTAGGCAAGGGACTCGAACCACAAACCCTTCATTGGACTAGGGACTCGAACCACTAGTCACTTCATTAGGCGAGGGACTCAAACCACAAGCCATATAATTGGGCAAGGGACTCAAACCACAATCCATTTATTGGACTAAGGACTCGAACCACTAGTCATTTCCTTGGTCGAGGGACTCAAACCACAAGCCATTCGTTGGACTAGGGACTCAAACCAATAGTCATTTCATTGCCATTATTAGATGACATTTGAACTCTGAACCCCATTTAGTTCATGCATTAACATCCATTCAATCCATTTCACATTTAAGGATGAACCATTTACCCACTTAACACCATATGGGGCGATAAGGTCTTCATGTGAGTATTCATCGATTAAACACTTTATTAGGCCAATGCCTTCATTCAAATCATATTTCAATTCAAATTATAGTAATCAAGACCCTAGCAAGCCACTCAAGCTTCATCAGCCTTTCTATATCATACTTTAGTTCCACACATAATTCAAGTTCATGCTTAGGGACATGGACCCCCCTTTCTTAGCCATCAAACCAACATGGTCATTATTTAACACATAATATGGCTAACAATATCTTTAACACAGAATTTATCAACTATTTATATTCATTGGGCCATTTCCCTAGTTCACAACATTATTCATATGTAACTAGATATTTTATTTTGACATTTTCACAAACACCTTATGTGCATACCTTTATCAAGACCAAATTCATGGTGGAAATCATCAAGAATTGGGTTAATCAATACCCACATGTTTTACAACATACAACAAGCACCCACATGTGCAAATCATCATCAATAACATGTATAAACACAAATCTAAGCAAAAGTCAACATTATTCATCATTAGACAACAAAACTCCTTTCATTTGATTTCAAAATCACAATGTACACTTACTAATCCAAGTGAAAAATACATGGGTTTAGAGTTATTTATCAAGGAAAAGAGTTACATGCCTTAGACAACTTGATTCACTATGAGTCTTGACTTTACTTTGCCCCTTGAAGATCACCCTTGAAACCCTCGCCTCCAATTTTTTAAAAATGAGTTTGAGAGAGTATTTAGGGTGTTTGATCCATTAAAATGGATGTTTAGGAGGCTACAAACACTTATATATTGAGTGGACTTGGGGTTTTGGGTGTAGGAAATGACCACAAGCCCTTAGTTAAATGCTGGAAAATATGCCCGTGCAGGGGTACGGCTCACTGAAGGAACCGTACTCTAGGGTACGAGTGGTACCCTAACTCATACCCTAGGCTTCTCCTAGGTCACCTACACTGGTTAGCATATGAATACACACCCATGAGTCGTATACAAATGGTACGACTCGTTCACTAACTCGTACACATCACCCGTACCAAAAACAATCCACTTTTAATTGAGGCATCACTCAATACGACTGGTCTTGGTACGACTTATACATTAAGGTATGATTGGTAGGAGGTTCGCTCGTAGCTAGGACAGTGAGTGACTCTCACCATACTACCTAGGGTACGAGAGGGGAGGTAGAGAAGGATATGAATCGTATCCAAGGGGTACGACTCATACCCCTAGTCGTACCTTGCTCAGTGACATCAAAAGAAGAAATTCTTCTCGTGTTTCAAAGCCTAGGTGTTTCAATTCTCCCCAACTTGGATCATTCATCCCCGAATGATGGGTAAGGAAATCATTAACACAAGTTAACACGTTATCACACATCAAACCAACCTTTAAACAATTTAGAACAAAGCATACAACAAGGACATGCCACACATCACAATCGTTATTACTCAACCATTCATTTCGTTCACCATGAGGTTCACACCCATCATTTACCAAGCCACTTGGCTCCTTCAAAGCTTAGGGACTCGAACCCATTATCTACCACAAACATAAGTCAAATAAAAAAGATTAACATATACCTCAATCACGAGTTTCTAAAATGGAATACAAATGCGGATACTTGGACTTCATGTCCTCCTCCACCTCCCAAGTAGCTTCCTCGGACTTTTGGTTCCTCCATAGAATATTTACCGAAGCCACCTCTTTCATTCGTAACTAGTTAACTTGCCGATTCAAAATCCTCACCTGGATCTTCTCATAGGACAAAGAGTCTGAGATATCAACATCCCTCAAAGGAACAACCAACGAAGGATCACCCACATATTTCCGCAACATAGAGACATGGAATATCGGGTGAATGGAGTTCATGCTATAAGGCAACTCCAACTCATAGGCAACATTGCCAACTCTCTTCACAATCAAGTAGGTACAAACATACCAGGGACTAAGCTTCCGTTTTTACCAAACCATATCACTCCCTTCATGGGAGAAACTTTCAAGAATACCCAATCGCCAACACTAAACTCTAAGTCCCTATGCCTCATATCCGACTTTTGGCGAATTTGAGCTGTTTTCAATCTATCACAAATCAACTTAACCTTCTCGAAGGCTTGGTGAGATAAATTGGGCCAAGTAATTTACCCTCACCAACTTCGTACCATCCAATAGGAGATCGACATCTCCTACCATATAATGCCTCAAAAGGGGATATGCCAATACTAGAGTGGTAACTATTATTATAGGTGAACTTAATCAAATGTAGGTGGTCATACCAAATATCACCATAATTAATCACACAAGCTCACAACATATCCTCTAATATTTGGATGGCCCTTTCCGTTTGCTCATATATTTATGGGTGGAGAGCGGTACTAAGGCACACTCTACTACCCAAACCTTTTTGGAATGACTTCCAAAAATGGGATAAGAACGGAGGACCACGATCCAAAATGATTAAAACTGGATCACCGTGCATCTTCACGATCTCCGTAAGTTACAACTTAACATAATCTTCCGCCGAGTAATTAGTCCTCACGGGTAAAAGCTGAGCGTACTTGGTCATTCTACCAACAATGACCCAAATAAAATCACATTGATTCTGAGATTGAGGATGAGTGGTAACGAAATCCATATTAATTTACTCCCACTTCCATTTGGGTAACACAATTTCTTGGTACAAACCATCAGGCCTCATGTGCTCAACTTTCACTTATTAACACACCATACACTTGGCCACATATTTAGCCACATCTCGTTTTATATTATCCCAGCAATAGAACTCTCTAAGATCATGATACATCTTGAGGGAATCGGTATGTATAGCATACCAGGATTCTTGAGCCTCGACCATAATCCATTCCCTTAATCCATTGACATAGGGAACACATGTCTACCTTGGTATCTCAAGATACCATCATCACAAATCATAAAGTTTGCAACTTTGTGTTGACCCACATTACTCTTGATCTTTATCAGGTCGGGGTCCAATACTTTTTTTTCTTTTATCTCGACCATAAGAGACGTCTGAGATACCATATGCATAAATATACCACCATCCTCGGAGTCCGCAAGTCAAACTCCAAGATTTTCCAAATGAAAAATGTCCATCACCAATTCCCATTTCTCCTCATCCACATGGGTCAAACTTTCCATGTACAATCTACTAAGTTCATTAAAGACTGTATTAGTTTTATCAGGGTGGTAATGAAGACTCAATCATAGTCTTTCAAAAACTCAAGCCGCCTCTTTTGCCTGAGGTTTACCTCTTTTTGAGTAAACACATATTGAAGAGTCTTATGATCGGAGAAAATATCAACATGAACCCCATAAAGATAATTTTGCCAAATCTTTAACACAAAAACCACGGCTAACAACTCTAAGTCGTAAGTAGGGTAGTTCTTCTCATGAAATTTCAATTGCCTAGAAGCATAGACCACCACCCTATCATGTTGCATTACGCAACCAAGACCAATTTAAGAAGTATCACAATACACCACAAAGCCATCATTACCTTCGGGCAAGGTCAAAACTGGAGTCAAAGTTAATTTATCTTTTAACTTCTTAAAACTACCCTCACACGTGTTTGACCATGAGAACTTGGCCTTCTTCTGGGTTAATTTCGTCAATGGGGAAGCTATAGTCGAGAAACTCTCTACAAATCTTCTATAGTAACCATCTAGACCCAAGAAACTATGAATATCGATTGGAGTCGTAGGTCTAGGCCACTTCTTAACTGCTGTAACGTTTTGGTGATCTACCACGATCCCTTCACTAGTGATAACATAACTATGAAAAGCTATGGATTTTAACCAAAACTCACACTTGGAGAACTTGGCATATAAACGATGATCCTTCAAAGTTTCCAACACAGTAAGGAGGTGATCGACTTGATTCGCCTCACTCTTAGAATAGATTAAGATGTCATCAATAAAGACAATGACAAACATGTCCAAGAATGGATGGAAGACATTCATCAAGTCCATGAGTGCCGCCGAGGTATTGGTCAACCCAAAAGACATGACAAGAAACTGATAGTGACCATATCGGGTTCTACAGGCAGTTTTGAGGATATCTCCATCCCTAATTTTAAGCTGATGATAACCCGATCTAAGATCAATCTTAGAGAAGAACTTTGCACCCTGAAGTTGATCAAACAAATCATCTATCCTAAGAAGAGAATTTTTATTCTTTACGGTCACTTTGTTCATCTGATGATAATTAATGCACATACGAAGGAAACCTTCCTTTTTGCGCACAATAATATAGGAGCAACCCAAGGAAACATACTAGGATGAATAAAACCTTTATATAAGGGGTCCTTCAATTGCTCCTTAGTATTCTTTAGCTCTATCAGAGCCATTCTATAAGGAAGGATAGAAATCGGACGAGTGTTCAAAATAAGATCAATCCCAAAATCAATTTTCCTATCGGGAAGAAAACCAAAAAGATCATCGGGAAACACCTCGGGAAACTCATTAACCATGGGAACAGATTCTAGAGAAGGCTCTTCTGTATGATACAAACACCCCTTTGAAATCAACCTTTGGGCTTTAAGATAAGTAATGAATCTTCCCTTAGGCACTAAGGAACCACCTTCCTATACAATGATCGGCTCTTTAGGGAATTTAAATATGACCCTATGGGTCCGAAAATCTAAGAAAGCATAACATGAATGCAACCAATCCATCCCCAGAATGACATCTAAATAAACAATGTCCAACTCTTTACAATCTATAAGAGTGTCTCTACCACCAACAAATACCACACATCTATAGACCCTTCTACCAATCACAGAGTCTCCTACTGAGGTAGAAATAGAAAAAAGAACTAATAGACTCTCGGGACCACAATTAAGATGCACAACCATATATGGGTTCACACAAGAAAGTATAGACCCTGGATCAAGAAAATAATATACATCATGGGAGAAAAGTCTCAATATATCCATGACAACATCGGGAGACACCTCAGAATCTTGGCGAGTAGCAAGTGTGTACAAACAGTTACGGCCAACGCCGGTGCCAAAAATAGAAGCAGAAGCAGACATAGTACCCTTTGGTGTGGGAGTAGATGGAGTAGCAATAGGGGCCCTGTTGCCCCAAGGATCCACCCGAGAGGGGCACTCACGCTGCATGTGCCCGATCTGACCATAACTAAAATATTTGTTCTTCCCCTTCTCATATTAACTATAATGACTCAAACCATAGAATATGTAAAGAGGGCGGAGTGGAGCCTACTGTGCACTACTATCCTAGAATTGAGCACCCTGTGCCCAAAGCCGACCACTAAACTGAGATCGATGATCAGACGACTATTTCGGGTAAGAAGAGTGAGCACTAGCCGAGGAGAAAGAACTCGAACTCCCCCACTTCTTTCGTGGCCACTTACCCCCATCTTTACTACTAGGCTCGAAATACCTAAAATTATTTCCTTTCTTTTTACTAAACTCAACTTGCTTCTTTTTCTCTTCTTTCACTTATTGCATATAAATGATCAACCTAGAGATGCCCATATTTTTAATCAATTAGGCCTCCTTGCTCTCAAGGACTACCTCACGGGATAATCCCGGGACAAACTTATGCATCTTATCCCTCATGCTAGAGACCATATCGGGAACATACCTTAACTATTGATGGAATTTCAGGGCATACTATTGAACGAGCATCCTTCCTTGCTTCAAGTTCAAAAACTTTTCTACTTTTGCTTCCCTCAACTCTTGAGGAAAGAAGCTATCTAAGAAATCCTTAAAGAAATCCTCCCACATGGAAAAACTAGAATCAACACATTTAGACAACTCTCACCATCCGTACCATTGGTACACTACATCTTTCAATTGGTAGGAAGCAAACTCAGCGAACTCAACCTCTGAAGCATGCATGATTCAGAAGATCTTCTTTATTTCATCAACAAAGCCTTGAGGATATTTCTCAACCTTTGTATCCATAAACACAAGAGGGCTCAACCTCATGAATTGGCCAATTCTTGTGGCCTCATAAGAAATAGTAGCCAGAACACCATGCTCTAATTGAGAATCTACCAACTGAGTCAAGAAGTTGATAGAGCAACAAAATATGACATTTGTAGCATCCCCTTGAGGTGATGGAATAAGAGGGTCACTCTCATAGTCGGTGTTGGTGGGGACAGGTGGAACCACATGAAGATAGTTAGATACTACAGCCCTGGCCAGGGTCCTAACTCCAGAAGTTGGATGAGCATCATCCATAGGGCCCTCGGTTGGGGAAAAAGTGTTTTCCTGAATCTAAGATCTCCTTAGAGGCATGATCTGGAAGATAGCCAAAAAGGAAATTAGAGAAATCTAAGACCTTAGACTCTATAGCTTAAGATTGGAACTCAAGAAAGGGAAATATTTCCTAAAATATCTCGTAGCCTCCTCTTTTATAAATGTGGCGTGCTTCACACCCATAAAAAAACCTAATTGACACGGTATTTTGGACACCCAACTGACCATGAACCTAGGCTCTGATACCAACTTGACATGACCCAAAATTGAGCCATATCGTATGGGAACCTCAAGCCCACATAAACCAGAGGTTTCCCCAATAACCCAACTCAATCCTTAATATAAATCACAAGGGTCAGATGAATCCCAATCAAAAGATAAGATAGCGGAAATCATACTACAAGTCATAGCTTAAACATGTCTAAACACTTCATTAGATTCATCCAAATAGCCAATACACCCAAGTCCAAAATCATCCACAATACCTCTATACAAATTGATGTTTAGAATTGTATATGTCGGGACAAGACCTAGACAATAGCCAAACCAAGTCAAAATAAGACTAAGTCTAAAGATAGGAGACCAAAAAGAAATGTCTTTCGATGTAAGAAAGCTCACCACTCCAAAGTCAATGCACGAACTACTTCGATCACCTAATCACTATGTAGAAAAAGAAAATAATGCTCTAATACCAATGTCGTGTGGGGACATAGCATCCGAAGATGGTTAGCGGTTGGAACGCTAACATGTAACTCAAGGATAAGTATAAAATACTATTATTATTTAAAGCCAAGTCATTACATTATTTTCAATCAATATTCTTAAATACATAATCATTCACATAGACATACACAACATGTTCATATTATGCCACAAAAGAAACAAGACTTAGAAAAAATTCTTATTTCACTTATTCCTATATCACGAGGTGAAGACTCCGACCTTCCATATTTATAGACTTAATATTTCTCATTAAGAAAGGGACTCAAACCATACGTAAATTCATCAGGCGTGAGACTCGAACCACAAGCCCTTTATTAGACTAGAGACTAGAACCACTAGTCATTTCATTTGGCAAGGACTCAAACCACAAGCCATATCAGAATAATGCTTAAATTACTCCATTCATTTAAAGTTAAGGATTCCTTTTCATTAAATGACTCTTATTAAAGAATTTTTGATTAAATTACATTACTAATAAATCTGTATTAGTTAAGATTTTTACAAAAATTACATAACTGATTATTCCTTTAATGATTAAGATTTTTGCTTTTTCATAAGTGACATATATCTACATTACATATACATATCTAAAAAATATACCAAATACATAGACACAAAGATCTGCATATGTATTTATAATACAAAAATACATATATATCTACATATGTATTTACAGAATACATATGTGGCCATTATGTATATATATATATATATATATATATATATATATATTTGCATATATAACATAAATCTCTTTACAAAAAGGACAACTATATACATATACATGTAGGTAATAAAAAATACATAATACATGCACATGCCCCAAAATTATATAAATATAGAACAAGATTTGTATATATATATATATAAATGAGTACCCATTAGCTAATAAATGTATATACAAAATAAATACACACAAATAGACACATATGTTACCCTCTAAAAAGGCATAGGACAATCCAAATATAAACCCAATACTGTCCAAAAATATATATGTAAACTTCATACGTGTGTAAAAAAAGTACAAATATATTCACATGTCCCAAATGTATATATATAAAACAAGATTCGTATATATATATATATATATATATATATACACACACACATTATACAAATTAGTACCCATTATCTAATAAATACATATACAAATAACTCTTCGTCTTTATCTTCTTCGGAATCTTATTCAGAGGAGTTTTCAACATCAGGACTTCAAATTTTGCTTGATTCTCTGATTTCTTTTGATTTTCATTTTATCTTAGATTTTTGTAATTTCGTCGATTTTGGAGATGAATGTTTTTTCAATCCTTTTTGTTTCATAATTTCGGTCATCTTATCTGAATCATTATAATGCTTCGATTCACCTCTTCGACGCACACTGATTTCTACGACTGTATAGGAGTAGAAATCACTTTACCAACTTTATCTTGAGTTAATCCAACACTAAATGATGGTGAATTATCAGAAACTAAATTGATGGGTGGTATACCTCTATTTAATCTTCTATATGATGTGTGTTCTATCATTAGAGTAGAACTCCACAATCATACAACAAAAAAAATCTCAAAAATAATTAAAAAAAAATTGCACTAACAATGATGAACGAAAAAAATATAAAAATACAAAATATATAGAATTTGTGGAAGAGATAACATGCGCAAATTAATAGTTACCTTAATTAGTGAAGCATAATATTTATCTACAACGTGAGAAAAATGTTAGAAAATGGAGTGAAAATCTTAAGAATAGAAGCTATTTGAGAAAAAAATAAAAGGTAAAGTAAGAAAGGAAAGAGGTACAGTGTTGGAGTAAAAATAACAGATGTTATCCCTTGGTAACTGTCACTCAAAAAAATATTATTTTTGCTATAAAATATAATTTTATTAAATTGTTGTTATTTATCTTAATTATAATCTTAAGTTTCTCACTTCTTATAATTTTTCTTTTTTTTCAATCAAACAATCATTTTCTTTATTCATACCTCCTAGTCAGCAGTACATCAATGTTAAAACAAAGCAAAAACATAAACCAAAACCTAAGCATAGAAGCTCATTTCTACTTTTGTCTACTCTGCGTTCTTCGCTTCTAATCTATGTATTTCTATTCCAGCTAAATCTACATGCATACTCTTTGTGGCCATGGCACTCTTTGACTCCATAATGCTTCGTTTCTAACCCCCAGAATATGATATATAGTTGTAGTAGTAACAATCCACAAGAAAGCTTTACTCAGTTTGCCTTGTGCTCTTTGTGCTATCCTTGACCACCATCCTTGAAGTCCCTGACTCACCATGCTAATCTGTAGTCAGTTCAATATCATATTCATATGAGAAGGCACATCGGAAAAATAGATAATCTATTGTTTCAATTTGACTTCCACACAATAGACGTATCCTTAGTACTTCTTCCCAAATGCTTAAGTCTTGCCATAGTCAGCAATTGTTTATGCATAGCAAACCAGCATATGAACGTATGCTTTGGTACACTCTCTTTACTCTATATTTGGCGTTATTATTGTTAGAATATACTATTAACCATGTAGTTTGAGTTATAGTATTATATTTTCATCCCATGTAAAGAAAATTTATTATATTAATAAAATCTTTATTTCAATAGATCATTATATTAACATGTGTGTCCTTTACTTATGTAGTAGACAATTTTGTGTATGGAGTATTTTAACTCATGCACAGAAGATTAAAATTGTTGGTTCTTATAAGTTATAAATTAATGTTCACAATCGAAGATGAGGTAGGACAAACATCTTGTTTATTGTAGCACAAGATTAAATATAATTTGATCTTAGTTATGGGAATGGTAATATTTTAAATTCTTGTGCGAGTACATTTCGTATGTATTGAAGGGACCAATTAGAGATATTTATTTATGTTTTGAATATTTATAAACGACTTCTCTAGTCCATTACATGTACTTATACTCTTAATCTTGATATAATTGTTATGATCTATGTGGTTTGGTTATTGTTTTAATCTATATTAAAAGGTAAGACTCTTTTGTGAGTCAATACAATCCTAATAGGTTGGATGATGACAAATCACTTAGTGAAATATTAATTAGTTAATAGAACCATGTCTCGGACTTGAGATAGAAGACACCTCTTTATGGTTGCTTATAAGTTTTCACATGAAAATCCTGTATGTAGTTTTATATACATCATGTGAAATAAGTTAAGCATTATAAATAAAGAATTAATTAATCAATGAGTTTAATTTTTCAGAGAATTTAATTTAATTGATTGGTGTCTGTAATTCTAATATGGGGAGTTAAATAAGATGTAATGGTAGATTTTAAAATTAAATCGAGGAGTGCAATTACATATTTCTGGTGGAATAATTTGTAATTTATTATGATATGATAATTCATTCATTACCAAATTAATATCATAATTGAAAGCCTTAGTTAATAAATGTATGGTCCCTACTATGCCTGATTAACTAATCAAATTTGGAAAAGAAAAAGAGTAATAGAAGAGGTAATATTTACCGATCTTCTAGAAATAAGGAATAAAAGAATTATTAATCAATTTTGGCATTATGACAAATTTAAAGCTGAAAAAAAACGTTTTGGCATTAAGGGATATTAAGGCTAAAAAGGTTTTTTTGGCTTTAAGGTTACAATAAAGGTCCAAAACGTTTGCCTCTTTTTCTTCTTCATTCAGTTGAAAGTGGGTCAGTAGAGGCTGATTTTAGAGAATTCGATTATACTTTTCCAATCCAAAAGTCACTTGCCCACACTAGTGTTGATTAAAAGAGTTAATCAGGAAGTAGTAGAAGGTAGCAGACCCATCAAACAAGGTGTTGAACAAACTGTGTGAAAGCTTTAAGAGGTAAGTTTTTTTATTTTCATTTTGATTATGTTATCTAGATTATATGTAATTTATATTAATCCTGTAGAATTATTGCTTCCGTTGTGCATGCTCTAACAATTGGTATCAGTAGTTTTCTTACATATGCTAGATAATGTAAAAGAAATTACAAGATTTGTTGTACATATTTTGAATAATAATTGTATAAATCATGTTGTTGTTGGCTGTTTTTTCATGTTTTTGATATCATGTTATTGCTGATTGTTTTTCATATTTTTGATGATGTTATTGACTTCAAGAGAATCTCAGTTTATCATCAAGAAAGCATAAAACGAACTTTACATAGTTTTGTGAAAATTAGTTTTATGGATTAAGGACAAAATTACGATGAGTTTCGACTAAAACCAACCATAGTCATTACTCACTGTATGAACAGTAGTAGTAAGGCCAAACAGTGCAGGCAACCCTTCTGACCCTCGCAACAGCTCGGACAATAATTGTGTTTTGGTCGGTTTTGGAGTTTTTTTAGTTTTGGATATTGTTCTTACTGCTGAGGGCTTTAAATTTGTACTGGTTGAGGAATGTACTGTTAAGTCGGATGAACCTACTGATGATGACATTAAATCCTATGATATGTGGATCAAAGTTGACGAGATGGCAAGATGCTACATTCTTGCCTCTATGGCAAATATGTTGCAGCATCAACATCAGTCCATGACTACTGCTTATGATATGCTTGAATCTCTCAAAGAGATGTTTGGTGAACAAAATCGTGCTGCAAAGCAGACGCCCATGAAAGATTTTTTGACCAAAAAAATGGTTAAAGAAATTCGGTAAGGGAACATGTTCTTAAAATGATGAGTTTGTTGAACGAGATGGAAATTCTTGGTGCGGTTATTGATAAGGAATCTCAGGTTGAGATGGTCCTGCAGACTCTGCCGGATAGTTTTCAGTAGTTTCACTTGAATTATAACATGAATAAGGTAGACTTATCTCTTGTGAAACTATTGAATGAGCTGCAAGCGGCAGAATCTATCATTAAGAAACAAGCTCCTCCTGCGGTGTTGATGGTTGACAAATCTTCAGCTTCGACTTCTAAGTCGAAAGGCGAAGAGAAAGAGAAAAAGAAGCCTCGTATGGTTTCAGGTGCTAATGGTGGTGTGGCTAAGCCTAAGAAAAAATGTTATCATTGCAAGCAACCTGGTCATTATAAGAAACAGTGTCACGGCTACATAGCAAAGATGCAAAAACAAGGTACATCTTTTTCACATATCGTTGAAACATTTTTAGCGGCTGTTTCTACCCAATTTTGGGCGATAGATTCGGGAGCCACTAATCATATCTGGACTTCATTGCAGGGGTTTTAGGAAATATGACGCCTAAGTGAAAATAAACTAAACGTGTTTCAGGAAAATGGGGAACCAACACCAACCTTAGCTATAGGAAATATTTCTATTTCGTTTAGTAGTTCTAGAGTTTTAAGACTGAATAATGTTCTTTACGTACCTTCTATAAAAAGGAATTTAATTTCAGTTTCAAGAATAATAGATATTGGTTATAATGTTTATTTTGTTAATGATTGTGCAATTATTAAGTTTAATAAGCATTTTATTAGTTTTTCTCCTAGAATACAAGATTTGTTTGTATTTGAGGTTTCCCATGATAATTCTAAAATAATGAAACTTAATAATGTTGATCAATCACATAAAAGAAAATGTATTTCGAAATTGAGTGAAACATACTTATGGCACTTACATCTAGGTCATATTAACACAAATAGGATTTCATGGTTGGTTTCTGATGGACCTTTGAGTTCATTGAAAGTGGAGGCACTTCCAACTTGTGAATCCTATTTAGAAGGTAAAATGACCTAGAGACCTTTTCCTTATAAAGAAAATAGAGCCGAAAATAAGTTAGAATTAATTCATACTGATTTGTGTGGTCCTATGAATATACAAGCAAGAGGTGGTTTTGAGTATTTTGTGACTTTCACAGATGATTACTCAAAATATGGATACATTTATTTGTTGCGCCGTAAATCTGAATGCTTTGAAAAATTCAAATAATTTAAGATGGAAATAGAAAAGCAACATAACAAACATATCCATACATTACAATATGATCGTGGTAGTGAATACCTTTCTGCGGAATTCATTAAATACTTATCAGATTCAGGAATTACATCTCAATATTTTGCTCTAGGAACACCACAACAAAATGGTGTGGCAGAACGATGAAATAGAACTCTTATGGAAATGGTTAGATCAATGTTAAGTTATTCAGATTTGCCTTTTTCTTTTTGGGGTTATGCATTAGAAACAACAAATTATATTCTGAACTTGGTTCCTTCAAATTTAGTACCTTTAACCCCATCTGAATTGCGGAGTGGGCGCAAACCTAGTCTATGATATATTCGAGTTTGGGATTGTCCAGCACATGTGCTAAAAGGAAAAACTGATAAGTTGGAATCTAGGACAGAAGTGTGTGTTTTTATTGGATATCCAAAAGGAACAAAAGGGGATTTATTTTATTGTCCTAAGGAACAGAAGATAATTATTTCGGCAAATGCCAGATTTCTTGAAGAGGATTATTTAATGAACCACGTTCCTAGAAGTTATTGTTTTATAGGAATTAAATAATAGACAAGAACAAATTTCAAAAACTATTATTGACATACCATTGCATCCACGTAGTGGGAGAAATGTCAATAGACAAGAGGTTGCACAAGAGCAAACACTTGACATTACACTACCTCAAAGTAGTGGGAGTAACGTCGAGCAGCCTGCAATTGTGGAGCAAAACGTTCATGGTAATGTCGAGGAACCTGTCATAGTGCAGGAAAACATTCAAGGTGTTCAAAATTTAATTCCAAATGTAGCAGATCCTATAGTGACTAGTTGTCATAGTGGGAGAATTATTAGAAAACCTTTACGATTTGCGCTCTTGGGATAATCATACTATAGAATCCCTGATGAGCCTAATACAGAACCTCTTAATTACGCCGAAGCACTACATGACAAAGATGCTAAAATGTGGTTTGCTGCTATGAAATCTGAAATGGAGTCTATGTATTCCAATCAAGTCTGAGAACTTGTAGAACTACCTGCGGGAGTCAAACCCATTGGCTGTAGATGGATCTATAAGAAAAAGAGTGGTGTGGATGGAAAAGTGCAAACTTTTAAGGCTAGGCTTGTTGCAAAAAGGTTGACTCAAAAAGAAGGAATTGACTATGAGGAAACCTCTTCACCGGTAGTTATGCTTAAATCCATTAGGATTCTCTTATCCATCGTAAATGGATGTCAAGAAGACTTTCCTAAATAGAAGTCTTGATGAGTGCATTTATATGGCACAACCAGAAGGTTTCATGGAAAGAGGTAATGAACAAAAGTTTTGTCAACTTAAGAAATCCATTTATGGGTTGAAACAAGCATCTAGGACATGGAATACTTGTTTTGACAATTTGATTAAGACTTTTGGTTTTGATCAATGTAAAAAATAAGTCATGCATTTATAAAAAATGGGATGGAGATAGAGTAACACTTTTGATTATGTACGTAGATAACATTATGTTGAATTCTATTAAGGAGTGGCTATCCTCACGTTTTGCTATGAAAGACTTGGGAGAAGTGGCTTATATCCTTGGGATCAAGCCTATGCGAGATCGCAAATAAAAGATATTAGTCTTATCTCAAGCACTTTATATTGATATTATTCTTGCAAGATTTAGCATGCAAAATTTTAAAAAAAAGATTCCTTCCTTTTAGGCATGGAATTACTTTGTCAAAAGATCAGTCGCCCAAAAAGACCGATGAGATAGAGAGAATGAAGGCGGTCCCTTATGCTTCTGCTGTAGGGAGCCTCATGTATGCTATGTTGTGCACTAGACCAGATATCTGCTTTGCAGTTGGCATGGTTAGCAGATTTCAGTCTAATCCTAGGCAAGAATATTGGACTACGATTAAGCATATAATCAAGTACCTTAAAAGGACTAGGGATTACATGCTTGTTTTTCACTTTGAGAATCTTGTATTTGTTGGGTATACTGATTCAGATTTCCAGTCGGATAAAGATTCTAGAAAATCTACCTCAGGATATGTGTTTATTTTAGGAGGTGGAGCCATTGTTTGGAGGAGTATCAAGCAATCATGTGTTGCTGATTCTACCATGAAAGCTGAATATATAGCTGCCTCTGAGGCGGCTAAAAAGGTTGTTTGGCTCGGTAACTTTCTGAAAGAACTTGGAGTTGTTTCTTCAGTTCAAACACAACTACCACTTTATTGTGACGATAGTGGTGCATTTGCAAACTTGAAAGAACCACGAAGCCATAAAAGAAGTAAGCAAGAGAAAATATCACTTGATTCGGGATATAACTCAAAGGGGTGATGTGAGAGTTTTGAAGATTAAGTCGAAGAACAATTTGACGGACCCATTCACAAAGGGATTAACCCAGAAGGTTTTTTATCAGCATGTGGAAGAAATGGGTGTTAAAATTGTGCATTCATGGTTATGAGTCTAAGTGGGAGATTGTTAAAATATACTATTAACCATGTAGTTTGAGTTATAGTATTATATTTTCATCCCATGTAAAGAAAATTTATTATATTAATAAAATATTTATTTCAATAGATCATTGTATTAACATGTGTGTCCTTTACTTATGTAGTAGATAATTTTGTGTATGGAGTATTTTAACTTATGCACGGAAGATTAAAATTGTCGGTTCTTATAAGTTATAAATTAATGTTCACAATCAAAGATGAGGTAGGACAAACATCTTGTTGATTGTAGCACAAGATTAAATATAATTTGATCTTAGTTATAGGAATGGTAATATTCCAACTTCTTGTGCTAGTACATTTCGTATGTATTGAAGGGACCAATTAGAGATATTCGTTTATGTCCTGAATATTTATAAACGACTTCTCTAATCCATTACATGTGCTTATACTCTTAATCTTGATATAATTATTACGATCTATGTGGTTTGGTTATTGTTTTAATTTATTAAAAGATGAGACTCTTTTGTGAGTCAATACATTCCTAATGGGTTGGATGATGAC
Source organism: Capsicum pubescens (assembly GCA_030864215.1). Lineage (NCBI taxonomy): Eukaryota > Viridiplantae > Streptophyta > Magnoliopsida > Solanales > Solanaceae > Capsicum > Capsicum pubescens. The sequence continues at coordinate 291,882,943 of CM061548.1, forward strand.
AAATCACTTAGTGAAATATTAGTTAGTTGATAGAACTATGTCTCGGACTTGAGATAGAAGACACTCCTTTATGGTTGCTTATAAGTTTTCACGTGAAAACTCTGCAGATGGATTTTATATCTGTCATGTGAAATAAGTTAAGCATTATAAATAAAGAATTAAATTAATCAATGAGTTAAATTTTTCAGAGAATTTAATTTAATTGATTGGTGTCGGTAATTCTAACATGGGGAGTTAAATAAGATGTAATGATAGATTTCGAAATCAAATCGAGGAGTGCAATTACATATTTTTAGTGGAATAATTTGTAATTTATTATGATATGATAATTCATTCATTACCAAATTAATATCATAATTGAAAGTCCCAGTTAATAAATCTGCGGTCCCTACTATGCTTGATTAACTAATCAAATTTGGAAAAGAAAAGGAGTAATAGAAGAGGCAATATTTACCATCTTCTATAAATAAGAAATAAAATAATTAAGAATCAATTTTGGCATTATGACAAATTTAAAGCTGAAAAAAATGTTTTGGCATTAAGGGCTATTAAGGCTAAAAACGTTTTTTGGCTTTAAGGTTACAATAAAGGGCCAAAACGTTTGTCTCTTTCTCTTCTTCATTCAGTTGAAAGTGGGAATAAGTAGAGGCTGATTTTAGAGAATTTGATTATCCTACTCCAATCCAAAAGTCACTTGCCCACACTAGTGTTGATTAAAAGAGTTAATCAGTAAGTAGTAGAAGGCAGCAGACATGATAAACAAGATGTTGAGCGAACTGTGTGAAAGTTCAAGAGGTGAGTTTTCTAATTTTCGTTTTGATTATGTTATCTAGATTATATGTAAGTTATATTGATACTACAGAATTGCTGTGCATGCTCCAACAATTATGCTATATAAAATCTTGACATCATCCCGTCTGCAAAGTATTAACAATCTAATCTGGCATAACTAGATTTTGGTTGACAGTTAATAACTATGCTAAATCCAGTTATTTTGTCTAGCGTAGTCTTGTCAAGACATTCTGGAAAAGCAAACGCCATATTAAAGTTGGTACTCCAGCATCGAAGTTTGACTTATTTTTAATGCTTTCACGTCGTCTGCTGAAAAATACAGTCTTAGGGCTTGTTTGGACATGCTCATAATTTCAAAATTAGATTAATTTAAAATTGACGTTTTACTTGGACATGAAATTTGATTTTTTAAATTATATATTTTTTCTCTGAAACATGAAAATCTCACAAGTAGGAAAAATATCAAACTTCCCCAATATTTATTTGAAATTACATTGATTTGAAGTTGATGTTTTATTGGACATGAAATTAGAATTTTAAGTTGTATTTTTTCTCATAAACATGAAAATCTCAGAAGTTGTGAAAATATCAAAATTTCCCTAATCCTTATACAATCTTTACTAATTGAGCAAATCTTTTCATAAACAAGATATCAGAATATCCAAAAATACCGTATTGATAAATCACATATCTTCATGTTTCTTTTCTAAATAAAAAATTGTCATTACAAATGTTCAAATAAATATAATTTTATAAAGATTCACTAGTCGACAATAATAGTAAATAGTTAGCATGGGAGCAACCAAGATACTGTAAACACTTATATTCTTCATTATAGATAGCATGGGAGCAACCAAGATACTGTAAACACTGTTATATTCTTCATTTTTATGGATCAAACTAGCACCAAATATGATCACTACACCTTACATTCTTTTTCTTGCCAGCTTCCAATGTGGAACTTTATTTGCAGCACTCTTCACCAACAAATTATAAAGGGGACAAATCCATAGATTATAACTACCATTTCAATTTCACAATGAACCAATCCTTACTGAGGTTATAACACTGATATTCCTCGATGAACACAAGTGTGCAGTGGCTGAAGTAGACAAATTTCACATTAACAAAAAACTTACTGATGCATTTATCTAACCAAATTGAGGTTATTTAACAAAAAAATCGAGTACAGTTTATATGAGTATATTACAGTCCAATCAATCCAAAGCATGGAAAATCAAGGGGTGAAAACTTTTTGTTTAGCAAGTATTCTTTGAAGTACAGTTCCTCAGTTTCCTCGTCTATGGGAGGTCATTTTCAGTTCTTGGCCCTGCTAAGTTAAGAATGTTAAATACAGTACGTCAAAGAATGTAATGACAAACATCCATGTCACATCTAAGTTTTGTCCGACTTACGTGGTCTTTTTCTTTGGATCCTTCTTTTGGTGAATCTTCCACTGATGACTCCGACGTTGGAAGGGCTGTCAGCTTACCAAATGACTCCTTAGCATCTCCAAAAAAGTCCTTCACCTTATCAACAACCGTTTTAAGCTTATCTGGGGTGGGAAGCTGAGAGGTCCAAATGAAGAGTTAGAAAGATGCCACCTAGCGAAAAGCATAATAACGTGCTACAACACTAAGCATAGTAAACAAGGAATATAACTAAGTATAGTAAACAAGGGATATACAGATCATTACTGACAACTACAAGGACCAAGTCTTTTTTTCTCAAACTTTTCCTGATAAATTTGTTTTGCAAAGCAGTGCCTTCAGGAAAACTGTAGGTTTATAAACTACATATTATTTTGACAGGTCATATTTTGATTGGTTAGTAGATGCAAAAACATGCTGTTCGGGAAAGCAGGGTTCATTTGGAGTGTAGAAGAAATAATTGAACATCATAGGCCATGTAGAAGTCTATGGACATATACAGAGGAAGACAAATGAAATAATTAATAAACCAAAGAAATTGAACAAAATTTTAGAGTACACAGGGGTGAGAAAGTCAGAAACAGATGATATAGAGTTCCAGAAAGGAAATTATGCTGATTCTCAGACATAATTCTTTAAATGGATACCACGAATATGTAGTAGTAATTAGAGGTTGATTTTTTCTTCTTAATAGATAAAAGCAGCATAATCCTGTAATGCAACAGAGATTTCTATTGCCAACAACTTGGCCTCAATATTTCTTCTTTTCTATACCATGGTTAAGAATCCCATAGAGATTTTGTTTCTATGGCTGCTGAATCCAAAAACGTTAGAACAGGTGTCAGTTTCATACCTCAATCACATCTGAGGTAGAAAGGGCAGCCCTCAAATTATTATTCTCCTGCATATCAGACAGATTTAAAAAGGAATTAGCACTCTTTTACAGGTGTACAATGAATTAGCAAGAATGCTAAAAAAAAAAGGAATCACTAATAAATGGTGCCGAGACTGAGAATATTACCACAAGTTTGTATCCATATCTAAATTCTGTCGCGGACTTCAATACACGATGCTGTTTCATTGCCAATTTCTGTATTTCCTTTTCATCCTGTTACAAGTAGAAAGAAAGTTAAAGCATCTCAGTAACATAATACCACAAAATTAATGTAAATAAACATTGAATAATGTCAGGTGTATAGGTCTTGATCATTTACTCATCTTTCTGGTACATCTTAGATTTCAAGGTAGGGTCAATATCAATGTTTTGCCTTGTTTTGAACTCTTAGACGATGAGGTTGGCTTTGGTAATCAATTTCATATGGGTCTCAACTCATTTACAACTACCTAGAACAATTTCAGAATACTCGTCTATTAGGAACAGACGTGTTTGACTGACAAGTAATTGTTCAAACATGGATAGGGACTAAGGTCTAATCGGTTATTTCACAGGCACTTACATTGTAAATCACTGCTGCAAGATTCCTAGCTAGAGTATCTTTGTATATATATTTCCCAAGAAAGTTGTCTTTTGCAGCAACCATAATTTTTGCAGTTGTGCCACCTGTTACGATATTGAGGGGGTACCAAAGATAAACCTGCCCGAGGAATTTAACAAAACAAGAATCAGAATTTCCGGAAGCGAAATACAAATCAGCAAGATCTTGAGTTAGATTATGTGAAGGAAGAAACAAGAATAAAGCCACAAAGTTTTAAACTTTAAAGTAGTCATGAGCTGCGGAACTGCCTAAACTCATTTCAAAGTCAATTCAGTTTGACCTCCAATAAGAAGCAATGAACAATGCTTAGTTAAGATGCTAAAAGGGGAACATGATGATCAACTAGTAGATGCCTACTTCAGCAGCAGAATTTTCTATCAAAAGATTCAGTACCCTTAGCTAATCATATGCAACTCAAATCCGTCCATCTAACTTACACATAAGCTTTGAATATTCAACTCAAACTTGCTTCTAGTTTTGGATAATAGCACACATACAAGACTAATCCGCTTATCAAAAAGACAAAAAAAGGTACAAACCTAGCCATTTCTCTCAAGTGTCAAGAAAATGGACATTTGTCTATTCCATCTCAAAAGTTAGCTCATAAAGTGAGGATTGTCAGAAGACCAAATAATTACGGCACAACAATTCACTCCACGACCGATGTGTGATACTTAACACTTCAACACACCCAAAACTAGAAATCTAAAGCATGAACAACATAACAAGGGTACAATTACCAGTTTAAAAAGAAAAAATAACAAGGGCCCAAGATTGGATAAACGAAGAATTGAGATTAGTGTGGCTCCGATATCATGTAAAGAATATGAATATTGGCCTTAAATCAACTTAACTAGCTCATAAGCAAAAGATTTTCTTCAAACAATTAGCAACAAGAATGTTAAAGGTGAAAGCATTTTTAATAAATGGTTAGAATGCAAAGTCAAAATCTAAAGCTTCTTTAAGCTTATTCAAAAAGAGAAGTCCAAATACATTTACAAGATACATTGTGAGAAAATGTAACTTATTAATTCTTTTGTAACTATATGTTTTCAATTCTCCTTGAACGTAAGAATTCATTTGATGAGTTAGTTCTTGATAAGTTAATTCATTCCTTGAACGGATGAATTCATTTGGTGAGGAGTTAATTCATTCAATTCACCATTAACCCACTCTTGTAACATCCTTTGTTCTTCACCTATATAAACCACTCTATTTGAGAACAAAAGATACACCACCACCAAAGTAAAAGAAAAATATCTTCCTCCTAAGTTCTTGACTTTTGGGCAATAGTTTTGAGCAACCTCCAAACTTCCAGCCACGAGTACACGTGTTTGGAAGTAGTTGTGGAACCTTGGGAAGCGACCGGCTAGAAGGATTTGCACCGGAGTCGGACCGAAATCGCTTTCAAGGCAGTGGCTTGCCACGACACAACATTTGTGACTATTTTATTATAATTATTAATTTCAGTTCCATATCAATATTGTAGTACTTTTTCCAAGAATTTGAAAGCGATTTCATTACATACAATATTGATAAATGGTTCTTTCTTTGAACAAAACTTTTCCTGATTTGTCAAAACTTGAGCCATTGAACGGAAATAATTTTAAACGTTGGTCACAAAAACTTCTGATTTTCTTCGAACAATTAAAAGTTGATTATGTTGTTTAATGAATCTCTTACTGATAACTCTTAACAATGTTGTGATTGATGATGTTACTAAAAGGAAATTTGAAAAAGATAACAAAACAGTTAGAGGACATTTGTTGAATCATATGACTAATCATTTATTTGATTTATTTGTTACTAAAAAATCTGCTAAGGAAATATGGGACAGTTTAGAAAAGAAATATGGTGCCGATGATGCAGGAAAGAAAAAATATGTTGTTGGACAATGAATTAAATTTTAAATGATTGACAATAAATCAATCATGGTACAAGTCCACGAATATGAAAATTTAATTGTTGATGTTCTCAATGAGGGTATGAAGATGTGTGAGATTCTTCAGGCGAATGTTCTGCTTGAAATATTTCCACCATCCTGGAGTGATTACAGAAATCAATTGAAACATAAGAAAAAGAATTTAGCTCTCCAAGAACTTATCAGAGAAAGAGGAGGCAAACCGTCTTAAAGATAAGATGGAAGCTCTTTCTCTTAATTCTTCTAAAGCTAACCTTGTGGAATCTTCGAGTACTATTGCAAAAGACAGGTACGAAGGTAAACAAAAGAATGTTTAGAATTAGGAACAAGTGAAAAAGAAAAATAATTTCAACAAGCCAGAGAGTCAAATTAAAAAATCAAAGAGGCTTGTTTTGCCTGCGGAAAACTTGGCCACAGGGCTGTCCAGTATTACCTAAGAAAAGGACAAAAGCCAAAACAGGGAGGACAAGGTGATGCCCAAGCTCATCTTACATAAAGTGATGAAGTAATTGTTGCAGTAATCGTCGAGGCAAATCTGATAGCTAACAAGACTGATTGGGTGTTGGACATAGGCGCTTCAAGACATTTCTGCGCTAACAAAGAATTATTCCATGACTTTGAGAATCCACCGATGGCGAGTGCGTTTACATGGGTAACTCCACTACTGCTGGAGTTATGGGTAAAGGAAAAATTTTACTTAAATTAACTTCTGGAAAAACTTTAGCCTTGAACATGATCTGTATGTTCCCTCGCTCCGTAGAAACTTAGTTTCTGGAGCACTTCTCAACAAAGTAGGCCTTAAACTTATTTTTGAAGCTAATAAAATAATTATTTCTCGTGGAGGAGACTTTGTTGGGAAGGGATACCTTAATGGGGGCTTATTTGTACTGAACATTGATCAAGAGATTGTCAATGCAAATATTTCTAATTCTGCTTATATTGTTGAGTCTATTAATTTATGGCATGGTAGACTAGGTCATGTTAATATTGCTTCTATTAAAAGACTTAGAAAAATGGAATTAATTCTTGTAGTAAATGTTGAAGCAAAGCATGCCAAGAAACCTTTTAAATATGTTACTAGTAGAAAGACCGGGTTGCTTGAACTAGTACATTCAGACTTAGCAGATTTTAAGAACACTATTAGTAAAGGTGGAAAGAAGTATTATATTACTTTTGTTGATGATTTTTCTAGGTACACTAAGGTACACCTCCTTAAGTCTAAAGATGAGGCTGAAAGCATGTTTTTAAAATTCAAAACAGAAGTAGAAAATTAATTAGACAGGAAAATCAAGAGATTTAGATCTGATAGGGGTAGTGAATATAGTACTAAAACTCTAGAAGATTTTTTTGAGAAAAATGGTATTATCCATGAGTTCAGTGCTCCCTATAATCCCCAACAAAATGGTGTAGCCGAACAAAAAAATAGAACACTTAAGAAAATGATGAATTCTATGTTTTTAAGATCGGGTCTACCTGACTATATGTGGGGGGAAGCTGTCTTATCTGCATGTTATATTCCTAATAAAGTCCCTCATAAAAAGTTCGACAAGACCTCATATGAGTTATGAAAAGGATATGCCCCTAGCTTGAAATTTCTGAAAGTGTGGGGGTGTTTGGCTAAGATTGGTCTAACTGATTTTAAACGAGTAAATGTAGGTTCTAATACCTTTGATACCGTCTTTATTGGTTATTATCAAAATAGTGCTGCATATAGATTTATGTCATTAAATGATTATTCTATTTGTGAATCTAGAGATGCAGAATTTTTTGAGCATGTTTTTCCTTTGAAAAATGATGTGCCTAGTGATGTGCAAAATAATACTTCTATATCTATGTCTGTTAACTCTCATGTTATGCCTGTATCTGATGTTATTGCTAATGAGCATGAAAATGAACTGAGGAGTAAAAGACGTAAAACTGAGACTAGATTTAGTCTTGATTTTATCACCACCTTCTTAACTAAGGATTTTGATATCGATACTTTAAATGATAAATTAGTGTCTATCTACTTAATAGAAGAAGACCCTAAGACATATGATGAACCAATGAGTTCATTAGATGCGATATTTTGGAAAGAGACTATTAAAAGTGAATTAGATTTTATAGTTTCTAATCACACATAGGACTTGTATGATTTGCCTAAAGGTTGTAAACCCATAAGTAGCAAGTGGATATTTAAGAAGAAATTGAGGCCTGATGGTACAATTGATAAATATAAGTCCTATGGCTTTGTTGTTAATTCATCTGATACCTGTGTTTATCTAAAATGATAGGATCAGACTGTGTGATTATATGTTTATATGTGGATGACATGTTAATCTTTGGCCTTAATGTGAATGTTGTAAATGAGACTAAGAAATTTTTATTTTCTAAATTTGAAATGAAAGACCTTGGAGAAGCTGATGTGATTTTAGGAATTAAAAATCAAAAGAACTGTTAATGGTTTCTCTTTGTGTCAGTCTTATTATATTGAAAAAATGTTGGAAAAATTTGATTGTTTTGATGTCGTTTCAATGAGAACTCCTTATGATCCTAGCATACACTTGAAAAAGAATAAAGATTTCAGTGTTTCTCAAACTAAATATGCCAAAATAATTGGGAGTGTAATGTTTCTCATGAACTATACTCGGCCTGATATAGCTTATATTGTTAGTAGATTGAGTAGATATACTCATAATCCCATTAGTGAACATTGGCATGCTCTTCATTGCTTGTTAAGGTACTTGAGAGGTACTATGGATTGATGTTTGCATTTTAATAAATTTCCTGCTGTTTTAGAAGGTTTTTGTGATGCAAACTGGGTTACTGACAATGATGAAGTTAGCTCAACCAATGGCTATGTGTTTACTTTGGATGCAGGTGCTATTTCGTGGAAGTCTACAAAGCAGACTTGTATAGCACGTTCTACCATAAAATCTGAATTCATTGCTCTCGAGTTGGCAGGGCAAGAAGCTGAGTGACTGAAAAATCTTTTGACAGATGTGCCTTTATGGGGAAGACAAATGTCACCAGTCTCTTTACATTGTGACTCACAGGCAGCAATTGGGATTGCTAAAAATAGTGTATACAATGGTAAAAGGAGACATATTCGCATCAGACATGGTGCAGTTAAACAATTGTTGAAACATGGTGTTATTTCCTTGGAATATGTAAGATTCGAAAGAAATTTGGTGGATCCTATGACAAAGGGTTTGACAAGAAAAATGGTCCTTGAATCGTCGAGGGGATGGGGCTAAAGCCCATGGATTGAGGTAATCTGGTGGATACCCATTTGTGGTCAAACGAAGCCATATGGGTCGTCAATAAACACTACATATCCTATCCCTATGGCGTGAGGTAGTGTATTATAAGGTTGAACTTATTTTTGCTCTTAATGATCCATAGCCTTAAGGTGGTCTATGAGATAGACTTGATAGATCACCTACGTGATTGTAAAAGGTTGGTCACCTTTTTATGAAAGAGTTATCTTTCTAGAGCACTCATGAGACCTAAGGTTTGTGTGAATGACCATAAAAGCACTTTGTAGTATCGCGGAGGTTACTTAAAATCAAGGATATGGTATGTGTTGTGGGGGTCTCGACTTATGTCCATCTAGTTCAAGAGTACTTCACTTTTTAGATAATTGTTGTTGCCTCATATCACTACGTGTCAATTCAAATCGAAAGATATTGACACTTAAGTACATGTTCCTTTTATTTGCCCAAAAGTGTTTCTATTCTTTTGTCTATGCATTTGTGGGGGATTGAAAGCATTTTTAATAAATGGTTAGAATGCAAAGTCAAAATCTAAAGCTTCTTTAAGTTTATCCAAAAATAGAAGTCTAAATACATTTACAAGATATATTGTGAGAAAATGTAACTTATTAATTCTTTTGTAACTATGTGTTTTCAATTCTCCTTGAACGTAAGAATTCATTTGATGAGTTAGTTCTTGATAAGTTAATTCATTCTTTGAACGGATGAATTCATTTGGTAAGGAGTTAATTCATTCAATTCACCATTAACTCACTCTTGTAACATCCTTTGTTGTTCACCTATATAAACCACTCTATTTGAGAACAAAAGATACACCACTAACAAAGTAAAAGAAAAATATCTTCCTCCTAAGTTCTCTACTTTTGGGCAATAGTTTTGAGCAACCTCCAAACTTCCAGCCACGAGTACACATGTTTGGAAGTAGCTGTGGAACCTTGGGGAGGGACCGGCTAGAAGGATTGCACCGGAGACGGGCCAAAATCGCTTGCAAGGCAGTGGCTTGCCACGACACAGCATTTGTGACTATTTTATTATAATTACTTAATTTCAGTTCCATATCAATATTGTAGTACTTTTTCCAACAAAAGGAACAAACTTTACTCTCTCAATCGACATAAAAGTCACTAATCTTTACCAGCTTCTCTCTATGTTTCTTGTTACTTGACTCAAGTTGGCCATTACCTATCACAACCTTTAAAAAATCTTTAAAAAATCTTTAATTAGAAGTGTATTTTATTAAACTAACCTTATTATTAATATTTTAGAACTCTAAATATGACTACTAATACTTTACGTAGTCATTTAATACTAAGGATAATATGAGAAAAACATAATCAAACTATCTTGATTTACTAAAATGAACAAGTAAAATGAAACATCTATTGACGGCACTAAGTAAAATGAAACATCTGTTTACGGCACTAAGTAAAATGAAACAGAGGGAGTATAAGGAGAAAGATACAAAGAAAGTGGTTGAAGGGAGAACAAACATTAGCCATGCGGATAAAGATAACGAATTTGGGGTTGCCATCATCTTCAATCTTTGCCATAGGAGGAGCCATTCGCTGGTACCGACGGGCTGCCATTCCCCCTTTCTTTCCTTTTGCTTCAACCACTAACAATCTTCTTTTCTGAGTCATTGTTGTTGCTGTTCTTGTGGAGAATAGTGAATGTTTAAGCATTGAAAAATCTTCATGGGTTCTTGAATTTAAAAGGGGTAATTTAACCAGTGGATTCAATGACATAGCCACTTCCATATTCCTTTCTTTCTATCTTTTTCTGTGCGGTACAATGAGTTACCTTTTCGTTTTTCTGTGTGTATAGGTTTTTGCGGTATTTTTGCAAGGTGGATGGAGGGACGAATCACTCCTGCTTGTAAATTGTGAGATTGGATCACCTTATCCACAAATTTATTTATTTATTTATTTTTGAAAATGAATGCAACTATACTACTCGTATATACTAGTATAGTAAATATGTTCCATACACGTGGCATGCTATACTTCTCTTCAATTCGAGATCAGTATATTAAAAGACCGGGTGGGAGAGAGCTGGAGCCAGAGGCAGGACATTTTTATTTTTTTTGGTTTCCATCCGATATTCGGTACTCGCACTGAAGCTTTGATTAATTCAGATCGCGCATCGCATAAGAGTTATGACTAATGCGGATCGTACATTGCAGAGCTCATTAAGGTGACAGTTCTCCCATTTTCTCCGTACATCGAACGCTCGACCTCTAATTAAGGATGGAGTAGCCCCATCCACTGCACCACAATCCATGTTGGTGAGAGGCAGGACATTTTACTTAGCATTGGATAAACTGACGAGACAAAAGCTCCATAAATTTTTAAGTTCTCAATTGATAAAAAAGGGGAGCTCGGTGTCCTAAATTTACCGTTATGCGCGGTGTTCGGAGAAGGACCCTACCATAAGGGTGTATGGTACGCAGCCTTACCTTGCATTTCTGTCAGATACTGTTTCCAAGGCTTGAACCCATAACCTCCTAGTCACTGACAACAACTTTACCAGAAAAGAAAACTCGATTAAAGAAATCTATAGAAAACAAAACTTTTAAGATTAGTTAACTAGTAGGAGTATAAATAATGCAGAGAAAAAACTCGGGTGAAAATCATTTCCCCCCTCAACTTTACTTTAAAAATCAAACTCCCCCTTCAACTTTAAACAATAAGCATTCTACCCCTTTTTTCCTACTTATCTTTTTTAAATACATATTTTACTCTTACACTATTAATCTTTATTTTTCTTTATCTCTTTAAAATTATTATATTTTTTATTTTTAATATATATAGTAAATTTTTGTAAATAAAAAGAAAATTATTTTCTAGACAAAAAAAAGTGAGAAACATATATTAAGTATATAAGTTAGTGATGTTCTAAATGAAATAAATGACTATGAAAATTTATTTATTAATAATAATTAAAACTGTAATATCTATTTATACTAGTAAAAATAACAAATAAAAATAATTTTATAAACATATTCCAATGCATGTAATATAATAACATATAACAAAAATGGAGATATATTTTATACTAAATTAATTCAAAAGTTAACTTATGTTATAAATATATATTCTCTCGTTCACTTTTACTTGTCACTATTTTGCTTTTTGAGGTCAACCTGCATGAACTTTGACTAACATTTTAAGATGTATAATTTAATATTTAAATTTAAAATTTAGATGATCAGAAAATATATGGAAAATGCTATAAGTTGCAATCCTTCTTCATATTAATAAAATGAAAAAATATATCTTAAATATTTGTCAAAATTTATGTGGGTTGACCTGGAAAAACGAAAAGTGACAAGCAAAAAAGAACTTAGGGAGTATATCAAAACTCATGTGCATACATACATACATACATATATATATACCGGGGGTCTATCTAAAACAGCCTCTCCTACTTCTTTGGAGGTAACGGTATGGACTGCGTACATCTTACCCTCCCCAGACCCCACTTTGTGGGAATTCACTGAGTTTGTTGTTGTTGTTGTGTGTGTGTGTGCGCGCGTGTGTGTGCGTGTGTATATCTGAAGTTGTTATGACATACTTAAACTTTAAAGGGAACCTATTACCATCTAAACTCATTTTTTGTTGATCTGGCCATCAAGTATCAGAATATTTTTGTACTTCTTTTGGGGGAGACGAAAAATACTTGTACGTTATCTCAATAAAATAACAATCATAAAAAAAATATTAGCTTTTGTGACAAGTTCATTAAAAAGGTTAAACTAAAAAATTTAAATAAAAATATATAAATACTTGACTAAAATAAATAATGTATATTATAAGAAGATATTTTTAATGTCAAGGTTAAAATAGACATTGTTAAGGTAAAGGGGAGAGAATGCTTATTATTAAAAGTAGAGAGGGGAGTTTGATTTTTAAAGTAAACTTGAGGGGGGAAATGATTTTCACTCTCAAAAGATGCATATCAACTCTAATATGTTAATTTTTAAATAAAAAAAATCATAATTTCTTAAAATACTACACTGTAATATACCTCTTTTTAAAAAATAATCAATAAACTTTACTAGTGTTATAATTAAACCATCACTTATTTAGGAATAAAACAAAATTACTTTCAAATAATAAAATATGATTATTTTGAGACGTAATATAAAAATATGAAAAGTGAAAACATAAATTTCAACTATGTATTTTTCATAAATATATTAAATGATCCTCATAGTGTTCTCCAATAGTAAATATAATAATATTAGGACTTATTATTTGAGTTACTCACAATTTTATTATTTTTATAGATGTAAAAAAATTTTAAGCATCATTTATTTATTAAAGAAGTATGAGGGTAAACAATGTTTACTAAGAAATTTGATACTTAATTGTGTCAAAATTGTTAGACGAGTGTTAGTCGTTAGGCGTGGTTAAGACGTATGGTCGGACGCTTAGGACGTAAGTCTAACAGAACCAAGCCCTACATGTGCGTCTTGAGGCTTTTTTTCAGTGCGTCGTCGCTGTCATGACCCAACTAACTGAATTGTGTAGACACCTACTTTAATTCACCTAGATAGAAGAACACTTACCAGAAAATTAAGAATTCACGAAAGCCATAACGGAATATTATTAAACTCTTCAAGATAATAATAAAGTTATTACAATTTCATTTATAAAAATATAACAAGCAATCTTTTACCCCGAGGATCCAGTCTACACAGTTACATGAGCTACTATAAGACAAAACAATATACATGACTCAGCTTCCACCATAGGAAAAAAAGGACGGAAGTTGTTGAATATCTGTAGTCGCTATAGGCATTGAAATTTTGTAGACTCTACAAAAAGAGTTCACTTTTGGTTAGAGTTCTTAGGGCTACTTTACCCTAAATCTAGCTTGATGGTTACTCTACCTTAAACCCTAAATTACGCCTATATAAAGGGGGCAAATAATCCTTTAAAAGGCATCTTCAATATCCCACAAATTTACGGGATATTGACAAAGAGATCAACGATCTTCAAAGTCCCAATAAATTCATGGGATATTTATAGATCAAAATCTTTTCTTCTTGATAATCAAATACAATCAAGAAGATCCAGAAAACCTTCTTTCATGGAGATCAAATCTAAATATTCCTACGTTCGAGAAATACGCCACTAACGGCCCTCGAATTACGGAGAAATCCATATGAAATCCTACATTCAAGAAATACGTCACTAACGACCCTTGAATTATGGAGAAATCCATATCAAATCCTGCATTTGAGAAATAAGCTACTGATAGCCCTCAAATTATGGATAAAAATTGAGAGAAGAATCAAGGGAGGAACAGATTTGTAACCACTTCGTTTATCAATAAAATTATTGTTTCTTCATATTTTTATTTGTGATTGCAATTTATTTCTGTCACGTTAAATTATGTTGGAAACAAATTGGCACGCCAAGTGAAACCAAATCTGCCCTTCATCTCTTCTCTCATAAATCAAATGTGCAAATCTGTAGCCGCAAAATCTTAAAGATGGAAACGGTACTTCAAGACTCGTCTTTGAGTTTCATCAAGTTTACACTCCGACAAGCCTAGAAGCAGGGGGCATTTGTAGACATTGAAAATTTGTGGACTTTACAAAAAGAGTTCACTTTTGGTTAGAGTTCTTGGGGTTACTTTATCCTAAATCTAGCTTGGTGGTTACTCTACCTTAAACCCTAAATTACGCCTATATAAAGGGGGCAAATATCCCTTTAAAAGGCATCTTCAATATCCCACAAATTTATGGGATATTGACAAAGAGATCAACGATCTTCAAAGTCCCACTAAATTCATGGGATATTTATAGATTAAAACCCTTTCTTCTTGTAATCAAATACAATCGAGAAAATACAGAAAACCTCCTTTCATGGAGATCAAATCTAAATATTCCTACGTTCGAGAAATACACCACTAACGGCCCTTCAATTACGGAGAAATCCATATCAAATCCTACATTTAAGAAATACGCCACTAACGGTCCTCGAATTATGGAGAAATCCATATCAAATCCTGTATTTGAGAAATACATTATTGACAACCCTCGAATTATGGAGAAAATCAAGATAGAAGAATCAAGGGAGGAACAGATTTATACTCACATCATTTATCAATAAAAATTATTGTTTTTTCATATTTTTATTTGTGATTGCAATTTGTTTCTGTCATGTTAAATTATGTTGGAAACAGTCACGTCGAGGAATGAAACCTCAACTGATCCTACACCAGGATATACCACAAAAAGGGTATAGCAAGAGTAGTATCAGTACAATCACACGTACTGGTAAACATCATCAGCTAACCCAAGTAAAATCACATAAACACAACATAGACCTCCGAAATTAAACATGCACTTACAAAAATAACACCAGTTTAAATTTCTTTATCACCACTTTCTGATTACCATACTCCTCCTCATCTTCCACTCTTAGTTATACAACTATCACTTAGTCAAGTTATGATCACATGACATATATTTTTTTCAAGGACACCAAGTTAATTAATAAACCATTTGATTCGTAACTTATTCCTAACCATACTTATTCAAACACTACCTGAAGCAGGGACAACACATGAGTTAAACTTATACATTTTTGTTATACAATCAATGTCACCTACTACTACTTAACTCATAAGATCAACCTCAACACGTTACCTAATAAAAACTTTCAACCAACAAAATTGTAAACAAAGAGCAACCACATAACATTAACAATTATCCTTCAATTAGTCTTTCCTTCACAACTCCAATTAAACAATCAATCTAGTAAACAAGGACAATATATTACAAGTACAAATATTCAACTCAAGTCAATCACCATGTCACGACCCAAATCGGGGTCTGACCATAACGGGTATCTTAAGTCCCACGTAGACCGGCGATCACCCCCTGCATCTAACCAAATCAAACACAACATCTCCCAATGTCAGATGAATTTCGAACATATAGCAAGATAGCATGCATCAAGCTTAAGAAAATTCAAGATATGTCTATAACCGACAACTGGTGACTAGCCAAATAACCGAACAACATCACCCTATACTACAGTAATCTAACCAAGGCCTTCTAAACAAAGAACCAAAACCAGTCTTAGTCGGGACATGTCCCCGACTCTGACAGATAACAATAAGAATGAAAATGATAATGAAACTCTCAACTCTAGTCTATGATAAGAATTGATGAAATACCTAAATCTTTTGAAGTATGGAAGCTCACCACTTCAGCGCAACAAACTGACGAACCGAGCCAATCCAGCTAACTCTGCACAGGAAAAGTACACTTACCTTTGGACCCTGCATCGTATGGTGATACAGCGTCCGAAGAAGGTTAGTGCAGTTAACACTAGCATGAAACTCAGGGATAAGGATAACATAATGCTATGATCAACCGTTTTAAAATTATTCAAATCTAATACACATAATCAAATGCATATATATATATATATATCACATACCGGTATAGGGAAAAAGGCTTAACATGCACTTTGAAACTTTAGCCTGGATTGTGTAGCTCAACCGCCATAACATACAAAGGCACCCATGGGTTATATAGGTCCAACTCCCCCATAGCTGGTACACCCCAGTGCATGTGGCCGCATGAACCAGAGGGTATATACATATGCACTATGGGGGACTCGAACCTCCCTGCATATCAAGGTGACATGAGCACTAAATCATGTAATAAGATGCAGGGAACTCGAACCTCCCAATTATATGATTATAATAATAATGAGGGTGACTTAAACCTCTCGGTCATATAGACCCCTGTGTCGACAATTGCAGTTTCCAGTGTTAGTCCCTCGGGACCTCTACTTTCACGACTCATCCACACAACCCACATTAAAGACCAATTAAAACAATTATCACACATTTCCATTCATTGAACCACATTACACATTAAGATATATATTGTTTGTATCGTCATACCTACTACACTTGCAAGGTAACATCAACATGCCAAAACAATGACATCACTTGCAGAATTCATAGCCACTTTGGTTCAAATATACCATAGTTTGTGAAAACACAAAACCCACAAGGTTCAATTCAAAACCATTATGCAATAGTTCAAGAGTAGTTCAATTTCCACATTTCTCATAACTAAAAACCAATTTTACAATATAGGGTTGGGGTCATAACCTTCAAAAGTCACAGGTTTGGGGAAAACCAGAATTCCCTAGTTCATTCACCATACCTATGCAGCCACAAGTTCAAAACCATGTTTAAATCATGAATAATCACATGTGAGCCATGGGAAAAACATTGTTCAATCAATAAGCATTCAATTGACAAGAAAGGAAGAATAACATGCTTGAATTACCCTTGATTTTAAACTAACATAAATATCTCATGAACAATACTTTAAAACATATGTTTTATACAAATTGACAAAGAAGGAAGAATAACATGCCTGAACTACCAAGTGTTATGGAAGAAGTTCGACCATTGTGCCCTTAGATGACCTACTTCCTGGAAACCCTAAGTATGGCTACTTAAGAGAATTTGAGAGAGCCTTTGAAGTGTTTGAGTACGTTAAGGATAAAATATAACCCCCTTAAGTGCTTTATGGATGTGGGATTTTAATTGTGCTAGAAAGGAATTGTCCAAAGTACCCTCAATTTTAAACTGAAATTTAGTCTTTAGTGACTATGGGTCACTATTCGACTAGTAAGGATACATTACGACTCATCACAAAGAGTCGAAGTCACGACAGAATCGCTAGGTCCCCATACTGGTTTGGCTACGATTCATACCTCTGACTCGTAACCACACTTAACGACTCATAACCACTTCTTGCCCTTAAGATAGAAATAATTTGGGATGACACACTGGACTCCTTATGATTGGGACATAACGACTCGTCATGAGTTTTTACGACTCGCGACCTCAAGTTGTAACGAAGACAATGTCTTGGGCCAAACTTACTGGACACCTTCCGAATTGGTCCTTACAACTAGTAAAAAGCCTTGACGACTAGTTGAGAGCCACTCGTACTCAGAGAAGAATACTAAGCTACTTCTTCTGATTAAGTTGCAACCGAGTCCTTAAGACCCTTCAAGACTCCCTATCACTTGTCAGTGGAGTCGTAGTCAGGACAGTGAGGATAAAATTTTAGAAATTTTCAAGGACCAAAAACCTGGGGCATTACATACTCCCCTCTTAGGATCATTCGTTCTCGAATGACAAGATAAGACATTTATTAGCTCGATTTGACTCCACATACCATTACTCTTACCTTTTACAAAGACAGAAAACAAAGATATTAAGGAATACACATACTCAAGCATGATTATTCGGAACGGATACTTGGACTTCATGTCCTTTTCAGCTTCCTAAGTGGCTTTCTCAACCTTTTGGTTCCTCCAGAGAACCTTTACCAAAGCCACATCCTTAGTCCGGAACTAACAGACTTACCGATCCAAAATCTCAACTGGGATCTTCTCGTAGGACGAGGAATCCGAAATACCCATCTTTTCTAAAGAAACAACCATCTATGGATAACCCACACACTTTCTCAACATCGAAACATGAAACACTAGATGAATGGAGCTCAAGCTGGAAGGCAACTCCAATTCGTATGCAACATTACCAACCCTCTTCAAAACCAAGTATGGGGCGACAAAACAAGGAATGAGCTTCTCCTTCTTGCCAAACCGTGTCACTCCCTTCATGGGAGATATCTTTAGGAACACCCAATCACCAACACTGAACTCCAACTCTCTTCTCCTTACATCCGTGTAGGACTTTTGGCGACTTTGGGCGGTCTTAAGTCTATCCCGAATCACCTCCACCTTTTCCATGGCTTGCTGAACAAAATTAGGGCTAAACAACTTATTCTCACCAACCTCAAACCACCCAATAGGAGACCTACACCTCCTACCATATAAGGCCACAAATGGAGCCATACCAATGCTAGAGTGATAATTATTGTTGTAGGCAAATTCTATGAGAGACAAGTGGTTACCCCAACTACATCAAAATAAAAAACACAAGCCCGAAGCATATCTTCCAAAACCTGAATTGTCCTTTCCGCTTGCCCATCCATCTGCGGGTGGAAAACGGTACTAAGGGCAACCTTAGTCACCAAACCTCACTAGAATGACCTCCAAAAGTGAGATAAGAACTAGGTACCCTGATCAGATATGATGGAGACTGGAGTACCATGAAACTTTACAATCTCCTTGATGAACAACTTGGCATAATCCTCTGAAGAGAAATTAGTCCTCACGGGCAAGAAGTAAGCAAACTTAGTCATCCTATCCCCAATGACCAAATTGAATCAAACTGCTGGTGAGACCGCGGAAAACTAATAACAAAATCTATATTAATTATCTCCCATTTCCACACCGACAGCTCAATCCCCTGAATCAATACACCGGGCCACAAGTGCTCCAACTTCACTTGCTGACACACCTTGCACTTAGCCATAAAATTTGCCATATCCCACTTCATATTGTTCCACCAATAGATCTCTTTAAGATTGTGATACATCTTTGTCGTACCAGGATGAATTGTATAACACAACTCATGAGCTTCGGCCAAAATCCTTCTTCGGAACCCATCAACATCGGAAACACATAATCTGCCTTGGTATCTCAAGATACCATCATCATCAATTTTCAAAATCATCACCTTTTGCCTACCCACATCATCCTTGATTTGCATTAAGATAGGATCCAACATCTGTTTCTCCTTCACGTCAACACTAAGAGATGACTTTACCACCTCTTGAACAATCACACCACCATCCTCGAAATCTAAAAGATGGACTCTAAGATTAGCCAAACGGTGAATATCCCTCACCAAATCCCGTTTCTCCTCATCCACATAAAATAAGATTCCCATGGACAACCTGTAAAGAGCATCAATAAATACGTTAGCTTTACCTGGATGATAGTGAAAACTTATGTCATAATCCTTGAGCAACTCAAGCCATCTCCTTTGCTTGAGATTCAATTCTTTCTGGGTGAACACGTATTACAGGTGCTTATGATCAGAATAAATATTGACATGGACCCCATACAAATAATGCCGACAAATCTTTAATGCAAACACCACAGCTAACAATTCTAAATCATGGGTCAGATAATTCTTCTAATGATCTTTCAAATATCTAGAAGAATATGCAACCACCTTGCCATACTAGATCAACACGTAACCCAGTCCTACCCGAGACGCATCACAATAGACAACAAAACCCTCAGTGCCCTCAGGAAGAGTCAAGACTAGAGTCGTAGTCAACTTATTCTTCAGTTTCTCAAAACTACCCTCACAAGCATCAGACCACAAAAACTTTACCTTCTTCTGAATCAACTTAGTCAATGAGGCATCAATAGAAGAGAACTATCCATAAATCTTCTATAATAATCGGATAAACCCAAAAATCTTTGAATGTCGGTTGGAGTCGTGGGTTTAGGACACTTTTTAACCACCACAACCTTCTGTGGATCTACCATGATCCCTTCACTAGAAACAACATGACCCAGATAAGTCACCGCATTCAACCAAAACTCATACGTAGAGAACTTTGCATATAACCTCTACTCTTTCAAGGCTTACAACACAAGGCGAAGGTGATCAACATGATCCGTCTCGCTCTTAGAATATAATAAAATATTATCGATAAAGGAAATCATGAACAAATCTAAGAACTGACCGAAAACTCAATTCATAAGATCCATAAATACTGCCTGGCCATTGGTCAAGCCAAAGGACATCACCAAAACTCAAAATGACCATATCCAGTTTGAAAAGCAGTTTTAGGGATGTCCACCTCCCTAATTTTCACTAGACTGAAGATCAATCTTAGAAAAGAACTTAGCACCCAAAAGATGATCGAACAAATCATCAATACAAAAAATGGTTACTTAATCTTCACGGTCACCTTATTAAATTAGCTGTAATCAATACACATCCAAAGGGGCCCATCCTTCTTACACATGAAAAGAACATTAGCACCCTACGGTGACACACTAGGGCAGAAAAACCCTTATCCAGAAGATCTTTTGACTACTCCTTAAGTTTCTTCAACTCAGCTAGAGACATTATATAAAGAGGAATAGAGATAAAACGAGTGTCCAGAAGAAGACCAACCCCAAAATCGATTTCCCTAGCGGGAGAAATACCAAGAAGATCATTAAGAAATACCTTAGGAAATTCGCGGACCACGGGAACAATCTGCAAGGAAGGACCTTTGGATCTAGAATCCTTAACATATACTAAGTGATAGAGGCACCCTTTAGAAACCAGTTTTTGGGCTCTAAGATGCGATATGAGATTTTCCTTAGGCACTAGGGAACTACCTTTCCACTCGATGATCGATTCATTAGGAAAATGGAAATTGACCTTTCGAGTCCAATAATTAAGGGACACATAGCACCAATGCAATAATCTATCCCCAAAATCACATCAAGGTCTAACATGTCTAGCACTATTAGATCCACAAAGGTCTCTCTACTATGGACCAACAACACACAACCCCTATAGACCCTTCTAGCCATAATAGAGTCACCCACCGAGATGGACACAAAGAAGGGGTTCGAAATACATTCAGGATAAAAAACAAAATAGATTGACACATAAGAGGTCACATAAGAGAGGGTAGACCCGAGATCAAGAAGACAATATATATCATAAGAGAAGAGTTTGAGCGTACCAGTAATAATAATATGGGATGCCTTAGAATCTTGAAAAGTAGTAAGAGCATACTAAAGGTTTCGACTAGTGACAGAGCTAGAAGTAGACGCAATACCTTTCGATGCGAGAGCTAATAAAGTAGCAATAGGAATCTTATTTTCCACAGAAGCAGCCTTAGAAGGACAATCCTTCTGCATTTGACCAATTTGACCATATTTAAAGCACTTGTTCCTCTTTTCTTCACAAATACCACAATGCACTTGACCATAAAATCTACAAAAAAGATACGATAGAGCCGACTGAGCCCCATTAGCCATTGACTAGGCTCCTATTGCTCTAAACCTACTATCATGCTTAGAACGATGATCACCCAAAAAATTCAGATAAGGAGAACTAGCCATAGAGTAGGAACTAAAATTTCCCCACTTTTCTTACACCATTTTCTACCATCTCTACCACTCTGCTGTTGACCTTAACCCTGATCTGAATAGCGAAACTTCTTGTTTTTCTTTTTACTTATTTCCGCTTGCTTTTTCTTTTCTTCTCCCACTTGTTGCATATACACCACAAGTCTAGAGATGTCCATATCTTTGTTCAACAAGGCAACCTTGCTTTCCAAAATCAACTCATGGGATAATCCAGGGGAAAACTTCCTCATTTTAGCCCTCTTTCTAGACACCAATTCTGGAGCATAATGCGATAGCTTTTGAAACTTCACGACATACTCCTTCACTGACATCCATCCTTATTTCAAATTCACAAACTCTTCATTCTTCACCTTTCTCAACTTTTGGGGAAAGAAGCAATTAAGAAAAGTACTAGAGAAATCATCCCATAGAAATGACTCAGAATCATCGGCCACTGGTATGATACATACTTTAACTAATAGGCAGCGAACTCTACACCCTCCACATCAGTAACATGTATCACCCAAAAGATTTTTTCTATCTCATCAATGAAATTATAAGGATTTTTCTCAATTTTAGAACTAGTGAAAATTGGAGGACTCAACCTCATAAATTGACCAACTCTAGTGGCCTCGAATGATGGAGCAACAGAAGAAACACGCTCAGTTTGGGAGGCCACCATCTGGATAAGAAAATAAATTAATCGACAAAATTTAGCATTAGACATGCAACCTGGGTGCCTGAGGAGGGATAGGGGAATCGGTGGAGTTCTATTAAGGCAATCAGAAGCAACAATTCTAGATCGGGTCTAAACTCCTGGAGTTAGATGAGCTTTGTCCATGTTGTCCTCAGATGGGACAAAAAGGTTTCTATGAGCATCAAATCTTCTGGGAGGCATGATCTGAAAAGCGAACATATGGAAATTAGAGGAGATTCAAGACCTTAGACTCTATTTTGTGAAATTGAACAACAAGAAAGGAAAACATTTCTAAATGCCTCATATCCTCTCCCTTATAAGTATGGCGTGCTACACATCCATAAATAAGACTCTAATTAACATAGCTTTGTTTGACCCAAAGACACCAAACCTAGGCGCTGATACCATCTCTGTCATAACTAAAACTAAGGCCTGGTCGTGACGGGTATCTCAAGTCCCACATGGATCGGAGATCACCCCCTACATCTAACCAAACCAAACACAACATCCCCCAATATCATATGAATTCTGAATATATAACAAGAAAGCATGCATGAAGCTTAAGGAAATTTAATACATGTCTATAACCTACGACCGATGACCAACCAAACAATCGAAAAACATTACACAATATCCATATTAATACAAACAAAGCCTTTTAAATAAAGAACCAAAACTAGTCTTGGACGGGACATGTCCCCGACTCTAACAGATAACAATGAGAATAAAAATGATAATGTTAATGATAATGAAACTCTCAACTTTAGTCTATGATAAAAATGATGAAATGTCTAATTCTTCCAAAGTATGAAAGCTTACCACTTTACCACAACGAACCGATAAACTAAGATGATTTGCCTAACTCTGTGCAGGAAAAGTACACTTACCTTCGGACCCTACATCAAATGAGGATACAACGTCCAGAGATGCTTAGTGGGGTGAACACTAGTATGAAACTAGGGATAAGGATAACATAATCCCATGATCAATAGTTTTAAATTATTCAAATTCAATGCACATAATCAAATACATATACATATATATATATGTATGTGTGTATATATATATATCACACAACGGTATAGGGAAAAAGACTTAACATGAACTTTAAATCTTCAGCCTGGATTGTGTAGCTCAATCGTCATAACATACAAAGACACCCATGGGATATATGGGTCCAGCTCTCCCCCAGCTGGTAAGGCCCCAGTTCATGTGACCGCACGAACCAGATAGTATATACATATGCACTATTGGGGACTCGAATCTCCCTGCATATCAAGGTAACACGAGCACCAAATCATGTAATAAGACATGGGAGACTCAAACTTCCTTATCATATGATAATAATAATTATAAGAGGAACTCAAACCTCTCGGTCATATGACCCTTGCATCATCAATCGCGGTTTCTAGTATTAGTCCCTCGGGACTCTACTTTCATGACTCAACTGCACAACCCTCATTAAAGCCCAATTAAAACAATTATCAAGCATTTCATTCATTAAACCATATTACACATTAAGACATACATTGCTGGTATCGTCATACCAGCTACACTTGCAAGGTAACATCAACATGCCAAAACAATGACATCACTTCGGGAATTCAAAGTCCCCTTGGTTCAAATATGCCATATCTTGTGAAAACACAAAACCCACAAGGTTCAATTCAAAACCATTATGCAACTGTTCAAGAGAAGTTCAATTCCCATATTTCTCATAACTAAAAACTAATTTCACAATATGGGGTTGGGGTCATAACCACTTTAAAAGTCACAAGTTTGGAGAAAATCATAATTACCTAGTTCATTCACCATACCCATGTACCCATAAGTTTAAAATCACGTTTAAAACATGAATAATTACATGTAAACTATGGGAAAAACATTGTTCAATCAATAAGCATTCAAAACCCTCAACCCTTGATTTTGAACCAACATAAATATCTCACGAACAATACTTTAAAACATATGCTTTTTACAAATTGAAAATGAGGGAAGAGTAACATGCCTGAACTACCATGTTTCACGAAAGTGATGCAATCCTTGAGCCCTTGGATGACCTACTTCTTGAAAACCCTAAGTATGGCTTCTTGAGAGAATTTGAGAGATCCTTTGAAGTGTTTAAGTACATTAAGGATAAAATATAACCCCCTTAAGTGATTTATGGATATGGAGTTTTATTTATGTGAGAAGGTAATTGTCCAAAGTGCCCTCTATTTAAAACTAAATTTTAGTTGTCGGTGAGTATGGGTCACTATACGAATCGTAAGGATATATTACGACTCATCAAAAGGATTCGTAGTCATGACAGAACCAACAAGGCCTCATATTGTTCTTGTTATGTTTCATACTACCGACTCGTAACCACACTTAATGACTCATAACTACTTTTCGTATTTAAGACTGCAACAATTTAGGATGACACACTGGACACCCTACGATTGGGATGTAATGACTCGTCATGAGACTTTACAACTCATGGACTCAAGTCATAATGAAACTAGTGTCTTAGGCCAAACTTACGACTTGGTCCTTACAACCCGTAAAAAGTCTTGATGACTAGTTGAGGGCCACTCATACTCAGAGTAGAATACTAAGCCACTTGTTCTGATTAAGTTGCGACTGAGTCCCTACGACCCGTTAAGACTTCTTACGACTTGCCAGTGGGAGTCGTAGTTAGGATAGTGAGGATGAAATTTCAGAAATTTTCAAGGACCAAAAACCCTGGGCATTACACACTAGGATTTGCAAAATAGATAACTCAACCTTGCCATAATTATCTCTTTATTAAACTTTAACAATACTAACTCAACATAAGTATATCAATAACCCAAACCACTCATGGATCCCAATAACAAAAATAATAAAACCCAGTTCACTCAAGAAACTAAAATAACAATAATAATATAATCCAGTTAACTCAAAAAATTGTCAAACTCTTCAATATTATGTACACACATGCTAACGGTCTTATCAATGCCTACTAGCCATGACCTGTAGGAGAAGAGCTCAATCCATGTATAAATAACCTAGACCTCTAATGTCTGCCACCTTATTTCAAAATAAGTATTATACCATCTTATTCCAACGTCCCCACCTTTATAATCCCTAAAATTTACCTCTTCTATGACAATTAATCTTTGTCTGTTCATCTCATAATATCAGCCCATGTCAAAGAATGTACAATCACGTAATGAGATAATTCAACCATATTCACATTAAATAAGACCTTTTTACTTAATCTAATTTCAAGTTATCAAACAACTTGTAACATTATCCAACAAGTCAACATTCAATAGCATGCATTGCTACAAGTAGACAAATAGGTAGTTAACATGAATAAATTAATCAAATTGAATTCTTAATTCCAATTCAGACATCACCTACATAATTACATTAATGTTGAGAGTTAATAAACATATACAAGACAATACGCGCACATTTCATTTAGTATACCTTTGGCTTACTAACACTTGAGATACACATAACTCCTCTAATCTATGACTCAATTATTTTCCTAACTTCCATCTTAACAGTTGATATTCTCTGAATCACACAATCAATCCATTAATAAAGGAGTATGCATCCATATCTCTAACAAAAAAAAAGGTATCCATATCAACCATACTAGAATCTATCCCATTTAACCACAATACACAAGTATAACCAAACCATTCTTATTCACTAATCAATTTGACACACACAATGAATAACATGTCAACATTATTAACAACACAACACCTCATTCCAAATTATCAATCTCATTCACATAGACCTAAGTTACTGGTGTTGTTTATCTAACCACCTTTCTCACATGTCTAAATGTAAAAGCTCCCGTCAATCTATGTTATGCATGCGTTTCTAATAGAGGTTTACTACTAAGTTAAACCTAGGTTATCTGGGTGCCAAATAACTACTATAGAGTAATCAACTTTCAATCCTTGCTCCGTTCTAGTAATACCTATCGTGAATACCATAAGAAAACATTAGGCTTTATTTATTTAAAATGCCCATCTACTTCTTTATCGCTCCAGAGTTTGGAGGCAACCCTTAGGTTTTCTTAGAATAAAGCCTCATTTTATTTATAATTAAAAAGAAAAAAAGGGTTTTTAAAAATTTTAGGTAGACTATTTTTGGCACCTCGCTATAGCGGCCTGCCAATAGCTACCACAACACTACTATAGCAAATATGATTTCGTTATAAAGAATGGCATTAGCCTGTCCTAAAATTTTCTACTTCAAATTAATTTAAACTAAGTCATTACTAACCCTTTCTTAAAATATTAAAGATATTCTGGTACCCCATGCCCTTTAGTAAGATGGGACCGGTTGTTACGACAGATATCAATTTACCTATCATTCATCTCTGAATAATAACTGTAGGAAAAGAACTAAACAGAAGTGTACCCGAGTCACTAATACTCATTCAATGATTATAAAGTTCTTATTTCAAAACTTCGCTCACAGAACCTATAACAGAGCTTTCCTAAATTATGTCACACTTATTTAATATGACACCCTTATATTTTTTTTTATCACAATCGAGATTCACACGAGACTATCATCAATAAATGTTATGAGTACCCATGGTAGTTGGGTCCTCTATAATACATCTAAAAATTCATAATTAATTAAAATGAGAAGAACAAAAATTTTTTGTCCTTGAAAGTTGATTGGACCAAAAATTTTTATCCTCGAAAGTTAACTGGGCTCTGCTATTACCAAGACCCTTATGCTATAGTAGGTTGGAGGCCTCTATAGAGGGATGGGCACGTTTAAAGGTTGAGAAATGGGTTTCATGCCCATATCTCAACTTTTTAACACAAGAACTCTCTTCCCATCTTTGATCACTTTTCTCTCAACGTCGGAAACAAGGTACTTTGCATTTCAAACTTAGTCTCTTTACTTTACTACCTGCATTATCATAGAAATAAAGTAGGTTTTGGGGTTGGTTTTTGAAATTAAGAATTTTCCTTATTTGACTTAATTTTAGAAGCATACTTGCTACTCTTGCATTTGCAAAGATTGTTTGATCATCTCTCATTGCTCCTACTAAGTAGATCTGGCATCGTAAATCATTTTGAACTGATCCTTGAATAATCGCTCTTGATACTCCATCTGTTCCTTATTCTTCTCATAGTGCATCTTTATTTTTAGCCTGGCAATCTTCTTCTCATTCGCTGTCTAACGATGCTTTTCATGCACTAGGCTAAGAGTATTTCAAGAGTTTTATTTTTCTTTTTTGTTATTAAGAGCTTGATTCTTGTACCACTCATACTTTTGAATATCCTCCGATATTTGCATTGCTTAATCCCTATCAATTTCTTTGGATGACTTCATCTCAAACTTCAACCTTGATTTCTCATGTGAACATGGTAGAAGTTGTCCATGCCCTTTTCTCTTCCATATAACCATATAATTTATATTTTTGTCATGACTCAAATGTTCGTGAGTGACACCCAATTGAGAGAACTACCTAATCTAATTTTTGACCTAATTACCTAGCCATTATAATAATGACAATAATCTCGACTAAGCAAATATATAGACTCCATAAATCAAACATATAATAATAGTGTAGAAATAACTACTAATAACATAATCCCAAGGAACCAAAAGTCACCATACATGAATAGTCTAAAAACCAAAATTGAAGTCTGAAATAAATGCCTCAAAAAATAAAGGAGTGTCATTATCCAAAAAATGGACATGATCAGTGCAAAGATACAATTAGAGCCTGAAGATAGGTACCAACACTTGGATTGATAAGTTGCAGGTCATGACCTAAATCTAAGTTCTCTTCTCAATTGTTGGGACACTTTCTAGATACAATAAAATAAAAGCGCATGTAGTATCAGTACAAACACTATGTACTAGTAGGTATAATTAGCCGACTTAACTTAAAACTCATACATGAACATAAATCAAATAAGATCAATTAACAATTA
Organism: Capsicum pubescens; assembly: GCA_030864215.1. Taxonomy (NCBI): domain Eukaryota; kingdom Viridiplantae; phylum Streptophyta; class Magnoliopsida; order Solanales; family Solanaceae; genus Capsicum; species Capsicum pubescens. The sequence goes on from CM061548.1 coordinate 291,911,530, forward strand.
GAGCATAATAAGTAATTGCATCAAAACACCACTATCCACAATATAAACTCTTACAATGTCAAATAACACAATCAATAAGCCTATTAATATCGTTGAACTACCATCCCAAGCCAATTTCAACCACAATAAAGGAAGAGCCTATGACTCTCTACTTATCATAAGTGTAATGTAACTGTAACACCCCAGACTTTTCTTATCTTAAAACCATTCCTAGATTGTCAAAAACTTTCTTCAGAGATGAATACCTTTTATTTCATGAGGTATTTTCCAGATTTAGACTTTCTATTATGTGGGAAAGTGAATGATCTTTCCATCGATACCAAATTCGCCCAAATCCGATACTTGGTTGAGGTGTTAAAGCATTTTTAAGTTGACAGTATCCCACTTGAGCAACCACCGCATCGCGGTGAAGGACAATTTCATAGTTGTAAATTCCAGTCGACCTCCATGATATTAGCACGTCATTGAGAGGTCCAAATTCCCAATTGTCAAAATCCAGTAGCCCAACGTGATACAGGCGCATCGCCATAGTGGCTAAAATGACATTAAAAAAGGGCACTGCGATAGTGGCGCATCGCGGAGTCTGTCCAGTTCCCAATTGTCCAAATTCCAGTAATCCACCGTGATAGTGGCGCGTCATGGTGTCCACCTAGTTCGAAAAAATATTATGTTTTCCAGTTTTGTTTATAACTTTAAAGAGGGTATTTCGGTCAATTCTCAAGCCCCCAATTCGTCCAAACATAAGATTTAAGCCTATTCGAAGCACTTTATGCCCAATTTCATCCATTTTCTCTCAAAGCAAAACCCTAAAACTCCAAAGCTTCTTCTCCAATAAATAAAAAATCCTTCATAGATTTTCTAAGAAAGCTCCAAATTGAGGATTCCCAAGGAAAGATAATCAAGAACTCATCTCCAAGAAATTAAATAGGAATCAATAGATCAAGTTTCTTTATCTAATCTTCAATTAAGGTATATGGGGTTATGAACAAGGACAATCCTTTCGTTCTTGTGCCCAAAAACTTATTTTAATTCCAATTTTATTGAAATTTTATATGATTTTCCATGAAATTCAAGTTAGGGTTTATACACAGTATTGTATTCACAAGCTTATGAGACTTCCCATGATTTAGAAGTTTATTTACATGATTATGTTCATATTTTCATGCATATTTCAATAATTTCCAAATTTTGAATTAATTTATCAATATTTACATTATCAAGTATGAACATTATGATATTTTAATGTGAGTTTGATGGGTTATTAAGCCATAATTAAAGATTGTTATTTCAAGATTATTTATACTACGCGCACCCTATGATAAGATTATTCTCAGATTTTTGATAAAGATTTGACCTTTTGGTCCTAAGCTAAGATAAAGAATTCACATTGTTCATATGACTTGAGATTTAAAGAAAAGAAAGAGCATAATTAGTTTTTTTGTAAACCCTTGTGCTATTTTGAAGTGGATTTGATAAGATTCTGAGCATGAGAATGAGAGTAGTATTTAGCACCGAGATGGGTATGTTACCAAGGTTGAATGACCCAGAACTACATGCCCCCGTAGGATTAAGATTTTTCCCACTTTTACGTGGATGACTAAGATTGTGATCACTTAAGATAAGAAGTTTTATTCTGATGGAAAGGGTAAAATAACTCTTCCCAACGTGGGAAAGACGTGGGACTCCATGAATGCTTACATGGTTTATGTCAGTTAGAAGAACCTCCCAAAGTTTCTAAGTCCCTATCAGTAAAGATTTTCAGAATAGCTTTAAAGTATTTCCCCTACTAGTAAAGAAAAGCTTTGAAAGAATTTTCTTAAGATAAAGTATTTTCTCTAATAGAAAAGAATAACATAAAAGCTTTTAGAAAACTATGTGTAAAGGCTCACAAATTTATCCGGACTATGATTTATAGGAAGACTTTAGCTACAGTTTTCAGCTTTCAGATCTGAGATTTAAGAGTGAGTCCTTTATACACTTAGATAGTATGATTTAAAGAGAGAATACAAGTACAAATTTTAGAACTAAATGTTATGATTCACTAGATTTATAAAACATGACTTGCTTCTCATGATTATTATTTTTAGTATTTTAGATATTCTAGCTTATGTGAGTCATTTACATCTAGCATGCATTGTTTTTCAAATTATGATGATGAGATGATGTGTTTAATTATGCATTCACCCCTATATACTCAGTACATCCTCAAAGTACTGATCCACATATATTTCTATGTGCTACATTGTATCATAATGTAGGTATCAGTTCATTTGTAGCACGCATACCATATTCAGACAGTTTGCAGCTTTTAGTCAATAGGTGATGAGTCCTCCTGATTCAAGCACTCGAGTCAGTCATATAGTTTGAGCATTATTGTATTTTTCTTTATTTAGTCATTTTGATTTAGGATAGTTGAGGCCCATGTCCCAGTTACCTATAGTCAATACTAGTAGAGGCTTCATAGACAGTTAATAGAGTTAATGTATTTGATTCCAGTATTGTTTTGTAAACGCAGAGTTGTAAATATTTTAGTTTAGTTTTGTATTGATCAGATTTAGAAAAGAGTTATCTTTCTCTTATTTTAATTAGATTTATGTATTTTATTCAGTTGCTTATGAGTTATGCTAGTAGAAGGGTTAGCTTGGGATCACTTATGGTCCTAAGCACCGTGTGACATCTCAGGACCATTTTGGGGCGTTACAAACTTGGTATCAGAGCATAGATTTCAAGTGTCCTAGGGTGTCTGTGAAGCCGTGTCTAGTAGAGTCTTGCGGAACGGTACAAAAATGTTTGTACTTTTCTTCGAGAGGGTACGAGGCATTTAAGAAAAGTTTCCTTTCTTTCCTACTCTAGATCATGCGTAAATTTGTTTTCTCAGAATCTTCTATCTATTTGTGTGTTACCTCAAAATTCCTCCTCTATTTATTTTTCTTGAGATAACATAATTAGCAAGTTCCAGTTCCTCCCCAGATAATGCTCTCAGATTTACTAGAAAAAACTTCAGAAGTCATACAAGGGGCTTGTGAGGATCTCCCTAGTGTGTTAAGTTCCTTAAGTTGAAAGTTTATGTACTTATCCTTATAAGTTAATCAGTTGAGACAGGATTAGATATGTATTTAGATTGCCCATTGGCTCTTTCAATACAGATAGTGCTCATAAGAGAAGATAGTATGAACCTAGACTATTAAATATAGTGTGCATTCGTGGGATATTATGAACTTTAGTGTTATGATTTATGAATAGTAGAACCTTATTATAGTTTGAAGAATGGGTATAGAAGAGTAGTGACAAGAAAAGCGGGAGTGATGATTGATAGAAAGTATAGAGATAAACTCATGCATGTTGTGGAGATGTATTAAGGTGATAGTACCTCATGTGTTAGTTTAATGGAGGTAGAGAAGGAGTCATTAGTTAAGGATAATTGTTGTTTGTTTGATGTACGGAAGGAGTTATTAATTATAATTGTTGTGTTAGAAAAGTATAGGATATTAGTGAAGTATTTGGTGATTGAGTACCATTAATTTAGGTGTATAAAATGGTAAATAGTAGTGATGTGTAGAAGTAGTATGTGCTAATGGATTATAATGAGATAGGTCATATGATTTTTACCGATTACTATTATTATGAAGATCTAGTGGACTAGTGTTTCTTGGTGTTTTATTTTATGTCTTCCAAGTGAGAATTATATGTAAGGTGAGTTGTTAAATCATGTTTATCACTAGACATTATGTTTGAACAGTCGATGGTCATTAAGGTGGATGTAATAATTTCTTGATTAGTGATGCTAGTTATATGGAAATGATCTAGTAGGCTTGAATAATATGTGCAAGAATTTGAGCCCATTTTAATTCGTAATTAAGTATGATGTTGTATGTATGATAAAGAAGTATGCCCAAGGTGATATGGGATTGCATTATTTTCTAAGGTTATTACGTATTGTGTAGGGTTAATAGTATCATTGAGTTGCTAAGAAGAAGGAAACTAGTTATATAGTATATGATGTTCTTAATGGCTAAGTTAAGGAGTTAAGTTATGGATAGATGATGTTGAGCCTTGTTGGTATGATTTTTATTTTCATGGTTTAGAAATATAAGTTTAAAGATGCGATATTAGTAGGCTATGATGGAAGCAGTATGGTTTATTAAAGGTTGAAGATATCCGTTTTACGTGTTAGAATCTAAGTTTGAATCTTTAAAGATTGAGCGAATAGGAATGAGAGTTGAAGCTCTAGAAGGTGTAAACTCAGGATGTGGTAATACTCATGAAGATTCTAAGTTAGTAAGTGTTCAAGATATTATATGATGATTAGTGGGGTTGTAGAAAGATAGAGTTGTACCTCGGAAGGAAGTATTGGAAGTCGGTTTTACACTTTCAGGTGTAGTCTTTCAGAGTAAGTTTATTATTTGCGTGTATTATTGTATTCTAGACTCTAGAGTGCAGTGAGTGTAATTCCGTTTAGAGTTTAGTGAGAGGTTCCACAGGCTTAGAGTGATGGCTTAAAGTTAAGGGGTAGATGATAGAATGAGTAACAAAGCCAGACTTCCTAATTCTAGTAGTGATGCCAGTGCAGTGTAGAACATCATAAGGTGAGGATGAGTCTCAACACATTCTTATTTCAGTGTTGGTATTTCAGTTATTCCAATATCTACTCATGCCTTTCGTGTCAGTTCAATGATCATAGTATATGTTCATGCGTATAATAGAGAACCAGGTACTCTCCCAGTTCCTAGTATGAGGAGTTCCAGTTCGTTCAGTAGTCAAAATCACATTTCATAAGTTATGACTCCAAAAATTCAGGTCATATAGATCATGACTCATGTACTCATACTTTCCAGTATGTTCAGTTCCAGTACTCGTGCAACACTCTTAACGATCAAACAAAGTACAGATTTATATTATGTACACCCTGAAACTCAATCTCTTTAATGAGTCTATATCATGAACCCTCTATTCCTCAGGCCTCGATGAAGTATCGAGCTATGCTTAGTATCCCTTCATGTTCTGGATCCTGACATTCCAACCTTTCGGTGACCTCCCCCAGGCCAAGATAGTGATTATGAGAAATTATATGGATGGGAGAGAGTAAATGTGTTATGTTGGGAAAAATGGTTGAAAGATGGTTTTATGTAAGTCTATAAGTTTGAAAGAATTTTTTTGAGGTGAAGTTTATTTTATTGTGTATGACTTGGTTGGTTGAGAATATTTTATGTGTGTCTTTCTAAGAATTGAATAATGCATGGAAGTTTTTATTGATAGAGGTATTAGAGAATATGAGAAAGATGCTCTTATGAGTATTTGTTTAGAAGTACACATGTGGTTATGAAGATAGGCTTGAATGTTATGTTGATATATAATTGGATGGACGCGTTGTACGCTTAGGATTTCCTAGTCAGAGGTTGAATTTTGTTATAGAAGTGATAAGAAAAATTATCTTAGAGAGGAGTAGTTAGGTCAATGCTTGGGGTATTGAATCCATAGTTTAGACTAGTATTATGGTGTTAGGTGCAACACCTTATGATTTTGAGTTAGTATTGACCACGATTAGTGGCTTGACCCTGATGAGAAAATATGGTTCAGTTAGAATTTAGTAGACAGATTTATCAATGCCATGTGAAAATTATTAGTTGAATCAAGCGAGTATGGTATTTGAGGGGAATAATATAGTTGAGGGAGTGTTTGAGAAGTGTTGCTAAGATTGAAAGTAAGAAGTTGCATTGCTTAAGGACAGAAATCTATCCTGACTTATGATTTATAGGTCTAAGTTCCATGCTATAGAGTCATAGCAATGTTGTAGTTTCCTATTCAGATGTTTTGTCCAGATCATGCCCACAGTTCTTTACTCCCTAATAGCATTAGAAATTTCTTAGAAAGGTGTTGAAGAAATACTCCATCGGGGTATGAGCGTTTGGTATGGTTCAGTTCGTATAGCCAAGAATCTAACTTAATAGTCTGACAGACAAATTTTCATAGTTTTCCATCTTCTAATTTAGTCTAGTCTTACTACTTGAAATTTCATGAGTATGGCTATTTCAAGAGTTAGTTTGTTCGCATCAATGTAAATTGCGTATTCAACTCAGTATATGCATCATGCATCAGTTTCAGATTCAGATATTAAGTCATGATTCAGTTCATAAGTATCCTGCGTATCATCTTAGTCTTTTCCTAATATTTCAACCAAATCAGTATCATTCGGGGACGAATGATCCCAAGGGGGAGATATTGTAATGACCCAAGTTTTCATGTCATAAAACTCTTATCTTTCTCTCACGAAATTAGATCCAGCCTAAATTAATGATTACTCATAAGTTGACGATCTCGTTTCTATCTCAGCCATATAGCTATTTTCATGAGAATTCATGCACTCACAGATCAGTTCAGTAGCTCACTATGTTGAGATTCAGTCATATAGTTTATTTTAGTTTTGAATAATAGCCTAAACCTCAGATTCCTTAGTATTTTCAAACTAATTAACCACATTCGAGGACGAATGTTCCCAAGGGGGAGATATTGTAACACCCTACACTTTTCCTAGCTTTAAACCATTCCTAGAATGTTAAAGATTTGATTCAGAGATAAATACCTTTTATTTCATGCAGTATTTTCCATATTTAGACTTTTTATTGTGTGGGAAATTGAATGAGCTTTCCATCGATACCAAATTCGCCCAAATTCGATACTCGGTTGAGGAGTTAGAACATTTTTAAGTTGACAGTGTCCCACTTGAGCAACCACCGCGTTGCGGTGAAGGACAATTTCATAATTGTCAATTCCAGTGGACCTCCACAATATTGGCATGTCGCGGAGAGGTCCAAATTCCCAATTGTCAAAATCCAGTAGCCCAACACGATACTGGCTCATCGCGCTAGTGGCTAAAATTAGGGGTGGGCATGGTATGGTATGGTATTTAAAATTTTGGAACGGTAATTTTGGTATTCGGTTTTTAAAAACATTATACCATTACCATACCATATTAATTCGGTATGGTTTGGTATTTTGACGTTTGGTTTCGGTATTTTGTGGTATGGTAATTCGTAGCCATAGTTTGTTTAACTTTGACAATATATACTTGAAAAGAAGTACAAATAATTTCTTTTATTAGTCAATTACACCAAAAAAGCATTTCAATTAAGATAAAGTAGCGAAAGTTTCAAAGTCTAAACATTTTTATACTAATACTAAGTATTTTTTTTTTGTGTATATATATATATATATATATAAGTTACTGATTTAACTATATATATTTTGGTATGGTATTCGGTATTTCAGTATGTCATTTGTAAATACCATATACCAAAAAAATTTAAAATGTATACCATATACCATACCAAATACCATAATACCAAAAACCACGGTATCAAAAAATTTGATTCCGTATGTTAATTCGGTATATACCATACCATGCCTACCCCTAGCCAAAATGATTTTCCAAGGGGGCACCGTGATGGTGACATGTCACGGAGTCTGCCCAGTTCCCAATTGTCCGAATTTCAGTAAGCCACCGCGATAGTGGCGCGTTACGGTGGCCACCCAGTTCAGAAAAATGTTACGCTTTCTAGTCTCGTTTAGAAGTTTAAAGAGGGTATTTTGGTCAATTCCCAAGTCCCCAATCCATCCAAACATAAGATTCAAGCCTATTCTAAGCACTTTATGCCAAATTTCATCCATTCTCTCTCAAAGCAAAACCCTAAAGCTCCAAAGCTTCTTCTCCAAGAAACCAAAATCCTCCATAGATTCTCCAAGAAGCTCCAAATTGAGGATTTCCAAGGTAAGATAATCAAGAACTCATCTCCAAGAACTCAAATAGGAATCAATAGATCAAATTTCTTCATCTAATAGTCAATCAAGGTATGTGGGGTTATGAACAAGGACAATCCTTTCTTCCTTATGCCCAAAAACTTATTTTAATTCCAATTTTACTAAAATTTTATATGATTTTCCATGAAATTCAAGTTAGGGTTTATACCCATTATTATTATTCACAAGCTTATGAGAATTCCCGTGATTTAGAAGTTTAATTACATGATTATGTTCATATTTTCATGCATATTTCAGTAATTTCCAGATTCTGAATTAATTTATCAATGTTTACATTATCAAGCATGAACATTATGATATTTTAATGTGAGTTTGATGCATGAGTCATTAAGCCCTAATTAAATATTGTTATTTCAAGATTTTTTGTGCTACGCGCACCCTATGATAAGATTATTTTCAGATTTTTGATAAAAATTTGACCTTTTGGTCCTAAGCTAAGATAAAGAATTAACATTATTCATTTGACTTGAGATTTAAGGAAATGAAAGAGCATAATTGATTTTATTGTAAACCCTTGCGCTATTTTGAAGCGGATTTCTTAAGATTCTGAGCATAAGAATGGGAGTAGTATTTAGCACCGAGATGGGTATGTTACCAAGATTTCATGCCCCAGAACTACGTGCCCCCATAGGATTAAGATTCTTCCCACTTCTATGTGAATGACTAAGATTGTGATTACTTAAGATAAGAAGTTCTATTCTGATGGCAAGGGTAGACTAACTCTCCCCAACGTGGGTAGGACGTGGGACTCCATGAATTCTCACATGATTTATGTTAGTTAGAAGAACTTCCTAAAGTTCCTAAGTCCCTATCAGTAAAGATTTTTAGAATTGTTTTAAAGTATTTTCCCTACTAGTAAAGAAAAGCTTTGAAAGAATTTACTTAAGATAAAGTATTTTCTCTAATAGAAAGAATAACAGAAAAGCTTTTAGAAAACTATGTGTAAAGTCTCACAAATTTATTCATAGTATGCTTTACAGAAAGACTTTAGCTATAGTCTTCAACTTTCAGATCTCATATTTAAGAGTGAATCCTTTCCACACGTAGACAGTATGATTTAAAAAGAGAATACAAGTACCACTTTTAGAACTAGATGTTATGACACACTAGATTTATAAATCATGACTTGCTTCTTATGATTATTATTTTTAGTATTTCAGATATTCCAGCTTATGTGAGTCATTTACATCTTGCATGTATTTTTTTACAAATTATGATGATGAGATGATGTGTTTACTTATACATTCACCCTAATATACTTAGTCATCCTCAAAGTACTGATCTACATATATGTTTATGTGCTACATTGTCTCATAATGTAGGTATCAGTTCAGTTGTAGCATGCATACCATATTCAGACAGTTTGCAGCTTTCAGTCAGTAGGTGATAAGTTTTCATGATTCAAGGGCTCGAGTCAGTTATATAGTTTGAGCAGTATTGTATTTTTTTATTCAGTCATATTGATTTGGGATAGTTAGGGGTCATGTACCGGCTACCTATAGTCAATACTAGTAGACGCTTCATAGACAGTCAGTAGAGTTAATGTATTTGGTTCCGATATTATTTTGTAAAAGCAGAGTTGTAAACATTTTAATTTAGTTTTGTATTGATCAGATTCAGAAAAGAGTTATCTTTCACTTATTTCGATCAGATTTATGTATTTTATTCAGTTACTTATGAGTTATGCTAGTAGAAGGGTTAGTTTGGGATCACTTGTGGTCCTAAGTACCGTGTGATGTCTCGGGACCATTTTTGGGGCGTTACAGTAATGACCTAATTTTTGTGAATTATTCATTATTATGTTATTTGACCATTTTACCCCTCCCCATAGTTTCTATGTAATATTTTTGGAGTGTGGGGATGATAGGCATGGTTCTCAATGCATTTCAGTGTAATTTGTGCAAGTTTATGATTTTTAGAGGTTAAAAAGCCTTTATATTTGCCTTTGGTTAATATTTATTATTTTATGCGTCAGATGGAAAAATGAACCATGCAAGTAAATTTAGAATGTTGATTTTCATATGGTTGGAGTAATTTTATAGCTTATGTATCTTATTTCGACCCTCAGTTCAGAAGTTTGTAAAATTGGGTCTCGAGGGTTACTTTTGTGAAAACAACCTCTTTTCAAAAATCTAATATCGCCATTGATTTTTGAGGATCAAATTTGATAGGGTAGCATAGTTTATTTGCATTCTCTTGATTCTCAATACATCTTAATGGGTTGGCAGAGACTTGGAAAATTTCCAAGTCTGGCTGGTACACCACTGTAATACCCTACAAGCTCCGATATAAGTTTCTAACTATTCATATATGATTAAAGACCCCAAAGCAATTATGTCAAGCCATAATTAAGTATCATAACCATTAACCTTGTGTCTGAAGTGTTTTCAATATAATTATAGTCATAGAAAGCACTTAGAGCAAAGTTGAGTTGAAATCATTTGTATCGACTGAGTATTAGTATCGTATCCTACAAGGGTAAACTTTAAACGAGTGTAACTCATAGACTATAAAAATTCATGTGGACTACTATATACCAAATAAAAGATATTCAAGTCTTATTTCCAACATATCCAATTTCACCTTAATCCAATATCGACGTATAAAGTTATACTCATTTTACTTCGGAGTTCCTGTCTGTCAACAAGGTGATGACTTAAGTGACAAGCTGTCAACTAAGTGATGAGCTATCAACTTAGTCGGCAACTTTAACTAGAAAAGACCTTAAGTCATTTAGAGAAGGTGATCAAATAGTTGACAAGCTATCAACTAAGTCATAAACCTTAACCAGAAAGTGTCCAAACCTCGCTACAGGTTGATGACTAAGTTGATAAGGCATCAAATAGTTGACAAGCTATTGACTAGGTCATCAACTGAAAATTTTTGCAATTTTTTTAGGCTTCCTTAGGGGTAATTTGGTCTTTTCCTTACATCAGACCCCTCTCCCATGACTTAAATCATCCAATAGATGATATTTTCCCCATTCAAAGTCAGTTTAAAAGTTAATTCTTCTCTCTATTCTCAAGAACAAAAGAAGTAGGATTTCTCTCAAAAGTTCAACTCCCAAAGCTCCAATTCAAGCTTCCCTCAAGATATTCATCAAATTTAGGTATGTGGGGTTTATGAAACACCCTGGATTTCTATCCCTTAGAAAATTTCCTGGATTTCTGGTCTCTGGACAAGATACTACTAAGGGAAATGACTCATACACTGGGATATAACTGGTATCGGTTAGTCATATGCTGACCAATATTTGTTGGTGGCTTAGATTTGGTGTCTGAAATGGATACAACTTAGGTGGTAAGAGTCATATTTGAGAATACGGGTTGTTTGGTTACTTCATTTAATCTTAGGCTTGGTAACTTAAGCTGGATCTAAGTATGAGTGGCTCACCAAGATCCATAAGCTAGGTTAGGAATCATACCATGGACTCATATGATGGTCAGTGTTCAATTCTCTTGGGATTCTATTCTTTCAGGATTACGGATCATGGTTACTAGTCGTATACTTGGATACGACATGGTTTGGGGTGAGTCATACCTTGGACAGTTTTGGGTCCAAGGGAGATGGCCTTGGTTATGAGTGGTGGATACCACTCGTATTGGAAGGTACGACTGGTATCAATAGTCGTACCCACCTGGCAGGATCTTAGGAGTTTAAGTTAGGGCAATCTGGACATTTCTCCACTTAACCTAATAAGGCCCTATGACTTATATTCCTATTGGGAGGTTATTTACCCTATTATTCTATTCATTAACACTTAGAAACTTCTTTTAAACACTCTACAATTCTCTCTAAGGCTTTTGGATAAAGGAAGGCCAAGGTTTCATCTTAAGGATTAATTTGGGGCTTGTGTTGGTGATTTCTCTCTACCATCTTCTTAGTTTAAGACATGTTCTCTTCCCTCATTGTTAGTTCCAACTAAAGGCATAGTTTTATACAATGTTTTCATGGTTTGATTATTGTATGGTTTTGGATTTTCAAATATTATTTGAGGGTTTAGGTTATAAATGTTTGGTTATGGTTTTCCCTTTTTTAATTATGCTTTTATATGCTTTAATGGTGGTTTTTGATAATTGGTTGCATGGGAATGGTTATTTGGTAATTGACGTTGGTTTTGGAAATACTATGCCCCCAATATGTTTGATAAAGTGCTTATGAGAATGTTTTCACTACATTATTGGATTTTAATGAAACTTATGCATGGTTAAACTTTATAATGGAACCCTAAATGGTTAAATGGTTTGAAATGGTCAAAATGGAATGGTTTTGGTTTAACAATCATTCTTATAGGGTACAATGGAATCCCCCAAGTAAGTATAATAAATGAACACTTGCAGGGTACATGGGACCCCCCCAAGTTAATTGGTAATGTGATCTATGGGTAAACGAGACTCCCTTGATCTCAAAATAGTTTTGCTAAGGACAATACTTGCAAGTTATAGTCAGTATGATGATACCACTATGTATAGCCTCGGTTTATATAATGGTTTGGTTGGTTGGAAATGATTTTATTTAGGCAATAATGGCAGGGTGTGATAACTAACTGTGAAGGTGAGAGTTTAATGAAAAAACATTGGAAACTCATGTTCACTAAAATAAAGGATAGGGCATGGCAACCCTTTTATGATACTATGAGGTACGTGGGAATCCTCTAAGTACATTGTACATATGTATCATAAGGGTGAGGGTACTTGAGAATCCCTTACTCTTATGGTATTTTCGATTCATGTGGCTACACGAATTAGGGCCCGTTCAGGGGGTTATAGTGGACCCATATAGCTCATGGGTCGTTAAGGACAATTAATCTTCACATACCAGGTAAATAATATTCAATGCATGCTTAACCCGGTTTCCTTTCCCAGCATAGTTATATATATGTATAGTTTATATGCATATGGTTGGTTTACTTGGTTTTACTGGTTGACATTATTTTATCCTTATTCAAAGTTTATGCTAGCATTCACCTGCTAACCCGTCTTCGGGCGGCTGTATTCCCACGCGATGCAGGAACTGACCTTTCAACTTCTCCTGCTTAGCTATCGAATATTCGGGATCAACTACTGGATTAAAGTGGTGAGCTTCTATCTTTTCAGAAGTCTCCATTTCATGGATGTTATTTCATACTTTGGTTCATTTATGGATATTGGTTTTGTCTATGGCTAGGAGCATGTCCCAACCGGATTTTGGTATTCTTTTGGTTAGAGGATTTTGTAGAACTACTATGGGTTGGTATGGGTAGGATCGGTAGGGGTATCAGCCTTAGTATTGGTATTAGTATTAAGGCTAACACCGGTTGACTGTAGTATTAGTTGTTCTATCCTTTTTTATTTTTGGGATTATATATAATTATTATGGAACTCATATGGTTATGGTTTGGTTTGTTTTAGTTATTGGATGGGTTTGAACGATTGGACTCGATTGGGTCGATCTCGGTAATACACCTATCCCAGAGTCTGTAATTTGGATAGTAATGCTATCTTGTTATATTCAAAAAATCCATCCAACTCAGGGTAGGTGACTGGGAGGTTGGGTTAGGTAACGGAGGTAATCTCTGGTCTCGGTCAGACTTGGGATGCCCATTACAACGGGCCCTAGGTCGGGTTGGGTCAAGTTGGTATCAGAGCTTTAGGTTAAGGGTCAATTAGGATTCCACAAAGTCCTATCTAGGAGAGTCTCTATTAGGGATGTGTAGCGCGCCACACTCATAAGAGAGAGACTACCAAAGATTTAGGAATGTTTCACTTTCTTGGTATTCTATTTTCAAGCTTGGAGTCTAAGTCCTGGAATTTTCTCTAATCCTTGTTTATATGCTTTTCAGATCATGCCTCATCAATATCGAACACAAGGAAATCCTTCTTTTCCATCTGGGAATGATGTTGATGGAGTACGCCTTATACTTGGAGTTTGCACTCGATCTTAGGGTCCTATCCTTGATTGTTATGAAGTTTCTTCGATTGCTACTAGTCCTCCTTAAGTTAAGGTGACTAATGCAAAATTCTATCAGTCGATCCATACTATTTCTCAGTTGGTTGCTGCTCAGGCTGAGCGAGATACATCTGTGTTCTATCTGCGAAGGCTACAAGGGTTGGCTAGTTCATAAAGATGAATCCTCCTACTTTTACTGGTGTGAAGGTGGAGGAGGATGCTTAAGGTTTCTTGGATGAAATAGAGAGGATATTTAGAGTGATGCAGGCCACTAACATGGAAGGGGTAAATTTTTTAGCTTATCAGCTCAAAGATATTGTATACCAATGGTACGAGGAATGGGATAGGGATAGAGGTGATATTGAGGAGTTGTCCTTATAGGAGGCCTTTTTAATGCTTTTTTGGGTCGCTTCTTTCTTTTGGAGATTTGGGAAGCAAATATAGAGGATTTTGTGAATCTTAAACAAGAAAAAATATCAGTCAAGGAATACACCTTGAAATTTCATCAGCTGTCAAGGTATGCTCCCAATTTGGTGGCTGATATGAGGGCATGGATGAGAAAGTTCACTTATGGGATATCTCAGGATTTGATCCTTAAAAGCAAGACTATTTTGCTAATTAAAGATATGGATATTTCGAGGCTGGTTGTCCACATGCAGTAGGTGGATGATGAAAAAAAACCGGTAGAGTTTGGAGAAAGGCAAGGTAAGAGGAGCAGGTTCTCTGAGCAAGGTGGTGCTCAACAACTGGGTACTCGGGATGACAGAAAATAGTCGAAGAACAAGTGGGGGAGTTTTGGTTCCTTCTCTACTACTAGAGATTCTTACCCAAAGTAGTCGGGTGATAAGTGTTAGTAAGGTGGTGATAATTTCTAGGCTCAAGGTGCCCAATCTCAGGCGAGTTGTCCACAGTTACTTTTTTTGTGTCCTCTTTGCCGATTCTGTGGTCGTCTTCATGTGGGATTTTGTGATGAAAGGAGGGACATATGTTTTAAATATGGTTAGCCAGTCCATATGCTTAGAAATTATCTTGTTAGTATGGGTGCTTCGGGAGAGATCAAAACTTTGATTGCTATCTTTTTCTCCTGCGCCTAGTGGTGCGGCTTCGGTGTCTGCTCCTGCTTCTGGTACCAGTACTGGCCGAAATAGGTTGTATGCTCTTGCATCTCGACAGAAATCGGAGGCATCACTTGATCTCGTTACTGGTACATTGTAACTCTTTTCTTGTGATATGTATTATCTGCTTATTCATTCTTTCCTATATGACTCCATATGTGGCTGTATGTTTTGGTTTTGAGCCTGAGGTTGTTTTGGATCTTTTTTCTATTTTTACCCCAGTAGGTGACACGATTATTGCTAAAAGAGTCTATAGGGGATGTGTGGTATCTATTGGCAGTAAGCAGACCTTGGTAGATCTGTTTGAGCTGTATATGGTGGATTTTGACGTTATTCTGGGGATGGATTGGTTATACTCTTGTTTCTCATCCTTTAATTGTCAGACTCGTAAGGTTCTCCTTAGGTTCCCTGGTGAACTGGTTATAGAGTGGGAGGATGGTTCCCTAGCTCTTAGGGGGAGGTTTATTTTTTATCTTAGAAGTTGGAGATTAATCTCCAAAGGGTGTCTTTATCACATATTCTGGGTTAAAGATTCTAACTTAGAAGGTCCCTCTTTGCATTCAGTTCCAGTGGTAAATAAGTTTCCTGAGGTTTTTTTGGATGATCTTCATGGTGTTCCTCCGGATAGGGAAATCGAGCTTGGTATTGATTTGGTTCTAGACACTCATCCAATATCTATTCCTCCTTATAGAATAGCTCCGGCTGAGTTGAGGAAACTCAAGGAGAAACTTAAGGATCTTCTGGATAAGGGGTTTATTCTTCCTAGTGTATCCTCGTGGTGTGCACCGGTGTTGTTCGTATGCAAGAAGGATGGTACTTTTGCATACAATCAAGTTAGTAGTGAAGTGATATGTCCTTATATTTTAGCTTAGGGGTAATAAATATGGTACAAGTTCCCTGCTAAAAGGTAGAGAAGGAGTTATTAGTTAATGTGAATTATTGTTTGCTTGAAGTAGGAAAGGATTTATTGATGATATTTATTGTGTTAGAAAAGTATAGCTTATTAATGAAAGTATTTGGTGGTTGAGTATTGTTAATTTAAGATTCTCGTGAGGTTGTAAAAAAAGGGATTTTAGTTGAAACTTTTTGAGCTGTGAAAGTAATTTACGTGTATAGATGGGTAAATAGTAGTAATGTCTAGAAGGAGGATGTGCTAGCAGATTTCAATAAGATATACCATATTGTTATGATTGCTTATTGTTGTTGTGAGTTCTAGTGGACAAGTGTTTCTTGGTGTTTACTTTATAGCTTTCAAGCGAGAATAGTATGTGAGGTAGTGTTTTTAATCATGCCCAACGCTAGACACTAAGTTTGAACAGTGGATGATCATCAAGGAGGAAATAATGATTGCTTGGTTAGTGATGCTAGTTATATGGAAGTGATCAAGTAGGCTACGACAGTGTATACGAGAGTTTAAGTTCATTTTCCGCAGTTAAGTATGATGTTGTAGGTATGATTTAGAAGTGTACTCAAGGTGATATAGGGTTGCATTATGTTCCAAGATTATTAAAGGTTGTGTGTAGTTAGTAGTACCCTTGAGTTGCGAAACGGGAAGAAGGCTAGTTAAATAGTATATGGTGTTCTTAATAGTTATCTTAAGGATTTATGGATAGATGATGTTGAGTCTTTTGGCATGATTTTTATTCTCGTGGCTTAGGGAAAAATGGAAGTTTAGAAATGTGATACAGGTTATGTGTTTATTAAGGCAAGTATGTTTTCGGGGGAGAGTGTAAGTCTATCACGATGATAATTGAAGATACAAAAAGTTAAGGATGTTATATATGAAGGGATTTCCCAAGAATAAAGTTAGTATGTTTTAAATATAGTTCATTTGTGTGAGTTGAGCCTTTCTATTTAGAACATTAGATTGAAGAAATTATGGCTCAGTCTTAGAGATATGAAAAAGATCCATAAGTTTAGCAGGTTGGCTTTAATTTAAGAGGGAGATGATAGTGGCGCTGAACAATTATTTAGATGGGAGAGAGTAAATGTTTCTTATAGGGAAAGATTGTTGCATGCTTGTTTTATCTAAGGATATAAGTTTTAAGGATGATTGAGGCCAAGCTTTTGGTATACGTCTTGGTAAGTTGGAAAAAAAATTCATGTGTTTTCTTGGGGATAGTGCATGGAAGTTGTTATTGATAGAAGTATTAGATAATATGGGAAAAATTCTTTAGTAGGTTGTTTGCCTAGAAGTTCATGTGTGGTTATAATGATAGGCTTGAATATTATGTTGGTATATAAATGGATGGGTGCATTGTGCGTTAGTGAATTCCTAGTAAAAGGTTGAATTTAGTTTTTGAAGTGGTAAGAAGAATTATTCTTAAGATAAGAGCTGTGAAAATGCATGAGGTATTGAATTCTTGGTTCAGACTAGTGTTATGGTGTTATGTGTAGAACATTGTGATTTTGAGTTAGGCTTGAACATGGTGAGAGCATGCAGTTCAACTCAGATTTTGGCTAGAGTAGTTATATGTACCAGTGTGAGAACTGTATGGTGAATCAAATGAGCATGGTATTTAAGGGGAAAAGTATAGTTGAGGGAGTATGTTAGAAATATGGCTAAGCTTTAAAGTTAGAAGTTGTATTGCCTAAGACAAAGTGATTCAATCCTAGCTTATGTTTTAGATTCCTTTAGTCCATGATTACTGAGTTGTAACCATATTGAGATTCCTTATTTAGATATCTCATTGAGGTCATTCCTAAGAATTCTTTGCTCCCTAATGTTATTAGAACTTCTTAGAAAGAGTGTTGAAGAAATATTCAAGTTGAGTACAAGCTTTCAGTATAATTCAGTCTGTATTGCTAGAAATTCAGTTTAGAAGTTAGATAGAAAAGTTCCTATGGTTTTCCATCTTTTCATCTAGTCTTACTATCCAAAGTTTCATGAATATGGCTATTCCATGAGGTAATTTTTTAGCATACATGTAAGTTGCAAAGTCAGTTTAGTTCAGGCATTGTGTTTTTGATTCAACTATGTAGTCATGATTCAGTTCATAAGTGTTCAATGAATGATCTTAGTTTTTAAAGTATTCCAGCACAGACAGTGTAATACTCATTGTATGACCTAAGTCTCATTATCTCATGATTCGTGCTTACATAATGTATTTGGCGATGCCATGAAGCGCTTCCCTCTTTGAATCCTACACGTGCTTTGTTGAGGGATAATAATGAGAAGTTACATACTTTTTTCCATCCTAAGTAACTTTTGGAATTTTATTGCATTATTTATAACTTTGTAGTTCTATATGTATATATGATTGTATCATGAACATTTCAAGTGAGTTCTAAACTCTTAGCATAAATCAGCTCCTTATCGTTAATAAAGTCAAGTCAGCTCAGAAATCAATTTAATGATAAAAGTTATAATGTTTCAGATTAACTATATCCTTCATTAGTAGACATGTCATGTCTACGTCATTCCATACTTATAAATTTTCAATAAGTTCCTTCCCATCATTCGAGGACGAATGATTCCAAGGGGGAGATATTATAATACCCCACAAGTTCCTAGATAAGTTTCCACTATCCATCATATGTTTAAAGGACCCAAATTGATTATGTCAAGCCATAATTCAGTTTCTTGACCATTCACCATGTGTATAAAGTATTTTCTATGTGAATCATGTCATATGAAGCACTTAGAGAAAAGTCGAGTTGAGAACACTTTCATCTAGGGAGTTTTAGAATTCAATTTTATGAGGGGTCAACTTTAAATGAGTGTTTCTTGTAGAATATAATGATTCATGTGTTATACTATATAACAAATGAAAGGTCTTCAAGTTTTCTTTCTAATGCATCCGGTTGCACCTTAATCCGACATCGGAGATGGAAGTTGTGCCCATTTTACCTCAGCATATCCAGTTGTTATCAAGGTGACGACAAGGCTGATAGGCTATCAACCAGTTGACAAGCCATCAACCAAGTCGTCAACCTTAGGCAGAATCACTGAAGAAGGTGATGACTAGGCTCATAGGCTATCAACCAGTTTATAAGCCATCAGCCAAAGTCATCAACCTTAGGCAGTAACTATGAATGAGTTGACGACTAGGCTGATAGGCTATCAACCAGTTGAAAAGCCATCAGCCAAGTCATCAACTAAAGAAATTCCAGCAATTTTGATTTAGTTTGGTAGGGGTATTTTTGTCTTTTCTCACCTCAAACCCTACCCATCCCATGACTTAAAGCATCATTAGGCATTATTAGCCATTACTTATCAGTTTCAGACGCCATTAATCCTCTCCATTCTCAAGAACAATAAGATTAGGGTTTCTTTCTATGAATAAGAAATTCAAATTTTCTCTTCCCAAGAATTCAAGATTACAAGTTCAAGAAAATCTTCAATAAACATCAAAAACAGGGTTTCCTTCACAAGTTCATCATTCAAGTCCCAAAATTCAGACTTTCTCCACAAGTTAAGAAAAATTAAGGTATGTGGGGTTTATGAACAAGGATATTCTTTCATCCTTATGCCTAAAACTTGCTTTAAAGTTAAATATATATGAATTGAAATTAGGGTTCATACCTAAATTATCTTGTTTTGAATTTATGGATTTATAAAGTGATTGAAGTATTAAAGTGCATATTTGTCTTGACTTAAAGAATTCTTTTTTATGATTTGAACACCATGAGTATGATTTGACACATTGATTAAAGTTTTTCAATTGAGTTTTGAGCATGAAATTATGTTATAAGTTATATGAAAGAAATCATGAAACTCAAAGTGTTTAAGTGCATCAAGGTTACACATGCTCGTGTTTTAATTTATAAGATTCATATTGTGATTTTGATTTAATTATCTTGAATGAAATTATTGAAGTATTTCAAGAAGATTATTGAGCATGAAATATTGTTAAGGAATTCTAAGAATTTAAGCTTACATTATAAGTCCCAAGTATGAGTTTTGAGATTTCAAGAAGCCTATGATCTTAATCTTATTTGATGGTTTTATACCAAGATTTAAAGAAAGATTGATCTTTTGATCCTAAGATAAGATATAAAATCCACATTTTTTCATCTTGAGTTTGAATTAAAGCAAATAGAAGCATAATTGGTTTTCATTCTATAAACCCTTATATTATTTTAAGGTGGATTTCCTAAAGTAAGAGCATATAAGTAATATAGAAGTAGTATTTAGCACCGAGTTGGGTATGAGTCCAAGGTCACATGCCCCAGAACTACTTTCCACCATAGGTTTAAGTGACCGTAGTAGGTTAAGTATAATAATCACTTAAGTTAAGGTCCTACTCCGATGGCAAGGGTAGAACAACTCTCCCCAACGTGGGTAAGACGTTGGACTCCATGATAGCTCACATTGTTTATGTCGGTTAGAAGAACCTACCAAAAGAAAAAGTAAAAGTAAAGATTTTAGAATTAAGTGTTATGGCTCACAAAGTTTATACTTATGCTTCATTACTCATCTTTATGATTTTGTAGTGTTTGTTTTATTCAAGACCAAGGTGAATCATTTACACTTAGCATGCATTACGCGAAAGTTTATATGAATATTCCGTTATTGTTTTACTTATGCATTCACCCCCACATACTTAGTACATTCCAGAAGTACTGACCCATATATGTCTATGTGCAATATTGTCCTATAATATAGGTACCAGTTGTAGCCTACACATCATAATCAGATAGTGGGCAGGTTCCAGTCAGCAGGTGATGAGTCCTTTTGATTCGAGGGATCGATTCAATCATAGTTCGAGTAGTATCCTATTTTCTTTATTCAGTCCTATTTAATAAGGATAGCTGGGGGTCATGTCTTGGCTACCTATAGTCAATATTAGTAGAGACTTCATAGACAGTCAGTAGAATTGATGTACTTGATTTAGGTTTTGTTTTGTATAACGAGAGTTGTAATCATTTTAAATATTTTTATTTTGAATATGTTCAACTAAATATATTTCTTCAGCGCATTACTCCTAATTTTATGTATTTAAATCAGTAGCTCAAGCAATATGCCAGTACAAGGATTAGCTTGGGATCACTTGTGGTCTTAAACACTGTGTGATGTCCAGGGGATAGTCTCGGGGTGTGACAAATTGGGTATTAGAGCACAG
Source organism: Capsicum pubescens (assembly GCA_030864215.1). Lineage (NCBI taxonomy): Eukaryota > Viridiplantae > Streptophyta > Magnoliopsida > Solanales > Solanaceae > Capsicum > Capsicum pubescens. The sequence continues at coordinate 291,932,453 of CM061548.1, forward strand.
AGTTGAAGTGTCCTAGGATGTCTATGAAACCAATTCCAGTAGAGTCTTACGGAATGATACAGAGACGTTTGTACTTTTCTTCGAGATGCTATAGGACATTTAAGAAATGTCTCCATTTTTCATACTTAGATCATCCAGTAAAGGTTTTTCTTTAGAAACTTCTGTCGATTCATGTGTTTCTCCATAATTATCCATCTATGACTTTCCAAGATAACATGAGTACTATATTCCATTTCCCACCAAGATGATGCTCTCAGATTTACTACCAGTAACTTCAGAAATCATACAATGGGCTTGAGAAGAGCTTGCTATTGTGTTATAAGTCCCTTAAGTTGAAATCTTATGTCATCATCCATAGGAGTTGTGCTGTTAAGACATAATATATTATGTATACATATTCCTCATTAACCCCTTTTATCCAGATAGTGCTCTTAAGAGGAGATAGTATGAATCTAGGTTGCTAAATAGAGTTTGCATTCGAGGGATATTATCACATTGTGTGTTATCATTCATAAGTAGTAGAACCTTCTTATAGTTGTAAGTATGGGTTTAGAAGTGTAGTGACAAAAAAGGTGGTAATGACGATTGATCCAATGTATATAGATAAACTTTTACATACAACCGAGTTAGTAGTAAAGTGATATGTCCTTATGTGTTAGCTTAGGGGTAATGAATATGGTACAGGTTCCTTGCTGGATCGTAGAGAAGGAGTTATTAGTTAAGGTGACTTTTTGTTTCCTTGAAGTTGGAAAAAATTTATTGATGGTATTTATTATGTTAGAAAAGTATAACTTATTAATAAAATTATTTGGTGGTTTAGTATTATCAATTTAGGCTTCCCGTAAGGTTGCAAAAAAGGGGGTTTAGTTGAAACTTATAGAGTTGTGTGATGTTGCATAAAATACAGCTCATCAGAAGTATAATTTGATCGATGAAAATACAATAACCCAACTAGGTTGGTGTTAATCCCACAGGGAAAATATGAGTAGTGGCTTGTTTTGATTTAATCCTTGAGCAATAAAGAAAAGTAAATGGGGGGGGGGGGAGGGGTTGTTATCAATATCAAAGAGTAACTAATTCTTTGAGTGCTTTTGAGTTTTAATAAATCAGAGACGAACGCTAGGTATGTGTCCCCCCTGACGTCTTAACTCTGTATCTTTCTAGTGATCAAACCACTATTCTATTGCTATGCATGCAAAGCCGACAAGCTATGTATTATCAGCCACCTTTTGAGTGCGAAGATAAATCTCACCGTTTGACCTGGTTATCATCGTCGGATGTCACCTAGCTTCCCCTTGATACCACCCCAGTTCACTTGATACTTGGTTATCGGATGAAGTGATAAGATAGAATGGGGGAATATAAGATGGAGGTTGAAATCCCAAATTACTGTCCTAATCTTCTTTTCCCAATCACAAGCTTTCTTGGTTATCGAAAGAATTCGAATACATGCATTTATCTCAAGATGCTGAAGGCACTTGAAATCAGTTGTAATGAAGAAGAATTAGAATACATGCATAACCCTAGAACAAAAGTGTTTCACACTTTCGCTACATTGCTAATCTTCCAGGGTTCCCACAACCCTAGCTAAAGAGACTAGCCGCTCATGTTTGTGCAAGAAACCATGATTATCAATGAAGAATACATAAAATCATTCGCACAATAATAAGATGAATAAACTCCAAAGTTTTGAATTGAATAAAACACTAAAATCTCAAGAATAATTGTAAAGTATGTTAAAGTATGTTGTAGAATGTAATAGAAGATAACCTAATAAAGTATAAACCCTAGGGTTTTTAAATTATCTCAAAACAAGAGTAAATTCCTATTAAAATGGGAAAGTAAAGTTAAGTTGGCAGTCGGTACGACTTGATCGTCCCTTGTATCATTAGCTTATGAGTCGTACCCTGCCATGTCGTAACCAGTCCAACATCTAGTCTGCCCATGGATTCAACTCTCTGCTTATCTCACGATTCCAGCTCATGAGTCGTAACTATGTGTACGACTCAAATTCATCATTCGTATCCATATGGGACTTTATTCTTTTCAGATCTTGATCACTGGTTTGCATACGACATCTTGATAAGAGTCATACTCAGACTTCTAACTCGTATACTTCTGACACTTCAATTCCTGGATAGTAGCTTGGATTATGATAAGCTTACGGCTTTCATATACGACTTGTATACTACCTTACGACTGAGATACTTGAGTCGTATCTTCCTCAGATTTGGTTCTTCAATTTCTCTTTTGGTTCTGTTATACTTACGATTCAACATATGAGTCGTATTTGTTTGTTACGACTTAGGTGCTGACTTGTTTACTTATCAAAGTTGTTTTTTTTCACATTTTTTTCTTCTCTTTTCATACAAGTACTGTTGTTGACCTGTATTACCTGTAATTCACACCAAATTGCATCATATCTAACAAAACACCCTAAGTTCATGCATAAATTCATTTTTTAAGTATCAAAAGTATCGGTTTCTATGCCACATCACTGTGAATGTAATATAGGTGTATAGATGGGTAAATAGTAGTAATGTGTCGAAGGAGGATTTGCTAGTAGATTTTAATAAGATATACCATATTATTATGATTGCTTATTGTTGTAGTGAGGTTCTAGTGAACTAGTGTTTCTTGGTGTTTGCTTTATAACTTTCAATCGAGAATAGTATGTGAGGTTGTGTTTTTAATCATTCCCAACACTAGACACTAAGTTTGAACAGTGGATGATCATCAAGGTAGAAATAATGATTGCTTGGTTAGTGATGCTAGTTAGATGGAAGTGATTTAGTAGGCCAGGATAATGTATACAAGAGTTTAAGTTCATTTTTCGCAATTAAGTAAGCTATTGTAGGTATGATTTAGAAGTGTACTCAATGTGATATAGGGTTGCATTATGTTCCAAGATTAGTAAAGGTTGTGTATTGTTAGTAGTACCCTTGAGTTGCTAAATGGAAAGAAGGCTAGTTAAATAGTATATGGTGTTCGTAATTGCTATGTTAAGGGTTTAGGGATAGATGATGTTGCGTCTTTTGGCATAATTTTTATTCTCGTGGTTTAGGGAAAAATATAAGTTTTGAAATGTGATACAGGTTTTGTATTTATTGAGGCAGGTATGATTACGGGGGAGAGTGTAAGTCTATCACGATGATAATTGAAGATAGAGAAAGTTAAGGATGGTATATTTGAAGGGATTGTCCAAGAATGAAGTTAGTATGTTTTAAATATAGTTCATTCGCATGAGTTTAGCCTTTCTCTGTAGAACATTATAGTGAATAAATTATGGCTCAATCCTAGAGATATAAAGTAGATCCATAAGTTTAGAAGGTTGGCTTTAATCTAAGAGGGAGATGATAGTGGTGATGAACAACTGTTTAGATGGGAGAGAGTAAATGTTTCTTATTGGGAAATATTGTTGCATGCTTGTTTTATATAAGGCTATAAGTTTTAAGGATGATTGAGGCCAAGCTTTTGGTAACGTCATGGTAAGTTGGAAAAAAAAATTCTTGTGTGTTTTCTTAGGGATAGTGCATGAAATTTATTATTGATAGAAGTATTAGATAGTATGGGAAAGATGCTTTGGTGGGTTGTTTGCCTAGAAGTTCATGTGTGGTTATAATGATAGACTTGAATGTCATGCCGGTATATAAGTGGATGGGTGCATTGTGCGTTAGTGAATTCCTAGTTAGAGGTTGAATTTTGTTTTTGAAGTGGTAAGAAGAATTATTCTTAAGATGAGAGCTACGAAAACACATGGGGTATTGAATTCATGGTTTAGACTAGTGTTATGGTTTTATGTGTAGTACCTTGTGATTTTGAGTTAGGCTTGAACATGGCGAGAGCAACATTTTCAAATATTCAGCACAGTTTACACTAATTCTAACAAAATCAGCACAAAAATTCACAACAATCAGTAATGTTAAACTCGATCACCAAAATCAAAATCAGTATCAAAATCTTTAAATACAACCCATAATTTCAAAATACATAAAAATCATAGTATTAAAATCATTATATCTTCTTCCATAGGCGTGCTAATCTACTCCCTATCTTAGCTACCTATGTCACATCTACAAGTCATAACAGATTTTCAGTTTTAGCTATATCTTAAAAATTTTCAAACTGCTCCCAAAATTTTTGGTACCCCACCCCCAACTTAAGAACATTGCACTATTCTCAGTGCTATAAAAATAAGATAGAGTAGGGAAAAAGGGTCATACCTAGGTGCTCAAGGCATTGGAGCATCAACATCCGCATGTGGGACCTCATATCGAGTCCCACTCTCATCATCAACTGTCCCAACTAGGACCAGATCAATAACAGGTGGGGGTACAACATCGCCCTCCTCAGCATTAGGAGATAGGTCTCACAATTCGCCAGATCCACTAGCCATCTCTTGGCCCTATCAATCTTGGTTTCCATGACGCCTGGCCTTATTGGTAGCTCTTGCCTCTTTCTTTTTTTCTCTCTTCTTTGTTCTTTATCTTTTTTTTCTCTTTCTATCTCAGTCTGCATAGTCTGCTCATCCACCGGGACTACCTAAATATACGACACCTCGACTGTGGGAATCACAGTCTCTACAATAGGCTCAGCAATCACCGGCCTCTCGGATAACTCAACAACCAGATCCTTTATATCAATAATCTCTGCTCGAATAGCAGCAACATCGAGCGTCTTCCCACTTACTAACTATCAAATGATCCTCGACTCAAATACATCAAGGCAGTCCTGTACGTGCCTATCCTATACCTCTAGCTACCATTTCATCCAACTCTATACCCCACCTTTCATATTGTTGAGTTTTGCAGCAAGTGTAGCCAACTGAGTTACCACCTCTGTCCATGCAGCCTGCGAAATCATCCTAACACCAGGGGCATGCCTCTTGGCCTAGGTGGCATGGACTAAACTGGTGATAGAGCACTAGAAGTACTTGCTCTATCTATGGGTGCAATCTCATTCTGCGTACCTTACTCAGTTACTTCAGCAGTAGCAGCGGTATCCGTCTGATCATCTTACAAGAAAACTCCCGCCATAGCCTCTGCTGCCTGCCTCATAGGTACGACCAGTGGGTTGGCTGTATCATGAATAAGACCAATATCAAAAGTTCAATGGGCTTCTATCATCTCATTAATGCCCGGAATATCCACTACCCCCGCAGCTAAACATATCTATGTGATCATGTAGGGGTATGTTAGCAACGCTTTTTGCTTTGCAACAACCCTGTCTTTCAACTCTCAAGCCAAGAACTGACCTGCATCAAATGCAAATCTGCGTGTAACACCAGCTATCATTGCATCCTAGAACGGGCTCAGGTTATCATCACCTGTAGTCATACATAGCCTGTGATGGTCTATAGTTCACCATGACTTACCCTTAAAAGTAAGGGAAATCTTCTTAATTTGTTGTGAATCCCCAATACCACATGCAACCCAAGTGGTATGCTCGCCATATGCAGTAATCCTCTCAGCCATCCATTGGAACATCACTATTTTGTCATTCATACCTAAAGTTCAATTAGTGATCTTCTTTATCTCCACTATTCTATAGTCCATCTCGGCTATGTTAGCCGAAACCTGATATGCTGGCCCATACAGAAATATCCTGATAGTTTGGGGAGAAATGTCAACACGAACACCTCTAATAACTAGAAAAGTGATAGGTTCCCCTCCTTTCCATTTCCCTGTGGATATAACCTCATCAACTCACCCTTGTAAGCTGTATAAAATTCCTAAACAAGTACCTCACTATATATAACCTGTGCTCTTATCATCCAGTCGAAACCATATTGTCTAAAATATTCAGCAAACTCAGGCACTTTATCCATCCATATAGTCATCATTCTCCACTTCTCGTATAATACTCTCTTAATATTTTTATTTGGTAGCTGAGACAAGCCTGTGGTAAATATTGCCTGCATGTTGGGGTACCCCCATCGTTCAACAACTGGCACTGGAGCAGGGGCTAATGCTAATGGGGGGTCCTATCTTGCGATTAGTGGTACATCCACATCGAGACCATGTTTTTCCTCTGTAATATCCTTGGCTAAATTAGACTCAGCCTTGTTATCATCGTCGTCACTTAGTACTGGTGTATGCGGAGGGGAGACAGTCTCATTCTTTCTTTTCGGTCCTTTCGGTTGTGGAGTATCAGAATCTTAGGGAAAAACTTTCTTTCCTTTAGCTTTAGCTGCTACCTTTGCTTTTCGTGCATCTTTATTGGGAGATGTCCCAGTATACTCCTCTCTGCTACTTTCAGTCCATCTAACGGATTCACTGGTTTCTTCACTCTCTACTGGCTTTTGTTTATTTCCTTTCTTTGCCACAGTTTTAGAAGAAGCTGCATTCTTTGGTGGCATTTTTCCTGTAAATATACTAAAGTTAGTTACTAAGAAAAGAAAAGAAAAGAAAAATTGAAAATAAAAGTTCAATATGCCTTAGTTCAGTCGAGTATGAGTGGTGGTTACCATTCGTAACCACTGGGTACGACTCGTATACCTGAGTCATAACCCGAACTATGCATTATCATTGTTTACTGTCCAGCTTACAACTCATCCTCACCAGTCATACCGGCTGGTTACGACTCATGACCAATAGTTGTAAGCTAGTTAGAAACTTTTGTTCAATCTATTTTCTTCCCAGTTGGGTACAATATATATGTACGACTCGTAAGGTCTGGATAAGACTCATAAGGTTGAGTTGTATCTATTCTAGAACTGTATATGACTCATAAGGTTGAGTTGTATCTATTCTAGAACTATGAATTTGTCAGATTTCCATGTTGTCAATGGGTACAAGTCTTATTACGACTCCCATAACGGTGGGTATGAGTCGTAAGGAGTCTCGTATCCACTACGACATAGAATTCCAACTTTCAAAGTTTGACTCCAATGAAATTCCCAATCTACCCATTACTATATTTAGCTATATCTAGCATTTCAAAACACATAAACACACAAAATCCCAAGTACAAACCCTAGTTCATCCCTATTCTCTCTTTTTAAAATCAAAATCCAAATATAGGGTACCAACAATCAATATTTGAAGAAACTTCACTTAAACCAAGTTGTCAATACCTCATACTACACATTACAACTTACAATATAGATAAAATAGAGTTGAGAACTTACTTGGTATGTGTATAATAGAGGGTTCCTATTTTGGATATCAAAAGCCTTTAAATTCAAGTTAAAAATCACACCAACTCGAGAAATTAAAGTTGTTGGTAGTTAGATTCAGTCAAAAAAAGTTAATCTTTAGGATTTGAGTTGAAAATTTTGAAGAAAATAGTGTGGGTATGAGTGAGAAGCCTCGGGTGTCATGTTGGGTCAACACTTTTCTTTTTATTTTAATTTTGGATTGGGTTAACCTAAGGACTGACCTAGTAAGCCAGGGTATGAATTATCGGTACAATTCGTACCTGGGCTTATGGGTCATTTCCTTGACTCATATGACCGGGGATTCTTACCTTGGTTCTGGAGTGGGTACGACTCCTAGTCATGATCTGTAACTAGAGACTACAACATGTACCAAGAGTCATAAGCATTCCAAAACTTAATTTCTAATTCTGATTCCTCTCCCAGGTCATTACGAATCCTACCCATGAGTCGTACCTTATAGATATAGCTCGTGAAGATTCCGTATGAGACCTTTATAACTCCTTAGGATTTATATCTACACTCTTTTAGTCCTACATATTGAACCAGCATATTATCCTATAAAAGAAATAAGTATAAAAACATGGGTTGCCTCCCACACAGTGCTTGATTTAATGTTGCAGTACGACATGGCTAAGTTGGATACTCAACTTTCACTAACTAGCCTCATGGGTTTCCTCCCATGTAGTGCTTGATTTAACGTTGTGACACGACAGAGTTTCCTTGACTACTTAGACTTCATCAAGGTCAATATCAACTATTTCATTCATCTCTTCTGTATTTCCCAAATATTGCTTTACTCTATGAATATTTACCTTGAATGGTTGTGCACCATCTATCTATAGTTCCAAATCACCATAGGGATAGACTTTTGAACTGTGAATGGACCATGCCATCTAGATCTTAACTTTCCAGGAAATAAGTGAAGCCTGGAGTTATATAGTAGCACTTGGTCTCTTTTCTCAAATACCCTCTTCTTGATTTTTCTGTTGTGATACAACTTCATCTTCTCTTTCTAAATTTTTGAAATTTTATAAGCCCGAAGTCAGAATTCATCGAACTCATTGATGTTATTCAATCTTGACTTAGCTGCATCCTTCCACTCTAAATTTAGCTTCTTTAATGGCCATAGTGCCTTATGTTCAAGCTCAATTGGTAAATGGCAAGCCTTTCCATACACAAGCTGATAAGGTAAAATACGTATGGGGGTTTTGTAAGATGTACGGTAAGCCAATTATGCATCATCTTACTTCTTGGCTCAATCATTTCTATTGGCATTGACAGTCTTTGCCAATATGGACTTGATTTCTCTGTTGGATACTTCGACTTGTCCACCAGTCTGAGGACGATAAGGTGTTTCCTCCTTGTGATTCACTCCATATTTGTCAAGCAGACTCTTGAATAGATAATTGCAAAAATGTGACCCTCCATCACTAATAATAGCATGTGGAATACCAAATCGTGAAAATATATTCTTTCTAAAAAATGTCGTGACACACCCTGCTTTATTATTGGGATGCGTGATTGCTTTCACCTACTTTGAAACATAGTTAATAGCCACAAATATGTACTTCATGCCACCTGAACTCACAAAAGGTACCATGAAATCTACGCCCCATACATCAAAAACTTCTAATTCAAGAATAAGAGTCATAGGTAATTCATGTCTTCTAGATATAGTACCTTGTTGTTGGCATTGATTACAAGTAGCAGAAAAGTCATGAGTATCTTTGTATATTATCTGCCAATAATAGCTGCGTTGTATGATCTTATGAGCTGTGCGGGCCCCTCTATGATGACACCCAACTGGCGATGAATGATAACCCTCAAGTATGTTCATCATCTCCTCCTCAGGTATGCAGTTACGAATGATACCATCTGCACAAATTTTGAAAAGATAAAGTTCATCCCAGAAAAAATTTCTTATCTCATGCATGAATTTCCATCTTTGTTGATATGAAAGATCTTTTGGAACTAGATCGCTGGCAAGGTAGTTTGCAAAGTCTACAAACCATGGAATAAGATCTTGGGAGGCTGCTAATATCTACTTGCTTGGGAAAATATCATCAATCTCCACTCCAGTAGAAACCTTCTGCATAGCTTCCTCTTCTAGTCTAGACAAGTGATCTGCAACTTGATTGTCTCTTCCCTTTCTGTCCTTCACTTCAAATTCAAATTCTTGCAACAACAACACCGATTGAATCAGTCTTGGCTTTGCATACTTCTTATCCATTAGGTATCGCAATTATGCATGATCAATGTGTACTATCACCTTGGTCCCAATCAAGTAAAATTTAAGCTTTTCAAAGGCAAAAACCACAACCAATAATTCTTGCTCTGTGACAGTATAATTCTTTTGAGCAAGATTTAGTTCCTTGCTAGCATAGTAATTGGGATGAAGGATCTTTTCTTTTCTTTGGCCTAGTACAACCCCTAAGGACAATCCGCTAGCATCGCACATAATCTTAAAAGGTGCAGACCAATTAGGAGAACAATGATTGGAGCAGTCACTAACTTCTCTTTAAGACTTTCAAAAGCCTTCATGCATGCATCATCAAAATTAAATTTTACCTCCTTCTCAAGAAGCTTGCAAAGAGGACTTGAAATCTTTCAGAAATCCTTGATAAATCTTCTATAAAAACCTATACGACCAAGAAAACTTATAATTCCCTTCTAAGAAATTGGATAAGGTAATTTCTCAATCACCTCAATATTTGCTCAATCAACCTCTACGCCTCTATTAAAAATCCTGTGCCTAAGCACAGTTCCTTCTTTAACCATGAAATGGAACTTCTCCCAATTGAGTACCAAGTTGGATTTTTCACATCTTTGTAGATCCTTTTCCAAGTGAATAAGACAATCATCAAAGGAGTCACCCACCACCAAAAAATCATCCTTAAGAACTTCAATGGTGTCTGATAACGCTCAAACTACACTCTTGAATGGGTGTAAGCAATCGTTGTCAATATAAAATCCAACTAGGTTGGGGTCGAATGCCATAGGGAATATGATGTGAACTCAAGTTGTTTACGGTTTAATTCACTGATAGTTTAACGTCTTCTAAAATGGGGGTTTAAGAATCTAAAATAATTGTTTGACACTTTGATTTTGATATTTGTAACCAAGATTTTATGAAATAACCAGAATTATGTTCACTAGGGCTTACGGTACATGACAGATGCCAAAGGTGACTCAAGCTTCTCACGGTGGTTTGGATAATAAGATATCTTTATCGATGATGTGCTCAAATGTCTCTCAACCTATTTATGCGTCTAAGTTTCTAATCCTCTCAGACTTAAGGAATCTCTATTCACTGCCCAGATTTTACGTCAGGTTAATCAACCTAGTTAGATCACTGATTATTAAACAAAGTATTTCTGAGTCCCTGTTGATAATTCACTTCCTACAGTTTATGATTTCTTTCTCAAGAAAATCAAAGTAGGTATGCCTGCTGTTTGCAACCAACAAACATCAATTAAAATTTCAGAATTATCAAGAAATCCTAACACCTATTGAATCTTGAGTATTTAGCACCTCTTCATGACCTAACCCTAAATTCCATAATTTAGGTTAGTGAGGTTTAGCCACTCATGATGCAAGAAACAAGTACACAAATTGAATTCATAATTGAAAAGATTATCTTACAACTATGATGAAGATCCAAACAGTATAACTTAAATTGATTCACAAGACAAAACTCCCAAAATATTGCTCTAGATAGATAGAGAGAGAAATCGTCTGTTGCTAATAAGTCAATGATAAGTCAATCTCTCTAGAAAATCCTAAAACAAGACTTTAAATAGTTAACCCTAAATAAGGAGACAAAATAGAAGTTTCAACTTTTTCTCGGAATAAACGACGACGTCAGTGACGGCTTATCAGGAGTCTGACGGCTTATCACGGATGTCGTCAGCTCCTCTGCATCTTTGGCTCTTTCTTCTTAAGGCTGACGATGAAGATGATGACCTATCACCATCTTTACAACGTGTCATGGATGTCATCACAAAACTTTCTACAACTTTCATCTTCTGTTTAATGATGACGACATCCTTGACAGCTTATCACCAGGCTGACAACGTGTCATGGTTGTCGTTAGCCATACTTAGTCCTTTATTTGCTTCAGATTTTAGGCTTTTTGCTTCCTTTATTGGTGATTACCCTTCATCTATACATTTACTGCAAAATCAAAGTAAACTAATCAGAAATAACTAAAGTTGCTCAAGACCTTGCAATTATTTAGAGTTAAAAGCTTCAAATGTGTTAGCATAGGCTCGCACATCAACAACCTCAACTTAAAAAATTGTTTGTCCTCAAGAAACCATAACATAACTAAGAGTATGCAAAGTATAATTTGGCATCTAACTACTCATATTAGTTCAGACTACATTCACCATCTCCAAGGTCAGTCAAATTTAGAGCAACTGTGTCTATCATTGAAAATAACCATTCAACTCACAAGGATCAAGATATGGGAAAAAATGAGCAATAAAAACCAAGCTTATACCCAAATCACACTATCTGAGTAAGTGAGTGATTAGCAACATACCTAGTGTGCCCTCACAACAAAGAAATCCTTTTTTCACTTATATCAGAATTCACGTGTATAAACATAGGGATAAACACAAGACTCACTCTCAGAATGAAGTTCCAGACATTGCATGTCAAATACCATAGGCTTTCCCTTATAGTCAGTACCCAAGTCTTCAGATAGGTCAGTTAGGATCACTATAGGGCTTTTCTTAAGCTTGTAACATAGGCCAGGGGCTGGTATGATATTCATGGGTATTTTAGAGTGACTACGCCTCCTTGACACTGCACTAAACTCTCGGGGTTTCAACTCTTAACCTTCTTTTCTTCCTCTTTTTTATTGATCACACATGTTCAAGATGGATGCGACTTTTTCACTTATCCGATTATCTTTTCATCATCTTATACACAGTTTCTTTTTTTTTTCTTATTCCTTTTTCACCGCACCTAAATTTTTTATTCATTTCTTATTCTTCCTCTCTTCATACTCATTTTGCATCACGCACCCCTATGATAGCCACCCTCAACTTAGGTTGTTTGCCTAAGTAAAGGTGCACAGTATCCAAGGAAGACCAGGGCCAAAATAGGTTCATTATGATATGAATGGGAAGGTGAGAGGTGTCAAAGAAAGAAATAGGATAATTAGGCTCAAAATGGGATCAAGAGATATTCTTCACATTGGGAAGGTCATTTAGGCTAAAATGGGATAAAATCAAACACGACCTATGATCTTTTCCTAACTCCTATCCTATGACCATGGAAATACTAACCAAGCAAGTTCTAGATTCAACACACAACGAGAACTGAGTAATACCTTACACACACATGGCACACAAGTATCTCTCATATCACTACCTATACGGTTCATGTACTTGCTTAACAAAAGTTATTCAGTTGCCAGACTAATTCTACAAAAAGATGCACAGTGGTCACAAATGGATGCAATTCACACAGTATATAATATATCAGACCACTGGAGAGGTACACAATATATCAGACCACTGGAAAGGTACTCAAAAATCATAAAATAATCTAAATGCCTCAAGTACTTGTATTACTCTTAATTATCTACAAAATATGTTATAACAATAACCTACCCTACACCCTCAACCTAAAATAAAAAATAAAATGCTCTAAGGGTTAGGGTATACCTAAAGACAATCAAGCACATGGATCCTGGGTCTCTGACCCTGCTACTGCATCATCTACTATCTTCTCTCCATCGAGAGCATTTGGATTTATAGTAGCTGAAGCCCTGCTAGATGAGGTACCTGCAGCCCTATCTCAGATGGCTGCCTCCCATTTTTTGTTATCAACTAATGACTCAATTTTTGCCCTTTTCAGCTTCTCCTTGTCCTTCTTCTTTCTTTCCCTCTTCTCTGCTTTTCGCTCTTCATCACTGTCGAGCCTTTCTCTCTTATATTTGCCCTTCTTCCCCCCCCTTTTCTTTTTTTTATTTGGGGAATCTTCAGTGAGGTCAAGCATTAGGATGTCTTCCTCAGATTCATGCATGGCCGAACCTATTGGCATCATAAACTGGTGCTGCTGCAACACCCCAATATCTGTCTTTACCTTATCTAATGCCTCTCTGAATTTAGCAAGATCAGCTCCTATTATTTCTCTTACTCGTGCATCAAATCGGTTCTCCAAATCTGCAACCCGCTCAGGCAAAGTCACAAAAGGCTCAAGGGCAACCTTGATTCTCTTGTCCACTGTAGCAGCAAATTGTTTGGCAAATGCATGTAGCTGTGCCTCACACCACTTGGCTTGCTTAGCCACTTTTCTGATATCAACTGGATGAAATGTAAACCTTGCTGCTGCTGTAGGAACTGAGGGGTTTGTCACCTCCTTAGGAACTGAACCTGCCTGTGCTGAAGAAGTTGGTTGCCCAGTCTTCGAATCTTGTACTTCCACATCAAGTGCTGCACCGACATCTGTAACTGGAGGGTCTGCTGCTACCTCTGCACCTCTATCAAGTCTCAATCCTTGCTGATTTTCATCAAACTGTATGTGGTTGTGAGTTTTTTGGGCAGGAATGTCATCATCAACCCCTGTAATCTTTGGCACATTAGCATCTCGGCATAACTCTATGATAAAACAAGGGAAAGGGTAAGAAGTGTTAGTTCTTGACATTCTAATCTTTATCTCATCAGCTATGATTTCCCCAAAATTTAGGGGAAGGTTCTGCACCATACTCGCCACTAGAATAGCTCGATCATCACCCAGAATGTTGTCTCCATCAGTGGGCATCATCCAGGCACGCACTATACCCCACAAAAACTTTTCCTCTTGTGTCAAAGAGGACTTGTAGATTCTTTCATTTAGGTTTGCTACCCATGCTGGATCTCCGTCAGCTATGATATTGGCCAACCACGGATGTTGTTTCTCTCAATTCCTAATTCGAGCATAGACTGATGGTGCGGTGGCCTAAGGAGTGAAGTTGGGACCATGCAAGAACCTATTAATGGTTTTGATTAAGACATCAACCCTTACGCCCCTCACCTGCACTCTATCCAATAAGGGCTGGTCTGCTACTCTTTCACCTGGCCTGCATATGTTTTCCAACTGAGCCTGGTAGTTCGCGTAGAACTCCCAAACCAGTGCAGGGCAAAATGAACCTCCTCCTTTTGTGGTCCATCCCAAGCTATACTCTTGGAACTTCTATTCCACTTCAGGGTACCTGCTCAACCCTCTACTGATACTCATCTTTTCTTCCTAAATTGTCCTCTTAGCACTCCTTCTATTAGTTCTGTGGAGCCCAATGATGAAGATGCTCTCTGCCCTGGTAATTTGCCACCTAGCATTATCTTGAAATTTGGGGTTCTTACATTTGATAAGTGTTTCCAAGATGGAGATTCTTCATCATCTTGTTGTTCAGTGAATAGGGATCCAGATGCTGTTTCCTCAGACTCAGACTCTTCAAACCCATCCTATTCCTCTTCTTCAGATTCAGCATGTTCAGACTTATGCTGTTCATGTTCAGAATGTTTAGATACCTCCTGCTCAGAAGATGTCATTGATTCAGTGTCATCACTATCCTCCACTTCAATAGGTGGAGGTGGTGAAGGTTTCTTTGAACTTTGCTTCTTCTTTTGCTTCTTGAGCAGGGGTTCCTCCTTCTCATAATTAGATTCCTTGTCGATGAGCTTACGACGTACACTTTCTTTGGTGCTATGGGGCTCTTTCTTTTTGGTGCCATTATAACGTTCCTGTAGCAGTAGAAAAACCATTGGTTAGTCCACAAGAGCATAAACATAAACACGTTAATCATTTCAACTTATTCATGCTTCAGGTTCTAGGTATGACGACAATTCTTGATAAGCCGTCACGACTGTGGTAGCTTATCACAATTGTCATCAACCTTAGACAGAACCTTTAAAATTTTTTACAACTTGTGATGACATTCTTGATAAGCCGTCACAATTGTGATAGCCTATCACGAATGCCGTCATCTCTAAACAGAAACCACTTCATTCTTGTCAGCCTTTGACGACATTTCTGATAAGCCATCACAATTGTGATAGCCTATCATGGATGTCATCAGCTCTTATTAGAACCCACTTTTGATTCTAACTCAATTTTTGGTCCCCATTATTGCTCAAAATCCACTTGAATTATGATTTATGACTTGTCTTTTTAAACCTTGGGCCTGCACAGCAAACCCTAGGTGCGATTTTAGCTCCTTTCTAAGTTGAACTTGGTTCAAGCATCTTGTGGACTTGGGTTATCATCTTTCTAACACTTACCATAAGATGAGAAGAGTTAAAGTTAGAATATACCCGATGGGAGCTCTTAATCTTATTACACGTACAAGAGGAAGTAGGAAGTAGGAAGAATTTCTTAATTGTGAAGTTCAAACCCACACACAAGTTCCCTTGTTTTCTTGGAGTGTTTTGAAAAAAGTAGAAAATAATCTAACTAAGGAAAGAAATAAACTAAATAAAAAGAAATAAAACTAGCAAAAATTTGAAAAGGTTTCACAGCTGGGCCGAGTCGGATCTGCTTTAAAATGGGCCCAAAATTCAGCTTTTAAGGTTATGGGCTGATGATGATTTATGGAGGCTTATCACGAGTGTGATAGCCTATCACGATCGTCATCACCCTTAATAGAGAATGCCTCAAGCTTGGCCTATCTGATGATAATTGTGATAGCTTATCATTGTCATGATAGTTTATCATGAATGTCGTCATGATAGTTTATCATGAATGTCGTCATGATAGTTTATCATGAATGTCGTCATGGCCTTCAGCTAACCTCCTCATTTTTCTACCTTCTCTGTACTAAATCCTAACTATAAAATAAAAACTCTTACTTAAACATAAAACTTTGGGTTGCCTCCCAATAGCGCCTGATTTACTGTCGCGGTACGACTTGGTTATCTTGACTACTCAGGCTTTACCAAGACAACCAGTTGATACCGTTTTACCATCATCGTAGAAGACATCGATGATTAAGAAAACACTCATCCCTTTTGGCTGAATCATGGATGGGTGTATTTTGAAGCATGCTTCTTTGTCGTTGAACCTAAACTTTAGCTCATTCAACTTCATGTCTACCAGCACTCTCCCAGTTGCGAGCAATGGCCTACCCAAGATGATAGGCAATTCAAAATCCATCTCATAATCTAAGACTACAAAATCAACAGGCAAAAAAAAATCGGCTACTTTTACCAAAACATCGTGCAGTATGCCCACATGCCTCTTTACAGACCTATCTTCCATTACCAACCGCATATTTGTTGGGATAGGATCCCCCAAACCCAATTTCTTGTACACATCCAGTGGCATTAAATTTATACTGGCTCCCAGATCGCATAGTGCTTTTGTGAACTTTAGGGGGCCAATAGTACATGGGATGGTAAATGCTCCCGTGTCTACCTTTTTATACAGTAAAGACCTTGTAGAGATAGTGCCACAATGGAGAAGATTGTCCTCAAGCTCATGTCTAACCTTCCATTTATTGGTTACAAGGTCTTTCATGAACTTTGCGTAGCCTGGAATTTGCTCAAGTGCCTCAACCAAAGGCACATTAATTGTCAATTGCTTGAGCATTGCCAAGAACTTGCTGAATTTCGCATCATCAACCTTCTTCTTCAATCGTTGAGAAAAGAGAGGTGGTGGTCTAGGGATAGTTTTCAACACCACTTCCTCTTCCTTCTCTTTTTTCTTCTTCGAAGAGTCAATAGAACTATCCAGCTTCTCTGACTCCACTGGATTACTTTCTTTGGATTCATCAACAATCACCTCATCATCTACAGAGTTTCCACAGAAGGGCCAGGTAAGATCTTACCACTCTTAGTGGTAATCGACATACATGAGCCATCATTCCGCGAATTATGAACCATATCACTTGGTAAAGTACCACTTTTCTTTGGTTCAGTGTTGCAGAAATTTGGCTCATCTGCTGCTCCAACTTCTTGATAGAAGTGGAGTGTGAACTAACCAACTGACTCAGGGTAGAGAATTCAATCTTCATAGTAGTTACCGCCGAGTTGGTAGACTCAACTCCTTTCAGCAATTTTCCATCATGTACTCCATGGACATCTTACCAGAGCTAGTTGTTGCAGCATCTCGACTTCTAGGAGGAACATACAAACCACTCCTATCATTATTTCTTCTCCAGTGTCCTTGCTCTCTATCTTTATAATCAGGCTTGTCATAAAAGTTCCGACCTTGATTCCCTTAGCTATTGCCTCAAAAACCCTCCTGATTACTCACATAGTTTTCCTCCTCATCTACATTATTAGCAATAGTGAAATGAGACTCCACAACCTTAATGTTTTTAATCTTGCCTGACAGTAAGTGCTTGGTCAGCAAGTCTATCTTTGTCTTCAAATGGTCCATATCTTGATCTTGCTCCTCATCTCTTCTGCGCTGCTCTGCGGTTAGAACACCAAAAATAGTCGGGCTCGCTACCACTGAATCCCTGATATGCCAGGCCCGACTCTGTTTGGTCATTCTATACAATATGTCTAAAGCCTCTAGAAAAACGAGGTCAATGAACGAACCACCCACAACATTGTCTACAATTGGCTTTTTCACAGAGTTAAAAGCTCTGTACAAAGTCTCCATCAAGTGTAAGTCTATCATGTTGTGGTTCGGACATTGTGCCAGCTTTTTTCTTGAATCTCTCCCAAGTTTCATGCAAGGCTTCAGTTGAGAGTTGCCTGAAGTTACTGATTTCGTTCCTCAACTGTACCCTCCTGGCGGGTGGAAAGAACCATTCTAGGAATGCCTCTTTCAACTATCTCCAGTTGGTTATAGAATTTGGTTCCAGCTTATTTAACCATATTGTTGCCTCCCCAGAAAGAGACAATGGAAACAATCTCAACCGGATCGCATTCTGACTCACTCCCGGATTATCAAAAGATTTTCAAATGGTGATGAAGTTCACCAAGTGCATGTTCGGATCATCACCAGGCAAGCCTCCAAACAACCTCTTCAGATTCAACAGTTGGATCATGGTACTTGTTATGCTGAATTTTGCACCAGGTGCCAACGGTGGAGGAATGATAGCAACCGTTGCACCTGCACCATCCATTCCTTCGTCATCATCATCAACCTCATAATGGATAGGCTTTTGACCATACCTTCCTCTGACTGGACGGTTTCTGTCAAAATTTTGCTGCACTGGTGCATCAATTTGCTCAGCTCGCCTTGGATTTTGAGGATTCAACAATTCCTCATCACCCAAGTCTTCATCATCATGGTTTAGGTGACGTACTTGTTTACCCTGGTTCTGTACGTTCACCTGAGCCCTGGACAAAGAGGCTAATCTTTCCGCCTCCTGTTGTTCAACCATTGTCCCAATCAACTGAGGTTCTGGATTAATTGGCATAATGATTCTCTGAAAGTTTTTGTTTTATGCAAAAAAACAAAAAACCTGCAATAAATAGAAACAAAAAATAAACGTAAATCTAGGAAACTAAAATAACAGTCAATTAGCGCACACAAACTTTCAATTTACAACTATATTCCTCGGTAACAGTGCCATTTTTGATAACACTCAAACTACACTCTTGAATGGGTGTAAGAGATCATTGTCAATATAAAAGCCAACTAGGTTGGGGTCGAATCCCACAGGGAATATGATGTGAACTCAAGTTGCTTACAGTTTAATTCACTGATAGTTTAACGTCTCCTGAAATAGGGGTTTAAGTTTAACAAATAATTGTTTGACACTTTGATTTTGATGTTTGTAACCAAGATTTTATAAAATAACCCAAATTATGTTCACTAGGGCTTACGGTACATGACAGATGCCAAAGGTGACTCAAGATTCTCATGGTGGTTTGGATAACAAGCTATCTTTATCGATGATATACTCAAATATCTCTCGACCTATTTAAGCATCTAATTTCCTAATCCTCTTGGATTTAAGGAATCACTATTCACTACCCATATTTTACCTCAGGTTAATCAACCTAGTTACAACATTGATTATTAAATGAAGTATTTCTGAGTCCCTGATGATAATTCACTTCCTACTGTTTATGATTTCTTTCTCAAGCAAATCAAAGTAGGTATGCCTGCTGTTTGCAACCAACAGACATCAATTAAAATCTCAGAATTATCAAGAAATCCTAACACCTATTGAATCTTGAGTATTTAGAACCTCTTCATGGCCTAACCCTAGATCCCATAATTCAGGTTAATGAGGTTTAGCCACTCATGATGCAAGAAACAAGTACACAAATTGAATTCATAATTGAGAAGATTATCTTACAACTATGATAAATATCCAAACAGTATAACTTGAATTGATTCACAAGAAAAAACTCCTAAAATATTGGTCTAGAGAGAGAGAGAAAAATCTTCTGTTGCCAATAAGTCAATGAGAAGTCAATCTCTCTAGAAAACCCTAAAACAAGGCTTTAAATAGTTAACCTTAAATAAGGAAACAAAATATAGGTTTCAGCTTTCTCTCTGAATAAATGACGACATCAGTAATGGTTTATCAGGAGTTTGACGGATTATCATGGATGTCATCAACTCCTCTGCATTTTTGGCTCTTGTTGCCTAAGGCTAACGACGATAATGATGTCCTATCATGATCTTGACGACGTGTCATGGATGTCGTCACAAAACTTTCAATAACTTCCATCTTCTGTTTAAGGATGACGGTATCCTTTAAAGCTTATCACCAGGCTGACGACGTGTCATGGATGTCGTCATCCACACTTAGTCCTTTATTTGCTTTAGATTTCAGGATTTTTGCTTCCTTTATTGGTAATTCCCCTTCATCTCTACATTTACTGTAAAATCAAAGTAAACTAATAAAAAACAACTTAATTTGCTCAATAGCTTGCAATTACTTAGAGTTAAGAGCTTCAAATATGTTAGCATAGGTTCGCACATAAGTGTCTTCCACTATATTGGAGAAAATGGACACCATACATCTCTAAAATGTGGCTGGGGCATTGCAAAGCCCAAATGGAATTCGTTTGAATACAAAGGTCCCATAAGGACATGGAAAAGTGGTATTCTCTTAGTCCTCTAGTGCAATAGTATTCTGATTATAACCCGAGTATCCATTAAGAAAATAATACCATCCTATACCTGCTAACCTGTCTAGCATCTGATCCATGAACGACATTAGAAAATGATCCTTATGAGTCCATGCATTCCGCTTCCTATAGTCCATGCAAACTCTCAATCCAGTGATTGGTCTCATAGTCACCATCTCTTTCTTCTCATTTGGCACAACAATTATTCACAATAGTTATTCCACCCTTCTTTGGAATGCATTGAATCGGGCTAACCCATTTGCTATCAGTAATGGGGAAAAACCAAACCAGCATCCAACCACTTGATTTTCTCCTTCTTAACCACCTCTTGCATAGGAGGATTAAGGAAGTGCTGGTGCTCAATAGATGGAACACAATTCGGCTCAAGCTGAATTTTGTGACATAATATCTGCAATGGACCATCCTATGACCCTCTTGAAATTCTGTAAGACTGATAACAATGCTTCCACTTCTGATTGTTTTAGGTCCACTGAAATAATGACTGGCAAAGTATTGTTGGCCCCCAAGAATACATATTACAAGTGAGATGGAAGAGCCTTTAACACTAACACCGGTGGCTCCTCAATAGATGGGCGAGCGAGTGGAGTTGTTCTATTTTTTAAATCTTGATCAAGCTTATTTGGTGTGAAATTATAAACAGTACCATGCAATGCACCAACAATCTCCTCATATTGTTCTATGCTTTTAAAGTCCAAATTTATGATCACAACTGCAAGTGTTTCAACACCTATTCTTTCTTCAATAGGAATAACTACATCAGAACCATCATCCCACAAAGTCACCACATCAACATCATGGAATAAATCTGCTTCTTCATCATCCACATTAATCAAAAATATCACCCTCAACTCATCAGGTTGCTTCATGGATTTGCATAGTCGAATATCAACTGTTCATCGTTGAATCTCAACATCAAATGTATATGCTCCAGATCAATCAACATTCTACCTATATCCATAAAAGGTCTACTAAGAATAATTGGGACTTGAAAGTCCACTTCAAAATCTTAAATAACAAAGTCATCAGGAAAAATAAAAGAAGCTACTTTTACTAGAACATCATAAAGGATACCGACTGGCTTCTTCACACTTTTGTCTGCCATGACTAGCCTCATGGTGGTGGGTTTTGGAGCATCCAACCCCAAATGATTGAACACTGCAAATGGAATGAGGTTAATACTAGCACCCAAATAACACAAAGAATGTGCAAAGTGGAAAGATCCAATAACGCAAGGTATAATGACTGCACCAGGATCCTCCTTCTTCTCCATTGATGATCTAGTGGCTATAACACTGCAATGATGGACATTATCAACCGATTCATAACTGAATTCTCTTTTATTCGTGATCACATCCTTCATGATCTTTTCATATCCAGGCATATTCTCCAATGCTTCAACCAATGGTATGTTGACTGTCAACTCTTTTAACATGGATAGAAATTTTTGATACTTACCCTCTTCTTGTCTCTTTTGTAGTCTCTGTGGATAGGGGGAAGCGGCCTTGGGATAGGCTTTAATATAGGATGTGTAGCCTTCCTATCTCCTATCCTCTACTTACTGTTGCTTTCTACATTAGTTGGCTCATCATCATTCTGCTTTTGCTCATCAATAGTAGGTACAGGTGGATCTGCAGTAACCTTACCACTCCTAGTAGTAATGGTATAACCTTGGCTGTCATTTCTGGGATTCACTACTGTATTACTTGGATGAGTGCCAGGCTGTCTCTGATTTACTGTGTCCTATATCAGCCTAAAACTGTTGCTCCAATTGCCTAATATTGTGGCATGTGATTAAAATTTTTGATTGATTCCAGATAGATCTGCTTTGATATCTTTCAGAGAGTTTTCTTGGCTTTCTTGCCTTTACACTAGCTTATACAAGAGGTCCTCAACTCTAGACTCTATATCTTGGCTGCCTGGTGGAATGTACTTGTCACTCTTCTCCTTATAATCATCCTTGCATCTCTAATCACCATCTATATCTCTACTCCTATCTTTGTATCTATCATTATAATAGTTCCAACCTTGATTCCCTTGCCCTTAGGCTCGACAATCCACTAATCTATGATCAAGATAGTTTGCCTCATCTTTAGATGCAATCTCAAATGGTTTGGATGCGGCTCCCTATGCTACTATTGCATTCGCTTTCTCAACATTTAATAAAGTGAACTATTTTGTGAGCAAACCAATATCAGTCCAAAGCCGTGCTACCTCTTGTGCGACCATATCATTACTTGCTCCATATGTGTTTATAGCTATAATATCATATGTACCACTACCCCATTCAGAATCTCTGGTATGCCATCCTCTATTGGTAACGGTAATATCATCAACCAATTTCTGTATAACATCCCAATGAAGACACATAAATGAACCTCCAGAGATAGTATCTATCATTTCTCTCGAACTATCACTTAGTAATCTATAGAAGATTTCTGACAGATTAGATCATCTAATTATGTGGTTTGGAACTAATTTCATGTAATACCCCGCAAAATTCTCTTCTAGTCTAAGCCTTAGAGTGTATCAAGCAAAGTGGAAAATCTGAGTCTAAAAGTTTCAGAAGTATCTTCCCAAGTATAAACACTTTGAATCATGTGTAATTTCCATAATTTCTACTTTTACTCATGTATAGCATTGAACAATCTTTCCATCGATACTAATTTCAAAAAAAATCCGACATCAAACGAAGAAGTTATGGCCGTTTTACTGAGCGTTGTCGGAATCACAGGTTTGACGGTCGATCTGACAGATCGCCAAGTACTTGGTGGACCGTCAAGTGTCCCATAAGCCCAAGGCAGTGGCTTTCTTTTTCGGTCATCATGTGACGGTAAAAGTGGTGGACCGTCAGAAAGTTGATGGACCGTCAAGGGGCCCGTCAGACCGAGGCAGAATATCCCATTCCTGGACCCCGAGTGACGGACGACTTAGTGGACCGTCAGTCCCTCTGACAGACCATTACAGACCCCGATTGGAATTTTCTATACAAATTTATAGGGGCATTTTGGTCTTTTCCACATACTCCCCCAGCTCTATAAATACCAGGCCAAGGGCCTTCAACTTTATTTTTCTCTCTTCCACCCAAAAATTAGGGTTTCCAAAATCAAAATACTCTCTTCTCCTTTTATAAAATTCAAGAGAGATCAAGAAGGATCTAGAGGAATCAAGAACTCCTTTCAAGAGCCTTCAAGAAAAGAAATTCCCAGGTATATAGATGTTGATTCTTGGGTCCCTTTCATCCAAGAAGCTCAAGTACCCTTTTTTAAACTTAAGGATTTTATGTTTTGTGATATTCCATGATTTGTATGAGTTTAAGTTGATGTTACTTGTGTTGTTGAGTTTGGATTCATGATTGTTTGCAAGATTTATGGTCTTTGACCCTAGTATGTGGAATTTATGTGATGTTGTGATGAGCTCTTTTAAAGTTGGTGTCTATGTGAGGTGTTCATGATATTAGGGTGTAGAGATGGTTGAATAAGTAGAGTATGCACCCCATAGGTTGGATGAAAGGCTGAGGTGAAGCATTGAGAGGCATTGTAGTATGTTAAAGGGGAAACCCAAAGTTGTGGCCTAGTCCATGCACACCTAATGTTTGATAAAATACCTTAGTAAGCAGAATGATCCATAATAATAATATGGAATCCTGAGCAGGTGTAGAACCGGACATGTCTAGTGGTTGTCGAAAGACCGTAGTGAGTAAGTTGAGATGGAATAGCGGTAAATCTCCCAAGTGAGTGCTCTTTGATTTATTTTAAGTTTTGATACATGCTAAGTGGTTATCAAGAGATTAATGACATAATAGTGTGAAGTTTTCCTGAAATCTCGTGATATCTAAATATATGTTGAGACCGATATAGGTGTGAAATACTTGATGTAAGACTTCGTTGAATGGGGTATAATTTAATAGCATATCTTCCTTAAGGTAGTTTGTGATGATGAACAAATATTAATGATCCCCCCCTAAATGTTGGGAACGATTCTTTGGTAATCATGATGGTGAATAGAGGTTTATATTTCCTAAATGATAGATGCGATGCTGTAAGATTTATGAGGGGTAAAGTATGTTATGATTCTGAAATGCTTAGAGTGAACCCTTGGTAGTTGTGATGATGAGTAGACGTTTGTGAATCCTTGGAGGCTTGAGGTGATGTTCTAATGATTGTGAAATTGAATATATGGCATAATTTTTGAGTTTCTTATGAATATGCCTGAATGATGGTAATGATGCATGAATGCTTGTGATGCTTGAATAAATGATGATGCTTTACTTTTATGTTATCGAGTCCTGGGGGTATTTATACCCAAAAATAGAGCTGTTGTCTAGAGCTCGTATCAGTTTCTCGATAATTCCAATCGAGCCATGATTTTCAAAACTCAGTAAACTATAGAACTCTGTATCCTCAGACAAGTGCAAAGCTTAATAAAGCTCAGTAATCTCAGTTATATCTGTAATCTCTATATCTCTAGTAATCTAACCTCAGACCTGTACTCAGCCCAGTCCTAATGGAACTCAAGTGATTCAATTCTAATCTCAGAAATGATTCGAATAATATAATTAAGCTATGTATCATCAGTCAGATATCGTGATTCGATATTGTTTTTGTCAGACACGGAACCAAGTGATCTCAACATATTTCAGCCAGATCATTTGAGAAACATGATCATGTAAATAGATTCAGCTTTATTGTGTTCATTCTAAGGATTTAGTAAGAGTTTTTCAGTTGGGAGTAGAAACTAGCACCGAGCGAGGGAAGGGATAGAGATTCCTTCCATCAGAGAGAGAGGTCGGAGTCGTTAGTAGCAATCCCTGAACTCCAGAACTGCATAGCTAGAGCAGGATACATGAGTCTTCGTCATTAGAGGCTGTCACCGTCAGAGAGGTTGACTATTATATTGCCTCAGGTCAACTTCCTGCGAGGGTCATCCCATCAGAGAGGCTTGACCCGAGAGTGAGTTTTTACCCGTGGCACGGTATTGACGCCCTTCCAGCTGGGGTTCAGGTTGGACCCCACCTATGGTAGGTTGGGGCATGTCGGTTAAGTGACTACTTCCCACAGTTGCAGTTTCAGTATCAATCTTCAGAAGTCAAGACCGTATGGTACAATTGTCTATCTCAGTAAGGAACTCAGATAGTTCCATTGATTCATGGACTATCCTGTCAGATAGGCTTGGCCTCATATATAGATGCTTACTATCATATTTAAAGATCTCCCATCAGAGAGGCTTGATCTCAGTCTCAGATCATGTTGAATATTCTTATTATCATATTTAAAGATCTCCCGTCAGATAGAATTGGTCTCATTCTCAGAATTTGTTGAGTATTCTTGTTGTTGGATTCAGATATAATCCTATTTTCTTATCATTGATAAAGCTTCTAAAGTTATCTATTAGAAAAGTTGAATCTCTAATTCTGTCGGTTGAAAGCGGTAAGATCAGAACTCAGTCTTTGATATTAGTATACTCAGATCTTCAGTTATCAGTAGCAGATGAGTCAGTGGTTCAGTATCTCAGTGATGGCAGTGAGTTTAGCTCGCAGTAAAGCGGTATCCAAGGTCAAGTCTCTAGAGTTGTGATGATTATGAGTATGATTTATGCATTCTTGTATGTGTGCTTGTTTTCGTGCGGTATTCTCACGATCATTTAGGTTATACATATTTTGCATGCATGAGCCCTTGCATTTAGCCTTACCCCATCTACGTACTCGGTACATTTTGTGCTGACGTATTTGTGCTATGGTGTCTTATTTGACACGATAGGTTTAGAGGCATAGGACCCAGAGTATCATCAACAGATCAATCCCAGTCAGCAGCAGTAGCAGTGAGTCCTCTTCTTTCGAGGATGAGTTTCCGTTTTCTATTATTGTAATAAAAATTTTATTTACTTTCAGTTGACGGAGTTATTTAGGGACCTATCCCATCAACTCCACAGTTCAGTCAGATTAGAGGCTTTTCAGATAGATGTATTGTATAGTATTCAGTTTTATATTTTGAATATTTATAGATATGCCGAACCTTATGGCCAGTTTCTGTATTTATTCCAGATATTATGTAGTGTACAGGTACAGATATCAGTAAAGGGTTAGCTTGTGGTCCTTCGGAGTCACAAGCACCGTGTGACATCTCGAGATGGGATCTCGGGGCATTACATTTCAACTTCTCCTTAAATCTAAACCATGCCTCATACATCAATTCTGCAGGCAATTATCTAAAATTATAAATTTCATTCTTCAGCTGTAACATCCGTGCAAGAGGGAAGAATCTGCTCAGAAATTGTTTCTTCAAATCATTCTATATTGTGATAGATCCTCTTAGTAGTTCCCCTAGCCATAGAGATACCTCTCCAATTAGAGAACATGGGAACAACCTCAATAATCTCAATGTTTCCTGATCAACCCCTGGAAGGTTATAATTTGTGTAGATCCCATGAAAATAAGTAAGGTGAATGTTCACATCATCCTTAGCTGCTCCCAAAAATACACCTTTCAAATTCAATAACTGGATCATAAAACTTATAATATCGAACTTCACATTAGGCGCTAATGCAGGAGGAACCATATCTCTTGTCTCAGCAGGGTCACCATAGCCCATGTCTTCATAATCCTTATCATATGGATCTAAATGCTGATATGCTGGAACATATGAGACTCTGCTCCTCTGAACTCGATGATCAACAACCTGTCTCAATCTGACTAGTCCACCTCACTGTGCTACTTTAGGTTCAACAACCAATCTAGCTTTTTTGCTTCTCTCCATTCTTGCTCCAACAATTATTGTGTCCGATTATCTATAAGATTCTGCGTATCTAAGAGATCACACGAGATTATTGCATTTGGGTCCATAGGTGGAGGATATTGCACCTCTTCACGAACTTATCTTGACATCCTTCTTGGTGTTTAAAGGATCATTTCTAGCTCTGGATCAAAAGGTAGAAAGGGATTGCCTCTACTCCTAGTGCTTGGCATACACTGGTGTATACCAAATCAAAAACAAAAAGGTAAAAAGTCAAGATCTTTACCAATTCCAATTACTTCTCAAACCGTTATCCCTGGCAACAACACTAGAATTTGATGTCGCCCAAAATACACCTCTATCAAAAGTATAATGCGTTTGATGTAAATATAATAACCCAACTAGGTTAGGGTCGATCCCATAGGGAAAACATGAGTAGTTACTTGTTTTTATTTAATCCTTGAGTAGTGAAGAAAAGAAAATGGGGGTGTTTAGTTATCAATATCAAAGACTAACCAATTCTTTGAGTGCTTTTGAGTTGTAATCAATCAGAGATGAACGCTAGGTCTGTGTTCCTCCTGACTTCTTAACTCCGTGATTTTCTAGTGATCAATCAACTGTTCTGTTGCTATGTA
The DNA here is from genome assembly GCA_030864215.1 of Capsicum pubescens. Taxonomy (NCBI): domain Eukaryota; kingdom Viridiplantae; phylum Streptophyta; class Magnoliopsida; order Solanales; family Solanaceae; genus Capsicum; species Capsicum pubescens. Next base: position 291,960,027 of record CM061548.1, read on the forward strand.
TGCAAAACCTATAAGCTATGTATTATCATCCATCTTTTGAGTGCAACTATAAATCTCACCCTTTGACTTAGTTATCATCGTCCGATGTCACCTAGTTGACCCTTGATACGGCCCCAGTTCACTTGATCCTTGGTTATCGAATAAAGTGATAAGATAGAATGCGAGGAATATAAGATAGAGGTAGAAATCCTAAATTATTGTCCTAATCTTCTTTTCCCAATCACAAGCTTTCTTAGTTATCGAAAGAATGCGAATATAGGATTTTATCTCAAGATGTTGCAGGTACTTGAAATCAGTTTTAATGGAGAAGAATTAGAATACATGCACAACCCTAGAACAGATGTGTTTTACATTTTTTCTACATTGCTAATTCGCTAGGGTTCCCATAACCCTAGCTAAGGAGATTAACCACTGATGTTTGTGCAAGAAACCATGATTATCAATGAAGAATACATAAAATCAATCACACAATAATAAGATAAATAAACTAAAAAGTCTTGAATTGAATAAAACCCTAAAATCTCAAGAAAAATTGTAAAGTATGTTAAAGTATGTCGTAGAATATAATAGAAGCTAACCTAATAAAAGATAAACCCTAGGGTTTTTATAGTATCTCAAAATAACAGTCAATTTCTATTAAAAATAGGAAAGACAAAGTTACGTCGGCAGTCGGTACGACTCGGTCATCACCCGTATCCTTAGCTTACGAGTCGTACCCTGCCTTATTGTAACTAGTCCAACATCTAGTATTCCCATGTCTTCAACTCTCTTCTCAGGTCACAATTCCAGCTCATGAGTCATAACCATGTGTATGAATCAGATTCTTCATCCGTATCCACCTGGGACTTTAGTCTTTTCAGATCTTGATCGCTGGTTTGCATACGACATCTCGATAAGAGTCATACTCAGACTTCCAACTCGTATACTTCTGACTTTTTAATTCTTCGATAGTATCTTGGATTATATTATGCTTAAGGCTTCTGTAAATGACTTGTATCCTACCTTATGATTGAGATACTTGAGTCGTATTTTTCTCAGATTTAGTTCTTTAATTTCTTTTTTGGTTCTGTTATACTTATGATTCAACATACGAGTCGTATTAGTTTTTTACGACTTAGGTGCTGACTCGTATACTGATCAAAGCAGGTGTTTTTTAGGTCTTTTTCTTATCTTTTCATTCAAGTACTATTGTTGACCTGTTTTACCTGCAATTCACACCAAAGTGCATCATGTCTAATAAAACACCCTAAGTTCATGCATAAATTCTCTGTTTTAAGCATTGAAAGTTTCGTGTTTCCATGCCATATCACTATGAAAGTAATTTAGGTGTATAGATGGGTAAATAGTAGTAATGTGTAGAAGGAGAATTTGCTAGCGGATTTTAATAAGATATACCATATTATTATGATTGAAAATTGTTGTTGTGAGTTTCTGGTGGAAGTGTTTCTTGGTGTTTACTTTATAGATTTCAAGCGAGAATAGTATGTGAGGTTGTGTTCTTAATCATGCCCAAAACTAGAAACTAAGTTTGAATAGTGGATGATCATCAAGTTGGAAAAAATAATTGCTTGGTTAGTGATGCTAGTTATATGGAAGTGATCTAGTAGGCTAGGACAGTGTATAAAAGAGTTTAAGTTCATTTTCCGCAGTTAACTATGATGTTGTAGGTATGATTTAGAAGTGTACTCAAGGTGATATAGGGTTGCATTATGTTCCAAGATTTGTAAAGGTTGTGTATGGTTAGTAGTACCCTTGAGTTGCTAAATGGGAAGAAGGCTAGTAAAATAGTATATGGTGTTCTTAATAGCTATATTAAGGGTTTAGGGATAGATGATGTTGAGTCTTTTGGCATAAATTTTATTCTCGTGGTATAGGAAAAAATATAAGTTTTGAAATATGATATAGGTTATGTGTTTATTGAGGCAGGTATATTTGTGGGGGAGAGTATAAGTCTATCACGATGATTATTGAAGATAAAGAAAGTTAAGGATGGTATATATGAAGGGATTGTCCAAGGATAAAGTTAGTATATTTTAAATATAGTTCATTCGCGTGAGTTGAGCATTTCTCTGTAGAATATTAGAGTTAAGAAATTATGGCTCAGTCCTAAAGATATGAAATAGATCCATAAGTTTAGAAGGTTGGCTTTAATCTAAGAGGGAGATGATAGTGGTGATGAACAATTATTTAGATGGTAGAGAGTAAGTGTTTCTTGTTGGGAAAGATTGTTGCATGCTTGTTTTATCTAAGGCTATAAGTTTTAAGGATGATTGAGGCCAAGCTTTTGATATACGTCATGGTAAGTTGGAAAAATAATTCGTGTGTGTTTTCTTAGGGATAATGTATGGAAGTAGTTATTTATAGAAGTATTAGATAATATTGGAAAGATGTTTTGGTGGGTTGTTTTCCTAGAAGTTCATGTGTGGTTATAATGATAGGCTTGAATGTGATGTTGGTATATATAAGTGGATGGGTGCATTGTGCGTTAGTGAATTCCTAGTAAGAGGTTGAATTTAGTTTTTGAAGTTGTAAGAAGAATTATTCTTATGATGAGAGAAATGAAAATGCATGGGGTATTGAATTCATGGTTTAGACTAGTGTTATGTGTAGTACCTTGTGATTTTGAGTTAGGCTTGAACATGGTGAGAGCATGTAGTTCAACTCAGATTTTGGCTAGATTAGTTATATGTACCCTTGTTAGAAGGGTAAGGTGAATCAAATGAGCACTGTATTTTAGGGGAAAAGTATTGTTGAAGGAGTATTTTAGAAATGTGGCTAAGCTTGAGAGTTAGAAGTTGTATTGCCTAAGACAAAGTGATTCTATCCTATCTTATGTTTTATAGGCCTTTATTCTATGATTATAGTGTTGCAGCCATATTGAGATTCCTTATTAAGATATTTCATTGAGGTCATGCCCAAGAATTCTTTGCTCCCTAATGTTATTAGAACTTCTTAGAAATAGTGTTGAAGAAATACTCCAGTTGAGTAAAAGCTTTTAGTATAATTCAGTCTGTATAGCTAGCAATTCAAGTTAGTAGTCAGACAAACAAGTTCCTTCGCATACATGTAAGTTGCAAAGTTAGTTCAGTTCAGGCTTCATGTTTTGGATTCAGCTATGTAGTCATGATTCCGTTCATAGGTGTTCAGTGAATGTTCTCAGTTTTTCAAGTATTCCAGCTCAGACTGTGTAATACCCATTGTACGACCTAAGTCTCGTTATCTTATGATTCGTGCTTACATAATGTATTTGGTTATGCCATGAAGCCCTTTTTCCTTTGAATCCTACATGTTCTTTGTTGAGGGATAATCTCTAATGAGAAGTTACATAATTTATTCTATCCTTAGTAACTCTTGGAATTTTATTGCATCAGTTATCACTTCGTAGTTCTATATGTATGATTGTATCATGAACATTTCAAGTGAGTTTTAAACTCTCTGCATAAATCAGCTCCTTATCATCAATAAAGTCAAGTTAGCTCAGAAATCAGTTTAATGATAAAAGTTATAATGTTTCATATCAACTATATCCTACATTAGTAGACATGTCATGTATACGTCATTCCATACTTCTAATTTTTCAATAAGTTCCTACCCATCATTCGAGGACGAATAATTCTAAGGGGGAGATATTGTAATACCCCACAAGTTCCTAGATAAGTTTCCAACTATTCGTCATATATTTAAAGGTCCAAAGTAATTATGTCAAGCCATAATTCAGTTTCATGACCATTAACCTTGTGTATAAAGTGTTTTTGATGCGAATCATTGTCATAGGAAGCACTTAGAGCAAAGTCGAGTTGAGAACACTTTCATCGATGGAGTTTTAGTAACTTATTTTACAAGGGGTCAACTTTAAATGAGTGTATCTCCTAGAATATAATGATTCAGGTGTCCTACTGTATATCAAATGAAAGGTATTCGAGTTTTATTTCTAATGCATTTGGTTTTACCTTAATCCGACATCGGAGGGGGATGTTGTGTCCATTTCACCTCAGCATATCCAACTGTCATCAAGGTGACGACTAGGCTGATAGGCTATCAACCAGTTGACAAGCCATCAGCCAAGTCGTCCACCTTAGGCAAAATCACTGAGTACACAAATTAATGGATACTATCTTAGATGGAAATGATCCACCAGATGAAAACATGAAATACAATCAAGTAAAAGGAGAGAAACAACAAGGTGTGGCACCAAAATATGCAGATCTATTGAAGTCAAAGTCATACGTTCATGAAAACAACAAGGTTCCTCCTAAACCTGTCATAATGGTGCATGGGGATCCAACAGTGACATGGAAATCATCTGAAGTTCAATATTTGATTATACAAGAGAACCTACAGTATGCAGTAATATGTAAGTTCTCCTATGGCAGGACGGAGATCAATGTTGCGGAAAATTATCCCTAATCAGTGTGGGATAAAAGGTGACTGTACAATTGCGGTATTGGATTCAAGACTTATTTTAATCAAATTGAATCAGCTAGAGGATTATGAAAATTTGTTATCAATAGTAGCTATTCATATTAAGGTCAATGATGTGTATTGGCAAATGAGGACTCTCAAATGGGATCCTTGGTTTGAACCAGATGTGGAAACAACAATAGGTATTGCATGGATCTCCATGCTAGACCTACCACCAAACTTTTTTTCCAAAGAAGCAGTATTTTCAATTGCTTCAGCAATTGGAAAGCCTTCAATGGTGGACATTATGACAAAAAACCACACAAGGCCAAGCTGTGCAAGAGTCAAGATTGAGGTGGACTTTGTGGCGAAGTTACCTCAAAGGGTAAAGATCAATGAAGAAAATAATACAAGTGGAAAGATTAAATCAAAGTGGATCACTATTCTGTATGACCATAAGCACAAATATTGCCAGAAATGTTGTTTGCAAGGTCATGATGAAAACTCCTGTTGGAATATTCACTCAAAAATATATGAGAAGATCCAGGAGCAAAGAGGAGAAAAGGAGTATGGAAATGACAAGGAACAAAATAATGAACATCATAAGGAACAAGTCCATACAATAGCAACACAAGAGAACAACAGAAATCAATGGCTACCGAGGAAGAACAAGTACAAAAAAGATAGATATGGACATATAGTTGGGGAGATGGGTGAAAAGACTGATGATGTTCAAATGATAAATTCATTTGATGATTTGAATCAAGATCAACAGGAAACATCCAGCATGCAACAGAATGAAAGTACCAAAGAATGGGTGAATAGAAGCTTTGGTAAAGGTAAAAAATGAGACCAGATAGACAGTGGTTCCAATCAACAACAAAAAGAGAGTAACAGAGAAAAAAGTGAAGAGAAAGGGGGAAGTAACAACAAAAATACAGGATAACAAGGAAGAATCCCAGCAAGGTCAAATTTACAATCAAGGGGAGGTGTTGCTAAATCAAAATGAAGGGGAAAAAAGTAAGAATACAAAATCGGCTATAATCCAATATGATCGTATAGACAAGAAGGACCAGATAATGGAAGATGTAGTGCCAATTGCAGTGGATGCATGCAATATTTTAGAGATGGTCAATAGTAAGAATGCTGATTTGGATGAGGAGAATCTGGCAGATAATATTGAAAATGCCACTAAGGAAGGGGATTTATCACCAGAACAAGCTCAGTCTTTGAATCAAAAGCATGGAAAAAGACAGAAAAAGACAGAAGAAGAATAAAAAGACTAGTGCTAGCAAAATGCAAACAAGGAGTCATATGTTGAATTCATTATAAGAATGAGTGCATTAATTTGGAATATCAGATCAGTTAACACACAGAAAGCATTCATAAGATTGATTACAATGAATAGAAGGTTACATTTTGAATTTATAGGCTTAATGGAACCTTTTCAGGGGAATCATCTTATAGAGGCATATAAAAGAAGATTGGGAATGCAACATACAGTGGTGAATTTCTCTGGTAAAATATGGGTTTTTATGGATAACTTTATTGATTTTAAAATAGTAAGGGATGAAGAACAACTAATTACCCTAAAGTTGGAGAATCAAATTGTTGGGGTAGAGGTGTTTGCTACCTTAGTATATGAAAAATGTAGTCAGAATAAAAGGCTAATGCTGTGGGATTCTTTGGGGGAGATTTCCAATAACATGCAACACCCTTGGCTAGTAGGGGTGATTTTAATATTATCAGAAGTGAGGAGGAAAATCTTGGTGGATTACAAGTCACAATGGATGAGACTGATGACTTTAATTATTGTAGTAGCATGTGTAATTAAGAAGATTGTGCTTTCAAAGGAAATAAGTTTACATGGTGGAATGGCAGGGTTGATGAAGATTATATTTTTAAAAGGCTAGACAGGGTACTGGTTAATGATAAAATGCAGGAGTTGTTTCCAGTGTTGGAATTGGAAAATCTAGTAAGGAGTGGATCTGACCATGCTCCAATGTTTCTACAATTTAGCACATCAAGTGAACAACTTATCAGACCATTCAGATTTCTTAACTTTTGGTTGAAGGAAGAATCTTTCTTAGATATTATTAAGGGAAGCTGGAATACTGAATGTGAAGGAAATCCCTTTATCAAATTCCACCAAAAGATAAGGAAAACAAAGGTTGCATGACTAAATGGAGTAAGAATTTTTTTTGAAATATCTTCCAAGAGATTGCCACCTTGGAGGAAGTAATAAAGGTAAGGGAGCAGTAGTTTGAATTAAAGCCATCAGGTCCTAATAGAGCTAGTTTATCACAGGCTCAAGTACAACTATAAACTCAGCTAAAAAGAGAGGAAAGGTATTAGACGCAGAAGTTTAGTTTTGAATGGTTTAAGGATGGAGAGAAGAATACTAAATTTTTTCATACTGTAGTCAAAGGGAGAAGAGCCAGATTAAAGATAAACAAAATTCAAAATGCAGAGGGGATTCGGTTGGATAAACAGGATGAAATAGCTGAAGCAGCAAAAGTTTTCTTTTAGAAGAAATTTGAAAAGCAAGATGATGCAGAGAACTTTCAATGCTAGATGAGTTACCAAAGCTAGTCACAGATGAACGGAATGAAGAATTGAGAAAAAATCCAACACTGGAGGAAGTTCAGCAAGCAGTTATTGTCTTAAATAGGAATAGTTCTGGGGGCCTAATGGAATGACTAGTGTATTTTTCCAGGATGTATGGAGTATTATTTTAGATGATTTACACCAGATGGTTACAGTTTTTTTTCTGTGGTCAGGATCTTCCAAGATTTATCACTCATACTAATTTGGTTTTACTTCCAAAGAAGTTAGTGGTGAATACTTTATCAGATCTAAGACCAATATCCCTTAGTAATTTTGTGAATAAAATTATCTCTAGAATTATTCATGAAAGAATTAAGGGTATCCTTCCCCGCATAGTATCTGAAGAACAGACTAGTTTTGTGCAAGGAAGGAGTATAGCTGAAAATATTTTGGTGGTGAAAGAGATTGTAGATGAGATTAGAAAGAGGGGTAAAACACCAAACATGGCCATAAAACTAGATATGATGAAGGAATATGACAGGGTAGAATGGTTATTTATGGCCAAAGTTCTGAGGAAGCTAGGATTTTTTGAACAATTGATAGATATGGTGTTCAGGTTATTAACAAATAACTGGTACTCTATTATGTTAAATGGACAACCAAAGGAAGAAGTTGCTATAGGCATTTTGAGATAACAATTTCCTTTTAATTACTTGGGATGTCCTATATTCTACATAAGGAAGAAGAGAGTTTACTATCAACATATCATGAATAGAATAAGTTCCAAGTTGCAATCCTGGAAAGGTAAATTGTTGTCATATGGTGGTAGAGCAGTCCTCATCAAGCATGTGCTACAAAACTTACCAATTCATTGTCTGTTAGTGATGAATCCACCTAAGAATGTCCTTATTACTATTCAGAAGACAATTACAAATTTTTTCTGGAGTAGTAATATAAGAGGAAGAGGTAGACATTGGGTATCTTGGACATTTATGTGTATACCAGAAGTAGAAGGGGGATTGGGTTTTAGAAGGTCTTAGGATGTATTAACAACTCTCTTCTGTAAGTTGTGGTGATATTTTAGAACACGAAAGTCTATATGGAGTGATTATACGATGAACAAATATTACAGGAAGTATCATGCTAAGGAAGTTGAATGGAAAATAGGTTGTGGTTCTCAAGTATGAAAAAAAATGCCGCAAGTAAGGGATTTAATTAACCATCTCATCATTTGGAAAGTTAGGAGAGGGGATGCTCATTTATGGTATGATAATTGGAGTATCTTGAGGGACTTGTATTCTATTATTGAAGATAGTTATGAATGGGATGAAAGGTATCAATGGGTGAAAAACATAATGACTAATGGTAGATGGAATGAAGAAACTTTGAGAAGTATGTTTGCAGAGGATATTGTGGCACATGTGCTGAACAAAGTAAGGGAAGGGGGAATAGTTGATCAACAAGATAAGCCAAAATAGAATTTAGAGGCAAGAGGGAATTTCACAGTAAAATCTGCATGGAATTGTGTAAGACAAATGGGAGAATCAAATGACTTTTATAAGCAATTATGTATAGAAGGAGATGCCTTTCAAAATTGTGTTCTTTATGTGGAGAATATGGAAGAGGAGGATCTTAGTGGATGATACAGTTAGAAGATTGGGGATTCATTGTCCTTTTAAGTGTTGGTGTTGTCAGAAACCATCACATGGGACCACAACACATGTTCTATTGAGATCATATTCAGCTAATAGGACTTGGTCCTACCTTTCTTCTTTTGCAGGAATAAACATATGAGGAAGAAGCCTAAGAGAGACAATCTATGCTAGGTGGAATGCCCAGGTAAAACAAAGAGACAAAGCATATTTAAGAGCTATACCAGTAATCATAATATGAGAGCTATAGAAGAGAAGAAATAACAAAAAACATGAAGGAAAGGAAGTCAGCATGCATAGGCTGATATTCAATGTTACAAGGCAGTTAAGGATGGTTCTTAAAGTGAGAAAACCAATGTTGATGGCCAATTATATTACATCAACTAAATCAGCTTAAACCTAGAGTCATAACTAAGGTTGTACTTTGGGAACTCCCTGAGCATGGTTGGTGTAAATATAACACAGATGAGGCATCTAGCAGAAATCCAGGGAGTAGTTCATGGGCTTTTTGTTTAAGGGATGAAAATAGAGATCTAATGCATACAGAGGAAGGAATTATAGAAGACATAAATAATATGATAGAAGAAGCAGAGGCTATTATGAAAGCAACTAATCATTGTAGTCAGTCAAGACAAGACAAGATTATCATACAGACTGATTCATTAGCAATGCAAAAGTTCTTAAATCAAGAATGGGAAGTACCATGGATGCTTGTAAATACAATAAACAGAATAAAGATACTACTACAGCACAAGCAAGTACAAATTAGTCACACTTTCAGAGAGGGCAATCAATTAGCTGATTACTTAACTAATTTAGCATTTGAACAGGAACAATTCATCTTTACAACATTCAACTAGCTACCAAGAACAGGTAGGAAGCTACTAAACAGTGACAACCAATAATGTCCATATCTGAGGCTAAGAGTAGCAACATGCTAACAGGACTGGAAAGGCTACAACAAATGTTTTCACTAACAACTTATATATAAATAGGGAAGTTGAACAAAGGAGTGAAAATGCTAGTTTGCTTATTTACACCAGCCAACAAAAAAGGAATCTTAGTAGATCGGGGGTCACCAAGTCAAATCAAGTTCAAGAAGCTGAAGTTCTTGTTCCTCTTTAACTATCAAAAGGTCCGAGCATCCCAGTATCTCCATCCCAGCTATAGCTATATATAGAGAAGGAAAAGAGGGTTAGTTTTGAGATACAAGTCAAGATACAAGCTCCTAAAGGCAGATAACTTACAGGAAGAAGGAATCAAGCTTCAGAAGACGAGACCCAAAGTATTAGCACCAAAAATCAAGGAAAGTGTACTAAATATTTCATCTAAAACAAAAATGAAGAAGGTAGCACAACCAGATTTCAGTCAGGGGATGTAGTTCACAAGGAGCAACAGAGAAGATAACTCACTCATGCAAGCTGGAATCTTCCATATGGAGCAACAAAGGCAAGGTATTTATCACCCACAATTGAAGAAAAACAAATTAGAGATTGGTGAAGCCGAGCATACAGAAGGAGGCAGAGGAAAGGAAAGATTAACTTGGTTGATGAATTTGGAAACCCTACTCAATTTATTTAAGTATGGTGGATCGGGTCATGCAGTTGGGCCGGTCCATATGTGTTTAAGTGGGTCTTTATATATTTGGGTCAGTTTTGTTTTGTTTTTACATTTTCCCAATCATGTATTAGACTAATTTAATTTTATTAATAAAATGTTAAATTAAACTAAGAAAAAAAGGCAGAATCACTGAAGAAAGTGACGACTAGGCTGATAGGCAATTAACCAATTGATAAGACATCAACCAAAGTCGTCAACCTTAGGCAGTAACTCCGAAGGAGTGGACGACTAGGTTGATAGGCTATCAACCAGTTGATGAGCCATTAGCAAAGTCATCAACTATAGAAATTCCAGCAATTTGGATTTAGTTTCATAGGGGTATTTTGGTATTTTCCTCACCTCAAACCCTACCTCTTCCATGACTTAAAGCATCATTAGGCGTTATTATCTATTACATATCAGTTTTAGATGCCATTAATTCTCTGCACTCTCAAGAATAATAAGATTAGGGTTTCTTCCCAAGAATAAGAAATTCAAGTTTTTCTTCCTAAGAATCCGAGAATTCAAGCTTACAAGTTCAACAAAATCTTCAAGAAACATCAAGAATAGGGTTTCCTTCACAAGTTCATCATTCAAATTCCAAGATTCAAATTTTCTTCACAAGTTAAGAAAAAATAAGGTATGTGGGGTTTAGGAACAAGGATATTCTTTCATCCTTGTGCCCAAAACTTGTTTTAAAGATAAAGATATATGAATTACAATTATGGTTCATATCCAAATTATCTAATTTTGAATTTATGGTTTTATAAAGTTATTGAAGTATCAAAGTGCATATTTGTCTTGACTTAAAGAATTCTCTTTTATGATTTGAACACTATGAGTATGATTTGAGACATTGATTAATGATTTTCAATTGTGTTTTAAGCATGATATTATGTTACAAGTTATATGAAAGAAAGAATGAGATTCAAAGGCTTTAAGTGCATCAAGGTTGACATGCTCGTGGTTTGATTTATAAGATTCATATTGTGATTTTGATTTCATTATCTTGACTGAAATTATTGAAGCATTTCAAGAAGATTATTGAGTATGAAATGTTGTTAAGAAATTCTAAGAATTTAAGCTTACATTATTAGTCCCAAGTATGAGTTTTGAGATTTTAAGAAGACTATGATTTTAAGTTTTTTTTGGATGGTTTTATACCAAGATTTAAAGAAAGATTGATCTTTTTATCCTAAGCTAAGATATGAAATCCACATTTGTTCATCTTGAGTTTAAATTAAAGCAAAAAGAAGCATAATTGATTTTCATTCTATAATCTCTTATGCTATTATAAGGTGAATTTCCTAAAGTATGAGCATATAAGTAAGATGAGAGTAATATTTAGCACCGAATTGGGTATGAGTCCAAGGTCACATGCCCTAGAACTATGTTCCACCATAGGTTTAAGTGCCCATAGTGGGTTAAGTATAATGATCACTTAAGTTAAGGTCCTATTCTGATGGCAAGGGGAGGAAAACTCTCCCTAATGTGGGTAAGACGTTGGACTCCATGATAGCTCACATGGTTTTTGTCGGTTAGAAGAACCTCCCAAAAGAAAGAGTAAAAGTAAATCTTTTATAAATAAGTGTTATGGCTCATAAAGTTTATACTTATGCTTCATTACTCATCTTTATGATATTTTAGTGTTTGTTTTATTCAAGCCCACAGTGAGTCATTTACACTTAGCATGCATTACTCTAATGTTTATATGACTATTCAGTTATTATTTTACTTATGCATTTATCCCCCACATACTCAGTATATTACAGAAGTACTAACCCACATATATGTCTATGCGCTATATTGTCTCATAATATAGGTACCAGTTGTAGCCTACATATCATAATCAGATAGTGTGCAGTTTCCAGTCAGCAGGTGATGAGTCCTTTTGATTCGAGGGCTTGAGTCAATTATAGCTCGAGTAGTATCCTATTTTCTTTATTCAGTCCTATTGAATAAGGATATTCAATCCTATTGAATAGCTCGAGTAGTATCCTATTGAATAAGGATAACTGGGGTTCATGTCCCAGCTACTTATAGTCAATATTAGTAGAGGCTTTATAGATAGTCAGTAGAGTTGTTGTACTTGATTCCATTTTTGTTTTGTATAACTAGAGTTGTAATAATTTTAAATAGTTTTATTTTGAATTTGTTCAACTAAAAATTTCTCTTCAGCGCATTACTCCAAGTTTTATGTAATTAAATCAGTAGCTCAAGCAATATGCTAGTACAAGGGTTAATATGGGATCACTTATGGTTTTAAGCATTGTAGGACGTCCAGGGGGTAGTCTTGGGGCATGAAAGGTAACTGTTTCAATTATCTCTGGTCATGGTAGGTAGTTTTTATCTTATTTCTGGTGGTCTTTTAAGAAGGGTTTGGGTACTAAGGTGAGTCTAAGTATTGCTTTTCAATTTTAGATGGATGGGTAAGTAGAAAAGGCTATTCAGACATTGGAGGCTATGCTTGGGCATGTATGATTGATTATGGTGGAAATTGGGTTGAGCATCTACCTTTGGTAGAGTTTGCTTACAACAATAGCTATCATTCTAGTATTGGGATGTCCTCTTTTGTGTCATTAGATGGTAGAATGTGTAGATCTCCTATTGGATGGTTTGAGCTTAATAAGGCAGACATATTTGGTCCAGATTTGGTTTATCAGGCTATGGAAAAGGTGAAGGTGATTTAGGATAGGCTTAAGTCTGCCCAAAGTTGTAATAAGTCCTATGCAGATGTAAGGAGTAAAGACTTGGAGTTTGAGGTGTGGGATAAAGTGTTCCTAAAGGTATCTCTTATGAAGGGAGTAATGTGGTTTGGTAAGAAGGGAAAGCTCAGTCCCCAATTTATTGATCCTTAAGAAATTTTGCAGAGGCTTGGTAATGTTGATTATGAATTAGAGTTTCCTTCTAGTTTGAGCTCTATTCATCCGGTATTTCATGTCTCCATGTTGAGGTATTTTCTTGGTTATCCTTCTTTGGTTGTTCCTTTAGAAGGGTTGGGTATCTCTAATTCTCTGTCTTATGAAGAGGACCTGGTTGAGATACTAGATCGGTAGGTTTGTCGGTTGCGGACCAAGGATGTAGCCTCGGTTAAGGTTTTATGGCAGAACCACAAGGTGGAAGAGTCTACATAGAAAGTGGAGGAGGACATGAAGTCTAAGTATCTACATCTATTTTCTGCTCTAGGGATTAGTGTGGAATGTATGTGTTCTTGAACACATCTTTGTTTTATGAGTTTGTTAAAGGAACTGTGTTTCCTAACTTGGTTAAAGGTTGGATTGATATTTAACAATGCAAATAAATCATGCTTATGGTTACCCTACCTTGTTCGTCATTTGGGGATGAATGTTCCTAGTGGGGGAGTCTGAAACACCCTGGGTTTCAGTCCTTTACAAAATTTCCTAGATTTCTAGTCTCTAGATAGGATACGACTAGGGGAAACGACTCGTACACTGGGATATAAGTGGTATGGTTTAGTCGTATGCTTACCAGTGTTGGTTGGTGGGTTGGATTTGTTTTTTGAAATGGATACGACTTGGGTGGTATGAGTCGTATCGGTGGATACGAGTTGTTTGGTTACTTTATTTAATCTTAGGCATGGTAACTTAAAGTTGTATCTGAGGACAAGTGGACCACCAAGAGCTGTAAGCCAGGGTACGAGTCGTACCATGGACTCATACGGTGGTCAGTGTTCAATCCTGTTGGGATTCTATTCTTCCAGGGGTACGGATCATGGGTACCAGTCGTAACTTGGATACGACATAGTGTATACAAATTTGCTAGTGACCAAGCTGGCCCAATTCCTTTTTGGTTGTTGCTGACGATCTTCGATATCCATCTTTGACTCTCTAGTATGACACTGCGCTGAAATTCAGCAAATGTGTGTTGAAGTCTCATCCGCATCTGTCAACAATGTCGCATCATCCTTTGGGGATAGAATAGAGTCAAAGAATGTGTTTGAGGTTCATAGAAATGTGGGCACACTATAAGGAGTCAAGAAGTGAATTTCCTAAAATGTCACCGTAGCCTCCCGAAGTTAGGTTACAGATGTCTCCACACCGATTCGTAGTGCTCTACTAAACACTTATCTCTTGTATTAATACACTGATAAAACCTAGGCTCTCAAACTATTTTTTCACGACCCAATTTCTCAGGTCATGATGGTGCCTACCATAACCCACGGTAGGTAAGCCAACTTATAGTCCAAAATCGCTAGTAATGGACTACTCAATATTATAAGGAAAAGAATGCAGAATAAATAATATAAAAATCAATACATAATAAATCCCAAAACATGGTGGTATCAGTACATGAACTAATATATTAAGAGTACAAGTGAAATAACAAAGGAACCACAATGATTCAACTTATCTCTGAATACAATATAGTTATTAGTCTAATACATAAGAGAAGATAAGTAATACACCGAACATCTGGAGCTCACTCTAAGTTTCTGAACCATGGATGCTCCACACGATGCACACATCAACGACGATAACCCATACTATGATATGTAGGCTGCAGAAGTGTAGTATGAGTACCAAACAAATGGTACTCAGTAGGCAACTGCCAACTAAGCTCCAAATATAAAGCAGATATATACAACATATAAACAGAATAGTAACTAAACCCAAGAGTCTAGAAATCATATACAAGTTAATGAGATTAATAAGGGATAACTATCCTATTCAAGTCCAAGAGTATAACATGGTAAAACTAAGGAAGTATCAAGGAGAACTATCCTATTCAAACCACATTTAATAGACGTCAATACTATACTTTATATCCAAAGTAAATATATGCGTAAAGTGCGAAAGAAATATATATAGCAATATACAAGGCAAAAAATGAATATAAAATATGAACAAATGAAGGAAGGGATGTACGCTAGCACCAAAACTTCATATGTCTCTCTTTATATATATATACACAATAGTTCATCTCAAAGCATAACCTAGATCATAATATTTTCATTCTAAGACCTTATCATAATACTATCAGGATTTAATACTATCATGCTCAGGGTTTCTAATCTACATGGCTAGACATGATATAATTGTGCATAATAATGCAATCATAAGATAGAAGATGCTGAAAACATACCTCATATCTCGATACTCGATCAATGACCAATCTATCATAAGCTAGCTATAATAATGATAATAAAATATCAATAACAACGTGAATAACCAGCTACCCCGGATAACCAAATACCTAGCTGATCTTATACGTACCCCCATCACCCCAGGCTCAAAAGGTTCAATCAACATATAACAATACATGACATATTATTCACCCATATTTATGCAAGCATCCCATGCCGTCTGATAGACATAGGAACAAATTGGTGATAGACAATGTGCATACAGGAATGAATGCAAGGTACATAATCAATATCAAAATCTCATCATCATAACCATCTCTATCATAACTGTCATCATTATGTCCATCATCAGCATAATCAACCTTCAACCTTGAAGGTATTAATATGTATTATCATAGTATCCTCCGGCCTTGTCGGGTATCAATATGTCATCATATTATCCTCTGGCTTTGCCAGGTATCAATATATATCATCACAGTATCCTCCAGACTTGTCGTTTATCAATACATATCATCACAGTATCCCTCGGCCTTGTTGGGTATCCATATATCATAAACATCAATAAACATATATTTATAGACATATAATAGGTGCACGGGCTCAAGATATGGAAAAAAGAGGGTAGATCAACAAGCCTGTTAGTATACTCATAATCATAATTATATCATCATAAAAATATCTATCTTTTCAATACTTTCCAACTACACGTTATTATATAATCAACACTTATTATTAAATCACTAATTCACTAGTCATCACATAACCGCTACTAATTAGCATAAACATTATCCTTCACATAATCCTTATTCATGGAGTGGCAACTAACAATTATTTATTAAACAGCCAATACCTAACATCTATTCAAGGTTTATCACTGTACCATAATCTCTATTTAACAAATGATCTTTTCTAACCACCATAATCTCGCTAGTCACCATCTAGCAAAAGATCACTAACCATCTTTTATACACTTTGTTAATCTATCCATTATTATAACCTAATCATCCTATATCCGTTAATCATTATTAGTCAACACATTACCATTTATCATCTACCCATATTTTATTACTAACACCATTCATTAACTAGCCATCATTTACTAACTAATCTTCGTTTATCAACTATTCATCATTATTAACTAGTCATCTCTAATCACTAACATCTCTTATTATCTACCCTCATTAATACACAACTCCTTATTTATCAACTAATCATTATCATAAACTTAGTTATCAATATCAACTAATATTCACCTATTCTACACCCGATATCATTATTAGCCACATATCTTCCATCGCTAGCTACCATATTTTAACTAAGAAAGGTTCATTAACTAGCCATCAAGTACTATAGTCACCTAATAGACAACTAGCTACCATATAACTTAACCCTTAATTAGGAAAAACTGTCATTAGATCATATTTCAGTTAGAATCACATCAATTACCGATATAATAATCATGAATGTACCAAATCTATGCATGCATTCACCAGTATTAAATCAGTGGAATAATAAGCATCATACTGCATCTTCCTCCATCCCATACCAAAGAGATGTGTACACAATATATATATATATATTAAAAAATTATAATCCCATCCTTTAAAAGGATAACACTTCTTGGATATCCAACTAATATCATAACATGGCCTTTGTCCCAATAATATGTCTGGAATAATCACAACATCATAATCATGGCCTTCGTGCCGTATATAAATCCAAAAATCATATCGATAACCATAGTTGTAAACCGTAGTATATCTCTAACCATCTCACATATAGGAGGTATCTCACGTAAAGGAGGAATAATATCATTAAGCATATAATTATCCCTCATCTAGGAGGCATCTCCCATCTAGGAGGAATAATTTCAATAAGTATATAATCAACATAGGATATCTCATATCTGTAGATCATACATCATGACAATGAGAAATGTCACCTCTCTAGGCCAATTACCTTATCTAGGATAAATATCGTCTCCATAGGCCCAACAATTATTTTGTAATACCCTGTATTTCCCTAGCTTAATTTAAGTCTTAGTACATGAGTAATCCCATGTAATTTTTTTTGAAATACTTAGTATTTTTCAGTTTAAATCCTTCCATTGCATAAGAAATTTAATTATCTTTCCAACGATATAAAATTTGCCTAAATACGATACCTGGGTGAAGAGTTAGAGTCATTTTAGTGAAACCGTGTACCACCTGGTACTTCAGCTCATCACGGAGATAGTCCAAATGGAAATTGTCATTTTATAGTGAGCCAACACGATACCACCGCGTCGCACCACCAACCATTTTCCCAATTATCACTTTTCCAGTGTTGCTCCATGATAATGGCGCATCGCGCCATCAGCCCAGTTTCCAGTTGTCTACTTTTCAGTGGCATGACACAATTATGCAACGTCACACCAGGGGCCCAAATCAGGTTTTCAGTGATGAAAATTATAAACATTCCAGGGGTAATAGGGTCTTTTTCCATGACACAAATCATCCTTAAACATAAAGTTATGCCCTAAATACCGTATTATATCATTATTCACACACTTTTCTCAAGGTTTAAAACATTCTCTCTCAAAGAGGTAAATACCTTAGTTCAAGAAATTAAGGTCAATCCTTAAGAAATCCTCCAAGAACCTTCAAGAAATAATCTTCTAAGGTATGTTAGGTGTTTATATATGGGTTCCTTTCACCCATAGAGTCCATGAATCTTTTTTTAAACATACAAGATCTCAGATCTATGAATTAGATTGAATTCATGTTCATGATATTAGTTGGATTTCAATCCATGATTTAAGTGCAAGTTTAATGCAATTGAATAGCAGGTGTGATGAATATGTGATTATCTTGATAAAACCTTGCATTTACAAATTGATTATTGTGTCTATGATATTAATTTGGTAATTTGAATTGCATGTTAAACCCATGAAATTGCAAGTTTAGGCATAACAATTGTCATGCTTATATGTTAACCATGATAATGTGCATAAAGTAGTTCTCCCCAAGTTTTTGATAGAATGTCCATGTGAATAAAGTGATGAAATCATGACATGTTAGTATATGTACAAGATTATGCCCTATAAGTGTTTGATAAAATATTTCTATAGATTAAATAGGAATATGTGTACATTGTTATGCTTTACTTTTCAGGCTATCGAGTCCTGGGGATATTTAATACCCAATAATTTACTGTTTACCTAGAGCCAGTGTAAGTTATAGAATAGTATCAGTCATGTCGTGACCAGTAGTACTATTAGTCAGTTATAGAACTCAGGAAAACTCAGTAAACTCAGTATCAGTCCAGTCCAGTTCAGTATAATCAGTTCAATGTCTTTCAGTTGGGAGTAGGATTCAGCACCGGGCGAACCCAGGGATGGGGGCATTCCCGTTAGTGTAGGGTTTGACCCTTAGTAGAAATCCATGAGTTACAAAACTATATAGCCAGCGTAGGTTGAGACAACTTTCTGCTAGGTAAGGGTTGACACATCTCTTATGAGTTTTCCTGCCAGTTAAGGGTTCACAAAATATCTTCCTGCCAATTAAGGTTAACTCATAGCCATTGTTAGTACCCGTGGCACGGTATTAGCACCCTTCCAACTGGGGTTATAGGTTGTACCCCAATTAGTTTAGAGAGGGGCATGTCGGTTAGATGATTACCTCCCACAGTTTCAGTTTCAGTCTTCAGTTTTAATCATGATGTTGCAAAGCATAACAATGTACACATGTTCATATTTCATCTATAGAGACATTTTATCTAACACTTATAGGTCATAAGCTTGTACATATACTAACATGTCATGATTTCATCACATTATTCACATGGACATTCTATCAAACACTTGGGGAGCACAACTTCATGCACATTATCATGGTTAACATATAAAAATGACAATACAATGCCCAAACTTGCAATTTCATGGGTTTAACATGCAATTCATATTACCAAATTAACATTATAGACACATTAATCAATTTGTAAATGCAAGGGTTTATCAAGATGATTACATATTCATCACACATGCTATTCAATTTCATTAAACTTACACTTAAATCATGGATTTAAACCCAACTAATATCATGAACATGAATTCAATCTAATTTAAACTTGGGAATCATAAATCTGAGATTTTTTATGTTTAAAAAAAGATTTTTGGACTCTACGGGTGAAAGGAACCCATAGATGAACACCTAAAATGCCTTAGAAGATTCTTTCTTGAAGGTTCTTGGAGGATTTCTTGAGGATTGACCTTAATTTATTGAACTAGGGTATTTGCCTCTTTGAGAGAAAATATTTTAAATCTTAAGAAAAGTGAGTGAATAATGATATAATAGGGTATTTAGGCCATAATTTCAAGTTTAAGGATGATCTGAGTCATGGAAAAAGACCCTATTACCCCTAGAATGTTTTTAATTTTCATCACTGAAAATCTGATTTGGACCCCTGGCACAATGTGTCAGTAAATTAGTTATCAATAACTTCAGATATTAGTTTCTCAGTTATCAGAATTCAGTGCTCAGCTTAAAAAAAGCTCAGTTACAGTTTATACGTATATGTATAGTATTGCATACTTACTGATTTCCATAGTATAATTTATCCACGTACTCTTATATTCAGTTACTCTATATCATTCAGTCAGTTCTTGTCCATGCATATGAATCCTTGCATTCAGCCTTACATCATCTAGCATACCTGTACATTCCACGTACTGTCTGCATATTCTTGTTTTGTGCTATGATGTCTCATATCATAGGTTCAGACGCTTAGGTTCCTAACCGTGGTTAGACAAATCCAGTCAACAATCACAAATTTAGTAGTGAGTCCTCATCTATCAAGAGCATACTTTATCTCAGTATTTTATTTTATCAGTAGATCAGTAGTCAGAGTTAGTTGGGGGTTTGTACCATCAACTCTGTATTCAGACAGTTCGGTTAGAGGCTTTCAGACTAGACCAGTTCAGACAATATTTAGTTTTCAGATGTTTCTACCAGATGTTATTATTTATCAATATTTAAATTTTGAACCTTATGGAAATTCAGCTTAATTCCGCATTTATTTCAGTATTATTATTCAGAGCTCACAGCAGATAGCAGTCATGAGTTAGCTTGTGGTCCCTCAGGACTATAAGCAATGTGTGATGCCCAGGGTGTACTCTCAGGACGTTACACATTACTAAGAAGAAAGTCATCTCTATAGGCCTAATAATAAGGTCTAGTAGGAATTAGCATCTCTATGGGCCGAATATCATATAAAAAGGAAGTAGCATCTCTATAGGCCCAAATATCAATATTCGAGAAAAATACATCATCATTCAATAATCCACAAAGTAACCTTATACTAAGGTTTACTAATCTCAACTACACCTAACATTCGCAGCTAAGTCCATAAGGCTAACACAAGTCTTGGCCTAAGTGGGACGGATAATCCCACTTCTAATCCTCAATTCCCATATTTATGCATCTATGCCTCAAACTAGGCTAAGGTATCTAGTTCAACTTTTAGATGTCAAGTAAGTCATATTCAAGCCTTAGATAGGAACTTTTAATAGAAATATGGGTCCTCAAGTCAACTCTACCCAAATTAAGATTTCAAGACTACCACAATAACCCAATAAGATTAAATATACTAATCATTCTTCCAATGCTAAAACCACATCCCAAACCTAGCATTATATCATATCCATGCTACAAATTAATCCAAACTAGGGATAAGGCAATAGGGTTCTAAAAGGTTATAAACATACCACCTTACAGATCTAAAACCCTTATCTAATCCCCAAATACAAATAATCAAGGCTAAGTTATTCTACTCATAATTAATCCTAACATCCAAATTCACACGCAATATATATCACACGTCATCTATGATGAAAAGTAGACAGAAGCCTACCTTAATTCCAAACCGTAAAACCTTACTTCATACACCACATGCTCGTCTTCACTTCACAATCCCCGAAATACCATCATGCTATCAAAAACATAACCTACTCATCAATACAAGACTAACGATACTCATATTGCACTACCGTGCTTTGAGTCCAAAAACGTCACAAAAAACTCCAAGTGGGTCCCACATATGGAAAATGCATTTCCGAGGCCAACCCAATGTTCACACATGACCAGGAATCATAACCCTCAAGAAATGGGTTAAAAATTAAGCATACTTGGGGCTAAAATCAAGCCCTAAGATAAATTGGTGTTTTGGGTCCAAACTAAGAAATTCAAGCATGAATTCAAAGGATTCTTACCTTAAATTCAAAGGTATTTGCGATAAAAGATGATAAACAATCTCCTAAGTCACCCATCATGATCAATTTTGAGTTACCGTACCCATATAGGGTTTTGAGCTCTCAAGGGTGAAGAGAAAATAACCCAAATTATGACTATAGGGTCTATTTATAGACCCCCAAGAAATGAGATTCCGCGATCGCTGAGGCACGGGCTACAATCATGGTGCAATAATTGGTGTGGCCTTACTGCAATCATCATGCCATGATTTTCTCCTTCATGCTGTGATCACCGCCGCACCAGTACTAGCAAAACATGGAAAATTTCCAAGTTTCCAACAATGCCTCGAGATTTATTCAAAATCCAATTTTGTAAAAAAAATATGTAACCACCTAAATTCATCGTTCTGGATGCATTGGTAAAGTTAGATTTTAAATTCGAGGTCATTTTGACCAAATATGGGCCCCACACCTAAACATTCAAATTTTTAACTTTCTGATCGATAAGTCAAATGATCTCGGGTGCATCAGACCCAAACCAAAGGTCTACCTAGCTTAAAATTGATATTTAGATCTGCTGTGTAGTCGAAATTCGCATTCGAGATTGTTTCATTGAAGTTTTCACCCAGTGGCCATTTGGAACCAGTGAAGACTTCTAAATAGGGAATTGGTTCTAAAAACCCAATGGACTGCCTGGTAATTGAAAAATCAGTCCCAGCAAGTTATAAATGACTTGGGGCAGCTAGAGAAGCTCAAACGGTGATAATAAGCAAAAATATGGAAAATGACCAAAAGAATCATTAGACTGATATGGAAAAACACTATCTTTGACTCTTCGTCCATTATGGGTGACATGGAAGTAGTAGGATGCAACCCTGAATTTTGAACAATTAGAATTTCTAAGTAGTGCTTGTACCAGCCAAACCACTCAAAAATTCTAGATTCTTCTGAATCAACTTTGTGGATAACTAAACTTATATTTCACCTTCCTGCATGGAAATAACATCTCCTTAAATAATATCTCCCCATCTTATAGTATCATTTCCTCATTATAAACCATATTTAGTATTCTCATATGGGGAAGAAGTGATCTCCACCAAGTTGAGCCTCTGATATCTTAGGATCCACCCTTGGAGGGTGTTGCCTCTCAATCTCACCCCTTCTATCTCCTTCTCTCTTTAACTCGACACATAAATTATGGCCCCAATAGTTGCCCCAGGTGCTACTCTAGCCTCTAATATATTGACGCATGTATTCACCATCTGCAAGATAGGAGTGAAAAGAGTCATACACCATTTTTTTGAATCACCATATACCAATTCAAATCGAGTACTAGCATAAAAGAAAAAAATAAGTGAGATTTCCTAATGTTATATAGCCTCTGAAATAAAAGTATAGATATCTTTGTACCATTATGAAAGAATCTACTAAACTCGATATTGTACAATGATATCGACAAACCAAGGGCTCTCATACCACCTTTGTCACAACTTAAATAACCCTGAGTGGAACCCACACTAACCCTTCAGTAGGAGAACCATCAAACTTAATCTGCAAACTAATTACCTAGCCATTGTAAATCAACAATAATCTCGACTAAACAAATATTTGATCTCCATAAATCAAACAAAATATAATAGTGTATAAATAACTACAAATTACATAATCCTAATGACCGAAAAGTCACCATATAAGAGCATTATAAAAACCAAAAACAAAAATAATTATATCAAAATAAATAATAAAGTAGTGTCATTATCTAAAAGGGTGGACCTGATCAATGAGAATATTCAATGGTTGCCATAAGATAGGTGATCACCCTTGGATCACTAAGTTGTCCATCATGAACTAAACTTGGGGTATTGTCTTAGCTTCTAGAATAGTTTTTGCACTAAAAAATAAGAACATAGGTAGTATCATTACAAATATTATGTACTAGAAGGTATCATCAATCAAGTTAACTTAAAATCCATACTTAAACAAAAAATAATAAGATCAATTAGCAATGAGATATAACAAGTAATTGCACCAAAACACCACTATCCACATTATCTTCTTATGAAGCCCGATAACACAATTACCCAATTAAAAATCCTATTAATACCATTGATCTACCATCTCAATCTAACTTTAGTCACAACAAAGGAAGTGACTGTGACCCTGTACTTATCACAAGTGTAACTCTAATGACTCTTATAGTCATTTCAATTTCTTTCATACATTTTTTGTGTCTGGTGCTTTTCTATAAATGCATTAAGTTATTTACGACTTATAGGGACTAACAGTTTAGTTTTGGGATGTTTGTTTGAGAATTCCAGTAATACAAAATATATTGTGGAATATTTAATCTAAATTGGTATTTGGTAGAAATAAAATTTATCTGCCCTTTAAAATGCATGTAGACCTATGGACCACGTGTAGACAAAGCAGTTGCCAGAAACCCAAAATCTCAAGAGCTGACTTGCAGGAAAATTTTCCATCTGGTACCTGCAGTCTGCACTTGCGCCCTATGCCAGACCGCAGATACAGAGAGCAGGTAGCCACCGAGCTAATTTTCTCCTATTTTATTCAGGCTTTGTTTTTTGGGTTTTCTCATGCAATATAAATACCCCTTATGTACTTTTTAGTAAGATTAACACACTTTTTACACTCAATAACATATTTTGATTTCAAGATCCATCTTTGATCTTGGGATTTCCTTGTATTGACTTTAATTGATATTCAGTTTATGATTGTGGATTTTATTCATCTTATCACTGTGATTTCATCTATGCATTATATTATAATTGTTATTAATTTCTTCATAATCATGAGTGGATAAAACCCATAGATAGGGTTATGGAAATCCTAGCGAATTGACAAAGTAGGAAAAGTGAGATTGTTGAACAAAACCAATACCAAGGGCATGCATTGCTTTATCGTCGTAATGATTGATTTCTTAATGGGTGAAAACATTAGGTTCCTACCTAAATATTAATACTTACTCCAAAAGAGGAGTAGTGACTAGGAAAAGATTAAGACAACAATAATTTGGAGTTTAACAGTCGATCCACGCTCCTAGGTTCTATTTTCGTAAGATGGTTAGGTTTCATATAATAACTAGAGTCTCAAAAGGTAATAGTTAACTGGGAACAAGATAAGTGTTAGTAGTGAGACACCCTAAGACTCAAAAGGTGATGGGTAAAATCCTCTTATTCGCCCAAAAGATCGTAGGAGGTACATAACTTATCAATTCTGCATGCAAGGTATTGGATTGGTTCAACAACGCATGATAAGCCTATGGAATTGAGGATACAGGGAGGACACAATCCTAGTGTTCACTTATGGCTGATTTCAGCCAAGTTAATATTGTTTTTTGTTCGAGATTACAACAAACAAAACCCCCTGTTTACTTTTCTTGTTCTGCCTATAGGCTATAACTACTAAGATCTACAAAGCCACCTAATCCCTTGGGATTCGAACCTAACCATAGTTGGGTTAATATATCTTGACAGTGACTATATCATCATCTAAAAGGAGGTATTTCTTGGACGCCATCAAGAAATTGTCACCATTATTGGGGAAACACGGTGTTGATTTGTGAATTGAATATTGTTGCAATTTTTGGGTTTTTATTTTTATTTTTGTTCTTAGTTGGGCATATGCTGGTGTATGCCTAGCACACAGAGTAGAGAAAATCCCTTACTCCCAGTCAATCCGAATCTAGATAAGATCTTACAATCACGTAGTAGGATGTCTGAGCTGAAAAGAGTTGTTAATCCTTAAGGGGTTTGTGATGTTATGCCTCCACCTGAAAGAGTGTAGGATATTGTTGATCTTTAGACTGGTGAAATTATTTCTCAAGATGATGTAGATAAAAGGGCAATGGAAGAAGCTTAGAGAGTATCTAGAGAGGCAGATCTTGCTGAGAAGAGACAGGCAACAGACCACCGAGAAGAACTCAGTGGAAACCAAAATAGAGCTAGAGGTGCCCGTGTTCAAGTAATCCCAGCATATAAGTACATGAATACATATATAGAAGATGAAGAAGATCTAGGTTATGTTGAGACGACCTAGACTCGAGCCACGATACCTCCTACTTTTCCCTTAGGCATCAAATTTGACATCACGAGTTCCATGATCCAACTTCTGAATTTGTAGGGTGTGTTTGCATGATTGTATATCAATGATGCAAATTTTCACCTTGATAATTTCCTCAGTATCTCAGTTCGTATAAAAATCTAGGGGTGAATTAAAAAGCACTTAGACTGAGGATTTTCCTCTTCTCGCTTACAGGATAAACATCATTATGGTTAGGGTAATTGCCAAGAGGATCTATCACGACTTGGAATGAGTAGTATAAGTGATTCTTAAATAGGTTCTTCCCTCCATCAAGGATGTTATAGCTCAAGGATGAGATTTATAACTTTAGGTAGCTGCAGTCAGAGTCTACGTACAAGACTTGGTTCAGGTTTAAGAAGAAGTTGAGCATGGTGCTAAACCATTAGTTGTTAGGGACAAGCTTGTCAGAGATATTTTACAGAGCCCTGAACATTACTTCTATAGACATGGTAGAAACTATATCTAGAGAAGGTTTTATGATGCTACGTTGGGAGACAACTTATGAGATGTAAGATTGGACCTTACTCACTAATCGAGGGAGGCAAACTTGGGAGGCTGAGAGTGGATCTGGTATATATATGCTATTGGAGCCTCCTGCGACCAGAGAGCAGTTGATGATACAGTAGCATAAGAAATTACATTAATAAGGACTAATTTAGTAGTGTTAGAAAAATAGTTTGCAGCAACAAATTCTGAGAAAGTGATTTCAGTAGTAACATAGGGGTCAACTTCTAAGGCATATGAGTCAGAATTAGAAGAGGAAGCTAATTATATGGATTATTAGATGGCGGGTTTTTGAGACCAAGGGCAAGGGAACCAATTAGAACTATTATGATAAATACAGAGACCATAGTAGAGAGTGAGATGGTGACTGGAGAAAGAAGGATGACTACATAGAGAAGGGAGACAGGTATATTCCATCTGGTAGTTGCGATGCAAAGTATAGAATGGAGAAGATGCTGGCTAAGCTAGTGAAGGGTCAAGAAAGTTAGGAGACCAGCCTTAAGGAGATTAAGGCTAATATTTTAGGGTTGACTTAGAACGTTGAGTCACATGACACTTCTATAAAGTAGTTGGAGCACCACTTTGGACAGATGTCAGCAACTCTGAACCAAAAGAAGCCAGGTACCCTATCGAGCAACACAGTGCAAAATTTAAGAAATGATGGTCATGTACTTGATATTACCATAAGAAGTGGTATCACTACTATGGATCCCTCACTACCTGCTGCTGATGTTGTTGATGATGAGACACTTACTGAGTCTAAGAAAGTAATAAGTGATAAAGGTACAACTGCTAAGGAAAAGGTAAGGGTCCAGTCATTGAGCTAAAAGTTACACAGATTCTGAGACCACCCCCACCTTTTCCTCAGTGATTGAGGCAAAAGAAAGAGAAAGGTAAGTTTAAGCGGTTCATTAAGATGCTGAGGGAATTAAGATTGAAAATACCTCTTATTAAGGTATTATAGAAGATGCCTTTATATGCCAGGTTCATGAAACAGTTGGTTACAAGGAAGAAAGAAGCAACTTTTGAGGATGTTATGGTGTGCACCACTGCAGTGCAGTCACGACTAGGCCCTTGGTATAGAAAAAGGTGATCATGGTGCATTCACTATATCGTGCACCAATGGTTCATCCTAATTTTCTCAAGCCTTGTATGATTTAGGGTCCAACATTAATTTGATGTCGCTGGTCATATTCAAGCAATTGGGCTTGAACCCTATGGAACAGACTTTGATGCGACTATTGATGGATGGTTGTACAATGAAGAAGCCAGTGGGAATCTCATTTGATATGATCATGAGAGTGGATAATTTCATCTTTCTAATTGACTTTGTCATCTTAGTTGATAAGGTTGACACTGAGATGCCCATTATTTTGGGAAGACCATTCATGGCCACAACAGAGCTATGGTTGATATGGGAAAATATGAGCTGAAATTAAGAGTCAACGGTGAGAAGGAAACATTCAACATCTAAAAGTCAATGAAACAGCCAACCGACATGAGGTAGTGTCAGTGATTGATTGTATTGATAACCCTGGAGGATATTCCTATTGGTATTTTGATGAATTTTGAGTAGTCAAGATACCCGCATTGTGCCATGATGTTAAATCAACCGTTGCATGGGAGGAAAACCATGGGCTTGTTGGTGAAGTTTGAGTAACCAACATAGCCATGTCGTTCCACGACGTTAAATCAAGCACCGAGTGGGAGGTAACCCACTATTTTAGTGTTCACATTTTTGTTGTTTTTGTCTTTTTGTAGGTTTTTAGCTTTTGGAACTTACCTAGAATACGATAAAAAAAATCTATATTCATTGATTTACAGGTAAGAGGACTGTTTTACCAGTCCATCATATTCACAAGTCCCACATGGTAAGTTGAGTAATAAGTCCAAAAGTTAAACTTTTGAGGATGAAAAATGGTAAGTTACGGACTCTTGCATTTAATTTTACTTTTGGGACCTAAAACTTAGGTTGTAGAACCATAAGTATCAGGGAAAATATCAAAAAACCGAGTCCGGGTTGCAGAAAAGTGGGCAAAACTTTTTAGCCCAGTACTTGTGGGCTGTAGGTACTACCTGCACCCAAGGCCTGGCCATGGGTACAGGGCATGGGTAGGTCAATTTTTGGGACCACTTTTTATTTAAAATTTTTTGCCCACCAATATTTAAATATGACCTAAAGAATCCCCCCCCCACATATATAAAAACATTTTCAGCCTCACTCTAACTCATTCTAATTCTCAAAACTTCACTTTTCTCTTTGAATTCATACTTCCCACTTAAAACATAAACCAACCCCACACTTAAGAAAAGGATAAATGACACTTGTTTGAGATATCAACTTGTACCAACACGCTAAAAACAAGTTTCAACCCTAGTTTTGCTTGAGTTCTCCATTATTCTCTTCTGGATATTCATATAAAAGGTAATTTTCTTGGCTCCTAATGGTTATATATTGGTTTATCTATTGTTGAAAAAAGTTGATCTATGTATTACATTGAAAAATATATAGAAACTACCATGCTTGTATGAGGGAGTCTTGAAGTATCCTAAAATTATAATGTAGGGCCTTGTTTTGAATTAAAATTCTAAGTTTAGGAATACCATAAGTTGAACATGTTTTTTTTCTTTGAAATTCATGATTATTGAGTAGTGTGTATGCATTGTACTTGTTGGAATTTCAAATAGGTTATAGGGATGTGAAAATTGAGGAAAAATTAAAACTTTTGAAATTTTGAGTTTTTCTTTGACTTTTGTTATCCCTCAATTTTGTTGGAAGCTGACACATGGTTTTTCAGGTACATATGTCACCTAAAGTGGTGAAGAATATGAAGAATGGTACTTGAGGAGACTATTAGAGTCTCCCGAGCCTAGCGGATCAATGGAGGTGTACCTGAGATAGCGACGTAGAGACACTGTCACTGAGGTGGCACGTAGAGTCATGGGAGGATAGACTCACCAGGATGCTCAGTCAACTGCAACCCAATCGAGGATTAAGTATGCATGGATATAACCCCCATACACTTCTCCACTTGATTATGATAGTGAGGAGGAGACAGAGTCCAAAATTACTCCACAGGTTACCTCTCAGGACTCCCAATCTGAGGAGGGGTCCCAAGATTCATCTGATGAGGTTGAACAAGAGTAGTCATCTGCGGTGCCCCAATTTGAGAAGGGTACCTCTAATTATGTACAAAAAATAAAGGTACCCTAGTCTAATGATGGTACCGAGAAACCTTCCCATGATGCTTTAGTACAATAGAGCCCCACACCCACACAAGCCCCAAATGCACCTCCTGAGGAGGGATATCAGAAGTGGTGTGTGGAAGGGATACGACATATATTTCACAAAAATAGTTGTATTTGATACATAGTAAAGCCTTTGAGGTTTATTTATGAGGAGTGTCGGATCGACTTATAGGGGCTAGAGTGAGTGCCACAACTATGGGTAGCATTTGACAAGTATCAGCTAGAGTGGATGACCATACCACTTGTTTTCTATAGCCCGGTCATGTTACAAGAGTTTTATGAATCATATAGAGCAACTGTAGTCTTTCCTATGCACCATCATCCAAGTTTTATCAGATTTTTATGGTAGCCACAGCTTGATCACACACTAATTAAAGGGGTCAAAGTTGACATATCGATAGAGACTATTCGCAGAGTCATCTTTGACCCAAATTATATCACTCTTATATCTATATCTAAGTGTGACCATAGACTGAGTATCACATGGGATCAAAATATCATATGAGATATTGAGCACCAACTAAAGAGGGCTGAGATGGCTAGGTGGATAACCAGTTATATTTCACCACTGGGTGATGTGACCTATGGATTGAGGGGAAAACGGTGATCAAGTAGTGCCTATTAATAGTAGAGGTTGAATTTTGGTGGTTGTTGATTAGATACAAACCAATACCCACTACTTCAGATAACACATTGGCTTAGGAGGGAGCAACACTGGTTGCCTGTCTAATGGACAATTATGATATTGATTTTTCTGCTATTCTAAGACATGAGTTACATGACAGAGCCTTTGGTAAGCTGAATAATTTTTTATTTCCTTGCATGATCCAGAGTCTATGTGATGAGGCTGGAGTGCCTGAGTTAACAGGTACTAATAAAAGAGTACCTACGACTGTGACTGCACAAACTAGGACTATAAAGGGTTTAGAACCTTTAGGTATATCTAAGAGATCAAGATAGTGGAAAGCAGTACCACAGGTCCAGTCTGAGGGGCCAGCAGTTTCCATAGAGCATGATGAGAAACATATAAATAACACGGGTGTTGGTATTAACATAAAGATAGGGGAGAAGAGAGATGCTCCAAATTTGAGTATAAAGGGTGAGGGGACACATGCTACTTTTTCTTCATCCTTTTCTTTAACCACAAAGTCGGTTGGTGCATCCATAGAGCCTGCTCTCCCATCCACTACAACTCCTGTGATAGATATAATTATTGTATCCAGTGAGTTTTTGCAGAGCTTAGTAGATGGCCAGAGGACCATAGCTGCTTAATTCAAGATGGTCGAGACCGAAATAACTACCTTTTTTGGGCAGATGAGATCTGGGGTTAGGACTAAATTTGATAAGGATGAGGCTAGATGGGAGGCTACTTAGAGAGCTGCACTACTGGAGATGCATGCTAATTTTTAGACATGAGTTTATGAGATGGAGAGACGAGTTACATTCCAATATACACAGACAGGTGCACCAGATCTAGTTCTTCTGAGTGAGGATTTTGATATCCTTTGAGCAGAGGAACGTGAAAGAGTCGTGTAGAAACTACTCCCACAATTATACCCCCTATGATCCAGATATCACCTCCACATGCACCAAGATACTTTTATTTCTTTTTTTGTTGGCGGCGGTATGTTTGTAGAACTGGCCTGTCTAGGATAATTATGTGTCGTATTGTATTTTTCTTCATGTTGTGTTGTGTTTGTGTGTAATTAGCATATTTTTGATTATTTAGGGAAGTAGTCAATATTTTGACTAATTGATTATACCCCTCCAAACTTGTATACTTTAGAACTATCTTGATGTATATATGTTTGAATTTTGTGAATCTTGTTATGGAATTTGTATTAGGGACATGACAATTATTTGCTGACAATTACATAAACTGGATATATAGTAGTTGGTGACATTGACTCTGTGCTATGTGTGAGTGAGTACCTACCTAGTTTCCTTTGTATGTCAAATTTAGAACTTGCCTAGTTAGTCTTTCCTAGCTTGAAGAGTAGTCAATTAGGAAAAGATCATAGGCTGTTTTTTATTTTTAGCCCACTTTAGCCTAAATAACCTTTCATGTGTGCATTATATCCCTTGATCCCTGCTTTGAGCATTGTAAGCCTTTTTTTTCTTCTTATTTTCACCATTCACCTTCCCATTTGTATTAAAATTTACTTTTTTAGGCCCAGGTCCTCCTTGGACATTATGCACCTTAACATAGGCAAAATGCTTAAGTTGAGAGTGGCTATCATAGGGGTGCATAGTGTAAAATGGTATGAAGAAGGGTAAAATAAGATAAAAAGTTAGTAGGGCTGGGTGTGGTAGGAAAAGAAAAGAAAGGAAAAAAGAATTTTGTTTTTGTGAAAATTATGAAAAAGAAAGAATAAAAATGATCACACCCGACCTTAATGTGCATAAAAGAATAAAAGGGAGAAATAAGGGTGGAATAAAAAAGAAATTGTCTAATAAGTGAGACCCCAAAGTTATTGTAGTGCCAAGAAGGCTTAGTCATTTCATATGAACATATGTACCATACCATCCCCCCAAGCCTACATTACAAGGCGAGAAAAGTCCTATAGTAATCTTAACATGACTATCAGAATACTAAGGTAAAGAAAATAAGGGCAAGCCTATGGTTTTGACATGCATTGATTGGAAATTATTTTGTGAGTGTGAGTGTCTCTTGACCGTCCCTGCATTGACATGATTGATTTCATATAAGTGAGTGGGAAATCTTTGTTGTGAGAGCACTTGAGTCATATTGCTAGATATTTGCTTGTTCGGATAGTGTAATTTGTATATATATGAGTGGTTGTCTGTTGCTAATGTAATTTCCATAGCTTGATTCCATTATGTCACACTGTTGTGCTTCATGTTCATACAAATTTAATTTTGAAAAGAGATATAAGAGGGGATGTTGTGATTTGAACTTAATGTGATGACTGACTACTTTGAATAGCTTAGATTCTCCTAGTTAAGCACCATTTTTGTTTTGTTGTATTTTTGTTGCCTAAGGACATGCAAATATTCTAAGTTGAGGGTGTTGATGTGCTATACTTAAAACAAGGAAAATATGCAAGTTTCTGAAACCTTTTCATTGGATATGATCAGTTTTAGGTATGCTTTGTAGGAACCATATTTTGGATGATAAGTTTGTAAAAAGGTAAAAAAGGTATTTTGGCCACTTTTGGAGCGATTATGGATGTTTGGGATGTTTTCTGGCTTGATCTTGATCAATGCATATTTGAGAGTCATAGAAAATCTTAAAAACAAACTCCCGACACTTACTAAGTGAACCTATGAACCATATATAGACAAAGTGGGTATCAGAAACCCAAAATCTCAAGAGTTGATTTGCAGGAAAATTATCCATCTGGTACTTGCGGTTTGCACCTGTGCCCTGTGCCAGACCGCAGGTAGTACCTGCACCCTGCCAAATTGCAGGTACAGAGAGCAGGTGGCCACCAGCCCAGTTTTCTCCTATTTTGTCCAGGCTTTGTTTTTAGGGTTTTTTTATGTACTATAAATACCCCTTATTTACTTTTTAGTAGGAGTAACACACTTTTAACACTCATAAATATATTATTATTACAAGATCCATCTTTGATCTTGGGATTTCCATGTATTTACTTTTATTGATTATTCAATTTAAGGGGTTTTATTCATCTTATCATTGTGATTTCATCTATTCTTTCTATTATGAATGTTATTGATTTCTTCACAATCACGAGCGGCAAAAACCCATAGCTAGGGTTGTGGAAAACTTGGCGAATTAACAAAGTAGGAGAAGTTCTATTGTTGAACGAAACCAATACCAAGGGTATGCATTACATTATCTTTGTTATGATTGATTTCTTAATGGGTGCACATATTAGGATCCCGCCTAGATATTGTTACTTACTCCAAAAGAGGAGTAGTTACTAGGAAAAGATAAAGACAACACTAATTTGGAATTTAACTGTCGATCCACACTTCTAGGTTCTATCTACGTAAGATGGTTAGGTTTCATCTAATAACTAGAGACTCGAAAGGTAATAGTTAACTGGGATCAAGATAAGGGTTAGTAGTTCGACACCCTGAGACTTAAAAGATAAAGGGTGAAATCTCCCTACTCGTCCATAAGACTGTTGGAGCTACATGACTTATCAATTCTTCATGTAAGGTATTGGATTGGTTCAACAACACATGATAAGCCTACAGAGTTGAGGATCCAGGGAGAACACAATCCTAGTGTTCAATTACGACTGATTTCCACCAAGTTAATACCGTTCTTTGTTCGAGATTACTACAAAAAAAACCTCTCATTTACTTTTCTCGTTCTGACCATTGACTACAACTACTGAGATCTATAAAGCCACATGTTCCTTTAGGATTCGACTCCAACCTTAGTTGGGTTACTATATCTTAACAATAACCGTATCATCATCTAAAAGGAGGTGTTGCTTGGACGTCATCACAATAGTACTAAAATTAGTGTATAATATATATGAAATATGTTGAATACTTGATTTTTGACAACTATATTTTTATATCAAACATGATCCCCGAAAGCAAAGTAATTATCCACATCAATTATTCAAGCATGAGTTCTAGTAGGGCACTATTCAGAGGCTTCTCGAAGAGGTTTTTAGATTTGGTATCCAGGTAGGCTGGGCTTAATCTATCTTTAGATTGAGCTTATTTATGGTAATTGTGTACTATTATGCTATTTTTGAACAACTACTTGTAGTTTGCGTATCTTTTGATATATATATCATGCCTTATTTATCCGATTAGGACCCTATTTTAGAAAATTTTGGTCCCTTATCTTTTAATATGATATAGCATCTATCATTTTAGGTCATGAAATTAAGTTGTGAAACCTAATATTTGCCCATTTTTAATTATTATATGCAAATGGTAATTAATATGTTTTTTAGTTACAGTTTAAGGTCAGGATATACTTTAGTTTTGTCATCTACTTTGAATTTTGGTACCACTTTGGCATTGGTTATGGTATGGTTTGGGTTTAATTTTATAGTTGGATATGGTTATTATGAGTTTTGATTCGAGTCGGGCATCTAATTATGATGATTTGGGAGTTTTGGTACTAATTAAGGTTGTTCTTGGAGTTGTGGTTTCTCTGATTTTTACTTTGAGCTGACATCTGATTATGTGTGTTTTTTATATATCATGTATGTGGCCTCTCATTATTTCCCACTATTTTTGGCTTGAATTTGGCATATAGCCTCTTGTTATTATCCTCCACTATCGGTTCAAGCCCGTCGTCTGGCCTCTCGATTCTACTTATTGGTGTCGGTTCAATCCTGGTGCACATTTAGATGGCTAATATAGTTTCATGGGGTTGATTCAGTTATGGATTATTTACACTCTTTTTAAAATAAATTACTTCTTGTGTGTTTCACTGGCTTATGAGGGCTCGATTAGGTTTTAAATGTCTTTTCTAGTTTGCCTAGTGGGCTTGTGGGGGCCTAGTTAGGTTATGTTTGATTTGTATTTTATTAATGCATTATTTTTCTTTCTGTATTGCTTTTACTTATTCCTTTATCACATTTGCGTAGCTCGATAGTTATTTACCTTTCTATCCCTATATACTGTTGACCTAGATTACACCCTCTTATTTTTGTTATACTTTTTCTTTATTAAGCTCAGTTTGCCAATGATTCTTACTTAGTACCCATTGTTTTTGTACTCATACTACACTTCTTCCTCTTTACCACTGATGCATATCTGAGTACTAGCAGTCGACATTGATGTGATTCCTATTTTTCAATACTGATCTGGAGTAGGGTGAGCTTGCTGTTGTCCGAGGTTGATCCTCCTCTATTTGTTCCAGTTTAGTCTTTTATACTCGAGACTGCTTGTATATATTATGTATGTTTTGGATTCTTTCTAGCATTCTAAGTTTCTTTTAGCAGTACCTCTAGTACCGACCTTAATAGGACTTTAGAGGGATTTATTTGTATATTTTGGTCTTTTCTTCTCTCATTTGGATATACTTTACATGTTTTCTTTTTGTTTTTTGCTTATTATTATATCTGGTATTTTTTAGTTTCTACCTATTAGCCTGTTACCTATTATTTTGGGCTTTGATTTGTCTTGGCTACTGGTGGGATAAAGTAGGCACCATCATGACTTGAGAAATCGAGTTATGGTAGCTTGGTATCTGATCCTAGGTTTCAATGGTATTGTTCGTAGTAGAGATGATGTTTAGTAGAGTCTTGCTGATCATTGTGGAGATGTCTTTATCCTATCTTCGATAAGCTACAAAGCATTTTTAGGGAAAAATCTCATTTTCTTGATCTATTTCTGTGCATTGGGTCTGAGTTGGTTTTTAATCTTTATTGGTTCACTCTTGACTTAGATGTCTAGGACACAAGGAGTCGGAGACCTGGATCAAAACACTGAGCCTACTTCTGGAGTTTTGATTAGGAGCTGATGTCGACCCTAATCTTGGGGAAGGATAGAGTAGTAGCCGCAGTTCGAGATCAGGACAGGGATCTATCACCTCATTCGAACATAGCTCCTAAGACTAAGAGAGCTCCATATATTCTGCCACCATAGAAGCAAGTGGGCTAGGGGGAAGCCCAAGATCCACCCAATTTTATATCCTCTTTGATTCTTCAGGATACATTGGTACAACTATTGGGTTAGTTGGTGGTCTACCGATAGAGGGAATCAATCAATAACATAAGGTGGTGTTGATTTAGGGGCACAACCTAGTACAGCGGCGCCTAGGGTAGAGGTTCTACCAGCACTAGTAGCTCCACAAATGGTAGTAGCCCAGCCAGTTTTGTCATCATAGGAACAAAAGATGTTGGGCCAATTTTTTAGATTGATACCACCCAGGTTTTTTGGGATGCCAGAAGAGGATGCTTATGAATTTATATCCATTTGTGAGGAGAGGTTACGAGATTTGGGGTTGGTCGAGTTGCGTAGAGTGTACTTTATTGTGCATCATCTAGACACGGTAGAGAGGAGGTAGTGGAGAGGTTATCTTGATTCTAGGACAGTGATGTGCCATGGTTTTATGGTACTTTCTATGCTTAAACTAGGAAATATGCAATTACGTACGTCCATTTTGTTAAATATGATGTATTTTTGTTTTTTTGGTGGAAACTAGGTTTTGGAGCTTAAAAGAAGAAAAAGAGTTAAAGTGTACAAAAGGACCCCACTTATGAGACCACCTACGGGCCGTAAGTGCTACTTATAGTCATTATAAGTGGGCTCATGAGTATCAGAATATGCAAGTTTAGAGAACCTAAAAAGTGAAGATTGTTTTGAGATTAACGAAGGGCTACTTACGATGTATAGGTACCTTATGCCACCTTAAGTGCCAACGTAGGTAGAAGAGTTTCAAGGTTCTGAGGCTTTAAAGTTTGAAGAATTATCTGAGAGTTATGAGAAGGTTACTTAAGGGGTGTAAGTATAACTTATACCATCGTAAGTGGCATCGTGAATGGCAATCTGAAGACTCTGTATATTTTATGTCACTTATGACCCACGAAGGGGCCCGTAAGTGCCACTTACGGCCCGTCAGTGGGTCCATAAGTGACAACTAACCTAGTTGTGCCTGTTTGTTTTTGGTAAGATTTATAGGTTTCTGATGTAAACTATATATACCATTTTGATGTTTTTGTATTAGTTTACATACTCTTTACATTCACATTTATATATTAATTCTAAGATTCGACTTTTGATCTTGGAATCCTTTGTTTATGATTATTTGGTTGATTATTAATTTTAGAATTTAGGTTTTGTCCTTAAATTATTGTGAGATTTATCTTATGCTTTCTTTAGTGAATTCCATGGATATTCTTGTAAACATGAAAAGCTAAACCAACTAACTAGGGTTGGGGGAAACCTGGCAAAATAACAAAGTTGAGAAAGTGTGAGATTTTTCGAAATTAGTGTTTATGCATGTATTATGATCTTCTTCGAGTTGTATGGTTTCTTAATTACTATAGAAGTTAAGAACTTTCATGTATTCGAGATTATTTTCACAAAAGAGGTCAAGATTAGGAAAATAAGATTACAATAGTAATTCGATGCTACCAACCCTCGTCTAATCAACTTAACACACAAATGGAGATCATTAATCTGGGATCAAAGGTAAGGATTAGTAAGGTAACACTCTAAGACTCACAAGGTGAAGAGTAAAATTTACCAAAGGCGTTTGTGATGCATATCTTATCAAATTCTACATGCAGGGCATTGGGTTATTTGGATTGAGCATGATAAGTCTACAGAGTTAAGAAGCCAGGGGTAACACAGTCCTAGTATTCATCTCAGATTGATTTCAATTAAAATGATCAAGACTTGTTTCTACTTTACTATTTTCACAGAAAAACCCCCTATTTACTTCCACACATTTTTTTGGCTACTTCAACAGATTTATGAGAGACATTTGTCCAATTCCCTATGGGTTTAACCCTAATCTCTGTTGGGTTACTATATTTGACATCGACTATATTCTTCTTCTTGGAGGTATAGTTTTAGGCGATATAAAATTTTGGCGTTGTTTCCTGGGAATACACGTACGGATTGATTGATAGAGTTTGTTGCATTTTACTTTTCTGTTCTTCTTGAGGTGTACATTGGTGTATGCCCGATACTATAACTCAAGGCAATCTATTGATACCGCTTGATCTTTATCTTGAAATAACCCTACGACATAATCATAGGAAGTCAGAACACGGTGATCCAAATGATTTGACTCCCCCACCGAGGCATGGTGTTTAGGAGACTGCTATGCAAACCACTACATAGTAACTAGTGGAATAAAATGTAATGAGAGATAATAACGCTTCCTATCGTGAAGATCAAGAGGAGAGACAAAGACATGAAGCTAATTATCAAGCAAAAATCGACAGAGCTAGAAGAGATAGAGCTTAAGTACTCCTAACTTATCAGTACTTTCCAGTAAATGAAGATCCAGAAGATGACCTAGGAATTTTTAAGCCTATCGAGATAGAATATATCATTCCTCCTGAGTTAACCCAAAAGGTGAAGTTTGATATCACGAGTGCTATGATCTAGTTGCTTAATCTGAAGGATGTGCTTGTCAATTTGTTGAATGATGATGCAAACACGCATATCATGAATTTTGTTGGTATATTCACTTCCTATGATATACCTAAGGTCAGTTAGAACACTTTGAGACTCACGTCGTTCCCATTCTCTCTAATTGGTGAAGTGACATTAGGGTTAGGGGAACTACCTCATGGGTCCATTACTAATTGGAATGTGTTGTGTAAGTAGTTCTTATACCGATTCTTCCCTTCTACTAAGAATATTGCAATTGAAAGATGAGCTTTATAGTTTTAGGCAATTGCATTCTAAACCATTGTATGAGCCACAATTTAGTTTTAAGAAAGAGTTGATAATGGTGCCTAATCACAAAATTTTAGGGAGAAATTTTCTTGAATTTTTCTATCGAGCCCTGAATACCTGTCCCAAAGTTGTTGTAGAAACTATTATTAGTGGAGCTTTCATGAGCCTACGTTGGGAGGCAGCATCGAAAATCTAAGATCAGGTCTCTCTTACTAACCAAGGGTTGCATACTCGAGAGGCAGAAAACGACGCTAACACTTATGCTATTGGGGCTTTTAGGAAGCAAAGAATCATAGATGATTGTGGCTCAAGAAGTTACACAGCTGGGGATAGATATTAGGTTACTGACTAAGCAATTTGCAACTATGAATTTTAAAAAAGTAAATGTTGTGGGAACACAAGGTAAAGAACCTAGATTGTCTGATTCTAATGTTGAAGAAAAGGCAAAATAGCTAGATAGAGAGTTGGCAGGTTTTCGAGCCAAGGGCCAAGGGTCTATTCAAGACACTTTGAACTCGAGGAAAGGAAACTAAGTCCCAAACTATTATTGGGATAAATAGAGGGATTTAAGTAGAGAGAGAGATGACATGAGGAGTAAGGATGATTATAAGGAGAAAAGTGGTGCATATGTCTATT
The DNA here is from genome assembly GCA_030864215.1 of Capsicum pubescens. Lineage (NCBI taxonomy): Eukaryota > Viridiplantae > Streptophyta > Magnoliopsida > Solanales > Solanaceae > Capsicum > Capsicum pubescens. The sequence goes on from CM061548.1 coordinate 291,999,367, forward strand.
AAGGAATCGTGATATTGATTCGAGGATGGAGGCGTCTCTCACTAAGCTAGTGAAGAGGTCTAAGAATCAAGAGAATTGCCATAAAGAGACTAAGACAGATATTCAACGTTTGATCCACAAAGTGGAATTGCATGCTAATGAGATCAAGTAACTTGAGCAATAATTTCATCAGATGTGAACAACCTTGAAACAATATCAATCGGTCACTATTCTGAGTAATACAATGCAAAATTTAAAGAATTACAGTCACTATTTGGTCATCACCACTCGGAGTGGTAAGGCTACCATTGATCCTCCTATGCCTATAGTTGATGAGGTTCGGGATGATGTTGCTAACATTTATGATGTACTCGAAGCAGAACCTAAAAAGTTTATGACTAGTAGTCAAACATCACAAAAATTAATGGGTGTTGATAAAATAGTTGAGAAGGATAAAGTTAAGGAGAACAAATCCGAGCTTATGTTGAAGACCATTCCACGGCCTCCCTCACCTTTTCCTTAGAGATTGAATAAGAAGCAAGAGGAAGAAAAGTATCATAAGTTTATGTCGATGTTGAAAAAAGTGTCTATTAATATTCATCTTGTGGAATCATTGGATAAGATATCAGGCTATACAAAGTTTATAAAGGATTCGATTACTAAGATACAAATGGTGACTTTTGAGCCTGCTAATAATATGCACCATTGTAGTGCTATTACTTCTCGATCTTTAGTAGTGAAGAAGAAAGACCCCGAAGCCTTTGCTATTCTATGTACCATTAGGTCCTTCAACTTCTTTTGAGCTTTATATAATATGGGAGCAAGTATTAATCTAATGTTGGTGGTGGTGTACAAGCAGATGGGGTTGGGGGAACCAAAACCGACATCTATGAGGCTATTAATGGCCGACCGCACTATGAAAAAATTGGTTGGTATATTATGTGATATGTTGTTGAAGGTGGAATCCTTAATATTTCTAGTTGATTTTGAGATACTTGATTGTGAGGTGGACGTTAAAGTCCCTATTATCTTGGGAAGGCCTTTTCTAGCTATGGGTAGGGCATTGACATAGACATAAGGCAGGTTAAGTTCAAACTCAATAACGAATAGGTGACTGTTAATTTGTGTTAGTCAATTCGGAAACCAAAGGATATATGGGTGATGTCTATGATAGATACTATTAATGATGATGCATTAACTGTCCCTATTGAGGAGAGACTTGGGGTTGAGGCACTAACGATAATTATCATGAACTTTGACAGTGATGATATCAATGAATATGATTAGATGATGAGCGTACTGTATGGTATAAGTTATTATTCTTATGCTCTGAAGAAGTTAGATCTTGACTTGAAAAATAGGGATACTCCCCTAGATCAACCATTTATTGATGAGCCGCTAGTCTTGAAATTAAAGGCTCTACCATCTCATTTGCGATATATTTTTTTTGAGACTGAGAATACCTTATCAATCATTATTTCAGCTAATTTATTGGAGTCATAGGTTGGGGTGTTGATTTCAATCTTGTAGAGATTTAATAGGGCTATCGAATGGACTATTGCAGACATTGTAGGGATTTCACTCAGGATTTGTACTCATAAAATTTAGCTTGAATCAAATTATGTTCCCAGCATCAAGTACCAGCGTCATTTGAATACACCTATGCAAGAGGTGGTGAAGAAAAAGATCATAAAACAGTTAGGTACGGGTGTGGTTTATCCCATTATAGACAGTAGACGGGTGAACCAGGCTCAATGTGAGCATAAGAAGGGTGGAATCACTATGGTCCCAAATTAGAAAAATGAGTTAGTATGCATGAGATTTGTTTCTGGATGGAGAGTGTGCATGGATTACCAAAATTTGAACACTTGGACAGAAAAAGACTATTTTTCTATGTCGTTCATGGATCAGATGCTAGAAAAACTTCCAGACATGGTTTGGTACTATTTTATTGATGTTTATTCATGGTACAATTAGATTTCCACTGCCCTCAAAGACCAAGAGAAGACTACTTTTACTTTTCTATATTTTATTTTTGTGTTCAAGAGGATGTCATTTGGACTGTACAATGGTTCGACCACCTTTCAGTGTTATATGATGTTGATATTTTTTGATATGGTGGAGGAGACTATAGAGATCTTCATGTATAAATTTTTGGTTGTTGAGGACTCATTTCATAATTTTCTGGCCCATTTAGCCAATGCACTTTATAGATATGAGGAGTGCAACTTGGTTTTGAATTGGGAAAAGTGTCATTTATGGTGAAAGTAGGGGATTATTCTTGGACAAAAGACTTCAGAAAGAGGTATTGAGGTTGATAGGGAAAATATAGAGGTGATTGAAAAATTACCTCCTCCAGTTTTAGTCAAAGGCATCAGAAGTTTCTTGGGTCATGCTGGGTTTTATAGGAGATTCATCAAGGACTTCTCTAAAATTGCTAATCCATTATGCAAGCTTTTAGAGAAGAAGATGAAGTTCATGTTTGATAATGCATGTCTCAAGACATTTGAGTGCATTAAGGAGCGGTTGATCTTGGATTATATTATTATGTCTCCAAATTAGTACTTGTCTTTTAAGGTGTTGTGCGATGCTAGTGGTGTGGCCTTAGGGGTTGTCCTAGGCCAACAATATGAACATACAAAAATTATATAGTCACTGAGCAGGAATTACTAGTAGTGGTTTTGGATTTGAGAAATTCTAGTCCTATTTGATAGGGGTCAAATTCATAGTTCACACGATCATGAAGCACTGAGGTATCTGATGTGGAAGAAAGATGTGAAGCCGAGGTTGATTCGTTGGGTACTCTTGCTTCCAAAATTTAACTTTGAGTTGAAATACCGAAAAGGCACTGAGAACCAGGTTGAAAACTACTTGTCCCACCTTGAGGAAGAGGAAATGTTGAAATTCGGGTATGAGCTTAATATAGATGATACTTTTCAAAATGATCGGGTTTTGATAGCATCTCAAGACTTAATACCCTACTTTGGGAATTTTTCCAACTTTTTTGCAAGTGATCTTATCCTAAAAGATTTATCTTTTCAGCAGTGCAAGAAGTTCATACATGAGATGAGGAAATTTATATGGGATAAGCCTTATCTTTTTGGGATTTTGGTGGATGGAGTTATTTAGAGATGTATTCCTGAGGTGGAGATGATGAGCATCCGTGAGGCTTGTCATTCATCACCAGTTGGAGGTCATTATGGTGGTACTCGTATAGCCTATAAAATTCTGTAGTATGGGTACTATTGGGTGACTATTTACAATAAAGCTCATGATTTTTCTCGAGCCTGTGATTAGTGTCAGCGACAAGGTAATATTTCACAGAAACATGAACTACCCATAACACCTATCTTGGAGTTGATGCTGTTTGATTTGTGGGGAATGGATTTAATGGGTCCGTTTGTGAGATCCTATGAGATGAAGTATATTATGGTGGTTGTTGACTATGTTTCTAAATGGGTGGAGGTAGTTTTATTTTCGAACAATGAGGTAAAAAGTGTCACCACATTTTTAAAGAGGAACATCTTTTCTCGATTCGGCACTCCACGTACCATTATTTGTTATATTAGGTCTCATTTTTGTAATTTTTTTAAGGCCATACTAAAATAATATGGTGTGAAGCATAAGGTGGAAACAACTTACCATCCCCAGATGAGTGGGTAGGATGAGGTCTCCAATAGTGAGATCAAGTCCATACGGGCGAAGACTAGGAATGATAACAAGATTAATTAGTCAAAGAAATTAGATGATGTTTTGTGGGCCTACTGGGTATCTTATAAAACCCCCATAGGTTTCCTCCATATCTTCTTATGTATGGTATGGTATGCCACTTGCCGATCAAACTTGAGAACAAGGCACTATAGGCGTTCAAAAAGTTATATTTTGAGTGACGTGATCTAGCTAATCCAAGGATGAGCAAGGTAAATAAGTTTGATGAATTCCATTTCTGAGCTTATAAGAGTTCAGCTCGATACAAATAAAAAATGAAGTTGTATTATGAAAAGAAGATCTAGAAAGTATGTTTGAGCCTGGTGATATGGTTTTATTATATAATTTAAGACTTATCTTATTTCCTGTCAAGTTGAAGTCTAGGTGATATAGATTGTTTATTGTTCTTAGAGTGTTTCCACATTGTGTTATTGAGATGAATCATGATGGTGAAGTCTCGTTCAAGGTTAACGGGTAGCGTGTAAAGCACTATATGGGGAATATTGATGAAGTGGAAGTTTGCATTGATGTAATCCTTGGTGAAGTCTAAGTAGCCAAGACAATCTAGTTTTGCCGCGATGTTAAATTAGGCTCTTCACGGAAGGAAACTCATGGGCTTGGTGGTGAAGTCTGAGTAACAATCATATCCATATCGTGTTACGATGTTAAATCAAGCGTTGGGTAGAAGGAAACCCACTATTTAATGTTCACATTATTTTTACTTTTGTAGATGTAAAGCATGAAGAAATACCTGGAACATGGTGAAAAATTGCAAAATTCAAAAAATTCCAAGTAAAGGGATTTACCGACCCACTTAAGCCAGGTGAGTGATATAGTAGATGTCAAAGGGAAAATTTGAGAATTTTAGGTCTCTGAAATTTTACTTACGTACCCACTTATGGGGGTCGTTAAGTACCACTTACGACCTTATAAGTGAGGTCGTTGAAATCGGGATCAAAGTTTAGAGGGAACTAAAATTTTCCTGCCACTTCGTAAGTGGCCAAAAAAATTTAGGTCAAAAATTTCAAAATATGAGTCAGACCCAATTGGATCCGACCTGATCCGATAGACCATCAACCATAATAACCCAAATTTGTTCCCCCCCTCACTTTTACAGATTTTGTAGCTACCTCTTAAATTCAAACTATCCAGCTCCAATTAACTGCCATAAAAGTTAAAAACCACGATTGTTCTCTCTCACTTGCACGCACAGAGCACTTAAAATTAGGGTTTCATCAATCTTGTTCAATTTCATACTTCCATCATCTACAAAGTAAGGTAAAGTTCATGGATCCTACAAGTTATAAACAGTTTATTAGAAAAGAAATGGAGTTGGTACTTAGAATAATTTTGATTATATCATGAAACTCATGAATCTTGATATGTAGGAGCCTAGACTATTGAAAATATGAACTTGTTGCATTATTCATGTATGGGAAATTTGTTGTCGAGCCCTAAATATAAGTGGAAGTTTAAAAAGTAGATGAAAACCTAAATTTTTTATGCAATTCCTATGTAGTTAAACTTGATAAATATTATTGTTTGTGAAATTGGACTTAAGATTGCAAAAATACACTGGGTGGGAGGAAAATTTTGAAAATAATTTGAAGTACCCTTAGGAGGGTACTTACGATGGTACTTACGAGCCATAAGTGACCTCATAGGTGTCAGCCCTGAAGTTTCAGGGCTTTGTTCGATACTTACAAGGTCACCTACGACCCCGGTAAGTGACACTTACGGTCCATAAGTGGGGTCGCAAGTGCCCTACCCTAAGTGTTCTGATTTTTTTCAACTTTTTGTCCCCTTATTCTATTTTAAGTACTAACAACTACTTCTTTTAGATACCATGTCACCTAAGGCAATATCGAATACGTAATTTCAGTCCAGACTCCGAGATGAGTCCCTAGAGAAGAGTGGATCTATAGAGAAGCACCCTATTAGGCCAAACAACACTCCAACGGCCCCATACCATACCAGGGGCTGCTCTCAGAGATAGTATGAGGCTTCAACAATTGTTGCATCTATATTAGGTATTAAAGACACCAAGCTTACCCCAGTATAGACTCAGCTGGGTACTCAACCTACACCAGTGTAGGCCAGGATCCAAATGGATATACTTAGACCTATTCCTAGGTTGAGGATGAAGAAATCCCTAACCTCACCACTATATTCTCCCTATTCTGAGAAGGGAGAGGGAGCTCTTGAGGATAATATAGAGGATGGGGTTGAGTCTAAGTCAGGATCCGGAGATGAGATTGAGTCTAGATCTATTTCTAGTTTAGTAGAGAAAGAGGACACACATGGCTTCCAGTCTGAGGTAAGGTCGAAGGATGCGTCTAGTTCGGCTAGTGAGTCGGCATTAGTTGCACTCAAATTTGAGGAGGGTACAACTCTGGTGCCATAGAAGATTTTATCATCCTTCACACATGACACACAACCACCTATACAAAATGCTCAACCTCCTATTCCATCATCGGCTGATTTGGCATCTTACTCTACAAATATCTTGGATATGCCTATAGTTGAGATAACCCCGAGATGGTGTATAGAGAAAAAACAACATATATTTGATCAGGACAACCTTATTATGAAGTATGGTTAGCCTAAGAGAGGTATTGCTGCTGACAGAAGGATTGACTTTATCGGGCTAGCAGGGGCATCAGACCTACAGGCTTCTTTTGATTAATATTGGTTGGGGTGGATGACTCGGCCCTAGGGATCTTATAGCCCGACTCTAGTCTGGGATTTTTTTTGCTTTCTACTCCGCCACACTCTATTTGATTTCCCTATAGAAGGGTAGGGTAGTTGAGCACCATATATGGAGTATACTCTAGTCCAATATGTTAGAGTGGATATTTCTACCGTGGCCATCCATTGAGTACTATTTGGGCCAGGGTTTGTAGCACCGGCATCTGCTGTAGAGTTTTATTTTTGGAAAAGATTTGTATGAGATAGATTCACTATGAGAGATATTTATTTTAGATGGTAGAGTCTATATTCGGAGAGGTGGATAGCCACTTGAATTTCTGACTTAAGCGATGACGCCTCCTAGATTAAGGGAAAGAGGGAGATAAAGAAGGTAGCACTGTATTTCACCGAAAATTTTAATGGCTTGCGGTATGCTTTAGAATGTGTTCGACTGCGTTGGACAACATATTGACATAGGTTAGAGATGCATTGGTTGTCAGCCTACTTGCTGGATATGAGATTGATTTTGAGACACTGATTCGGCTAAAGATTCACGAGCATGCATTTAGTGAGACCACTAGTCTTCCCTTCCCTTCCCTTATTTAATAGCTATGTGATATGACTGGTAGACCAGATATTCTAGATGTTAATAGGAGGATTGAGGTGATGAGAATGACAAATATTGGTTTGATCAAGGATCCAGAAAACTCAATCCTTGCCCAGAGAGCTTAGCCACTTCCTACTATGATTTTGGTCTATTTTGAGGGATTGACAGTTTTGGTCGTGGCTATTGACATGACAGACATTGGTGATGATTTTGAGATGGATGATCAGAGGGCTTCACCCGAGAATGATACTGAGAGGGAGGGCCCACTGACTACTGCTACTGTAACCTCGACTTTTACTTCTAAGTTTGTAGGGAATCCACTTTTCCTCCCCTCCCCATAACTATAGGTTTTATTGGTGTACCACACGAGTTATTATAGTGATGAGTGGAGTAGCAGGATAAGACTACCACCCACCTGATCGATGTAGAGACTCAGCTTACTACATTATATGAACAAATTATGCCTTGGGTCCAGACCACTTTAGAGAATGTTAAGGCTTGGGTACTAGCAGAGATAAGGGTTGAGATAATAGATTTTACTAGGGAATTACAACTCAAATTGATACTTGTGAGAGTCAGGTGTTTGTACCATTTAGCGATGTACAGGCTCTAGATTTATTAAGGATTTGGGCGGAGATGGCCATATTACGTGTTGAGGTATTCTCTCCTACTAAGAGCCAAGTTTTGGTCATTCCCTAGATTATTCCCTCATTCATATAGTCATTGCCTCCACATCCATCTATGTAATTTGATTTATTTTCTAAGGAGGATACAGTCCCAATGGTTGGGACCAAGAAAGGTAAAGATGAGGAGTTGCAGGACCCCACCATACCATATGATCAGGCCTTGAAAAGGGTCGCCCATAAGTCTACGGTGTTCATAGAAGTTGATGAGCGGAGAAGTATGAGATAACAACGAGTGTGTCTTCTAGTTATTCCCCACCACCTCTTCCAGGTGAGATACCTCCTACCCTAGAAGGTAAGAGTCTGAGATAGAAGACTAGAGTATCCCAGGCATGTCTTCTTCCCTTATTTTGGATTATAGTTATCCATTAGGGATAGTGTATTATCTTTTAGTTAGAGGTATAGGTATACTACAGGCGAGGTTTTTTTATCTTTCTATGTTTATTATCCCGTTGGTTGCGCTATCATAGTAGAACTGGCATGTTTAGGTTGTATTATGTTTTGCTTTGCTTGTTTATGTTTAACTAGGAGAAAAATAAGAAACCTAAGGGCAATTGATGTATTTTGTTTGTGTTTAAATGGTTGAGAATAAAATGATAACCCTAAAAAATTTTTGTTTTAAACTGTGTGAGGTATTTATATGTTTGACCACTGTGAATCTTGTTATGGCATTAGGACCTAGGGACAAAATAATCATAGAATTTGCATAAACTGGATAGGTAGTAGTTGGTAACATAACACTGTGCTATGTGTGTGAGATTGATTACCTAGTTTTCTTTGTGCATTTAATTCAGAACTTGACCTGTTAGTCTTGCCTAGGTTGAAGGGTAGTCGGTTAGGAAAGGATCATAGCCATTCTTGATCTAGTCTACTCATAGCTTAAATAACCATTCAAATGTGAAAAAAGTATCCCTAGATCCCTGTTTTGAGATTGCATAGACCTATTTTCTTGTTTTCAACATTTACCTTCCCAGTTTAGTTATAATAAACCTATTTTGGCCCTGATCCATCCTTGGACATTATGCACCTCAACTTAGGAAAATTGCCTACATTGAGGGTGACTATCATAGGGGTGCATAGTTAAAAATTAGGTGTGAAGAAGGGTTTGAAAAAGAGGAAAAAATGTAGGGTTGGGTATGGTAAAAAAAATGGAAAAAGAGAAACAAAAAAAAAGAGAAAAATGAAAAAGATAAAAAAATATAAGAAATCACACCCAATTTGAATAAGCAATAAAAGAGAAAAAATGAGAAATAAGGGAGAAACAAAAGAAAAATTGTGGTTGAGAAGTGGATCCCAAATGTAGTGCAAAAAAGGTTTAGTTACCAAAGTCCTAAATATACCATACCGGCCCCAAGCCAACATTACAAGACGAATAAAGTCCTATAGTGATCCTAGTCCGACTGTCCAAAAAACTAAAAAAAATAAAATAAGGTCAAGCCTATGGTATTCTATGGACATTGATTAAAACTTTTTTTATGAGTGAGAGTGTCTGTGATCGTCCCCGCATTGACATGCATTAATATACTGTGAGAGTGGGGCTTTTTTATTGTGAGGGTATATGGGTTGTGTTGTTAGTTGCTTATCTATTTTGGTAGTGTAATTTACACATATGCTTGGTTGTTTATTGCTAATGTAATGTCATATCTTGATTCCTTTGTGTTTAATTATTGGGATATGTAGATCTGCAAAGTTGGTTTTGAAAAGTTAAAAATAGGAGGGGTAAGGTTTTGAGCTAAAATCGAATTGACTGGCATAAACACCTTAGTTTTCTCTTGGTTAAGAATCATCGTGTTGTTTTTGGTGCCTGATGACATACATACATTCTAAATTGAGGGTGTGACGTGCCATGGTTTTAAGGCACTTTCAATTCTTAAAACCAAAAATTATGCAAGTATTTAGGTCTGTTTTATTAGATATGATGTGTTTTTGTGTATATTTTGCAGGAAACTAGGTTTTAGAGCTTAAAAGAAGAAAAAGAGTTGAAGTTTGTAAAAGGACCCTACTTATGAGACCACCTACAAGCCCTAAGTGCAACCTGCAACCACTGTAAGTGGGCTCGTATGTATCAGAGTATGCAAATTCAAGAAAAGTAAAAATTGTTCTGACATTGATGAAGGCCTATTTATGGCACGTAGGTACCACTTACTCCTCCATAAGTGCCAATGTAGGTAGCATAGTTTGAAGATTCTGAGGCTCTGAGGTTTGAAGAATTGTTTTAGAGTTACGAGGAGGTCACTTACGGGGCATAAGTACCACTTACATTTCCATAATTGCCATTGTGGATGGCAAGCTTAAGACTATATAAATTTTCTATCACTTACGACCCATTGATGAGCCCATAAATGGGACCATAAGTGACACCGACCCAATTTTTCCTATTTATTTTGTTTAGGATTTTTAAGTTCTGATGTAAACTAGAAATACCCTTTTGATATTTTTGTATTAGTTTACACGCTCTTTACATTCACAAATGTTTATTAATTATAAGATTCGATTTTTGATCTTGGAATCCTTTGTTCTTTATTATTTGGTTGATTATTAATTTGAGAATTTAGGATTTGTTCTTAAATTATTGTGAAATTCATCTTATGCTTTCTTTATTGAATTCCATGGATATTCTTGCAAACATTAGAGGCTAAACCACCTAACTAGGGTTATGGGAACCCTCATGGAGTAACGAAGTATAGAAAGTGTGAGATTCTTCTAAATTAGTGTTTATGATTTGTATTGTGATCTTCTTTCAGTTATATGTTTTCTTAACTACTACAAAAGTTAAGAACTTTCTTGTATTAGAGATTATCTTTACTAGAGAGGTTAAGAATAGGAAAATAAGATTACAACAACAATTCAAGGCTACCAACCCTCGTCTAATCAACTTGACTCCCAAAATGAGATAGTTGAACTGGGATACAAAATAAGGATTAGTAAGGGGACACTCTGAGACTCACAAAGTGAAGAGTGAAATTCACCAAAGGCGTTCACAAGATGGTTGGTGATACATATCTTGTTAGATTCTACATAAAGGGCATTTAGTTAGTTGGATTGAGCACAATAAGTCTACAGAGTTAGGAAGCCAAAGGGAACACAGTCTTTATATTCATCTCAGATTGATTTCAACTAAAGAGATCAAGTCTTGTTGCTACTTTATTATTTTCATAGGAAAACACCCCATTCACTTTCTCATATTTTTCTAACTACTTCGACAAATTTGTGAGAGACATTTTGCCTATTCCCTGTGGGTTCAATCCCAACCTCTTTTAGGTTACTATATTTGACATTGACCATATTATACTTATTGGAGGTGTAGTTTTGGGTGACATCGGCCGGTTGGACATCCATAAGTGACTTGGACTTAGTTCTCTTAGGCTTTCTTAGGGAAGTATATGACTCGCAGCCTTTGCGATAAGTTTTCTACTTTGAGATAGGGTTCCTTGTCTATGGTTGAATATGAGGTGATATTCCATGAGTTAGCCAAACACGCCACTATAATTTTTCCTACGGAGTATGAGTAGATTTGATACTTTATAGGGGATTGAGATTACCACTTCATAGGGATAGACAAGGTTTGGTGACTTAGGGAAGTTTTTTTCTGAGATTGCTAAGTATATTTATTATATATAGAAGATGAATTATGAGGCCCAAGGGGGAAGTGATAAAAGACTTTATTAACATGGAAACTACAGTGGGAGCTGACAGTTCACAGGTTGAGGGTTTCAGGGTAGGTACCCTGGTAGTAGCCTTATCAGCATCAAGGTCAGCCTAGTCAGCCAGTTAAGGCATCAATTTAGATATCATATAGGGTCAGCCTGGTTGTGGTGGTTCTTTGAGTAGTAGTCATCCACAAAGGGGTATTCAATCTGGCTCTCTGAGTCGGGGTGGCCATTCTGGATTCATTAAAATTTCTAGACAACGTAGGGTTCTTGAGGCATGTTATGATTGTGGGGTTATTGGTCACTTTGGCCATAAGTGTCCCCAGCATGGGAGAATTATACCTTCAGTTCAGACTGCACAACTGATCAGATCTGTGGCACTGCCTGCTAGGGATAATACCTAAGGTCATAGAGGTGGTCCCCTACGCAGGGATGTAGAACGGGTGGTAGGATAGGCATCCAGTCTAAAAGTGGATAGGGTCACTTATGTGCTTTACTATGTAGACAAGAGGCTAAGGCGTCGGATGCTTTGATCATAGTTATGATTTCCATGTGCCATCAGCGAACTTTTGCTTTGTTTGATCTTGGTTTCATATTTTCATATATTTCCACCTATTTTGCATCACAACTGGCTTTACATTTGGAGTCTTTATCTTTGCAATTGTATGTTGCTACCCCTATGGATGATTCTTTAATAGTGGACCGGGTATATAGATCTTGTTTGGTGACTGTTTGGGTGTTTTATACTTAGATTGATCTTATTATCCTAGATAATGCAGTCTTGGATTGTTTTGCTAAGATCGTTACCTTAGCCTTGCCTAGCATATCCCCGGTTATGTGGTAGGGTTTTGTTAGTTGTTCGCTAATAGGAATTATTTCTTATATTTGGGCTAAGAGACTTATATCAAGGGGTTGCGAGTAATTTCTTCCGTATGTTTGGTATGTTAATTTTGAGAGTACATCGCTTGATTATGTTCCTATTGTTTGTGAGTTTCTTGATCTATTTCTGACTGAACTACCTAGCCATTCTCCTGAGTGTGATATAGAGTTTATTATTGACCTTAATATAGGAACCCAACCTATTTCTATGGATTTATATCGTATAGATCCTATTGAGCTAAAGGAGCAGAATAGTCAGCTTTAGGATCTTCTGTGTAAGAGTTTTATTAGACCTAGTATTTCACCTTGGGGTGCTCCAGTTTTGTTTGTAAATAAAAAAATATGGCTCTATGCGTATATTATCAATTATAGGCAGTTGAATAAGGTAGATATGAAGAATAAGTAACATATGCCTTGTATCGATAATTTATTTGACTAGCTTCAGGGTATAACAGTGTTTTCTAAGATAGATTTGAGGTTTGGTTACCATCAGTTGAGAGTTAGGACTGTGAACATCCCTAAGACATCCTTCAGGACTTGTTATTGTCATTATGAGTTCCTGAAGATGTCTTTTGGGTTGACTAATTCCCCCATCAACTTTTATGGATATGATGAACCATGTGTTTAGGCTGTATTTGGACTCCTTTGTGATAGTATTTATTGATTATATTCTGCTATATTCGAGGAGTAGGGAGGAACACAAGCAATATTTGAGTACTGTTCTCTACACTTTAAGAGATCATCGGCTTTATGCCAAGTTCTAAAAGTGTGAGTTCTTGCTTGAGTTTGTAGCCTTTTTGGGTACGTAGTGTCCAAGGACAGTATTATGATGGACTTAGTGAAGATTGAGGATATTTGTAATTGGGCTAGGCCTATGTCACCTACTGAGGTTCGTAGTTTTGTTGGGATGGTAGGTTACTATAGGAGGTTCATTGAGGGTTTTTCTTTTATTGAAGCCTCTATGAATAAATTGCCCAGAAAAAAGGTCCCATTTTAGTACCGTGTAAGTTGTGAGGAGAGCATTTTGAAGCTCAAGGATTTGCTTACTTTAGCACCTGTTCTAACTCTTCCTATTGAGGGTGGTGGTTTTACTGTCTATTATGATGTGTTTAGTATTAGTTTAAGGTGTTTTTTTAATGCAATGCAACCATGTTATTGCATATGCATTGGGGTAGCCGAAGATGCATAAGCGCAATTACCCCACCCATGACTTGGAGATGGCAGCGATCATGTTTGCACTTAGGATTTGGGGGCATTATTTGTATGGGGTTCACTGTGAGATCTTTATTGACCACCATAGTCTTTAGTATATTATGACCCACAAGGATCTTAATTTGAAGCAACATAAATAGATTGAGTTGTTGAAGGACTATGATATCTTTATTCTCTACCATCACAACAAGGAAAATATGGTAATGGATGCCTTGAGCTAAAAGTCAGTGAGTATGGGTAACTTAGCCTTCATTTCAGTTTCTTAGTAGTCATTGTCTTTGGACATCAAGTCCTTAACTAACCTTATGGTTCGTTTAGATATTTTTTACCCTCAGAGGATCATTACCCATGTTGAGGCAAGATCTATATTGTTGGAGCAGATTGGGGATCATTAGTCTAAGGATAGCAGGCTTTGTAGCATTCGAGGGTAGGTATTAAAAGGTCAGTCTAGGAGGTCTACCTTAGATTCTGAGGGTATTTTGAGGTTTGTTAGTTATAATTATATTCCAAGGGTTGGATATTTGATTCAGTTGTAATTGTGTTCCAAGGGTTGGAGATTTGATTCAGTTATTTCTTAACGAGGCTAATAGATCTAGATACTTTATTCACCTTGGAAAGCTAAGATGTATAGGGATTTAAGGTATCATTACTGGTAGAATAGTATACAGAGAGATATAGCAAGGTTTATGGATAGATGCATTTTTTTTCAATAGGTAAAGTCCGTTAACCATAGGCCTGGTAGATTGCTTCAATAGCTACCCATTCTCGAGTGGAAGTGGGAGTGAGTTGATATGGATTTCGTAGGTGGATTGCCTTGCATTTTTTGTGGTTTTGATAGCATTGGGTCATCATGGATCGATTGACAAAGTCTGCACATTTTATCGCTAGTCGAGTTTCCTACATTGTCGAGAGGTTAGCACGTGTTTATATTTAAGGTGGTTCGCCTACATGAGGTACCTATGTCTATCATTTCAGATCGAGGATCTCAGTTTACTTCTAACTTCTGGTGGACATTTTAGGAGGAGTTAGGTACCTAGGCTGAGTAACCTTTCACCCCCAGACTAATGGGCAGTCAGAGCGAACAATCCAGGTCTTGGACGACATTCTCCATGCTTGTGTGTTAGATTTTAGGGGTTAGTAGGACCATATTCTACCTTTGGTAGAGTTTGCGTACAATAATAGTTTCCTTTCAAGCATTCAGATGGCCCTATTTGAGGTGTTGTATTGTAGGTGATGTCGATCTATTATTGCTTCGTGAGTTATTAGATCGAGTTTGGGTGATTTAGGACAGGCTACGAGCTTCTTAGAGTAGGCATAGGAGTTATGCTGACTGTAGACGTCGTCCATTGAGGTTCAGAGTTTTTTTTCATATGGCCTATGAGTAATACCACACAAGTTCCTAGATAAATTTCCAACTATCCATCAAATGCTTAAAGGCCCCAAAGTGACTATGTTAAACCATAATTCAGTTTCATGACCATTCACCTTGTGTATAATGTCTTTTTAATGTGAATCATGGTCATAGGAAGCACTTAGAGCAAAGTCAAGTTGAGAACACTTTCATCAATTGAGTTTTAGTATCTGATTTTACAATGGGTCAACTTTAAATGAGTGTATCTCCTGGAAAATAATGATTCAGGTGTCTTACTATAAATCTAATTAAATCTCTTGGAGTCTTCTTTCCAATGCAACTGGTTTCACATTAATCCACTATCAGAGTGGAAAGTTATGCCCATTTTACCTCAGCATGTCCATTTGTCATCAAGGTGACGACTAGAGGTCACAAGCCGTCAACTAGTGGATAGGCTATTAACCTCGTCGTTAGCCTTAACCAGAAGCACCCAACATTACTAAAGGAGTTGACGACAAGGTTAACAAGTTGTCAACCAGTTGACAAGCCATCAACTAAGTTATCAAACTTAACCAGTATCACTAAAGGATTTGACGACTAGGTTGACAAAATATCAACTAGTTGACAAACCATCAACAAAGTCATCAACCATAACCAGAATATAAAGAGTAGTTGACGACTAGGTTGACAAGCTGTCAATAAGTTCGGAAGCCATCAACTAAAGAAATTCCAGCAATTTTATTCAATTTCTTAGAGGTATTTTGGTCTTTTCCTCACCTCAAACCCTACCCCCCACGACTTAAAAACATGAGAAGGCATTATTTTCCCCAATCTTCAATCACTTAAAATGCTATATATTCTCCCACTCTCAAGTACAATAAGACTAGGGTTTCTTCCCAAGAACAAGCAATTTAAGTTTTCTTTCCCCAAGAATCCAAGAATTCAAGCTTCCAAGCTCAAGAAAATCTTCAAGAAACTTCAAGAATAAGGTTTCATTCACAAGTTCATCATTCAAGTCCCAAGATCCAAGCTATCCTCACAAGTCAAGAAAGTTAAGGTATGTGGGGGTTATCAACAAAGATATTCTTTCATCCTTGTGCCCAAAACTTGTTTAAAGATTAAATTAATATGATTTACAAATTAGGGTTCATTCCCAATTCTCTAATTTTGGGTTTATAATATTATCATGTGATTAAAGAATTAGAGTGCATACAAGTTCTCATCTATTCATGTTTTGACTTGAAAGATTATCTATTATGATTTGAATATCATTGCTTTGATTTGAATTGGGACGAAAGATATCCATGAAAGTTTTGAGCATGAATTTGTGTTACAAGTTAAGTGAAAGAAAGCATGAGATTTAAGGATTATGTATGAGCATTGAATTTTCAAGAAAGTTTAAGCTTTGAAGTTCCATTCATATACATTGTAGCATAATTCAAGAAATATTGATCTTTTGGTCTAAAGATAAGATATGAAATCCATAAATGTTCATCTGATTATGATTTCAGTAAAAAGAAGCATAACTGGTTTTCATTCTATAAACCCTAATGCTATTTTAAGGTGAATTTCTTAAAGTATGAGCATATAAGTAATCTGGGAGTAGTATTTAGCACCGAGATAGGAATGCGGACGTGCGTAGCCAAAATCCCAAAAACTACGAGCCAACATATGTTAAGCTTATTCCCAATATAGATGAAGTTAAGAAGTGATCACTAAGTTAAGTTTCTATTTTGATTGCAAGGGTAAAGAAGCTCTCCCCAACGTGGGTAATACGGTGGACTCCATGATAGCTCACATGGTTTATGTCGGTTAGAAGAACCTCCCAAAAAGAAAGAATAGTAAGTAAAGCTTTTAGAACAAAGTATTATGGCTCCCAAAGTTTATCTTTATGCTTCATTACTTATGTTTATGATTTTTTTAGTCTTTGTTTTGTTTAAGCTCAAGGTGAGTCATTTACACTTAGCATGCATTATTGAAAGTTTATATGAATATTCAGTTTTTATTTTACTTATGCATTCACCCCCACATACTAAGTACATTCTAGAAGTACTGACCCACATATATGTCTATGTTCTATATTGTCTCATAATGTAGGTACTAGTTGTAGCACATCATAATCAGATAGTTCGTAGCTCTCGGTTAGTAACTGATGAGTTCTTTTTATTCAAGGACACGAGTCAGCTCTTGTTCTAGTAGTATTTTTTTATTTTACTCATTCGTATTGATTAGGGATTGCTGGGGTCATGCCCCAGCTACCTATAGTCAGTATTAGTAAAGGCTTCATAGACAGTCAGTAGAGTTGATGTATTTGGTTTCAGTTTTATATTGTACACATTTAGTAAAGAAATCTCTTCCGCTTATTTCTTTTAGATTTAAGTAACATATTTATTTTCTCACGAGCTATTAACTTAGGATCACATGTGTTCTGAGCACTGTATGACATCCAGGGGTTAGTCTCGAGGCATTACAAACTTTGTATTAGAGCACAGAGTTTAAGTGTCCTAGGATATGAATGAATTCGTGTCTAGCAGAGTCTTGCAGAATGGTACAGAGATATCTTTACTTTTCTTCAAGAGGCTATAGGGCACTTTAAGAAATGTCTCCTTTATTTTATACTCTAGATCGTGCAGTAAAATTATTCTTTTTGAAACTTTTATCGATTTATGTGTTACTCCATAATTCTTCATATATGACTTTTCGAGATGATGGGAGAACTAGATTCCAATTTCTCCCAAGATGATGCTCTCAATTTTACTATCAGTAAGTTCAGAAGTCACTTAAGGGGCATGGGAGGAGCTCGCTAGTGCGCTATAAGTCCCTTAAGGTTAAAGCTTATTTCCTCATTTATATGAGTTGTGTAGTTAAGATAGAATATGTTATGTATTTAGATTCCTTATTAACCCCTTTAATCTAGATAATGATTATGAGAGGAAATAGTATGAACCTAGATTCTTAAATAGAGTTTGCATTCGAGGGATACTATGACCTAGAGTGTTACGATTCATAAGTAGTAGAACCTTCTTATAGTTGGGAGTGTGGGTTTAGAAGTGTAGTGATAAGAAAGGTGGTAATTGTGATTGATCGATTGTATATAGAGGAACTTTTGCATACAATCGAGTTAGTAGTAAAGTTCTTTGTCCTTGTGTGTTAGCTTAGGGGTAATGAATGTGGTAAAGGTTCCTTGCTTGAAGGTAGAGAAGGAGTTATTAGTTAAGGTGAATTATTGCTTGCTTGAAGTAGGAAAAGATTTATTGATAGTATTTATTTTGTTAGAAAATTATAGGTTATTAATGAAATTATTTGGTTGTTGAGTATTGTTAATTTAGTCTTCCCGTGAGGTTGTAAAAAAAGGGAGTTTAGTTGAAACTTATAGAGATGTGAAAGTAATTTAGTTGTATAAAAGGGAAAATAGTAGTAATGTGTAGAAGGAGGATGTGTTAGCAGATTTTAATAAGATATACCATATGACTATGATTGATTACTGTTGTTGTGTGGTTCTAGTGGACTAGTGTTTCTTGGTGTTTACTTTATAGCTTTCAAGCGAGAATAGTATGCGAGGTTGTGTTTTTAATCACGCCTAGCACTAGACATTAAGTTTGAATAGTGGATGATCATCAAGGTGGAAATAATGAATA
The DNA here is from genome assembly GCA_030864215.1 of Capsicum pubescens. Taxonomy (NCBI): domain Eukaryota; kingdom Viridiplantae; phylum Streptophyta; class Magnoliopsida; order Solanales; family Solanaceae; genus Capsicum; species Capsicum pubescens. Next base: position 292,017,762 of record CM061548.1, read on the forward strand.
CTTGGTTAGTGATTCTAGTTATATGGAAGTGATCTAGTAGGCTAGGATAATGTATACAAGAGTTTAAGCTTATTTTCCACAATTAAGTATGATGTTGTAGGTATGATTTAGAAGTGTACTCAAGGTGATATAGGGTTGCATTATGTTCCAAGATTAGTAAAGGTTGTGTGTGGTTAGTAGTACCCTTGAGTTACTAAATAGGAAAAAGGCTAGTTAAATAGTATATGATGTTCTTAATAGCTATGTTAAGGGTTTATGGATAGATAATGTTGAGTCTTTTGGCATGATTTTGATTCTCGTGGATTAGGAAAAAATATAAGTTTAGAAATGTGATATGGGTTATGTGTTTATTGAGGCAGGTATACTTGTGGGGGAGAGTGTAAGTCTATCACGATGATAATTGAAGATAGAGAAAGTTAAGGATGGTATACATGAAGGGATTGTCTAGGAATGAAGTTAGTATGTTTTAAATATAGTTCATCCGCGTGAGTTAAGAATTTCTTTGTAGAACATTAGAGTGAAGAAATTATGGCTCAGTCCTAGAGATATGAAATAGATCCATAAGTTTAGAAAATTAACTTTAATCTAAGGGGGAGATAATAGTGGTGATGAACAATTGTTTAGATGGGACAGAGTAAATTTTTCTTGTTGGGAAAGATTGTTTCATGCTTGTTTTATCTAAGGCTGTAAGTTTGAAGGATGATTGAGGCCAAGATTTTGGTATACGTCATTGTTAGCTGGAATTTTTTTTTATGTGTGTATTCTTGGGGATAGTGCATGGAAGTTGTTACTGATAGAAGTATTAAATAATATGGGAAAGATGCTTTGGTGGGTTTTTTTCCTAGAAGTTCATGTGTGGTTATAATAATAAGCTTGAATGTCATGTTGGTATATAAGTGGATGGGTGCATTATGCATAGTGAATTCCTAGTAAGAGGTTGAATTTAGTTTTTGAAGTGGTAAGAAGAATTATTCTTCAGATGAGAGTTGTGAAAATGCATGGGGTATTGAATTCATGGTTCAGACTAGTGTTATGGTGTTTTGTGTAGTACCTTGTGATTTTGAGTTAGGCTTGAACATGGCGAGAGCATGTAGTTCAACTCAGATTTTGGCTAGAGTAGTTATATGTATCCATGTGAAAAGTGTAAGGTGAACCAAATGAGCATGGTATTTAAGGGAAAAATTATAGTCGAGAGAGTATTTTAGAAATGAGGCTAAGCTTTAAAGTTAGCAGTTGTATTGCCTAAGACAAAGTGATTCTACCCTAGCTTATGTTTTATAGGCCTTTAGACCATGATTATAGAGTTGTAACCATATTGAGATTCCTTTTTCAGATATCTCATTCAGGTCATGCCCAAGAATTCTTCTTTTCCTAATGTTATTAGAACTTCTTAGAAAGAGTGTTCAAGAAATACTCCAGTTGAGTACAAGAATTCAGTATGTATAGCCAGCAATTCAGTTTAGCAGTCAGAAAAATAAGTTCCTATGGTTTTTCATCTTTCCATCTTATCTTACTATCTAAAGATTCATGAATATGGCTATTCCATGAGGTAATTTGTTCACATATATGTAAGTTGCAAATTCAGTTCAGTTCAGGCATCATGTTTCAGATTCAGCGATGTAGTCATGATTCATTTCATAAGTGTTCAGTGAATGATCCCAGTTTTCCAAGTATTCCAGCTCAGATAGTTTAATACCCATTATACGACCTAAGTCTCATTATCTCATGATTTGTGATTACATAATGTATTGGCGATGCCATGAAGCCCTTTACTTTGAATCCTAAACGTTCTTGGTTGAGGGATAATCTCTAATGAGAAGTTACATACTTTATTCCATACTTTGTAACTCTTGGAATTTTTCTGCATCAGTTATCACTTTGCAATTCTATATATATGATTGTATCATGAACATTTCAAGTGAGTTCTAAACTATAAGCATGAATCATCTCCTTATTGTCAATAAACTCAAGTCATCTCAGAAATCAATTTAATGATAAAAGTTATGATTTTTTAGATCAACTATATCCTTCATTATTAGATATGTCATGTCTACGTCATTCCATACTTCTAAATTTTCAATAAGTTCTTACACTTCATTTGATGATGAATGATTCCAAGGGGGAGATATTGTAATATCCCAAAAGTTCCTAGATAAGTTTTCAACTATCCGTCATATGTTTAGAGGCCCCAAAGTGATTATGTCAAGCCATAATTCAGTTTTATGACCATTCACCTCGTGTATAATGTGTTTTTGATGTGAATCATGGTCATAAGAAGCATTTAGAGCAAAGTTGAGTTGAGAACACTTCTATCTATTGAGTTTTAGTATTTTTTACAAGGGTTCAAATTTAAATGAGTGTATCTCCTGGAATATAATGATTCAGGTGTCCTACTATGTAACAAATCAAACCACTTTGAGTCTTCTTTCTAAGGAAACTGTTTTCACATTAATCCAATATAATAGTGGAAAGTTATGCCCATTTTAACTCAGCATGTCCATCTGTCATTAAGGTGATGACTAGAGGTGACAAGCCGTCAACTAGAAGATAGGCTATCAACCTCATCACCAGCCTTAACCCAAAGAATCCAGCATCACTAAGGAGTTGATGACTAGGTTGACAAGATGTCAACCAGTTGACAAGTCATCAATCAAATCGTCAACCTTAACTAGTATCACTGAAGAAATTGACGGCTAGGTTGAAAAGCTGTCAACTAGTTGAAAAGCCATCAACCAAGTCATCAACCATAACCAGAATATGAAGAGTAGTTGACAACTAGGTTGACAATCTGTCAAAAATTTCACAAGCCATCAACCAAGTCATCAACTAAAGAAATTACAACAATTTTATTCAGTTTTTGAGGTGTATTTTGGTCTTTTCCTCACCTCAAACCCTACCCCCCATGACTTAAAACATGAGAAGGCATTATTTTCCCCCACCTTCAATCACTTAACATGTTATATCTTCACCCACTCTAAAAAATAATAAGATTAGGGTTTCTTCCCAAGAACAAGAAATTCAATTTTTCTTTCCCCAAGAATCAAAGAATTCAAGCTTCCCAGTTCAAGAAAATCTTCAAAAAACATCAAGAATAAGTTTTCCTTCACAAGTTCATCATTTGAGTCTCAAGATTCAAGCTTTCCTCACAAGTCAAGAAACTTAAGGTATGTGGGGTTTATGAACAAGTCATGAATTAAGGGATATAAATTAGTTCCATGTTTTTATCTTTTACATTCAGAACATTTTAGCAATTTAATAGGGTTATGGTACATGGTAATAAATATTTGGTTATGATTGATACAATCAAACTTTGACAAAAAAAATAGCACAATATATTTTAATATTATATATTTACACAATCTTCTCTACTACTAATATAGCTCTAGGATTTTCAACAGGATGTAATCTTTACCCAAAATCTTTTTTTAAAAAAAGTGAAAATAAATGCAATCAAGGTATTTACATGTGGAGAGCCAAGATTATATATTTGATCTTTCTTTGATGTAACCATTTTAACAAAGTAAAAATAAATATGAGGAAACGAAGAACAAGAAATGAACTTTGGAGAAATTTCCTTTCTTTTTTTGTTATTCAATATTCACATTATCACTTCCTTAAGTAGAGTTTATAGCCACCCTACGACTTCCCTTTTCATGTCAAAATTTTACTACAATTCTCTTCCCTAATTAGATTATAATTACATAATTACCATAAATATAACTTTTCATATTTACTTCATTACCCCCACCCACATCTCTAATTAGCTTTTCTCACTGCAGTAGTGGACTAAAGTAATCATCTAAAGTGTGGGCAGCGAATAAAAGGTAAATGGGTTAGGAAAGATAGATCTTTCACAAATTCTATATATTTTTTATTTTTATATTTTTTTGTTCATTATTGTTATTTTGATTTTTTTTTGAGATTTTTTTTGTTGTATGATTGTGGAGTTCTTCTCTACACCAACCATCAATTTAGTTTCTAATAATTCATCATCATTTAGTATTGGATTAACTTAAGATGAAGTTGTTAAAGCGGTTTCTAATCCTATATAGTTGAAGAGATCAGTGAGCGTCGAAGAGGTGAGTTGAAGAATCGTAATGATTCAGAGAAGATGGCCAAAATTATGAAGCAAAAAGAATTGAGAAAACAATCATCTCCAACCCCCCCCCCCCCCAAATACAAAAATCTAAGGAAAAAAAAAATCAAAAGAAATCAGAGAATCAAGAAAAATTCATAGTGATGTTAGAAACTCCTTTGGATATGATTCGAAAGATGATAAAGATGAATAGTTATTTCTATATGTATTTATTAGCTAATAGGTACTAGTTTGTGTGTGTGTGTATATATATATATATATATACAATAAATTTTTGGACAGTGTTGGGTTTGTGTTTGGATTTTCCTACGTTCCTTTGGAGGGTAAAATATGTGTCTATTTGAATGTATTTATTTTGTATATGTATTTATTATCTAATGTGTACTTATTTATATATATGAAAATCTTATTCTATATATATACATTTTGGGGTATGTGCATGTATTATGTATTTTTGATTACTTATATGTATATATAAACAGTTGTCCTTTTCTTATAGAGATTTATGTCATATATGCATATATATACATAATGGTCAAATATGTATTCTTTAAATACATACATACATACATATATATGTATATATATACATATTTGTATTGTAAATACATATGTAGATCTGAGTGTCTATGTATTTGGTATATTTTTGAGATACGTATATGTAATATAGATATATATCTATTATAGAAAATGAAACACCCTAGTTTCTAGAACTTAGAAAATTTTCTGGAATTTTAATCTCTGAACCCAATATGACTCATGGGTATGAGCCGTATGTTGAGGTATGGATGGTATGGTCCAGTCGTATACTGACTTGTATTGGTTTGTGGGATGGATTTTGGTTACTAGAATGGATACGACTTAGGAGTACGAGTCGTATTGGTGGTTACAGGTCATTCGATTCCTTAACTTAATCTTAGACTTGGTTACTTAGACTGGATCTGAGTACGAGTGGCTCACCATGAGCCGTAAGCTAGGGTACGAATCGTACCAGGGACTCGTATGGTAAATAGTGTTCAATTCCCCATGTATTGTATTCTGCCAGGGATACGAATCATATGTTGTGGTTACAACGTGGTTGGATGAGTCGTATACTGGACAGTGTTTGATTCAAGGGTTAAGTCTTAGATATGAGTGGTGGATACTATTCATATTGGGAGGGTACGACTCGAGAGAGCCAATTGTATCCCTATGATGGGATTTTGTGCAACTTAAGTGGGGATATTTTGGGCATTTCCCTACTTATCTTAATAAGCCCCTATGACTTCTAACCTACTTGTAGGGTTATTTACCATATTATTCTATTTATTAACACTTAGGAACTCTTCCTAAGCACTTCATAATTCTCTCGAGAGTTTTTGGTCAAGGGGAGCTAGGGTTTCAACTAAGGGATCAATTTGGGGATTGTCTTGGTGATTTGTTTCCATCATCATCTTGGTTTAAGGCATGTTCTCTTCCCTTATTGTTAATTTTACTTAAAGTCATGGTTTATATGAATGTTTTCATGGTTTTACTATTACATAATTTTGGCTTTTAATTATGATTTGGGGTTTTTGATATTAAATGGTTGGTTATCATTTCCCATGGTTTTAATTATTCTTTTATATGCATTAATGGTGGTTTTGGATAATTGGATTGAATAAGAATGGTTTAATGGTGATTAAAATTTGTTTTAGTTATATTATGCCCCCAATGTGTTTGACAAAATGCTTATAAAGATATGTTTATTGCGTTGACTTCTTTTAATTTACTCTTGCATGTTTTAAACTTGGTAAATAAATTATGCATGGTTTAAATGGTTTAGAAAGGCAAAAGTTTAATTGGTTATGCTTATGGGGAACATGAAAGTCTCCCAAGTGGTTTAATAGGGTAAATAAAAGGGCACTTGAAAGTCCCCTTAAACCTATAAATAGTTGGCTATGGATGATACTTGCAAATAAGGGTTGTTATGACGATACCAATATCAATGGCCTTGGTTAATAAATTGATAATGGTTTGGTTATTTGAAAATTGGTTTTAATTAGGCAATAATGGTGGGAGGTTTAGCTAAGCCATGGAAAGTGGAGGTCCCGAGGGGACCAAAACTGGAAAATCATATTTGTCGATATGAGGTTGGTTTCATGACCGTGTGCATAATGTCACACTTTATTTTGGGGAGTACTAGTCATCCCATGGGATACTTCTCTGGTCGTGTGGTTAATAAACTAGGCCCTTTCAGTAGGGGGAGCTGAACCTATATAGGCTGTGGGTGGTTTAGGACGGCAAAGCTACACAATTTAGGTAAAGGTTTTAAAGAAAAGCTAAACCTGGACACTTTTTCCCAGCATAGTTATATATATATATATATATATATATATATACATATATATGTTTGGTTGTGTGCATATGGATGATTTTTCTTGGTTTTATAAATGAAATTATTTTATCCTTACCCTGAGATCATGTTAGCGGTCACTCTCTAACCCCGTCTACTGGAAATTATATACCCATGCTATGCAGGAACCGACCGTTTTACTCCTATATAGTGATTGATTCAGGGAGAGCATTTGGACTGAAGTGGTAAGCTTCTATTCTTTTGGAAGACATAATTTTATGTTATGGATATTTCTAGACATTTTAGTTTTATTTTGGATGTTGGTTTTGGCTATGGTTGGGGGCATGTCCCAACTGGATTTTATTATTCTTTTGGATAGAGGCTTTGTGGTACTTCTATGGGTTGGAATTGGCGGAATCGGTATAGATATCAGCCTTGGTACTGGAATAGGCTGGGAGGCTGGCATCATTAGACATAATTTCTTACTGTTCTATCATATTTCATTTTGGAATTAATTATATTATGTTTTGGAATATCTTTGGTTATGGCATGGTTTATGGAATTGTTTGGTATAGTTTGGTATGGTTGGACTCAGTTGGGTTGGTCACAGTTGTAATATATTCCCAGGGTCTTTGTATGAGCTGTTACACTATTATGTTTCATGCTCAGAATTTAGCTAACTCAGGGCAGGCAACTGGAGGTTGGGTTAGGTAACGGGGGTGGTCTCTGACCCTGGTCGGACTTGGAACACCTATTACGACAAGGAACCAGGGTGGGTCATGTCAAGTTGGTATCATTGCTTAGGTTAATGGTCAATTGAGAGTCCACAGCCGTGTCGAGTAGTCTATTTTAGGGGTGTGTAGCGCGTCACACTCATAAGGAAGGGTCTATAAGGCATTTAGGAATGTTTCACTTTTATGGTATTCTATTTTCAAGCTTAGAGTCTCAATCCTGGAATCTTATCTAATCTTTATTTGTTCGTCTTTCAGATCATGCCTTGTAGATCTGGAACACAAAAAAATTCTTCTATCCCATCTGGGGGTAATGCTGAAGGGGTGCATCCTACTTCTAGGGTTCATCTTCAATCATAAAGTCCTATCCTTGATAATTCTGGAGTCCAACCAATTGATACTAGTCCTCCTTAAGCCGAGGTAACTAATGCAAAATTCTGTCAGTCAATTCATGTTATTCCAAAATTGGTTGCTGCTCAGGCTGGGCGGGATGTGTCTAGTGCTTTTTATGCTGATGCCAGAAGGGTTGGCCAATTTATAAAGATGATTCATCCCACTTTTGCTGGAGTAAAGGTGAAAGAGGATCCATAAGGCTTCTTGGATGAGATAGAAAAGATATTTCGGGTAATGCAGACCATTAATGTGGAGGGGGTAAACTTTACAGCTTATCAGCTCAAAGATGTTGCACATCAGTGGTATGAAAAGTGGGATATGGATAGAGGAGATATGGAGAATTCATCTTTATGGGATGCCTTCTCTGGTGCTTTTCTGGATTGTTTCTTTCCTAACGAGTTGAGGGAAGAAAAAATAGAGGAGTTTGTCAACTTCAAGCAGGGGAGGATGTCTATTAAGGAATATGCCTTGAAGTTTCACCAATTGTCAAGGTATGCTCTTGATTTAGTGGCTGACATGCGAGCTAGAATGAGAGAGTTTGCTTTTGGGTTGAATCAGGATCTAATTTTGGAGAGAAAAATAGTCTTGTTGATTAAGGATATGGACATCCTTAGGTTGACTATTCATATACAACAGATAGAGAATGAAAAGAGGAACCATATGGAGTTTGGGGATAGGCAGGGTAAGAGAAGTAGGTTTTCTAATAAGGGAGGTGCTTAATCTCTAGGTGGTCGAGATGTTGGTAAATGGCAGAAAAATAAGTGGGGGAGTTCTTATTCATACTCTGCCTCTAGTTCTCCTTATCAGTTGGACAGTAGGCGTTATCTTGGTGGTGATAATTTTTGAGTGCAGGGTGCTTAATCTCAGGCAAGTAGAGGTCAATCAGTGTTTTTATGTCCTCTTTGTCGATTCTGTGGTCGTCTACATAGGGGTTATTGAGATAAAGGAAAGGAGAAATGCTTAAAGTAGGGACAGGAAGGCCATCGGCTCAGGAGTTTTCCGATTAATAAGGTTGCTACGGGGGTGAATAAGATTCTTATGGCTTCATCTTCTGCTCCTACACCTGGTGGTGTGGCATCTGCTTCTGTTACCGCTCCTATTTCTATTATTGGTCAGAATAGGTTGTATGCTTTGGCATCCTGATAGGAATCCGAGGCATCACCTGATGTCGTTACTGGTATGTTACAGCTTTTCTCTCGTGATGCATATTATTTGCTTGATTCGAGGTCTACTTTCTCCTATATGACTCCTTATGTGGCTATATCTTTTGGTTTCGATTCGGAAGTTATTTCAGATCTTTTTTTTATTTCTACCCCAGTAGGTAACTTAGTTATTTCTAAGAGAGTCTATAGGGGGGTGTGCTATCTGTTGGTGGAAGGCAGACCTTGGTGGATCTGTTTGAGTTAGATATAGTAAATTTTAATGATATTCTAGGTATGGACTGGTTACACTCTTGTTATATATCTTTGGATTGTCGGACCTGTAGGGTTATCCTTAGGTTACCTGGTGAGCCGGTTATAGAATGTGAGGGTATTTCTATAGCTCCTCGAGGGAGATTTATTTCTTATCTTAGTGCTCAAAGGTTAATCTCTAAAGGTTGTCTTTATAACGATTCAAACTCAGAAGGTCCTTTTTTTCAGTTAGTTCCTGTGGTTAATGAGTTTCTTAAGGTCTTTCCAGATGATCTTCCTGGTGTTACTCCGGATAAGGAAATAGAGTTTGGTATTGGTCTAATTCTGGACACTCGTCCAATTTCTATTTCTCCGTATAGAATGGCTCTGGATGAGTTGAGGGAACTTAAGGAGTAACTTAACTATCTTTTGGAAAAGGGTTTTATTTATCCTAGTGTATCTCCTTGGGGTGCACCTATGTTGTTTTTTAACAAGAAGGTTGGTTCCCTTTGGATATGCATTGACTATATGTAGCTGAACAAGGTGATGGTCAAGAAGAAGTATCCTGTTCCAAGGATATATAATTTGTTTAACCAGTTGTAAGGTGACAAGTTCTTTTCTAAGATATATCTTTGGTCTGGGTACTATCAGCTAAAAATTAGGGATGTGGAAATCCCTAAGACGGTTTTTCGTACTCGGTATAACACTTTGAGTTTTTGGTGATGTTATTTGGGTTGACTGATTCTCTAGTGGTGTTTATGGATCTGATGAATAAAGTTTTTATCAGTATTTAGATCTCTTCATTATTGTGTTTATTATTCTGGTTTATTCGAAGAGTGAGGTAGATCATGCTAATCACCTTTGTATGGTGTTGCAGACCTTAAAGGGACAGAGTTGTATGCCAAGCTCTCTAAGTGTGAGTTTTGGTTGAATCCTTTAACTTTCTTGGGTCATATTATTTCTAGTGAAAGGATCATGGTGGATGCACAAAAGGTTGTTGTGGTGAAGAAGTGGCCTACGCCCACGACTCCATCCGACATATGGAGCTTCTTGGGTTTAGCCGAGTATTACAGACAGTTTGTGGAAAGATTTTGGTTAATATCTACTCCTTTGACTAAGTTAACTCAGAAAAAGGTTAAGTTTTCTTGGTCAGATGCTTGTGAAGGGAGTTTCGAGAAGTTAAAGGATAAATTAACTTCGGCTCAAATTTTGATTTTGTCGGAAGGAAATGACGGGTTCGTGGTTTATTGTGATGAATCTCAAGTAGGGCTAGGTTGTGTGTTGATGCAACATGGGAAGATGATTGTCTATGCTTCCAAGAAGTTGAAGGTACATGAGAGGAATTATCCTACTTATGATTTAGAGGTGTTGGCTGTTGTGTTTTCTTTGAAAATATGGTGGCATTATTTGTATGGTGTACACGTGGATATATTTTTTGATCATAAGAGTCTACAGTATGTGTTCACCCAAAAAGAGCTTAATCTCAGGCAAAGGAGATTAAGCTTCTTAAGGATTATGATATGAGTCTTTACTATCACCCAAGTAAGGCTAATGTGATTGTTGATGCTCTTAGCAGGTTATCCATGGGGAGTTTGGCTCATGTAGAGGAAGGAAAACGGGAATTAGTGAAGGATATTCACTATTTTGCTAATCTTGGAGTTTGCCTTTTGGACTCCAAAGATGGTGGTGTGATGGTGCAGAAGTGGTTCGATCGTCTCTTGGTGCGAAGATTAAGGAGAAGCAAGTGTTGGATCCTATCTTTTTGAAAATCCAGAGGGATATTGGTGGGAAAAAGGTAGTGGTGATTGATATCAGTGGTGATGGTACTTTATGGTACCAAAGGAGGTTGTGTGTTCCTGATGTCGATGATTTGTGGTAAAGGATTTTGGCCGAGGCGCATGAATCGTGCTATGTTTTTCATCCCAGCTCGACTAAGAAGTATCATAATCTCAAGGAGATCTATTGGTGGAATGGTATGAAGAGGTATGTGGTTGATTTTGTACCCAAGTGCATAGTGTATGAACAGGTTAAGGTTAAGCACATAAGGCCAGAAGGGTTGTATCAAGAAATTGATTTGCCCAAATGAAAGTGGGAAGTAATCAATATGGACTTCGTTACTGGTTTTCCTCGGTATCAGAGTCAATATGATTCAATTTGGGTCATCGTGGATAGGATGACTAAGTCTGTGCACTTTTTCCCAATGCAGAATACCTTCTTGGCGGAGGATTATGCAATGTTGTATCTTTAGGAGATTGTGAAGCTACATGGGGTGCCTATTTCAATTATTTTTTATCGTGGCACACAATTTACATCTCACTGGTGATCTCTTCAGAGAGGGTTAGGTATTAAGGTTAGTCTGAGTACTGCTTTTCATTCACAGGAGGATGGACACGCGGAGAAAACTATTCAGACATTGGAGGATATGCTTCAGGCTTATGTGATCGATTATAGTGGAAATTGGGTTGAGCATCTACCTTTTCTAAAGTTTGCATACAACAATAGTTATCATTCTAGTATTGGTATGGCCCTTTTTGAGGCATTGTAGGGTAGGAGGTGTAGGTCTCCTATTGGCTGGTTTGAGGTTGGTGAGGCGGACATGTTTGGTCCCGACTTGGTTTATCAGGCTATGGAGAAAGTGAAGGTGATTTGGGATAGGCTTAAGGCTGCCCAAAGTCACCATAAGTCCTATGCAGATGTTAGGCATAGAGACTTGAAATTTGAGGTTAGGGATAAGGTTTTCCTCAAGGTATCTCCCATGAAGGGAGTAGTGTTGTTTGGCTAGAAGGGGAAGCTCAATCCCCGGTATGATGGTCCTTATGAGATTTTGCAAAAAGTTGGTAGTGATCCTTATGAGTTAGAGTTACCTTCTAGCTTGAGTTTGAATCATTTGGTATTTTATGTCTCCATGTTGAGAAAGTGTCTTGGTGATCCTTCTTCGATTGTGCCTTTGGAGGGGTTGGGTATCTCAGACCCTCTATCTAAATAAGAGGTTTCAGTTGAGATCTTGGATAGACAGATTAGTTGGTTGCAGACCAAGGATGTGGCTTCGGTTAAGGTTCGTTGGCGGAACCATAAGGTGGAAGAAGCTACATGGGAAGCTGTAATACCCCATACTTTTCCTAGCTATAAAAGTTTCCCAAGAATGTTAGAAGATTTATTTGAAAGATGAATCCACTTTTTTTACACGTGTTATTTTCAAGATTTTCACTTTTTGTCATGTGGTGAATCGAATAAGCTTTCCATCGATACCAAATTCGCCCAAATCCGACACCCGGGTGAAGAGTTAGAGCCTTTTTAGAGAGACAGTGTATCACCTGAGCCTTCAGCGCGTTGCGGAGATAGCTCAAATGGCAATTGTCAATTTCCAGTGTTGCTTTGCGATAGTGGCACGTCGCGCCAAACTTCCAGGTCGCATACAAGGTGGCAACGCGATAGCTCCGCGTCGCGCCACCGTGCAGTTTCCCATTTGTCACTTTCCAGTGACGTGACATGATAGTGGCGCATCGCGCCAAGGATGAAAATTGAGAAATTTTCTCAGAAATTAAATACGTGTCCGAGGGTTAAAAGGGTCAATTTCCCACCCTATATAAGCCTTATTACACGAGATTTGGTCAAAATTCAGCAACCTACACTCAATTACTCTAAAAAACTCTCAAGAACAAGCCCTAGGGTTTTCATAGAAGGTTCAATTCCAAGGGAATTCACCGTCAAGTTTCAAGAATCTCTCCGTCAATCTTCGTAGAATCACAAGCTAAGGTATGCGTAGTGTTCATTCATGGACTCCTTTCGTCCATGAAGCCCAAGAATCTCTTTTCTAAGTTTAAGTTTATGGATTTCTTTATGAATTTCATGTTGGGTTTGTTTTATTTATGTTGAGAATGATCAATTGAATTCCAATCCATGTTGGGTGATCAATTTTATATGGAATTGATTTGTATAGATGTATATTCATGTGAACCTATAAATAAACCCTAGGATGATGAAATTAGAGATGAATCATGATGATTAATTGTTGTATAATGTTGTCTACATGTGCTATGCCTATCATGTGTTTGATTAAATGCCTAGATGAAGGAACAATGCCCAACTAGTATGATATCATGAAATCCCCATGTATGTTCAAGCTTATGTATATCACATGTTTGGTGAATTGTTTCAATAAATGAATTATGAATTGTGTTGTTGGTCATGTGTTCAAGTAAGCCATGCTATGTCAGTTTCTTCTCATCGAGTCCTGGGGGTACTTGTACCCGAACATTTAGTTGTGTGCCTAGAGCCATGTCATGTTTTCACGATCTCCTCAGTCAAGCTATGATCCATAGAACTCAGTCAGTCATGAGACTCAGGAAATCTTAGTAATCTCAGTAGTTCAATAATCTCAATGATCTCAGTACTCAGTAATCTCAGTACTTCAGTATTCCCAGTCAATCTCAGTAACTTCAGTATTCTCAGTCAGTCCTTAGAACTCACTACAATCCATCAGTCAACAAAACTTGGTAAATTCAGTTTAGCTCCGCTAAATAATACCACTAGTATCAGTTCAGTTCAGCTATTCAATTCAGTTCAGTGTCTTTCAGATGGGAGTATGATTCAGCACCGAGCGAGCCTAGGGATGGGGACTCATTCTCTAGATAGGACTGAGATCCCTAGAAGCAATCCCTAAGTTCCAGAACTACGTATCCAGCGTAGGTATGAGATGTCACCCATTAGATAGGATTAACATACTAAGGGATCACCTGTTAGCGCATTTAAATATGTAGGACTGATCACAGGGGTCACCCGCTAGATTAGGACTGAATCCACAACAGTTTTCTTTACCAGTGGTGCGGTACTGACACCCTTCCAGCTGGGGTTACAGGTTGGACCCCGTTAGCTTAGTATGGGGCATGTCGGTTAGATGAATACATACCACAGTTTCAGTTACAGAATAAGGACTGTCAGATACAGTCAATTCAACTCAGTAGTATAGATTTAAGAGTGTTAGATACAGTCACTCCTTATCATTATAAATAGACTCTGGGATCACCCATTAGAAAGGACTGATCTCAACTATGGTTAATCAGTAATGGTATCATTAGATTTAGAGATCACTCGCCAGATAGGACTGATCTCAGGTTCAGTTACTCAGATACAGTACGGAACTCATCTAGTTCCATCATATTTAGGACTGTCAGATACAGTCAATTCAACTCAGTAGTATAGATTTAAGAGTGTTAGATACAGTCACTCCTTATCATTATAAATAGACTCTGGGATCACCCATTAGAAAGGACTGATCTCAACTATGGTCAATCAGTAATGGTATCATTAGATTTAGAGATCACTCGCCAGATAGGACTGATCTCAGGTTCAGTTACTCAGATACAGTACGAAACTCATCTAGTTCCATCATATTTAGAACTGTCAGATACAGTCACTCATGTTATCAGTTATATCAGTTATCAGAACTTATGTTTTTAGCATTCATCTTCAGGACTGTCAGATACAGTCAACCAGACCAGTTCTTCATAATCAGAACTGTCAGACACAGTTATCCATGTATCAGTAACATAGTATCAGTCCCTTAGTATTCAGTAATACAGTATTAGTTTCTATTCATCAGTGACTCAGATATCAATGTCAGTAGACGCAATAGTCAGAACTAAGTATCCATTCCTATCATGATCTCAGTTACAGTTACGTATGCATGCATGTATTCTCACGTTTATGTTAGTCATTCAGTTAGTATTGTTCATGCATATGAAGCTATTGTATTCAGCCTACCTCACTTGCATACCAGTACATTCAAAGTACTGACACATTTGCGCTATGGTGTCTTATACCATAGGTTTAGAAGCACGAGCTCCAGAGAACTAGTAGCATCCCAGTTCAGCGATCAGAGTTAACAGTGATTCCTCATCCTTCAAGGACATGATGATCACATTACTATTTCAGTTTACAGTTTATTTTAGTAGTTGGAGTTAGTTGGGGACAAGTCCCATCAACTCCTTATTCAGACAGTTTAGAGGCTTTTAGACTATAGTATGTTCAGACAATTATCTCAGCTGTTTTGGTAATGTTATACCATATTTTTTAGTTATGTACTAGTATTGAACCTTATGGCCTTTCAGTTTATGTTTCCACATTTACGATATTATTACTATTATTTAGTGCTCAATTTACAAATATCAGTCATGGGTTATATTGTGGTCCTTCGGGGTCATGGGCACTATGTAGCATTCCAGGTACCAAATTCGGGGCATTACAAAAGCAGAGGAGTACATGAAGTCCAAGTAGTTATTTTATTTTCTGCTCTTGGCATTCATGCAGAAGGTATGTGTCTTCAACATATCTTTATTTCTAGAGTTGTTAAAGGAATGATTTATATCTTTGTCTCTTTGTTTTCAAACTTTGTTAAAGATTAGGAATATGTTTGATAATAAATGACTCTAGCGTGTGGTTACCCCTACCTTATCTGTCATTCAAGGACGAATATTCCTAGTAGGAAACTGAAACATCCTAAATTCTGGACCTTAAAAAATTTCCTGGAATTTTGATATCTAGACCCAATAAAACTCTGGGTACGAGCAGTATATTGGGGTACAGATAGTATGGTCCAGTCGTATACTAACCAATATTGGTTGGTGGAATGGATTTTGGTTACTGGAATGGATAGGACTTAGGAGTACGAGTCGTATTGGTGGTTACAGATTTTTTGGTTCCTTAACTTAATCTTATACTTGGTTACTTAAGTTGGATCTGAGTACGAGTATCTCACCATGAGCATGTTTACTTAAGAGTTCTTTTAATGGAACTCTTGCATGTTTTAAACTTGGTAAAGGAATTATGCATGGTTTAAATAGTTTGAAAAGGCTAAAGTCTAATTGGTTATGCTTATGGGGAACATGGAAGTCTCACAAATGGTTTAGTAGGGTAAATGGAAGGGCACTTGAAAGTCCCCTTAAACTTATAAATGGTTGGCTATGGATGATACTTGCAAGTAAAGGTTGGTATGGCGATACCAATATCAATGGCCTTAGTTAATAAATGGTTAATGGTTTGGTTATTTGGAAATTGGTTTTCATTGGTCAATAATTGCGGGAGGCTGCTAAGTCATGAAAAGTGGAGGTCCCGGGGGGACCAAAACTGGAAACTCATATTTTTCGATATGAGGTTGGTCTTGGTGACCGTGTGCATGATGTCACACTTTATTTTGGGGAGTTCTAGTCATCCCATGGGATACTTCCCTAGTCATGTGGCTACATGCACTGGGTTCTTTCAGCAGGGGGAGCTGAACCCATATAGCCCGTGAGTGATTTAGGACGGTAAAGCTACACAACCCAGGTAAAGGTTTTAAAGGCATGCTAAACCCGGTTCCTTTTTCCTGGCATGTTTATATAATATATATGTGTGTGTTCGGTTGTGTGCATATGGATAATTTTACTTGGTTTTATAAATGACATTATTTTATCCTTACCCTAAGATCATACTAGCGGTCACTCGCTGACCCCATCTACTGGCATCTATATACCCACTCTATGCAGGAACTGACCATTTTACTCCTCCTACATCGTGATTGATTTGGGAAAAGCATTTGGACTGAAGTAGTGAGCTTCTATCCTTTCGGAAGACATCATTTCATGTTATGGATATTTCTAGACATTTTGGTTTTATTTTTTATATTGGTTTTGGCTAGTGTTAGGGGCATGTCCTAATCGGATTTCATTACTATTTTGGATAAAGATTTTATGGTACTTCTACGGGTTTAAATGGGAGGGAATGGTGTAGGTTTTATCCTTGGCATTGGAATAGGCTGGGAGACTGGCATCATCGGACATAATTTCTCACTGTTCCATTATATTTCATTTTGGGATTAATTATATTATATTTTGGAACGTTTTTTGTTATTGCCTGGTTTATGGCCTTGTTTGGTGTGGTTTGGTATGGTTGGATTGTGGTTATGGGATGGTTGGACTCGGTTAGGTTGGTCACGGTTGTGATCTATTCCCAAGGCCTTTGTGTGAGTTGTTACACTATTATGTTTCATGCTCGGAATTCAGTCAACTCAGGAAAGGTGGCTGGAGGTTGGGTTGGGTAACGGGGGAGGTCTTCTATCCTGGTTGGACTTGGGATGCCTATTACGACAATCTTAATCATTATAGGAATAATCAGGTATGTAATTTTTGTAATAATCTAAACTAATACAGATTTATTAGTAATGCAATTTAAGAAAAATTTCTTTAATAAGAGTCAGTTACGGAAAAGGAATCCTTAGCTTTAAATGCATGGTGTAATTTGAGCATTATTCTTTATTGAACTCAACTAATTTGAGGAAAAAGAAGATGGTAGATTTCGTTTGTATATATATTTCATTAGCAAACTATGCCTAAAATACAAAATACAATTTGCTATTTTATGTAATTACAAAACAGTTATTATGAAACTCCTAATTATGGACTTAATTTTATTACTTATGAAAGAAATAATTACAAGAACTGAGAAACATAAGACCATTATTATGATAAATAACAACACTTTAACAAAATTACATTTTATAGAAAAAATAATATTTTTTTGAGTGACTGTTACTACGTGTTAACTTCTCGTATTTTCACTCCAACACTGTGTCTCTTTCCTTTTTAGCTTCTAGTTTTTAGATTTTCACTCTATTTTCTCACGGTTTTCTCACATTGTAGATAAAGATTGTGCTCTACTAACTAAGGTAACTATTAATTTGTGCATGTTATCTCTTCCGCAAATTTTATATATTTTATATTTTTATATTGTTTTTGTTCATCATAGTTACTGCGGTTTTTTTTATTCTTGAGAACTTTTTTGTTGTATGATTGTGGAGTTCTGCTCTGATGGAAGAACTCACACCATATACAAGATTAAATAAAGGTATATCACCAATCAATTTAGTTTCTAATAATCCACCATAATTTAGTATTGAATTAAGTCAAAATGAAGATGTTAAAGTGATTTCTACTCCCATACAGTTGAAGAAATCAGTAAGTGTCGAAGAGGTGAGTCGAAGCATCGTAATGATCCAGAGAAAGATGGCTGAAATTATGAAACAAAAAAGATTGAAAAAATATTCATCTCCAAAACTCCCCAAAATACAAAAATCTGAGAAAAAAAGAAAATCAAAAGAAATTTTTACATGAATAATGACTTTTAAGGGGTCATATTACCATTTACAGTAAAACTTTGATTTTTTTTTACTTTTAGCTAAGCTTTATGTTTAATAAACTATTTGTCCTAATAGTACCCTCCTTTGTTTTTTGCATTTTTTCTTTCACAACTTCTATAATTTTTTTCGCTTTTTCTTTCACCACTTCTACACTTCTTCTTCATTTTATTAACCTTTTTTAGCTCCTCAATCTTGAGGTACATTTTTTTCTCTTCTTCATTTGCATGAAATTTACCATTATTGATGTTTTTTGAGAAATCTCAAATTTTCTAAAATCCCATAGGCATTATTTATGCCTTTGATATATTTTTTTATGCAATTTTTTTGTTATTTTGAATAGATTTACGAATAATCATTGTGCAATTTTTGATGTAATAATTAATTTTTTGAAGAAATTTAAACTTTTTTGGTGTTATTTTTGAGGACTTCTGCAAAAAATTTAATTTCCTCTTTCAATTTTGCGCTAAATTTTTGTTATCTTGTAGATTTTGTACAAAATTTTTAATGTTTTGAGCTATTTTATTATTTTATTATTTTTTTCTTAGAATTTTTGCAGAAATTTAGCTTATTATGTAAGCTAAATTTTTATTTTATATTTATTGTGTGCTGAATTTTTTATTTTTTAAGCTATTTTATTTTGTTATTTTTAATTTTTTTTTGCAGAAATTTAGCTTCTTCTTTTAATGTCTAAGCTAAATTATTGTTTATATTTATTATTTTGTGCAGAAATTTTAATTTTCTGAGCTCTTTTGTTGTATTATTTTTTAAATTTTTTACAATAATTTAACTTTCTTTTTCAATGTCTAAGCTAAATATATGTTTATATTTATTATTTTGTGTAGAATTTTATTTTTTGAGCTATTCTGTTGTGTTGTTTCTTAAAATTTTTACATAAATTTTGATTTCACTTGCAATATTTGAGCTATTTTTAGTATTATTATCATTTTAGGAGAAAATTTAAGTTCTCTTTCAATGACTATTCTATTTGTGGTAGTTTTAAAAATTTTGAAAAAAATAAAATTTGCTGCAATGGGTAAGCTTGTCACCTAGGAGAAGTCCTAGGACTCAAAATTCAAATTTAATAGGGGCTTCTATTCCATCTTGTATATTTTTAAGTAGTGATGAAAAAACTGTTGAGAAGATGCCGAGAAGAAAAAGTCCTAGAACATTTATTGTTGTTCTTAATTCCAGATCGTTTGGTAAGACAATCGATGATTTTTCAAATTTTTCATTAGGCATTTCATAATGAACTTTTGTGAATGTGAATCATGAAAAACAGACATCTATTGGAGGTTAAGTTCATAAAAAAAGCGAAAGGTAAATCAATGATTAAAGAAGGTGATGAAGCCGATGAATTAAAATCTAAAACAAAAAAATTAAATATTAATAGAAGGTAGAAAAAAATTATCAAGAGTGATGATGATTTTGTGGATGATGTTTCTATTCGAAAGGCGAAATCTAAAGTTGATTAAAAAAAATATAAGAGAAGAAAACCTACAAAAGACATGATCATCCCGTTTAATATTGAGAAGGTTGGTGTACTCATTATGTATACGTGTCTCAAATGCGTTTCGATTATGTGGATGTATTTATTTTTGTGTTACAATGTGGTTTTGATAATAATTGATTTAGATTAATTACTTATTTTGAATTAGTGTTGCAAGTTATTTTTTATTTTTATTGTATGTAGAATAAAAAAATTTAAAAATTTATTGATGAAAGTTATGATTCAATCCATTGAAAGGCTTATACTATTATGAAGCCATCAATGAAATAAAATTTAAGCGTTCTTCAAAATAATTTGAAGCTGTTAGGAATGTGTGTTTTGTATATTTTATTGAAGCTCATTCACTATTTAATCAATAAGGAACTTAATTTTTCACCAATGGATATGTTTTGTTATTGAAGTTAATAGCCAAAAATTACTTTTTTGTATTATGAAAGTTTGAAATTGTTACAGAATTAAAATTAATTAGTAGTTGCAATTTTGTGTATGATCCTGAGATTCCATATACTTGATGCATGAACACTTCTCGGGGCAAAGGAGTGTTTCAAAGAATCAGCTTAAAGCTCTATTTGAAGATAGATATTTGTTGTTCCCCAATGCTCTGAAGTTTGTTATTCTCTACTTCATGAATTTTTTTTTATTCTCATATGAAAAAAGTAAGCGGTCAATCGGTAAGAATTACGTTTGAATTCTCTTTTTATCACCACACAATACTACAAAATTTAATTTTTTTAGATTTTCAGATATAGATATACGAGTGTTGCTCGCATGTTGATGGAGATACTACTATTCATAATAAAAAATTGATTTCTAAAATATTGAATTGAAAACTGATTGTTGAAGATCCAACATAAACAAAGTTAGAGAAGCTGATGTTCGTGCTTGTAAGATGCAAGGTTATTTTTTAGTTTTGTAGTACTTTTTTTAATATGATATCTCTTTTTATATTTTGATGGTAAAATACAGTACTCATATATTGCTATATGTGAAGAAGAAATTGCAAATATTTACTTATCGAATTTTAAAAATTACAATTTATAAATCATGACTATTTTGAAAGAAAATTCAGCAAATAAATACAGTCACGCTCAAGAAGAATTACTAAAAAGGTTGAAGGAATTGAAAATGAAACTCGTAAAGGTATTATAATTTTTATTTTTTTTTGTATGTAAATGTGTTGTTATTGAGAATGATTTTATTTGTTTCTCTTTTTTATTTTATTTATTGTAGATGTATAATAATCAACAAGCATTTGAAGGAAAGCTTGAAGCACATGTTGGTGTTTTAAAGCAATATATTATTGATTCTAACATAAAATTATTAAGTGGCATCAAGTTGTTGTTGAATAAAGAAAATGTCGAAGAAAGTCTACCTAATGATGAAGTTTCTGAAGAAGTCTCAAGCAAGAAAAAGTATGACAGTTGTTCTAATATTGAAAAATCAAACGCACTTGAAAGTAGAAATTTTAGAAACATGTCTTCTGCTAGAACAGGATTTCATAAAGGTGTTGCTATTTCCACATCTTTATAAATATAAAATTAGATTTAGCGAATATTATTTGAAATTTAGATTTAGTGAATATTAGTCTAATATTTTTTATATTGTTTGACAGTTGCATCTCTTATTACTGTTTGTGACATTGTTGAGTTTGTTCCACCATCAGTTATAGATAATGATTTCACAAATAATGATAGTATTGTTTATTATCTTTACATTATTTATTAACATATCTTTCTATAAACTGCAATAGAAGTACAAGTTTTTTTTTCTGACGATAGTACGTTTAATGAAGAGCAAAGTAAAACAGGTAAATGCTCACTTATAATAAATTGTATATGTCTCCGTAATACTACAACAATACAAAATTAACATTTAAATTATACATTTTTCTTTCTATTTGATATTTTTTTTACATTTGTGAAGATATTGTTGAGGTTGTGATTGCTTAAGTATTAGCCGATGTTAATCTTCCTAGAAGTGATATTGTTTTAGCTATTAATCTGATTAATTCTATTTTTTTAATGTTAATGTTATAATAATTTAATAATTTTTCTTATTTTTAGATAAGAAAAATCTTTAAATGCAATGACACTAAATAAAGACTTAGGTAATTATAATGTCATTGATGAAGAGGTGGCAGAAAAGGTAAATACATATTATATTTATGTTCAATTTATATTCTTATCTAATACATTCTTATGTAATACATTTTTTTTATCATTTTCTAACATATGATCTGTTTGAAGCAGATTGTTCAGTTAATGTTGAAAACCAAGCAATTTCACCATTTTATATTGATTGTGAACTGTCATCTAATTTAACTCAAATAGCATTTTCACAATTAAGAATCAAAGAAAGATCAGAAGAAAACAAAAAAGAGATCACTCCCAAAGAATGTGTGTCACAACCCAAAAACGAGGGTCAGGATGACATTTGTCGCGGCGTACCTTGACAAGTAAGTCTATCACCCAAACTGATAATACCCTAAGGTAAGGCTTTTAGAACAAAGTCGAACCATACAAGTAATCATAACAATGTGGAAAGAACTTATTCAAATTACCAATCATGTCCAAAACTAGGTGTCAATAGTGTAAGAACTACTAATACAATTCAGGAGTCAAATACATCAGAAAAATAACCATAAAGGAATAATATTTATCTCTGAATGCTAATAAAAATATAACTACTATAGAAAGATAGAAGTGAACTCCGAACGCATGCATGTCCAACCGCTACCTTGGAAGCTCCAACAGTCGCCCAAGTTAAGTAAGCTGAGGCGCACTCGAGCTAGGACCTGCATAAAAAGAGCGCAGTAGGTATGAGTACAGTCCACTTGTACTCAGTAGGTATCATAGGCCGACCAAGCAAAGTATTAAATAAAGCATACAAAATATATACTAAGGGCACGTCACCTACAATCAGAAAATGCCCCACAATAGTAGCCCACACCACTTGCACTAACAGTTCTAATATATCACATATATTGTAATATCGGACCAAGATATAACAACATTATGCATTACATAACATATAAGTAGAATAAGGGGGAACATTTATATATAAGATCATCAAAATACAAGTAAAAGAAGATAAGACAATTACATAGATGACAAGTCAATATGGCAACACAACATAATATAAATACTATAAAGTAAGTGCAATGTATATGATGATGATGATGATGATGATGCACGAGGTCGTCATACAACTACCGGGATCATCGCACAAACCCCATATATTCCTACGGAGGCAAGCCTCCCAATGCAGGACCCATAGGGGATTCGTCAACCTGTATGCAATACACATATCTCATATTTCCTCCCCGGCACATCCCTCAGGGAGGTTTTTATAAGGTTTTACAATATCTCCCCTCCAGTACTTCCTTTGGGTTTTTTTTTATAAAAGGTGTTACCAGTGTTTCTCAGATGTTGCCACGGTGGTAATAATGTTTCATGAATGAGTATGATATGAGGATGTAATTCTCACAACCAATCACAATGAGTATTTCCACAACCAATCACAATTATTAATTTCCACAACCAACCATAATAATACATTTTCACAACCACGTAAGCTAATATCCACTCTTTAATTCTGTTTCATTCATGAATTTTCACATGTCTCATATAACAAAAAGTATGAATATATCAAAATACTCCAATGACATTAGGCATTTAAACAACACAATACAATTATTCACATATATTTAAGGCTATCAACATAACATAGGACTCCACACAGTCACACACATCATATAATATCTCAATTTCGACAATTACATCACATATGCCCCCTCCACATGGACACAATACATATATAACCATTTTTCATGATTAGTTCCCACCCTTAACATGTATTTTGTACCATCATTTATTACCCAGCCCAGTCTGAACGAGTTAAGTAATAACCAACCTCAAAAGCCAAAATCGATTTGCTACACTTCAAAACCACGACCTTATTTTTCACGAAAAATTTCTAAATTCACTAACAATATCAAATATGGAATTTATGTGTCAAAATAAAATCAACGACACCTATATTGACTACCTTTTGTTCGAGGTCAAAACGGACCTCGAAACGGTTTCTGAAAAAGAAGGGCAAAATTGGAACTTTACTTTAAAAACATTTTCTCCATATTTTTAGAAACCTACAACTCAAAACCCAAGTTAAATCGAATCAAAAATAAGGTTCAAATCGAAGAAAAACCATTTTTGAGCTTTACAGGGTAAAATCTTTGAAATGCGGATTAAAATCAAGAATCGAAGTTTTTTTGAAGGTTAAATTGATGAAAAACTACTAATTATAAAATAAAAACACTATTCAAGTGAAAAAGAATAAAATTGGAGTTTAAAAATCAAGTCCTAAGATTTTTGGGGTTTTGAGAAATTAATCAAGAAATTACTAAGAAAAGAGTGAATTCTTACCTTAAATCTATAATAAAATCAAGAAATAGATGATAATCTATCTTCTCAATCTCCCACAAACTTTACTTTTAAGCTCCCACACTGATACATACATATATATATATATATATCAGAAATATTTGCACAAAAAGTTGTTTTTTTAAAGTTTAATCCGAACTTGGACGAGGTGTCCGAAATTCATTTGGAGTCTGATATATACAAACAAACTATGCAATCACACTGAATTCGACATTCCGAATGCGTTGGCAAAGTCGGATTATTAGAAAAACATCATTTTCAGTTGACCCCCGAAATCTGAAATCGCAATTTTCCAAACCGAGAATCGAAATGAGATTTAAAAGCCATAAAATCACACCACACATCTTACCACCCTAAAATTGACATTTTGGATCAACTGGCAAATTTGTATTTTTCATCCGAGGTCGTTTTGATCAAATGTGGGTCCCTCACCCATATTTCTAATTTTCCAATTTTTCGATCAATAGGTCGAAATGAACTCGGGTGCATCGGGACCCAAACCAAAGGTCTACCTAGCCTAAAATTGATATTTTGGAGGTTTTGGCGTAGTCTGTTCAGCCATTTGTCATACGGATCAAAAGATATCCCCATAAGTCTAAAATAAGGCTTTGTAAGCTATCAAAATCCATAATATCACATAAATGGTACCAAAATGCATTGAAAACCATGTCAATCACTCCCACACCTCAGAAATACCATAATGAAACTATCGGGAAGGATAAAATAGTCGAATCACACAAAATTACAAATTTCACATATTTCATCAAATTTTTAGGTCGTTACATCATCCACCACTAAAAATCTAGTTTGTCCTCGAACTAAGGCAAAAAAATACTTGAATCGATGAAGAGCTGAGGATAAGAACTATGCATATCAGACTCAACCTTCCAAGTAGCCTTATCTACAGGTCGATGTTGCGACTTACCCTTAACCCCAAGGGTAACTCTAGATCGTAACCATCTAACATCCTTAGCCAAAATGAAAACCGGCTCCTCAACAAAGGAAAACCACTCATCTAATTGAACTGACTCCCAACGAATGAAATGAGACTCATCAGGAATATAGCGATGAAACATAGAAACATTAAAAACTGGATGAACAGCTGATAGATCAGGAGGCAAAGCCAACCATAAGTCACATCACCAATAATTCAAAAAATCTTAAATGGACCAATATACCTGGGGCTAAGCTTGCCCTTCATCACACCCTTCATGGGTGAAACTCAAAGGAAAACACGATCACTAACACCGAATCTCAAGGCATGAAGTCTACGATCAGCATAGCATTTCTGCCTGCTCTGAGCCACTCTGAGTCTATCCTGAATGACCCGAATATCCAAAGACTCATAAAGCAATTCCGTACCTTTAGGTCTCACCTCTGAAACATCAAACTAACCCACTGGGGAGCGACAACGCCTATCATACAACGCTTCAAAATGAGCCATATCAATGTTGGAATGGTAGCTATTATTATATGCAAACTCTGCTAAAGCCAAATATTTCTCCCACTTGCCACCAAAATCCATTACGCATGTGCGAAACAGATCCTCCAAAACCTGGATAGTCCGCTCTGACTAGCCATTAGTCTGGGTGTCAAATGCTATGCTAAGATCACGCCGAGTACCTAACTCATCCTGGAAAGTTTTCCAAAAGTGAGATGTGAACACAGAACCTTGATCTGAAATAATGGACACGAGCACACCATGCAGACGCATAATCTCATGAATGTAGATACGGGACAACCTCTCAACATTGAATGAGACCTAAACCGGAATAAAATGAGCTGACTTGGCCAATTGATCCATGATGACCTAAACACTATTAGAACCATGAGATGTACGACGCAAAGTAATCACAAAGTCCATGGTGATCCGTTCCCACTTCCACTCAATAATGGATAACCTCTGAAGCAACCCACTAGGTCTCATATGCTCGGCCTTCACCTGTTGATAACATAGGCAGTGAGCCACAAAATCTACTACATCTTGCCTCATACCCCTCCACTAATAATGCTGCCTTAAATTACAATACATCCTAAGTCACACCTGGATGGATAGAATATCTGGAACAATGGGCCTCCTCCAAGATCAAACTAATACAATCACCCACTTTTGGCACACAAACTCGACCCTAATCCGCAAAACTCCATTTGAATCAAGTGAGGCTTCCTTAGCCTCCCCACTCAATACCTTATCTCGAATCAACCTCAATCCAACATTATCAAACTGATAAGCTTGAATCTGCTCCACAAATAAGATCTATCCTCGACAAATGCCAAAACACGCCCAAGTGTTGAAATATCAAGCCTAACCATTTGGTTAGCTAAAGACTGAACCTCTAAGGCCAAAGGCCTCGCCTAGGTCAAAAGATGTGCCAAGCTACCTATGCTAGTCAACTTTTAGATCAAGGCATTCACAACCACATTAGCCTTTCCCGAATGATAAAGAATGGTCAAGTCATAATCCTTAGCAACTTAAGCCAACAACACTGCCTTATATTAAGATCTAGTTGGGTGAAAAAGTACTGAAGGATATGATGATCTGATAAATCTCACAATGGGATCCATACTAGTAGTGCCTTTATAACTTCAAAGCAAAATCCACCACGAACAACTCCAAATTATGGGTAGGATAGTTCCTCTCATGAGACTTAAACTAACGAGATGGATACGCAATTACCTTTCCCTCCTGTATCAAAACAACACCTAACCTAATACTCAAAGCATCACAAAAGATGGTAAAACCTATGCCTTTCATAGGCAAAGTCAAGATAAGAGCTAAAGTCAATAAATCTTTGAGCTTTTGAAAGCTCGCCTCACAAGTATCAAACCACTAAAAAGAAATCTTCTTCTAGGTCAACTTGGTCAATGGAGTTGCAATGGATGAAAAACCCTCACCAAAATGTTGATAATAACCTGCCAAGCCACAAAACTCCCAAATCTCGGTAGGCGAAGTAGGTCTAATCCAAGATGAATTATTGCGACCATGGCTGGATTAACCATAACACTCTCCTTAGTCACCACATGACCCAAGAAAGAAACAGACTACAACCAAAACTTGAACTTAGAAAACTTGGCATACAACTTCTCATCTCTCAGTCTCCAAAGCACAATTTGTAAATGCTCCTCATGATCAACCTCACTCTTGGAATAAACCAAGATCATATATAAATACAATAAAAAAAGAGTCAAGATATGGTCGAAACACCCGATTCATCAATTCCATGAATGCGGTAGGGGTATTGGTCAACCCGAAGGACATGACCAAGAACTCATAGTGACCATATTGAGTCAAAAATGTTGTCTTCGGAATATCTAAAGCTCTAATCATCAACTAGTGATAACCGAACCTCAAATCAATCTTCGAAAACACCATAACACTCTGAAGCTGATCAAACAAATCATCAATGCGAGAAATATAATACTTATTCTTAACAGTCACCTTATTCAATTATCGATAATCAGTACACATTCGTATAGACCCATCCTTTTTCTTCACAAACAAGACTGGCACACCCCAAGGTAAAACACTAGGCCAGATAAATCCTTTATCCAATAACTCTTGCAACCGATCCTTTAATTCATTCAACTCTGATGGGGCCATCCTATAAGGAGGAATAAAAATGGGCTTAGTGCCTGGCTCAACATCGATAGCGAATTCAATATCTCAATCTAGAGGCATACCAGGCAAGTTTGTAGGAAAAATATCTATAAACTCACGGATAATATAGACAAAATCCAAGGAAGGAGGTGATACAACACTAGTATCACGAATATATCAAAGTAAGATAAACATCCCCTATCAACCAATTTACAAGCCTGAACAAAAGATATAATCCTCTTAGGACCCCAATTAAAATGCACCCTTCCAGCTAACCTTACCACACCCGATAAAGCTAAATTCACAGTCTTAACAAAACAATCTAAGACAGCATGATAAGGATCTAACCAATCCATACCCAAAATAATATCAAAATCAATCATGTCTAACACAAGAAAGTCTACCAAAGTCTCACACCCAGTTAAAGTCACAACACAAGATCGGTGCACCTGATCCATTACTAAAGAATCACCTGTCGGGGTAGATACACGAATAGGCATGGAAAGAGGCTCACTAACAGAATCAAAACCTAAAGCAAAATACACAAACACATAGGAGAAAGTCGACTCGGGATTAAATAATAAAGATTTAGGTTTAAAACAAATGCGGATGATACAAGTAATCACAGCATCAGAAGCCTCTGCCTTAGGTATGGCTGGTATAGTATAACACTAACCACGAATACTAGTTGCCTGAATAGCCCCGCGACCCCCTCCACAGGTTCCACTAACTCTGCTTCTCACACTTCTGGAAGGACCCCTACCTCATATAGATAAAATAGGAGTAGCTCTAAAGACACGATGAGGAACGTCCTTGGCCACATGGCCAGTCTCATCACATAAGTAGCAAAATCTAAACTTGCCCTGATGGCCACCCTACACTGCTGAACTAGAAGACCCACGAGAACCTCTAAAATCTCTGCCTCAAGGAGTATGACCTCTGAACATACCAAAATAGTGCACCTTTTTAGCGCCTCCCTTAGATACCCGAGGAATATCCTCTGTTACCTTAGCATGATACATAATACTCTGAAAAGAAGCCCCAAACACAACCATCTAAGACGTGGCTCACTGAAGAGCATGAGACACAATAAGTACAGTTTCCTGAGACCCCATCTAAGGAGGTAACATAGATGATGGCAGAACTTTTGATTTCAGAATCCCATAGTCCGATGTCGGCACTGTAGGTGGAATAGTACTCGAGGTCTGAGGAGAACCCAATACAAAAACTATGCTACAAGAGGATCCATACTCAGGGATAGAGAAACACCCAACATAACCAAAGGAGGACCCTCTAAATAGGTTAACAATCGCACCAATAACCCCTCCAAACTGGGGTAGATGAACTCTGATAAACTAGGGCAGAACTCATTTTCCAACAGGCTCAACTCTAGGATCAATGGAGAGTTTCTTAGCAGTACTCCTAGACGGGGCTGATCCGTAGGCCCGTCCACTTCCTCAAGTCCATCCATGACTCAAGGTTCACCCTCTAGGAGAAGGCTCAATATTTCTACTCTTGCAGGACCTAGACAACACCATCTGTGCAGAAAGAGTGAAACACAACTCAGAACACAATCTATGAAAGAACTTCACACAAAAAAGAATAAAATGAGGGAAGTTTCCTAAAGACATCTTATAGCCCCTCAAAGATAAATACAGACATCTATGTACCGATCGACGAGACTCTTTTAGACATCTCTTTCTTAAACCGTTGAGACCAATAAAACCTGACTACTCTGATACCAATTTATCATGACCCAAAAATAAGGGTCAGGATGGCACTTGTCGCGGCGTACCATGACAAGTAAGTCTATCACCCACACTAATACAAAAAGATAAAAAAATAAAAATATCCTAAGATAAGGCTTCTAGAACGAAGTCGAACCATACAAGTAATCATAATAATGTGGAAGGAACTTATCCCAAATACCAATCATGATCAAAAGTAGGTGTCAATAATGTAAGAACTACTAATACAATTCAGGAGTCAAATACATCAGAAAAATAACCATAAAGGAATAATATTTGTCTTCGAATACTAAGAAAGACATAACTACTATAGAAAGATAGAAGTAAACTCAAGTAAACTCTGGACACATTAATGTCCAACCGCTACCTTGGAAGGTCCAAAAATTGCCTGAGTCAAGCAAGCTGAGGCGCACTCGAGCTAGGAACTATACCAAAAGGGCGTAGTAGCCATGTGTACAGTCTACTTGTACTCAGTAGGTATCATAGGCCGACCAATCAAAGTAGTAAATAAATCATAAAAAATATATACTAAGGGCACGTCACCTACAATCAAAAAATATCCCATAACGGTAGCCCACACCGCTTGTACTAAAAGTTCTAATACATCACATATTTTGTAATATCGCACCAATATAGAACACAAGTATGCATTATATAACATATAAGTAGAACGAGAGGGAACATACATATACAAGATGATAATAATGCACGAGGTCATCGCACAACCTCTAGGATCATCGCACAATCCCCGTATACATCTACGGAGGTAATCCTCTCAACGCAGGACCCATGGGGAGTTTGTCAACCCATATAAAATACACATATATCATATATCCTCTCCAAAATATCCCTCAAGGAGGGTTTTTAAGGTGTTACAATATCTCCTCTCCGACACTTCCATCGGAGGAGGTTTTATAAAAGGTGTTACCAGTGTTTTTCATATATTACCACGGTGGTACTAATGTTTTATGAATGAGTATGATATGAGTATGTAATTCTCAAAACCAATCACAATTAGTATTTCCATAACCGATTACAATGATATATTTCCACAACCAATCACAATAATACATTTTCACAACCACATGAGCCTATATCCACTCATTATTTCTATTTCATTCATAAATTTTCACATGTCTCATATAACAAGTATGAATATATTACAATACACAAATGGTACCACATTAGGCATTTCAACAACACAATATAATTATTCATATATATTCAAGGCTATCAACATAACATAGGACTCCACACAGTCACACATATCACATAATATCTCAATTTCGACAATTACATCATATATGGCCCCCCAGACTGACACAATACATATATAGATATTTTTCATGATTATTTCCTACCTTAAAATTTATTTTGTATCATCATTTATTACCCGGTAGAGTCTGAAAGAGTAAAGCTATAACCTACCTCAAAAGCCAAAATCGGTCCGCTACACTTTGAACCCACGACCTTACTTTTTATGAATAATCCAAAACTCTACTAAAAATATTAAATATAGAATTTATGCGTCAAAACAAAACCAACGATGCCCATATTGACTACTTTTAGTTCGGGATCAAAACGAACCCTCAGAACAGATTTTCAAAAAAGAAGGGAAAAATTAAAACTTTACTTCAAAAACATGTTCTCTATATTTTTAGAAATCTACAACTGAAAACTCAAGTTAAATTGAGTCAAAAATAAGGTTCAAATCGAAGAAAAACCATTTTTGAGCTTTACCAGGTAAATTTTTTGAAATTTGGGTTAAAATCAAGAATCAAAGTTGTTTTGAAGGTTAAATTGATGCAAAACTAGTAATTATTAAAAAAGCTATTCAAGTGAAAAGGAGTAAAATTAGAGGTTAAAAATCAAGCTCTAAAATTTTTGGGGTTTTGAGAAATTAATCAAGAAATTACTGAGAAAACGTGAATTTTTACCTTAAATCCATAATAAAACCAAGAAATAGATGCTAATCTAGCTTCCTAATCTCCCACAAACTTTACTTTTAAGCTCGCACACTATTTTAGGGTTTAACTCCCAAGAGGCAAGATAAAAAATGAGCAAAGTGGGCCTAAAACTGATATATATATATATATATATATATATATATATATATATATATATATATATATATCAGAAAAATTTGCATAAAAAGCTATTTTTTTTAAAGTTTAATCCCAACTTTGAAGGTGTGCCCAGGATTCATTTGGAGTCCGATATATACAAACAAACTATGAAACCACACTAAATTTGATATTCCGAACGTGTTGGCAGATTCAAATTTTTAGAAAACATCATTTTCAAAAAGTTGACCCCCGAAATCCAAAATCATAATTTTTCAAACCGAGGGTCGAAATGTGATTTAAAAGTCGTAAAATCACACCACACATCTTACCACCCTAAAGTCGAGATTTTAGAGCTGGGGAATTCAAATTTTCCATCGAGGTCTTTTCGCCCAAATATGGGTCCCACACCCATATTTCTAATTTTCCAACTTTCTGACCTATAGGTTGAAATGAGCTCAGGTGCACCGGGACCCGAACGAAAGGTCTACCAAGCCTAAAATTGATATTACAGAGCTGTTGGTGTAGTCCTTTCAGCCATCCATCACACAGATCAAAAGATATTCACATAAGTCTAAAATAAGGCTCTAGAAGCCATCAAAAACTACAATATCGCATAAATGATACCAAAATGCATCAAAAATTATGCCAATAACTCTCATACCTCAGAAATACCATAATACAACTATGGGGATGGCTAAAATAGTTGAATCACACAAAATCATAAATTTCATCAAACTTTTAGGTCGTTACAATGTACTAGAACAAAATTTTAGAAATGCTTATTACATTTTTATATGTACACTATTTTGATTCGGATGCTAGTGCATTTAGATTAATTTTTCAAATAAAGAACTCTTTCTTTAATATAATTGATTCAGAAGTTGACACCACTGTTATGAATGAATTTATTTCTTGACTTCACGAAGACCTTTCAAAAAAAAGGTTCATTTTTTGATTTATTATTTTTTATTAATTTGTTTTTAGATATTTTAGTGTGCAAATTATTTTATATTACACAAAAGAAATATCCCTTCTAATAGAAGCTTAGAAAATAAAGTCGTCATCTAATTTCAAAATTACTTTGATTAGATAGAAAGAGATATTTTACAAATTGATATATGTTGGACTACAACGGAATGATACAATTAATTATTTCATCTTCAATGTAATTATTATGTGTGTCTATATTTTAAAACTATATAAATATTATTATCTTTATTAATTTATAATTTATGTACAATATGTTGATATAATTTTTTACTACTTGCAGAAGAAGAGCAAGTACTTTCCACATTACAATGTGAGGTTCACTACTACTGATTGTTATTTTAAGATAAAAGTTAAGCATATACTTTCTAAGATCACAAAGTACTTTGAAAATGATTGAATCTGTGATTCATTATATCTGTGGATTTTGTTTGATAGGCAATGTAAGTTGAAATTTAGTAGATTATGTGTTGATGCTTGTTAACCTCAAAAAAAATTATAATGACTTTTGATTGTGTTTAAATAATTGAAAGATGTCTTACTGTGCATGACTCATTTTCTATAAGGGATGAGGACTATGAATTAAATAATGATGTGGGTATGTTTTTCATGATTATACCACTTTATTTGAATGCTAATCAATTTTTTACGAAGTGGTGTGATTTACTTTCCACTCCTACCTATATGAACAAAAAATTTATTGATGCTCTTGGTATTGAATTAATTCGGGAGCACCTTTCAGATAAAAAGAAGATTCACAGTAAGTTTTGCTATAAAATCTATTGTATTAAATCTCTTTTATGATAAAATTATGTTTGATTGAAATATAGCATATTTGTTCGCTAATTATGTGTTTTGTAGTGACTGTTTTGTCTTTGGTGAGTATGATAGCCTAAATCAACAGGTTTCATATAAATATTTTGATGTTGAGTATTATTGCAAGAGATTTAAAGCCTTACTATGAAATATGGAAGGAAGAAATCAAAGATCGATGCGAAGAGTAATGATGAAAAATCACGAAAGTGAAAAGTTCAGTTTAAGAATTAGCTTCTATGGTAGTACAAACTTTTTGTAATTCGTATAAGCCTTTCAATGACTTAGATTTTACTACATTGTTTCAGATGATTATTGAGAAATATTACTACATTATTTTCAAATGATTAGTGATATTTTTTATTATTCTGTTATGACTGTAGCATGATGCAGTGTAAGAAACAATTATTCTGTGATAATAATTTTTTTATAATTATTTTCTTCTATCGAGAAATATTATTAGAGTTCAGACAATTTTCATGGTGTTTTTTTTTATAATACTACTGCATTTTTGACCATTTTATGATCTTTTGGTTGTTTTGTTACGACTATAAATTTATACAGAAGGAATAGTTGCTATTTGACAGGAAACTATGATACAATTATTTTTTTATAAGACCTACTAAGCAAAATGCGGTTCAAATACTTTTTAATATGAATGTACTGTCACGACTCAAACTATGGCCTAGTCATGATGGGTATCTCAAGCGCACCATGAGCCGGAGATCACCCCCTTAGCCTGACCTCCAGAGCACAATAAAAGAATATAGCGGAAGCCAACCAAATAGTAATAAGAAGAATAGATAGTCAAATGAAAATTCTAAGAATCAAAACAAACAGCCAACCCAAAACTTATCCACAAAAGCCTCTAAATCAAGAATACCAAACTAAGTCAGGACATGCCCCCAACTATGACAAAAGATTCCAAAACACTAAGATAGTAAAGAAACCAATGAAATGACCAAGCCTTCTGAAAGATGAAGGCTCACCGCTTCACAACAGACCAACAGACGTACCTTACCACCTAACGCTGCACAGGGGTAATAGAAAAGCACCCATACCGTACATCATGAAATGATTTAATATTCAAGGATGAACAGTAAGGCGAGTACTGATATGTAACTCAGGGGTAAAAGATAAATTAATGCCATTGCCAGAAATCAGTCAAAAACCACATGCACAACATTTATATATACATATATAGAATGTTTGGATAGGGAGAAGGGTTATGAACATGAGAGTTTAAATCATTATCTTAAACTATATAGCTTGCTCCATCCTAAAGGCACCCATGAGCTATATGGGTCCATCCTCCCTGCTGGAAGGTCCCTAGTGCGTGTTAGCTATACAAATCGAGGAATGTCTAAAGACACTAAGGTGATAGCTATAAAAAATATAGTGTGTTTTCAGACACACGGTCATATATACCCCCACATCGATAAATGCGATTTCTAGTGTTGGTCCCCCGAGACTACACCTTCATGGTGAGCTAAACAATTCTCTTTAAGCCCAAATTAAAATAGTTTGCGCATAAATCCAACCGTTAACCAAGAAGTTTTTATTAAGACATTTTCCAACATGATATCGTTATACCAATATGCTTGTAAGCTAATTAAATTATGCCATATCAGTCCATTTAACCATTAGACTCCCAAATTCCATTTAAAATCCAAAATCATGGCTACCAATGGCATTCTAAAACAATTTTCATCTATTTATCCTTTAATGCAATGCAATGTTCCAAAAGTAAGTTAAATTATGCAATTATCCATATTTCAAAATCATGTTTGCAAGGTGGGTTGAGGTTAATTCCATTACCAGGACCAAAATCCATCAATTTAGGGAAATCCATATGACCCGACCCAACCCGGGGCCTTGTCGTAATGGGCATCCCAAGTCCAATCGGGACTGGAGACTACCCCCGCTACCCAACCCAACCTCCAGCCGCGTGCCCTGATTTGGTAGAATTTCAAATATATAACAAGTAGCATAATAGCTCACATGAATTCTCTGGGATAGTATCACAACCATGATCGACCCAACTGAGTTTGACAGCCCTATACCAACCGTCCAATAATACCGAGCCAAACCAAAACCATAGATCCAACCATAACCGAAAAAGTTCCATTAATAATTAAATAATCCCAAAATAATATAAGATGGAACCGTGAGAAATTTTGTCCAATGAGGTCAGCGCTAATACCAATACCAATACTAAAGATGACACCAATACCTATCTCACCCATTCCAACCCATAGTAGTTCCATAAAAGCCTCTAACAAAAAGAATATAAATATCTGATTGGAACATGCCCCTAACCAAAGCCAAAACCAATATCCATAAATAATCCAAAGTATGAAAGGACATCCATGAAATAGAGCCTTCCAAATAGATGGAAGCTCACCACTTCAATCCAAAATTGACCCTCGAATGTTTGAATGCTAAGCAGGAGGAGTAAAATGGTCGGTTCCTACATCGCGTGGGGATACAGTCGCCCGAAGATAAGTTAGCGGGTGAATTCTAACATGAACTCGGGATAGGGATAAAATAATGCCATTTATAAAACTAAGTAAAACTATCCATATGCACGTAAACCATACATATATATATATAATTATGTCGGGAAAGGAAACTGGGTTTACCATTCCACTTAAAACCTTTACCTGGGTTATGTAGATTTTCCATCCTAAACCACCAATGGGCTATATGGGTTCAGCTCTCCCTGTTTAAAGGGTCCTAGTGTGCGAAACCGCATGATCAGGAAAGAAAACCTGAGATGACTGGTACATCCCTCAAAATATAAAGTGTGACATCATGCACACAACCACTAGGACCAAACCTCACATCGGCAAATATGAGTTTCCAGTTTTGATCCCCCTATTACCTCCATCTTCCACGACTTTGCTATACCCCTACTCCCTCCTTTAAGACCAATTAAAACTATTTTCCAACTAAACCATTATTCTATTATTATTAACCAAGGATATTAGTGATGGTATCATCATACTAACTATAACTTGCAAGTATTGTCCTTAGCTAATCCTTAGGGGATTCCCATGTACCTCACATGATTTCCAATTAAACCAAAACCATGGACACCAAGGCCTTTTCAATCCATTCATATCATTTAGTGTTCCATTACCAAGTTTAAACCATGCATAAGTTCTATTGAAAAACCAATATTATAGTGAAAGCATTGTTATAGGCATTTTATCAAACACATTGGGGGCATAGTATTTCCAAAGCCAAAGTTCATTACCAAAGAACCATTCCCATGCAACAAATGATCCAAAGCCACCATTAATTCATATAAAATCATAGTTAAAACATGGAAAGCCATAAATAAGCACTTATAACCAAAACCCTTAAATCATATTTGAAAACCCAAAATCATACAACATTCACATCATGAAAGCATTGTATAAAAACATGACTTTAGTTGGAACTAACAATGAGGGGAGAGAACATGCCTTAAACCAAGATGATGATAGAGATAAATCACCAAAACAAGCCCCAATTTACTCTTTAAGATTAAACCCTAGCTTTCTTTGCCCAAGAACTCTAGAGAGGATTTAAGAGTGTTTTCCAAGTGTTTTAGAATAGAATAACAGGGAAAATAACCTCCTAAGTGCAATATAAGTCATGAGAATTTATTAGGATAAGTGGGGGAAATCTCCAAACGGCCCCCACTCAAACTGCATCTAATTTCTGCCATAGGGTACG
Organism: Capsicum pubescens; assembly: GCA_030864215.1. Lineage (NCBI taxonomy): Eukaryota > Viridiplantae > Streptophyta > Magnoliopsida > Solanales > Solanaceae > Capsicum > Capsicum pubescens. Next base: position 292,054,743 of record CM061548.1, read on the forward strand.
ACTGACCTTTACGAGTCGTACACAACTTGTATGAGTGGTAACCATCTCTCTTACCCTAGGATTTCCCTCTTAGACCCAACACTATCCATGGTATGACACACCCAATCCTAAGTCATATTCAAGTGTACGACTGGTATCCATAAATTGTACCCCTGGCAGAATAGAATTCAGGTGGTTTGAACACTGACCACCATATAATTATGAGTCATCGTGAGCCACTCATACTCGAATCCAACTTAATTTACCAAGTCTATGACTAAGTGAAGTAACCAAGAAACCCATACCCAACTATACGACTTGTATGCGTGGTACCCATTTCTCTTACCCTATGATTTCCTCCTTAGACCCAATACTTTCCAAGGTATGACACACCCAATCCCAAGTCGTATTCAAGTGTACGACTGGTATCCATAAACTGTACCCCTGGCATAATAGAATCCTGGAGGTTTGAACACTGACCACCATACGATTATGTCTTAGCATGAGCCACTCATACTCAAATCCAACTTAATTTACCAAGTCTATGACTAAGTGAAGTAACCAAAAAACCCATACCCAACTATACAACTTGTACCACCCAAATCATACCCATAAATCACTGTGAAGTCTCCCAGTCCTGCCAGATGGGAAAAATTGGATGAGGAACTTTTGGGATAAGTCATCCCATGTTGTGATTGAAATTGCCGTCTTAACACTCAACTACTTCTTTGCTTCCCCCAACAGTGAGAAGGGGAATAGTGTCAGCCTTACATAATTAGTTGACACACCCGTAAGGACGAATATATCACTGATATCCAGAAAGTTTTGCAGGTGGACTTGTGGATCTTCATGTGAAAGTCTTGTGAACTTTCCACTACTGATCAAAAGTTGCACCATATTCTATTTCAGCTCAAAATTACCTCCAGCAGTCGCTTTCTGAAAGGGATTGCCACTTCACGAACTATCCTGTAGGCTGCTTGTTCTTCATCCATGAGAGTAGGACTGTATTGAACATCTTTTATCTACGGAATTTAGGGGAAAAAGATTGTTTCTCTCCTTCGTTGATAGAAGTGTTGCTTAGGTTAGGGTCTTAGTTCAACCAATTCCCTATCCCTTGCCAACTTACTAACCTGTAAACCTATTTTCTGTAAATACAAAACCAAGACCAAGCATAAAGCACCAAATAAATCTAAAAAGTAAAACTAAGACAAAAATTAGTTGCCATATTACAGGTCCCTGGCAACAATGCCAAAAACGTGATAGCGCCCAAGAGCACATGCAAGTGTACGTAGTCTACCAAGTAATATAGTGGCCTTAAAGAAAGCTGCATATCGATCCTACAAGGACTAGTTCCAACAACTGTTCAAATTCTAGTTCACTTATTGAGATTAACTTGATGAAAGGTAACCAAAGAAAGAGTTTGTGATTGGTAAACTAAAAATAAAGTAAACAGTACGTAAAGTAAAAGACTTGAGACAATCAATAGAGTAAAGCACATGTTTAAGGAACTATGAAAAATCATACTACACTATTGAACTTCATTCATTAAATTGCTTATCTTGGTTGTTGATTCATAGGGTTTATCACATAATCATGGTTTCCCGACCTCTAATCGTCTACCTAACTTGGACATTACAACTACATCATTGAGCAGGGATGTAATAATCCAATTAAGTGCTTAAAGATATCATCCTACATGTGAGCCAAGAAAGGATTCTAGGTACATACTTGTCCTAGATGCTAATCCAAATTCCTTATTTCCTAATGGAATGAGAACCTTACTTTGTTTATCCCCATGTTCTATCTTTCTATTCCCCCTCCTGAGATCACAAGGTTGATAATATATGTATTCTAAGGTTAGTTACTCCTTAAAATAGTTCAAAAAAGGATAAACAAACAACTAAATATGATAAGAAAATCAATGAACTGAATTAAAAATGATAGTAGTCATGTTCTTCGCTTTAACCCCGAAAAGGGGCGTTTAGACACTAATCGACATAATCATGATCCAAATACTTGAATAGATAATCAAATATATTAAAAAGCTAAAGTTAAAGAATAAAAATCCTAAATAAAGTGTTTATAATCCCCTCACAATGCTCCAAGATGTCCCCAAGATCGTGTACAAAGTGTGTAAAGTCGTGCATTTATAATAGATGAAAGCCCAAGTCGTGTAGAAATGGGTGCGTCATGAGACTTTGAGCACTGAACTGGAAGGGGCATCGCGGGATACGTTTCACCGCTCTATTGAACTTCCATGGTTGAGTCGTCGTGGGATAATCTTCATGCCCTCACTGGAAATTGCTTCCAAAATTTTGTCTAAGTGTTCATCGTCTATCCTTGCCTTGTGGTGTTATTTTGCCTTCAATTCCAGATTTTTAACATTAAAATATCATATGAATCAACTCTTCAAGAATCCTACATGATCAAACACCACACATTAAAGTTCAACACAACACAACGTCAAGACTACGAGCTAGAAACTGGAGCTAAGACTAGGCTTGCCCGCTTTGATCTTTGACTTATTGTATTAACTCTTGGATTGTTCCAATTGCACTTTGCTCATTAAAAACAAGTTTTTCCACATAATACTACACATTAAAATCATAAGGAACTCATTATACACGTTAGAATCTATCAGGATCAACTAGAACGACAACTAGCTCAAGCTAGTAAAACTAGTTTTCTCGTCTAGACTCTAAATGATCTATTTGAACCCAAACTTTTTGAAAACACTTTTAAACATTGTAACCACATGATTAAGAACTTAGATTCTTATTTATATTAGCATCAACATATAAAGCACACATATTGTCCTCAAAAGAAGGCTAAACTAGCTAGGATAACAACACTAGAGTGTATAAATACACCCCAGATCATAAGCATTTCATCATATCACTTGATCCTACCCCAATAAGTGTAATTGAGGCCATATCAAGGGGAAATAAGGACACACCCTATTATGTTAACCAAGTAAAATGGGTGATAATACTTAGCTTGTAGGCTTTGCATGTAGAACAATAGAATAATTGGGTTGATCATGAGAAATTTATGCAGTTGAGAAGCCAGAGGAACACATACCTAGCATTCGTCTCAGATTAATTACAACTCAAAAGCACTCAAGAATTAGTTACTATTTGTAATTGATAACTAAATCCCCCTTATTTACTTTCATATACTTCTCGTGGATTACATCAAGACAAGTAACTGCTCACATTTTCCCTATGGGATCGACCCCTACCTTGTTGGGTTACTGTCTTTGAAATCAACCGCATTATACTTCTAGTTGAGATTTATTTTTGGGTGACATCACCACCTTGATTCCCTAACTAGAAACATCATGCCCCAAAAAGGTACAACACTTAGCTAAAATTCATACTTAGAAAATTTTGCATACAACTTCTTATATTTTAGAGTCTGCAACACAATTCAGAGGTAATTGACATAATCCTCCTCACTCTTAGAGCACACCAATATGTCATCAATTAATACTATAACAAATAAATTCAAAAATTGCTTGAACACCCAATTCATTAGATTCATGAAAGCAGCCGGAGCATTGGTTAACCCAAATGACATAACCAAAAACTCATAATGGTTATATAACATCGCCCAAACTATACGTCCAAAAGAATATAATATGGTCAAAGTCAAATATAGTAACCCAACTAGGTTGGGGTCGATCCCACAGGAAATAGGTTGAACTTGAGTACATATAGTAAGGGACCATGTACCAGGTGAATATAAATGGCATGCTGATAGAAGGAAGTATATGATATACTAAATATTGATAAAAAGGGAAAAACACTTTGGTAAGGGGAAGGAAGTTATGTGCTAAGTTAATGAGAAGGCACAGTGACTAGGGAAAGTAAACAAGATTTTTTGCTACAAATGACAATAAGGGACTAGGTCCTTGTATTGCATGATGATAAGGGGAACATTCATATTTAGAGTGGTAATCACACTAATTAAATATGATAGATATATATTAATGCCCAAAGTTGTATGGTTAGTTTGGCATCATCAAAAAGGGGGGAAATTTTTATATGTAGTTTTGATGAGCAGTTAATCTCAAGGGACCAGGTCTTTGGATATGCATGGTATAGTACAACTATCACGCATTTCTGAACAGTTTTATCCTCTTGTGTAATAAACTTAAAGGTGTTGCTCGTACTAAATAGGACACCTGGTCCAATGATATTTTAGCCCTAATCATCACTCAACTATAAAAAGAAAAAAGATTCTTATTAATCAAACAGTTTTTGCATAAATCTAAAGAATGAAGAGAGGTAGCAAAAACTATATTTTAATATTGCTCAAGCATTGCTCATGTTCTTATCTTTGTATTATGCTTAAAGAGTAAGTGAGTGTTCTTGAGTACTGATTTGTAACAGAATTACTCATGCAATAAGAGTAATGTCTTATTTTGTTTATGCTTAAGCATACTTAGGTAGAGTTTCCTAAGTTGGATACTGATTAGAGTTAATCAGTGTAGAGGGTCCTTGGCAGAATTTCCAAGATGAGCTTATAAGGGCAAGCCGTAGTTTTTCCTTCCTTAAGAAAGGAGGTTTTCTCATTAAATCATGTGTGTTGTTTTTCTGCACTACCTTTAGTTTTCCTACACTTTATTATTTGATTTCCTGTGATTGACTTTGAGGGACATGGTCCCTCACTGTGTGGTGCAACCTCCTAGGGTTCTAACAATTGGTATCAATGTCAGGTTACTCTAAAAAGTTCACACCTAGCATGTCTTGGTTAGCATGGCTACTCCACTAAACCTGTAAAAAGGGCAATCAACCACTAGACCACCTAGATTCAATGGTAAGTACTATGGCTGGTGGAAAATAAGGATGTTTGACTTTATTTTGGCTGAGGACAGTGAGCTAATGGACATTATTCTTGATATTCCTCATGTACCTATAAGAGAAGTCAAAGAAGAAGATATTACTAGAATGGTTATCAAAAGTAGGAGGGAGTTGAATGATGATAACAAAAAAAGAATTGAGAAAAACTACAAAGCCAAGAAATTGCTTGTCTTTGGCATAGGACTAGATGAATACAATAGGATTTCAGCTTGCGAAATAGCTAAGGAAATTTAGGGATTCTTGAAGACAGCTCATGAAGGAACTACTAATGTTAAGTATTCAAAAGTTGATATGATGACCACTCAGTATGAAACCTTCACAATGAAAGAAGGAGAAACTATTCAAGAGACGCATACCAGGTTTACTTCTATCACTAATTAGTTGCACTACTTAGGAGAAGTAATTCCTTTATACAGACAGGTGACAAATATCCTTAGGGTTCTTGCTAAATCTTAGGAAAGCAAAGTGGATGCTATAACTGAGGCTAGGAACTTGAAAACTCTCACCATGGATGAACTTATTAGGAATCTGAAGACTCATGAACTTAAAAAGCAGCAAGGATAGGAGAAGATGGAAGTGAGAAGAGAAAAATCTCTAGCACTAAAAGTATTTAAATCAGAATCTGATGAAGAAGACAGTAATGTTGCCTATTTGGCAAAAAGAATAGTTAGAGCTATGAGACAAAGTGGACAGTTTCAAAAAAGTGGGAGTAGCAAAAAAAAGAAAGGCACTATGGAAGTTTGTCACAGATGTGGAAGTCCGAAACATTTTATTAAGGATTGTCCAATGCACAAAATGGACTATCAAGATTATCACAACACTGGAGCTGAAAAAGGAAGAAACAGGTACTAGGACCCTATAAAATCAAGAAGACAGGTTGCAGTTGATTTTGCAGTTAAACAAGCTTTAGCTAGTTGGGGTGACTCCTCCAGTGAATCTGATGAAGCTGAGAAGTCTTCTAATGTTTCCATGCTTGTTGTGGAGGATAATAAGGTCACTATGATTCCTTATTTTCTTTTATGGAAAACACTAAAGATGAATAAGAAAATGAGGTAACACTTTCTGACCTTAATGAAAACTTGGACAACTATTCTACTTGAAAGATAAAAAAAAAAGCTTGCAAATGTGCAGATTGACTCTATGTGTGAAATTACTAAGAAAAAATTTTCTCTAGAAGAAAAGGTGGAAAGTTGAGATCTTGAGTTAATTGCTCTAACTCTCTAAATATTTGAAACTAGAGAGCCGGTTACTAAGTTAAAAGCTAAAATTTTTCCTGCATTCTGTTGTTTGATTGTCTATGATTGACTTTGAGGAACCTGGTCCCTCACTGTGTGGTGCAACTTCCAAGGGTTCCTATAGAACTCGTATCTCAAACTTGCTAAAGTATCCAAAAGTACAAGAAAAAATGGGGGGTTTGCAGTAACCTATAAAAGTAACTAATTGAGAATGCTTTATATTGTAGACAACCTGAAATGAACACTAGGACTATGTTCCCCCGGGCTTCCTAATTCCTTTAATTTCTCGTTATCAACCCAAATATCTCACCATTACATGTGCAGAATATGACAAGCTAGGTATTGTGATCAAAGACAAATATAGTAAGCCAACTAGGTTGGGGTCGGTTCCATAGGGAATAGGTTAAACTCATATCTCAAACTTGTTGAAGTATCTGAAAGTACAAAAAATTAAATGGGTGGCTTGTAGTAATCTATCAAAGTAACCAATTAAGAATGCTTTTGGTTGTAAAAAATCTGAAATGACTGCTAAGACTATGCTCCTCCTGGGTTTCCAACTCTATTAGTTTCTCATGCCCAACCCAACTATCTCACCATCGCACGTGAAGAATCTGACAAGCTAGGTATTACCAGCTGTCTTATGGACTCATAGGTAAATTTCACCCGTTACCTTGTGAGTCTTAGGGTGTCGCCTTACTATCCCTTGTCTTTGATCCCAATTTAACTATCATCTTATGGGTCTCAAGATATTAGATGAGGGTTGATAGCCTTGAATAATTATCATAATCCCCTTCTCCCAATATAAATCTGTCTTGTGAAGAAGACCTTGAATACAAGCAAGTTCTTAGAGTTGGACACCACTAAGAAAGCCATTAACTTGAGGGAAATCACAATACACGTGTAAATAATGATCTAGCCAAATATCACACTTTTCTTTCTTTGTTAATATGCCAGGGTTCCTACAAACCTAGTAAAGAGAATTAGCCTCTTATAGTTGTAAGATAATCCATGGAGTTCAATGACGAAATCATAGAATTAATCTCACAATAATAAAGAATACAACTTAAAGTCTTGAATTTAATAATAAACCAAAAACCAAGAACAAGAGCATAAAGTGTGTAAGAATATGTCAAAGTATGTAAACTACAATAGTACCTCAAGGGTATTTATAGAGTCTCAAAATAACAAAGGAAACCCAACCAAAAAATAGGAAAACTAGGTCGGCAGTGGTCACGCCTTGGGAAATGAGTCGTTGGGACTGACAACGACTCATTGCCTGCTTCGTAGCTCTCTTTTGTCTTTAGTGGTCAAAACTCATTATCATATACAACGATTCATTAGCTATCACTCATTGTCGCTCCAGTGAGATTCAGCTTTCAGTACTTTTTCACCATGCTTAGAACAACTCCTCACCACGAGTCATTGTCTGTCATAATGACTTGAGGTCTACACTCATTTCTACTGGAACTTCACTTGTCAACTTTCAGGACTTTTTGCTAATGTACTCAAAACGATTCCTTGCCATGACTCATTTTCTCTCCTAATGATTCATAGTCAGCCTTTACTTTACTCTCTTAAGTTAGCTTTGCTCACTTTTCTCTTAACGACTTGGGCCACGAGTCTTTAGGTGACTAAATAACTCATTTCCCAATCAACATTTAGATTTTTATTGTAATACACCATATTATTCTTAGCTCAGTTAAGTTCCTAGTTGCATGCATAAGAGGCTTAAAGCCTAAAAATTTCACTGTGTTGGGGACTTAGTCATTTAAAAGGCAGCTTAACTTTGAGGATTTTTAAATGGGTATTCCCGAGGTGTTGCTTTTTGAGTTAATTTATGTTCAGGGGTGAAAGAAGCATGTCTCGAGGATGTTTCAAATTTTTTAGATGAGGATTGGGTCATGTTTAGATCACGATACCAGCAGCTCATCGCAATAGGGCCGCGTCACAGTTGTAATAGCGATGGAGCCCTTATCACGTTGTGGTGCCCCTTTTATCTGCATTCCATTTATGAATTTAAATGTCTAAAGGGCAATTATGTCTTTTTCCCTCAACCCAATTCATAAATCCACGACTTAAATCTCCAATTTGGGCATTATTTGCCCATCTTCTCCAATTTTCTCTCAAAAACAAACCCTCTCCTCCCCTAAGATCATCAAATTCCATTACTTTCTCTCTAAGAAAACCAAGAATTCAAGTTCCCCAATCCAATAACATTCAAAAAAGCATCAATATTGGTGTTTCTCTTTCAAGCATAAGGGTTTAAGGTATGTGTGATGTTCATCCATGAGCACTTTTCACCCATGGAGTCCAAGAACCCCTTTTTATATTTTAAATTATGAATTTTATATGATTCAGTTGAATTATGCCCATGAACATCTTGATAATTTAATTTCAAGTCATGATTACACGTGTTTTCGATGGAATGAGCCATTGCATGTTTTGAAAATTGAACTCTTGTCATTTAAAAATTTAGTTCATGGTTTTAGTATTGTAGATTTACCCATTCTCATTCTTAAGTTCATGACTCTCATGTGTTTGATAAAATGCCTAAGTGTTGGTTTTGAACAATGATTCCCTACTATAGTTTCAAAGTTTTTATATATACGTATTGTTATTTCCATTCAATGTTGGAGGGTTATGAACACCCGATACTTAGCGTTTTACATAATTTCAGTATCTTCAAAATGATTTTAGAAATACCATGAGCATTATCATTTAGTCAGTTATTATGATAAGTTGTTTGTTCAGTTAAACTTAGTTCAGTCTATTAAATAGTGTCAGTTTAATTAGGAGTAAAATTTAGCACCGAGAGAACCTAGGGTTGGGGGCTCACCCGCCAGTTAGGACTGGGTCCTTAGTAGCAGTCCCTAAGTTCCAAAACTACGTAGCCAGCAGAATTATGAGATGTCACCCGCCAGTTTAGGAATGAAACTCTCTTAGGGGTCACCCGCCAGTTTAGGACTGACTCCCTAGTCCTTTAGGATATCAGATTAGTTGATCCACATAGCCATGCGTTAGTACCCGTGGCACGGAACTGAAACCCTTCCAACTGGGTTACAGGTTGGACCCCAATCATCTCAAATTGAGGTATGTCGGTTAGATGATACCTGCCAAGTCTCAATTCAGTGTTTAGTACAAAATTCAATTCAGGTTTGCTTGATCATAGCATACAGACTTCCAGTTATTCAAATATCAGATTTCAGTAATTTAGTTTATAGATTATTTCAGAAACATTATATGCTTTGTCTTGCATTCTCAGTATTTTGGTTTTTATGCAAGCATACTCAGTTATATGATGCTATTTAGTTAGTCATTATATTCATGCATAGTTAAACCATGCATTTCAGCCTAACCTCATCTCATATACTAGTATATTCAAAGTACTAATCGCATTCTTTCTTGGAGCTATGATGTCTTATATCATAGGTTCAAATGCACAGTTTCCTGACCGCGCTTAGATAGTTCAGCATTACAGCAGTAACTGCAGTGGTGAGTACTCTCCTTCAAGGAAAAGTTTATCATTCATTCAGTTATTTCAGTATTTCTTTATTACAGTTAGTTGAAGTTAGTTGGGATTTTTCCTATCAACAACACAGACAGTCAGTTAGAGGCTTTTCGGACATTCAAATAGTCAATTAGTGTATTAGACTTATCAGTAGGATTTTAGTATTTTTTGCTGATATTTTCTGGCTTGCGAATTCAGTTATATTTTTAGTATCTAAAGCTTATGGCCTTATCAGTTATTTTTCGTGCATGTCTATTGTCATTATATTATTCAGTACTCACAACAGGTACCAGCTCATGGGTTAACATGTGGTCACTTGTGATCATAAGAACCACTGTTGAGACTAAGGGTAGCTCAAGTCATGACATTTCGAGAGATTTTTCATCCTTTTCTGAACTATGTCACCGCCAACCTAATTACCTGCAACATGCACCAAACACACATTATATCCAACAAAAAGGCCTAAGTATTTGCATATTTTCATCATTTTACGCATCAAAAGTGCCATGAAACCATGGCATATCAACACCCTCAACTTAGAACGTTTACATGTCCTCATGCAACAAAAACAAAATCATACAAATACGATGCTTAACTGGGAAGAACCTAAGATAACTGCGACATTCAATTTCACTTTTATTCTCAAAAAACTTACCATCTCCTACTTTACTTTTCAAAACTAAGACTGTGTGAATTCATGAAGCATAATAATGTGATATAAAGGAATTGGGCTATGGCATTACATAAGTAATAGAAAACCACTTATGTATATAAACTACCTTACTCGAACAAATAAGTAGCTTAGCAACATAAACCATGCGCACTCACATCAAAGGAGTCCCACTCACTCAAATAAAGTATACATGTCAATGCAGTGATGGTCATGAGACACTCAAACTCAGAAAAAAGTTCCACAATATGTACAAAATACCATAGGCTTGCCCTAATTTTCTCTACCTTAGTTTTCAGACAGTTGTGTTAGGATCACTATAGGCTTTACTTGCCTTGTAACGTAGGTTTGGGGATGGTATGATATATCAGGGAATTTTAGTGACTAAGACTCCTTGGCACTACAATTACTTTTTGGGTTCCACTTTTTAGCCAATTTTCTTTTGTTTCATCCTTATTTATCCCTTTTTTATTCTTTTATTGCACATTCAGTCTGGGTGTGGTTTCTTTTATTCTTTTTTTCTTTTTCTTTTCAACCTTTCTTATCTTTTTTATTGTCTCTTTTTTTCTTATGAATTTTCTAAAACACCCAACCTTACTTTCTTTTCTCTTATTCACACTCATCTTCATACCCACCTTAGATCACACACCCCTATGATAGCCACCCTCAACTTAGGCAATTTACTTTAGTTGAGGAACATAATTTCTATGAAGGACCAAGTCCAAAACAGGTTCACTATGAGAAAAATGGGAAAGTGAAATAGTATAACTAAGAAAATAGGTCTTTAAGACTCAAAATTGGGATCAAGTCTAATTCTCATTTTAAAAGGTCATTTTAGGCTACAAGTGGACTATTTTGAAGAACGGCCTATCACCCATTCCAAATCGACTATCCTACAACCTAGGCAAGACTAACCAGGAAAATTTTGGATTTTGTACATATAGCAAACTAAGTAGTATCTCACACACACTTGGCATAAGGTTGTATCACACACTACTGTCTATCTAGTTCATGCAAATGTTAGCTATGGTTATAATGTTCCTAATCCTAATGTCATAACTAGATTCATTAGTTGTAACATATATCTCTATAACACAGTTCAAAACAAATATTTTGGAGGGGTATATCAATTAAAGCACAATCAAATAGAACATATCAACTGCATTAGGTACTTATTTTTCATAGTTAAACAAAAACACAAAATGACACAAAAAAAAACACAACACTAAATAATTTTAGCCTAGACGTGCCGATTCTATAACTATACCTCGATCGAAGGAAAATATGCATGACTACAAAACCCCATGGAGGCATAGGACACCCCCAACCCCAACTAAAAAACTATACACTATCCCCAGTCGATCTATAATGCAAAATAAGGGACGAAGACATACCTGGAAGCTCAAGGCGCCAGATCATACAGTGTCATTATGAGGGGCCTCATAATGGACCCCTAACCTATCAGCAGTGGTCCTAATGGTGTCTGGAATGCTCAAATCAATAGTGGCACTAGGATACTAATCCTAATTTCAAATCATAATAGAGATTTCTTTGGTGCTTTTCACTTGGTCTTGGTTTCTGAATTTGCAGGCAACAGGTTTACAAGATTGTAAGCTAGCAAGAGATCGAGAATTGGTTGAGCTAGATCCCAAGCTTGAGTAATGATTTCACCAATAGATTATAGAAGTAGTCCTTATCTATTATATTCTTCAAGTTCAAGAAGGACAGACCATTCCTACACCCATAGAGAGGATCCACCAGCCCGTAGGATAGTTCGTGAAGTGGCAATCTAGCTTGCAATGAATATGACCTCTGCCATTCGAAGACTATCTCTTGGAGGTAGATTTGAATTGAAGAAGAATATGGCGCAGTTTTTGCATAACAATGGATATTTTATCGATCTATTACATGAAGATCCACAAGTCAACTTGCAAAAAATTTTAGAGATCAGTGACACATTCATCCCTATGGGTGTGTTAACTAATTTTTTGAGGCTGGCACTCTTCCCCATTACACTTTTGCAGGAAGAAAAAAATAGTTGAACACTGAGCTGGCAAGTTCAATCACAACTTAGGATGACTTATCCCAGAAGTTCCTTATTCGCTTCTTCCCATATGGCAAGATTGCGAGACTACGTAGTGAGATTTTGAGCTTTAAAAAGAGGTCAGATGAGAACCTTTACCATGATTAGGAGATATTGAAGTCTCTTTATCAGGACTGTCCACATCACCAAAAGTCTAATGAGGTACTAGCTCTCACCTTTGTTGCCGCACTTGACCAAAACACAAAAAATTTTCTAGATTTAGCTGCAGATGGTCAAGCTTTCGAAAAGACATATGATGAGCTATACACCTTGTTGAAATAGATTTACTAAGGAAATCTTGATTGGCATGATGATACCTCAAGGAGCTCAGTGAAAAAGGTTGTAGGGGTGATTGAAGTTGATAGCATCACCTCCTTGTCCGTATAATTTTCAGTTATGCAGAATCAGATGATGACTCAATTCAGTAAGTTGGGTGTGCAACAAACTCAGGCACAAGTCAATGGAGAGCAACAGACCCCATCATGGTGTGAGATTTGTGGCAACAGTGTCCACTCTGAAGATATATGGTGCCAATCTCGAATCTATCAACTTTGTGGGTAATGTACAAAAGCCAAATTATGGTAATGCCTATAGTAAAAAATGGCAGACTAAATCAATGTATCCTTGAGAAAACAACCAGCAGAAGCATAATACTCAGGCCAATAAGAGATTCTTAAAATGATATTGGCCAACTTAGAATAGATGGATGCTGAAATAAAAAATCAACAAATTACACAAAAATAGTTAGAGCAGCAAGTAGGGAAACTAGAGAAGGTACAGAATATAAGGACTCGGGGTAGTTTGCCAAGTGATAATGAACCTCGAAAAAAAGTAATGGCAATTACTTTCAGGAGTGGTAAAAATTTTAATGGCATACCTCCAAGAAAATATAAGGAGGTAGATACAAAGTTGGTTCCTCAACCAATTAAAGATAGAGTTCATGATAATTTGGGGAAGTCTGTGTATCAAAAAACAAAAGTAGCTATAAAATAAATACCACCACCATCGTTCACACAGCGATTCCAGAAAGAAAAGTAGGATGCATGCTTCAACAAGTTTTTTGACATGTTCAGAGAACTTCACATTAACCTTCCTCTTTTAGATGTTTTGCAGGAAATGTCCAAGTATGCTAAGTACTTAAAGGATGTGGTCACTAATAAGTTAGAGTTGTAGGATATAACAATGGGGGCATTGACAGAGGAGTGTAGCTCTGTGGTAGTAAAAAGAATTCCCAAAAATCTTAAGGACCCAGGGATTTTCACCCTTCTTATACCAATTGGTAACGGTGAAGTAGTCCATACCTTGAGTGATTTGAGGGCAAGTATAAATTTGATTCCCTTGTCCATGTTCAGAACTCTTGGGTTGGTCGAGCCAAGACCATGCTCATTGAGGCTGCAATTAGTGAACATGAACATAGTTAAGCCCAATGGAATAATTGAGGACATACTCATAAAGTTTGATAAGTTCATAATTCCTGATAATTTTATTATTTAAAATTATGATGCAAATTACAGGGTGACAATCATTCTAGGATGTCCAATCTTAGTCATGGGAAGAGCATTGATAGAAGTGAGAGAGGGCACTCTCACAATGAGATTGGATGATGAAGAGGGGGTTTTCAAAGCTTATAAGCAACTTAATCCACCATCCTACTATAAATATTTGTGTTTTATTCCAATGATGAAAGTGTATAAGTATGGGGTGATGGAAAGTGCACTACCAAAGACCTCTTCAGACAGTCTCATTGAGTTGCTCGAGCCACCACCTAAGCCCAAAGTGATGTTGATTGATGATCCTAAAAAGTCTAAATTTGAAAAAGTTGTAGACCTTGAGAGTACACACTCATGAGGTTAGAAATGAATAAGAAGATGATCTCTAAGTAGGAGAAAATAGATCAGGAGATCTAATTAAGTAGTGATGTTGGGTCGTGTCCCGACACTAAAACAGGTGCTTCTTGGGAGGCAACCCAAGTTAAGGTAGGTATTTTATTATTAGTACTTTAGTTTGTACTTCACATAGTGTTTGTTTTTGTTGAGCCACAAGTTGATGGGAAGTCTGAGTACCGAAAACCTGAGCTACGAAGCATGTCAAAAACTAAGTGTGGGGTTCCCGAACCCTCTTGATATTTAAACATGTTTCTAGCTACTCCTAGAGGCCTCATGGAGTATTTTGATCTCTCCTTTTAAGTTTACTTTAGGGATAAAGTAAGTTTTAAGTATGGGGTGGGAAAATTCCCATGGTTTTGGGTGAAGTGATGTTGTAGTGTCTTAGATTTAGTTGTTTTCTTAGTTTGTTTTAGGTTAAATTTGAAAATTTGAAAAATTACAAAAAGATTTTGCTTCTTATTATAGTTTATGGGTGTCATTTGAGTAGTTGCACACTTCACCCGCTCCATGGTTTTTCTTTTTGGTTCTTTTCCATGAGGATGCCCCGTGAACCCAATATCCTTTTTATTTTTAGGTTTAAATTTTAAATTTTTGTGTTTGGAATAATAGGGATGTTCTTATTGGTGCTATGTGTGATTACATGATGCAAGTGGTTTTTGAGTGGTAAAGCATGTTGTGTGTAGTGAATTACTACTTTTGAGACACCTAGGCTCTTGTTTATGACTTTTGTATGTTGTTGGATTAATGTTGAAATTATGTGATGACTTGGGTGAATTTATGTGTCATATGTGTTGTGAGATCTTTGAGTATTCCTTGTTGCATTTGATGTCTAGAAATTGATTGGTGTGTGTACAAAGAAAAATAAAGAGTGTGGGTGTTGAAACCCTAGGGATTGCACCACAGAGTGATGGACCAGGTCCCTTAAAGTCAATCACAAAAAAAACCACATTATAGCAACCAGGAATAAAAGATAGTGCAAGAAGACTAAAAACACGGGATTTTAACGTGGAAACCCCCTTGCTCAAGGAAGGAAAAACCACAACTTTCCCTCACAAACACCTCAGAAATCCACTATAATCAAACTCTTGATTACTGATTTAAATGAACCTATTCTTCTGCTTGTAATAACTCTACTACAAGCTCATCTTGACAACTCTACCAAAGACGCACTTGATTATCTCTAACCAATATCCACCTTAGGTAACTCTACCTAAGCTCTCTCTAACTAAGGAGAAAATTTTATTACTCTTATAACATGAGTAATTCATTTATAAATCAGAACTCACTTAAAAACAGTTTATATTTAAGCACACTCATACAACTAAGACTTGTGTAGTGTTAAATATGGAGTTTTTGCCTTTTTCCTCTCTTCACTTTATTGATATGCAAAAATTGTTTGATGAAGAAGCATTTTTTCCTTTAATATATAAGTGATTATTATGGATAAAATGTCATTAGACTAGGTGTCCTAATTAGTATAAGCAACACCTGCCAGTTTGTTACACAAATTGAAAAAGTTATGCAAACGTGTGCCAGCTGTACTATTTCCATGAATATCCAGGGACCTGGTCCCTTGTAGTCATCTGCTCATCATCAAAACTACGTATAACAATTTTCCTTCTTTTTTTATGATGACAAACAAACCACAAAGTTATTAGCATCAATACACATCTATCTTATTTAATCAGTGTGATTACCACTACTGAATATGAATGCTCCCCTTATCATCATGCTTTCACCATCATCCTGGCATCATACTTTCACCATCATATAGCACAGGGACTTGGTATATTTCTGTCATTTGCAGCGAAAACACTAAGCACATGAGCACATTTTCTTTTATCTGTCACTACTCCTTACCAAACTTCCCCCTATCATTATGCACCACATGAGCACACTCACTGTGCCTTACCATACTTCCCCCTATCAGCATGCTCCACATGAGCACATACACACCTAGTCCTTACACATAAAGTTAGTATTCCCTCTTTTGGAATCATTAAAAAGGATTAACAATAAACCAAGAGTAAAGATAAGTATAGACTAATTTACTCATGGCTACTAGGGTAACACTAACATGAGAACTTCTTTAAAATAAAGAAACCAGATGAGGAACACAGGAAGAAATTCATTCATTAATTAATAAGATCAGTACCAGTACAATATACCAGAAAAATATAAAACAACTATTTGCAAAGGCCATAATAGAAACTAACACAGGAAGCTGACACACTAGGACTCAAGTAGAAGGGGTCAAAGGGGTGAGTGATTTTAGAAACATGTCCATTCTAGCATCCTCAACAACATGAGCATCCAACAACTGTTTGGTAAGAGTTTTTATTTTAGAATTCAGTCCTTGGACTTCACCAGTCAATTTTGTAATTTTTCATTCGAGCTTTGCATTTTCTGCTACAATTTTTTCAGTGGTACCAGGTCCCTCAGAGGACAGATTTTGATTTTGTAGTTCCAGATGCACTATTTTAGTGTCCTTTGCTGCTAGAACAATCCTCAACTCCTACATTTTTTTGGTTAAGCTTTCTTGAGAAACCAATAGTTCTGATACGTGGGATACAATTCCAACTTTGACTTCTATACATTCATTTTGTACCAATATTTTCAAACAAAACCTTTGTTTGTCAGTTCCTGGGGTCCCTTAGTTCCAACTACTCAAAAATGTTGAAAAATATT